>OW052234.1:20584903-21834903 GCA_932527175.1 Operophtera brumata
AAAAAATAAAGTAAACCCGTCTATACGGAAAATCTCAGCTTCGGTGCTGAGTACTATTGAATACAACTACATAAGGGGGCTTCTTACACCAGGGGATGGGCAGCTGCATCTATCTGAGTACTCAACACCAATAATGTCATCACCAATCCGCCTGCTAAGCGTGTTATAGCAAATAATTTATTGTATTCTATGCCGTGGTGTGTCCGGCCTAAGAATAGACCCCTCTATATCCTCCCGTGGATGTCGTAAAATCCGATTAAGGGATTACCCGGACTAGCTAGCTTATTGTATAATGTGTTATTACTGAAAGAAAGTCTTAGCCGAGTCAGTCGTGGGAATCAATGGCGGCGATGAGCTCACCCCTTATCACGTTTATATCCCACGATGGTGCATCCCACTGCAAAAAGAGGCCCATTAAGTCTCTGCCTACCCCTTCGGGGAAAGAGGCGTGTGTCTTTGTATGTATGTATTATATGGGAGAGGCTTTGTTCAACAACAGATTACTAACAGCTGGTGATAATGTGTCAGTCAGTAATTCAACCGAATCGAGCATACCTGAATCGGGGGCCGGATCGGTATCACAGCTAATATAATTAAATAACCTAAGTTGGAACACCTTTAGCCTTTCTGATCTTTTCACATTAAAATTAATTGTGACGATTTCGTTGAATGAGGCCTTAAATTTACAGAGCTTTGATTTATTTCAGTTATCATCGCGGAAAAGATCAGAATTTTGGTGAGAGAGTGCCCTTTCAAGAGTTAGGTTCTGAAGTGAAGAGCTTAGTTCGTATAATTTACCTATTTGCATGGAAACTTAATCTGGGCTTTCAACGATAAAGTTGCGAACAAATTAAATGCTGCCAAGTTTTAGTCGGAGAAATCACAGATAAATTTGTAGTCCTGACATAATGAAGACAAAAATAGTCTGAAGGTATTTTAGGTCGCAGCAAGTCAGTGGATGGAGACGGTTCAAGACCGTTCGTCGTGGGATTCATTTCACACAAGCTACACCCACACACCACACACCATACACAACACACTCACACACTACACTAACATGATACACCCTAACTTTTACACTCACTCTCACCGCCACCCATACTACCACCCATTTTCATCAAATTTCAAATGTAAAAATTGTGCTATTTTAATTGGGAGAGAACTGTTTCCTGGGCCACAGCTTACGCTTTTCCGGGAGACAGGGCTTCAACTTTATCTGTGTAACTTTAATTTGGTCAAATAAATAATTTATGATTATGATTATGATTCTACGGGGAGGCCTATGTCCAGCAGTGGACTTCTACTGATTGATTATTAATTGTTAAAATTTACATACATATTTTCTTCTTTTTTTTCCTCAGACATAAACCAGCCGTGATGTATCCGGCATAAAAATAAACCGCTTCGTATCCTCCCGTGGATGTCGTAAAATAAAACCCAGAGGATGAGCAGCATCAACCTGAGTACTCAACAACAATACTGCCATCACCAATTTGCTTGAAACTGGTTATGGCATATCCTCATTGCATTTTTTGTCTTGTTCTGGAGGTCTAAAATCGGCTGATAAGGATGAAACAAACCTATTATATTGAATTTAGGCGGTATTTTTGCGGAGTTTCCGGTTTAAAAAAAGGGTAAGAACGGTTTTAAAATTTCCTAATGATTTCCTGATTTTATTATGATAGGCACTTAATTTTACCTGGTTATATCGTTTTTAGGGTCCCTTATGCAAAGGGCGCCAACGGGACTCTATTACTAAGCCTCCGCTGAAAAAGGGCTCAATCGTTCATGCGTCTGTCTGTCAGCGGGCTGTATCTCATGAACAAACAAATAGGTAGTCAAATTTCAGTGATGAAATTGAATGAAATTTTCAGTGAGTGTGTATATTGGAGATAACACAATAGCGAATAAAAATAAAATAAAATAAATAATAAAAGGGGCGCCCATGCAAGAAAGTGAGTTTTTCGGCGTTTTTTGCTTGACTGTGGTTACAAGTTACAGGCACATGAGACTTTTAATATTTGTCTCTGGTTGGCGGGCGCCGTGCATGCCACATAGGGTGCGTCCTAGGTAGACGTGACCTATAAGGTAATGCATTGTTAAAGGCAGAGGTTACCGCTTATCATGAGGTGGGCGGGCCATCTACGTATGTGAGAATGCACTGTTCATATGCGGAGGTTACCGCTTAACATCAGGTGGGCCATCTGCTTGTTCCGTCATTCAAGTAGTATAAAAAAAAAACTTTAACAATCGTCATAATTTTTGTCATATCTTTTGAACTTTAATAAGTAGAAACATGAAATTAACAAAAAGTGAGTAGGTAATGCTATAGCTGCTATAAAAATAATTAAAATAAAGTTAAAAATTAATAGGGCAGTCCCAATAAAATAAAATTCTGTTTTTGCTCAATCTTAATAATGCTGTATTATTTGAACCGTATGTTAAATCTTGTTCGATGCTACGGAACTCTTCGTGTGCGAGTTCTAATCGCACTTGGCCAGTTTTGTCCTTTACATCCCACCTAATTGATGAAAATTAACGTATTAATAGCAATGGTAGTTGCTAGGCAACAGAGTTTTACCTCATGGTAAATTTTAAGGAATAATTTTCTTTTGGCGAAACGTTCAGTCCTGGGTGAAGTTGATTACTGTTTCAGCATGCCTATTTAGCAACCAAAAATTACTCTATGGAACTAGAAATAAACACTTGGACTGCGTTATTATGAACTCTCAATCGGTGAAGGGAAACATCGTGAAAAGACTTGCCCTTGAACCAAAAATTCCAAGGATTTTTTTCATATACTACTTGGAATGTCGGGTCAAGCAATTGGCCCACCTGATGTTAAGTGGTACCCTCTGCCTATGAACAGTGCATTACCTCATAGGTCACGTCCACCTAGGACGCACCTTATGTGGCATTGCACTGCGCCCGCCACCCTGAGACATAAAGATGAAAAGTCTCATGTGCCTGTAATTTCACCCTTCGAATCTGAACACAGCAATGCGAGCACTACTGCTTTGCGGCAGAAATAGGTATGATGCTACTACCATGATGGTACTTCCCCGGACGAACTCTTTCACAGAGAAGCTCTACAAAGAAGCTCTACTACTACTAAAATGTGACATGCGCGTGAAGGTAGCCTCTGTTAGGTGCACTGCATCCTTTCACCCACTGGTTCTTTCACCATAAGTCACTAGGCCCTTTTCAGGCCTTTTAAGTTCCATTTAAGGTTCGCCAAGAAAAAAAACTTAAGACGCTATGTTAAAATTTTGGAGTCGTTTCGTTTCATGCTCACTCATTATCAGTAAAGGTTACAAACTTGATGTTAATACAGTAATTACTTGAGGATGTAATCTAAATAAATTATAGACTAGAAACACGATTCGAGAAACTTTTCTCGATAGCTTTATTTTTTGAAATTGGCTCTTCTAAAGCCCTTTTTAGGTCCCTCCTTCGACTAGAGAAAGTATTAAGCATATTTTTTTATATTATTCAGTAGGTAATCACATTAGTTACATTAATTATAGATAATTTATTTTTATATTTGCTACTTTAGAAGCTAAACGAAGTTTTATCATTTGTCGCTTACGTCAGTTACTTCCGAGTGGCAAAAGTCTATACCTCACCTTTTCCCAGGTTCTAGTGAGCAATAGCGCTGTCACTGTCTTACAGCTATTGTTTTCTGGCTAGACTCCGCCCATTCGGTATTTTGACATATCGCCTTAAATTCTTATGTAGAGTCTCCGCTAACGCTTTTTTTACAAGCTTTTATGTATGTATGTTTATCTGGGTGGAATCCGGGTGGAATCTTGCAACTGAATTTTAAAGCAGTTATCCTTGACCGATTGAGCTGAAATTTGGCATACCTGTCAAGTTCCGATGACAATACAATATAATGATGACAGCGAGCTGATCTGATGATGGCGACGGAAGGTGGACAGCGGAAATCCTCGATGGATAATAGTAGACTGGCCGTGTTTAGGCTCATTTTGATCAGCACACGGCTACGATCACAATTGTATAAATGCTTGTATTGTTTTTTTTTTACAAAAAAACTTTTTATGAAAATAAATACAACTTTACTTTGTACTTTTAAATGTTCTTGAGATTATTTTTGTTATCATAGTATGTACATATTTTTTATTCTATTCTCTTCTATCTTAGTTTTTTCCAGATAACCTGACGGAATTCTCAAATGAACAAGATATTTTAAATTCAAAATTCAGCAGTCCCTTTCCACGTGTAAAATGTAAACAAATAACTTTCAACAAACTTTACAACAACAAGAATAATTATAGCCGAGCGCAGATAAATAGGTTGCCGGAAGATATTTAAAACAGTAAAGTTTAGTAGCGAACTGGGACTGTTCTGAGACTTTACCCCGAAACGGGTCGAATCAAGGGTTTGAGCTCAAGGGCCCATGACCTTTGACTCAAACCAGCATGAACGAAGAATAAAACAAGATATATTTAAGATAAGCTGTAGTAGTTTTAGTAGTAGTAGAGCTTTTATGTGAAAGAGTTTGTTCGGGGAAGTACTACAAATATACCTATTTCTGCCGCAAAGCTGTAGTGCTCGCATTGCTGTATTCCGGTTTGAAGGGTATGGTTGCCGGTGAAATTACAGGTACATGAGACTTTTCATCTTTATGTCTCAGGGTGGCGGGCGCAGTGCAATGCCACATAGGGTGCGTCCAAGGTGGACGTGACCTATGAAGCAAAGGCAGAGGTTACCGCTTCACATCAGGTGGGTCATCTGCTAGTTCCGTCATTGAAACTAGTACAAAAAAAAACATGTACCTATGCAATTATATCGTTTCACGTAAAGCTAGTCAATCTCCATAGCATATTTGTTTCTGTGTGACGACCCTATATTATCCTTGGATACGGCCCTTCTGAAACGTCCTGAATGCTTAGATATCCTACTGGTAGTAGGACTACTTTATGAAACTTAAAATACCTACTCTTTGAACAATAACTCTGTGCCTGCTCCAACTGCCAGAACCATGCAGGTATTATTTCCGGGATATTATCTGCGACTGCATTTTAAAACGTTTATATTCATAGTAAGATTGGATTTATCTATTACAAAAGGTTTGTGCTGACGCATTTAAATAAACTAGAAGTCTGCGTACAGTAGTTCTGCGAGTAGTAGACCTCGCGATCACAAATTTGTATAAGATTATGCAACATGTCGATCCATATTGATCAAAGAAAAACCCCAAAAAGGCATATTTTTTTATAAAAACTGTCTTTTTCAGAAAAATATAGGTACTCAAAATAAAAATAAAATTTGCATGTAGAACTTACTATTTTTAAAATCGATCTGTAACTTCTTCTGTAGACCCTCCCTTTACTAATATATTGAGCAAAAACTGAAAAAATACCCAAAATTTCATGGTTTTTTGGGCACACCGCACATCACTTGGAAAATAGCAAACCTGGTTTTTTAATATTGGTTAAGGTCCTAACAACATATAAAAAAATCAGCGTGACCCGAACTTTTGCAAGCACGTCCCCCTTTTCATGTTTAACTTGACTGGACTATTATTGCAAAATCGGCTTGCAATATTTGAAACAAACTAAATACGAAGTAAAGCTAAATAAAAGAGTGTTAATAAAAATAAGACACCTGCAGCATTTAAAATAAATCCGCCCTCACTTCAGCTTTCTACGATGCCACAGTGTCCCACTCAGATGCTCTCAGCTTGGCCCCTTAGCCGTGTAGCGCCATCTCAGGTCATTAGGGGCCCCTTGAGCTCCATTATGTACAACCATTGTCTTGTAGTGCTTAGCTTACTTATTTAGGTGTACTCGGAAATCTATCTAGTGGTTAAAGGCTTCTTCAATGTATTAGGAAATCAAAATACTCCTAATTCTAGTAGGTAAATAACCATGACTCAATAAAGTAAAATAAATACTCTAGGTAGATAGATAGATAGAAAATACTTTATTGCACACCATAATCTAAAACAATTTACAAATAATAAAACTAAAACTAACTATGTTGTACAATGGGCGGTCTTATCGCTTAGTAGCGATTTCTACCAGACAACCTTTGGATGGATAGGACTGTATACAATTAACACGGGGTATCAATGGTACTTATATAAAAAATAAATATAGATGCGTTGATGTGCAGCGACAAACATACATACTAATAATAATAAACAAATACCTACTATAATATACATATACCTACTATGCACATATTATAAATTTCATATTATATACATATATATATATATTTAATACATTATACTTACATATGATAACATTGTACAAAATATGAAGATAAGAACAAGCAAAAAGTCAGCGACAACAGGACAAGTAGTGTTCCTTGACCATGGACTTGAAAATAGGGAGAGATTTAGCACACCTGATAGCAACAGGCAAAGCATTCCACAGACGGACAGCCTGCACTGTAAAGGATTTATGATAGTAAGAAGAGGAGTGCGCAGGTGTCTGGAGCAGGAGAGTCTCAGAAGAGCGCAAGGATAGAGAGTGGGATTGATGGAGGAAAAGAAAGCGTTCTTTGAGATATGATGGAGAGGAAGGATTAAACAGAATATTGTGTAACAAATTTAGAAAGTGAGTATTCCGGCGAAGGCGGATGGGTAACCACTTGAGCTTACTGCGAAATTCAGAAACGTGGTCATACTTGCGCAACCCAAATATGAACCGTATTCCAAAATTCTGCAGGCGCTCAAGCTTATTAAGTTGCTGTTCAGTGAGATCTAAATAGCAAGCATCAGCATAGGTAGGTATACTCTTAAATTACTTTATCTACACTCAAATCGAAAAATCCGAATTATGAATTCAAAGACGCAGACGCACTTTATAGACGCATACATTTAAAATTAAGAATAAAACTCATTATAGTACCGCCAACTGTATCATAAAACTCATTATAGTACCGCTATCTTTTTTTTTATTAATTCATTAAACTAGTCTATGGTTATAGCCTGAATATGAAAAAAAGGCGCACGCTTGCGGAGTTCGAACTGTGAAAAAATGGCGCACGCATGCGTAGTTTGAACTTAATTTCCCGCGCTTCCTATACATTTTTTTGCCGATCGTGTTTTTCTTTGTTTAATTTCAATTTCTCCTATGAGTGAAGATAAAGTAGTGTATGAAACTGCATATAACTTAGGTATTAAAACACTCGAGTCAACCTATTATCGCATTCGGCGATCGTGTTTTAATACCCCTTCTTATATGACAGTTGCATAAACTACTATTATATACTAGTCACTAGTATTTTTACGATACTGTACATCTATATTGTATTTTTATTTACTGTATTTTTAGTATTTAATACCTACTAGTAGTTTTATGCATGTCACTAGTTTTCTCATACACGAAAAATAAGTGTAAATTAATTGGTTTGTTTCTTGAGGTTTTTTAAAATATTTTGAAAGTATTTTGCATCCCACGTCAAACTTGTAGGGGACATAATATAGTATATAGATAGGGCTGTTCTGTGAGCCTGACGCAGAATAACTTTGCTGCCGAGCGAAACACAAAAAAAAACACCTCACATAGACTAACTAAACACAATAGACTGCCAATCTCATACAAGAAAACGTGACTCAAAAAATGAATAATTAAGAAAATGCTGGTGCAAGAAAAAATAGCTAAAATAAATTAATTAGTGCAATCATCGTGCTGGCCAGTGCGATTATAAAAAAAAAATGAGACTGGCTGTATAAATCCTTTTTTCAATAGACAGGCTAGAATTTAAAAAAAAACTCGCTAGTGTTCTTTTGCACCCAGATTTCGAATGATAAACAAAACCTTTCCCAGCTTGTGAGGTGAAAAATATATTTTTCAACAACAACCTATTTTACTAGTTGTATTTAAATTATCTACCGAAAGATTCCTCTTTTCTTTTAATGGGTTCTGATGAATACTCCAAACAATTTAGCCAATGTCAAGTGATATACCTATTGTCGAGTAGTCATGAGTCTCCGTCATGTCATAATAACCCAGTTTAAGATGGCGGCAGAAAAAGCAAGTATTTGGAGGATAAAATCCACCAATCTGAAAATTATATAGTCTTTGCCAAATAAGTTCAGCAAGTTTTCAATTTGGCGCGAAGTCATGTTTACTTGAATGTCAGATTCAAATCGCTCGCACAGAGAATAGAATCACTTGGGGAGGAATAAGGAATGAACGCGTTGTACGAGATGTTCTTTGTAAACGGGGCTTAGGGCCCAGATGGAGTCCAGGTGAATAATGCATATTGCAGCTCCGTCCTCGACGGACGCAGATAAACTTTCTATACACAGTGTCGCGGATAAGCGACGGCACGGACTTAGAATTTGTAGACTTTGTAGTGGATTTTCTTGGCTTTGAATTTTTGAATGTATAAGTTGCTGTAACTAAAGCAGTGGCGAACTTTACATCTGGTTATATATATCGGGCGAACTTATATACACGACCTCTGACCTCTGATGACTTTTGACGACCTCTGTAGCACGGCGGGCGATGGTTCGCCTGCGACGCAGGAGGTAGCGGGTTCGATTCCCGCCTCGGAACAAATATTTGTGCGATCTGCAGATATTTGTTCAGGGTGTTCTGGGTATATTCAATGTATAATAAAAAATATCTATCTATGTAATGTATTGTATGAAGTATATCAGTTATCTAGTACCTATAACACAAGCTCTACTTAGCTTGGGGCTAGATAATGTTGTGTGGACTGTCCAGCTTTATTTATTTATTTATTTTATTTATATATATACTACGGTATAACTGCGTTTGACGACCTCTGTAGCGCGTCGGGCGAGTAGCCAGCTGAGATGCGAAAGGTTGCGGGTTCGATTCCAGCTGCGGGACAAATGTTTGTATGATCTGCGAATATTTGTTCCGGATCTGGGTGTTATGGAACCATCGAAGTGGAACTCGTCGTTTCAGACACTCACGACACAAGGAATCCTAGTGTGGGATCAGGATTATATATGTGACTGTTGGTGTTATGGTATGTATGTTATTAAGGGGCTAGTCCTTCAAAATGACACTTCGAATTTTGACACTATTCCATTACCTGTGACCTCCACCTTGCGGTGGGATTTGGAACTAATTAGGTAAACAAACCTCTCAACCGTACAATTGTGTAGAAAACACATTACTTGTTTTGTCAATTACTTCATTGAATTTTTGTTCTGTACGTAATCAGATAAATGTGAAAATAAAATAAATGTATACCACCTATACAATCGATGCTTGACTGACTGACTCGGTCACTGACTATCAACGCGAAGTCTAAACCCTAGGTCATAGAGACCTGAAATTCACATAGGTACATTTCTTTTGTGGTACAGCGGTGCTCTAAGAAAGGAATTTCCGAAATACACACCCTAAAGTGGTGCAGCGGGATGTTGAAGTTTGAATAGCAAAAACTACACGCGGGCGAAGTCCCAGGCGTTCCACTACTGGATACTTGAGGAATCTCTGTGCACATATTGTGTTTTACATATTATGCTGTGTCAGGTTTCGTTATATTTTATAACAGTTTTATTCGTTTTATTTTACCCCAAATAGACAAAGTGGTCAACAACTTCAATAACTGTACCTACCAATATGGGTGCAAAGTTAGTATTTCAAAACCATCATAACGGAATCGCAAATGAACATGGTCAAGAAACGAACAAACCCACAAAAACAACCAAAAAATACAGGACCACAAAAAAACAAAATTAAATCAAAAACACCCTAAAAACTCTCACAACCTAAGAAGGTTTGTACCTCTAAAAAACCCCTTCCAACTCCTAAAACATAGGGTTTAGCCTATTCTTCCTCCCTAGAGTTCATACAAGTCTTAAACTTTAAGAAACAATTAAAACCTCGTACAAACCCATACAACCCAATTTAAACCGGTATTGAACGACGGACCTTGCTCAGGAAAATATCTTGGGAATCGGGATTTTTCCCAGCAAGGCCCAAATTAGATCGTTTTCTCCGCCTCAAAACTCACTATTCTGCCAAACTTCCTGCTGATGTTTTTTTCCATATGAACTTTCATCCACTAATATACCTACCTTGCTTGTTTATATTAATTTGAATGTGTATGTGCGCCTACTTTTTGTCGATTGTACCTATTCAACCTTTGGAGGTTTTTAAGGTACAATATTATAATTAAATGTGTAAAATATATTGAGTATGAAATACATAAAAATAAAAAAACCTACACGTTTAGGGCTGTTTAAAAAAACGCTCATGCAGTGAATTTATTATTTAAAACTATTAATTTAATCCTATTTCGTCAAAATACATAGTAACAGTTTTTCGAGTTATTTTGTACAGAAAGACGGATAAAAAAACAAATAAATTATATAGGTACCTACAAACTATGTTGGAAGAAATACACGTTATTGAAACATACTGACCACCTACAAAAAAAAACGGCGCGGCGAGGACGTTGCATTTGACATGCCTAGTAAGATAATTTTCAAACATTTATCGTCTTCTAAATTCTAATTTCCAGTACTACCACAGTATAAATAATAGTACCTTCTTCTTGAAACATGCCATGAATTTGTTTGGCGTCTTTATGAAAGGATTATAGGAAATTCAAACCCTAAAATCAATGGTGTTGACGACCTCTGTGGCGCGGCGGGCGAAGGTTGGGCTGCGAAGCAGGAGGTTGCGGGTTCGATTGCCGCCTCGGAACAAATATTTGTGCGATCGCAGATATTTGTTCAGGGTGTTCTGGGTATTTTCTATGTTTAATAAAAAATATCTATCTATGTATTATATTGTATTAAAAATATCAATTACCTAGTACCCATAACACAAGCTCTGCTTAGCTTGGGGCTAGATAAAGTTGTATGAAATGTCCATTATTATTATCATTACTATTATTTATTATTAATTGGGGTCATAAAGTTTGGATGTATTGTTTGTTATTCTATTAAAATTTAAAATTAAAGCGGGCTCCCATACAAGAAAAGTGATTTTAACAAACGCGGTATCCCTTGGTCCGTAAAGGTAGACACAAAAAAAAATACAAAAAGTATGTTATAAGAAGGTATGTACCTAGGGGAAAACAAACATGTTTATATTTACTTGCCTTATTTTTATTAATCATCATCATCAGCCCAGCTGGAAATAGAACATGTCCATAGAATGGCACGACAACTGGTCTTGAGCCGCGTCCGTCCACAGACTTCCCGCGACCTTTATAATGTTTGGTACATCGGAAGTTCCCCTCCTACACTGCGTCGTCCGGTTGTTGGTCGCCACTCGAGGACTTTATTTCAGTCATCTTAATTAGTGCGTGTTGCCAGAGATGACTTACGTGACTGAGACGTGATCGCTAACTATCACACACACAAAAGCTCAAAGTATCACATCGGGTTATGCATGGAGAGAGCTATGCTATTACCATCAGTGTACAAATACGTAGTCTGCGACAACCGTAACTACAAGAAGTATTGTAACGAGATATTCGCGCCTAAAGTTTTTTATCTTAAATTAGTGATCAGTCAGTGATTTTGTAAATATTTATCTGTTATGATTTTGATCTGTACGATCGCTACGATCATTCCCTTTAAAACAGTGTTTATTATATCGTGATAACATTAATGATTTTTTATTATTTAGTAAATAGTAGTTGTCTAGTGCAACATTATTTTAGAACGTGCTTAACCTAAGCATGTGCGCCGTATGTAACATAGTTACTGTTCGCATGTCTAGAGATTTTGTTACGGTGTTCAGCAAACGGAATATGCTCAAGCTTTACCAATCTTATGTGCGGTAACATAGTTACTAACTCAGTTATACACCTAATTAAGCTGGGAGAAAAATAAAATAACTGTAAGTAAGACCACAGAATAAATAATAGAAAAGAACAGAAGACTCACATCGTGAAAAAAAAATGACGAACCTTGCTGGGACGCAACAAAGTGCATTTCAGTTTGCATAAGTGCTTAGTGCCTAGCGGGATATTCACCTAAACATTCCCGCATTCTTCTGATGTTTGAATCTTTTTATTTGTGTATTATATATATATATATATATATATATATTTATAATTTTATACCTTTTAATATTCTTTGTATTTTTGAATTTTAAACACAAATTAAATTAAAATTAAATGACTATTCCAAGTATATTCGGTACAAATGTAATCTGCGTAATGTTTTTTTTTCGAATGGAATTAAAAAAGATTTATACTTTTGTTTTCTTGACAAAATCCGAATAAATTTATGGACAAAATACTTGTTATTGACTTTGTACGGTGAGGCGTGACGCGTCGAAATAATAACTTGGTAACTTTCTATGGCGCATGCACTATTAAATTGTTTTGACCAAATGTTCCCATTTTTAGGGTTCCGTAGTCAAATACAAGGAACCCTTATGGATTCGTCATGTCTGTCTGTCTGTCCGTGTATGTCACAGCCTTTTTTTCCAAAACTATAAGAGCTATACTGTTGAAACTTAATAGGTAGATGTATTCTGTAAACCGCATTAAGATTTTTACACAAAAATTGAAATAAAACAACTATTTTTGGGGTTCCCCATACTTAGAACTGAAAAACAAATTTAAAAAAAACATCAAACCCATACGTGTGGGGTTCTATGGATAGGTCTTTAAAAATGATATTGAGGTTTCTAATATCATTTTTTTCTAAACTGAATAGTTTGCGCGAGAGACACTTCCAAAGTGGTAAAAAGTGTGTCCCCCATAACTTCTAAATTAAGAGTTTATAATGTATATAATTTTTTCAAGGTTAGTAAATCTGATCCAAATTCTGCCGAGCATGAAAACGATATAAATCTACACAGTATAATCACACAATATAATCTACAGTTATGAAAAAGAGGGATTTGTTAAAATTAATAAAACGAAATAAACCAGAAAAACAATTTAAAATTGATGCCATATTAAAAGAAAATGGTCATACGGTACTTTATTTGCCACCGTACCATCCGGATTTAAACCCAATCGAATTAGTATGGGGAGATATCAAGGGCGAGCTGGCACGAAAACATATTAACTCAAATTTAACTGAGAAAAAGCGAGCACTAGAAGAGTTATTTGCTAATTTTTCATTTGAGAAATGGCAAAACTGTGACTGTCACGTAAAGAAAGTTTAGGAAGAGTATTTCAAACACGACCATCTTAGCGACGATATAATGGATCAATTTATAATAAGATTACGAGATGAAGACTCAGATAACGAAAGTGATTCCAGTCATACTGACAGTGATTCGAGTAGCGATATGGACATAAGCTAATAAATTGAAAGTTCAGTTGAAAATATTGATATTAGTATTAAATATAATAATTATTTGAACAAGTATATTATTCACTTTCGCAATGACTTACGTACTTATTTGTATGTATCGTAAGATCTATCTTCACTAATTTTTATCACGTGTGTAGCCCGACAGTTCTTTACGTCACATGTCACCCCTCCTGTGCCGCTCCCATTCCTCACGAGGCTACTGAGTTAAGCACTAGGCATGTACCTATCTTGATTAGCTCAAACTATATATATAATACCTACCTATAGTTGATATTTAACTGATTGATTATGGTATTATAGTGTAGTAGAAGCTGGCCGGGTGATTTGTACCTTCGTATTTGGGCAAATAAAAAAAAGCGGCCAAGTGCGAGTCGGACTCGCCCATGAAGGGTTCTGTAGCAGCAAGTAACATAATATAAAAGTTCTTGGATGGTTTACGATTTATGACGTATAAAAAAACTGCTAACTAGATCTTGTTCAAACCAATTATCGGTGGAAGTTTACATGTACATTTTTTTTTTTGTTATATCATTCTCTTATTTAAGATGTTAAGGGGTGGGGGGAACACATTTTACCACTTTGGAACTGTCTCTCGCGCAAACTATTCAGTTTAGTTTTTTTTTTATTAGAAACCTCAAAATCAGTTTTGAAGACCTATCTATAGATAACCCACACGTATGGGTTTGATGAAAAAAACTATTGAGTTTCAGTTCTAAGTGTGGGGAACCCCAAAAATGTATTGCTTTTTTTCTATTTTTGTTCTTGTAAGTCCTATCTAACTACATAAATAAATCCGGAGACATACAATTTAAGGATAGGTAGCAAAAGTCTACATTTGTTAGGTAGGTGTACCTAATTACCTATAATGTAGACGTGCATTTCTACACCTTTCGATGTCCCTTGGAAGTGTGAAAAACGTGAGGTTCGGATCCTTGTTATAATTCAGGCAGCCGAATGCGATGCAATATGCGTTTATCTTCATTTAAGCATAGAATAAATAATAGTAGAAGACTTTAGTTGACGGACGACGTGACGCGGTGCTTGAGTGAGTTTACCGAACTAACTTCACGTGCGATCCGGCTGGCGCGCGGCAGCCTTCTGAATGGATTGACTCGTCTAGATGAGTCCGCCGGGTACTATAATATCAATACTAGTCTTAAGCACCATATTTGTTATGTATGACGTTACTATTCTTATGTGTAGTATTTAGTCTAACATAATAAAAAAAATAGTTCAGATATCCACCGTATAATATGTTACGGTGATTATATTTAGGATACATTTTTGATGCATGATCAAGCTCATACAAACACGTCAACCTCATACCTCATACCTAACTTACAATAAACATTATATTGATCAACTGGATTATCTATGAGGAACTAGTATGTCATAGATAACCCAGACAATATAGTTGTACTACAAATAATATTACCTAGCTAGTATCTATTTTATATTATAATCGTCCAAAGTTAGTAGGTACTTACCCAAAATCAGAATTCGTTTATTTTTGCTATACGTTTTTAAATTCCGACGGGAAACGAAAATATTCGTGAAGAGAAAATATGTACAAAATGTGTGGCTTCATTTCACCGAGGACTTATCGAGGACTTTACTAAGTTCCATTGGTCTAGTTGTTACTATGTTGACAGAGTTATTTATACTTGTATTGTACGGAACCCTCTACACGCGAGTCCGACTCGCACTTGACCAGTTTATTTATCTTTGGCCTCCAATAAAGCATGGACTTTAATGGAGATTTTTTTAATAGCAGCATTGTATCATCAAAGTAACTATCTATGTAATATATTGTATTAAGTTTATCAGTTATCTAGTACCCATAACACAAGCTCTGCTTAGCTTGGGGCTAGATAATGTTGTGTGAACTGTACAGCATTATTTATTTATTTATTGTTTCGATATCAAATTGAAGTACCAGTATTATTATTAGTAACAAACAGCCAAACATAGATAAAAATTGAATGATAGTATAAATAAAAAATAAAAAAAACATATCCTTCCTCACTAGTAAGTCGGGAAATAAGCAAGTATAGCTTGGTATATTCTGAGGAAAATCGCTAAGCGAAACTCTTTTGGTCACAAATCACAATATAAACTCCTTCGTGAGTATACTTCCGTAGAATTGCACCGAGCAACTACGGAGGCCTGCAATGTTCTAAGTAGAGATCCACCAACTTATCTGTAGAATAAAATGTATGTAGATGATAGAAAACTACATACATTTCATTCTACTGATAAGTTGGTGGATCTGTAGAATTGGTTTGTGTTCACGACTGTATGATTGAACTGTCAAACCATGTCCGTCCCGTTAATTTTCACAAACCTCAAATAAATAGGTATTTGGATGGGTTTCCTATTACCCGAATTACAATTATAACAACGAAAACCAACAATTTTCAGTAAAATAATACAAGTTTTTGTAATGATATATCGAAGTATCCGGTTGTCCGTTTTCACCTGTGAATAAAAAAGTGAACGAGGGCCTTCCTTCCAGCGCCGTGGATAACCACGGAATGACAGAAAATGGCGTAGAAATCGTGTAGATACGGCGAATTGAAAATGTTTTCGTGTTTTTACACATCTTTTGTATGAAAAGATCAAAAACCCCAACTTACTTTTAAAACCAAGTGTATAGACATGATACTAAAGTGTTTTATTTCTCAGAAATAGCTGTAATTCCGTAGATTTTAGCTCATATGTAGATGCTCTATTTTGATCAATTTTGTGAAAATGGGTAGGTAGTTTTTCAATTTACACAAAATCTAGAAAGAAATTTAGAAAACCCCTACTTAGTTTTATTCAGCCTGAAGTGTTCTTTCTTCTGATCTAAATATTGTTAGGAATAAAGCTAAATTCGGGAAGTTCTTGGCTTTTCAAAACACCACTTTTCAAGGATTTTCAAGGACGTGGCCCTTAATAATAGTATAGATCTTTATATGTAAGTGGTTTCGAAACTCAGTGCAGAAGTCTTATTAGTTGAGTTTGAAAATAATCGAAGGGAAATAACTTACATAAGCGTTCGTAACAAGCAATATAAGTTCGATCGAGAAGGCATTATGTAAGCGAGAGCAATTACTTACGTCTTTATCGACAGTTTCCACTGGGACCTTTTACATTCACAAGTTCTTTCACACTTATTAAAACTTTAAATTGGACAACGCAAAGCGAAATAGTAGACTTTTTCAACGCAAGTTTTTAATAAATATATAGCATCAGGAGGGCCAGGGCTTGAGCTTTCTTCAGAGTTCATTGTAAGGTGTAAATCCGAAGAGCGGAGCAGTGATAAGTATCGTCTCGGTAACAAAATTGTATAATTATTCTGATGATTATAATTTACATGAACTAAAGCTTATAATAGGTCACTATTAATTCGAAGTATTGCAATCAACATGAATTGAGTTCAAATTAACTTTGATTGGCGTGATACACAGCGATTCCTCGCAAACGTGGTGCGCAGGCGCCTTTCCGAACCAGAATGACGATTCAAGATGGCTGCCTCGCTACCATCGACACGACGCTCCGCTAGAGTGACTTTCACACTAGCTTTCACAGCGCCGCCACGCCGTGTCACTCTTGACGTTGACAGTTTACTATCGCGCCGTCACGCGCGCCGTCAAATACATAGACACGGGCCTCTTTCCCCGAAAGGGTAAGCAGAGCCTCAATGGGACTCTTTTCACCGGGGGTTGCATAATCGTGGGATATAGAAGTGACAAGTGGTGAGCTCATCGCCGCTATTGATTCCCACGACTGACTCGGCTAGCGTTTTCTTCCAGTTATAACACATTCCATAATAAGCTAGCAGCCAGGACAAATCTTATACAACCAACCCACGGTAAAAGAGGCATATTTGAGGCTCTGCCTGACCTTACGGGGGAAAAGGCGTGTGTTTATTCAGGTAGGTAAGTTGTTAACGATGACAAAAAAAAACTATCAAAAACTAAAACAAAGCCAAAACTTATAGGACGTAGAAGGATAGTTTTGGCATGATTTTCCTGCTGCTTGTACTGACTTAGGGAGTATGCACACGTACCACAACCACAACACATCGCAGCGACAAAAAGTGGTCCAGCAATGGTTACGAGTGAATATAGTCGCTGTGGCTTCTTGAAGTTGCGTTGTGGTTACAACGAAATGTTTATGGTGGTCGGCCGATAGTGCGCGGTGTTGCATTTTAGTTACTACAAAAGGTCGATGGTGACCGTCCGCTAGTGACACCCTGCACTAGCAGACGGTCACCTGGTCACTGGTGGTTCCGTTGTGGTTACTACAAAATTTCGATGGTGACCGTCCGCTAGTGTGGGGTGTCACTGGTGGTTGCGTTGTGGTTACTACAAAATGTCGATGGTGGCCGGCCGCTAGTGCGGGGTGTCACTGGTGGTTGCGTTGTGGTTACTACAAAATGTCGATGGTAGCCGGCCGCTAGTGGGGGGTGTCACTGGTGGTTGCGTTGTGGTTACTACAAAATGTCGATGGTTGCCAGCCGCTATTGCGGGATGTCACTGGTGATAGCGTTGTGGTTACTACAAAATGTTGATGGTGACCGTCCGCTAGTGCGGGGTGTCACTGGTGGTTGCGTTGTGGTTACTACAAAATGTCGATGGTGGCCAGCCGCTAGTGCGGGGTGTCACTGGTGGTTGCGTTGTGGTTACTACAAAATGTCGATGATGGCCGGCCGCTCGTGCGTAGTGTCGCTGGTGGTTGCGTTGTGGTTGAGATGTGGTTACCATGTGGCCGGTATCGCCCACATGGTTAGATTTGTTGGCAAAAGGTGGTCCGTGTGAATTGAACTATACATTTTCGTAGAAATTAGCGCCCGCTCACGTGTAGTCATTACGGTTTGGTTGTGTACGTGTGAAGCAAGCCTATATTGTGACAGTTTGGAGTACAACTTCGCCATATTTTAATACCGTATCCAGAAAAATATCTTTACGATCAATTTTACGACGATATTACCGGAGATATGAGAGATTTAAAGTCAGATAAATCCTGCATGCATTCCCTATAGCAAAGATGAAATCGGGCCAGCATCGGCATTGTGCAATCTGAGCAAACAGCTTCCATAATATTGCCATGGAAATGAATCCCACGTTATTTTATTTATATATAAGCTATTTAAACAAAGGAAATTGACTCGGAACAACATGTTTTGACAATAAATAAAGAACAGTACGGAAATGCGCTAGTCTGCTCGGAATATAACCGTGCTACTAATAAATGCGGACCATCTTTTATCTTTGGAATAGTTACACCGTGTTTTGTCTCTTTCGATCGGATTTGGAACTGCCTGTCAATGAAAAAGACAATCAGATGGAATCTTAGAGAGATCGAGAGATATCCTCAAAAAAACATGGCACGTACAGTGTGTAGTGTGACAGAGAAGCGACGGTGTTGAGGTTAGGAATGCGTTTTCCTATCTTTAATACTAGTGTTACGTGGAGGTAGTTTTCTTCCTAACCATCGTTTAGTAGTAGTAGAGCTTTTTTGTGAAAGAGTTCGTCCGGGGAAGTACTACCACCATACCTATTTCTGCCGCAAAGCAGTAGTGCTCGCATTGCTGTGTTCCGGTTTGAAGGGTAAGGGTGCCGGTGAAATTACAGGCACAAGAGATTTTTCATCTTTATGTCTCAGGGTGGCGGGTGCAGTGCAATGCCACATAGGGTGCGTCCTAGGTGGACGTGACCTATGAGGTAATACACTGTTCATAGGCAGAGGTTACCGCTTAACATCAGGTGGGCCATCTCCTTGATCCGTCAATCAAGTAGTATTAAAAAAAAAAAAAAAAAAAAAAAATTGAGCTGTGTGAAGGTGAGTCGGTCGCGTAATTTTTCAGATTTATTTATGTTATTGCGTCTGGAATCATCATCTTATGCTCGTGAGCTGATGATAAAAGCCACACCACCTTAACGGTTAGGAGTTATGGAGGTAATAATGAATTTCTGACTTAAAACGGACAAAAATGCGCTTATGACTTTTTAATTAAAACATTTTTTGAATGTATATTTGTTACATAGATGGACGATCAAAATTATAACTATCTAAAAGCATAAATCCTTAGTTACTACATAAACTTTATGTAAGCGTAGACCCTTATCGAGATTCCACTATTATTGTTATGGCTGTGTAAGCAATATTTATTCATCCAAAAACTTAATACTGTACCCTCGAGAGAAGGTATTGACCTACATAACTTACAGCATATTTGATCTCCCTCGATGTATAAACATCTTTTATGCATGTTCGGTCAACTTCGTCACAAGTCTAACTTGCATTTTATAGGTGAAAAATACGGTTATGGATGCCCCGAGCGCCGCCGCGCCGTGTAGACAAGGAATATCGCTTCACAGATTTCGATAGAATCGTTCGTTTTAGTTTAAGGCGCTATAGGTTCAACGAACATTTTTGTATGAGGCGAAGAAGGCGAGCGCACGCTCTGATACCGTGTTTATATGTATAAAAAAATCATATAAAAATGTCGTTCAAAGTTTTGTTTAATTTTGTTGATGAACTCACTAACTCAAATAATAACTAACATGGAACCAAATGATTAAAAAATTAAAACGTGAGAGAAGTGAGTGAAAAATAGCATTTCAATTTTAAAAAGGAGGTTTCTTTGTTATTTTTTTTTATCGAGTGAAGTAATTTAATTATTGTATTGAATTATTGATTTCACTAGATAAAAAGCTCAAGAATATCATATATTTTTTTCTTCATAGAAAACTATGAAAATTCTTATCAAAAACTTTAAAATTCTAGAGACATTTGAGAACCTATCGCGCCTTAAGACTTTGGGTCGATGTGTACCTGAGCGAAAAGAGAGGATCCACCAATAAAGCGGTGTCAAAATTACGTCACGTAATCCACACGCAATTTCTCTACTTTCATCAATAAGTGTGTAAGCGTACGGAACGTAAAAAAAGCTACTCTCGAACTTTTCGCTAAAATTGAAGCTTGGACGAAGTAGCGAGGTATTCTTTAAGAAGCTTATATTGACTTGTGAAAAGTATAGATACTTTTCCGTAAAAACTTTTTATTACTTGATTCACAAATTGAAATACACAATATATGTTATAACGTTTAGATTAAAAACAGGCATTTCCGCTGTAAATTATATATTATTAGTGAATACAGGATGCAATATGTGGAAAATGAAGACCTCTGTGGCGAGGTGAGCGACTAACCGGCTGATAGGTTGAGGGTTTTTTTTGTAACAATGATAGGCTTTTATAACACCTTGATCCCGCCTGTTGGCAAGTGAAGATGCGGCCGAAGAGGAGCACGAACGTCTAGAAGGCATCTATTCACTCTTGCCATAAAGAGACCCATATTTTAGTTTTCAGGAAAGACAGACGACGCCGGCAACCTTATATGAAAATCAATTCCTAAAGAGTAAACCCGAAAGGACATAAATAGGCATAGGCTGTAAATTATATTATTATATCAATTAATTTTAGTAGTAGTAGAGCTTTTTTGTGATAGAGTTCGTCCGGGGAAGTACTACCACCATACCTATTTCTGCCGCAAAGCAGTAGTGCTCACATTGCTGTGTTTCGGTTTGAAGGGCCGGTGAAATTATAGGCACATGAGACTTTTCATCTTTATGTCTCAGGGTGGCGGGCGCAGTGCAATGCCACATAGGGTGCGTCCTAGGTGGACGTGACCTATGAGAGCTGTTCATAGGCAGAGGTTACCGTGTAACATCAGGTGGGCCATCTGCTAGTTCCGACATTCAAGTAGTATAAAAAAAAAACAGAAAAAGTATGAGAGATGACTCATTGGATGCATCTCTCTCCATACAACACAAAATAACTGATCGAATCAGACAGCAAATTGGATTATTGTTACTAAAACAGATCGCCAAGAAGCAGGATACAAAAAAAAACATAATCACTAAATGTGTTTACAGTTCTTTGTTACTGTAATTAGGGTAGTTTGTCCTTTACATTTGTCTCTGCATGTCGCTCTAAGAGACTGTAGTTACGCCGCAAGCGTAACAGGATCAAAGGATCTCTTACCTGCTTTATAAACATACTGAATACTCTTTTCAAAGACTTTATAAACACATTCTAAATACTATTTGAACGCTGACGGTAGATTAGCTTTGGGTACACTTGAGATGAGATTCTAATTCCGTTCTTGGAATAATATAAGTTGTATACACTTCAGTTCCTATTTGTATAAGTCGTGTCAGTTATAGAAAAATAAGTTCAAAAACGAAAACCTGACTACTGGAAAATCACGCTCTAACATGTAATTAATTTTATAAAAAATAAAATACCCTCAACGCAATTAAACGCCTGAACTGATTTTGATCGAACATAGCTAAGAACACTCCCGACAAATTCACATTTCAAACAAAAAAAAACTAAATCGTTTCATCCGTTCGGGAGCTACGAGTGGACAGACACACACACATACACACACACACACAGACACGTCAAACTTTATAACACTCCGTCGTTTTTGCGTCGGGAGTTAAAAATAAGTTCAAAAACGAAAACCCGACTACTGAAAAATCACGCTCTAAAAAGTATGAAACAAGTATGAAATAATAAAATATTCTCATATAGTGATGTTCATAGGATAGCCGAATTGTGAATTCGAAGGCCCTGTGGTCTTTAGCCAGGAAAGATACGAATCCGTTGCGTGCTGCGATGCCATTGTGGCCCAAAGGGCGCGAAGGTAACAGTCATCAAACAAACCTAAGAATTTAACATTAGTACTTAGCCACAGAGTGCTAGCAACAGCTAGAGGTGAAACTCCGATACAAGACTGAAACTTGACTTGACTTTCTAGGCACCTCTTTGACGCAGGAACAATAATGACAGCAAAGTAAGCGACACGTGAAGCTCTTTATTTAACAAGCTTTTATTTAACATGCAATGTACTTATGTATGTTTGTCCGGATGGAATCTTGCAAATGTTTGTCCGGGTGGAATCGTGCAACTGAATTTTAAAGCAGTTATCCTTAACCGATTGAGATGATATTTTGCTTACGTGTCAAGTTCCGATTACAATGCAATATTATGGTGACAACGAGCTGATCTGATGATGAAGACAACATCACTCCTACGGACAACGGAACTCCTCGAGGGAAATTAGTAGACTGGCCGTGTTTAGGCTCGTTTTGATCATCACACGCTTACGATCACTAATTTTATAAAAGCTTATATTGATTTTATTTTTTTCACAATACACTTATTTTACAGTGAAATTGTTTCTATACGTAAATGCTTACATATTGCCTATTCTATGTCTCAGCCCGTACATTTATAAACGCGTATAACTGATGTGCTCCCGAGGTAAACCTATTTAGTTCCCATTTACCCTTACCTGGGCTCTCTTAATATTTCCAACACTAGCCCTTTAATTATGCACCCAAACCCGTTGAAACCTCCAGCCTCCAGAGAGCCGGGGTAATTACTTGGAATCATGTATTCAATTACGCAAAGGCATTGCTAATTGATACGGAGGCCACGTTGCTCTAATACCTACACGCTGTACAGATTAAGAAGTCAGGAGTTAACCACACTCTTTACTGGTTGATTATTTTTTATGATACCTCTTCTTATTCTTAAGAGCCCTTAGTATTACAATTACAGTGGCCAAATTTTATTCTACTACTGTATAAAAAAACAAATAAATAAATAAATAAATAATGCTGGACAGTTCACACACATTTCATTTTTTTTTTAGAGGCACAAATTAGTTTTATTTTTCTTTGTTTCTGTGTGTGTGTGTGTGTGTCTTTTAGTGTGCAATATTGTTGTACTCATGTTGTTGACACAAATAAATGCTATTTCTTCTTCTTCTTCTTCTTCATTATCTAGCCCCAAGCTAAGCAGAGCTTGTGTTATGGGTACTAGATAACTGATATACTTAATACAATATATTACTTAGATAGATATTTTTTATTATACATAGAAAATACCCAGAACACCCTGAACAAATATTTGCGATCGCACAAATATTTGTTCCGAGGCGTGAATCGAACCCGCAACCTTCTGCGTCGCAGGCGAACGTTCGCCCGCCGCGCCACAGGTGAAACTTTGACATGAAAGTATAAGAAGATGAAGCAGAGCCCTTAAGGTGGGCTTAGACCAAACGAACATAGAACCGAAATAACAAGGGCATTATTTGCCTGATATTATCTGCTTAGCTTGGGGCTAGATAATGTTGTGTGAACTTGTCCAGCATTATTTATTTATTTTTATTTTTTTATTTATTCTTGCTCTTTTGGTGTAAATGCAATTATTCTGTCCCCATTTACAATACGATAGAAATAAAACTAGAAAACAATAACGCTTTGAAGCGACCGCTCCAAGCAGCGGACACGTTTGAACATGAAAGCTTGAGCTAAGCAATTTGTTCGCACGCTCGTGTGCCATTTACGTCAACCCAGCGAGTTTTCTTAGAACATTCTCCGCGAACAAAGATAGAACAAAAGAACCTAAGAATGCTCTGTCTCTATTAACAGTTACTCTGTTTACAGTCTCTGTTAACTCTGTTTACAGAACAATAGTTTGATAGAGTCGGGATAGCATGAGAATTCAACCGTTTAGTCTGAACCCACCTTTAAAAGAGGCGGCTTTACTCCAAGCGCTCACTGCTTTGCCACGCTGAATGGCTTTGCCACGCTGAATGGCTTTGCGACGCTGAATGGCTTTGCCACGCTGAATGGCTTTGCCAATTGCCGATGTGTTGAGTATATGATATGAGTGCCTTGGTTGGGGTCTTGGGGTCAAGCGTCGACCCGAGTTTTAACCCCCGATGCAAAAAGAGAGGTGTTATAAGTTTAACCGGTATGTATGTCTGTCTGTCTGTCTGTCTACGTGACTGTCTGTGGCACCGTATCTCTTATATGGGCTAACCGAATTGAATGCATTTTTTTTTATTTTAAAGCAAGTTTTCTGGGACTAGCATACGGCCCATCTGATGTAAAGTGGTCACCGTCGCATACAGACACCGGCAACACCAAGGGTATTGTCGACGCGTTACCTACCCAGCCATCTTATTCGCTATGACTAAACTTGACATAACGTGGGCTCGTTACGATATCTACGTGGAATCATCGTATCGAATACATAATAACGTCACACGTTATTTGCAAGGAATCTCCTATGGTCATAGCGTATAAGGGCCTGAAGGAATTTATAAAAAAAAACTTTCAGCGACACATGTCGTAACGTAACCTTGTTGTTATGTCGACTCATGATGTTTTATCAAAATCGTTTCATTGATTTGGGGGTTTTTTAAATTTTTAAATTTCTTATTGCTACACTGATAAGTTTAGGTAAATTTATTGTAACGAACATGGAATTATAATAAACAAGCGAATTTAAATAAAAGCTTTGATAAATAACTAAAAGTAAATTGTGAAATAACAATTAAAACTACTCGGTTAAAGGGGATTTCGGGAATTTTTATTCCCGAAATCACCTTTAAAGCTGCAAATTCTGAATCAAGGGGAATTCGGGAACGAAATTCCCGAAATCCCCTTTAAAGGGGATTTTAAAGGGGGTTTCGGTAATAACCCGGTTACTTATAGCCTGGAGTAAGGTTGGTGAAATGTCATATTGATATGACATGACTGACATAAGTTGGGGTGAATACGAGATTCTATGTCGGTTGAAATCTGCCATTTTTGAAAGAAACGGTGTCATTTTTATTTTATTACATTTTAATGTGTTTTTTCGAGTTATTTCGTGTAATTTTAGTGGCATTTTAACCGGTGTAACTTGGATAAATGGCACATGTGTGATGTAGTGAAATTTGAGTGTATTGCGAGTCTTTTCGAAATGGTGGATTTTTTCCTGTAAAAACTCAGTTTTTCTGCCACCATTTAAACTGGGTTAGGACTAGACGGAGACTCTTGACGACTTGACTATAAAACTATAACAATTATATCACTTGACATTGGCTAAATTGTTGCAAATAATGCACAGAAGCCATTACCTAAGATAGAAGAAGAGATTCTA
The DNA here is from genome assembly GCA_932527175.1 of Operophtera brumata. Classification (NCBI taxonomy): domain Eukaryota; kingdom Metazoa; phylum Arthropoda; class Insecta; order Lepidoptera; family Geometridae; genus Operophtera; species Operophtera brumata. The sequence goes on from OW052234.1 coordinate 20,610,158, forward strand.
TGTCACCGGGCCCAAAGTGTAACGTTATGTCCTACTCCGCGTGTTTTTACTAGGTTTTTTTTTTTAATATTTTCAAGGTTCTTTATTACGTTATATAGGTACAATACCCAAAAGACCCCGATAGAGGCTGCTCATCTATTCGACGCTGTGACCCTCTGGGCAAGGGCTGCCACCGCGGCCATGGCGGCGGGTCTGTCACCTACGGATGGAGCTACGCTGATGAAGCAGCTGAGACCCACTACCTACCAATCTATCCAGGGGTTTGATGTGAGTAAACACTTTTACAACAAGCGCCTGCTTTCTTGTGGCGCGAAATTCAAATATTTTCGTCTTTTTTGCTCATCACTGCTCATCAACACTTCTTCAGATAGCGAAAACTAATTTGCCGGTAATTATATGATCTAACACACAAGTTTTAATCTATAGTATCAGATCTTGAAGAATCTAGGTTAATGATAGTCGGCGTTAGCAATGGTGGATAGAGCGTCCAGATAAATAAGTTTTCATCGCTATTCACTATTGCGAGCCTGCAGAAAAACTCCCGCCAGGTAAAGACCTCCCTTGGAGCACGCGGAAGTCCCTTAACCGACTTCGATACAGGTGGCCCGCTGCAGGCTCAATATGAGTAAATGGGGCTACTCAGAAGAGACGGCTACAACTTGTCCTTGCGAAGCTGATCCCTAAACAATTACACACCTAATGACTTGCCCAATATGCCTCAACACCTCTGTACCTTGAGTGACACATACACTGCATCTGACAACGCCGTAGAAGTGCCAAAATTCTGGCAAAGCAAGATATAAAAATAGAAAAAACGAATAAGTTGGTCGAAGGGTATAAGTACAAATTCCAGTGTAGGTATCCTAGAACTATACAAAATTAATTAAAAACTAGGTACGTTTATCAAGCTGCATAGCTTATTAAAACTTCTAAATATAACATAGACAACAATAACATAGACGTAAGTAAGTACATAATTTAGATTTGTATAAAGATAGATAGGCATGGGCATGTAAGCTTTGCAAAGCGTTACATATGTGACGCTTTGTATAGTTATATTTTTGTATAGTTCTAGGATACCTACACTGGAATTTGTACTTATACCTATATTATGTAATAAAGCACCTTTAAAATAAAAATAAAAAATACTGGTGTATGAAAAGGGTCATGATTTTTGGGGGTTGGCGTATATGTGCCGATGGTTTTGTGTATTTAATTCCTTCATTGCTTGGCTTCAAAAATTCCCAGCATTTCTTGGACGATAGATACGTTTTTTCATAAAAAGGTTCAATACATATTTTATTGTTTTATTTTAACCACATACACCAAGGGAGGTTTGCATTGGGTACTCACTTTCACACTACTAATGCACCTAGTTCACCAGTTACTGAAACCACGCTGAAATCTTCTTCTTAAAAAAAAACGTCTCGCGACGCACGAAAATATAAATAATTTTACAAAACCCTTACAGCAAACCCTCGGCTTTCTTGCATTGATTTTATTTATCTTATTTTTTACCAAATATTATGCTCTATTTTAATAAACAATCGAATCTAGCCAAAGATTAGAGGTAACTTTGGGTTTTTTTTTTATCGGGAAATATTATCCTATCGTGTTTATGTTAGAGTGATCCCTCGGAATTATAATGCATATTTATGATATGAATATTGTATTTGATTTAGACAGTTAAAAATATAATCTAAGATTAGAAATTTTGTTGCAAACCCCACCGTTAGACCTAATTACCTTTCTTTTTTATTTTGTGACGAGGTGAAATCTGCTTACAGATACCCTACCTAATTGAGGGTGTGGTAGGGTTATGTGAGGTTCAAGAGTGACTGTGTTAGTAAATTTTTATGTTTTTAATTTTATTTATTTCATATCCTAGATATAACGTATTAGCGTTAGGTGTCTGTAATGTTACTGGGTATTAAACGAATTTAATTTGTTCTATTACGATAGCTTCGAACGACGGTCATTCATACGGCCCGTACAGTAGCAATAAATACAGCAGGTATATTCTAATACTCAATGTACGAGCCAATAATACACTCACCTACTAAATTTGTCCATCCTACGCAATTTACGCCACATTCGCGTTTGGTAATCAATCAAATTTAAAAATTACAGGCACATGAGACTTTTCATCTTTATGTCTCAGGGTGGCGGGCGCAGTGCAATGCCACATAGGGTGCGTCCTAGGTGGACGTGATCTATGAGGTAATGCACTGTTCATAGGCAGAGGTTACCGCTTAACATCAGGTGGGCCTCTTGCTTGATCCGCCATCCAAGTAGTATTAAAAAAAAAAAAAAAAAAAACAAGCCAGGTGGCGCACATCGTGTCATATATCATAAGTTTTATCAATATATCAGCCAAAATTTACAACATAGTTTAACTGTTAGAAACTGACTTCATCACCAAAGGTGTGCACTCTACATACTGTATTCATTTCTGTTCATTGAATACATAACATAATATATTCGATACATTATGTTCTACATATTTATATGTAGAAAGATACTCATTCATAACAGAACATTTTATTCGCCACCCGCATGTTTCTATTACATTTTCACATCTCAGGGTACCGTAGAAAAATGAGTACGAAAAGCGGGACGAGCACCATCCATCTTCCTGACTTTGTTAGTCAGATTGTAGTCGGTACGGTATGAAGCTGTCACACTGCATAGCTGACTTATATTTTCTACACACTTCCTGTGAAAAGAAAGGAGTATTTTACTCAGATGTCCCTATTTTCCTTGCACATAGCTCCAGCTTATGAGTATCAATTTCTGGGACGTAGAATTGAAATAAGTTTTTGTGTGGTTGTTCTATAAAAACTATAGTTTTTTTTTTCTACGTGTATGACGGTACATGCTGAATTGCTGATGGCCCACCTGATGTTAAGCGGTAACCTCTGCCTTTAACAATGCATTTCCTCATAGGTCACGTCACGTCCACGTCTATGGCATTGCACTGCGGCCGCCACCCTGAGACATAAAATGAAAAATCTCACGTGCCTGTAATTTCACCGGCAACCATACCCTTCAAACCGGAACACAGCAATGTGAGCAGTACTGCTTTGCGGCAGAAATAAGCAACGTGGTAGTACTTCCCCAGACGAACCTTTTCACAAAAAAGCTCTACTACTACTAAAATAATAAATAAATATTTTTAATGCAGAAATTATTATTTTCAAAATCCTCCTAACACCACTATTCGATAACTCTCAGGGTTTCAGACTTCCCCTAAATGACCCTAAAAAAACCTCATTCTGTGTATATAGATAACCTCTTGACCGATTTTGCTCATATTCGAAGTTCTTGTTTAGAATTGATTATCGTATGTGTCTGCCAAATATTATTAAAATCGGCCGGTTAATGGTGCCACAGCAAACATGGGGGATGTTTTGTTTGGGGGAAATACCCCTCCAATCAAGCCGACGACAAATAATTCTATGATTTTTTCGACACGTATGTCAAGTTTCGTCAAGATTAGTTGAAAAATAGGACCGTACTTGTACTACCTATTATTTATTCTGTGCCTGTACGCGAGTACAAACATACATAGATACATCCGGACAGATGAAAGAAAATTTTGCCAGTTGTTGCAAGGACGCGTTGCTCGCTTGACTCGCTCAGTTATTTATTTTTTACTTTGAACTTTACAGAAATGTAAAATGTGTTCTCTTTCATAATTTTTTGTAATAATTTCTTAAGCCTCTAATTGTAATGAACAAAAATATTCGAAATCATATTTTAAATTGTATATGTTTATTTGCTCCCGTTATTCAAAGGACGGAAATCGAGGAATGATTTAATAAATGAATACCTAAGCGTGTCAAGAAAAAAGGAAAACCGTCCCTCGAAAAGGCCTGTTTCACTCCAAATCGGCTTGCTTCACTCCAAATCGGCCAGCTTCACTCCGAATCGGCTTACAGAGTTATATGTTCATTTTAATTATGCACTTCAATAAATATTATAAATAAATAAATAAAATATTATAAATAAATAAATAATGCTGGACAGTTTACACAACATTATTTTGTCAAATATAAAGTAATCAGTCCCATCGCCAACCTTATGAGGAGTGTACCGCTAGCCCACTTGAGCCCTCTCCATACAAACGAAGGTTGTATAATTTTTGATAATATCCAATACTACATGGAATTTTGTACATACAATTTATAACAATAATATCTAGGTCCGTAGTTTGTCAGTTTCCCAATAAATGATATAGGTTCAATATCACACCAGCTCAAAAATTTCTACAGAAGTCTTATATCCCACGCTATTTTGAAATTGTATAATTTAATAGGAAACTAACAAACCACAGGTAGTGTCTAGATTATGTTTATAAAGTTGAATTGGCTTACATTGATAAAATATCCAAATTAGAAGCCAACTTCGGTTTATATGGAACGAGCTAGTGGCGTCATCATAATGGCAGCACTTATTTGCGAGAATATATGCGTTATACGCCAAGGCAAACAGCACCATGCCTGGTTGGACTCATGATTGATTTTGCCTTGAAAAACACATATAAATTAGCGCATTGACTTGAATTGATAAGATATCCAAACTAGAAGCCAATTTCGGTTTATATGGAGCGATATAGCCATCTAATGGCAGTACTTCATTAGACGTATTTGCGCGATTATATCCGTTATTTTTCCAATGTAAAGAGCACCATGTCCGGTTGGACTCATGATTTATTTTGCCTTGAAAAACACATATAAATTAGCGCATTGACTTGAATTGATAAGATATCCAAACTAGAAGCCAACTTCGGTTTATATGGAGCGAGCTAGCGATACAGTATGGCAGCACTTCGAATAGCTAAGTCCACACTGTGCCTTTTTTTGTTTATTAAGGGCATGCGTCATAGCGCTGTCAACAGCGCACGTGACGCATGCCCTTAGCGCATGCGCGTTGAGAGTTGAAAGCGAAGCGTGTGCTGTGATTCACGTTTTCCGGCTTCGTGTCCAAAACTTTCTCTTGGTTCTTTTTTTTCTGGAATTTCTTATAACCAAGTAAGCTGCACATATTCCACCAAGTAAAATATTCTCGTCGCACATGTTTCCAAAAAGAAGAAACTACGACTGAACGTTGTTGTATGGTGTTGCGTTCATTAACGCATTCAATTATTGAAAGCGTCAAACGAAAGTTGAAGATGACTTACTTTTGGCGTATTTGCGCGAATATTATGCGTAATATGCCAAGGTAAACAGCACCATGCCCTGTCAGAATCATGATTGATTTTGCCTTGAAAAACACATAAACATTAGCGCAAATACGTCAAGTGATGGGCTTCCTCGCGTGTGTACTAGAGGGGCAAGCCGAGTTAACACACACCATCGTAACGATGATCGTAACGACGAGCGTACGTGTATTGCGTAGTAACTAGCCATTAATCTGTTACGTTTTTGGCACAGATTAATAGCTAGTTATTATGTTATACACGTACGATCGTCGTTACGTTCATCGTTACGATGGTGTTTGCAAAACTCCTACTAGGGCCACAGAGCGCATAGTATCGTGTCGCGTCGGAGTGAAAATTCCTTACATTGCGACTATTTATTTCGTCCGTGTCTCAAACTTGTGTGCGCAGACTACGGTAGCGCCGTAACTTTTTCATACCACCCTTGTTATTACTTCTACCCCTCTTTACCCCACAGGGGAATACAGACGTTGAATTTTAAACGGAAAACTTAAATACGGGATATAGAAGTTTTAAAACAATAAGTAATGGATAGTATTTTACTTTCAGCCAGCTTGGCTTGTTTTCAATGCACCATTTTGTGTCTGCTCTTTAGTAAATGGTCTTATTGCATACATTTTGTTTACTTTATTGTGGAGTGAAAAGTTTAGTAGTAGTAGAACTTTTTTGTGAAAGAGTTCGTCCGGGGAAGTACTACCACCATACCTATTTCTGCCGCAAAGCAGTAGTGCTCTGTTCCGGTTTGAAGGGTAAGGATGCCGGTGAAATTAAAGGCACATGAGACTTTTCATTTTTATGTCTCAGGGTTGCGGGTGCAATGCAATGCCACATAGGGCGCGTCCTAGGTGGATGTGACCTATGAGGTAATGCACTGTTCATAGGCAGAGGTTACCGCTTAACATCAGGTGGGACATATGCTTGTTCCGTCATTCAAGTAGCATAAAAAAAAAAGTGAATTGATATTGTAACTGAAAACAAACTTGTGTGAACTTAAATATTTGCATTTTACTTTATGGCTAACCTGATAAATATATATTTGGTTCAGTATGTAATATTATTGGGTTGGTATTTGAAACAACAACAAAACAAAATAAGCGCCAGTATCTACGTACGTATAGAGGAGAGAAATGCTTAGATAGAACCAATTAAAAGTTTATTAGGCTTCGATGGACGCCAAAGTCTGTCACTATCTAACTCATTAAAGTTCAGGTATACTGACAGAATAGCACTCACGAAACGAAGAGTGAGCGAAAATCACGTTAGTTTTTTTAATTGTGGTTTTTTTAACAGGTGGCCAATTTTACTAAAACTTTGGTAGACAATTTCCACCAATTTCAAAAGTCACGCAATTCACTTCCATTTCATTTCACTACACTTGTGCTTTTTAAACGAGCTAAATTAGTTAAAATGCTACCAAAATAACACAAAATAACTCAAGAAAACACTAGGAAAAGAAATAAAATAAAAGTAGACATGTGGGTGCACGGGTCGCGGGTCAACGTCTCTTTTCCAAAATGGCGGGAAGAGTGAGAAAAATGGTTGTAACTACGAAAACAGATGCTACTTTGAAAATTTATTGAAATAAATAAATAAAATATATATTCCATACATTTATTTGCATATTTCTTACATTTAAGTAATTTTTTCATATATTTGAAAACCAGCGGACATGCTTTATCTGATTTAGATTAACATGTATATTTTTTGTAGATTTTTTCATATAGATCGTGGAGGAAAAACCTTTGAATGCACCGCATTTCACATATATATGGGATATAGTCCAGTCAAGATGTACGTCCGGCTTGCAAAACTTCCGGTCACGCAGATTTTTTTATATGTTGTTAGGACCTTAACCAATATTTAAAAAAAACAGATTTGCAATTTTCCAAGTGCTGTGCAAGCGGCGTAGAGGTCAAATAAAATAAAATAAAAATGAAATTTTCGTCTTTTAAAGTTAGTAGTTGTAAGTAGTAGAGCTTTTTTGTGTAAGAGTTCGTCCGGGGAAGTACTACCACCATTCTGCATTGTAACTATTTCTGCCGCAAAGCAGTAGTGCTCGCATTGCTGTGTTCCGGTTTGAAGGGCATGGGTGCCGGTGAAATTACAGGCACATGAGACTTTTAACCGTTATGTCTCAGGTGGACGTGCCCAATGTGGTAATGCATTGTTAAAGGCAGAGGTTACCGCTTAACATCAGGTGGGCCATCTGCTTGTTCCGTCATCCACGTAGTTAAAAAAAAAGGTCTGGTTTAGTTTTTATAACTTTTTAAGTACCTACTTGTTTGAAATAACACATTTCAAATTCTGTCAGCTGAGGCGAAAACTGTGTCCATGTATAAATAAATAAATAATACTGGACAGTTTACACAACATTATCTAGCCCCAAGCTAAGCAGAGCTTGTGTTATGGGTACTAGATAACTGATATACTTAATACAATATATTACATAGATAGATATTTTTTATTATACATAGAAAACACCCAGAACACCCTGAACCAATATCTGTGATCGCACAAATATTTGTTCCGAGGCGGGAATCGAACCCGCAACCTCCTGCGTCGCAGGCCAACCTTCGCCCGCCGCGCCACAGAGGTCCTCATATTCCGAAATAAGAAAAATAAAATAAAAAAATGTACCTTTTCTTCACAACAGGACATGCCCCAAATATTTATCACAGACGTCTTCGCCCAGATATTTTCACATATAAATCTTCGCCTCCAGAGACTCAAAAGATAAGCAATCAATCAACACTCTGATACCCCCTATAGCCTCATACATACAAATCATTTACAACGGCATACATTTGTCATAAAGGCAACTTTTCTTTGCTAACGTTCGCGAATCTTCTGTGAAGGCTGGATAAAATGAACACCCATTTTTAAACAACTTCAAAAAAAAAAATGGATGAATTTCTCAAAAAAAAAAAAAAAAAAAGGATATTCTTCCAGATTGGTCCCACTTTTATCAAAATCTATTTCTAAAGATGGGATCCATGAGCAATTGAAGGACATATAATCAAATCTTCCAAGTTAAATTTGACTCACTTCGACCTCTGTGGCACGACGGGCATCGCCTGCGACGCAGGAGGTTGCGGGTTCGATTCCCGCCTCGGAAAAAATATTCGTTCGATCTACAGATATTTAATCAGGGTGTTCTGGGTATTTTCTATGTATATTAAAAAATATCTATCTATGTAATGTATTGCTTAAGTATATCAGTTATATTGTACCCATAACACAAGCCCTGCTTAGCATTATGGCAAAGCATCAAAAAAAAAGTTGCTGGACATTTTTTTTGTATACTTTTCCATAATGCCTTAGTTAGCAGTTAACCCTACAATCCGGCCCAAGTTGCGAACTCCCGTTGGTGCACACCTGCTACCGAATTCAGACTACCCCATTCAAATAAGCAGAAGATAAATGACTCCACTCGTTTCTTGGCTACGAATGCTAAAATATACTCGTAGGCTGCAAAAGTTGCAACGTCAAGAACATCTAACCACAATTAAGATTACAAGCAAACGGCGACGGGGAGTCGAAATTCGTCGATCGCAGCTAGATCTCGTGATAAATTATCGTATTTAACAACGACGCGGTGCGGCGCTAAAAAGACGCCTTAGACGTTAAAAAAAAGCTTTTATGAAATTAGTGACGACCTCTGTAGCGCGGCGGGCGAAGGGTTGCCTGCGACGCAGGAGGTTGCTGGTTCGAGTCCCGCCTTGGGAACAAATAGTAGTAGTAGAGGTTTTACAGCAAGTTTGTTGTTTCCATTATATTTTATTTTATTTATTTAGCAAAAACCAACAAAACGCACAGCTTAAAATATACATACTTACAAAAATATTTATGCTTAGTCTACTGCACTTCGGTTATAGCCAATATAAGATTGTTTTTATCAAAAAAACAAAAAAACAAAATCTTTATTTCAGGCTTACTGAGAAATGCACTAAACCTAAACAGTAAGCCCATATCAACATAAATACCTTAGAAACTAACATACACATAAAAAAAAACACTTTATTTTATTACTTAATCTAACACACGTGTGATCGCCGACGCGGGGGATCACGTGACAGGCGTCCCTTGAACCGCCGGAAGTTCACCCCTTTCGGCCAGAAGTCAGGGCTCAAGTAAGTCTTCACATACTAGGGTTCCGTACCTCAAGAGGAAAAACGGAACCATTATAGGATCACTTTGTTGTCCGTCTGTCTGTCAAGACCTTTTTTCTAAGGAACGCGTGGAGGTATCGAGCTGAAATTCATATCAAATACTCAAGTTTTATTTGTTGCTTGGTGCCCTTGGTAGCTGTAAAAAAATCAAACTTCTAAGCCAACGCAATCAAAAGATACAGCCGTTTATGCTGCTAATTTTCGACACTCCCAAGGGAATCAAAACCAACAGGGTTACTTCCCGTGAACTCAGAATCTTGAAATTTGGTACGAAGCAACGTCTTCTAGCATAGATAAAGGAAAAAATGCGAAAAGCATAAATTTTTAGTTAATATAATAAAAATATTTTTAATAATTTTAAACTTACTACCCCTTTCCTCATAATGATTTCATTTAGCAATAAAAATACCATAACTTTAACTTATAAACCTACAAGTTTGTACGGAACCTTTGGTGCGCGAGTCCGATTCGCACTTGGCTGGTTTATTTTATGTTAATTTTACCATTACGACTTTTACTACAGAAAAATATCAATGAGCTTTATATTTTTGATATTTTTTTTTGTGAAAAATATACAGTCCTAGGATAGTTATCGAATAACGATAACTATCTATAACGAACCGGCCAGGTTAGTTATAATTGTACGTTAGTATTATTCCTTACTCTGTGGTTATAACTTATTTCCGCTATAGCCGATTTGATAGTGCCCACAAATTTCGTCTTCAGCGTCATAGTGTTCTATGGCAGAACTGGTAAAGGCATTGCCGATCACAGGCAAGGTTGCGGGTTCGAGTCCCGCTGGAACCGAATTTTTGAGTTACATTTAAATTTAATTTTATAACTTATTTGTTGTTTTTATTCATGTTAAAGTATTTGGATCAGCTGAACTACCTTTAGATCGTTTGTAACTGTCTTTAGGTACCTATACAAATCATAACATTAATTTTAAATAATCCCTCGGCACGGGTCGGCTTACACCTTAGATCGGGTTTTTTTTTTCTGGGTATGCTCCCTGAGTGCGTGGTTTAATTTCGGAGTTTTCCTTCTCTTAGACAGGCTGCAGACCAATGACCAATATGAGTCGTGGGAAGCAATGGCAGCGATGAGCTCACCACTTGTCACGTCTATATTCCACAATGGTGCAACCTACTTTGAAAAGAGGCCCATTGAGGTTCTGCCTACACCATAGGCAAAAGAGGCGTGTGTCTATGCACGTATATGTATACGTATAAACACGCAAAAAAAAGCGTAAACTTTTTGTTGCAAATTTACCGTAAATAATGTAGTATTTTAGAAGTCAAATAAAAAATACATCCACTACTGAGTCCACTTAATACGTGAGGAGCTGATATTTGGTGATAGAAGTCACCATTGCGTTAAGTCAACCCGGCTGAAGACACAAGGAAAAAGCTATTAAATATAGCTATTGAAGTTCCGTCGCCGAGTAAATCGGTGCAGGAAAAGAAGTTGGGAATTTCTCGCTCGGGCTTTCGGATATTTTATATTTGTTGTGAGTTGCACGTCATGCTTACACCAAGTACGTGGTTTTATTATCATGTATGCCTCTACGACTGTTATTGAAAAGTTATTATACGTACCTTTTATTAACCCCCGACGCAAAAACAACGGGGTGTTATTAAGTTTGACGTGTCTGTGTGTGTGTGTGTGTGTGTGTATGTCTGTCTGTGGCATCGTAGCTCCCGAACGGATGAACCGATTTAGTTTTTTTTTGTTGGAAGTTGAATTTTTCGGGAGTATTCTTAGCTATGTTTGATCAAAATCGGTTACGACTTTTTATTGCGTTGAGGGTTTTTTTAATTTTTACAATAATTATTACTTGTTTTAATGCATTTGGCATTTATTTGTCTGGATTTGTAGCAAGCCCGTGGTCTCTGGCTAACTTTCCGGGAAACAGGCATGAGGTTATAATATGTAATTTTTACTGATCTTATGTTATTTATTTCTATATTTTCTACGCTTATTTTGTAGGACTTTGTTATTGACACTTGTAGTTTCGAAGAAGTATTAAATCAATAATTGGCTGTTTAAAAAAAAAACTGCAAAATACTTATATACCTTTTGCTTGAAAATGGTTTCTGAGCAACATATAACATAACACAGATATGTTACATATCTGGTAAATATGTGCGAAAGGTTGCGGGTTCGATTCCCGCTGCGTGACAAATGTTTGTATGCTCTGCAAATATTTGTTTCGGGTCTGGGTGTTATAGTACCATTATACTCCTAGTTCCTGATACCCACGACACAGGGAATCTTAGTGTGGGATCAGGACTATGTATGTATGTGACTGTTGGGTGTTATGTTATTTATGTGACAATGTATACGGGAAGTGAGAACGGTGTTTCGGCAAGTTGGAACTCAATTCTCGTGAAAGCGATCACACTAGCCACCTGCTACCAAACTTATGGGCGGTACGTGAAAATCTGCTGCTGTAAAAATAGATTAGATTTAGTTACAAAACGTGAGAAGATATATGCAAAGCTGTTAAGGTGGGGTTACCAGTCTTAGATTAGATTTTTAACTGACTAAATAAAGTACAATATTCAATTTAAAAATATGTATAGATAGTCCATTATGATACCGAGGGATCACTCTACCAGAAACACGATAGGACAATATTTTCTCGATAGAAAAAAATCCAAAGTTAGGTCTTTTTATTGCCTTGAATCGATTGTTTATTAAAATAGAGCATATTATTGGTTTAAAAATTAGATAAATAAAATAAATACAGAAAAGCCGAGGGTTTACCCTAAGGGTTTTGTGAAATTATCTATATTTTAAGAGATATACAATAAAAACAGTTTTTTCGAGCGGCGCGCGGCGATTTTGTTGTATGAAGATTTCTGCCTGGTGTTGGTGCAGTCATAACTAGTCTAAAGTCATACTCTTAGTCTTAAGTAAAGTAAATCTACGTTGATGTAAATTGATGCCTAAAACAGAGGCTATATTGAAACGTTTCAAACGTTCGAACATAACGATTTTAGCTGATATAAAAAACTGGCCAAGTGCGAGTCGGACTCGCGCATGAAGGGTTCCGTACCATTATCTATAAAAACGGCAAAAAGAAACACGTTTGTTGTATGGGAGCCCCATTAAATATTTATTTTATTCTATTTTTTTGTATTTGTTGTTATAGTGGCAACATAAATACATAATCTGTGAAAATTTCAAGTGTCTTATTATCACGGTTCGTGAGATATACAGCCTGGTGACAGACGGACAGACAGACAGACAGACAGACGGACAGCGGAGCCTTAATAATAGGATCCCGTTTTACCATTCTTAGGGTTCCTAAAAATGGTATCGTGCTATTTTCTAAACTTTTGAACCGTTGTAGTTACTAAAACTCAAAAGGGATCCTTGTTTGAAAGGTGATCTACCATCAAATTGTAAATCTATATAAATAAAAAACTGATGTCAGTTGCTCAGTTCGATATACATCACGCGAACGGATGCCGGCCTGACCTAATATGCTGAAATTAATAACGCGCAGACGGATCCCTTTGTAAACTTTCTTATAATAATGAATTATAAACTTCACCGTTAACTTTCTCATCAAGAAACAACTTGAAATAAAATAACACCGCGCTTTTACCACCGGACGCTGCAACTTCATAATTTTGTCCTATAAATTGTTTTTCGGAAGACATAAATAACTTGGTAAGAACTCGTGGACTCCAAGCAAAATTACTTGCCAACAGAGCTGACATAAAATAAGTTTTTTGTTAAAAATATATTTTATAAAGTTAGTGATCGTAACCGTGTGCTTATCAAAATGCGCCTAAACACGGCCAGTCTACTATTATCCATCGAGGAGTTCCGTTGTCCATCTTCCGTTCTATCATCGGATCAGCTCGCTGGCACTATCATATTGTATTGTCATCGGAACTTGACAGGTATGTCAAATTTCAGCTCAATCGGTTAAGGATAACTGCTTTAAAATTCAGTTGCAAGATTCCACCCGGAAAAACATTTGCAAGATTCCACCCATACATAGACAGACATACATTAAAAGCTTGTAATAAATGGACTTTGGGTCAGCGCTAATAAAGTGACGGAAAAAAAAGACAACACAAAAAAAGAAACAATTCTGTAAAGTCAATTCAAGTTTTATCCGTTCATTGCTGCTTGGTTATTGAACACATTTGAAGGACTGGAGTGTAAACCGGCAGTGTATCGAATTCAAATTTTCAAAGGTGCCATATTATAGCGTTGATATAGCGTATGGAATGCTAAGTCCATCGTAGAGTTATTAGAAAGACTGACTGGAAACATTTTTGTTTGAGAAACGTTAGCGCTTTAACGATGTTTTTTCCCAGAATAACAGAAGGGTGAAATTTACAAATGTATTTAGAGCCTTAAATTACGGGGAAAAGCTGTATTCTATTTTTGGCCGGACAGAGATATCTCTACTTTTCTCTCAAATTTATTTACTTGGATTGTATTTAATATAACACTACTAAGAATACTTTTCATTACTTAGGAAGCCATGTATAAAATGTCTGAAATTTACATGTATGAGCGGGGAGGAAGTGAGTAAGAAGAATCCAATATACAATAATAAAATAAAACACGCAATAATAATAAATAATCTTAGTTTATCGTTTTTAGGGTTCCGTAGTCAAAGACAAGGAACCCTTATGGATTCGTCATGTCTGTCTGTCTGTCCGTGTATGTTACAGCCTTTTTTTCAAGTGTAAACCACACTTTATGGATAACATTAAACTTAAATTTAACCCAAAAATTTCGTAAAACCCCATCGGCGCTATTAGCCGAGTTGATAGTGCCCACAAATTTCATCTTCAGCGTCATAGCTCGTTCTTTGGCCGAATTGGTAAAGGTATCGCCGATCACAGGCAAGGTTGCGGGTTTGAGTCCCGTTGGAGCAAAATTTTAGGGTAACATTTAAATAAATAATCTTGTTAGTTTTGAACGATAATGCCAAAACAAAACAACACATTATACACCTTTTTTCTTTTTTTTTTGTACTACTTGGATGACTGAACAAGCAGATGGCCCACCTGATGTTAAGCGGTAACCTCTGCCTATGAACAGTGCATTACCTCATAGGTCACGTCCACCTAGGACGCGCCCTATGTGGCACTGCACTGCGCCCGCCACCCTGAGACATAAAGATGAAAAGTCTCATGTGCCTGTAATGTAACACTTATTACATTATGCACTTTTCGTATCCAATATTACCAATATATTGGTAATTCGAATTCGAAAAGAATCGTTTTTTTTGAATACATCTTGGTATGACGGATCAAGCTGATGGCCCACCTGATGTTAAGCGGTACCCTCTGCCTATGCTCAGTGCATTACCACATAGGTCACGTCCACCTAGGACGCATCCTATGTGGCATTGCACTGCGCCCACCACCCTGAGACATAAACACTTCAGACCCACCGTACCTCTGGCCAAAGATGAAAAGTCTCATGTGCCTGTAATTTCACCGGCAACCATACCCTTAAAACCGGCACTACTGCTTTGTGGCAGAAATAGGTATGGTGGTAGAACTTCCCCGGACGAACTCTTTCACAAAAAAAGCTCTACTACTACTATTTAATTAATAAAATAGTGAATTATTGTTAAAGAAGTAGTGTCGCTGGCGATTATATTCGTTTATTTTAATAATCTCCTATCCACCGTAACTTAGTGGAAACCACTACTAAATTTTAATGTGATTTTGTCGCTTTAATCTGAAACTATTTTCCATTTTCCGTCGTGACTCGTCATAAAGAATGCTGAAACATTTTTTATTAAATCTTTTGTATTTAAGGCACTTTAAGTGAGAACGGCCACTTTTAAGAGCTGCTTTAAAACAATCTGAGTGAATTCAGCTCTATTGGAGAGCTAACACTTAATATAACTTTATAAATTTACATTTCATTTTATAAGCTTTTATTATTATTTAACTTGTTAGTAATAAAAGGAGGGGGCTCCGTATGTCCGAGCCGTAGATTTGAATTTTAAACGTTATTTCCTTGAAAATAATGTATCATAAAGCCAGATATTTACTACAGAAGATTAAATACATAGTCAAAAAACTAAATCGCTATACGCATCAATTGAGGGTCAGCTTCTCACTTTTTAGGATAGCGATACAAATGAATGAACTTGTTGAATTTATTTTTAATCCCCGACCCAAAAACGACTGGGTGTTATAAGTTTGACGTGTCTGTGTGTGTGTCTGTCTGTGGCATCGTAGCTCCCGAACGAATGAACCGATTTTGTTATTTTTTTGTTTGAAAGTTTTTATTTGTCGGGAGTGTTCTTAGCTATTTTTGATCAAAATCGGTTCAGCTGTTTCATTGCGTTGAGGGTTTTTTAATTTTTACAAAATTAATTACTTGTATATACCTGTTTTTTTTAAAATGAAATAGCTATGAATCGTTTGTAAATGTCCAATCTTTTCTTTTCCATCTAGGAGTTCCGTCCACATTCCATCACCATCACCGATCAGCTTGCTGTCATATAAATATTGTATTGTCATTGGAACTTGACAGGTACCTATGCAACATTTTCGCTCAATCGGTTGGGCAGCAAGAATTCAGTAGCAAGATTTGCCTAGGGTCAGCCAATGCGTTCTCACGACGAATGTACGGAACCCTACAATGCACGTGGCCCAACACGCACTTGTCCCCTTTTCTTTATCATAAGATTCCTGTTATTGTAACTGTCGGTAAGTATTAATTTATTTGATCTTGTCTTCTCAGAGAAAATTCTGGGTAGGTTCCTAATACCAATTTTGAGCACAAGAATCTTAAATTTCCGAATAACTAATTTTGTTGAGGTTAGATAATGGGTTAGTTAGCATTGGGGCCTTAATTAAATAAGCCGAGGTCTGATTATTAATTAATTTAAAATCTGACGAGAAATTCTAACGTATATTGAAGAGCGCCTAAGTTGTAATTGACGTAAAGATAGACCTTTTGAGAGTCAAGAATTATTTTTAAAGTATGCCATTTATAAAATTATACTCAAAAGCAATTAGGAAAATTGTTTATTAACTTATTTTAGAAAGTTGATTAAAGCCAGGGCCCATATTCTATAGAAATACGATAAAAATCTTGTTTACGTGATGAAATCACATCTCGTATGACGACTATACAAAATTATAGTTTTCATGCGAGATATTTATGTTGTGATCTCACGCACGAGATTTTTCTCTGTTCTATCTACTTACTTAAACAAAAGAAGCTAAGAAACCGAAATCGAGAAATACTCGTATAATCTTATTAAAATAACATACCAATACGATGCGCTTGCGATTTTATAGTTTGAATTTATTTAGTAGTAGTATAGATTTTTTTGTGGAAGAGTTCGTCCGTGGAAGTACTTCCACCATACCTATTTCCGCCGCAAAGCAGTAGTGCACGCATTGCTGTGTTCCGGTTGGAAGGGTAAGGGTGCCGGTGAAATGACAGGCACATGAGACTTTTCATCTTTATGTCTCAGGGTGGCGGGCGCCGTGCAATGCCACATAGGGTGCGTCCTAGGACGTGACTTATGAGGTAATGCATTGTTAAAGGCAGAGGTTACCGCTTAATATCAGGTGGGCCATCTGCTTCATCCGTCATACCAAGTTGTATAAACAATAATTAAAAAAAAAGCGGCCAAGTGCGAGTCGGACTTGCCCATGAAGGGTTCCATAGCAGCAAGTAACATAATATAAAAGTTCTTGGATGGATTACGATTAATGACGTATTAAAAAAAAACTACTTACTAGATCTCGTTTAAACCAATTTTGAGTGAAAGTTTATATGGTAATTAATGTACATCATATTTTTTTTTTAGTTTTATCATTCTCTTATTTTAGAAGTTATGGGGGGGGGAGGGGGACACTTTTTACCACTTTGGAAGTGTCTCTCGTGTAAACTATTCAGTTTAGAAAAAAATTACATAAGAAACATTTTTGAAGACCTATCCATAGATACCCCATACGTATGGGTATGATGATTTTTTTTTTTTGAGATTCAGTTCTAAGTATCCCCATACTTAGAACTGAAACTCAAAAATAATTGTTTTTTTTAAATTTTTGTGTAAAAATCTTAATGCGGTTCACAGAATACATCTACCTACCAAGTTTCAACAGTATATCTCTTATAGTTTCGGAAAAAAAAGGCTGCGACATACACGGACAGACAGACAGACAGACAGACATGACTAATCTATAAGGGTTCCTTGTCTTTGACTACGGAACCCTAAAAACCATCCTCTATATACCTACTTACATACATTTTGGCATTAGTAGTAGTTGAGCTCTATGCGAAAGAGAGTTGGAATAATATATAATGTTATGCAAGTGTGAAGTAAATACTGTAGCGCTTTTTTTTTAACATTGGTAGACCTTTTTTGACCACGATCTCACCTGTTGGTAGGTAAGTGGCGATGTGCATTGCTTGAGAGTGTACCTACACGATGAACGCGATAAACCAATTCGGCGCCGTTCTCAACAGCTCGGCCGTCTAGAGCGTGTGATATCACACCTCTAGACTTATCCTTTGAGGCTATGTAAAGTCCAAAGTCTACAGGAATAAGCCGGGTATGATTGAGGAATTGGAAGCCAACATTATCCACGTTATTAGCAAAATATCACTGGAAATGTTCGAACGCGTCATCGATATACCATGAAGATAGGTTCTTTTGTTTTTAAGTACTGATAACACTTTTTTTACTTTATAGAAACCTCTAAGCTCAGGTATGGCCAGTAAGTTCCCCAATGAGTAACTTACTAAATATATTGCAATACAGTATTCACGGCAAGTGAAGCATACGATTATCGAAGTTGAAATAAAATATTTTCACGCGTCTCGGTGCTGTATTTTGCCCATTACTGATATTTTTCCCATCTGACTATAAATTAATCACCCATTATATACAAATACAATTTCTAATGAGGACCTCAAAGACGCACATATGCAAGTCTCGATAGAGCTTCCTTATTTGAGCCTTTCGGGGTCGAGACTCTGGGTCCGTGGGGTACCGGGGCCCTACGCGTTTTCAAAATTCTTTCAGGGCGTCTACGCGTCTGCTCGAAGCAACGCGTGACCCGAGCGCTGGCTCTTATCTAGCTCAACGCATTAGTATTGCCATTCAACGTGGCAATGCAGCCATTCGTCTCAGGGCCGCTTCTGTCTGGTAGTGATTTGGATCAGTTGAGTTAACTTTAGTTCGTTAGCAGCGGTCTTCAGGTAGCACAACTGTTTTGTATTTTTTTAAATTTTGTACATGCCTTGTATTAGCTGTGTTATTCTTTCTGTAAATAAATATGATTTTCTTAATAAAAATACAATATACCTAAATGTTTTTTGTTGCGCCAAAAAGATTGAATTAGTAGTAGTTGATTGATTTAGTAGTAGTAGAGCTTTTTTGTGAAAGAGTTCGTCCGGGGAAGTACTACCACCATACCTATTTCTGCCGCAAAGCAGTAGTGCTCGCATTGCTGTGTTCCGGTTTGAAGGGTAAGGGTGCCGGTGAAATTACAGGCACATGAGACTTTTCATCTTTATGTCTCAGGGTGGCGGGCGCAGTGCAATGCCACATAGGTTGCGTCCTAGGTGGACTTGATCTATGAGGTAATGCACTGTTCATAGGCAGAGGTTACCGCTTAACATCAGGTGGGCCTCTTGCTTGATCCGTCATCCAAGTAGTATTAAATAAAAAAAAAAAAAAAAAGATATGTTGACTTAGTAGTGGTACACTGGTTCCTGTGTTAGTTTACACTGTGTTACAGAAACCCAGTAAGTTCCCGAATGAGTAACTTACTAAATATATTGCAATACAGTATTCACGGAAAATTATCTAATCATGTAGTGTAATATTGATGAAGTTGTGGTACTTGTGTACTATGCTCATTGTCCATGTTAAGGTGAATGCCCACGCTTGCGGCGCGAAATTAATTTTTTTTGGTGTTTTTTGCCCATTATAGCTCATCAACACTTCTTCAGATAGCAAAAGTTGAGTTCGCGAGAACTAGGAAACCTAACACACATGTTTTAATTGATAGTATCTCATAAATATCATCAGTGTAACTAAGATCCCCCTAAATAAGAAAAAACACTGTCAAAATGTATATAGGGGGATCGCAGCTAAACTGATTATATTTATGAGATACTATAAATTAAAACATGTGTGTTAGGTCTCCTAGTTCTCGCGAACTCAACTGTCGCTATCTGAAGAAGTGTTGATGAGCTGTAATGGGCAAAAAACACTAAAAAAATAGAATTTCGCGCTGCAAGCGTGAGCATTCACCTTAATGTCATAATACAAAAATCTCCTTGTTCAATCGGGTCACACCCCTGACCCTCGAGTTCCATTCAAACTCAATCCTCTCCAATAACAAAGGAGAATTAGCATAACTGCCGCGAGAGCCGCCATGTGCAACTCATGATTGCTGAAATTCTCCATCCTTTTCCACCCCCTAATATCTTCGTAAATAAAAACGGGACGGGATAAATATCATCTGGAGATAACCGGGATACCACCCACTCCATACTTATGCAAATTAGAAATATAATTTCGTGCCCATTTTGCGTTGACGGTTTTTTCGGTTATATTACGCGTGCGTTGTTTTCTTCAGTTGATTTCTATCCGTTGTGGGTAATACGCGTTAAAAACTTACTAAAAATAAAGAAATAAAGAAAAACACATTAATTTGTGTCAACGAACGCAAATTTAAAACCACATATTTTGTTAGTAGTAGAGCTTTTTTGTGGAAGAGTTCATCCAGGGAAGTACTACCCCCATACCTATTTCTGACGAAAAGCAGTAGTGCCCGCATTGCTGTGTTCCAGTTTGAAGGGTATGGGTGCCGGTGAAATTATAGGCATATGAGACTTTTCATCTTTATGTCACAGGGTGGCGGGCGCAGAGCAATGCCACATAGGGTGCGTCCTAGGTGGACGTGACCTATATGGTAATGCACTGTTCATAGACAGAGGGTACCACTTAACATCAGGTGGGGCTTCAGCTTGATCCGTCATTCTAAGTAGAATAAAAAAAAAACACACACACAGACACAAAGATAAAACTAGTTTGTGCTTCTCAGTACCAGTCACGCATCACTGACACAAATTGGCGTCTAGCTCAGCTTGTGTTGTTGCAACACAATGCTGATCTTCCGCTGGAACCATGTAGGTACGTAAGGGAAAAAGACGGATGTCAAACTTGGTTGCTGGTTTTCGAAAATAAGGTATTCTAGTTTCCACGAGAGTTTACAGTATTAACAAATGCCGTGGTTGTCATCTGTCTGTCTGTTTTAATTTCTCTTTCACACTTGAAAGATCCTAAGTTCCAAACTGGAAACCCGTAAAGTACTAGACAGAATACCAAACTGAACAATGGCCGTATTCGAAAGTCAAGGCGTAAGTAGACAGAATTTAATATCTTCAATTTTATTCCTAGAATATTGTCTGGCTCGTTCACAGCAGCTATCTTAAGGCGCGATAGGTTCTCAAATGTCTCTAGAATTTTAAAGTTTTAGATAAGAATTTTCATAGTTTTCTATGAAGAAAAAAATATGTAACAAAATTCTTGAGCTTTTTATCTAGTGAAATCAACAATTCAATACAATATTTGAATTACTTCACTCGATAAAAAAAAAAAAAAAATACCTCCTTTTTAAAATTTAAATGCTATTTTTCACTCACTTCTCTCACGTTTTAATTTTTGAAACATTTGGTTACATGTAAGTTATTATTTGAGCTAGTGAATTCATCAACAAAATTAAACAAAACTTGGAACGACATTTTTATATAATTTTTTATACATAAAAACACGGTATCAGAGCGTGCGCCCGCCTTCTTCGCCTCATACAAAAATGTTCGTTGAGGGTCTTAAATAGATTGAGTAATTGTATTATCAGTTATCTAGTACGTACTATTATATATTCCGTAACCAAGGTAATTTGATACCGAAGGAGGAGTCTTTTTAAGGTTCCGTAGCCAAATGGCAAAAAACGGAACCCTTATGGATTCGTATCGTTCTGTTCGTCCGTATGTCACAGCCACTTTTTTCCGAAACTATAAGAGCTATGCTGTTGAAACTTTGTAAATAGATGTATTCTTTGAACCGCATTAAGATTTTCACACAAAAATAGAAAAAAAAAACAATTATTTTTTGGGGTTTATAATTAGAACCGAAAGTCATTTTTTTGTCATCCAACGTTGATCTATGGGTAAGTCTTCAAAAATGATATTGAGGTTTCTAATATAATTTTTTTATAAACTGAATATTTTGGGCGAGAGACACTTCCAAAGTGGTAAAATGTGTGCCCCCGTAACTTCTTAAATAAGAGAATGATAAAACTAAAAAAATATATAAAATATATTACCATGTAAACTTCCACCGAAAATTGGTGTGAACAAGATCTAGTAAGTAGTTTTTTTTTAATACGTTATAAATCGTAAACTATCCAAGAACTTTTATATTATGTTACTTGCTGCTACGGAACCTTTCATTGGCGAGTCCGACTCGCACTTGGCCGCTTTTATTTACGCTGTAATCTTTCTACGTTTGATGGTGAGTTGATACCTTAGACTCTAAGGACTCATTTTTCATCATTGATTTGTAAAAAATTACCTTTTTATTGCCGTAATTACATGTTTTTAATAAATATTTTTCTATTAAATCTGTGCGGATCTCAATGGTCATTTCATTTCTTTAAACGGACCCCGAGCGAAACTAATCGGTGACCCCTGCCTTAGAGCATTGCAGCCGCCGGACCGGAGTGCTCGATGTTTGATACCTAGGCTTTTGACAAAATATTTTGAAGTCAGGGGTGTGGTCAACGGATAAGCTAAGTTGTTCCGTTGAGCACCGTCGGGCATCTTGTAAACAAAATAATGGAAGTGTTGGCGATATCCGTGCGGAGTTTCATAATATCTGATTCAACCAAAAATAGCGGTAAATTTATTTTATAAGACTATTCAAAATGATCCTTGTGATTTAAATGAATAAAATACTTTTGACTTTAACTTTGACTTTGGTTTGTCCTATCGTTGTAAAGAAGTGGAGTGGAAACTGGTACCATAAATAATAAATAAATAAATAATGCTGGACAGTTCACACAACATTATCTAGTCCCCAAGCTAAGCAGAGCTTGTGTTAGGGGTTGCCTTGGTGCAAATGGTGGTATTCAATGTCATGATTATGGTGGACGGCGGCGCGAGATTCATTTTTTTATTGTTTTTTGCCCATTAAGTTCATCAACACTTCTGCAGATAGCGAAAGTTGAGTTCGCGAGAACAAGGAGACTTAACACACATGTTTTAATTGATAGTATATCATAAATATCATCAGTTTAGCTACGATAACCTTAAACAAAAAAAAACGCTGTAAAAAGGTAAACTGCTAAATATAGCTAAATTGATAATATTTATAAGATACTATCAATAAAAAACTGTGAGTTTTTCTCCTAGTTCTCGCGAACTCAACTTTCGATATCAAAAGAAGTGTTGATGAGCTGTAATGGGCAAAAAACACTAAAAATTTAAATTTTGCGCTGCATGCGTGAGGATCCACCTTATGGCCACTGACAGTTTTTTATACATCCTATCCTATCCTATTAATATTATAAACGCGAAAGTTTGTAAGGATGTATATATCTTTGTTACTCTTTCACGTAAAAACTACTTGATGGATTTGGATGAAATTTGGAATGCAGATAACTGGACTCCCGGAATAACACATAGACACATTTTTATTCCGATATTCCCACGGGATCGAGACTTACGCGGGTGAAACCGCGGGGCGCTGCTTGTTGTTTATAATTTTACAATTAATAATTTGAAAGTGTGCTACTATAAGAATTTTGCGAAAACGAGTTGTCGACTCAAAATCGATATTTTTGTTCATTTGATCTTTTGGGGTAAGTATAAATCGAGCCTACCGTACCTCAAAAAAAAAAAAAAAACCTACTCCCACGGGATCGGGACCTAGCGGGTATCACCGCGGGGCGCTGTTAGGAATGCTGCTAAATGTAGGTAACTCCCTTTCAGATACTTTGCTTTGTTTAATTTAGATTGTGTTTTGTTGTCGGTTTAATTTTTAAATTACTTTTCTTGTTTTAACTTTCTATTTAAAAAAACTCAGATATCTTATTTGTATGATAGGTATTTGTTTTTTTTAACTTTATTACGAACTTATATGCACGTGTTGAAACCACTCTAAAATAACTAAATCGTTCACATCGAGTTGAGAGTGAGAATATTCGATGTTCACACGGAATAACCTAATTCACTCGTAAACTTTTATACTCCCCTTCATTTCCTGACCTATATAATTTAATTTCTGCGCCCCACATCCGCACAAATCCCTTGTATTTTAGCTCAAGACTGTTCCAGAATAATAAGGGGATGCAGACGATACTACACATACATACACAAGCTTTTATCCCCGAAGGGTTAGGCAGAGCTCCAAAGGACCTCATTTTACTATGGGTCTCTGTAATTGTAGAAACTTTTTTTTTTTTTTTTCTTTATAGTTGGCGCCGCACAGCTTGTGCATTTGCCATTTTCAAGTATCTGTATTTTAGGTATTTTCACTATATTGTATTTTCAATATATTTTGCAACGTTACACTCCTTCCAAGTCGTCAAAGTCACAGTCAAGTCATGTTTTAGTAAAACGGTGGCCAATTTTACTAAAACTTTGGTAGACAATTTCCACCAATTTCAAAAGTCACGCAATTCACTTCCATTTCATTTCACTACACTTGTGCTTTTTAAACGAGCTACATTAGTTAAAATGCCACCTAAATAACACAAAATAACTCAAGAAAACACTAGGCAAAGAAATAAAATAAAAGAAGACAACGTCTCTTTTCGAAAATGGCGGGAAGAGTCTTGTAGAAACTTATTAGTGCAACTCATAATCGTGCAACCGTTTTAATCAAGCTACAGTGCTACAAGGATAACTTAATCGGTTCAGTCGTTTCATTGAGTTGGGGGTTTTTAAATTTCTTGTCACAAGGATGATAAATACGACATTTAGATAGATAGAAGATAGAAAATACTTTATTGTACACCTTAATAAATAAAAATTCGAAAAAAAAGAAACAAAACTAAACTATATAATTAAAAGTACAATGGGCGGTCTTATCGCTTAGCAGCAATTTCTTCCAGACAACCTTTGGATGGAGATACATTTATAAGTTAGGAAGAATGGCCGGGGGTGTATGTATATTATTATAGGTACAAAAGAAGTGAAAAAATAATTAAAGACTACTTATAATATAACAATATACACATACATACCATAAATACTTACACTACAGTAAAATAATACATACAGATTCATAGAGATATAAATATATATATACATACGTACTTTTACTGAAGTGAAGGGAAATAATACTATAAGAAGAAGCGATTACTACCTACGACATTTCATTTTTTTAGATTAGGAATGGGCATCTACCTGAGTACTCAACACCAATACTGTGATCACCAAGCGTGGTGATTATGCCAAATGCCCCCATGTATTATATGGGCGAGGTCTCATCCAGGACTGGACGTCTAATGGCTGTTCATCTGACTGTGGATCGCTCGATAGCCTGCCCTTAAAGCGCTCGTCTGCCTAGGCCTGGGTGCAATTCTCGGATTGTAGACATTGATGTCGAACAGAGATATGGCGAAACAAGATGGCGATTGTTGAATAAAATCCCGACACTCGCCATCTTGTTTCGACATATCTCTATTCAACATCAATGTCTATAAGACGAGAATCGCCTACCTGGAGGGCAATTCTTGGATTGTAGAGATTAAGTCGAATGTGACATATGTCGAAAAAAGATGGCGAATGTCGAATAAAATCTTAATTTGCTATTCTCGTGATGTCCAAATAGGCATAAGTCGACCAAAATCATTCAAATCGAATACGATTTGATGGTTATTTTGACATTTTCGTGACATTTTTTGTAGACATTCATGCTTTGACATTATCTCTAGTTTAGAGATAATCTCTACAATCCGAGAATTGCCCTCCTGACCAGTTGTCATATTGTCTAATCGCGTTTTCCATTACCAGTTTGCTGTTCATTGCGGCGCGTGTTTTCGTTTATTTTTTCAAAAGCAGAAATATTTGAAACACGCAGCGCAATGAATAGCAAACTGAACATAGAAATCGAACTTCAGTCTATTACGCAATAAGACCCCTGAACAGTGACAGGATTAACCAAACGTACGTACCTAAGTTATCTCGAATATCCAGCGCTTGTTACAAAGTTAGTTAACAAACCGTTCTCGGTGTATACTCACGGTAACTTTAAACTTAGTGATAGGAAGTTTCAATGTTACCGTCTTATGTTTCGTCCTGATATTTCCTACTGATGCGATTAAGCTAACTCTTGAACTAATGTTTGTATGATCTACAAATATTTGTTTTGGGTCTGGGTGTTGTGGTACCTTTGTACTCGTAGTTCCTGATACCCACGACATATGGTATCCTTATTTTAGGTAGGTACTCG
Source organism: Operophtera brumata (assembly GCA_932527175.1). NCBI lineage: Eukaryota > Metazoa > Arthropoda > Insecta > Lepidoptera > Geometridae > Operophtera > Operophtera brumata. The sequence goes on from OW052234.1 coordinate 20,636,040, forward strand.
TATGTGACTGTTGAAATGAAATTAAAAATGAAATGAAATTTATTTATTGCATAAAATGTGGTTAAATTATAGTACTTTATGCAACTGTCATATAAGAAGGGGTATTAAAGCACGAGAGTCTGTTTATTGCATGAGGCGTAGCCGAATGCGATAATAGGTTGACTCGAGTGTTTTAATACCTAAGTTATATGCAGTTTCATACACTACTTTATCTTCACTCATAGGAAATTTTTAAATTAAACAAAGAAAAACACGATCGGCAAAAAAATGTATAGGAAGCGCGGGAAATTAAGTTCAAACAACGCATGCGTGCGCCATTTTTTCACAGTTCTAACTGCGCATGCGTGCGCCTTTTTTTCATATTCAGGCTATAACCATAGACTAGTTTAATAAAATAATTAAAAAAAAGATAGCGGTACTATAATGAGTTTTATGATAAAGTTGGCGGTACTATAATGAGTTTTATTCTTAATTTTATATATATGTGTCTATAAAGTGCGTATGTATAGAACCGTCTTTGAATTCTTAATTCGAATTTTTCGATTTGAGTGTAGATAAAACAAATTAAATAATTATTTTATGTAGAATAGAATAGAATAGAATACAAATAGTTTATTTTGAACAGCAAATACACACAGCATGGGAACACAATACAATAATTACACAGACAGAACACGTTTTTTGCTGGTGTATAGTGTCGTCAAGAAAGGTCCGTGGTTATGTCCTACACATTCCGCCATGCAATTATTATTATAATGATATTAACTGAATATAAAAATAGGTACCTAGTTCAAGTCACAATATTAAACGCTGTGAACAAATAAGTAATTAATAAAGCACCATGTAACTAAATAAATAAATAAATCAATTTTACTTAATGTCACGGAATATTTGACATCAAAATCACACAATTGCAGGTCCAAAAAATTAATTTAAATTATAAAAACAACCTACAACTAACCAATTATAAAAAATGGAATTTACATTCCGGGAGTTCTTTTATGTCGTTTGGTACGTGATCAAATATTTGTATTGCCATTTAGTGGTTTTTGCGATTTTTGTTGGGTGTGTTATGTTATGCTATCTATTTACAGAAAGAATAATACAAGGTATGTACAAAATACATATGAAACAGTTGTGCTACCTGAAGACCGCTGCAAGCGATCTAAAGGTAGCTCAACTGATCCAAATCACTACCAGACGGAAGCGTCCCTAAGATGCTGGCTGCATTGCCACGCTGAATGGCAATACTAATGCGTTGAGCCAGATAAGAGCCAGCTCTCGGGTCACGCGTCGCTTCGACCAGATGCCCTGAAAGAATTTTGAAAACGCGATGGGCCCCGGAACCCCACGGACCCAGAGTCTCGACCCCGAAAGGCTCAAATAAGTAAGCTCTGTCGAGACTTGCATATTTGCGTCTTTTGAGGTCCTCAGCGGAATCTGCCGCCGCACCGGCCCTAACTGATGTCCCGGACAGATGAGATGGCGCAAGGGTATCAACGCATGTAGCGTCCCACACCAAAGGCCTACCCTTCTCCCACGGAACAAGAGTCATGCCGTCAGGCCGCTTACCATCGTCACGAAACAGACCATTCGGTTCTAGAATGGCTGGAATGTTAACGCTGGTAAGGGCCCGGCGAATGATATCATTAAGGCTAGCGTCCATCTTCGGCCACATCGTCACTTTCCAACAGGTGAGATCGTGGTCAAACAAAGGTCTATCAAAGTTAAAAAAAAAAAAAAAAAAAATAGCGTGGCGGGAAATCCTACCGGCAGCCCTGATGCACAATAATCCGTGGTGACCAAGCTGATCAACAGCAGTACCGCACTGGCAGTGATGAGGGGCACAGCACCCTACACCCAACCGTAAAGAAGTTGCAATGCGGAAAGAAACTGGATCCATTAAAGTACCAGTATTTTGTAATGGAAGTGCTTGCAACCAAAACCCTGACTCCCATTTGGAAACGGCCAGGAGACGAGCACGATCTGTGGAGCTTGAGCACGTTTGTAACACACAATTCCGCGTCAGCTCGCACAGAGGCCCGTCCCATTGCCGTTGAGACGAAAGATATTTGGGGGGAGTAGTATTGGGGTAAGCACTATGCCAAGCATTTCGTTTCGTTATTCACTTTTATGCTATCTTAATAATGAGCTCATAGTGACGACCCCTGTGGCGGGCCGGGCGAACGTTTGCCTGCGACGCCGGAGGTTGCGGGTTCGATTCCCGCCTCGTAACAAATATTTGTGCGATCTGCAGATATTTGTTCAGGGTGTTCTGGGTATTTTCTATGTTTAATAAAAAAAATATCTAAGTTATATATTGTATTAAGTATATCAGTTATCTAGTACCTATAACACTAGCTCTGCTTGGCTTGGGACTAGATAATGTTGTGTGAACTGTCCAGCATTATTTATTTATTTATTTATAGTCAACAAATAAAAAAAAATTGTCGACTATGTTATGTTTGTTTATTTTATGAACAACAGAAAACTCAGCAGTTCCTCAAAACATGATGATACTCCAACATTATGCCACTAAACGGGCGAGAACCCTTCCACATCTCTACGATCACATTCAGGATGCCAGTCGACGATAACATCTTAGAATACAGAAGCCGATGCCCATTCAGCCAGCGAACATTAGGTCTTTTCCGCACTCTAATAAGACTCAAGTTCATGTGCACGGTTTAAGCTATAGTAAGGCAGCAAGAGCAATCGATTCCCTCAATGACATTGGAGGAGCTGATTCTAAGATCGTTCGAGAGTTGATGAATAGCTCTGAAGGCAGTTAGGTTTGAGGTAAATGAAGACAAACATATTTGGTTCCATAAATGACCACATTACCTACCACTTTACCTATTTCTGCCGTAAAGCAGTAGTGCTCGCATTGCTGTGTTCCGGTTTGAAGGGTAAGGGTGCCGGTGAAATTACAGGCACATGAGACTTTTCATCTTTATGTCTTAGGGTGGCGGGCGCAGTGCAATGCCAAGTAGGGTGCGTCCTAGGTGGACGTGACCTATAAGGTAATGCACTGTTCATAGGCAGAGGTTACCGCTTAACATCAGGTAGGCCATCAGCTTGTTCCGTCATTCAAGTAGAATAAAAAAAAAAAATCAGTAAGTTTTTTACTCGCTTGAATGACTGAAAGATTTTGCTACAATGGTTTTTACAGTGTTTGTTTCTTCCAAGCACAATCGTAGCTAAACTAATGATATTATTTATGTGATACTATATATTAAAACTTGTGTATTAGAAAATATTATAATTACCGGCAACATAGTTTTTGCTATCTGAAGAAGTGTTGATGAGCTGTGATGAGCAAAAAACCGTGAAAAAAATGAATTTCGCGCCACAAGCGAAAACAACCTCCTTAGCGGTAACCTACTGCCTGTAACAATGCATTACCTCATAGTAAAAATCGGGAAGCCGTCGCGTATACTCCTTGAGGAAGGGGGTATTAAGTCCCAGAAACTCGAGTCGGGTGTTTGACTCGGAACAAGTACCTACGTGAGTTATTACCGGTTTTTTCAGTTATCTGTTATGTTTTAATCACTTGACTGTGTTGATAATTGGTACGCCAATTGGTACACCGGCGGAGAGTGTTGGTACGCCATAACACAGGTAATCCTAGTTTGGGTACCAATGCTGTCAAACTATGAATTACCTACTATAAGATACTTTTAATATAACTTTATGTTTGTATGCTGTTATTTGTAATGTTTGTTGATTTAAACAAATTTCAAGTTCAATTTCAATTTCAATTTCAATTTCATAATCACAGAGCCATTGAATGGAAAAGTTAAATCAAAAGATATAACCAGCTAATAATAGGTAGGTATACAGGGCGTCCTAAGACTATGCGACATGAAGGGAAAGTACTTTAAATATTGTAGATGGGATATTTTGCTGAAAAGAGACATTATTTTATTTTTAAATCATAGTAATACAGCATTCAAATATTTTCTAATAAATACTTGCTTCGTCTGGGAATCGAACTGGACTTTTACGGTAAAACCCTGTTTTTATCTGCTTTCGATTACCTACTACATTGAGCTGAGCATGTGAGAAAGGACTCGATCGCCGATGGTAAATACCAAAAGTTACGCGAGCGCCATCTCTTGAACATGAATGAACTAAACTAACAATGTCTAATGGAAAACTGCTTATTGTGTTTAGTATACACCCAAAGATTTAAAAAATAAGGAAAAAAGTTATATTTATCAAAAACAAACTTTAAAAAATCTCACGAGATAATTACCATTGCACAAATAGTTATTATAATATTCTAATACAAAAAAGCACCTATTAAACCATCTGTCTTTACTAGGAGTATAAAGTTGGGCCTTAAGCGGCCTTAAAAGGTCGGGCTTGCATAATCTATATCTTGACAACCTCTTGACCAATTTTGCTCATATTCGAAATATGAAATTGACATTGGTAAGAATTGAGTAACGAATGTTTCTGCCAAATTCCCCCCTTTTTGGGAGAAATACCCTCTAACCAGAAATCGCCGACAACAAAAAAAACTATGAAATTGTTGAGCAACCTGTCTATTAAACTTTCGTCAAGATTCGTTGAAAAATTAGACCAGGCAGGGTATTGCGTAGTAGACTAAAGTTTGATGTCGATTACCGGTTTGCTGTTCATTGCGCAGCGTGTTTTAGCTTTTTTACAAGAACAGAAATATTTAAAACAAGCTGCGCAATGAATAGCAAACTGGACATCGAAATCAAACGTCAGTCTACTACGCAATACTGTGCGGAATAAAGTATAGATACTTGCAGAAAAGATAGAAAAAAATAGATCTATTTTTTTTTTCACTTTTTATTTGACTTTCAAATAATGACAATCGTGTTTTTCTTATATTTTGATGTAAGTACCACTTGTTCTTTCTAAGTCGAGACTACACAATTTGCACATAAACACCTTTTATACAATTTATTTACAATACCAATCTCGATCCGTTTCTCAGGAAATAGAAAATAGAGCTCACGTACGTATCTGTACTAGATAAAGCTTAAAAAAGACGCTGCTTGGACAATCCATGTTCCAGCTAAAATCGTGTTTTACAGATTATCGTGTGTATGATATGCTGACCACTTTTTTAAATTGTAACCTTCTTCTTCTTCTTCTTCGTCTTCGTATAATGGCTTCTGAGGAGTGTTCCAAAAGATTTCGCCAATGTTAAGTGAAATAATTATATTTGTTTTAGTCAAGTCGTCAAGTCTCCTTCAAGTCATAGCCCTGTTTAAATGGTGGCAGAAAAACCGTCTTTTTATAGAAAAAAAAACACCATTCGAAAAGACACGTAATACACTTTCGTCACACGAATTCATAAACATCATACAGCCAGGGAGCGGATATAAGGGTGGGCGACTTTTGTCACTTCTATCTTGTTGATATTTAAATAAATAAATAAATAATGCTGGACAGTTCACACAACATTATCTAGCCCCAAGCTAAGCAGAGCTTGTGTTATGGGTTCTAGATAACTGATATACTTAATACAATACCATCGGACATAGAAACATATTTTTATTAAACATAGAAAATACCCAGAACACCCTGAACAAATATCTGCAGATTGAACAAATATTTGTTCCAAGGCGGGAATCAAACACGCAACCTCCTGCATCGCAGGCAAACCTGCGCCCGCCGTGCCACAGAAGTCGTCAACACACACCTCGGAGGTCGGAGGTTACACATGAAGACTGATTTAAATTGAGTCAGATACTGTTATTTATCATGATTTGTGGTTTTGTTTATTTTCTTTTCTTTTTCTCTGTCGTAAAGCTTACGACAAACGACAATGCCCATTATGCATTTGTGGAATGAGCCAGCTGGCTTCCTTACACTGTGCCATTTACAAAGCCTTCTTATAGAATGTCCGAATACGAAGATAGTAGGATTTCGCTTTTTGAAAACGTTAAGCCTCTGGAAATGCAATACAAACGGAAGTATAAAGGATTGACCGGATTTCTGCGGATGGTCGGGGATTTTGGAAACTCTTTTACGCTCTTTGTCAACTCTCGCGGGATTGAAAGTATCATAGGGTTTGTCAACACTTTCGATACGTTTTGTTTCCATCTATAACGTTATACAACTTACAACACCACTTATAACTCAAGATCGGCTGGACCGATGTTAGTTATCTTATTTTTGGTGGATTCTTCTCCGTTCCGAATAGCAGAATAAGTAATAAAAAACGGGGGGGGGGGGCTGTTTTTCACCTGCGGCTACCAAAAAAACTGCTACCGTGCAAAGCTGGGGCGAGTCGCTAGTATGTATAAACAACAAAGTTGTGTTAGTTACACCACTTATAATTCAAGACCGGTTGAACCGATTTGGCTGAAACTGGTGGGGAGGTAGCTTAAAACCAGGAGCTTGTTTTTCACCGGGGGCTACCCGTGTGAAGCCGGGGCGAGTCGCTAGTAGTAATTACAAGAGGTTATTTCCATTCACGTCCATACTAGACAGAGCCCACATTTGAGCTACATTTAGGCCACACGGTTTATAATTTTAATCATGATCTAGTAGTAGAGAATCCTGAAGGCTAAATGGGTATTTAATCGAGTGTCGTAGGAACCTATTGGATTTTGAAGATTAGATGGTAGATAGAAAAAACTTTATTAGTGTACACCCTTTCAAAAATGTAAAATGAAAATGTCACATGGCAACACTCGAGCGCATCAGATATTGATAGTGTACTCGTATATGCCCCACGAGTCTCTGATGTCTGTCGCGCTCGAGTAAATAACAAAATCCCCTCTTGGGCTCACAATTTAGTAACTTTGTAGTTAAATTGTAGTTATTGTTGTAATTGTTCTTTGTAGTTTGTTTTGTAGTTAAATTGTATTCTATAATACAATTTAACTACACTAAGCTACTAAGTCAACTAAATTGTGTTTTTAGTAATTAGGTACAGACAAGGCCAAAGGACAAGGTTCAAGGCAAGAGTGAATGTGTGCCTTCTAGACCTTTGTGCTCCATCTTCGGCCACATCATCACTTACCAAAGATCGTGGTCAAACAAAGGCCTATCAATGTTAAAAAAAGCATTGTTTTCTTCCCCTGATCGACCTCAAGATGTCTGGGCGTACCAGGGGTTTTTATTTATTTCCGTCGTCTGCTTATTTAGTTATTAATTTATGTTTTTAACTCCCAACGCAAAAACGACGGGTGTTATAAGTTTGACGTGTCTGTGTGTGTTTGTGTCTGTTTGTCGCATCGTAGCTCTCGAACGAATGAACCGATTTCGTTTTTTTTTTTGTTTGAAATGTGGATTTGTCGGGAGTGTTCTTAGCTATGTTTGATCAAAATCGGTTCAGCCGTTTCATTGCGTTGAGGCTTTTTTTACAAGCAGCGCCCCACGGTTTCACCCGCGTAAGTCTCGATCCCGTGGGAATATCGAGATAAAAATGTGTCTATGTGTTATTCCGGGAGTTCAGTTATCTCCATTCCAAATTTCATCCAAATCCATCCAGTAGTTTTTGCGTGAAAGAGTAACAAACATCCATCCATCCATACAAACTTTATAATATTAGTAGGAGTAGGAAGGATAGGATAGTTGGATGGATAGGATAGGATAGTAGGATAGGAAGTAGGATTCTGCAATTTTCTGTAATTTTGTGTGTTTTTTTTTATCCCAAACCCTGCGAACAATACCTACCTATCTAATTACATAAATTCAACGATAATTCGATTACAGGAATCTAAGCACATTATCTGCTACGCTGCGCAATCTGTTAGATACAATGGATTTCTGCGTTTAATTGGATATACCAGTGCAATCATTTATGTTATTGAGAACCCCGAACCATATCCAAGCCGATTATCGGGTTATGGTGCTATTGGAGCGTTCAAATTACTTATTGATAGTATTTGTTGTGGTGTGTCCAGCCAATGAATAGACCCCTCTGTCTCCTTCCGTGTATGTCACAAAAGCCGACTAATATAATACACCTGCGGATGGGCAGCAGCATCCACCCGAGTACTTAAGACCAATATTGCGATCACCAATCCGCCTGCCAAGGTTATGGCAAATCCGCTATTGCATTCTATGGGCGAGGTCTCGTCCAGAAATGGGCAATATATGAAAAAAAAATGCTTTATATTAATTTTTTTACATTAAAGTTTACTACAGCCAGACCAAATAGGTTTTATTTCATTTTTAATCATTTTCGGGACATAGTCTATCTATGGTATACGACAGTGGTATGGTGACGACCTCTGTGTCGCGGCGGGCGAATTTTCGCCTGCGACGCAGCAGGTTGCGGGTTCGATTCCCGCCTCGGAACAAATATTTGTGCGATCCGCAGATATTTGTTCAGGGTGTTCTGGGTATTTTCTATGTATAATAAAAAATATTTATCTATGTAATATACTGTATTAAGTATATCAGTTATCTAGTATCCATAACACAAGCTCTGCTTAGCTTGGGGCTAGATAATGTTGAGTGAACTGTTTCCGGCATTATTTATTATTATTTTATTTTTATAATAATGGTGAAATTATTAATTAGGACTGTGTGCTGATCAAAATGAGACTAAACACGAACATTATAGGTACTATTTTCCATCAAGGAGTTTTAGTATCCACCTTCCATCTCCGTCATCAGATCAACTCGTAATATTGTACTGTCATCGGAACTTGACAGGTGTGCAAAATTTTAACTCTATCGGTTTGGTGGAACTGGTTTAAAAAATGTAAGATGTAACCCACAAATTCCGTTTCCATCATCAGATCAGCGCGCTGTCACCTTAATCTTGTATTGTCATCGGAAACTAAGAGTTATCCAAAATTTCAGCTCAAGTTTAAGATTCAGTGTCAAGGTTTGAACCAAACATCCGGTTAAGTTAATTATTATAAAATAAATCGGATTCTAGTAGTTCACTGTCTTGTCTTGTTGTTACTTGTTTAGTAGTAGTAGAGCTTTTTTGTGAAAGAGTTCGTCCGGGGAAGTACTACCACCATACCTATTTCTGCCGCAAAGCAGTAGTGCTCGCATTGCTGTGTTTCGGTTTGAAGGGTAAGGGTGCCGGTGAAATTACAGGCACATGAGACTTTTCATCTTTATGTCTCAGGGTGGCGGGCGCAGTGCAATGCCACATAGGTTGCGTCCTAGGTGGACGTGATCTATGAGGTAATGCACTGTTCATAGGCAGAGGTTACCGCTTAATATCAGGTGGGCCTCTTGCTTGATCCGTCATCCAAGTAGTATAAAAAAAAAAAAAAACTTGTTAGCTTGTAGGACTGGCTTTGAGTCATATCTTATCTGTAAAGCAATGGTGGTGTCACCTACCACAGAATTTATGGTTGGTAGGTAGTTTGTTTTTGTAAAATCGTGACAAAGAATTTTTTCAATAGCAACTCCGGCAAAGGTAGGTTTATAGTGTCATGGCTGCCTGCATTATTTTAATTTTTAGTGTCTCTTGTTTATTGAATTTTTTGTATAAACCAGCTTTGTTTAATCTTGTCATTGTAATTTTATAGTTAGTTAGTTGTATAAGTATGCTAAAAATGTATTTTATTTTTAAATTGTTTGTATCTGCATGCACGGCACTCAATCGGAACCGAAGCGGATATCCGTGGTTCACTCTGGGCCTCAACGGAAGATCAGGGCTGGGTTGCCAACGCGGCCTAGCAAACGCTGAGTTGAGGACCCTTTTGTGGCTTACGTCAGGCACACACACAAATTGCCTTATTTTTTATATCTGTGTAATTTGTTTAGTTTTTTATTTTATGATGTTTGCTTTTGCGTGTTGAATGTGTGTGTCTTTGATTGTTTAGTCATAAATAAACGTTTCTTTCTTTCTTTCTAATATTCAAGTAATACAAAGTAACAAAATACACTATGAGGTAATAGCATGGTTAAATACAGAGGTTACCGCTTATCATCAAGTGGAAAATCAGCTCGGACGACCATTCAAGAAATAAAAAAAAAAAATTACAAGGTATTCAAAAATATCGAGCTACAACGACGTGTCATGAGTATTAAAATGTAGCTTCAAGCATTACCCCAACTTCTCCAAATATAGATTAGTTAGTCCAATTCTCAAATTCCTTAGTCCATTATCATTCAATCCAATTACGGAAGATACCGCTCCACAGATGAAATAAGTTCTAACTTCTACTGGAACTTTGGCACTGAACGTTTAACCCATCGATACTTGCACGTTGATTAAACTACTGGCAGAGTTTACTTTCACATACCAGAGGTTCCCAAAGAGAGCTGCCAGCTTCCTTCATTTCTTGTCAATTACTTAGTTATAACCTATACTTTGGACTCTTCCCGCCATTTTCGAAAAGAGACGTTGTCTACTTTTATTTTATTTCTTTTCCTAGTGTTTTCTTGAGTTATTTTGTGTTATTTTGGTGGCATTTTAACTAATGTAGCTCGTTTAAAAAGCACACGTGTAGTGAAATAAAATGGAAGTGAATTGCGTGACTTTTGAAATTGGTGGAAATTGTCTACCAAAGTTTTAGTAAAATTGGCCACCGTTTTACTAAAACATGACTTGACTGTGACTTTGACGACTTGGAAGGAGTGTAACGTTGCAAAATATATTGAAAATACAATATAGTGAAAATACAGATACTTGAAAATGGCAAATGCACAAGCCGTGCGGCGCCAATAATAAAGAAAAATAAATAAAAAACATATATTTATTTTTGACCAAGAAGAGGCCACCTCTACGGCTTTGGTATTAATTTACGCATCATCATCATCATCAGTCCATGACTTTTGCGGTTTGTTATTCGAACTGGCTCAAAAAGTGTTTATTTCAGTTATTGCTACGCACGTGTTTTTTAACATGCGAAGCTCCATAGCTACATAGTTAATAGGTTAAAAGATAGGTGATGTTTTTCTACGGGCGTTGCATTGGCTACACGATGTGTTTTTCTACGCGCGTTGCAATGGCTACACGATGTGTTTTTCTACGCGCGCTGCAATGGCTACACGATGTGTTTTTCTACGCGCGTTGCAATGGCTACTTGATGTATTTTTGTACGCAAGTTGCAATGGCTGCACGATGTGTTTTTCTACGTGCGTTGCAATGGCTACACGAAGGGTTTTTCCTACGCGCGTTGCAATGGCTCCACGATGTGTTTTTCTACGCACGTTGCAATGGCTACACGATGTGTTTTTCTACGCGCGTTGCAATAGCTACACGATATGTTTTATACGCGCGTTGCAATGGCTACACGATGTGTTTTCTACAGGCGTTGCATTGGCTACACGATGTGTTTTCTACAGGCGTTGCAATGGCTACACGATGTGTTTTTCTACGGACGTTGCATTGGCTACACGATGTGTTTTTGTACGCGCGTTGCAATGGCTACACGATGTATTTTTCTACGCGCGTTGCAATGGCTACACGATGTGTTTTTCTACGCGCGTTGCCTTTAGGTCAGCTCAGGTTTCCTAAAATTCCACCGACCATTAATAAAACTAGATGCAACAAGTGCTCGTACTCATTGCGCCATAATTCAATGTTTAAATTCCACCAAAACAGTTAATCATTTACTTTCATTACTAAGTAATTTTGTTATTAAAAATTAGCCTGATGTAATTTAAAGCGGAAGTCATAATATGGCTGTAATATAGCGGTGTATCTTAATTTCAACCTTATGTATATGTTTATTGAAGTTTACTATAATATCATAATGTGATGGTCGACGGCGCTCAAATGCTGTTATATGCGCCGCTACGCGATACTACGCATAGCTACGAGCGGCTGTATATACTCACATTTACAGACTGTTCACCTTAAGGTGGATGCGCACGCTTGCGGTGCCAAATTCAAATTTTTTGGTGTTTTTTGCCCATTACAGCTCGTCAACACTTCTTCAGCTAGCGAAATTTGAGTTCGCGAGAACTTAGATACTTAACACACATGTTTTAATTGATAATATCTCATAAATATCATCGGTTTAGCTATGATAACCTTAAACACATTTTTACAGTGTTTTTTTTTGTTTATGGGTATCGTAGCTAAACTGATGATATTTATGAGATACTATTACCCAAAACATGTGTGTTAAGTTTCTTAGTTCTCGCGAACTCAACTTTTGATATCTGAAGAAGCGTTGATGAGCTGTAATGGGCAAAAAACACCAAAAAAAATTAATTTCGCGCCGCAAACGTGAGCATTCACCTTAAGTAGGCACCTGCCATGGAGTATTTACAGGCGCCATCTTACGGTGAACGTGCTGTAGTGTGTTACTAATTAAAAAAGGTTGACATCCACTTTTATCAACTGATTGTAGAACATATTGCCGCTCAGCGCAGATTAATCAACTTCTGGTTAAGTTTGTAATAGGATCTAGTCGGGAAATAGTCTAGGTACGTTATGTAGCGGGAAAAACAAAGAATTTGATTAGTTTAGTGATCTTGTATTGGAAAACAATAAAAGAAAGAAGTTTGACCAGAAATAACTAGAGGTTTCCCACATCCGAAGTTTTTTTTTTTTTTTTTTTTATACTACTTGAATGACGGAACAAGCTGGATGGCCCACCTGATGTTAAGCGGTAACCTCTGCCTATGAACAGTGCATTACCTCATAGGTCACGTCCCTATGTGGCATTGCACTGCGCCCGCCACCCTGAGACATAAAGATGTACAGTCTCATGTGCCTGTAATTTCACCGGCACCCTTACCCTTCAAACCGGAACACAGCAATGCGAGCACTACTGCTTTGCGGCAGAAATAGGTATGGTGGTATTACTTCCCCGGACGAAGTCTTTCACAATAAAGCTCTACTACTACTCGTCTACCTGAATCTACACTTATATTATAAAGCGGAAAGATTTGTATTTTTGTGTGTGTGTATGTTTTTAATGAATAAAGCCAAAAACTACTGTGCCGATTTCAAAAACGCTTTCACCATTGGAAAGCTACATTCACCTTGAGTGACATATGCTACCAGGGGGGGGTAAGAGAGGGGGGGGGGGGGGGCTGTTTTTCATCCTGAAACTACCCGTACGAAGCCGGGATGAGTCGCTAGTATCATTCATATAATTTTAAACAATCGTTATGAGATCAGTGCATGCTCATACGATTTTTACCCGACGACGGGAAATCCAAGAGTTATGAAGAGTTATGTTTTTATGTTATGTACATATGCGTTTATATATGTTTGTATTTACGTATGTTCCACCGAAGCGTCTAAGGTCCTGTACATCGATACATTAACGGGCGTTTAAACGGCTGTTTCGCTTAAACAACTCTTTTTGACAGATGTTTTCATACATTATCCTGTCACTTAGATGAACGGTTACGGTAACCGCCCATTTGTTTCTTTGTGAACTTGGGTCTGAACTACTCATCCGATTTTGATAAATGTGGTGTCAATATAATCGAGGAGGTGAGATGACGGACAACGCGCATTTTTCCGAGAGGTTGGTAATATCAACCATGTTCCTTATTACCCAGGAGGTAAAAATTTCAGATATGCGACTACTGCAAGGTTAGTTAATTTTTTTCTATTGAGATGATCGACAAATTAAAGAGTTTTTGAGAAATTTTTGAGCTCATTGAGAATTTTAGTTACGTTTAACAATAAGATATACTTTATAATATTGTACCTATATTCGAGGTATTGTTTTATAACATTTTATTTGTTAGAGCTAAATATTTCTCACAGTTTTCTGTTATTAAACACTGGAAGAATTTATAAAGGAGTCCTGACAAAATCAATAAGCTTCTTAATCAAAATTATATAAGAGATGTGACCTCATTTTCAATTAAAGGGCATAATTTTTTTTCGCTACGCATTTTATAAGGCCAGCTGTGCCTTCGAAATTATTCCCAGAAAGTTCCCACTTTTTAATCGTGCTTTCTTTCGAAGGTTCAGATTTAGAAAAGAATATCAAAAGGCAACCTGAACGAAAAACATCGAACAGCTAATTACTTCTTTGTGATACAAACAAAGGAAATAGGTACCATAGATAGAGGTGCGAATGACTGGTTTTTTTATTTCTGTCCGGCTTTTTACAATAAACAAAGACGGAAAGGATTAAATTAAAAACATCGAACAACTAATTACTTCTTTGTGATGCAAACAAAGGGAATAGGTATCGTAAGATACATTTGCGAATTACTGGTTTTTATTTCTATCCGACTTTTTACAATAAACAAAGACGGAAAGGATTAAATTAAAAACATCGAACAACGAATTACTTCTTTGTGATTGCAAACAAAGGGAATAGGTACCATAAGATACATTTGCAAAATACTGGTTTTTATTTCTATCCGGCTTTTTACAATACACAAAGACGGAAAGGATTAAATTAAAAACATTGAATAACGAATTACTTCTTTGTGATGCAAACAAAGGGAACAGGTACCGAAGATACATTTGCAAATGACTGGTTTTTTATTTCTGTCCGGCTTTTTACAATAAACAAAGACGGAAAGGATTAAATTAAAAACATCGAACAACTGATTACTTCTTTGTGATGCAAACAAAGGGAATAGGTACCGTAAGATACATTTGCAAATGACTGGTTTTTTATTTCTGTCCGGCTTTTTACAATAAACAAAGACGGAAAGGATTAAATTAAAAACATCGAACAACTGATTACTTCTTTGTGATGCAAACAAAGGGAACAGGTACCGTAGATACATTTACAAATGACTGGTTTTTTATTACTGTCCGGCTTTTTACAATAAACAAAGACGGAAAGGATTAAATTAAAAACATCGAACAACTGATTACTTCTTTGTGATGCAAACAAAGGGAATAGGTACCGTAGATACATTTGCAAATGACTGGTTTTTTTATTTCTATCCGGTTTTTTACAATAAACAAAGACGGAAAGGATTAAATTTAAAATTTACAGATAAATGGCTTGTATAGTATTAATGTATGACAGACAGAACTTACACTAAGTCGAGACTTCTACTTTCCTTCCAGGGACATGTAGCCTTTTGTAGTCAAAGCAACCTACAGTCACATACATAGGCCTCATAGTCCTGACCCCACACTAGGATCCCCTGTGTCGTGGGTATCAGAAACTACGAGTACCATGGTACCATGGGTCTTGACAGACGAACAGTCGGACGGACAGAAAAGTGTACTAAAAAGTAGTAAAAGTGTGTAAAATGGACAATTTTTTTTGACATGTAGGCAAAACGTAGTTTTAAGTGAAACTTGGCGTTTATCCGGTTTTTTAAATTTATCTCGTAACTCTAACCGTAGACTCGTATTTATTTGATGCCTTCCAATAAAAAAAACAAAAATAAATTAGAGGGTTTGCGTATCCTGGATGACGACGTCACGACGGAGCTCGTGTTCTTTATAAATAAAGATTAACTCAGGGTTCTAAACAAGGAAAACGCTTTAGTTACTTTAATGTTGATTTTAGTTAATTATTGAGCTGTGAGCGTTTGATATATTTGAGAGCGAATCAAAAACATTCTAACAACTAGGTCAGTGGAGCGAATAGTTTGTTTTTGTATCCAGAGATTAGTTTGCAAAACTTATTTTAATTATAATTATGAATTCCAGTATTTGTTGAATTGTTTTTTAACACGCTTTTAGATTAGCTTCACTTCTAACTAACAAACTAATAAACAAAGTAATTCGAAAATGAAAAAAAAAGAAAAAAAAAGTTTAGGTATTAGCTGAAAAAGATTTACAAACACTTAAAACTATCCTGTGGTTTTCGCACTCAGCAAGCCTGTATCGCGAACACCAAACAGCCGATTTACAATACGGGTTAGCATTAACCTCGGCCGACGGTAATCAGACCTTGGAATCAGTAGGTCTACCATGAAGCGAAAATCCGAAGTTTCGGACCGAAATTTCGGGCAGTTCGTACCATGAAACACACTCATTCCGAAATCGGGCCCGATGACGGCCCCTGACGTTTCGTTCGTCCCAAACCCTACCATGAAGTGGTCCGACAAACGAAGTTACGGTACTTTGACAGCACGTTCTTCGTGATTTTAACCTCAAATTACACGAAAGCTCAAGAGGTAACTTTTTACTTTCGTAAATAGTAATTTTATTGTTAAAATGGTTTCAATGCATCTAAAAGCGGTTGATTAATGATTGTGATGATGTTTTGAAGTTATAAATGTGTTAAAAGTGAACTTATTTGGTCTAAATGCACTTTTTTAATATAGACATACGATTTAACATAGCTTGCTTTGCTTTATATTTTAGTTTTATTTTAGGCTACAATGGGAAGATTAGCTTTGATTCTTGAGGCAATCTAAGAAGAAAATGTTGAACGTCGCAGAAACTGACGCTAAATGAGTCTTAGGTACATTCCTTGAGAAACCCACCCATTTAGGTACTAATATTATTACTTAAGTTTAAAGAAAATTATTCCCAAAAAAACATATTTGTAGGTACATATTTGTATCAAGCAAGCAGACTTAGGTATAGCCACTATTTACTGAGTTTTTGTTTCATATCTTGAACACCATGATAGAATAAGAAGAGAAAAAATTAAAATGTATTCCAAAAGTTACCTAGGTACTAACAAAAATTGTATTATTTATTAGGTACACTATCTACGCCAAGTTCTAAGTTCCGCCAACATTTCTTGTAAGCCGGCTTGTACAACCCTGCACAGTTCCTGATGATGATGGTGATGCAGGTGATGGTGGTCCAGGGGATGTGAGCTGCGTGCTTCCACCTCTTGAAAATATTCTTGGAGAGTAGGGTTCTAAAAAAGTAAATTGTATGTTTAACTTACATAGACAGTCACTAAACTATGTAAATTGTATTACTTAAGTAGCACTATACCTGTGGGAATGCAGATAGATACACGAGCATCTGACTCTGGTTTACCGTAACCCTCTCCCATCACCGATATGATCGTAGATCCTGTGCTGACAGTAGCCCGGCAGTAGACGGTCCGGTGGCCGAGGCAGATTGTCGAGTAGCGGGAGCAGCTTTTTTGGCTAAGTTCTTGTTATCGCAGCCCAAACCTAAAATGTTAAAAGTTAGATAGAGTCCTATTTTACATATAGTTACTAATAATAGACACAAACTAATGAAATACATGAAATTTGCTTACTTTCTGCCATTGCTTAACATTTTGTATGCATCCGTCTAGTGCATTCAGCTCGTCTGTGAGCCGAGCCTATAAGCTCTTGGAACGGCTGCGCCCTTCTGTATTCCGTAAGTGAACGCGAGCTAACTCCCGGTGCTCTTCGAGGAATGTCAGGAGGGCATCCATTTGAGCTGTGGTGGGAATGATACTCATCTAAAATATTAAATACATAAAATGTTGTGAGTTGGATTTATTGGTCCCTGCAGATTTATGCAACTTATTAACAAAGCAATTACTTACCATAAGATTTTTCCTTCAATAGACACTTTCACAATGATATACCGAACATAATAAGTATCTTTGTGGACAGGACGCGAAATACAATATAATTGTTTGTATCTCGCGCCAAAAATACCATTGGATACCATACTGAGAAAACGCCATGTCTACGTCAGTGTGGTAAACATTTTTATGCGACAAATTTCAGTGGTTTATAAATGCTACAGTGTACTTCACAAACGAATGTATTTTTAATTTATTCGTTTTATACCAATTCATTTTTAGCAGAGTTAGATTGTAAGCGAAAACAGACTTGTTATCCTTCATTCACTCACGAACATACGTTATGGTTCCCGAACGAAAGAAATAAATCCGATGATGTTTTATGGTAGCAAAAGCTACGTCTTTCGTTCGTGCTTCGTTTCGTTCCGAAGTTGCGGATTGTCATCTTCATGGTAGACTAGCTGATCTTGTAAGTCATTTTAAAGCTACTTCTAACTGTCGTATCAAAAACTAGAGTTTTTTTTTTTTTTGCCGCCAATATATGTTTAATCAAAGTATCGAAATTAATCTTTGTATATTATAATGTTGTTCGGATGACAATGCTATAATCTGCTGATCTGATGATGGAACCACGAGGTGCATAGTGGAAATCTTCAGTGGCTACCAACCTCGAGTCATTGACGAGTCCTTTCGATGGCAAAATATTATAGTTACTGCGATCTGATCTGATGATGTAAGCGGAAGAAATGGAACTGTCTGCCTATGGGGGACAAAGCTAGCGATCGAATTTTCTACAAAGATATCAAATACATTATAGAGGTCGCAGGAAAGCGGTGCATAACGGCAGCTCAAGACCGTTCATCGTGGCATTCTATGGGGGAGGCCTAGCAGTGGACTTCTGTAGGCGCATGATGATGATAGGCCGCAACCACCGGAGTACTTAACACAAATACTGCGATCACAATCCGGCAATCGAGCGTGATGGTTACAGACATAAAATATAATAAGTTTAGTATTGGTACCTAGTTACTTTGAATAAAAGCTGGCAATAGTAATAGAATTTTTCATGTATGTGGTTACACTACGGTAAAATGTCTGTCGTCTCGTTGACGACCTCTGTGGCGCGGCGGGCGGAGGTTGGCTTGCGACGCGGCAGGTTGCGGGTTCGATTCCCGCCTGGGAACAAATATTTGTGCGATCGCAGATATTTTTTTCAGGGTGTTCTGGGTATTTTCTATGTATAATAAAAAATATCTATCTATGTAATATATTGTATTATGTAAATCAGTTATCGAGTACCCATAACACAAGCTCTGCTTAGCTTGGGGCTAGATAATGTTGTGTGAACTTGTCCAGCATTATTTATTTATTTGTTATTTATCTTACCAGCAAAAACATGTATTTGCATTTAAAAAAGACAATTCAGTGATCATATACTGTATTGCATTTTAAGGGGGAAGCCTCGTCCAGTTGTGGACGTATAACGGCTGATGGTGCTGTATCACATAGATAAACTATACATATATGCAATAAACTATAACGAAACTAATACCATCCAGTGAAAGGGGTGAGATCTTATAACTTGATTGACCAATTTTCTTGGCCAATCAAGTGAAGTGACAGGGGTCTAAATGGTATGAAAACGTATCATGGGAAAATGTATTTTTTTTTCATACACCTTTTTCTTGTGTTGTCACAAAAAAAACATATCCTCATTCCGGATTTTATTGTAGATAAACTCCAAGCATAGTGCTCTCCATAGCCGGTGCGCGACTTTGAGTATATTTTTATTTGATTTATTTATTTATTTATAATACACAGGCAGCTCTCGGAGCTGATGCGTTTATATCTTAGTCTTTATCAGTGCACTTTAAATGTTTGTCAAATCTATTTTTGAAAGAATTCACTGAGGGGGCACTGATCACTGAGTCTGGTAGCCGGTTCCAAGTGCGCACGACGTGATTAGGCAATATGTGCATCCTCGGATTGCTGGTACTTGGTCCGCATTACAGCTTCAGCGAGTGTCCTCTGAGTCCTATATTATTGTTCATGGTATATAGTATCTGTGATAATTCTGGTATACTGTAGTGGTTGTTTAGGATCTTGTAGGTCTCTATTAGGTCTCCACGCTCTCTACGTTGCTGAAGGGTAGTTAATCCAAGTTCGTGTAGTCGTTCCTCATATATGTAAGTGCTTTAAGACTAGGCACCATTTTCGTAGCCCTACGCTGTACTCGTTTGAGAAGGTTAGGTTAGGAATGCCACATAGGGTGCGTCCTTGGTGGACGTGACCTATGAGGTAATGCACTGTTCATAGGCAGAGGTTACCGCTTAACATCAGGTGGGCCTCTTGCTTGTTCCGTCATCCAAGTAGTATAAAAAAAAAAAAAAGGTACCTTTTTGAAAATTTTTGGCTCCAAATCTGGAATGCACACTCTAATAATGGCCTCAGATACGCCTTGTAAAATATTTGCTAATCAATCACGCCGTTAGGCTGATCATATTTACATTTTGTGACCTGGATGAACGCATTCTTAGTTCGGAAACACGCGAAAAAATCCGTGGGTAAAACTTATTCAAACCTATAACATTAATTCCATAGCCACGTGTTCACTGTTTTATCGAATTACAGCCTCTAACTATACTACAAGTTGTATTGAATTATGTTATAATAATGTAGTTGGAGCCTTTTGAAGTGCCAGTAATTGGAATCCCTACTACGTCTATTGATTGTATTATTATGTTGGCAACAATGTTTACTCGTAATTAAAGTTATGTAACTGGAGAGTGTTGTAATGTAACATTGTTTGTTTGAAATCGGTACCTCAACTTCATGTTGTGGTCAAAAAATAATAATAAATAATGCTGGACAGTTCACACAACATTATCTATCAACGAGAAGAGCTTGTGTTATGTGTACTAAGATAACGGCCATATGTGCGGCCACGGAAGACCAGCGCTATGGCACTAACTCTGCCATAACACATGCTGAGTGGTTGCCTTTTTTGTAACTTTGATTTGAACGCCTACTTTAAATATTCGAATTTGTTGTATTTGGTTACGAAATAAATATCTTTTTATCTTTTTATCTTTTTATCTTTATCTTTATAACTGATATAATTAATACAATACATTACATAGATATATATTTTTTATTATGCATAGAGAATACCCAGAATACCCGGAACAAATATCTGCAGATTGTACAAATATTTGTTCCGGGGCGGGAAACGAACCCACAACCCATGCGTCGCAGGCGAACATTCCTCGTCGCACTACAGAGGTTGAAAGTAGTCTGTGAGGCACACTGGTACCATTTTACTACACATCGGTTCAACCCCATCTCTTACTACACATCGGTTCAAACCCTATCTTTTACTACACATCGGTTCAAACCCCATCTTTTAGTACACATCGGTTCAAACCCCATCTTTTACTACACATCGGTTCAAACCCCATCTTTTACTACACATCGGTTCAAACCCCATTTTTACTACACATCGTTTCAAACCCCATCTTTTACTACACCTCGGTTCAAACCCCATCTCTTACTACACATCGGTTCAAACCCCATTTTTACTACACATCGTTTCAAACCCCATCTTTTACTACACATCGGTTCAAACCCCATATTCCGGATACGGATCGGTTTAAATCGCCTTTGTAGAGCGTTTGCTCCAACCAACAGTGGTCACACTTCTCTCTTTACAAACATCTGCAAACAATCGATTGACAATGGCGCTTCAACCCGAATCAAACCGAAAACACTCTATTCCACAATGTGCCATAACAACAGACGGTAATTGAATACCCTTACACGAAAGAGATAGAGTTCATTTATGACATCGATAAATCAGAAAAGAACCAGGCTCATATTATAAAAATACATATCTGGCTGACACCCAATTAATCACACTAATATTATAAAGGCGAATTTTGTGTGTGTGTGTGTGTGTAGTGTGTTTGTTACTTCTTCACGCTGAAACGGCTGGACGGATTTGCATGAAATTTGGAATGGAGATAACTGGACTCCCGGAATAACACATAGGCACATTTTTAACCCGATATTCCCACGGGATCGAGACTTACGCGGGTGAAACCGCGAGGCGCAACTAGTAACCAATAAAATTTTCACATATTCAGCATCATACGGGGTTTGAACGTTAGGGGTAGCAAGCTTACCGGGTACAATGCGTCCTGTATAGAAGACAACCCACTTCACCCCTAAAATCAACCCTACCACCACACCTTATGATATAGATTCCAGTGCCAGAAGCTAAGGGACCGCATGTTAGTATGACGTATATTAATTATGATTGTTTGTGAGTAGTTTGTGTATGTTTATTCAGATTGCAAATTGTATTTTGGTTTGCGGAATTATTAGATTCAATACAGGCTTTTACAACAGTCTGTATCGAATCGAATAATGCTTTGAATGGTAATTAGACTTGTGTTTACCGGTGAACCGAAATAGATGGCTATTTTGGTTGATAGATCATGGTAATTTAATAGTGATTTTCGCAAGTAGTATGTACTTTTTAACCCCCGACGCAAAAACGAATGGGAGTTATAAGTTTGACGTGTCTGTGTGTGTGTGTGTGTGACTGTCTGTGTCTGTCCCAACGTAGCTCCCGAACGCATGAACTGATTTATTTATTTTTTCTGTTTTAAAGGTGAATTTGTCGAGAGTGTTCTTAGCTATGTTTGATCAAAATCGGTACAGCCGTTTCATTGCGTTGGGTTTTTTTCAATTTTTACAAAATTAATTACATGTTTAGTTTGATTGTAGCAATTTATGCTACTCCTTGAGCAAATATTAATAGCATTTTTGTAGTTTTTTTTTAAACCTAGGTTCAAATACAACGCCTAAAAATATTTTAAGAATTTCAACTTGAATACATTGGTATTTAATAAAACATTTATTTAGAGAAATATCGCTCTAAATAAAAATAAAAAAAATAAACAGTAAATCTAAAACTAAATTAAAAACCTACCTGCCATCACGCTGCCGTCACCCGACGGTAAGCTACAAGTACCCGGCGGGCTCGAATTGACGAGTCAATTCAGTGAGTCAGTTAAGAGCTACGTGTTAGAAAAAGAGGTAACTACTAGGTGAACTTAGCTGTAGGTAACTAGCGCTGTGCGACCTGAATTGTACTTTATTGTGTAGGGGCAAGAGTCGCTATTTATTTAAATTATTTTGAGGAGTTAACCTTCTGTACCTGTGCTATTATGTATTCTGTGGCAATACTTAGAAGTGCTTTAAGAGTCATCGCTCGTATAAAAGAGCTGTAAATTAGGTTATCTTGAATCACGTGTGGTTCCTCCAGTGGAATGGAATTTAATGGTCCATAAATTCCAATGATTATCTAGTGTTTGACGCATGGCCGGGTTTTCCACTCAGTGGGTAGAGTAGCACTATTCCGATCGCATTTTTCAATCGCTACATTGAGAGATGACACTATTGCCAGTGCGGTCTGGCAGCTGATTTATACTCGCCAAATTACTTTGCGGATTGCATTGAGCGTGAAAAGTGCCTTCAGTGCCACCACACTGGTTATTTCCCCATAAAGAAACCTTTTACGGGCGAAGGTTCGCCTGCAACGCAGTCGGTTCGATTCCCGCCTCGGAACAAATAATTGTACGATCTGCAGATATTTGTTCAGGGTGTTCTGGGTATTTATTTTCTATGTATAATAAAAAAATATCTATCTTTGTCATGTATTGTATTAAGTATATTAGTTATCTAGTACCCATAACACAAGCTCTGCTTAGCTTGGGGCTAGATAATATTGTGTGAACTGTCTAGTTTTGTTTAAGATAAATCACATCGTTTCACTGTACTTATGATTATGATAGTATATGACTTAGCATAGGGTGTCCATGAGAGAATCCAGAAAAAAAACCGATTTTGATAAAACATGTTTAAGAACCATAGATAGAAAATCAGCCAACAAATAAAAAAAACGCATTTAAATCTATTCACACGTTTAAGAGCTACGGCTACACAGACAGACACACATACATAGCGGTCAAACTTATAAGATAAGATAAGATACGATAAGATTAGATATGATAAGATAATTGTTTATTTTAGATTTCGCACATAAAAAAATTCACATGTCATCCATTTTGTTAATAAATTAAATCTTATAATGAATGTTCGTTAGTATACAAAGATACAATTATAAAAATTAAGCATTATATTCATTCAAATACAGTCATCATAAATAAATTTTAATTTGTAAATTGTGTGACATCCATTACATTATAACACCCCTCTTTTTGCGTCGGGGGTTAAAAACTTGTGTCACTATATTTAAGAGGCATCACGGCTAACCCAGTTATTTTCCGTAAATCGCACCGCACTATTCCGACCGCATTTTCAATTGCTACACAGAGAGTTGCCACGATTGCTAGTGCGGTGCGCGACTGATTTATTTAATCTTTCAATTTTAGAAGCTTTTACTTGTGAGATAAGGTTGCGGGTCCTATTGCGGAGCAAAGGTGAATTTATTGCAGTTTTATCGTGTCTTTTAACGAGGTGTGTGGATGTGGTTTGGCTTTATAAGCTTCAATGGACTTCGATAAATTGACATACGTAGAAATATCGTTATTCCTGGTTTTTATTTTACTTGATTTTACAGTTCAGTTGCAGCGGCTGTGGGGGAGGAATCTTGCAACCAATCTTGTATCTTTCACCCAACCGATTCAGCTGAAATTTTGCGTAGGTACTTGTCAAGTTTCGATGACAATACAACGTTATGGAGACTGAGAGCTAATTTGGAAGGTGGACAACGGAACTCTTCGATGGTTAGTTTAGGAAGTTGCTTTTTAATACTAACGTATTTTTTGGAAGCTTTTACTTGCGAGATAAGGTTGCGGGTCCTATTTCGGAGCAGAGGTGAATTTATTGCAGTTTTATCGTGTCTTTCAACGAGGTGTGTGGATGTGGTTTGGCTTTATAAGCTTCAATGGACTTCGATAATGGGACATACGAAGAAATGTAGTTTTATGCAGGCGTTTATATTACTTGCTTTGACAATTCAGTTGCAACCAGTTTCATTCAACCGATTGAGCTGAAATGTTGCATACTTCTCTAGTTTCGATTACAATACAATTTTATGAAGACAGAGAGCTTATTTGATGGTGGAAGGTGGACAACAGGACTCTTCGATGGTTAATAGTTAGTTCAGGTACTTAGTTGTTTTTCATACTAACGTGTTTTACCAAATAATAATAATAAAAATAATAATAAATAAATAATGCTGGACAATTTACACTGAAATTACTATTGCTGGCATTTATATTATTTATATTTATTACAAATTTATTATTGGTCTTTATTTGCGGTAAATCTTATTTGGTTGAAGAAAACAGTGGATTAATAGCAAAAGCGTGCGAGCGTGCTTATAGGCCTCATCGTCGCTTACCATCAGGTGAGGTGTAGCCAAATGCAAAACTGTTTAAGATATAAAAAAAAAATGTTCATTGGAAGAACTCAAATTTTAAAGTTTTTAAAGTAATACTTTTGTATGAAAAACTGATCCCCTTAATGGCCTTGTCTGGGCTCATGTTGATCAGTTCACGGTTCTGCTTACTAATTGAATTATCATCATCATTCGGCTTCTTAAAATCTTGCTTAGAAAAAGAACATTAAAAAAAACAACTTATATTTGAAAAAATATACAATTTGCTTTATGTGAAACTACCTATGTTATTCATTCATTCATTATTCATTATTCTCAAACTGTTCATTTTCAATTTGTGTTATTTGTTTTTATTTTTTTATCATTGATCTACTTTTGTTTGACCACGATCTCACCAGTTGGTAAGTGATGATATTGCCGAAGATGGAGCACAAAGGTCTAGAAGGCACCTATTCACTCTAGCCTTGAAGAGACCCAGATTATAGTTTTCAGGAAAGACAGACAAAAGGTAGTGTAATCCAATCCTAAAAAAAAAAGAAGTTTGTTCCTTCTATCGATATGGAAGGCAAAGGAAAAATAGCAGCCCTAGCTTTTGATAGGCGCTTTAATCACACCGGGACGGATTGAATGCCGTGCTCCCGTTGCCCCATTTTGAGTGAAAAACTATCACTCGGCTGTGATGTGCCACCCGGGATTAAAAGCTAACAATTAGAGTGATGTTTATGCATGAAACGTGCAGAGCTTTAAATAAAACCCATACAAAGTTAGATAAAAGGGATGAAAAAGTCATAATGAAGAGTGTATTTAGGACAAAAACCCAGAGAAGCACCTTAATCAGGTTTGAATATTGTAGTAGTAGTAGAGCTTCTTTGTGAAAGAGTTCGTCCGGGAAAGTACTACCACCATACCTATTTCTGCCGAAAAGCAGTAGTGCTCGCATTGCTGTGTTCCGGTTTGAAGGGTCAGGGTGCCGGTGAAATTACAGGCACATGAGACTTTCATCTTTATGTCTGTCAGGCGCAGTGCAATGCCAGATATGGCGCGTCCTAGGTGGTTGTGAACTATGAGGTAATGCACTGTTCATAGGCAGAGTTTACTGCTTAACATCAGGTGGGACATCTGCTAGCTCCGTCAGCGACAGAGAAGTTTTCACGTAGTAATTTCACAGTATTTGTTTCTCAAAATATACTATTCAAAAGCCTTCAAAATTATTTTCTTCACTATTAGCTGTTATTTTTTTATTAACTGCGTGAATGACGTAACCTGTAGATAACCCATCTGATGTTAACCTGGCGGTAACCTCTGCCTTAAACAATGCATTACCTCATAGGTCCCGTCCACCTAGGAAGCACCCTATGTGGCATTGCATTTTAGAGGGGGAATGGTATAAACCGTAGATCTACAACGTACGTAGTGAAAATTCGAAGACTTGTATAAACATTTATGTTTGCTATTTCCACCGTAATTACACGCATAGTATTATTTGCAATGCCTGATTTCATATCTCATGTTTCTTTGCTTTGTTTCGAAAAAGACAATACTAATACATACTTGAAAAACAAGACACGACGTAACATAATCTACTATTATTGAAGGACGGATAATATTTACCATCCAAGAAGAATATGCGAAGATACTCATATTGAAAGGGAATAATGATTTGAATAAACATTTGCTCAGCCTGTGAAAGGAATAATATAAATAACCTATTTAGTCCTCGTTGTCGTTTCGTATGAGGTAGTGCTGGCCTCTGGTGTCAGAGTTTGTCACGCCGCCCGAGGGCCTCTGACATGGCTTATCGACTGCTATTAATCAATAACAGCCGGGACCGATAGCTTAACGTGCCCTCCGAATCACAGAGCGATGGAAATCCACACATAACTTAGAAAAGTCATTGGTGCGGAGCCTAGGATCGAACCCGGTATCGTTGGATTCTGAGTTTCACTATTGAACCGTTAGGCTACCATCGCTCTAGGCGCACCATCATTTAGTCCTAAAAGTTTGTTATTTCTTTCATCACTGGTTAACATTAATTTTAAATAGGGTCACAAAAATGCAGAAGACAAGGGTTCGAGCCCCCTGAAATTGAATTTTTTGGGCCACGTTTAATAGTGGTGATGTCACACTAGGAATCCCTGTCATGGAAATACGAGTACCATGGTACCACATCATGTAGACCTGGTTGTTAGTAGTAGTGGATCTTTTTTGTGAAAAAATGGTCCGGGGATGTACTACCACCATACCTATTTCTGCCGTAAAGCAGCAGTGCTCGCATTGCTGTGTTCCGGATTGAAGGGTATGGGTTGCCGATGAAATTACAGGCACGTGAGACTTTTTGTCTTTTTGTCTCAGGGTGGCGGGCGCGGTGCAATGCCACATAGGGTGCGTCCTAGGTGCACGTGACCTATGTGATAATGCACTGTTCATAGGTAGAGAGTACCGCTTAACATCAGGTGGGCCATCTGCTTGATCAGTCATTAAAAGTTATAAAAAAAAAACTTGGAACATATATTTGCTGATCATGCAAACATTTGCCCCGCAGCGGAGATTGAAGCCGCACCTCTGAAATCTCAGCCGGGTACTTGGCCGTTTACTTACTTTTATGATTTGAGGCGATATGTCAAAATATCGAATGGGCGGAGTCTAGCAAGAAAACAATAGCTGTAAGACAGTGACAGCGCTATTGCTCACTTGAACCCGGGAAGAGGTGAGGTATAGATTTTTGCCGTTCGGAAGTAACTGACGTAAGCGACAAATGATAAAACTTCGTTTTGCTTCTAAAGTAGCAAATATACAAATAAATGATCTATAATTAATCTAAGTAATGTGGTTACATACTGAATAGTATAAAAAAATATGCTTAATATTTTCTCTAGTCGAAGGAGGAACCTAAAACGGGCATTAGAAGGGCCAATTTAAAAAAATAAAGCTAATGAGTAAAGTTTCACGAATCGTGTTTATAGTCTATAATTTATTTAGATTACATCATCAAGTAATTCCTGTATTACCATCAAGTTTGTAACCTTTACTGGTAGTGAGTGAGCATGTAACGCAACGACTCCAAAATTTTAACATAGCGTCTTAAGTTTGCAGTTTTATTTCCTTTTTCGTGTCTCTGGTGCTTTCTCGGGGCTGCGTTGGAGACCGACTTGAGGCATAGTATATTGTGGTATAAGTGATCTTAGTAAGGTGGCCTTAAAAATTGACTAGTGACCAATTGAAAGGATTCAGTGTGCCTCGGAGGAAGACTTATTTAGTTTACAATGCCAACTGTTTACTCTCATTAGCTGAGCTGAGATAGGTCTGATTCCCAATAGCGCGTGTAATGGAAAGGTATATAATTGCAAGCTTCAGCACTGTATGGATATCTAACTCATTAGGAGCATATTTCTCATGAAATGTCGTAAAAATTCGATCACACGTGCGCCCCCCAAACCATCACGGACTGTGGAGGCCCAGCCTCAGAGAACTCCTGGGCGCATCGGAATCCGCATAGCGCGGAGGATGCGATGCGCCTCCTACTGATGCCAAAGACAAGCCAAGAGGGCAGGCGTACCGTCACATAACGTGGCAAGACCCAGTGACCCAGCAGCTGCCCCTGAGAGTTGAAGTCAGGGCAAAGAAAGCATTTCAAGGACCTGACCCTTGGCCCCTCAAGGCGGGACCAGAAGAAACCATCATCATCGATCACACACTCGTAGCTGATGTAATTTCATGCAAAATATGTTTTTAGTATGACCGCGATGCTAGAGAAATAATAATAAATAAATAAATAATGCTGGACAGTTCACACAACATTATCTAGCCCCCAAGCTAAGCAGAGCTTGTGTTATGGGTTCTAGATAACTGATATACTTTATACAATATATTACATAGGTAGATATTTTTTTTATTATACATAGCAAGATACCCAGAACACCCTGAACAAATATCTGCGATCGCACAAACATTTGTTCTGAGGCGGGAATCGAACCCGCAACCTCCTGCGTCGCAGGCCAACCATCGCCCGCCACAGAGGTCAGAGAGTATGCGGTTATATGAAATTTATCCTAATACGACTAGGCCTTGGCAACATTGTGTTTTTTTTTAATTTTGTACTTACCTGCTTAGTCTGATGGTGGCGAAACGACGAACATTGGTGTACCCAAAATTCGACATAGAGTACACCACTGCTGATCAGGTACTTGGAGATTATCTTAATGGTTGTCCATCACCAGTTTTTGTTCAACACTACGTAAAAAAATCAAATTATTTTTTTAAAACTCTCAGGTTTGCAGAATACTTATCCGTGTTATGCCACTTTTATAGATTTTTAAGAAGTAATTTTTTTTTTTTATATTTTTGGCTGAATTTATCATGCCAACATAGGCATGATAAATTCATTCATTACATTCATCCTTGTCTGCACCATGGACTTGTATACTAAGTCCATGGTCTACACCGATTACGGCAGTACCGTGATCTGTGGTCGTAGTCGTAAAAGTAGAAAAAATAATACTACGTTTTCGTAGGTGATTTATAGCCTGTGCGGCATCAGAGCAATAAGTGGCGGTAAAACGTAGTGATTATTTTTTCTATTATGCTTAATACAAACTAAAAACATGAATTACGGAGCATTTCATCGTTTATTCTCGGATAATGGCAGGATCTCTGCATTGTATAAATTGTGAAATATGTTTAGACAAGATGTGGGAAGCCTTGTATTCGAAGAAAGTACAAATATAATCTCCCTTAATGCTCAATGGGTTTCTTCTCAAATTAGTACCTACCTACAATTTTCCAATATTATTCAGAAAATCAAGCTGTACCCATGGTCTACCTAGTTATTTGTATCTATGTTGTTATAATGTTTACGCATGGCAGGCGAGTAGCTGGCTGACATCTGAATATTTTGCTAACCAGTAAAATTATTTTGTAGATAACAGAAACTGACTACATGCTGCGCCCTTGCTGTTTCGCAAATAAGTACAAGTGGGCTAACTCAGACGACAAGTGTAACTCGTCCACTTGGTCACACCCTAGTGTATTGCCTGTGTGTGGACGGTCCATATTGAGGAGACCGAGCTTTGTCGTCCTACGTGATAATCCAACACTAATTCAAGAACAATTACTTAATGTCATACCTACATACGGGATTTTTTAAGACCACGAGAGGTCACTGTCCAAGATAAAGTGTGTCAGCCGTGCTGGTTGCGAGCCCGAAGAATAAGAAAAAAAACAGCCTATCTTTTCTGATACCCACCAGCAAGATGATCAACCTGAACCTATTCTCCGTGACACCCACAAGCAAGATGACCAAGCTGAACCAATTCTCCATGACGCACACCAGCGAGATGACCAACCTGAACCAACTCTCCATGACGCACACCAGCAAGGTGACCAACCTGAACCAATTCTCCATGATGCACACCAGCAAGATGACCAACCTTGACCAATTCTCCATGACACCCGGACCTTAATCTCATATTGTTTGAAATGTTAAAATAAATAAATAAATAATGCTGGACAGTTCACACAACATTGGATTAACTACCCTTCAGCAACGTAGAGAGCGTGGAGACCTAATAGAGACTTACAAGATCCTAAACAACCACTACAGTATACCAGATTTATCACAGACACTATATACCATGAACAATAATATAGGACTCAGAGGACACTCGCTGAAGCTGCAACGCGGGCCAAGTACCAGCAATCCGAGGATGCACATATTGCCTAATCGCGTCGTGCGCACTTGGAACCGGCTACCAGACTCAGTGATCAGTGCCACCTCACTGAAATCTTTCAAAAATAGACTTGACAAACATTTAAAGTGCACTGATAAGGACTAAGATATACACGCATCAGCTCCGAGAGCTGCCTGTGTATTATAAATAAATAAAAAAAAAAAAACTAGCCCCAAGCTAAGCAAAGCTTGTGTTATGGGTACTAGACAATTGATATACTCTTCATACAATATATTACATAGATAGATATTTTTTATTATACATAGAAAATACCCAGAACACCCGGAACAAATATCTGCAGATCTGCAGAACAAATATTTGTTCCGAGGCAGGAATCGAACCCGCAACCTCGTGCTTCGCAGGCGAACCGTCGCCCGCCGCGCCACAGAGGTTGTCATTTAATAGTTAAAATGTAACTATTAAATGATAGGTACTGAATCATATAACTTTGTGAAACCACTATTTTATTGCTTTCTTTTATTAGGGTTCCGTAGTCAAAGACAAGGAACCCTTATGGATTCGTCATGTCTGTCTGTCTGTCTGTCCGTGTATGTCACAGCCTTTTTTTACCGAAACTATAAGATCTATACTGTTGAAACTTGGAAGGTAGATGTATTCTGTGAACCGCATTAAGATTTACACAAAAATTTAAAAAAAACAATTATTTTTGGGGTTCCCCATACTTAGAAATGAAACTCAATATTTTTTTTTTCATTAAACCTATACGTGTGGTGTATCTATGGATAGGTCTTCAAAAATGATGTTGAGGTTTCTAATATTTTTTTTTTCTAAACTGAATAGTTTGCGCGTGAGACACTTCCAAAGTGGTAAAAAGTGTGTCCCTCCCCCATAACTTCTAAAATAAGAGAATTATAAAACTAAAAAAATATATGATGTACATTACCATGTAAACTTCCAACCAAACTTGGTTTGAACGAGATCTAGTAAGTAGGTTTTTTTTAATACGTCATAAATCGTAATCCATCCAGGAACTTTTATATTATGTTACTTGCTGCTACGGAACCCTTCATGGGCGAGTCCGACTCGCACTTGGCCGCTTTTTAGTAAGTATCTTCCTAACTACCTACCAATATGCTTAAGACTGCGTTGATTGTTGCACGCGTGCGAGGATGTAAGTATCATACACATTGGTCATTTACTAAAACTTTTTTGATCAATCTTAATCCAGGTATCCACGATACAAGCTTGTCCTAGTGCGGAGCCCATTGTAATGTTATCATATAGCCTCTATTATTTGTAAATAAAAACATTTGTATATGTATTATTTTATTATTTTGTTTTATTACGTTCTCTATCCATTTGAGCAACTTTTCACGTATTCCAAAGTGATCCAGCTTATACACATGGTTGGTATGAAAAAATACATCATAAGTTTTGCAAGTTATTTTGGTGCCATAATCATGTTTGGTTAACTAATGTTCTCAGCATTGTGTGTTCGGCCAACATCTATGTTTGCTGTCTAGTTACTAGAGTCATAGTACATTTCTTCCATCTGAGACCTGGGGGAAATAAAAAGTATGAGTATACATACACTCGGCTACTAGCAATAGCATCAGTGCAAACTGGAGTTGGAGTGTCCAGGGGACCGATTCAGATATTGTAGACATAATAATATAGGTACCTACTCTACATTTTCTGTAAACGAGTAGGCTAATATAATAAAGGTATTATAGTCATGTAATCCTTCAATTTACATCCAAATTACTGTCAAATTATCTTTCAATTATTCTGACTCATTAGAAGGTAGCACGAGCCTGACCCAAACTTATGTTCACATCCTACATAGCCCAAAGTGGAGTTTAAAATATCTGCCCAAACAGAAATTAGCATATAAATAAATAAATAAATAATGCTGGACAAGTTCACACAACATTATCTAGCCCCAAGCTAAGCCAGAGCTTGTGTTATGGGTACTAGATAACTGATATACTTAATATAAACCATTGCATTGTAACAAATCTCAGAAATATATCAGCAGCATGGATAAATGATTCCTACATTAAATACCAATAATAGCCCAGTTTGTAGGGAGATAAAAGATAGTAACCAGGCTGTAGGTAGGTTTTCTAAGGAATTGACTTAGCAGGATAGCTGTAGGTTTTCGGTTAGTGTACCAATATAGGTATTTAAATATAAATAGGTACCTACCACTGTTCGTAAGGAGCTACCATATCAAGGCACTTACATTGAAAGAAGTACAATACTCACATTAGAATCGCAAAGACTTCTCATGGAACTGATTCATTCCAATCCAAAATTGGTTTGTTTTGTTGGAAAATGAGGAGGTCGCACGCATTGAGTTGAGAGTTCTGGCTAAATACTATACAAAACTGTCAAGGCATGCAATTTTTAACAAAAACAATTGTCGATAATCTGAAAATATTTTTAAAACTAATATCACATTTTTTTGTTTAGGTACGTTTCTTCACTTATACAGACCTACAAGGATCATTTGGCACGTCTTGTAGCCGCCATTGTGGTGCTGTTTGATATTAGATTTACAAGATGGCGGCGTTAGTTCTGATTTTGGCCTCGTGCCAAACGATCCTTGTAGTTCTGTTCTGTACGTGCACTGCGCTGCGTTGACCAAGCACAGAATAACTATAAAAATGACAGTGACAGCGCAAAGCATAGGATGTCAATTTCAAATGCACCGATCGACAATGCTCTAATGGATGCCGGGCTGTTTTTACTAGATCAGATCAATATTTTCAAAAAATTATTTGATTTTTTCACGTAGTTTTATAAAAAATGTAATGATGGGAATTTCATTGGCTATTCTCATACTATCCAAGGGTATTGTTTTTATGGAATGTCGCAGCGCAGGTACGCGGTCGCAATGACTCTTTTTATTAAATCAGGAATAATTTGTAGACGTATTACAAAAACAACTTTTTGTAGTCTACAGACCGGTCACTGTAAGTTGGCACCTGCCATGAAGTAGTTACTACAAATAATGTACAGCATAACATATTTACTTAATCGAACGACCTACATGTTTAATATACTACTTAGAAGATAAATGTTTTTCTCATGTAAGTGACATAATGTCTTTTTGAGAATAAATTTCTTTAAACCGAAGTATTTACAGGTGCCATCTTACGGTAACGGGCTGTAACTAACCTATCTTGTGCTACAACTGTCACTACACTGCTGTTACGACAAGCGTAGAGCGGCTACAACTACGAGCTACGCCAAAATTGCTAAAGTGCATGTCTCACGTTTAAATTATTCAATGAAGACAGAATTATATGATTACATCACACTATTATTTGTACAGTTTGTGCCAAGCTACCTACGCTATACCTACGACACAGGGAATCCTAGAATGGGATAGATTTTTTTAAATTTTTTTACGTACTTACTTGTATTAGTTGTATTATTCTTACTGTATCTAATTGTTCGAGGTTATTATCATTGCTTAGCGAACTTCACGGGCACATTTGATTACTGTTAAGACGGCGCCAACGCCAGGCAGAAATCCTCATACAAAAAAAAACGGTTCGTGCCACTTGAAAAAGCAGTTTTTGTCAATTATCTCGTAAAATAAAGATAATTTTACAAAACCCCTACAAAAAACACTCAGTTTAGTTGTATTGATTTTGTTTATCAAATTTTTTACCCAATAATATGCACCATTTTAATAAACAATCGAATCTAGACAAAAGTTAGAGGTAACTTTGGGGTTTTTTTCTATCGAGAAAATATTGTCCTATCGTGTTTCTGGTACAGTGATCCCTCGGAATTATAATGTAGTATCCTTGCACATTTTTAATTTGAACATTGTACTTGATTTAGTCAGTTAAAACCCAAATCTATGATAAGATATTTTGCGGCGTACTCACTTTAACTAGTATTAATAACTACATGTAAATGAATTTACCCGAATCACTTGACGTTCTAGTACGTGGTTGGGTTAACAAGTAGGTACCTAACTAAGCGAGTGGCTTAGAATTAGTTCTGAACTCTAATACTTAGTTCGTTCAAAAACGTTGCAAATACTAGGTATTATTAATCCTGAAAAGAATTTTAATAATGTGGTATGACAAGTACGCTGTGGTGGGTTTTTGTGGTTGACGATGCGAAATGAAATTGTTAGGTCTTTTCGTTTTGGTTTTAATATAGCCAATGCATACAATAAAATAAAAAGGCAAAATAAACTAAACAAAGTGATAATTTTAGTAAAATAATAATATAATAAATAATGCTGGACAGTTCACACAACATTATCTAGTCCCAAGCTAAGCAGAGCTTGTGTTATGGGTACTAGATAACTGATATACTTAATACAATACATTACATAGATAGATATTTTATTATACATTGAATAAACCCAGAAGACCCTGATCAAAATATCTGCAGATCGTACAAATATTTGTTCCGAGGTGGGAATCAAACTGCTTCGCAGGCGAACCTTCGCCCGCCGCACCACAGAGGTCGAATAGTTGTAATGTAATGCTCATATTGTAATGTAGAGGTAATGAATGCTTTTACCAATAATTTGTAATTGAGTCATTTGTATAATGACAAATGATGATTCTATCGTTTTTTTTTTTTTTTTTTTCACACAATATTATCTTTCCCCAATCTAAGCAGAACTTGTGTTATGGGTACTAGATAACTGATATACTTAATACAATATATTACAGTATACATTTATTTACAGAAAGAATAATACAAGGTATGTACAAAATACATATAAAACCGTTGTGCTACCTGAAGACCGCTGCAAGCGATCTAAAGGTAGCTCAACTGATCCAAATCACTACCATATATTACATAGATAGATATTTTTTATTATACATAGAAAAATACCCAGAACACCCTGAACAAATATTTGTTCCGAGGCGGGAATCGAACCCGCAACCTCCTGCATCACAGGCCAACCTTCGCCCACCGCGCCACAGAGGTCGAATCGAATTATAATTTTGAATCGAGAATTGGTCTTAAAACTTGCTCTCACGATATATTAAGATTTGGAAAAAAACAATTATTATTGTCGGTACCGCTATATCAGTAAACTCTGGCTAACCACCAAGTTAAACAGTCACATAAATCATGGCGTCTGCAAGTCTGAGATATTACAAATCCTTATTTATTTTCTCTTAACTCAATTGAGACTTCACTGAGAACTGACTTGTCAGCACCGGAGTGAGATATTGCTGCTGTGATGTTTGTTTGGTGAAAATAACTCTCGAAAAATGTATGGTATAATCATTTTCATTAGCATCCTAATGCAATGAATTGAAAAATGCTGCCCAGTCGCACAAAATTCATAGTACAGAAGGTCAGTTCTAGGCAATTTGATTTTTAACCCCTAACGCAAAAACGACGTGGTGTTATAAGTTTGACGTATCTGTTTGTGTGTCTGTGTGTGTGTCTGTCTATGGCATCGTAGCTAACGAACGGATGAACCGATTTTGATTGTTTTTTTTTGTTTGAAAGGTGAATTAGTTAGAAGTTTTCTTAGCCATGTTTGATCAAAATTGGTTTAACCATTTCATTGCGTTGAGGGTTTTTTATTTTTTACAAAATTAATTACTAGTAATTACCTACGCTCGGCCATAGTGCTAGGGCTGGCAAAGGCTTCAGAACGTCAATTAAAGACAATTCAGCTCCAGCCGATTATGATTTTAATTAACGGTTAAAGGTTACAAAGCTTAGAGCATCGTCGAAGAGTTGCGTGTTAGTGTATTTTCTACCGCATACATTTCGGTGAGTGTGCTCAGGAGCTGCACGATTTGATCCCCTCGTCTCCGTTCCGCCACCTGACGACCAGACGTGGAAAGGCGTTTTACCCTTTTGTTGTTGACATACCACCTTCGCGTACAAACCGTTTCTCAAACTCTTTCATCATGCGGACAGCAAAGGCCTGGAACTCTCTTCCGGCTTCTTTGTTCCCATTATCATACAACTTGTGCGTCTTCAAACGAAGAGTTAATAGGCATCTTCTAGGCGAGCGTGCTTAAATAGGCCTCATCGTCACTTCCCATCAGGTGAGATGTAGGCAAACGCAAGCCTATTTTAGGTTAAAAAAAAAAACTACTGTCAACCGTAGCACTATTAAAAAAAAACTTTTTTTTTGTGTTCAGTGTTGTGTTTAGACAACCAAACACAGAGCAATTCATGTACGATCGTTTATGCATTGCACAATTCACAGTCACAAAACAAGGTACAAAACAACAACAATACCTGCGTGACAAGACACAAAATATATGGGTACCTAAATAATAACGCCAAGCCGACCGAGTTTGAACGAGATCATCGTGTATACGCGTATATAGGTAGGTGCACCTGTTATAGCTCGTTGTGGCCTTCTGTACTATGTATTTTGTGCCAGTCGCGTGGTACGCGCACCAGGTTTCAACTTTTTTGCCGCTTCCTTAGCTTAGATAAGGATGTTGGGAAAAGAGTAGCTCATAAAAAAATTACGGATTTTGTAGTAACATCAAAAATCACCGGATGCTACAGTATATACTCACAAAATAATTAGATATAAAGTGGCAATTGGATAAATAAATATAATTAATTTACCCGTATTGAAATTAGGCGTTGGTCTTGGACTGTCTAGAACACAATTTAGGTAGTCGTATTCCGTAACCTTACTCTATTG
Organism: Operophtera brumata; assembly: GCA_932527175.1. NCBI lineage: Eukaryota > Metazoa > Arthropoda > Insecta > Lepidoptera > Geometridae > Operophtera > Operophtera brumata. The sequence continues at coordinate 20,673,120 of OW052234.1, forward strand.
ATGAGATCTTTCATGGATTCAACGGATATCTAATTGAATTTCCTCATGACTAAAAAGAGACTTACTTTCTTAATCAAACATTATTTCAAAGTTAAATTAAATTAAAGTGGATGCTTGTGGCGCGTTTTTTTTTTTTTTTTTGGTGTTTTTTGCTCATTACAGCTCATGAACACTTCTTCAGATAGCGAAAGTTGATTTCGCGAGAACTAGGAGACTTAACACACATGTTTTAATTGATATCAACACAACATTAGATTAGACGAACATAACATTAGACGAGCTAATGTTATGTGCTTGAAAAAATATATGTCATTCATTGACCTTTTATTTGTAAAGTGAACGTACAACAATATTGTACCTGTTCATTGAACATGTGAAAAAAAATAACTAAGTGCAGCTGTTTTTGACTGAAAAGATTCAACTTCTAAACGACTTAGAACTTCGTACTTTTTATTGATGTGTTTTTTTTTGTGTTGTTTTATCGAAGCTAAACTTATGATATTTATGAGACACTATCAATTAAAACATATTTGTATATATTGTTAAGTCTCCTGGTTCTCGCGAAATCATCTTTCGCTATCTGAAGAAGTGTTCATGAGCTGTAATGAGCAAAAAACACCAAAAAATAATAATGTCGTGCCACAATCAAGATCTAAAAAAAGAAGAAATAAATTACGACTCACAAACTGGCGTTTCCTTTACCTGTAACAAAAATAAAATTAATAAATTTTATTTTAGTTATCAATTTACCTTACGTTACCTTAAAATTTAAAATCATAAACGTTACAAATTAACGCTCACTGCTCTCTTTAAAACTAATTAAGCCTTAGTTAATGTATATACAAAAATTAAATTCTAATTGCAATATAATTTCGTGAAAGTCATTTCCCAACGGTCGAGAACTCCTGATACCATTTTACATTACAATTTTAGCCGGTTCTTTAGAGGTCAGCTTGAATCTGACGATACGATTTCAAGATTCGATATTTTATCTGAAAGGACAATGGACACTTAGCATAACATAACACAACATCTAACAGTTACACACAATATATTCCTGATCCCACACTAGGCTTCCATGTCGTGGGTATCAGGAACTAGGAGTACCATGGTACCACAACACACAGACCAGGAACAAATATTTCCAGATCATACAAACATTTGTTCTGCAGCGGGAATCGAACACGCAATCCCTCGCATCTCAGCCGGCAACTCATCCGGCGCGCCACAGAGGTCTTCAAAGTTGTGCTGGAATGTAAGGACAAGTGTCCTTTAAAACCCTTTCAAGAGCGTGTAACAAGTAATATACCTACAAGAAGCGTCTTCTACACTATGAAATGAACCTTTCTAGGATATAGAGTAGTGATATAGCTTCGATATGAGGTATCTGTGTTGTAAGTAGTAAAGCTTTTTTGTAAGAGTTCGTTCGGGGAAGCCGGCGGCACCATATCTATTTCTGCCGCAAAGCAGTAGTGCTCGCATTGCTGTGTTCCGGTTTGAAGGGTAAGGCAAGCCGGTGAAATTACAGGCACATGAGACTTTTCATCTTTATGTCACAGGGTGGCGGGCGCAGTGCAATGCCACATAGGTTGCGTCCTAGGTGGACGTGACCTATGAGGTAATGCACTGTTCATAGGCAGAGGTTACCGCTAAACATCAGGTGGGCCATCTGCTTGTTCCGTCATTCAAGTAGTATAAAAAAAAGATTGTTTGAATGTCTATTCGTTTGACGTACCCCGATATATGTTTGTTGTGATCCAAAGCTATGATCCTATTTAAATAAAAAACTTAAATAATGGATGCCTCCGCTTTGCCCCACAAAAGTGGACACAGTCCAATCATATTTTTTTGTCGTCTTCTTTGCCCAACGGGTGGGGCGATTCTACTCCTAATTTAACAACCAATAATAATTCCAGTTGCTGTGTTGTGTCTGGCTTAAGAATATACTCCTGTATCTCCTCCCGTGGATGACGTAAAAGCCGACTTAGGGATTGCACCAGGGGGAGAGCAGCGGCGTCTACTTAACACCAATCCGCGATCACCAATCCGTCTGCCAAGCGTGGTGATTATGGCAATTCCCCCCCATTGCATTTTATGGGGGAGGCCTCATCTAGCAGTTGACGTCTAATGGCTGGTGATGATGATGATGAAGAAGAATTCCTGTATAAGGAGGATGAACAGACAAAACTGGTCGCCCGTAGTGAAGGCCTAGCCGTCAGAAGCCGGATTAGCGAAATATTCTCCGGTGATTAGCCAGTAATTATGCAAAATGCCGCGGTCCAGCATTTGCATAAATACACAGACCACGGGCTACAACAGGTTGGGCCAAATATATACTTACGATTTTACGGTAATACTTATAAGGGTTATATTAGCATAGCTTACTTTATATATGTTGTACTTTAAAAGCGAAGTCGTAAGGTCACGCACTCAAATTATTTTTTTCACACGGCTTCCTCAAACGAGTATGTAAAGTACGACCGTTAAAAAAAATATCTTTACAACTAATGTACGCCCACGGCTTCGCTTGCGTTTTACCATGGTAAGAAGTAGCATATAGCTCAATCCAGGTCATAATCTATGCACCACCGAAATCAGTTCAGCCGTTTTGGCGTGATTGAGTAACAAACACACAAACTTTGACATTTATGATATTAGTGGGCATCGGGGGTTAGGTACTAGCACAGATAAAAGAATTACTAATTTAAGAGTACTAGGTACAGTTGAAAAATGTTGGGTATTGAGGTGCTTTTTAGGGTTCCGTAGTCAAAGACAAGGAACCCTTATAGATTCGTCATGTCTGTCTGTCTGTCTGTCTGTCTGTCTGTCCTTGTATGTCACAGCCTTTTTTTTCCGAAACTATAAGAGCTATACTGTTGAAACTTGGTAGGTAGATGTATTCTGTGAACCGCATTAAGATTTTTACACAAAAATTGAAAAAAAAAACAATTATTTTTGGGGTTCCCCATACTTAGAACTGAAACTCATTTTTTTTTTCATCATACCCATACGTGTGGGGTATCTATGGATAGGTCTTCAAAAATGATGTTGAGGTTTTTTATGTCATTTTTTTCTAAACTGAATAGTTTGCACTTTATGATCTCTGCTAGCTTAATTTTATTTTATACAACTTTTTCTCTGTACAAGGGAATAATAGAACAAAGTTATTAATAACATTCATATAATACATTCATAGAAAGATGCCTTTTTCCCCAAAAGGTTAGGCAGAGCCTCAAATGGGCCTCTTTTCGCCGTGGGTTGCACCATTGTGGGAAAAAGACGTGACAAGGGGTGAGCTTATTGCCGCAATTGCTTACCACGACTGAATCGTCTAACAGTTTCTTCTAGTAATAATACATTCCTTAAATAAGCTAGCAGCCAGGGCAAATCTTGTACCAACGAATCCAACAAACAAGTCCGGGTAATCCCTTAGTCGGCTTTTACGACATCCACGGGAGGAGATAGAGGGGTATTTTCTTGGCCGTAAAATAATAAAAGATATTGGGATTTAATTTTTTAGTCTGATCAATGCCCTATATTGATAAGGGAGTTGGATGGCTGGTACCTATAGGACATACCCAATTATTTTTTTAGCTTTTAGTAAAATATCTACATCATTATTAACATTATTATTACTTATTATTATTTACAACATTATTTTTACTTTTCAATTAAGCATTTTAACTTAAAGGCATTTTTTGACCTATTTTATATTCATTTACGCCGGAAACATTTATCAATGGATTCATTAGAAACAAACAATTTCTTAGTTAAAACAACCTGAATACCAATTCCGTAATAAAGTCCATTTCTGTCGAGACCAAGAAATTTAATTACACAATAGCACCGAGGTATTCACATTTTGCATTTCGTTTTATAAACAGTCACTGAAGTACAGAGACAAACGAACCATTGGATCCCAGTTAGAGAATTAAAATAATTCAGGTGACCGTTTAGCAAATGGCGCATAATTCAAATATCAGTAGACATTTATAGGATCTTCTATAGGTTACATTTCGGGGAGTATACCCAGGAGCTTCATGATCTGATACCACCATCTCCTTTTCATCATACGATAAGCAGGCGCGTTATTATTCGTGGGATGAATACGGCCTAAATTTTGGTATGAATTCGGAAATAAATATACGTGGGATGAATCCATGGGATCAATACGGATGCACCCCATGGCTCAGCACCATCGTTATGTCATCAGTATATCCGCAATTCGTAAGCGTTTCGGTTCCACCTTTTTAATGCGAACTGCTAAGGAATGGAACAAGTTGCCGTCGTCTGTCTTTCCTGAAAACTATAATAAGAGTCTCTTTTAGGCAAGAGTGAATAGGTGCCTGACAGGATTCGGACATATTTTGAAGCGACATCTAGTTATGGAATATTAACTAAAGTTCCTTTGAAAAGATTAAGAATATAACAACATCTTCATAGTCAACCTATCGGTCTACTGCTGTACATAGGCCTCTCCATAGGATACCACGACGGTCATGAGCCACCTCCATCCACCAGCTTCCTGCATCTTTTATGATGACTTTGATCCATCGAGAGGGGGCCTTCCTACAGTGCAACGTCCGGTTTGTGGTCACTACTCGAGAACTTTTATTACCAACAGTTGTTAGTTCTACGAGCTTTATGGCCTGCCTATTGCCACTTCAACTTGCTAGGTTATTGTTAGCTATAATGTTGTTAAGGATTAAATCCCCGCAATTTGTTTTAATAGCTTGCCACATTTTCACTATTAAATTTAATTTGACTCAAATTATTTTCTTTTATAATTTTTTCTCGCTCTAGTTAAAAGAAAAGCAGATTGCGATCCTCGCTTAGGGCTCGCTTTTTTGCTGTTGCAATAGAGTCTCCAAAATAATACTCAGTGCAACAAAAAGTCACTTTCCTCTCGGTGCAACAATCTACTATTTTATTTTTTAAACTATTTACTTGTATCATCGTATGTAATCTAAATGTACGCTAACCTAACCTAACGTTTGTTTATTCGACTGATTATAGCGGTTTCAATAAGTCTCAAGCATTATTCTTACAACCCGTGTTTTTTTAAGTGCTATTTTTAGTTAATAGTTTTAATTCTACATATAAGTATTAAATAAAAACGTATTTTATGGCCGGTATTGTCAGAATTGCGGTGGAGTCCAATGGTTGGTTATTCATTGTTTTCTTGGACGCAGGATGAATAAATGAGAAATTTATTCAAGAGGAGGAATGGGTGGTCCAACTTTGCCAATTTATTTGTTGTAGTTTCGTGGTCGGACCAATGCTTGCTGAATTGGATTAGTTGTACCGCAACGGCACCAGGTAGCATACTTAGTGACTTAACAAAAATGAAACAAATAGCGTGTTTTTGAGAAACCTTTTGAAAAGTATATTGAAAATATTTTTGCATTTCTTTATGCATACTGTCTCGTCTACATTGTGCGATTGTCTGCATTTACACCACAATGTAATACAAACTTAAACCGTGTAGCTTTAAACCTTGAATTACCTACTCTTGTAAGAATTACAGAGTGTTCCGTAATTATTTTAAGACGTTTTTATTAAGTTTATGTATTCTACTCGTATTGTAAAATCCAAGAACTCAATAATAGTGTTTTTATGACATGTTTTATGCAAGCTTAGTCTCTTATAAGAAACAAAATTACTTTATCTTTGCTCATAAAGTCCATAATAACTAAAAATTGCATTTTAATGACATAATGTTTTACATTACCTTCGCCCAAAAAATTATACGGTACTTTAATGTAAAAAACAAAAAAAAGTTTGACCACGATCTCACCTGTTGGAAAGTGACGATGGTCCTGACCTGTTGGTCAATTTTATAACGTTGCCATAATCACCACAGGCGGATTGGTATTCGCAGTATTGGTGTTAAGTACTCAGGTGGATGCTGCTGCCCATCACCTGGCGTAGTCCCTTAGTTAGCTTTTAGGACATCACACCACAGTATTTTGGTTGAATAGAAAACCATTTAAGTATAACATTTTGTGATATCGACACCCAATCGAAAAACACGGTGTAGCTATCCTAAGGATATTCCGTGTTTATTACACATACATACATACATATATACACGCCTTTGTCTCCGACGGGGGGTAGGCAGAGCGTCACTCAATGGGCCTCTTTACACAGTGCGTTAGCTCATCGCCGCCATTGCTTTCCACGACTGACTAAGCTAACGCTTTCTCCCAGTATACTAGTACTATTATTTATTCTGTACCAGTAATAACACATTCCATAATAAGCTAGCAGCCAGGACAAATGTTATACCAACGTTTTTCTTTCTTATCAACAACTCCGGGTAATCCCTTAGTCGCCTTTTACGACATCCGGCCGGACCACCACAGTACGGTAAGGAAAAATATCTGCCAAACCAAGCCAATCATTAAACTATATATGGACAAGGAGGAAAAGTGAGCGTCAACATAAATAAACGGCAAGAAAGCAATGACTGTCAACAGCAAGCACACACCACATAGTAATTATTACAGCCATTTGTGTCTCACGGCTCGTTGAGTGGCGCAGCACGTTATATCAATCTCTGATTAGCCCGGAGGGGCGATAGCGCGTGGTTTATGTCCTAACTGGGCCATTCACTAAAGTCGCATCCAACCCGCTTCAATATAACATTATTATGTTTTGCGGACACACATGCTTTTAGTTTAGCGAGTTGTTTTGCCCCCCGACGCAAAAAGAGGGGTGATATAAGTTTGACCAATATGCGTGTCTGTCTGTGGCACCGTAGCTCTTAAACGGCTTTTAGTAGTAGTAGAGCTTTATTTGTGAAAGAGTTCGTCCGGGGAAGTACTACCACCATACCTATTTCTGCCGCAAAGCAGTAGTGCTCGCATTGCTGTTTTCCGGTTCGAAGGGTAAGGGTGCCGGTGAAATTACAGGCACATGAGACTTTTCATCTTTATGTCTCAGGGTGGCGGGCGCAGGGCAATGCCACATAGGGTGCGTCCTAGGTGGACGTGACCTATGAGGTAATGCACTGTTCATAGGCAGAGGTTACCGCTTATCACCAGGTGGGCCATCTGCTTGTACCGTCATTCAGTTGTATAAAAAAAAAAAACGGGTGCACCGATTTTAATGTTTTTTTTTTAATTTGAAAGCAGGTTTTCTAGCTAGTGGCCACCTCAAACCGGACGCAGAAGAGGAATGCCTACCTTTCGATGGACCAATGACATTATAGAGGTAGCAGGAAGGCGGTGGATGAAGGTGGCTCAAGACTGTTTGTCGTAGCATTTTATCTATGTCCAGGCTTGGACTTTTGTAGGCTAATGATGATAGAACTAATTTTAACAAATGTCTAGGTCTAGATAGAGTTTTTGGTTGCATGCGTGTATATTTCGGCAGTTGTAATTTCACATTGAAATTTGCCTAAGAGCACACAAGCCATGTGCGTGCACCGCATCTGCATGCTCTGCACATAGTCATCACCGGGCATTGTACATACATACATATGTATGTATTACACATTGTTATTACACATACATACTAAGACACGCGCCTTTTTCCTTGAAGGGGGGTAAGCAGCGCCTCAATGGGCCTCTTTCAAAGTGGGTTGCACGATCATGGAATAAAGACGTGACAAGTAGTGAGCTCATCGCTGCCATTGCTTCCCACGACTGACTGCTAACACTTTTTCCAGTAACAACACATTCCTTAAATAAACTAGCCGCCAGGACAAATCTTATACCCACGAATCTTATCAACAAGTCCGGGTAATCCCTTAGTCGGCTTTTACGACATCTACGGGAGGAGACGGAGGGGTCTATTCTTAGGCCGGACATTGTGACTGTGGCTAAAAAAACACACACATATTGTTCGACGCACCATTCACCATTTCTGTGCGGAAAGTTTCGCTCCGATATCTAGGAATTTATTATCGCACCGTGCGCGGGACATCTTTATGGACCGTTTGGTGCTTATTTGTTTTGTAAATATTTTTTTGGTGCATTGAGAAGTTTTGGAGCTCTTGGAGCTAGTATAATTCCACAAGTAGGTATGTACATAATTAAAAAAACATATGAAACAGTGCTACCTGAAGACCGCTGTTAACGATCTAAAGATAGCTCAACTGATCCAAATCACTAACAGACGGAAGCGTCCACGCTGGTACTTGTACTATTATATATTCTGTGACGCTGGCTGCATTGCCTCGCTGAATAGCAATACCAATGCGTTGAGCCAGATAGGAGCCAGCTCTGGGTCAATTTACGTTTTAATTTAACGTAATTTACGTGGTTTTTTATTTAATTTATTTAAGTTATAAGTAAGTGTGTTATAGGTATGTATTTATTTTAAGGCAAATAAGTTTCCAAGCTATATTATTGTTGTTATTTTTCTTTTGTAATTAGTTTTGAGCACGCCAACCTTTATGCATCATCCTCATGGATGACTGGCAGAAAATGCTGCTAAGCATTAAGTCGATTGTTTGTACAATTTCCTTGTGTTTTTTGTGTAATAAAGAATTAAATAAGCTCTTGTTCATATCACGACAAACATACTCAATTCAAGATTTCTATATATTACAATCCCAGTTTCACATAGTAGAATGCAGTAAGCTGCACATTCGCGTATTTGATGAAACAGCTTTCGATGTCTGGAATTACTAGATAACGATCGTGTTCAGCTAAGGCCAAACCAACGCGTTCAGCCCGCGTCCTCAGTAGCATGCACGGTGGCGATCAATGGTAAGACAATGGATCGCCACCGCGCACGCCACCGCGGACGCGGTCTGAACGCGTTGGTTTGGCCTTAGCTTTAGGAATGCTCTACAGCGGGGTTCGCCAATCAGTGGTATTGACGTAACGAAGGAAGGAAGCATAGAGGAAGCAACCTGAAATTCGATTTAAAATATTTATTGGATTGTAAGATTTTATAGAGCACGTGCCTGCATAAATAATTTTAAAATTAAGGCTTTTGGGTCGTATTTTAACAGGATCAAATGTTACTCGAACCAAAAACAAGCGAATTTTTAAAAGCGAACGTTGTTTTTTGTTGAATCCTTTTACAAGTGGTTGTTTCGCCATCAGTCATAAGGCTCTTTTAGGGCCATCATCAAGCTGGTGACCTAAAGTAAGGTGACCAAGGAATATCAAGGAACACGATAACCCTTGCGCTCGACACCCCAACCTAATTTTTAGCTGATTGAGGATTCTGCGCTCGGCAAAAGCTTGGTAACGCGATATCGTATGGATCAGTAGCATATTACAAAAGCTTGGTAACGCGATATCGTATGGATCAGTAGCATATTACAAAAGCTTGGTAACGCGATATCGTATGGATCAGTAGCATATTACAAAAGCTTGGTAACGCGATATCGTATGGATCAGTAGCATATTACAAAAGCTTGGTAACGCGATATCGTATGGATCAGTAGCATATTACAAAAGCTTGGTAACGCGATATCGTATGGATCAGTAGCATATTACAAAAGCTTGGTAACGCGATATCGTATGGATCAGTAGCATATTACAAAAGCTTGGTAACGCGATATCGTATGGATCAGTAGCATATTACAAAAAAGTGCAAATTTTTTCTCCTCTGATATCCACTCAGATAGATAGATAGAATATTCATACATACATAGACACAGACCTTTTTTCCCGAAAGGCAGATCCTTAATGGGCCTCTTTCAACAGTGGGTTGCACCATCTTTGAATATAGACGTGACAAGTGGTGAGCTCATCCCCGCCAGTGCATCGAAAAGTCGATGATTGCCGAGGCCCATTACTTTCATAATGGAAAAAAACAAGTCAACATTTCGTAAAAAAAAAACCCTTATGAAAATGTTACCTATTTTCGAAGAACTGTACCTTGGGAACCAATGGCGGTATAGAGCTTGCCCTAGTGTTAAATTTTAGGAAATTTAGTCTTCTTAAAAAGTATTTGCAGTGACTATACCAGTCACACCCTTCCTTCACTAAGATATTGAGCAAAAACTGAAAAAAAAACCCGTAAATTTCATGTTTTTTTGGGCACACCGCCGAACTAACAGCACTTGGAAAATTGCAAATCTGGTTTTTAGGGTTCCGTAGTCAAAGACAAGGAACCCTTATGGATTCGTCATGTCTGTCTGTCTGTCTGTCTGTCTATCCGTGTATGTTACAGCCTTTTTTTTCCGAAACTATAAGAGCTATTCTGTTGAAACTTAGTAGGTAGATGTATTCTGTGAACCGCATTAAGATTTTTACACAAAAATTAAAAAAAAACAATTATTTTTGGGGTTCCTCATACTTAGAACTGAAACTCAAAAAAAAAAAATTCATCAAACCTATACGTGTGGGGTATTTATGGATAGGTCTTCAAAAATGATGTTGAGGTTTTTAATATCATTTTTTTCTAAACTGAATAGTTTGCGCGAGAGACACTTCCAAAGTGGTAAAAAGTGTGTCCCCCCCCCCCCCCCCATAACTTCTAAAATAAGAGAATGATAAAACTAAAAAAAAACATAATGTACATTACCATGTAAACTTTCACTCAAAATTGGTTTGAACGAGATCTAGTAAGTAGTTTTTTTTTAATACGTCATTAATCGTAATCCATCCAAGAACTTTTATATTATGTTACTTGCTGCTACGGAACCCTTCATGGGCGAGTCCGACACGCACTTGGCTGCTTTTTTTATTTAATATTGGTTAACACCGTTAATATTGTCCTAACAACAAAAAAATCAGCGTGACCCGAACTTTTGCAAGCATGACCCCCTTTTCATGATTAACTTGACTGGACTAAGAATAGCCTAGCTTCAATACACGTTGAGTAGCAGGAAATTCACTAATAGTCCTTCTGTATTATATACACTAATATCTTTGAGTAAGTAGTGCTAACGCTGTACAAAATGGCGCTGAGTGTACGCTGCAGTCGTGAGAGCACATCGTCGGATGCCATGGAATGTTGATTGAATTGCAGCCTCCATCGCCAGCATCAGACCATTTATCATGATTTGTCTCGCAAGCATCGAAGTTTTCGAATCCATTCGGATTCTGATTGTCTTTGCTATCGTGATTTATGTTCACTGCGGCGTGTTGGACTTCACAACTATAAGTTTACTACGAATGGTGTGACACGATAACACCTACAAATAATTAATTAAACAGAGTCAAATTATAGAATTGAAACTATCGTGGTTGGGAATCATATTAAAAGATAAACGGCTAATTACCAACATTATTCGTCACTTTGCTGACGTTTCGAGACTGAGTTCAGAAGCCTCTTCATCATGAGCACCGCCCGCGACCGCGTTCGACGGTGGACCAGCGAATACAGCGAGTCAAATTATTATTTATGAGTCCTTTCCAGAATGTGATCCCTAATAGCGATGCAATCGGAAGGTGCAAAGTACATCATGCTGAGTCGGACTCCAATTTGTGACGTTGCTGCGTGGATGGCACTGAGAGACACTCTATTAATTGTAGAAGTACTTTGTTTTTGCCTTTTATATGTATTACCTATTATTTTTTATTTTATTTGTCGAGTGTTTTTTGTCGTATCCATGTGTGCCGTTACAAATAAAGAATTTTTCTTCTTTCTTCTTTCTTCTTCAAAGTAAGAGTTCTTTTTCAAAATCAATGGGTTCACGTGCACGTGGTCCGACACGCACTTGTCCCCTTTTCTTCATCGTAAGATTCCTGTTAGGTATTATAACTGTCGGTAAGTATTAACACAAGGCTTCGGGTTTGGCCATGACACACTTAGAAAATTTAGCCTGTTTATGAATTGTATATTTTAATTGAATTAAACAAATCATAACGCTGTTGGATTACATGAAATAAAAAAGCTGAGTTATTTTAATCTGCAGTCAACTCTGTTTTTTTTTGTTGAAATATATCTTTAAAAAAACAAGCATTAATTAAATTAGTGATCGGAACCTGATAAAAATGAGCCCAAACACTGCCAGACTAATTTAATCATCGAGGAGTTCCGCTGACCACCCTCCGTCTCCATCATCAAATCAGCTCGCTGTCACCATAACATTTATTGTCATTGGAACTTAATAGGTATGAAAAAATTCAGCTATATCGTTTGGGTGTAAAATTCAGTAGCTAAATTTGAGGTTTTATTTACTTCAGTAGTACAAGTCAAGGTAAAGAAAATTCCCCCCCCCCTTTAACCACCCCCTTTTTAGTCGGGGCTAAACGCAATGGTAACGCAAATAATACCCAAAAAGAAAGAGAGTAAATCAATAAAATCCAAGGAAAACTTACAAACGAAAGCTTTGACGTCAAAGCAAAAAGCAACGATCCCGTACAAACCTAATTTGTACATTTACGACAAATCTTACGGAAACACTTACTTATTTGGAGTTTTTATTTATTTTCCATTCAGTTTATTATCTGACAGTCGTTTAGTGGGCCACGATGGGCCTGGACGGCAGTAAACCTACTTTATGTGTGCGCGACGAAACTGAATAACGCTGACAAAGATATACAAAGCATACCTTTGTTTTTTTTTAGCAACCAAGCACGGGACTTTGAACTTTAAACCAAAGGCATAGGAGCAATGATGATAAAAGAAGTTAGGTTTCAACGGTAAAAGGTTGTACAGGGACTTTTGTTGCCGAGTCATCAAAGTGACGCTGGTCTATCGACGATTTCTTTTTATTGTGTACCTTGACGCATGCTCCACGGACGCTCAGGGTTTTACTAGAGAACCCGATGTCCTATTAGGATGTTTGAAGAGTTTCAGCTATCGATTGTTCGGTTTAGCTAAAGGAGGAAGTTTTACGTTATTATTTTTATAGCTAGGATAGGACCGAATTACGTTTACAGAACCTGAGGCCGTAGTCAAAGTAACATTCTAATAGCAATGACGCTAACAGAAAAGCTAAAAATGTATGAGATTGACGTAAGCTTTCGAAATGCCACATGTTCAATTGTATTGTTGTATTACGACTGTAGAAATGGAATCGCTTCGAAGCGAAAGCCGTTTGGCTAGGCCAGCTGGTTTCTCGAAATACTCGTTTCTCGAGATCTTTTATTCCTTAAAAATACAAGTTGTTGAATGAACTACCATCTAAGGGTTTCTCGTTTAGTTACGTACTACATGGTTCATTAAATATGTTTTAATAAAAGTTCAGGGTCTGCCCCGGTGTTACCGGTGTCTACAAGTGACGGTGACCTTTTTACTTCAGTTAGGTTCTAAGCTAACTTTTCTATCTGTTTTATATAAATAAATTCACCTGACATACAATATGTACAAAGTTATGTGTAGGTAACTTTTGGCTAGATTCGATTGTTTGCATATTATTGGTTAACAAATTAGATAAATAAAATCAATACAACAAAGCCGAGGGTTTACTGTACGGGTTTTGTAAAATTATCAATGTTTTACGAGATATTCAATAAATCCACTTTTCGAGCGGCGCGACTCACTTTTTGTATGAAGATTTCTTCCCGGGGTTGGCGCATCCTTAAGTGTGCTAACAGACTGACTATGCTGGCACATTTAGTATGGCTACTAGCATAGTATTATTTTATCTGTGGTATGGTAAAGAAACCGCACGCTTGAGTTATAGTGTACAACAGCGCGTTATTTAAAAGTTAATCTCGGTTGATGTGCATTCAGTCGGACCACAGTCTTAACTCAACTGCGCGCAGTCGAGCTTGCGGTTCGTTTGAATGTGCCAGTGAAGTCCGTCGAGGCCCAAGTCCGAGTTTTGCAGCAACCGTCGTAATGATGATCGTGACGACGATCGTCCATGTATTACGTAGTAACCTTAGAATATAGAATAAAACAGAATCCGTGTCACGCGTTAAAACTGTCACCACGCAAACTAGTCTCAATGAGAATAGTTTCATGCAATTCTGTCTCTGGTCGGCCGTGCAGCTTGTCGTGTCGAAATCGAAACATTTTCTTGTGAATATTATATATTTATTATTTTTTATTTAATATGCCGTCGTGTATCGTTCCCACATCTAAAAATTCTGCTAGGCGTGAAAAGAAAAAGGATATAATCACATTTCATACGTAAGTATGAACACACACTTAAATATATTTTTGTTTAAATAATGAATTTTGTTTACCATTCATTCTTTGAATAAAAGTCAAGCGTCCATTTTGTCATTGTTGCCAACATCACCGAAATATAACCCCTACTGTTGGGAATTATGATAGGCACGAGGGGAGGCTTTGTGTTTTGGCGACACAGCGTCCAGTACTAATAGCATCGCACAGTAACGCACCTTCTAGTTTATTCTATATTATAAGGTAGTAACTTGCCATTCATCTGTGCGCGCGCTAGATAGAAATACCACAAATAAATATCTAGTTACTACGTATTACACGGACGATCGTCGTTACGATCATCGTTACGATGGTTGCTGCAAAACCCGGACTTGGGCGCTGGTCACCTCGAGGCGTTAACCGCAACAGAAACCTTCAGTGTAACTAATAAACAAGTAATTACAGAAGGAAGGCAGCGCCGCACTGGCGGGCAGTAAGTTATGACATCGTAAATTTGTCGGTTGGCATCTCTGGCGCGTGTCAGTCATCGAGCAACGCAGGCCTCCGTACTGGTGTCAGCTAATCCGCGGCCGAGTGCATAGTTTTTAGCTGGAAATGGGAAAGTACCCTTATTACCACTCCTCCTAAACGAACTGCTAAGGAGTGGAATTACCGTCGTCTGTCTTTCCTGAAAACTATAATCTGGGTCTCATCAAGACTAGAGTGAATAGGTGCATTCTAGACCTTTGTGCTCCATCTTCGGCCACATCGTCACTTACCAACAGGTGAGATTGTAGTCAAACAAAGGTCTATCAATGTTAAAAAATAAATCTTATAAAAAATCGACGTTTTATTTTAGCTGCTAACCTCACACGTTATCTGTATACTTAACAAACTGTAGGGATTATTAGTCTGTATTTACGGTATCACGAAACTTACAACGCCAATTACTTATTAAAACTTGCTTTTAAGACTATGCTCCCGCCAGGCAGAAATCTTCATACAAAATATGCCTCGCCGCTCCTAAAAGCCGTTTTTATTGAATATCTCGTTAAATATAGATTACATTACAAAACCCCTACAGTTAACTTTTGGCTTTGTTGTAGTGATTGTATTTAACTAATTTTTTACCCAATAATATGCACCATTTTAATAAACAATCGAATCTATTCAAAAGTTAGAGGTGTCTTTGGGTTTTTTTCTAACGAGAAAATATTATCCTATCGTGTTTCTGCCAGTGATCTCTTGGAATTATAATTTAGTATCGATGCATATTTTTAATTTGAATATTTTACTTGATTTAGACGCATTTTCACCAACACATTAACGGACATTTAAACGGCAGTTTTGCTCAAACAACTTTTTTTGACAGAATAGATGTTTAATTAAAAATCAAATCGACGATTATGAATAATGCGGCATGCTTAAATAGGTACCACTCTTCCTCAATTATATCGACGTTTTATTATTAGCTGCTAAACTCGCTCGTTATTAACATACTAAACAAACTGTAAATTGATGTGTAATTTAATTTTTTCGATGACGAATTTACCCGATGACGAAAGAACCCTAACTCTATAATACTATCCCGATTTACCCGATGACGAAAGAACCCTAACCCTATAATACTAACCCGATTTACCCGATGACGAAAGAACCCTAACCCTATAATACTATCCCTATTTACCCGATGACGAAAGAACCCTAACCCTATAATACTATCCCGATTTACCCGATGACGAAAGAACCCTAACCCTATAATACTATCCCGATTTACCCGATGACGAAATAACCCTAACCCTATAATACTTTCCCGATTTACCCGATGACGAAATAACCCTAACCCTATAATACTATCCTGATTTATCTGATGACGAAAGAACCCTAACCCTATAATACTATCCCGATTTACCCGATGACAAAAGAACCCTAACCCTATAATACTATCCCGATTTACCCGATGACGAAAGAACCCTAACCCTATAATACTATCCCGATTTACCCGATGACGAAAGAACCCTAACCCTATAATACTATCCCGATTTACCCGATGACGAAAGAACCCTAACTCTATAATACTATCCCTATTTACCCGATGACGAAATAACCCTAACCCTATAATACTATCCTGGGGTATTACAAACAAGAAATGACGAGTCACAGTAGGTACTTTACATACCTAGTCTTGTGACATATAATTATTAGTGTTATAATTGTATTTTATTTTTAAATTTTGTATCTTCTGTGTGATATGGGTTTTTTGTGCCTGAAATAAATGGATTTTATTTATTTTATTTATTACATGTATCACGAAACCACCAAGTCCTGTCAGGAGTGACGGCTCAGAATAATGTGAGTTATTGAACAGTCTCCCTTTATTAAAAGCTCTAATTAACTTGCATTGTATGTCCGGGTGGAATCTTGCAACTGAATTTTAAAGCTGTGTTATCCTGAACCGATTAAACTGAAATTTGGCACATAAGTGATTTGTAATCATCATTTGTACTTGATCATGTAATGCCCATCACTGAAATCTATTAATTCAAGAACAATGAAAGTGATACTCACAGCCTACTCGTATATCCGAATTCATTAGCTTCGAGTAGTTCGACCTCTCCAAATATCAGCCCTTTTAATTAGTTGGCAGTGACTTGCCGGCTCATTGTTTTGTAAGCTGAAGATTTAAGGATTATATTCTTCAGGTCTCTAACTAGTTTAATTGAATAAAGAAGAATTTGAATTAGATTTTAAAACTCGGTCCTGTGTCGAGCTGCTAATATTTACAATAAATCATATTCTAGCATTGACATCTTTAGGCACTCGAAGGATACCCTTAAATGGGAAATTAAAAAACTGCATCGCTCATATGTATAAATTTTATTTCAACGCATAGATAATAATATGACAAGAATAAAACAAAAATGTCTAAAAACAAGACCTAAAACTATACTATACTATACTTACACACTTGTAACACTCCACACTGCACCCACACCCACACATACATCCACACACCCACAAACATACACATAGATTCATACACACATACTCATTATTGCAACCACACACTTTTATCATCGTGATCAATCTGTTTGTAGCCACTAGTAAGTTTTGTTTGATATCTATATCATACTAAGTAGAATATTTTGTTAATTTTAAGCTGTGTAGACCTTTTTTGGCCATACTTTTGTAAATGTTAAACATAAATATTGTATAAAGCGCAGATGGTTTACCGAAATTAAAAATAAAAATTGAGAAGTTCCCTTCGGGACATGAACCGCCGTAGTCCACCTGGAAATCTCTGAACTGACTGAGTCAGGTGGGCCGCTGCAGCTATAACTTAGTTAAATGGGGGTATACCGACGAGGCACAATGTGACTGTGGGTTCACTCCTCAGACGATGCCTAACTTGCTGTCCTGCCCAATGTGCACCAACACCTGCACCCGAAATGACCTGTACAAAGCCATTGAAAATGCTGTCGACGTGGCTAAATTTGCCTGAATTTCCTCCATAATTCCTTTAGAAATGTAGGTACCTACCAAACACAACATGAGGCAGCCCTATTTAAGGCACCTTAACGTACCGTAACGTCCCTATGGTGAGTTAGGTATATTTCTGGAGGAATTGCAGGATTTTTACGACGCATTTCATGAAAGAAAAACTTCAAAATTTAAAAAAGGGTCTTAGTAGTTATTCTCCATGATGTAGAATACCCCCTCTCCGGGCTTATAGGGTTATTGTGATACAGCTGTATACGTCGTGGGTTTCATCCAAGTGGCCCAAAATATTCTTAAATATAAGGAAAGTTAGGAGACGAATCCCGTTTATTGTAAATGACTTTGTGTTAGGTTTTGTGTTACAAAATGATAATCAAACAAGGAGTCCAGTCTTCAGTAAAACTCGTCTGACTGGTAAAATTGGTAGCCACCAGTTTGGGCGGTGGTCTGATCATAAAAGGTGGGACATGCCGCAAAATTAATAATAGCACAGTAATAGTAGATTTGATTTTAAACTGACTGGTCCGTAGCAGTTTAATCTATTATTGGCAATTTAAACCATTTCTGTGCTTTGGCAGATATCTTAAACTTAGAATCAGAGTTTAAACTGCTATTGGTATTACGGGCCTAAATCAAGATGAGGAGGAATCGCATTTTATACAAGCCCAATTAGGTTTTTTAGATGTGTTTTAAGATAATTATATATAATGTTTTTTAATAACAATAAAAAAAACAATATTGAATTGGCAAAATAATGATGACTACATTATAGTTCCGAAGGATCACTGTACCAGAAACACGATAAGAAAATATTTTATTAATAGAAAAAAATCCCAAAGTTACCTCTAACTTTTGCTTAGATTCAATTGTTTATAAAAAAATGGTGCAAATATTATCGGGTAAAAATTTAGATAAATAAATAAATAATAAATAAATTCTGGACAGTTCACACAACATTATGTAGCCCCAAACTAAGCAGAGCTTGTGTTATGGGTCTAGTACCTAATAATATAATAATATAACTGATATGGTTAATACAATATATGTACATAGATAGACATTTTTTAATATACATAAAAAATACCCAGAACATCCTGAACAAATATCTGCTGATCGTACAAATATTTGTTCCGAAGCGGGAATCGAACCCGCAACCTTCTAGGTCGCAGGCGAACCTTCGCTCGCCGCGCCACAGAGGTAGTCAAATACAATCAATACAACAAAGCCGAGGGTTTACTGTAGGAGTTTTGTAAATTTATCTTTATTTTACGAGATATTCAACAAAAACGGCTTTTAGGAGCGGCACGAGGTTTTTTTTTTGTATGAAGATTTCTACCTGTTGTTGGCGCAGCCTTGATAGCAAGTTTGTATCCATCAGCGAGTGCACTGAAAACTTTATTCTCAGAGGTGCATAAGCCTGATAAAGGAATTCTGCAGAAAGTTACCAAGAAACAATACGCGAAAGAAATAAAGTGCTTGGCAACTTTTAGAGTACCTAGCTGGTTATCTCTAGTGCATCGACAAAGAACTTTAATATTTAATGACAATGGTCAGCAAAACTTGTCTATATACGAGCCTCTATTGTGTCTAGATTGCGCGCAAACAATTGATGAACAATAGATAACGGAACGTGTAAATTTTCAGTTCAGAGCCTCGAGTCTGCAAAAAATACTACAAACTTGAAAATAACAAAAGCACAAGCCGTGCGAGGCCAAAAAAAACGTTAAGTTCGCCTACGGTTAGCTAATATGACACTTTGAGGATGAGAAGTAAATTAAGAACTGAGGGGCTAGTCTACAAATGTAACAAGCAACTTACACGGGCGTGAGGTGTACACTACATGGATTTTAGTATGGAGAATCCGAATAGCACCCCTAGCGGGCACCTTGAGAAGCTGAGATTCCATACTAAAATCCGTGAGGTGTACACCTCACGCCCGTGTAAGTTGCTTGTTACATTTGTAGACTAGCCCCTCAGTTCTTAATTCACTTCTCATCCTCAAAGTGTCATATTAGCTGACAGTAGGCGAACTTAAAGGTTTTTTATTTGCTTCGCACGACTTGTGCATTTGGCATTTTTAAGTTTGTTGTATTTTCAATATAATTTGAAACGTTACTCCTTCCAAGTCGTCAAAGGCACAGTCAAGTCATGTTTTAGTAAAACGGTGGCCGCTTTGTTAACAGCCTACAAAATGAATGAATAAAGACTTTTCGATAATCTATTTTTGAAATATAAATATATTTAAATAAATGAATTTATTTAATATGGAACTGAAACCGACCTACTCTGCTCGAAAATAAATGACTTATACTCGACAATAAATAAATAGTTAAATAGAAAAACAATGTACCTACTTGTGAAGAGCTAAATTACCTACCACTTTGAGTAAGGAGAACTAATTTAATGGTAATGCCAGATATAACTTAACGTTTAATTATTTTTCACGTATCACATTACGCAAACCTTTTCGGAGTAGCCCTTCTGAATATAATATTAGTTTAGGATCCCACTAACCAAGTATAATATATGAACAGCGTAATTATAATGCGGCATTTTGCTTTATAGTTAATGAGGTGCCGGTCCGAGGAAGTGTTTGTCATAAATTAATTAAAACCAACTTGTAATATGGTCTAGTTTTACAACAGAGGCTAAGAACGGGAAGAAATTAAGGTGGATGCTCTCGCTTGATGCGGGATATTATTATTTTTTGGTGTTTTTTGCACATTACAGCTCGGCAACACTTCTTCAGATAACAAAAGTTGATTTCGCGAGAACTTGGAGACTTAACACACATGTTTTTATTAATATTATCTCATAAATATTATCAGTTTACCTACGATACCCCCTAACACATTTTTACGGTGTTTTTTGGTTTATTTATGGGTATCGTAGCTTAACTGATGATATTTATGAGATAATATTAATAAAAACATGTGTGTTAAGTGTCCTAGTTCTCGCGAAATCAACTTTTGCTGTCTAAAAAAGTGTTGCCGAGCTGTAATGTGCAATAAACACAAAAAAAACCCGCCTCAAGCGAGAGCATCCACCTTAATAAAAGAACAGTGTAAGTGAAAAAGTCGAGGGCTCAGCCACGCTGTTTCTAAGTCTCGCCTTAGAATGCAGCTGTCATCAGCTGTGGTACTCGGAAGCTATCCGCTATTCCAAAACGAAGAAACGAAGAAAATATATATACCTAAGTGTAGAGTATTCTAAGAGTGTGGGCTATATAACTATGAACGAAGGAAGGAAACTCCAACTAAATACACAGCCACTATGCTATTTGCCACGTAGTTGTACCTAGTTAACTAAATATGTAAAACAAATAATGAGAAACAAAGATAAATACATACATAGACACACGCTTTTTTCCCTAAAGGGTAGGCAGAGGCAAAAATGGGCCTCTTTTCACGTGGGTAGCACCAACGTGACAAGTAGCGAGCTCACCGCTGCCATTTCTTCCCACGGCTGACTCACCTAATGCTTTCTTCCAGTAATAACACATTCTATAATAAGCTAGTAACCAGGACAAATCTTATACCAACGAATCTTATCAACAAGTCCCTTTGTCGGCTTTTACGATACCCACGGGAGGAGACGGAGGAGTCTATTCTTTGGCCGGACACACCACAGCACTATAAATATATTTTCTCAAAAACTTTACCTATTTATTATTACACTTTTCATAAATAATGGCCGAGGAAATTATTTATCAGAAAAGCAATTTGATCAAAAAAATACTTAGAGCATTGCAGGCCTTCCGTGTTGCTCGATGCAAAAATATGTCTGCATAGCACCGCAAAGTCTCGAGTCGAAGTATGCGGTGTGTGCGCGCGGCTCGCGGAAAAGCGGTCGGTCGGCGACCGGCTGAGGCGCAAAACGTCCACTTCACATAACTTCGCAAAACGTACACTACGCAAAATGTACACTAGCCTTTTTCGCAAAACGTACACCATACGTTTTCTCAAAATTACCACTTCGCAAAATGTACTCTAGCCTTTTTTGCAAAACGTCCTCCATACGTTTTCTCAAAATGACTACATCACAAAATGTACTCTAGCCTTTTTTGCAAAACGTACGCCATACGTTTTCTCAAAATGACTACATCACAAAATGTACTCTAGCCTTTTTCGCAAAATGTACACCATATGTTTTCTCAAAATTACCACTTCGCAAAATGTACTCTAGCCTTTTTTGCAAAACGTACGCCATACTTTTTCTCAAAATGACTATATCACAAAATGTACTCTAGCCTTTTTGCAAAATGTACACCATACGTTTTCTCAAAATGACCACTTCACAAAACGTACAGTAAATAGCCTTTTTCTAAAAATGTACACCATACGTTTTCTCAAAATGACCACTTCGCAAAATGTACTCTAGCCTTTTTTGCACAATGTAAACCATACGTTTTCTAAAATTACCACTTCGCAAAACGTACGTATTTTTTAGCAAAATGTACAGCATACGTTTTCTCAAAATTACCACTTCACAAAAAGTACACTAGCCTTTTTCGCAAAATGTAAACCATGTTTTCTCAAAATGACCACTTCGCAAAATGTACTCTAGCCTTTTTTGCAAAATGTACACCATACGTTTTCTCAAAATTACCACTTCGCAAAATGTACACTTGTACATTTTGCCTTTTTCGCAAAATGTACACCATACGTTTTCTCAAAATTACCACTTCGCAAAATGTACACTAGCCTTTTTTGCAAAATGTATACCAATGGTTTTCTCAAAATGACCACTTCGCAAAATATACACCGGGATTTTCTCAAAATAACGACACCCCACTTCTTATTTTTGTTAAAACTTTTTTGTGATAGTAACATAATAATAATTATTATGGCAATCAATTTCTCAAAGCTGACCATCGCAATATACCTATCGCAGATAAGCATTTAAGACCATCAAAATTTCAATCTTCACAAAGTTTTGAGTAAACATTACACAGCGACCCCTGGGAGCGGACAGGGTCCGGTGTAGATATTTAATCTGTGGTCCGCTGTCGATGCGGTCAAACTTAGTTATGATTGAAGACCTTTAGAGTCTTGATAGATAAACAGATAGATAAACTCTTTATAGTACACCCTAGTATATAGTATTCTTTTATCTGTGGTACACCTAAGACAAGTAAATCATTTTGTAAAAATTAAAAAAAAACCGCAACGGCTGAACCGATTTTGATCAAACATAGCTAAGAACACTCCCGAAAAAATCACCTTTCAAACAAACAAAAAAATGAAATCGGTTCATCCGTTCGGGAGCTACAATGCCACAGACAGACACACACACACACACACACACACACACACACACACAGACACGACAATAGGTTTATTTACAGAAAGAGTAATAAAACTAATACAACTAGGAATGTACAAAAAAAAATATGAAGCAGCTCTGCTACCTTAAGACCGCTGCTAACGATCTAAAGGTAGCTCAACTGATCCAAATCACTACCAGACGGAAGCGTCCCAGATGCTGGCTGCATTGCCACGCTGAATGGCAATAAATTATTACAATTTCAATTGACTTATTACAAGTTGTTAGAACATTGTGAGATAGTTTAGCTTTGCCAAGTTTTTGTAACTTTTTAAATTACATTTTGACTTCCAGTGTTCCATTGAAATTGGATAACGGAAGCACATCGGTGTCAATCACGCATGTTAATTACTCTATTTACGACTAGAACAAAAGTAAAGAGACATTAGCCAAAATAATTTAAAAAAAAAAAAAAAAGATGGTCTTAGATACAGCTGCACTAATTTAACCAAACCGCTAAAAACAAACCTTTTTTTCATACTAATAACTTCATTGGAATCAGACTACCAGTACCAGAGCTGTGTGGCTCCAAAAGGCAGGCAAATGGTAGGCAGCGCATCGACAATACGCCCGGTTCTATAATCAACGGTGACCACTTTACATCAGGTGGGCCGAAAGATTTGCCTGCTGGTTTCATAAAAAAAAAGGTAGGTAATTATGTAATGATAGTAAGTATATGTGCCGTATGTCAGAAGAACTATGGGCGAAGAACACGACAGATTGGATCCCAAAAAAACGGCCACGTGGAAGGCCCAGACGGAGATGGCAGGATGAGCTAGACTCCTACTTGAAGGATTGGTCCCAAATAGCCAACAATACAGACAAATGGAAGGAAGGGAGGCCTTTGCCCTGCAGTGGGACACCACAGGCTCATAATAATAATAAATAATTATATTATGAGCCTATATCCCACGATGGTGCAACCCACGTGAAATGTGGCCCATTTGAGGCTCTGTCTACCCTTTCGGGGAAAAAGGCGTGTGTCTATGCATGTATGTAATAATTATGAAAAGATCCTACTCATAAGATATAACTCAACACAGAGCAATTTAAATTTAAACCTGTTACCTCACGAAGTAACTAGTTCACACGTCGCAAACTAAGCAAGAATGTAGCAACGGATATAAAGTGCGCGACACTGAGTAATGTTGCTTTTACGTGCACCCTCTTATAAAACTTGACTCCTATTAGAAGGCATTCAGCGGACTCACCGCAAAGTCCCTGGACACTATTATATTTTTCTATACTAACTGCTAACAAACAATACAGCCAAACAATAATACAGCTACAATAAGATATGTATGTGACTGTTGGGTGTTATGTTAATACAGCATACGACGTAACTTTCGTGGATTTGCTTTATTCAATTCTTCTCCTTTCTTTCTTTTTTTTTAAATTTTTCTTTTTCTTTCTATCTATAACATTGTAACTGGGCCGAAATTGTACATCAAAGATTTTTTGAACATTTTAATTGCGGTAAGCTCCTAACTGATATAACAGCCAAACCGTTTTTTTTTTTATTTTTGTCTTTCTTTCATTCTGTCTTTTATCTGTAAGATCAGTACTTACTGTGTCAGTGATTACTGTGAAGAGAGAGATATAACTTTTGAAACTATCATGATTATGCACATACTTTTCACTAGAAACGGGATACTGCCGATATATCTGCCAATAACATCTACTCGAAAAGAATTTAGTTAGTTCTCTCGTGATCATGGCGCATGCAACTGTGCCGAAATATCGGGAACAATTAAACACCAAAAATCATGGTAAATATCCCGTTTCTAGTGAAAAGTATGTAAGAGAGATGTCTGAAAATTTTCGCGGAAGCTAACACCGTTTTTCATTTTTATATTGAAAAGAAAGAAAGAGAGAAAGAAAGAAAAAACCTTTAATCATGACTATACAAACAAAGACATACCAACAAAAAAACAAACAAGATAGGAACTAAATAAAAACTAAAACAAAAATACACAGAAACAAAACAAAATAAGGCAATTTGTGTATGTTCCTGAGGTAAGCTACAAAAGGGTCCCCAACTCAGCGTTTGCTAGGCCGCGTTGGCAACCCAGCGCTGATCTTCCGTTGAGGCCCATGTTCGGTATATCGGACGATATTGGAAATTTACAGGAACGGGAGATACGCTACATAAACACTTAGTAGTAGGTACTAGTTATTTCAGTTGCGTTTATCGTAGTACATCCATTATTTCATTACTCCATAAAAACGGCTGTAACTTTTATTGCACTTACATTGGTACACAAAGCACCAGAACAAACGAATGTCTTTTGAATGACCGCAGTTAGAGCACGTTAGAAGCAGGTTAACTAAATGGAGGTTTGTTGTAAATTGTTTCATTCCCGACTCCGCTATTATTTCTCGAGTCCGCCATTATTTAGTTCGGATGAGCTTAGTGGTGCTTAGCACTTTGCTAGTTGAGGATGTGAACATGTTTGAGCTTAAAATTAACAAACGCAAAGGTTGGGAAGTTTGTGAACTTTTTAAACATTTAAATTATCATACCAAGTTTATTATGATAGTTATTTTTTCGTATTTTGGACCGACGAACATAAAGAGGGGTGTTATGCCTAAGTTTGGCGTTGTAAGAAAGGAATAGGCCTCGGCAATCTCGGCTTTTAAAAACACGATTATTTCACGTAATTTTTTTTACAGGTACTTTTTTTTTCTTTATTATTGGCGTCGCACGGCTTGTGCATTTGCCATTTTTAATTATAATTTATTATTGTATTTTCAATATAATTTGGAACGTTACAATCCTTCCAAGTCGACAAAGTCAAGTCAAGTCATGTTTTAGTAAAACGGTGGACGAATTATAAAAACTTTGGTAGACAATTTCCACCAATTTGAAAAGTCACGCAATACACTTAAATTTCATTTTACTACACTTGTGCTTTTTAGTCGAGTTACATTGTTTAAAATGCCATGAAATTTACACAAAATAACTAAAAAAAGTGGCCAAGTGCGAGTCGGACTCGCCCATGAGGGGTTCCGTAGCAGTAAGTAACATAATATAAAAGTTCATTACATATAATTGCTGTTTACGATTTATGACGTATTAAAAAAAACTACTTACTAGATCTCGTTCAAACCAATTTTCGTTGGAAGTTTACATCCTATTTTTTTTGTAGTTTTATCATTCTCTTATTTTAGAAGTCACAGGGGGGGGGGGGAGGGTCACACATTTAAAAAAATATATTAGAAACCTCAATATCATTTTTGAAATTGAGTTTCAGTTCTAAGTATGGGGAACCCCCAAAATGTATTGTTTTTTTTTTCTATTTTTGTGTGAAAATCTTAATGCGGTTCACAGAATACATCTACAATACAATAGTAGTAGAGCTTTTTTGTGAAAGAGTTCGTCCGGGGAAGTACTACCACCATACCTATTTCTGCCGCAAAGCAGTAGTGCTCGCATTGCTGTGTTCCGGTTTGAAGGGTAAGGGTGCTGGTGAAATTACAGGCACATGAGACTTTTCATCTTTATGTCTCAGGGTGGCGGGCGCAGTGCAATGCCACATAGGGCGCGTCCTAGGTGGACGTGACCTATGAGGTAATGCACTGTTCATAGGCAGAGGTTACCGCTTAACATCAGGTGGGCCATCTGCTTGCTCCGCCATTCCAGTAGTATAAAAAAAAAAAAAAAAAAAAACTACTTACCAACAGCAACGTTTCAACAGCACAGTTTTTATAGTTTCGGAAAAATGTGGCTGTGACATACAGACGGACAGACAGACAGACAGACATGACGAATCCATAAGGGTTCCGTTTGTTGCCATTTGGCTACGGAACCCTAAAAACACCAAAGAAATAAAAAAAAATAGACGACGTCTCTTTTAGAAAATGGCGGGAAGAGTCCAGCTTTTGCATTTGTTTTGTATGAAAGCTGATAGCGAGTTCTATTTTTTCCTGTGGCGACATCCAACGCGTTCAGTCCGCGTCCGCGGTGGCGTGCACGGTGGCGATCCATTGTCTTACCATTGATCGCCACCTTTCATGCCACTGAGGACGCGGGCTCAACGCGTTGGTTTGGCCTTAGCCTTAGTTGTGTTTTTTTTTTTTTAACATTGATAGACCTTTGTTTGACCACGATCTCACCTGCTGGTAAGTGACGATGTGGCCGAAGATGGAGCACAAAGGTCTAGAAGGCACCTATTCACTCTAGCCTTGAAGAAACCCAGATTAAGAAAACGTCTCTTCAAGGCTAGAGTAATAAATAAATAAATAAATATTGCTGGACAGTTCACACAACATTATCTAGCCCCAAGCTAAGCAGAGCTTGTGTTATGGGTACTAGACAACTGATATACTTAATACAATATATTACATACATAGATATTTTTATTATATATAGAAAATACCCAGAACAACCTGAACAAATATCTGCGGACCGCACAAATATTTGTTACGAGGCGGGAATCGAACCCGCAACCTCCTGCGTCACAGGCCAAAATAGGTAATAGGTGCCTTCTAGACCTGTGTGCTCCATCTTCGGCCACATCGTCACTTACCAACAGGTAAGATCGTGGTAAAAAAAAAAAAAAAAGAAAAAAAAAAGGTCCATAAAAATTAAAAAAAGCACGCATCCTTACGGCGGAGTTCGAGACTCTGGATCTTAGTCTCCGCCATTATGTATGTTGCTCACCTATAAGCCTGAAATTCGATTCGGGCCCTTACATCATGCGTGTTGACACCGATGTGCTTCCTTAAGTGTTCCGTTATTACAATTTAAATGGAACACCAAAAATAGTCGGGGGTTCTTTCTAATAAAAATTTCTTCTGTGTAACGGGTTCAGTTCCCTCCACAGAGTAATGAAAACTTTGCATGGTACAATGGCTTGCAAGATACATATTAGTTACCCTGTTTCCTGTATTAGTTCTCGTAGTTCCTGGTACAAACGACACGGGAATCTTAGTGTGGGATCAGGACTATGTATGTGACTGTTGCTTTTTCGGAAAATTTTACTTCCACAAAGAAATACTTCGATTTATATGATTCTTGTTCTTAGTAATTACATGCCTGAAAAAGATCAGCGTAAATAAAAAATAAAAATTGATCATACAATAATTGTTGTCTACACAAACTCTCGCATCTCAGCCGGCTACTCCCACAGAGGTTGTCAATGGTGATGGGTTTCACGCTTGAAGTAGGTTCGGTTCTACTCCTAGTGCGAAATCTATAAATCTTGCTGGGAGCACCCTTGTCAGCTCAGACTACACCGCTGTTTATTTACCGTGGTTTAATTGATAATTAACAAAAATAATGTTTTTTTTATTTTATTTTTTATTTTTTGTTTTACTTGGATGACGGATCAAGCAAGAGGCCCACCTGATGTTAAGCGGTAACCTCTGCCTATGAACAGTGCATTACCTCATAGATCACGTCCACCTACGACGCAACCTATGTGGCATTGCACTGCGCTCGCCACCCTGAGACATAAAGATGAAAAGTCTCATGTGCCTGTAATTTCACTGGCACCCTTACCCTTCAAACCGGAACACAGCAATGCGAGCACTACTGCTTTGCGGCAGAAATAGGTATGGTGGTAGTACTTCCCCGGACGAACTCTTACACAAAAAAGCTCTACTACTACTAAAATTCTATGTATTTAATGTATTCTAGAGACTCCGTGTTTATGTGCAAAATTATTCGTGAAAAGTGTGCATAAAACAGCGCAATAAGTTCACAGCATGTCTTCAATAAACTCTAGAATTTTAAAGATTTTGATAGTTGTTCTTACAGTTTTCAAGTTTCCAAAATATATGGTATTCTTAAGATTTTTATCTAGTGAAATCATAAATTCAGTACACTATTTGAATAACTTCCATCAATAAAAAAAAAATAACAAAGATACCACCTTTTTAAAATTGAAATACCATTTCAGACTTACTTCTTACACGTTTTAATTTTTGAAACATTTGGTAACTTATTAATTTGAGTTAGTGAAGCTATCATTTTTTTTTTCAAAAACTCAAAAGGGAATTCTTATATTATTTTTAAAAAAAAACCTTTAGACATTCCCCTTCGGCCTTTCGCTGGGCCCTTTTGCCACCCTGAGACACAAAGATTTAAAGTCTCATGTGCCTGTAATTTCTTCGGCAACCATACTCTTAATTCAAACCGGAACACAGCAATGCGAGCACTACTGCTTTGCGGCAGAAATAGGTATAGTAGTAGTACTTCCCCGCACGAACTCATCACAAAAAAGCTCACTACTAATTACTACACTACTATTACTACAGTAAACCACCAGTTCCATTCTCACGATGTCATGTCAGTACCAACTCAGTATTGAAATTGACACCAGTGACTAAATCAATGTTAAGAGGTACCTAAAGTTTTTACGACACTCAACATCAGAGGTCGTTCAAGCGATTGTTTTACACACTCGCAGATCGGTACAACTCGGAGCAGGCTTTGTAGGACTATAAATATTGTTGCGGCGGACCCTTGTCGACTCCAACCGCAACCATTGTTTATTTATCGTGGTTTAATTGATCGGGATAGCTGACGGACCCTGGATTGAGGTTACATAGCAGAATATATTTTATAATATCATTTAAATTATTTCCTCTTTAAAAAAGTAAACTCAAACAGTATAAGTATTTCGTTTTTGTGGGCACATACCAGTTCGACATCTATCTATCTTATCTTATATTATCTTTGAGGAAAAGAGGCCACGAGGCCGTAGCCCATTATTACGTTGGTCAGACCAGATCCACACCACTCGATTCGCAATTACACGAAGCCGTGCAGCTCGCTGGCAACATATCTCACCGGCGCAACATCGTCCGGCAGAAGGTGATCCATGGAGGGGGTTCGTATTCCTCAGCATTGAGGGATACGACGCGAGGAGGACCTAATACCTACCCCAACCAAAAATAAAGATACCAGCCTATTAGAACCAATAAAAAATCAGTGTTTTAATTAGGTAGGTATTTAATGTCGTTAGAACCAAATAATGAATGAATGAATGAATTATTTATTTGCTTAGAATGTAGGTATTAGTAGTAAAAACATAGATGGTAGGTATATATAAATTGAAGTTCCCAGTACATTCTGCCGTTAAGCGTGCAAAATTAAATCTTAAAAGCTAGTTATAATTAAGTTACATGCGAGGAAAACAACAAAAAATCACTAATTAATTACCAAAAAAAAAAAAAACTATTTTATGTAGGTAGGTTATACAATACCACAAAACTTAGTCCAGAATACACAAACAATGTCAATAAAAAATAAAAATAAAAAAACCAATTCATTATTCTGAGAGAAAGAAAAGAAAGAAAGAAATACTTCCAAATCTCTATTAGAGCCAAGCCAAATTATATCGACCAGGAAAAGCTGAACTTTATAGATAAAAAATAAAGAATAAAGGTAGTATACAATATTACTATCTTTATTCGGTGTATATTTCTATATTCTCAAGAGCCTGCTTCCAATATTTTGGTAAAACAAAATATGGAATGTTAGCTCGTAAAAGTTAAGGACCTTTTAGGATACAGCCTAGATAGGCTGTATTGAAGATTCGCGTTACAATTCTGACTGAACTTTTCTTCAGGGCGTAGATAAATAATAAACGGAAGCGCTGTTCAGATTTGAACCATAACATAGATATGAACTTAATTAAAAGCGCAGTTGTTGCAGAACTAGAGCGAAAGTAAGTAGGTACTTTTAGTAGTAGTATTAGTAGTGGTATCAGTAGATAGGTAGTTTAAGTAGATTAATGATATATTAGATACCCTTGCGCCATCTCATCTGTCCGGGACATCAGTTAGAGCCAGTGCGGCGGCAGATTCCGCTGAGGAACTTAAAAGACGCAAATATGCAAGTCCCGCCACGCTAGCCTTAATGATATCATTCGCCGGGCCCTTACCAGCGCTAACATTCCAGCCATTCTAGAACCGAATGGTCTGTTTTGTGACGATGGTAAGCGGCCTGACGGCATGACTCTTGTTCCGTGGGAGAAGGGTAGGCCTTTGGTGTGGGACGCTACATGCGTTGATACCCTTGCGCCATCTCATCTGTCCGGGACATCAGTTAGGGCAGGTGCGGCGGCAGATTCCGCTGAGGACCTTAAAAGACGCAAATATGCAAGTCTCGACAGAGCTTACTTATTTGAGCCTTTCGGGGTCGAGACTCTGGGTAAGTGGGGTTCCGGGGCCCTTCGCGTTTTCAAAATTCTTTCAGGGCATCTGGTCGAAGCGACGCGTTACCCCAGAGCTGGCTCTTATCTGGCTCAACGCATTAGTATTGCCATTCAGCGTGGCAATGCAGCCAGCATCTTAGGGACGCTTCCGTCTGGTAGTGATTTGGATCAGTTGAGCTACCTTTAGATCGCTTGCAGCGGTCTTCAGGTGGCACAACTGTTTCATATGTATTTTGTACATACCTTGTATTATTCTTTCTGTAAATAAATGTATTTAAGTATATTAATTTATACATCTCATACTATAATTATATTAATGGCATGTATTATAATATTAATGATACGTATTAGTTTATTTAATATTTTAGGCAGTAATTTATGGATTAAATAAATAAATAAATTACCACTGTATTTCGTCGCTTTGCTGACGTATCGAGACTGAATTCAGAAGCCTCTACAGTGGTAGTAAGCCGTTATTTATTTATTTAGCACTAGCGGCTCGCCCCGGCTTCGCACGGGTAGCCCCCGGTGAAAAACAGCCCGCCCACGATATTTTATTACTTATAATTTCTCCCGTTTTTTACACATTTACCACTATATCTTTGCTCTTATTGGTTGTAGCGTGATGTTATATAGCCTATAGCCTTCCTCGATAACTGGACTATCCAACACAAAAAGAATTATTCAATTCGAACCAGTAGTTTCGGAGATTAGCGCGTTCAAACAAACAAACAAACAAACAAACAAACTCTTCAGCTTTATAATATTAGTATAGATGATTCCAAACCACGATAGTTTCAATTCTAGTTATTTAAGTATTTATTATTATTGTTATTTGTAAATTTTCTTAAACTTATTCACTGTTTCCCTTCTTGTGTACTACCGATACTTACATCTTTTTTTCCGCAAGACACCAAGGTTATCTGGAAGATAATGCTTTCTATCATAAAGTTCACCTTAGTACTTCTTTTTTATGTGCAATAAAAAAAAAACTATTGCATCTAATCTATCTATCTATCTATCTATCTATAGGTAGTAGGGCTGGCAGTTTAACCTTAGGCTATGATTTAACTAAACAACAAAAATGGTGAAGAACGATACTGCGTAATAAAATAAGCTCAGAGAAAATATGCTGACCCTAATCGGCATAATTTGGCCCTATTGTGGCGGATAATTTGGTTTTACGTTTTTTAAACACAACTACTTGTTTTTTTTATCAACGTTAATGACGGAACAAGCTGGTTACCCATCTGATGTTAAGCGGTAACCTCTGCCTTTAACAACGTATTACCAAATAGGTCACGTCCACCTAGGACGCACCCTATGTGGCATTGCACTGCGCCCGGCACCCTGAGACATAAAGATGAAAAGTCTCATTTACCTGTAATTTCACCGGCACCCATACCCTTCAAAACGGAAAACAGCAATGCTACTGCTTTGCGGCCGAAATAAGTATGGATGTAGTACTTCCCCGGACGAAATCTTTCACGATAAAGCTCTACTACTACTTAAAAAAGCGATAAATAAAATAGCTTTATAATTAATCTGCCTATTGTATACGCTTGACTATCCTAGGCACTCCCGTACCCTGAAGTATTCTCTCAGACTAAGTAGAGTACCTAAAGGTTTAAATTGAGATAATTTCACTTCAGAATATTTTCATGGTCTAATAAATTAATTTCACGCAAAAGTACGCTTAATTTACAATTCTGAACGGATCTTTTTAACCAGTTTCATGCTTAAATTATGTTGTACTTAGTTGAAAATAAAAATGAGATAGAATGAGAGATGAGACTTTGTTGAGGTCTCTTTATTTATGCTGTCCCTAAATACTGTCAAGGAATTTTTAATTTTCACAATGTTTTTTATCTGCCATTAACCCTTTCTAGTGAGCTATGTAGGCCCGGTGGTAAGTATCCCAAGTTTAAATCTGAAGGTTCAAAAACTGGGCGTGCAAAACTGGATTATATCCCAAAAAAGTGCTAGTAGTTACCACGTTAAAAACGGTGAACGGGAACTACGTGTGGAAATCGGTAGACCCTAGAACCGGGTTCGAAACCTGGGCGTGCAAAACTGGATTATATCCCAAAAAAGTGCTAGTAATTACCACGTTAAAAACGTTGATTGGAAACTACGTGAGGAAACCGGTAGACCCTAGAACCGGGTTCGAAAACTGGGCGTGCAAAAATGGATTTTAACTCAATAAAAGTGCGTAACGAAAAACTGTGATCGGGAACTGCGTGAGGAAACCGCCCTAGAACCAAAGATGCAAAGGCATGTGCCAACCAAGCTGCATTGGGTTAGCTTGGTGTAGATAAAGTCTCATAGATCCATAGGTCTCGAGTCTCAACAGTGGGAACGTTATGGGCAGATAATGCCAAACCTAAGACGAGCGTGAATGGGACAGTGGGAAGGGGAAAACCACGGCGAACGTATTCAAACCGGAGATGTTCTAGGAAAAGGCCAGGTCAAGAGTGCCCTTAACCGACGAGCATGTATGAAGAATGTGATGAAAGTGAATGAAGCAAAAGAGGTGTGTCAGGATTGTAGCATGTGGAAATCCGCCCTACCCCTCCGGGAAACAGGCGTGAGTTTATGAATGTATGTATGTAATGCCTAACCATCCAGTTATACATAGGCTTTTAAAATAAATACCATAAAAAAATATGAAGGAGAGTAACGGGCGGAGAGACGCACCATAGCACACACCATATAACTATGTCTGTAAGCCTCACTTTATTTTTTGTATTTACGCCAAGTGCTGCGGTCGTATGTCTGGTGTGTTGCTTCATTTCGCCCCTGGTGTCGTCAACGATATCGTCACGATATCGTATCGTGTCGTTATCGTCCAACGTGAAAGCCCCCCAAAGACCGAAGGAATACAGTCCCATGCGTAAGAGCGGTTTCGCACTACGTCCGATCCGAATCCATGAAATACGGTTAACCCCGTAGAACTATTTGTATTGTAGCTTATGCACTAAATCCGATTTCTGATGAGAGAACCCTACAGAATACGTCACGCACACTCACACTCACGCACACACCTACTTACCTACACACCCTTACTCACTCTGCCAACAACACCACCCACTGGACTATCAAACTGTAACACACATACTTACTTCACACAATACTTTTAGTTAAATAATGAATTACGTTTTGTTTTTTTTTCTGTTTGTTTATTATTAGGTATTAGTTTTGCTCTCGTTACCTTACACTATTGGAACTCTGAAGTTGTAACTTCGGAGGAGGGCGTTAATATTCGTGACACAGTTTTATTCAAAAACTTCTGCGTTTATTATCCGTCTCAATACCCTGTACCCATGTTTTTGTTACAAATAAAGTTTTTTGTAATTTTTTTGCAATACAATTAGTTCTACGACTACTCCGGACCATATTTTCAAGGAATCGGATCGGATTCGGATCGGACGTCGTGCCAAACCGCCCTTAGGCTGTCTCAATTAACACCACACTCGATTCGTGTCGCCGGAGATCGAAATATATCAGATCATCAGATACCTAAAGATGGTGCAAAACCGTCGCAATCCTCTGCCTTGAGTATTCTTGTGTGCTTTTGTGTATGCTCTATGGCTCCGATAATTTATAACCAAATCCCTAAGATCCCATTAGGGAACTTAACGCTAACTTATTTAAGACAAAATTTAAAAAGTTCTTGGCTGAGAAATGCTATTATAATATTGACGAATTCCTGAATGATAAATTTTAATTTAATGTAATTTGGTATTATATTCATCATTGTATTTAAAATAATTAATTTAAATGATATTTTGATAATATTAATTTAAATAATATATGATATTTAATAGCTTCTGTTTTTACATTTTCTATGATTAATATAAAATCAAAATATAATAATCATGTAAGCATACCATCCTCTCCATTAATATTAATTTAAATAATATATGGTAATTAATAGCTTCTGTTTTTACATTTTCTATGATTAATATAAAATCAAAATATAATAATTATGTAAGCATACCATCCTCTCCATTTGCACGCCGGCAGCGGCCAAACATATTGTGTCACACACTCACTTTACCATCTATTTTTACATATGTTTGAGCAAATACATTATTTGTATCCTTATCTTTGAGGAACACACAGATAGAAGCGTTTTCGATCTTTTCTGTTATTACTGGTTAGCTTAAGATTCTCTCGTTATCCTACCATTCCTCAGAGCCTCGATTAATCACTACCACGCACGGCAACTCGTTTTTAATTAGTGCAGTAATAAATGGCTTGCCATAGTCGGTTTCACGGTATTTTTTATTGTGTGCTTCGGATATTGCTCGTATATCTGTATTTCAAACTGGTAAATTTAGTATGAGTAATGGATAGGACGCATTTTGTAACGTTGTCTTTTTAACGAACTTCCGAAAAAGGAGGATCTCAATTCCTCTTTTTGTTTTGTTGTTTCTCGGTATTTCCGTCAGCACAAGTCCGGGCTGGTATGGAGTACTGCTGCCATGTTTGGGATGGTTCGGCCAAATACCAGCTTGCTGCCTTGGACTCGATCGAACGTAGAGCTTTCAGGCTTATAGGTGAGCAACATATGGCGGAGACTAAGATCCAGAGTCTCGAGCACCGCCGTAAGGTTGCATGCCTTTCAATCTTCTGTAGGTTACATTTCGGGGAATGCTCTTAGGAACTGCACGATCTGATCCCACCATCTCCTTTTCATCATAGGACGAGCAGGCGTACGGCTCAGTACCATCCTTACCTCATTGGTATACCTTCTATTCGCACAAAACGTTTCAGTTCTACCTTTATCATGCGAACTGCTAAGGAGTGGAATACACTGCCGTCGTCTGTCTTTCCTGAAAACTATAACCTGGGTCTCTTCAAGTGAATAGTGAATAGGTTCGGCCTTCTAGACCTTTGTGCTCCATCTTCGGCCACATCGT
Source organism: Operophtera brumata (assembly GCA_932527175.1). Lineage (NCBI taxonomy): Eukaryota > Metazoa > Arthropoda > Insecta > Lepidoptera > Geometridae > Operophtera > Operophtera brumata. The sequence goes on from OW052234.1 coordinate 20,709,004, forward strand.
CACTTACCAACAGGTGAGATCGTGGTCAAACAAAGGTCTATCAATGTTAAAAAAAAAAAAAAAAAAAAACTGAACCGATTTGAATGGTTTTTTCTTTCGTAGCAAACCTAAAAGAAGCGAGGTTGTCCTTTAAAAAAAAGCAAGTATTCTTTCGATATAAATAAAACTACCTATTATACTTAATTTACTTTACCATGCCAAATAACATATTTTGGACGCATTCCCGTCCGAATCCGATTCTATGAATATTGATTGATCGGCTTTTGTTTTCTTTGAATTCGAAATCTTTAAACAAGTTATTAATTTTTTTTAAATTAAAAAACCCCCAACGCTGAACGGCTGAACCGATTTTGATCAAACAAATCTAAGAACACTTCTGACAAATACACCTTTCAAACAAAAACAAAAAACTAAATCGGTTCACCCGTTCGAGAGCTACGATGGGACAGACAGACACACACACATACACACACACACACACACAGAGAGAGAGACACACAGACACGTCAAACTTATAACACCCCTTCGTTTTTCTTCGGGGATTAAAAAGATTATTGTTGATGTCCTCCGTGGTGAGGCAGGCGAATAGCCGCTGAGTGCGAGTAACCGACATATTGGGTTATGCGTTTTGTCTTTCTTAATGAAGATTATCTACCACTTTTTGAAGGCGGTTTATTTTTATTTCATGTCAAACTCTGAGTTCTACTGTGTCGTATTTATGAGCACCTATGTATGACCTAATAAATCCCAAACTGGTTTTTTTTAAACAAACAGAGAAAAAGAAGTCTTGAATTTATCAGTTTTAGGTAGTCAGTCGTGTTGTTGTGATAGTTTTCTAAATCCTTACACCAGGCCGCGAGATTCGAGTCCACCAAGCAAAAAATGCAGGGTGTGTCGGACGCCACATCTCTAAACCGATTTGGATGTCAGCACGTGTGAAAAAGCCATGGTGCCATGGTACTATAACACCCAGACCGGAACAAATAAATAAATAATACTGGACACTATAAATAAATAATATTTGCGGATCGTGCAAACATTTGTCCCGCAGCGGGAATCGAACCAAAAACCTCTCTCATCTTAGCTAGCTACTCGCTCGACGCGCTGTAGAGGTCCTAAGGAGGACTTAAGATAAAATAAAATACAAAAATGGGCTCAGTGTGTCCTAGCCGTAGATTTTTCGTTTTGAACCTCATTTTATATGCCGATAATTTAATCCGTTGCATCAATTTTTTTTTGCCTAACTACCAACACCAAATAACACATATTTAATAAATCATAATCATATTCATAATCATAAATCATTTATTGTTTGTGAATCCAGGTAAATTACATTGGTTGGTAGGTTAGGTATGGTGAAGATCGCTGGACTCTGCATTTCAGCGTACAAACATTTGTTATATTATATAATATATATATAAGTCAAGACTTACAAATAAAACTATTGCAAATGATCTAAAGACAATTAACTGATCTATATAAATACCAAATGGAAGCGTATATAAAGTAAATGATTCCTACAAGCTTGTAAATATATTTATATTTATTTATGTAGATGTCCTTAAAAGATCATTCCGTATCATCTCTGTATCCTCCCGTGGATGTCATAAAAGCCGACTAAGGGATTACCCGGATTTGCTGATAAGTTTCGTTGGTATAAGATTTGTCCTGGCTGCTAGCTTAAAAATGGAACGTGTTATTGCTGGAAGAAAGCGTTAGCTGAGTCAGTCATGGGAAGCAATGGCGGCGATGAGCTCACCACTTGTCACGTCTAGATTCCACGATGGTGCAACTCACTGTGAAAAGAGGCCCATTGAGGCTCTGCCTACCCCCCCTTCGGGGAAAAAGGCGTGTGTCTATGTATGTATGTATCAATACCAAATGGAATCGTAAATAAAGTAAATGATTACTACAAGCTTGTAAATATATTTATATTTATTTATGTAGATGTCCTTAAAAGATCAAGAAAACTCGTCTGAACCGTTTGTTTAGTTGAAACAAGTCGGGTCCGATCGTGCGTGGCGACCCTAACCGATTTGTACAACAAACAACACAACAGCTCTGTCACTACCACACTTGTTTTTACAGTGCCTTTAGTTATTTATAGTTATTTATATTATTTATTTATTTTTCGCCTGCGACGCAGGAGGTTGCGGGTTCGATTCCCGCCTCGGAACAAATATTTGTGCGATCTGCAGATATTTGTTCCGGGTGTTCTGGGTATTTTCTATATATAATAAAAAATATCTATCTATGTAATATATTGTATTAAGTATATCAGTTGTCTAGTACCCATAACACAAGCTCTGCTTAGCTTGGGGCTAGACAATGTTGTGTGAACTGTCCAGCATTATTTATTTATTTATTATTTATTTAACCTGTAAGCTAAGGTTGTCGAACCATGGTGTCCGGTCGAAGAATGGATATCTCCATCTCCTCCCTTGGATGTCATAAAAGCTGACTAAGCTGCCCATACGCTAATTACGATAGAATATGGGCAGCAGCATCCACCTGAGTACTCAAAACCAATACTGCGATTACATAAGTTTTTGTGAAAAATGTATTGTTCAATAAAAGCTTTTATAAAATATACATCTGAATAATGATGATGAAATTAGTAAGCAACCGTGAGCTGATCAAAATGTGCCCAAACACGTCTACTCTACTAAACTATCGAGGAGTTCCGTTGTTCACCTTCCGTCTGCATCATGATCAGCTCGCTGTCACCATAATATTGTATGGTCATCGGAACTTGACATGTATGCAAAAGAATTGAGTTGCAAGATTCACGGACACACATTGCAAGTTATATAAAAGATTTTAAAAAGCTAGTTCAATGCTATATTACGGACGTCATATAACGGGCAATGTTACCTAAGATCCATATTAATAAATCAAACTCAAGTCTAAGAACGAGACTAAGTGTGTCACAGACATCGCATAAAAAAAATTGAGGACTCAAGCTCGTTCTCACGTTCTCAAATTTGAGTTTTATCTATTAATATCACTTCTTGCTCGTATTCGTTGAGATAGTCCTGTTGAATGGGTCGGGCAATCTTTGAAATGCAACCCGTAGTTATTGTATTAATATTTATTCTGTGCCTTAGGAACCTGCCCACGAGGAATATTAGTTAGTAGATTAACAAGTAATTTAGTTTGTAAAAATTTAAAAAAACCCTCAACGCAATGAAACGGCTGAACCGATTTTGATCAAACATAGCTAAGAACACTCCCGACTAATTCAACTTACAAACAAAAAAAAAACAAAAAAAAACATTTTATCCGTTCGGGAGCTACGATGCCACAGACAGACATACACACAGACACACACAAACAGATACACACCCAGCACACACACACACAGACATGACACCACGTCGTTTTTGCGTGGTGGGTTAAAAAGTATGCTTAGATGGTTTGGGCATTTAGAAAGGATGGACGATAGTAGATTGACCAAACGGGTAAATAAGATGAGCGTGAATGGGACAGTGGAAAGGGGAAAACTTCGGCAAACGTATTTAGACCAGATCGGAGACGTTCTGGAAAAAGGTCAGGTCAAGAGTACCCTCCTTAACCGACGAGCATATATATGAATGTGATGAGAGTGAATTAAGCAAAAGAGGTATGCCAGGATCGTAGCAAGAAAATCCGTCGTCTCTGCCTCCGGGAAACAGGCGTGAGTTTATGTATGTATGTAAAAAGTATACGAAACATATCGTTTAGGCCCTGACTCGAACACAAACCTTTTTTTCATGAGCTTTTCACGTATGCTTACTAGGACTTGTCTTTAGAAAGTGACTCACTTGTTTTTTCCTCGAACACCTATAACTTATTGTATGTTAGTGATAGATGATGTTGTTTGTTACAAAGTGTAGGTAAAATTTACATGTTTTATTACGTCCTTAGTTCCTATACAAAGTTATTCAGAGATAAATGTAGCTAGAAAGTAATTTTTCAGTACCTATGATGAATCCGTAGATAGTTCCAATTACGATAAGTAATACTTATTTGTAAGGCTTCGCACGTTCTTTGAAAAAAGAGTAATAGCTTTTTCATGAAGCAGATATTAGGTTTTCAAATATAATTATTGTATAATTTGAATTCCCAAAATACGTCAGTAAAATATATAGATCACACAGTGAACAGAAAAAAAACTATTTAAAATAACATAATTCTTTTCGAAAAAAAACTACTTCGGAGCTAGGAATAGATTTTGCCATCACTGATCTTCTTCATCAGTTCCACTTCACCAAATGGCACTTTCTGAATGCACAAGCCCGACTTGTTTGCTGAAAATACCGAAATTACTATGTGTGTGCCTATATTATTTGAGGATTTCCGTTAATTCCTCATGGATGCTATCACCAGAACCAGTTTTTTTTAAATGGGAACAATATGGAAGTGTGTCGAGTCAACTAAAAAAAAAACATTTTCCGATTTTCCAAATCGGTTCATAAATGACGGAGATGTCAGGAAACAAGCAAACAAATAAGTAAAAAAAATGCACACGAATTAAGAACCTCCTTCTTTTTCATGAAGTCCGTTAAAAAACCGTATGAAATGTACAATGGGCGCTCTCGCCATTCCATTTTAAAAGAGAATCAGCAAAAAAAATATGACAGTATTTCATATTACGCTTGGCTTGGTATTAATAAAATAAAATAAATAAAAAATAATATATTTATACGTAAGTTAAGTACCTACAGTACACTAAAATCAAAGGTACAATGTTAAATGTATTTAGATACTCAGTGAAATTATATTTCCAATACACGTATACGAAATAGCAGAAACGGTCTGCGTCTCACAAAAAACTATTTGGGAAATCTAATTTTGCACACATTGCTAGCGAGGCAGGCAACGCACAGACGCAAAGAAAAACGCAATCTTTTTTAACTCGGTTGGTTACCTAAGGAATAAGATTTTTTATCGAATATCTCTTTGAATCTTGGGATGCTCATGATTTTCGCATTATGTGCCGAGTCAGTATCTTTTATAGAGGAAAGAAATGAAGATATTGTTTTGGTTTGTCTCGGGGCCGTTGTTGTTTTTTGTGTAGCCATAGGTAACGATTTGTTTTGTAATCTAGAATGCTATTGTTTTAACACGTTTTTTTAGAGGTATCAATAGCTTATACGATGTCCTTCTAGGCTGTATTAATATCACTGAATTTAATATTAATTTTTAATTTTGGAGGTCTTACTTGTCAGCTTACAGGGGTTTTCAGTGTTCATAATTTATGTATAAGCGAAACAAAAAGGGGTGACTCATCCTCTGATAGAAACTAAGCAGCCTACAAACTTGAAATTTGCCATGAATGTTCCATTTGTCTTCTAAGTGCTCACTAAGAAAGGCTGTTACGAAATTAAAGCCTTTAGAGTTTTTTTTTCTTTTTTATAGTACTTGTATCACGGAACAAGCCTATGGCCCACCTGGTGTTAAGCGGTAACCTCTGCCTATGAAACGTCCTAGGTCACGTCCACCTAGGACGCGCCCTATGTGGCATTGCACTGCGCCCGCCACCCTGAGACATAAAGATGAAAAGTCTCATGTGCCTGTAATTTCACCGGCACCCATACCCTTCAAACCGGAACACAGCAATGCAAGCACTACTGCTTTGCGGCAGAAATAGGCATGGTGGTAGTACTTCTACGGACGAACTCTTTCACAAAAAATTAAAGAAGGTGTTTAAAGTGTGTATAAAAAAGTTTTGGAGTCAAATCGAATAATATGATAACGTGCAGCATTTTTTTTTATTTTTTTTTATTACGATTTCGTGTTATATGTAGCCTATTTTTTTGAAATTAGCTTTTGGTTATACGTTCGGATAAGAATAAGATATTGAAAATCGAAATGTATTATTGTATGGGACTTTCGATAATCGCGGATGAGACAGCTAGTCCCAATATCTCACTAATATTATAAATGTCAAAGTTACGATGTTTGGATGTTTATTACAATCATCTAATAACACAAGGCTTTGTTTCACAATCAATAAGTAAAGTTCTAAGTAAGCTACTTCAAATATAACTGCTCAGTAAACAAGTATTTGCGTTTCACAATCCCTCAGTAATGTTAATCACTACTTTATCTGCTCAGTAAGTTAAAAGATAACGAAAGGGTTTAACCTCTAAGTAGTTAACTCGCTGAAGAACTGCTTAGACCTTTACTTATTGATTGTGAAACAAAGCCTAAATGGCATAGTTACGATGTTTGAATGTATGTATGATTGTTACTCAATCACTCCGAAACGGCACAACCGATTTCGTTTAAATTTGGTAAGTAGGCAGATTATAACCTGGGTCTTATTCCAGGCTACTAGTTATCGTGATAAAACGTAAGTGAAGCCGCGAGCAGACACTTGTTCGGAATAAAATAAAAACACAATTACAATGAATGTGCTCACAGGAAGTTAGTCCATGATTGAATTATTCCTCGCATCCATCGACACTGCGGAAACGAACGAGCTCACATGACACACACTAAGGTTGAGAGCCCGCGTCAATTTTCATACATCATACTACTAAGGCTCCATTTAAAATAACTTTTTTTTACGATGTGAAAATGCATTACAGTGCAAGAAGAAGAGAGCTGAGGGGGTCTGTCGGGCTCTCCATTAGCTATTATAGCACCCAACGGCATACCGACTAATAACCCATCGATATTCCTTCCTTCACCTTAATGCTAATACAGCATCAAACCACTCATCATCTGACGAGTGGTTTAGAGATGCATTAACACTTGACAGGGTCACATGGTCCAGATTAGAATCTACCGCGGACATATTGGCATTAAACAAATTAAAATCGGCCATTTACCGTAACAGAGATCAGATCGGCGTTTATTTAAAAAAAAATGTTTACTTAGTTTATCGCTAACTTTATCGTGTTGAGTAAGCGTACCTTTCAAATCTCTAATGACCGTCTTCTGCCAGTATTGAGTAGGCCAGTATTGTCATTTGACTATTTGAAATTCGAATTCATTCACTCCGCGGAGGAATAGCAAACTATTTAGCATTCTGTGAATTACCAGATTTGTGAAGTAAGAAAATGATTATTGGCTCCCGGACAACTTCGACAACAAATATCGAATGCCAGCGACCGCCAATAAAGCTTGTTTAGACAACATTTGACATACGGCAACGCCAGCTCGTGAATAGGAATGTCAATGTTTTTTTTAAATCGATGTTGGGCGCAGAATCACTGAATAGCACAGGTGATATTCAGTGATTTTAGAGTTCAGAGTTTAGTTACAAAAATAAGTGTAGAACGTCGTAGCAATGATGAGCATTACGTACCGCTGCGTAGCACTATTTAGAAACTAGTAGCTTTTTTTGTAGCACAGCGTAGCTTTACGTAGCATTGCATTTTATTGTGTAGGATGCGTAGCTCTCTATGTAGCACAGCGTAATTTTACGTAGCACGGCGTAGCATAGTGTAGCTGTCTGCGTAGCATAGTTCGGCAAAGCATAGCATAATTTAGTACTGCTAAGCACTGTGTAGCAAATTTTTCTACGCCTGGTTGTCAATTTAAACCATTATCAGTTGTACCAATATAAAAACTAACGATCTTCAAAGTGATTTTATAGGTTTTTTTATAAACTGTTTAATTATATCTCAAAAATGATTAACCAGATAGGATTCGAATCCGCAACCGTCTGTGAAAAAATACTTGACCACTGGTTAGTATTTTTTGGGATATAATTAAAATATTAGTATTTTCCCCTAAGTTAGATTTAGATTTAGATTTAGATTTAGATTTATTTATTTTCATAAAGATAGTACGCAAACAGTTTACACCAAAATGCTAACTACCTTAAATAATAACTTAAAAATACTCTTAATGCGTTAACAATAACACAAAGGCAAAGTTTGCGTTGTCTAACTGAATGGTGCCCAAGAACTGGGTACAGAAACGTTGGTCATCCAGCAGTGAGATGGGCCGATGATATCGCATGCGTCGCGGCCGAACCTAGATGAGACTGGCACGGACCGTGAGGATTGGCACAGGCAAAGAGAGGCCTATACTCAGCTGTGGGTGAAGTTAGGCTGTGGATGATGATGATGATGATGCTGATGATGTGCGTAAACCAACCAATCTTCCATATAAGTTCAGCTCCTCTCCATCCAAAGGTTGTCTGGCGGAGATCGCTTTTTAGCGATAAGATCGCCCATTGTACATTTAGTTTTTTGTTTAATTGTTATGTGTTGATTTTTTACTATTATTTGTTTTTACTGTGAATGAATGAATGAATGAATGAATGAATGAATGAAAATACTTTATATTGCACACCTTAGTGTGCACACCTTAGTGTGCACACCTTAGTGTGCAATAAAGTATTTTCATTCATTCATTCATTCATTCATTCATTCATTCATTCATTCATTCATTCATTCATTCATTCATTCATTCATTCATTCATTCATTCACAATAAAAACAAATAATCAACCATAGATCGGTTTATCGTTAGATTAGGCTTTGATTGACAATCAATAAGTAAAGATATAAGTTACTCAGCGACTTAACTATTTAGAGGTTAAATCCTTTCGTTAACTTTTAACCTACTGAGCAGATAAAGTGGTGATTAAAACACTACTCAGGGATTGTGAAACGCATATACTTGTTCTGAGCAGTTATATTCGAAGTAGCTTACTTAGAACTTATTGATTGTGAAACAAAGCCACGTATTAAATTCAATTTGTCAGATTATTGACAGGTAATTGACGGCTCAAAATACTATTGAATGCCTATTGTAATACAAAACGGACTACAAAAGCTTGGACTACAAAACGTATTAGTGCCAGCCAGTTAAGGTGGTTACTTTTTCATATTAACGTATTTTACCAATTATGGGCAAACAGAGTATAATTTTACACTTAAATGACTGTTGTTGGCTTTTATATTGGTCATTATTTGCGGCAAATCATATTTGGTTGAAGAAAACACTGAATTAATAGCAAAAATACATCGAAATAGTAGTCCATACAAGTCATTTCAATGTTGTTTTCGCTATTAATCCAGTGTTTTTTTCAACCATATATGATTTGCCGCAAATAATCACCTATATAAAAGCCAACAACAGTCATTTCAGTGTAAAATTATACTCTGTTCGCCCATATTTGTTAAAATACGTTAGTATGAAAAAGCAACCACCTTAAAGGCCATCATCATAATTTTAGCCAGTTGAAGTCTACAACTGGACATAGGCTACCTCACAGAATGCTACGATGATGGTTCTAGATACGCCACCATCCACCGCCTTCCTACGTCTTTTAAATTGTCATCAATCTATGAGTGAGGAATCATTCTACACAGTGTGTGGTTCGGGGTTACCACTCGTGAACCTTTATTTCCAAGTTTGCCGGTTCTGAGAGCTATATGTCCTGCTTATTGCCACTTCAACGTGCTAATTCTAAGAGCTATGCCAGTGATCTTGGTACACAGTGTTGGAGTTATGGTGGTCGTGAACAGGAAAGAGGAGCATCGTACGTTCAGCGACTAGATTTGTGTAGAAAATACATTCGAATGGTGCCGTGGTAGTTTTTAACCCCCGTCGTAAAAATGACGGGGTGTTATAAGTTTGACGTGTCTGTGTGTGTGTATGTGTATGTGTGTATCTCTGTCTGTCCCAACGTAGCTACCGAACGGATGAACCGATATAGATTTTTTTGTTTTGTTTGAAAGGTGTATTTGTCGGGAGTGTTCTTAGCTATGTTTGATCAAAATCGGTTCAGCCGTTTTCAGATGGGGGTTTTTTTAAATTTTTACAAAATTAATTACTTGTGTTTATTATCGATCACACTACCGGTGGTCTGGCTGGTAGTGTCATCTATAATAAACGGGAATGAATGGATTGGCATGGAAAGAGAGAGGCCTGTACCCAGCAGTGGAAAAAAATCAAGCTACCGATTTTTTTGTTTTTTTTTATTAGTGTACATAATAATTAATTTTCACTAGAAACGGGATATTTACCATTATTTTTGAGTTTTAAATGTTCCCGATGTTTCGGCACAGTTGCATGCGCCATGATCACGGGAGAACTAACTAAACAACCACCATAACCAAACTAAACTACATAACCATGATAGTTTCAAAAGTTATACATTATAATTGATCAATATCATTACAATCTAGCCATAAAGCAGGCTAATAAGTTATTTAACATTGACCTAGATTTATAAATTAAATTATACATAAGAATGTGTCCATTGACACTTTTCTTTCTGTCTCTATTTAAGGGGAGGACACTTTGTTCTTGTGTTCATATTAGCAAGCACTAGTTTGCACTACATTACACTATAGTTTACACTACACTAACTCATATAAGGTTTAATTATTTTGAGAAATCTCACTATGTCCGTGTTGTCGAGAAGCTGGATTGCCTCGACGTTCACATGATTATGAAGTCTAAGTTCGTGGTACAGCCCCACAGCTGTATACCATAGGTCCATACTGGCATCAGGACTTGTTTGTATAGAAGTATTTTGTTGTGTACCGCTAGAGTAGAATGTCTTCCAAGCAGCCAGTACATCCCCTTGTATCGTAGTTCCAACTGATCTTTTTTCTTTTTCACATGAGCTACCGATGATGTTGAAAGTTGTAAAAATCCTAACAATAAATTCCGAAAACTTTTTCAAATTCCCGAATTGCGTTGATAAATATTCAGATACGGCAGAAGCACCGCAGTCAATGTTTAAATAAAACCACTTGGCAGCAAAAACAACCATCCGCAACCCCTTGACTCTTAAATCAACGGACATAAAGTTCAAAGTCAATAACTTTACAACTTTCACAATATACATACTTTTCATGAACAACTGCCAAGTTCAGCCAAAAATCACCAAAACTTTTGGCAAACGCACGGTGTTGCGTGGAAATTGATACTTGGCGGGGTTAAGTACTTTTTTTAAGGCTTTGTTATATTTAAATAACTTGGTTCTTTTGTTTAAGTATGTAACCTGCCGGGTTATGGCGTCGTAGACTTACGTTTGATGTCGATTACCAGTTTGCTGTTCATTGCGCAGCGTGTTTTAGCTTTTTTACAAGAACAGAAATATTTAAAACAAGCTGCGCAATGAATAGCAAACTGGACATCGAAATCAAACGTCAGTCTACTACGCAATAACCCGGCTGTTTTCAACATGTGATCCTGGCTTTTATAGAACATTGTCCATAACATAAAACGTTTCTATTTCATATGAGGTGTTGTGTTCACTCGTTTCTCTGGTTCTTTCGTGGTTTCCCTACTTTAGTTCAGCGGCTAGGTTCAGGTATGGTGTTCCTGGGAAGGACCGTGTGATCGATGGTGAAGAACCAGTGTTTTGAAAGTAATCAATGCCTCTCGCAGAGGCTCCTTTCCTGCAAATGTCACAGAGGTTGTTTTTCAGACGTTGTTTCCGTTAAGATTTGAAAGCTCGTATTATGGACTCATGGCCTCAGGAATTCGGGGTCATTAACCGCTACATCACAAGTGCTTTCAGCATGCACTAACAAAAATTTAGTACATATAATTTTATTGGAAAACAGAAAAGCACTTTCGATATTAGATAGTCCAAAGTCAATCGAGTGGTAAGTCACGAAGGTGACTCTAGCTTAGCCACCGTTGATACCACAGCCGAAATAGAACAGCCAGTCCACATAAATGGCTTTTTACAATTACTTTTTTTACTTTATAGGGATTATAGTTTTATTTTTATTGATACGTATGGCATCCAGCTATTGCCATCACCAATCACTGCCGTAATTAATATTGACTATCGTTCAATACCGAACTTTGGTTATTTCTAGATATCTTACATATTTTTCCTCAGGTGTGACCTATTCAAGAAGCAGAAATCCCTGCGCACCGCACCGCATCTGAGAGCATCTATAGATGCTATAGATGAAACACAGAGTCGCACACTCTACAAAAAAAAAACCACGTAAGTTAAACCAGATTAAACAAATTGAACAATTGAAAGTCAAAATTATTTTATTAATTGTAATCACAAGGCCTTAGTTTTATGACTTAAATTTATTGATAGTGGCTAAACTGTTGGGAATATTACACAGAAGCCCTCAAAAAATATATCATTTGAATCACTTTAAGGTGGTTGCTTTCGCTCGTGGCGCGAAATTCAAATATTTTCGTGTTTTTTGCTCATCACAGCTCATCAACACTTCTTCAGATAGCTAAAACTATGTTGCCGCAAATTATGTGACCTGACACACAAGTTTTAATTTATAGTATCACATAAATATCATTAGTTTGGCTATGAATGTGCTTGAAACAAAAAAACACTGTAAATATCGTAGAAGCACAATCGTAGCTAAACTAATGATATTTTTGTGATACTATAAATTAAAACTTGTGTGTTAGGTCACATTATTTGCGGCAACATAGTATTAGCTATATGAAGAAGTATTGATAAGCTGTAATGAGCAAAAAACACGAAAAAAATTGAATTTCGCGCCACGAGCGAAAGCAACCACCTTAATCCAGTTGTATCACATAAATGTATTATCACTTAACATTTGCTTAATTGTTGGTAATATTCCACAAAAGCCAATAAAAAAGATCATTTTGAGTAGTCCTAATTGAATCCAACTTCATAATTTTCCCACAACGTCATGCACCGCCTTCATAATTTTTATTTGACACACAATATCATTTTCCTAAATAATGAAACGTTTCTTGTACCTACGCAACCAAACCAAGAAGATTCAGGCAACAATAACGGCTTGAATTGACTTGGGTCCTTCTTACCACTAGGTGGGAAGCGTGAGCCCATCGAATGTTCCATACCAGTTTACGAAACGCTACGTCTATATTCCCACGATGGTGCAACCCACGGTGAAAAGAGGCTTTTTGAGTCTCTGCCTACCCCTTCGGGGAAAAAGGCGTGTGTATTCCACTATCAACAAAAGAGCAAAAACATGAGAATTTTAGGGTTTCTCAGATGGATTCAATCAAATTACAATTCAATGTTATTCGATTCACCTTAGATTCCAAATTATTTTAGTGAACTCCTTTCAATGATGTCTAGTACGGATTGAGCTAGCGATCCTCTTCGAGCTGTCAATTGAGTCGTTTGCTCGATCCACTCAAGTGCACTTCATGATACTGTTTTGACAGTCAAATTACTCCGATGGTTGCAATCTGCAGCAAGTGCACTAACCACTGTTGTCTACGAGTTGATGTTTGAACTTGTTTCGGAATCGATAGTGGTTTAGCTATATGTGACTTTCACAATGGTTATGATGTTAGAGAAAAACAGAAACTAAAAAATTTAATAAAAATTCTCAAGTCTCCTGAAAGCGCGAAGTAATAAAAATAAAATAAATAAATAATGCTGGACAGTTCACACAACATTATCTAGCCCCAAGCTAAGCAGAGCTTATGTTATGGGTACTAGATAACTGATATACTTAATACAATATATTACATAGATAGATATTTTTTATTATACATAGATAATACCCAGAACACCCTGAACAAATATCTGCGATCGCACAAATATATGTTCCGAGGCGGGAATCGAACCCGCAACCTCCTGCGTCGCAACCCAAGCTTCGCCCGCGCGTCTTTTTTGTTTGAATGCGATCTCACATGTTGGTAAGTGACGCGGCCGACGATAAAGAAATAGCACACTAGCGGCTAGGCCGCGGCGGCCACGACGCGCGGCCCGGCCGCAGGGGTTGCGATTTGCAACGCGGCCAAAACCGCGGCTACGATCGTCAGCTGCACATACAGCGCGCTTCAAAATGGACGTTGAAGAAATAGCAGTGCTTTTGTATCTTTTGTGTATGATGATCACAAATCACGCTGTAGTTCCACAATACGTGCGGCCGCCGCGGCTAGTGCACACACACACACTGGTGATTTAACTACAATGCAATTGATCTCAGTGGCCACAGCAGCCAGCAACTAAACACGGGCCCGCAAATGCGTCGCTTCAATCTCGCTGGCCGCTGCGGCTTGGTGTGGCCGCTGGCCGCGTGCGGCCAGGTGCGCGTGCTCTATGGCGATTTAATACTAATGTATCTATCTCGATGGCCGCCGCGAACTGGCCGCTGCGGCCTAGCCGCTAGTGCGCTATTGCTCTAAATGAATCCTATTCACTCTAGCCTTGGACAGCCCAGATTATAGTTTCAGGAAAGACAGACTACGGTAGTGTATTCCACTCCTAAGCAGTTCGTATTATAAAGGACAAAAATAACCTTAATTAATAACTCTTTAAAAGTTAATAAATTTACCAATTACCATTTCAAGTTACAATGAATAAAACACTAATGGACCATTTCAATTTCTCGTTTCTGGAATAAATAGAAGGAGATAATACTTTTTGATTGAATATTAGTAAGACTTTTCTGGAAGTAAATGTTTTTATTTGATAGATGGTTCGTTGCATGTAGTGATTTAATTCCCTGAACGTCCTTTTCCCAGGATATCCCTTTTATAGAACATAAAAACCACTGTTACAGTTGCACCATATTCATAATCACTTTTACAGGTTCCAATGTTATCAATAACTGGAAGCCAATAAATATGTTTTTTTGTGATTCAAAAATATAATTGGCTATTGAATATTATTCGGCACACTTTCTTTCACAAAAGGTTTCTCAATTGAATAATTGTACGATTTATTCGATTTAATATGACCTACCATAAAACCCCTATATTTTGTACAAATCTAAATAGTAACTGAGATGTCAGGAGGGGAAGGGCCCCCTCTCGATGGACCAACGACATTAGAGAGGTCGCAGGAAGTCGGTGAATGGGCGCGGTTCGATCGTTCGTCGTGGCATTCTATGGGGAAGGCCTATTCCGTGCAGTGGACTTCTGTAGGCTGATGATGATGATGATGACGATAATGATAAGGTATACAGACCATAGATTATTGAATGGCGTCAAATCAATAAAGAAACAATAACCAAACTGAATTGGACCGTAATGAAATCACAGTTAACTCAGTTACTCCGACTCTGGCACAGAATAAGTTATAGTAATTTCGAATATCTGTACAGAAGTTCCACTCCATCAAGACGTCACTAAAATTACACTATGTATGACGTGGCACGCACGAAAACTTTAATTAAACTTTAAAGTAGCGCGTGAGAGCTCAATTATATTTGATACCTACAAGTTAATTTTATAAATTTACTAGCGACTCGCCCCGACTAAACAGACTATATTTTTTTACTTATTCTGCTATTCTGAGCGGAGAAGAATCCATCAAAAAAGAGATAACTAACATCGGTCCAGCCGATCTTACGTTATAAGTGGTGTAACTAACACGACTTTGTTTTATATATATAGATCTACACTCATATTGTAAAATTTAGATTAGGAACTGACATTTTAATAAGAACAAAACCATTCAATTACTGTTTCTGAAAAGAGTACCTACTTTAAGGTGGAAAGTTTTGCTTTTGGCGCGAAATTCAAATTTTATTGTGTTTTTGCCAATCACAGCTCATCAATACATGTTGAGAAAGCGAAACTAGTTTTTTTTCAAAAGTTATCGTCGTGAATCTGGTAACTGACATTTTATTTGGAGTGACAAAAGACTAGAGTAGGATAGAGGGCGAAGCAAAAGAAAATTATTGCAAGAAACTAGTATGAAAGCGGCCGAAAATTGTGCCATTATTTATAGAAAATTGGGGTAAGTAAGCAACAGAAACTTTGCCCTAGAAGTTTAGCCGTGGGAGTTGAGGAGTCAGATTGCTTAGTTTTTCGGAACTTTCGCGCGAAATAATGCGTGACAAAACGCGAGACCCAAGCAAATAGGGGATAGAGCACAGGTGCTTGTAAAGAGGGGAGAATTTGAAACTGCTTAAAGGTTTTAGTGTCTTTAGGAAAATCAGAAGTTTATTTGCAAAATATTCGGATGCTTAAGGTACCATGCCATGCCACATAATTCCTAATCTTAGATTTGATTGTTAACTGAATAAATCAAGTAAAATATTCAAATTAAAAATATATATGGATACTACATTATAATTCCGAGGGATCATTGTACCATAACCTTGACGACCTCTGTGGCGCGGCGGTATATGGTTCGCCTGAGATGCAGGAGGTTGCGGGTTCGATTCCCACCTCGGAACAAATATTTGAACGATCTGCAGATATTTGTTCAGCGTGTTCAGGGTATTTTCTATGTATAATAAAAAATATCTATGTATGTAATATATTATATTAAGGGTCCATTTTTCAATCTCTTGATAAAATTATCCGTCAGTTAAAAATATCACAATCTTTTTCACAAGTCAGATGAAAGAAAAAGACAGCGCTAACATTTATGTGACAGATCATTTTATCTGGGAATTGAAAAATCGGCCCTTAGTATATCAGTTATCTAGTACCCATAACACCAGCTCTGCTTAGCTTGGGGCTAGATAATGTTGTGTGATTTGTCCAGCATTATTTATTTATTTATTTATAAACATGATAGGAGCAGCATAAGCACTTCGGTACGGAGGCCTGCAATTAGGGTTACCAGATGACAGGAATTTTCCTGACATAATCAGGAATTTCAGCCCTCTGTCAGGGAAACAGGTTTTTTTAAATTGTCAGGAATTTCAGAAAAGGAAAAATAACTACTAAGAAATTACTAATATTTATCAATTTTATTAATAGAAAATAACAATTAAATCCTAAGAAGTCATGATCACGGTAATGTATCATGGTATTAGTGAAAATCATGTTTATATATACTGTAAACATATTTTGGCAGATTGTGATGAAATCTAGTTAAAAGTCAGGGATATGTCAGGAAATCTCATTTTTGAATCTGGTAACTCTACCTGCAATGCTATAAGTAATAACTACGGCTTTTTAAGCAGCGCGAGGCGTTTTTTTTTGTATGAAGATTTTTGCCTGGCTTTGGCGCAGTCTTAAGATTAATTTATCTGAGTGGGTATCTACCTACCTATTTAGATATTAAATGATACTTACCTGGTGCTTTCTCAATGTTTTAACTGTAAACAAAATAACTAAAGTTGATGGAACCACAAGTGATAAATTCAAGATTTCTACTGTTCGTTGGTTAATATCAACATAAAATTAATATCTATCAAAGTTTCTTGAGTATGGATTACCCAGATCATGCCCGCGGCGGCAGAGTATCCACCTGTAATTCCACGCCATCCATCAAGTAAGTCGGTAATCCTTCTCAATTCATCTCAAACGTTTGGCAGTTCTAGGTACCAAACCATCTAAATCAGTGGACCGGTTGTAATATGGTATGATTGATGATAAGACTACTAAAAAAAGGATTACAGAATACCTAAAAGCTACTTTGTAGCTTACACATTCATAAACAGAAGGTACATTTCGTTTCCCATGGACACACAGTAGGACAACAGAACTGTGATACCTTTGCGTTTTAAACATCAATGATGGTTGCTTACCCGAGTTCGGGGCGGTCGGTCAATGGTGTGTTTGTTGGTGGACGTCAACAAACAATTTGATTTTATCACCTATAATGAAGTTAGGAAGTTTTAAATTCAGTAATAATACTGCACTCAAGGATATTAAAAGTCGCTTGCAAAAGCCGGAGTTCGAACCCGCTTAGTTAAAAAAAAAATGAAGCTGGGATTCAAACCAGCTATAGTAAAAAAAAAATGTAATAAGAAGGAATTTACCCTTTCGATCTGTATATGACGTGATGTATTCGACGACCTCTGTGGTGCGGCGGGCGAACGTTCGCCTGCGACGCAGGAGGTTGCGGGTTCGATTCCTGCCTCGGGGCAAATATTTGTGCGATCTGCATATATTTGTTCAGGGTGTTCTGGGTATTTTCTATATATAATAAAAAATATATATCTATCTAATATATTGTATTAAGTATATCAGTTGTCTAGTACCCTTAACACAAGCTCTGCTTAGCTTGGGGCTAGACAATGTTGTGTGAACTGTCCAGCATTATTTATTTATTTATTTATTTATATGATACTGATCGAAAGCGTACACAGGAAGTAACATAGTAAGTATCTCAAGTCAAAGGAACACCATCCAATTATGAAATAAGTATTTCATTCATTTCATTTATTTTATTCACAAACAATGTAAAATTGTGTCGGAACATAGTAACATAATAGGAATAAAGTACAAAATAATTATAAACATCTACTTGCGTCCGATAGGTACGAGATTAAATGTCACTGAGTTAAAAATACAACATCAGATAAAATTATAAATAGTACCTAGTCAAAATAGTAATGTCAACAGAAAATAATGAATGAATAATAATGGCCAGGCTTGGCCTAGTGAGGAAGCCAACAATAACTCTTTCTAGATATTAAGTTCTCAGCATAACAATGTGTTTCCTTATAATTAGCTTAAGATGTTATGTTCCATTTAAAACCAGCTACTTTGTTTTGGCTGTAATAAATATTTTTACATTTATTTTTTCATTTTAAAAATGACAAATAAAAATAGATTAGATACTTAACTACTACATAAATTACCAAAAATTCAAAATAATGAGGGTTTATCATTACAAAATTCATAATAAAGATTCAGTAAAGACAGAAACTGATTTTACTCAGTCTTATCTCACAATTTCATGGTGTTCCTTTGATTTGAGATACTATGTTATTGAGAAGAAATTGGTCATTTAAATTTACCATTGCGATCCGTATCACAAAAACACAGTTTTTATTTTATTTAGCTGGTTTGAGCCCCGGCTTAGGCAAGTGACTTGAAGTGGCAAGTCGTTGAATGCAGTATTAAAACTTCCTAACTTCAACATTTAAAGTACTTGACATCCAAGTAGCATGGCCGTGGGACACACTGTATTGGTACCTATACGCATTACTTTTGAATTTCTGCATTAGATAATAAAAACATCACTATCCGTATAGCTCAAAGAACTATTTGATGCCTCCTTGGAAGTGGGCTTGAAGATGAACATGTCCAAGACAAAAGTGTTGACAAGTGTCTCTAGCGTCTCGACTCCAACAATTCAGATTGGAAGCGAGAAGGTAGAGATAGTTGATCATTACGTGTACTTAGGTCATGTTCTATCTTTTAGCAAGAAGCATCTGAACAAAGAAATATCCAGGAGAATACAACTTGGGTGGGCAGCATTCGGCAAACTTGGAAACAAAACCCACATGGATCCGGCGGAAGACCAGCATTGTGTAACTAGTGTACACAACATCATGCTGAGTCGGACTCCAATTTGTGACGTTGCTGCGTGGATGGCACTGAGAGACACTCTACTAATTGTAGAAGTACTTAGTTTTTGCCTTTTGTATGTATTACCTATTATTTTTTATTTTATTTGTTGAGTGTTTTTTTGTCATATCCATGTGTGCCGTTACAAATAAAGAATTTTTCTTTCTTTTTTCTTTCTTTCTTCCGGTCAAAGAAGATCCCACAGTGCCTGAAGACCCGTCTCTATAATCAGTGTGTCCTGCCAACTATAACTTACGGTGCCGAGACATGGACGCTCACTAAGGAGACCTATACCCAGCAATGGGTGATTCCGGGCTGAGATGATGATGATGATGATCCGTAAAGCCAGTATTAGGACTCCTGACACCACCACGATCTGGTGAGTATGACCTGTGATCTGAGTCTGTGGAAACTAATGTCAATGAACACTTGCGTTCAGTTAACCGAAGCCTGCATAGGCGGAAGAATATAAGAATATACTCATGGTTATATACAACAAGGTACTTACACCTTATTGTATATACCTTACACCTTACAGTCTATTCCTATCAACTAAATGCTGAAAGTCAGTAATCCAAGGAACTCAAAGTAAATGGACTTCGGGTCAGCATTCAAAAAGTGTCCTAGCCAAAAGAGAAACAAAACGCACAAAGAGGAACAATTCGGTCAAGTATTAATTGGTCTATTGCTTTTTGATTATTGACCACATTTGAAGGACTAGATTGTAGACCGGCAGTGAATATAACTCATTTGTCATCGTTCGAATTTTCAAAGGCGTTTTGGCGTTGATAGTGTATGGAATGCTAAGTCCATTGTGGAGTTATTAGAATGTCTTAGTCGGAAACAAACTTCTGTTTCTTTTTAAAAAATAATAAAGTGAAATGAAGAAAGTACGAATACAATGGATTTCGTTTCAGTATCAGAACCCTAAAAAGCATTGAAAAAGACGGTCAGAAATCATGAATTCGTTCCCGGTCATATCCTTAGGGAAATGCGCTAAGCGCGTGTTACCTACTTTCATAAGAAATGGACTCTCGAAAAAGGTCTTTGTGGACGCAAAAGGCTCACTCGTGAATCGTCCATTATCTCAAAGAAACCCGTTAGAGTTTAAACTCGTCTAGGGAGTGGAGGAATCACTAGCGGTGAAAAACAGCACACTGCTATTTCATTTGATTTGAGAAAATGACAAAGGGACACAGTATCTATCGTACAAAAACGAAAGAAAAAATTTTGTGAGCAACAATTTCAACAAGCAGCTAATGACAATTTATTTTCATAAAACCATTTGACCGTTATCCTAATACTAAAACGCAAATGTCTACAAGTATACATGATCAATGCGTTCAATAAAAATATTATGCACAATTTTTTTTAAATTAAGTCTGATATTCAGTTTTGTCTCCTGACTCCTAACCCATAACATAACATAAACATAACAGAACACCCAACAGTCACATACATAGTCCTGATCCCACACAGGATTCCCTGTGTCGTGGGTACCAGGAACTACGAGCACCATGGTACCATTACACCCAGAACCGGAACAAATATTTGCAGATTCACACAAAAAAAGATGTCGTTCAATATACATACAAAAATACATACAGACGAACATAGAACCTCCTCCTTTTCGAAGTCGGTTAAAAAGACGTAAGTGCGTTACTAATGTATAGATATTTTGAGGTATGAATCTAAAAATTAGTCTAAGTTATTCAATAATTTTATCTTATCTGTGGTGTGTCCGGCCTAAGAATAGACCCCTCCGTCTCCTCCCGCGGATGTCGTAAAAGCCGACTAAGGCATTACCCGGACTTGTTGATAAGATTCGTTGGTATAAGATTTGTCCTGGCTGGTAGCTTATTATGGAATGTGTTATTACTGAAAGAAAGCGTTAGCTGAGTCAGTCGTGGGAAGCAATGGCGGCGATGAGCTCACCACTTGTCACGTCTATATTCCAGGATGGTGCAACTCACTGTGAAAAGAGGCCTATTGTGGCTCTGCCTACCCCTTCGGGGAAAAAGGCGTGTATCTATGTATGTTTGTATGTATGAATCTAAAAATTTGTCTAAGTTATTCAATAATTTTATGTTATCTGATTTGTTCCGACAAACAAGCAATATTTGTGTCAACAACTTGAAGTCTGTAAGATACTAGTATTTTATGAATGAACTCCACAATTTCGAACAAACATCTCTATCTAAAGTTTACCTAAAGTTGAAAAGTTTCCTTGAACATAATAAAATTGTGTTACCCGTTCCATCTTCATAAATATACTGATTGCACAGGTATTTCAGAAGGTTTGTAGTAATTTGCTTCTGGGTACTATCAGGGTTGTACCTATATATTTTTACCCGACCGTTTAAAAATACATACATACATAGACACACGTCTTTTTCCCCGAAAGGGTAGGTAGAGCCTCATAATGGGCCTCTGTTCACTGTTGGTTGCACCATCGTGGGAAATAGACGTGGCTAGTGGTGAGCACATCGCCACCATTGCTTCCCACGACTGACTCTGCTAACGCTTTCTTCCAGTAATAACACATTCCTTATATAAGCTAGCAGCCAGGACAAATCTTATACCAACGCAAGTTTTATTTAAATTTTGTTTTCTTATCTTACAAACAAGTCCGGGTAATCCCTTTTATGACATCCACGAGAGGAGATGGAGCAGGGGTCTATTCGTGAGCCGGACACACCACAGCAGTTTAAAAACAGTGTAACATTTTAAAAATCAATGTTACAAAAAACCTTTAAAATAATAAACGAATATTGGCTCGAATAAACACAATAATGTCAATATCCATCTTCAAACGCATCTTTGTCAAGGTTGTCTGGAAGAGATCGCTCTCAGCGATAAGACCGCCCATTGTACTTCCATTCTAATTTTACTGACTGTTTTTAATGTGTTAATTTTGATGTGGTGTGCAATAAGCCGTGAAGATACCTCAAGCAGAAGACAGGGCTAACCATGAGGGTTGAGCAGTTGAAATCTCGCCATGATGTTAATATTTTTTCCTTTATGGTGAGGGTGCCGACTGACCGTCTATCAACCTTCATGAATGGAGAGTTCTGGCCGAGAGGTGTCAAGTTCAGGAGGTTCTTCGGACGCCTGGCACGAGACACCGCGCAGTTGCGTCAATACGTCGCCATCTAAACGTCTGCATTAAAATATAATACTGTTTTTTAAATATGTATGTCAGTTTCTAAGGTTGCTATGGGCTATGGGCTTATTGTTTAGGTTTTGTACATTTCCCAATAAGCCTGAAATAAATATTTTGAATCTATCTATCTTTGTCCCGAAGGTGAAAAAAACTTTATCAGTGATGAAAATATACTCAAAATAATTAGGTACTTAATATTGCTAGCACTACCACCGTAGCTCTGTTTAGGCTTTCACGGAACAGCCGTAGAGCGTGGCTACGGCCCTCGTGGGGCGCGTTTGACACAATGTATCATTATAGCGTAAACGCCCGAACAAAGCAGAAAGAGGCACTTCAACTGAGTTTAAAAATTAAAACGGTTATATGTACAGCGGTACAGCGGCCAAAGCAACATCCAATAAAACTGCTAGTGAAGATTACTGTTATTGCTGGAAGAAAGCGTTAGCTGAGTCAGCCGTCGGAAGCAATGGCGTTATCGCTCACCACTTGTCACATCTATATTCCACGATGGTGCAACCCACTTCGAAAAGAGACCCAATGAGGCTCTGCCTACCCCTTCGGGGAAAGAGGCGTGTATCTATATATGTATAAAGATTACAACCGCCATTTTCTAAAATAAATGTCGTTTATTTTTCATCATAATTTGTAGTTTTGGGTTGGCAGTCTAACATTTTTGTTGAAACGTAGGCAAGGAAAAATTACGTGCGAAATAATGTTGAGAATGAAATTTACAGCTCGGTCAAATTGAGGCTATATTTTATATTTAAATTTCTGCCTTCTTGCATTACCTCACAGGTCCACGTAAGACGCACCCTACGTGGCATTGCACTGTGCCCGCCAACCTCAGACATAGAGATGAAAAGTCTCATGTGCCTGTAATTTACTATAATTTCACTGGCACTCATACCCTTCAAACCGGAACACAGTAATGCGAGCACTACTGCTTTGCGGCAGAAATGGGTATGGTGCTAGTTAGTACTTGACCGGACGAACTCTTTTACAAAAAAGCTCTATTTTGGTGACATTTAGAGAAAAGTCCATTACGAGTCTTTTCCAAGTCAAGTCCAAGGCTACAAATTGATCACCAAACGTGATGGTGACGCGATGTTTAATTTTTACACGAGTTGCCACTAAATTAGATTTAATGATGAAAAGGTGGATTTTTCCCTGTAAAAACTCAGTTTTTCTGCCACTATTTAAACTGGGTTATGACTTGACGCAGACTCTTGACGACTTGACTAATATCATTTGACATTGGCGAAATTGTTTGGAGCACTACTCAGAAGCCTACTATGAAGAAGAAGAAGAAGCGTGACCTGTTCCACAAACCCGCAAAAACCAATCTCTCTCCCATCAATATTTTTAACAGGAAGAACCTTTAGATGGAAACTTTTCACAGTAACCCGCTTTTGATCTCTTTTGTACGGTAAAACTGGAGCAATTACGTTCCACCTTTTGTTGTGAAACTTGTTTCACAAACAAAACACCCCGAATTATAGGCAAGTCTAAGTATGCATTTGTTTTTCGGATTTCTGAATTGGTCATATTTACGTTTACGGTACGTTTACGTTTACGTAAAAAAGGGTATTGGTACACTCCAATTGGTATATTTGTATAAAGGTATGCATAGATTGTAGAAATTGCAGCATAGCAAGACTATTGGGAGAGTAGTCCTATTGTAGAATAGGTACATTATGAAACAAAGGACTTTGCCAGGCTTTTTTTTTTTTTTTTTTTTTTGATGGCGCGTGCGTGGCTGTGCCAACATCTTCCTGAGCACAGTGGCCGAGCGGGTGGATGGTCCTAGCCTCAGTCACTGGACCAAAACACATGTGCTACCATGCCACTTAATGCGGTGTGCCAAATAATTTTATTTTATTTTAATAATTTAATTTAATAATTGTGATTTGTAATTTTAGAAATACTGTGTGATAATATGTACTAACAATTTTTTACTAACATAATATGGTGTAAAAAACCGAAATAAATTATATAATAATAATTTGCAAGGAATTTGGTTCAAATGCTGCCCACAAATGAAAATGCTTCCGGCGGCCTATAAACTCTGATACCAGAGTTTGCCATTAGCTAATACGAATTTATTTACTATTAGCTGATGATGCTGATAATTAATCACATTAGAGTAGAATCCAAGACCAAAGTAGGCATTTTAGCATACACCTTTAAGATGGATGCTCAGTATGCTCACGCTTGTGGCGCGAAATTATTATTTTTTTGGTGTTTTTTACTCATTACAGCTTATGAACACTTCCTCCGATAGCGAAAGTTGATTTTGCGAGAACTAGGAGATCTAATTAAAATTAAAGTCATAAGTAGCCCTAAAATCACAAAGTGTCCTCCATAAATTCACGAATATTGTAATAACATTTACTTATTAATAATTGTTTCAACAAAGATTTAAATAAATTCTCATTTAGGATTTTAAACGTGTTTTGTATTTTATTGTAAATACGTGTTGCCTGCCATGTAGACTACACTCTTCCGTAACAATGCTGTTTTGTAGCCGGGTATAAATAGTCTGTTGCCATTTCGTTTGTCTTCGTCGTCGAACTTAACTTAAGGATACTTCCCTCAGAAGCCATCAAGAAAAGAAAAAGAAACTATCAATGCCATACTCATCGATCTCACCGCATGCCAGAAACAAGGAATACATCTACTGCCATCGTCAGGTCTAATCAATTTGTTCCCTATTTTATTTGCGCGCCGGCCGTGGGAATATTAATCCTGAAGATACACAGTCACGTTGAAAATAGCTTGATCACTCCTTGCCTAGAACGGCATGTTATTATTTGACGACCTCTGTGGCGCGGCGGGCGAAGGTTGGCCTGCGACGCAGGAGGTTGCGGGTTCGATTCCCGCCTCGGAACAAATATTTGTGCGATCGCAGATATTTGTTCAGGGTGTTCTGGGTATTTTCTATGCATAATAAAAAAATATCTAGCTTGGGGCTAGATAATGTTGTGTGAACTGTCCAGCATATTTATTTTATTTATTATTTATTATTTATTATTAGTATAACCACAGACCATATATTAAGATAGACACCGTAAGTGCACCTGCTTTGCGTGTCAATTTGCCTGTCTGAAAGCTTGCGCAATGAAACCTCAAATCAGTTCCCTCTCGGCTGTCTTCGCGATAGCACGCCGGATGGTAATAGAAAAATGGCTATTTTCACCATAGTGAACTGTACTGTGTTCTTTAAAATCAGCTAGCCGTGCGAACGGAGTTACCAATGTCGTAGCAAAGTAGGTGCAAAGTAAAACGGCACGCGTGGTTTCATACAAATTTACTTGTCTAATCCGTATATAGTGTGTAATCCGTCTAGTTCAGGGTAGGCGATGAACCTTTATGCATCAACGTGCCATTTTTTCTGAAAAATGTTTAATGGGGTCATTGATGTGCCATCAAATAATTTTGACTTTCTGATTATTTGGAAAATAATAATAATAAATACTATCTATCATTATTATAAATAATAATAATAAATACTATCTATCAGCGAAATTGTGGTCTATTCCGCAGGGACCACTTGTTCAAGAACTGAACTGAACTACTATCTATCAAAACTCTTTATTAAATAAAATAAACAAAAGAGGTACATTTTGGAATGTTTTTATTACACGCATAAATTAAATTACTGTAAAATTAGTGTGACTTCTGTTGCTGCAGGTTAGATGACAAATAATTTATGTTAGGGTTGTAAGATGTTACTTTTAGCAAAATGCATGCTGAACTGGATTCATCTGTCAAACGGTTTCTAACCGAGTTTTTAATGTTATTCATCTCTGAAAATAATGACTCACAGGCATAGGTAGATTAAAACATTGTTAAAATAGCATGAGCCAGGTTCTTCAAACAGTTAAATGTGTCTGGTAACGCATTCCATGTTTCCAGAATTTGTTATTAGTATTTTAATTATTATTTGTCATTAATTACAAAATACCTACTACTTAACACATGTTTTATGATCGGCAACGTGCCCAAAATATTGTGTCGCGTGCCATCAACGGCACGCGTGCCATTGGTTCGCCTACCCTGGTCTAGTTCGTATATGGTCTGTGAGTACAGCCCATTAGTACAAGCAATAAGTTGAGCTGAATTCCATTTTGGCGCGTCTTTTTTGACAATTTGAATGAGACAGAATGGATGTGTGGGACAATTCACAATCAGTAAACATTGTTTTTTAACTTATCCAACGTATGAACATCTATAAAAACGACCTGAACCTTTATAAGTTTTATTATGTTAAATGTACCAATTTGTAAGTATAGCTCACTAATTGTTTTGAGGACCTCCCGCTGCGGTACAAATATTTGTATCGATTCTAGGCTCCGTACCAATGACTTTTCTAAGTTATGTGCGGATTTCCATCGCTCTGTGCTTCGGAGGGCACGTTAAGCTGTCGGTCCCGGCTGATAGTGATTAATAGCAGTCGATAAGCCATGTCAGAGGCCCTCGGGCGGCTTGACAAACTCTGACACCAGAGGCCAGCACTACCTCATACGAAACGACGATGATCTACAAATTTTTGTTCCGAGTCTGTGTGTAGTGGTAACAAGGTACTCGTAAGTTCATGATACCCACGACACAGGGAATCCTAGTCTGGGATCAGGACTATGTATGCGTAGTGTTGTAATAACGTAACCTGAAAAAAAAAAGCTACTTTGTTGTTAACATACCTCAGTAGGTATGTTACACAGCTGTCTTTCAAGCGCTGTGATGGAGGAAAAGCGTGGTAAGTACAAAGATAAAAATATAGTTAGTATACGCTACTGACGCCAAACTTCGTGTATTGAATTAATTAAGACGAATCCTATTTCATACGCCTTCGTTATTCGTAGCAATAATTAGTGAAGACGGATACAACATCATGTGCTTTTATTGCTTAAGGCCTATTTTTGTTTACTATTAAGACTGCGCCACCGCCAGGCAGAAATCTTCACACAAAAAAAACGCCACGCGCCGCTCGAAAAAGCGGTTTTTATTGAATATCTCGTGAAATATAGATAATTTTAAAAAACCCCGTGGGTGAACCCTCCGTTTTATTGTATTTATCCTATCCAATTTTTGACCCAATAATCTGTACCATATTGACAAACAATCGAATCTAGCTAATAGTTAAAGGTAACTTTGAGATTTTTTTTATTGAGAAAATTTTGTTCTGTCGGGTTTCTGTCTAGGTGTTCCCTTGGTATTATAATGTAGTATCCATGCATATTTTTAATTTGAATATTGTACTTGATTTAGTCAGTTAAAAATCTAATCTAAGATTGGTAATTTTGCGTTATACCCCACCTTAATTTAATAGGGAATGTCATACTATTACGTATAAGACAGACCGTGGAGTGTTTGGCTTAGGAATATGCAATTGACTCCTCCGTTTCCTCCCGTGGTTGTAAAAGGGAAAACCACCAGGGAAAGGGCAGCAATATTTTAATGAAACTAATAGGCATACTAGCACGGCCCACCTGATGTAAAGTGGTCACCGTCGCTTATAGACACCGGCAACACCGGGGGTATTGTCGATGCGCTGCCTACCCTGAACGAATTTATGAACATTTTTCTTGAAGCGACACATGTCGTAACCAAGCGGGAAAACCTCAGATGGAAGCTCATTCCATAGTTTATAGGTATGGGGAAGAAATGATCTAGAGAAACGAGTCGTACGAGAAACCCAGGGATCTGTGATGTGTGGATGAACTTTGTCACGGTGCCGGGAAGAGACGTGGTAAAATCTCGATGCGAGGATGAGATCGAAAAGCTCGTCAGAGCATTCCCCGTTGTACAGGCGGTAGAACACGCAAAGCGATGCAATGGCTCTGCGCTGGCTAAGCGGTTCTAGACTATTGGAGAGCTTAGGGTCGCCGATGATTCTAATGGCTCTTCTCTGTAGGGAGTCAAAGCGAGCAGCTGGTACTTGGGCGCTCCGTGCCGGAGATGGGAACAGTATTCAACGTGCGGCCTAACTTGTGCTTTGTAAAGCAACAGCCGTTGATTCGACGTAAAATACATCTCACCAATACTGCAATAACCAATCGGCCTGCCAAGTGTGGTGAGTATGGCAAATCCCCATTGTATTATGTGGAGAGGCCTCGTCTAGCAATGGACGTCTAAAGGCTGTGCTGATGAGGACGATATGACGTATAAGAAGTAGCAATTTCGTTGATAAAGCATTTAACATACCTTTTTGTTTTGTGAAACTAGGGTCAATACAAAATAAGTTTTTTGTGAAAAATATATTTATCAATATAAGCTCTTAACGTAACCGTGTGCTGCCGTCTACTATTATGTTTTTATGTGTATGTTTCTAAGGTATTTATGTTGATATGGGCTTACTGTTTAGGTTTAGTGCATTTCTCATTAAGCCTGAAATTGAATTTGAATTTGAATTATCCATCGAAGAGTTCAGTTGTCTCCATCATCAGATCAGCTCGCTGTCACCATAATTTTGTATTGTCATTGGAACTTGGCAGGTATGCAAAATTTTGGCTCAATCATTCGAAATGGTTCAAAATTCAGTTTCGGGATTTGTGCCACACATACTAACGTACTAACTAACAGTTAAAGCTGAATAATAAAGCAGTAGGCTGAAAAATTATCGATAGCAAGACAATAGCAAATTTGATATGATTAACCAATCAGGTTTTTCAGGCCGATTGTTGCAAGACCAATCTTGGGCTTAATGCTCCTTTGAACAGGATGGTTCGCCAGTATAACTGCGTGTCTAAGGTCGAAGGCGTTGATTTGTTCTACGGAAGCTTACCCAATTTTAGGAAAAATCTCGCTAAGTAATGTTTTCACTTAAAATTTAGGTTTTATATGTATGTTTGTTTTGTTAAAATTTAATTTCAATTTGTAGGACATGTTGTGTTTTTTAATTAATTTGTGATAATGTTTTATTTTTAATTTTTTAATCTGTTCTCGCTCTTTATTATTAATAGCATGTTGTTAGTCATCTATAATTGTGGTAGCACTTGGCATGTATAACTTATCTATCTTGTGTGTATTTACTTTTTTCGGTGTATACTATGTTGGTGACTCTAATAAATAAATATAAAATATAATATAAATATAATCAAATCATTAAGGTTGTTGCCTTCGCTTGTACCGCGAAATTCAATTTTTTTTCGTGTTTTTTGCTAATCCCAGCTTAGCCAAACTAATTATATTAATGTGATACTATAAATTAAAACTTGTGTCTTAGGTCATATAATTACTGGCAAATTAGTTTTCGCTCTCTGAAAAAGTGTTGACGAGCAAAGCGGGTTGTTGTTTTGTGATGAGCAAAAAACACGAAAAAATTGAATTTCGCGCCACAAGCGAAAGCAACCACCTTAAGATTTCTAGCCCCCCCCGATATCATTGGCTAATATTTGACTTTGACTATCCTCTCGCTAACGTTAGTTATTCGTGTTTTCCCCACAGTAAGTTAAATAAAAGCTCTTGTAAACTGAGTGTCATTACGGGGTGGCTCTTCTATGCAAGAACTCAGAAAGACGCTGTAACACAACCTTGTTACATTACTGTTGTAATGATCAAAGTTAAAGTCCTGCTCAGTAACAACAGCTGCAAAACTTGAATTTTCAGCGAGCTTTTCAAATACTACCGTAATATGGAACGAACGCGGCGCTAGGGTTCATAACAGTCTCTCGAGATACCCACGCTCTGAAAGATGGAGCTCTTTGTCATTTCTATTAATGAAATATGCGGGGTCTTGTGCAGAATAGAGATTAATTTGATTTCAATAATCCAAATGGGATTTTCAAAGTCGGAAACGATTTCTGTGATTTATTAAAGTCCAGTAAATTACAAAAAAATATTTAGTATTCTGTATTGAAGACACAGATTAGAAAATAGAGAATGCTAATAAAAAAAAAACGAATGAAATCGCGTTTTCGCATAGGATCGGTTTTTCGCCTCCAAAAACCCGGAAATGTCATCGAAATCATTAGACCCGTTTTCGAGATCTCAAACATACGCATTTATAACTTTTTAAACTATCATGCTTATGTACATACTTTTCACTAGAAACGGGATATTTATCATGATTTGAATTTTGATTGTTCCCGATATTTCAGCACAGTTGCAGGTACCTAATTCTCCCGTGATCATGGCGCGTGTTAGATTGTGATTGCATTTCAACATGATTAATATGTGAAATGTCATATTTAAAAGTACCACCACGTTGGATGTCTGTCAAGTAAGATACTCTTACATTAAATTATACCTACCAATAAATGTATTTGAAGTTGTAAGAATCATCTCTGAAATTTACATGTTGGTATGTACATTTCAATCATGTTTTATAATTGAAAACAGTTTGATTACAAGTAACACGTGGTCGGGCGTCTGCTCGTTTACTTGTAGGTATAAATAATTGAAGACAGGTTTAGATAGTGTGATAATAATTGATGATATGATTTATAATTTATACCTACAATATTAGATCGTATAGTTTTCATTGCAATTAAGCAGAGGACGTGATTTGACTATTGTTTACACTTGAACTTAAATAATCTTAATCTCTAAAATCATACGTAAATTCACTAGTAATTATTTGAAACGTATATCACTATAGTAATTAGTTTTCCAATGATCGATTCACAGAATTGTACATAATTAAAGACGGAACATTGATTCCCGTACTTGTCCGACTGTGGGCTTTATAAAGAGCTGCTAATCGTTGCAATGGTTAGTCTTGTATCTACAGCGCTGGCCGGAACATGTGAAACTGGTATGTTGTTATTTCATATTATTTGTGTAACTATGTAGGTAACTTGATGTGTGTACCTACCTATGTATATTATATTGACCAGTAAGTACGAACAAAGCATTGTTTCTATTTAAATATGAACAATGGTAAGTAAAATGGCAAATACAAAACCAAAACGAATTCTTATCTTTTATTTGACAAACCCATCAATTGATTGGATCCGGTACAGTGATACTCTTGGTCATTTACCTGGTTCCTATTTTGTTATGCTGTGCCGAAATATCGGGAACAATCAAAACTCAAAAATCATGGTAAATATCCCGTTTCTAGTGAAAAGTATATACATTTATGTACAAATTACTGCTCGTTTAATACGAGTAGTATACGATATATTTTTATGAGTATGTGTGTTTATTTCGATGGAAAACGCTTTTGGCACGTGCTCACTAAAATCGTCGGTCAACTTGTAAGCTACTGGCACACTGGGTATCATCCTATAGGTGAGCCTTAGGTTACTATTGACACCCTTCCTGGCATCGGCACTGCCGGGTATTGTCCGTAAGCCCTCGTTTATACGTCGGAATTCGACTGAGGCTTGACAAGGGTCTTTAGGCACTTGGAGTAAGGCTTTTTACTGTGTTGCTGGACTTACGTTCTGCATTCCGAAATACATTAGCGGAATCAAAACCTGGTGCTTTCATAGGTACGTCCATCCTTACCTCATTGGTATACCTTCTATTCGCACAAAACGTTTCGGTTCTACCTTTATAATGCGAACTGCTAAGGAGTGGAATACACTGCCGTCGTCTGTCTTTCCTGAATACCATAATCTGGGTCTATTCAAGTCTAGAGTGAATAGGTGCCTTCTAGACCTTTGTGCTCCATCTTCGGCCACATCGTCACTTACCAACAGGTGAGATCGTGGTCAAACAAAGGCCAAACAATGTTAAAAAAAAAAAAAAAAAAAAGTACTTTTCAAAATGAATAATATCACCCATGAAAGATATCCTACTAATCTTATAAAGTGGCAGCGCCCCGCGGTTTCACCCGCATAAGTCACGATCATCTGATGTGTGGACGGCAGGTTGGTGCGAGTTCGCCAACTCATCTGAACTTCTTTGATTTGGGCAGAAATTACCGCTCCCGGAGCGATCTCGAACCAACTCGATCGAGCTCGACCGAACTGTCCTGAACCACCCCTCCACACATCAACGGTTGGACGATCAGAGGGGCTAGTCAGCAAATGTAACAAGCAACTTACACCGGCGTCAGGTGTACACTAGACGGATTTTAGTATGGAATCTCAGGCTCTCAAGATGCCCGCTAGGGATTCGCCATATAAAAATCCGTGTAGTGTACACAACACGCCCGTGTAGTTTGCTTGTCAAATTTGCAGACTACTCTCAGAGGGGTTAGTCTGCAAATTTGACAAGCAACTTACACGGCCGTGTGGTGTACACTTCATGGATTTTTGTACGGGATTAGAGGTTCTCAAGGTGCCCGTGTCTTAGATTTCTCCATACTAAAATCCGTGTAGGTAGGTACACCACACGGCCGTGTAAGTTGCTTGTCAAATTTGCAGACTAGCTCGTCATTTCGGATGTTGGGCAATAGTGTGGAGCCAGCATAAGACTTGTAACTGCCAGTTTATTTTACAGTTTTATACTGCGATCAGAGTCTTTAATCGAAGGTTTTATACTATTGTTTTTTTTTTCACCAAACGCCTGCTTGTGTGGAAGGCCCATATAAGCTAATGCCGTAGGTATCTTTGATATTGGATACTTGGGCACTCGAACCGTTTAGATAATATCACTCCAGGGTCGGCGAGAATTAATCATACATTACATAAATGACTCTTCTATAACAGCCTAATTTGCAATAATCGTAAAAGTTTAGTAAAATTACCATTCGCCGAAATGGGTCCAAACTTTTCCCTTTATAGTTTAGGGTTTAGGGTAATGAAGGTCCAAATGTGAGATCGAACGACATTTGTGAACCAAACTTGAATGGTTTCTCCGGAATTTCGGCTTGTAACGTGTTAAGTGTACTTTGCCAAGTCGAATCTACCTTCTGTTTTGTAATTCAAGAATAAAAGTTAAGTTTATGGAGAACAGATTTTATGTCAGAACCATTTCATTTGAATCTTGAGTGCCTTTTATTTTATTGATTTAATTAATATGTAGGTAAGCTTCTTTCATTGACTTGTATTGAATTCATGAACAACACGTTACAGTATAAAAAGGAATGGTCTCATTGTGTCCTAGCCATAGACTTTACGTTTAAAACGTCATTTCCTAATAGAAATCCTTGCATTCGTTGTTAGAACTTAAATTTTATGAGTCGTTCGCCATTTACCGAGTCGCCAACAGTCCGCTCTAACCTCCAGAGATGGCGCTGTTTGAAATCGATAATGTGTTTTTACTTAGTTCAATAATATATCAGTACTCAACAATTTCCAGAGATGGCGCTTTCCCTCATAAAAAATACGAGAGATAATTATAAAAAACTTAAATATCATCAAAAAAATTGGCCTATCTACTAACCTGAAATTATTGAGTTAAGGTGCGCGGTTTAGATTACGTGACTGAAACTAGGTATACCACATAACATGGTATTTTTGATACCTACCTATCTTCTACCTTCGAACCGTTACACTCTATTTCTATTTCTAATATTTATTGACGGCTTCTAACCCTTGTCTTCGTCATGAGCAGACACTAAGTTGACAAATGTGTCTCGCGGGTTCGATAACTAATGCTTACGGTTGCGATACACGATAGGCGAGGTGTTATTTCTTCTCTTTATTTCGGGCTACGGACGATTGATCGTGGCAATATCTGGAAATGTTTGATGTGAAGCTATTTTGCTACTAGAAAACTAGACGTACCAACATAAGTAAATCAATTTCGCCGAGCCTAATCTACCTGGCTGGCATCCCTTCTCGAAATTACTAGGTTTATATTCTTTTGTTGCGATAATTACACAACGTTTGTTTTTTGAATAAGTATATACATTTCCTTGGTGCTTATAACCACATATAAAATAGTACATATACCTAAAACAGTTTTTTTTTTGTTATTCTACTTGGAGTGACGGGTCAAGCAGATGGCCCGCCTGATGTTAAGTGGTACCCTCTGCCTATGAACAGAGCATTACCTCACAGGTCACGCCCACCTAGGACGCACCCTATGAGGCATTGCACAGCGCCCGCCACCCTGAGACATAAAGATAAAAAGTCTCATGTGCCTGTAATTTCACCGGCACTCTTCAAACCAGAGCACAGCAATGCGAGCACTACTGCTTTGCGGCAGAAATAGGTATGTTGTTAGTTTTTCCACAAACGAACTCTTTCACAAAGAAGCTCTACTACCACTGTTAATAGTTCTAATAGTATTCGTTCCTTCGTGCGTTGTTATAATAATTGGTTTTATTCTAATTAATGTTAATTATGTTGTTTTGTTTTATTTTATTTATTTTTCGCGGCTGCATTACTCTGTCCACTCTGGTTTCATGTGAAAAATCAGCGTTGGGCGGTAATACACCCAACATTTTGGCACACATACACATGAGCCGATTTATACAGCCTATACTTTAGGTGATTGTTGGTCTTTTTAATTTTGTGTTTCCTTCTTTTGTATTATCGGCTTTGTTTTTTGTATTCATGTGTTTTTTGTGTCAAATAAACGTTTTTTTCTATTTCTATTCTGTTTATATTTGTCGATACAATACCGAACCCAGGATATAGTATTAGCTGATTGTACACTTTTGCTTGGCGTTTCCCGGTGCCTGCTTACACCGTAAACTAAGTGAATCTAAGAAAACGGTAAATTTAGAAAGAAAGAAAGAAAGAAAAAAGATGCATAATTAAAAATAAAAGACAAAGCTTACTTTATGCATTGAGTCAGAAAACGGTCTCTGTCTCAGCATGAGCCAGTTGTAAACACGTTACAACCAACGCTGGTCTTCCGACAGAGCAATTTGGTGACGTCACGGAAAATAACACAGAAGACACAAAACAATCAAAAATAATTACCTATAACAAAAAATCAACAAAAAAAGGAACATCTACGGCAACGGTTGACAAACACAAGATAACGGAAGTATTACCATAATCAATCTATATATATAAAAGAGAAGTCCACTCACTCACTGACCAGGATCACTGACCATCACGAAATCTCGGAAACTTCTGGGCCGACAGGGCTGAAATTTGGCACAAGCATTCATTATGGGGTGTAGGCGCGCACTAAGAAACAGTTTTTGAAAATTCGCACCCTAAGGGGTTGAAAAAGGGTGTTAAAGTTTGTATGAATGTCTACGCGTCGACGAAGTCGCGAGCGGGTCAGCTAGTTATATTATAAAGTGTACCGTGTATGGTTTTTATCAAAATAAACTTTTACTTTACTTTACTTTACTTTACTTTACTTTACTTTACTTTACTTTACTTTACTTTACTTTACTTTACTTTACTTTCATAGAGTGGGTATTTACGTTTACAAATGTCGTTTCTACACACATTTACGTTTCCACCAGATCTGTGCGAAGTTGGATGGTCGAAGTGGAGCTGTGAAGTGGTGTGACTCTTTCAGCCGAAGCTGTACCAGGATGCTGAGCGGTATATTAATTGCCGTTTTGGCAAAGAAACGGACAGCGGAATTATCCGAATTCCTACCCAGGTTTCTGGCTCTATCTCTCATTTTTTAGTGTCTCTGTTTCAAACATTGCATTGGATGTAACAAAAATGTGAAGAGCTACTTGTGCTCTGACTTCTGGCATAAAGGGGTGAAGTTCCGGCGGTTCAAGGGCCGCCTGTCACGTGATCCCCCGGGCCGCGACGCGTCGGCGTTCACACGTGTGTTAGATTAAGTTATAAATAATGTGTTTTTTATATGTATGTTAGTTTCTAAGGTATTTATATTTCTATGGGCTTATTGTTTAGTTTAGTGCATTTCTCAATAAGCTTGAAATAAAGAATTTGAATTTGAACAATATTTTAGCCGAAACGGGGAAGGGTCCTCTTATCCTCATTTTACGATCATAGCTTGTGTTGCCAATCCGGCAGGTCTAAATTGGATTACATTTTCAAAATTAATAATGTTTACAAGATCTATCCATGCCTTTCATCGCCTGCAGTTCATTACATTGTCAACTGCTAAGACGGCGCCCTATCTCGATCAGTAAGGGATAACGGCTCACGCGACACGCCACCCTCTCACTGCGAAAAAATTTAATTCACGCCTTCCACTTTTTACTTCTTTTAGTTTTTTTATATTTAACTAGCAACACCCCGCGGTTTCACCCGCGTAAGTCTCGATCCCGTGTGAATATCGGAATAAAAATATGCCTATGTGTTATTCCGGAAGAACAGTTATCTCCATTCCAAATTTCATGCAAATCCGTCCAGCCGTTTCAGCGTGTAGAAGTAACAAACATACTCACACTCACACAAACTTTCGAATTTATAGTATTAGTATGATACCATGTATTATATTTTGTGTATGTATGTAAATTCGCTCTACAATATTCGCTAAATGTATTTGAGAGTAACGGTGCTGGAAGACCCACACGATGTTGGTAAAACATTGTCAATGACGCAAAATAAGTAGAGCTTTTTTGTGAAAGAGTTCGTCCGGGGAAGTACTACCACCATACCTATTTCTGCCGCAAAGCAGAAGTGCTCGCATTGCTGTGTTCCGGTTTGAAGGGTAAGGGTGCCGGTGAAATTACAGGCACATGAGACTTTTCATCTTTATGTCTCAGGGTGGCGGGCGCAGTGCAATGCCACATAGGGGGCGTCCTAGGTGGACGTGACCTATGAGGTAATGTACTGTTCATAGGCAGAGGTTACCGCTTAACATCAGGTGGGCCATCAGCTAGTTCCGTCATACAAGTAGTATAAAAAAAAAGAAAAAAAAGAGGTTATATATACTCGTATCATAAAGTGGACAGCATTGCCATTTATAAAAGAGATTTGTTTTTATCTCAAGTAGGACTAACGGTACTAGTGGGACAAGTCAGTTCGGTGCCAGTTGTACCATCAATGGTACTATTGGGACAAATCGGTGCCAATTGTACCATAAATGGTACTGCTTAATAGTACAAGTGGTCCAGCGGCATACCATTACAGCTACAATACTTTTTTGGTCACTAAGATTTATATGGACCAAAGCAGTCACCGAATAGAGGCCGAGAGATATGGGGCGGATTCGAGGCAGACCACCTGCCCGATGGTCAGACTATATTGTGCAGGCAGTAGGAGAGCAGTGGTTCCGGCTGCCACAAGATCGCCAGCAGTGGCGTTGTAGAGAAGAGGCCTTTATTTACTCAGCAGTGGTTGTTACCGGCTGAATAGATAGATAGATAGAAGATATATATATAATACTAGTGTCTGCATCCGGCTTCGCTCGAGTTTAACCAGGGTCAAAAGTATCCTATAGCTCAAACCAGGTTATAAACAAACATCCAAACATTCTAACTTTGACATTTATGATATTAGCGTTAGGTATTACAAAAATTACCAATTTTTGGATTCGATTCCGCGACCGTCTGTTTGATACGGAGATGCGTCATACCGCTGCTTCACCGATCGAATTCTCGACTGGCGGAATTTATGAGATAGTATGATCGGCATAGTGCGCCGTAGCCACCTCTATTGGCTAGCGAACTTCCCTAAAAGAACTATTTAAAACAATTAATACAAACTTATCTGGCTCAACGCATTAGTATTGCTATTCAGCGTGGCAATGCAGCCAGCATCTTAGGGACGCTTCCGTCTGGTAGTGATTTGGATCAGTTGAGCTACCTTTAGATCGCTTGCAGCGGTCTTCAGGTAGCACAACTGTTTCATATGTATTTTGTACATACCTTGTATTATTCTTTCTATTAATATATTAATAATGCCATCCTTGTATATTCATATGAATATAATAAAATGCATGTACGGAAAAAATTAGGTCATGTGGTTAAAGTTGGAGACAGGCATACACACAATACTAGATACAGGAATAAGCATAATAAGCCATTTAAAATTAATTTAATTAATTATGTTAAATTAATTTATTAATTAATTAGATATTAAATTATTAAATTAATTATATTATTATTGTTTATTATTATTTAATTATTAAATTAATTAATTAATTAGCTATTATTAATTTAGCCATTATAAATTAGGTCATGTGGTCAAAGTTGGAGACAGGCATACACACAATACTATATACAGGAATAAGCATAATAAGCCATTTAAAATTAATTTAATTAATGATGTTAAATTAATTTATTAATTAATTAGCTATTAAATTATTAAATTAATTATATTATTATTGTTTATTATTATTTAATTATTAAATTTATTAATTAATTAGCTATTATTAATTTAGCCATTATAAATTAGGTCATGTGCTTAAAGT
Organism: Operophtera brumata; assembly: GCA_932527175.1. Taxonomy (NCBI): domain Eukaryota; kingdom Metazoa; phylum Arthropoda; class Insecta; order Lepidoptera; family Geometridae; genus Operophtera; species Operophtera brumata. The sequence goes on from OW052234.1 coordinate 20,747,473, forward strand.
TGGAGACAGGCATACACACAATACTAGATACAGGAATAAGCATAATAAGCCATTTAAAATTAATTTAATTAATTATGTTAAATTAATTTATTAATTAATTAGCTATTAAATTATTAAATTAATTATATTATTATTGTTTATTATTATTTAATTATTAAATTTATTAATTAATTAGCTATTATTAATTTAGCCATTATAAATTAGGTCATGTGCTTAAAGTTGGAGACAGGCATACACACAATACTAGATACAGGAATAAGCATAATAAGCCATTTAAAATTAATTTAATTAATTATGTTTAATTAATTTATTAATTAATTAGCTATTAAATTATTAAATTAATTATATTATTATTGTTTATTATTATTTAATTATTAAATTTATTAATTAATTAGCTATTATTAATTTAGCCATTATAAATTAGGTCATGTGGTCAAAGTTGGAGACAGGCATACACACAATACTAGATACAGGAATAAGATTGCTGGTCCTATGCTTAACTACATTGGCCCGAGTTCGTAAGTCGTTAATAGAACAAAGCTCTAAGTGTTTTAATAAATTAACTAACCAAATTGTTAATCTATCTGAAAAAAAAATAAGAAAATTACGAAGACTGTCTTTTAAAAAAGGCATACTACAAAGTAAAAGATTACATAATTAAAAGGGCACATGATTGTAAACTGTTTTTTTTTATTTTATTTTTTATTTTGTATTTCATGACCTACTTGGTGGGTTCTTAGGTACTGTATTTTATTATGTACTTGCGACTCACCCCAGCTTCGCACGGGTAGCCCCCGGTGAATAACAGCCCCCCCCCCCCCCCCCCCCCCCCCTCCCGATATTTTATTACTTATTCTGCTATTCGGAGCAGAGAAGAATCCACCAAAAAAGAGATAACTAACATCGGTCCAGCCGATCTTGAGTTATAAGTGGTGTAACTAACACGACTTTGTTTTATATTACATGATTTGTTCAAAATAACTATTGTTTTTTTTTTATTAAATTGAAAAAATGTGTATTTGCCTTTGCTTAGAAGAAATAAAAGATTGAATTGAATATAAGATTAGATATATCAGCATAGTAGTAGTCCACACCTAAGACGTGACCTTGGTGCCATCACACTGCGCCTGTCGCCCTGCGACATAGGTGCCTGTAATTTCTCCGCGCATAAACCCTTCCAAGGCTCAGTTCATTGCTGATTGGAGGCAGAAATGGTGTTAATACTTCCACGGATTCTCGGAACTCTTTCAAAAGGAGTATACCAGTACCGCTTATGTTTGAATGAATGAATGAATGAATGAATGTATGAATGAATGAATGAATGAATGAATGAATGAATGAATTATTTATTTGCTTAGAATGTAGGTATTAGTAGTAAAAACATAGATGGTAGGTATATATAAATTGAAGTTCCCAGTACATTCTTCCGTTTTTTTATCCTCAACGCTGCTGAAATTCAAACCTGCGATGTCCCTGTGACTGTTTTCGCACCTATAGAGATGTATTTGGCGAAAAGTTACTTTGAAATTGGAGGCGCATGATAAAGCACCCTAGATAGATAGATAGATAAATAAATCTTTAATGTACTCACCTTGAAATAAAATACAGCATACTTATGCTGTTATTTTGACACCTCTGACGACCTCAGACGACCTCTGTGGCGTGGCTGGCGATGGTTCGCCTGCGACGCAGGAGGTTGTTGGTTCGATCCCCGCCTCGGAACAAATATTTGTGCGTTCTGCAGATATTTGTTCAGGGTGTTCTGGGTGTTTTCTGTGTATTATAATAATATCTATCTATGTACTTTATTATATTAAGTATATCAGTTATCTAGTACCCATAAGTCCCATAACACAAGCTCTGGCTTAGCTTGGGGCTAGATAATGTTGTGTGAACTTGTCCAGCATTATTTATTTTTTATTTTTATTTTATTATATTACAAACTAGTTCACGTAGTTACAATGGGCGGCCTTAACGTTAAGAGCGATCTCTTCCGGCAGCCTTTGGATGGACAGGATTGTAAAGAACGGGAGGGGAGGTCTTTATCAATAAAAATAAATAAAAATAACGATAGTAATAAAATAAATGTCCATAAATAAAATAAAATTATGTGTAAAAACAAATACAATATACCTAGTAGAACTGAAAGGAAAGAAAAAGCATTCACTCGAGATGCTGCGAGATACAATTTGGGGATCACCCTAAAACCAATTAAATCTTCGAAACTCTCGAATTGATTACCACCTTCTTCCGGAAGTCGGAAGATAAATAAAGAACCGAGATACCTGTGTCTATAGGGATTTCCTAATTACAGACACATATTAACAATAAGTGCGGCGGCAAACACTGAAGGCGTTGCAGAGAGCCGCGTAAAATTTAATTAGAAGAATTGAGTAGGTATATGTGTGTTCAGAGTTGGATCTAGGGCAATTACCTATATAGAATTACCTTGTACATAGAACTCAAAGCGATAAGTCGAAGACTGCATACCGGAGTAATACATGTTAGCAAAGTACCTATGCATATTTTTTTTTTTTTTAGCTACTCGAATGGCGTTATTTGCAGATGGTAACCTTACCTCACAAGTCACGTCACCTAGGACGCACCCTATGTGGCATTGCACTGCGCCCGCCACCCTGAGACATAAAGATGAAAAGTCTCATGTGCCTGTAATTTCACCGGCACCCTTACCCTTCAAACCGGAACACAGCAGTGCGAGCACTACTGCTTTGCGGCAGAAATAGGTATGGTGGTAGTACTTCCCCGGACGAGCTCTGGTGGTGGGTAGGTTTTGTAATATCCCCTGCCCATTGCCACTTCAACTTGCTTATTTTGAGGGCTATATCTGTGATCTTGGTTCTTCTACAGATTTCCTCATTTCGGATTCTACCTTCGGATTCGGACCTATAAATAAATAAATAATGCTGGACAAGTTCACACAACATTATCTAGCCCCAAGCTAAGCCAGAGCTTGTGTTATGGGTACTAGGTAACTGATATACATAATACAATACATTACATAGATAGATATTTTTTATTATACATAGAAAACACCCAGAACACCCGGAACAAATATCTGCAGATTGCACCAATTATTTGTTCCGAGGCGGGAATCGAACCCGCAACCTCCTGCGACGCAGGCGAACCATCGCCAGCCGCGCCACAGAGGTCGACACCTATCAGTGTAATGTATATTTAGTGTAGTGTAGTTTACCCTCTATTTTGTCTTACGTAGCAGCAATTTTATATTTTCTCGTTCTACTAACAGCCCTTGCAAGTAATCTTACTACGTCCCTGTTTAAGAAAATTGCGCAGGCGTGCCAAATTAACTTTTCGAATTTCCCCACCCGAGGCGCGAACTTGATAAGTGAATAAACGCATGATTATGTAATCTTATACTTATACATATATGTGTGTCGAGTGTGAGATTATTGGATATCGGACGATATTGGCTTAAATCGCTTTATTTGAGACAGTGATTATTTTAAACGAAAGGGCAGCAAGAAAATTATTGAAACTGATATTACAAAAGTATTTTTATTTTTTAGTAGTAGTAGAGCTTTTTTATGAAAGAGTTCGTACGGGGAAGTACTACCTACATACCTATTTCTGCCGCAAAGCAGTTGTGCTCGCGTTGCTGTGTTCCGGTTAGAAGGGTGGTGCCGGTGAAATTACAGGCACATGAGACTTTTCATCTTTATGTCTCAAGGTGGCGGGCGCAGTGCAATGCCACAAAGTGCGCGTCCTAGGTGGATGTGACCTATGAGGTAATGTATTTTGTTAAAAGCAGAGACGGTTCTCGAGAGACGATCATATATCGGACGACGCAGAAGAGGAAAGTATTCTCGAAGTACTAAAGACATTATAGAGGTGGCAGGATGTAAGTGTTGCGTGAGCTTAAACATGCGATTACTAAAAATGCTAAAAATCTAATCCAGTGTAGTACAAGTAAAATGAATTAAATTTAAATGTAACCCAAAAAAAAATCGTTCCAGCGGGACTCGAACTCGCAACCTCGCCTGTGATCGGCATAAAGTGTGGTTTACACTTGAAAAATAATAAACTACAATGAATTTAGACAAATACTAGTGGCGTCATCTAGTTTTGACTCGAGTAAACTTCGGAACACTGCATTACGCGTGGTTCGAGAGGTTTTTTTTTTTTAATACTACTTAGATGATGGAACAAGGAAGAGGCAATGCAACAACAAGCTATGCATACATATATACATAGACAGACGTCTCTTTCCCCGAAGGGGTAGGTAGGGCCTCAATGGGCCTCTTTTCACAGTGGGTTGCACATATATTGCACGTTGAATCAGACGTGACGAGTGGTGAGCTCATCGCCACCATTGCTTTCCACGACTCACTCAGCTAACGCTTTCTGCCAGTAATAACACATTCTATAATAAGCAAGCAACCAGGACAAACCTTATACCAACGAATCTTATCAACAAGTCCGAGTAATCCCTTTGTCGGCTCTTACGACATCCACGTGAGAAGACGGAGGTGTCTTTTCTTAGGCCGGACACTATGCAGGTCTGGTATAATGAATATTTGTTATTGCGCACATTCACTAATTAGCTATTCAAGCAGTTTTTTTCGAAAGTTAATGTATGCCCGATTACATTTTTAACCCCCGACGCAAAAACGACGGGGTGTTATAAGTTCGACGTGTCTGTGTGTGTGTGTCTGTGGCATATCGTAGCTCCCTAACAGTTAAACCGATTTAGTTTTTTTTTATGTTTGAAAGGTGAATTTTGCGGGAGTGTTCTTAACTATGTTTGATCAAAATCGGTTAAGCCGTTTCATTAAGTTGAGGGTTTTTTTATTTTTTTCAAAATTAATTACTTGTTATTGTGTTGTAAATGCGTTTTATGAGGTACTCATAACAAATCCGATCTTTTTATTTTGTCCTAATTGTAACATTGTTTTGTTGATGTTTCGGCGTTATTAAATTTAAAGTTTTCCTTATTCTGTGATCGCCAAATACTGAAATGGGCAAAATAAGAGTATTTCTGCCTTAAAAAACATACTACGCTGAAGCTAAAAAGGCTCCTTGAATTTAATATAGCGTGTCTCAGCTGCATCTCAGCCTATCACGTAGGGCCCATAAAAAGGGGGAAAGAGGAGATGTTTAGAATTTAAAGAACTTCAATGTGAAATTCTGCGAAATATTACGCTACCCTTGGGATGGACAATGAACATGGCTTTTGAAGAGGTGGATGTGTCTATTTTTTTACAAAGTTTGAGGACCAACGATGTAATTTTTTCAACGATGCACTGAAAAAAAAAAAAAAAAACTAACAGTGTGCAAAAAGTGCACAGTTAAAATTTACACAGTTGCTACAACATATTTTTCATTGAGATCTAATTAATTTACACCGTTGGGGCAACTGCAAAAAAACAGTTAGGAAGCAAACAGTAAATAAATATGTATAAACAGTTACAGGAACTTTTTGGTCAATAATAACAACGTATCCTGGCAGTAATTTAAATTTCAACGGTTAAACATCAGTCCGGATAAGACAGTAAAATTAACTGTTTTACTTTAACTGTTTTTTTTCAGTTATGCTAACGTGTTTAATGTGTTGGCTCCATTTTAACCTCGCATAACGGTAACTTTTATCGGTTTTCGGGTTACTCGAACTGTATTTTTTTTCAGTGTGTCATGTTTTAAATGGTGTCGTTCTTAACCTAGTTTGAGGACTAACGATACATACATACATACAAAGACACACGCTTTATTCAAAAAAAAGGAAACGATATGCCCCCTTTTTACAGTGGCTTGCACCACCGGATGTCATGTTTTTATCCTTAGTTTGAGGACTAACGACGTCATGTTTTCAACGAAGTCATATTTTTTTACCTTGTTTGAGGACCAACGATGTCATGTTTTTAACCTAGTTTGAGGACCAACGATGACATGTTTTTAACCTAGTTTGAGGACCAACGATGTGATGTTTTCAACATGTAATTTACGGGCTGTGTGCTGAGTTGACCACTGTACCCAGACTTTTTGCGTTACACATTTATCTGGTCCTATTGTCGTAACTGGCATTATACAAACCTGGCACTTTGAGTGTGATTTTTTGTTTATCTGACTGTACATAACGTGGTCAACTGAGCTCGCGAATCAGATCGCAGCGGGCCGAGTCGACCATGAAAGTAACTGAAAGTAGTCAACTCAGCCCGTGAGCTGAACGGACTATGGATTCAGTTAACCCCTAAGGCACCTAAGCGTAAGCTTTTAAATTATGAAACCAATTCAGGAGTCGATCGTACCGAATCTGAAATTATGCGTATCCAGCATGTTGCGAGTTTACCTTTACCACGGTATATTTCATTTTGTTTCTATCGAAGATATTTACCGGTCGTCATCTGGATACAGAATTTAATTTAGAAGTTTCATAGCGGGTGCTGAATTTTAGGTAACAAACTTTTTATCTATCTATTTAATAAAAATTACAAATTAATTAAAAATTACTGTTCGTTTGTATTCGAATCATTGGGAACGGTCAGACAGATTTGACTTTTTTTATTTTTTTGGTAGGTAAGTTTTTTACAGAAAGAAAACGTTGAAAAGTTTCCCGGAAAATTGAAAAATTAGGGAAAAACTTTAGGTACTTTTTTCTATGGGATTTGTTTATGAACTCAAGATAAATAATAATAAATAAATAATAAATAAATAATACTGGACAGTTCACACAACCAATATCTAGCCCCAAGCTAAGCAGAGCTTGTGTTATGGGTACTAGATAACTATACGGGTAGATAGTTGATTAAACTCAAGACAGGACAATGTCTGTCAGGTCAACGGTTGAGCGGATTGTCATGATATTTAGTCTGTGGATGGATGTTGGGGGGCTGGGGGGGAGGCGCAATGCGTGCGAAATCGCGGGCAAACTGTTAGTTATCAATATGTATTTGAAATCGTTGCGTGACTGATTGTCTCACTAACTGACTAGCAACGCCCATCCTAAACTGTAACCGTGTAAAAATGCGAATTTCCTTTGGAATAGTTACACAGTCTTTCGTCTCTTGTTTTGACAAGCACTTTCAAATTAGATCGAAAGAGACGAAACACGGTGTAACTAAACGAAGAATATTCTGCGTTTATTAGTAGATCATCATCATCATCATCATCAAACTACTGCAGTCTATCGCTGGACATAGGTCTCTCCCTGGCCCGCCACTGAGCCCGGTCTTCTGCTCTCCTCATTTCTGCCAGCCACCCCGTGCAAGTCGTCGCTCCACCTAGCCAGAGGGAACCCTTCTACGTTTTATAAGACGCGGTCTCCACTCAAGAACTCGTTTACTCCAACGGTTATCGGTTCTTCTGTAGAAATGACCGGCTCCAACTCCAGCACGGTACGATTAGTAGCACGGTATGTCCTAATGACCTGATTTTTGGAGGGTATGTACATTCGTTTTAAGGTCTAAGGATGCCCCCAGAAAGGAATTTCCAAAATTCGCCCCCTAAGGGGACGCAGTGGGGTGTTTAAGTTTGTATGGAAAAAAAACTCCATGTGTACAAGGTCGCGGGCGTACCACCAGTCTACACTAATATTATAATGAGGAAAGATTTGTATTTTTGTATGTATGTTTGTAATTAATAAACTCAAAAACTACTATGCCGATTTCAAAAATTCTTTCACCATTGGAAAGCTACTTCACCCTGAGTGACATAGGCTACCAGGAGGGGATAGGAGGGGGAGGGGGGCTGTTTTTCATCCTGAAGCTACCCGTGTGAAGCTGTGACGAGTCGCTAGTCTTCAATAAAGCACCGAAAATTTTCAATTCCCTTAAAATTTAACATAAATTAATAATGTTGCTTACATAAGTAATTCTATTCACCTTTAATTTTAATTAACCTTCCACCTGTGCAATTGATTCCAAGATACGTACTCACATAATCAACGACCGTATTTTTAACGATAAAAACAATATAAGGCTATCCGTAAAGGGTATAATCTGGCACAAGATAGGTATAATAAAGTAAAATGTGAGAATCGCAGAGAAAGAAAAAACCTATGCTAACCAACACACGCTTTTCAATGAAAAACATAAGGGCCCTAACTCACCGAGTTGCCATGGTGACGTTGCCTGCAACCATATCCATGGCTACCTCTGGCTACCTTCAGTTGCCAAATGGAGTAGCCAGTGGCTAATCATTCAATTAAATTATGATCGGACTAACCTGATATTGCGGTATTCTATAAACATGGATGAATTTGAATTTTCACAATAAATCCTTCATATAAAAACTTTTTTTTTCACAAAACACGTGTGCTATGTACACGTGTGCCGTCAAAAAAGGTCCACGCTCAGCATAATCCAGCGAATTTCAGCACAAACCTGTTTTTTTTTTTTTTTTTTTGAAACTTGATAGATATATAGATTAGATGGATTAACTCTTTATTGTACACAAATAACACACAGAAATACAAAACATAACTCAATAACAAAAAAATAACAGAAATGTACAATGGGCGGTCTTATCGCTTATAGCGATTTCTTCCAGACAACCTTAGTATGGAGAGGACTATATGGAAGAATGGGACAACTAATAGGAAACTAATAGGCAAACTAGCTTACGGCCCCACCTGATGTAAAGTGGTCACCGTCGCTTATAGACACCGGCAACACCTGAGGTATTGTCGATGCGCTGCCTACCCTGAAGGAATTTATGATCATTTTTCTTGAAGCGACACATGTCGTAACCAAGCGGGAAAACCTCAGATGGAAGCTCATTCCATAGTTTATAGTTATGAGGAAGAAATATGGCACGATTGTAAGTTTAGTTCATCTAGTTAGTAGTAGAGCTTTTTCGTGAAAGAGTTCGTCCGGGGTAGTACTACCCCCATACCTATTTCTGCCGCAAAGCAGTAGTGCTCGGATTACTGTGTTCCGGCACAGATACAATAATACTATACTAGTAGTTCCGGTTTGAAGGTGCCGGTGAAATTTCTGTCATCAAAAGTTATATAAAAAAATAAAAAATAAAAAACTATCTAATATAATATGATAGCGCGTTGCTGAAGTAGGTAAGTACATACATAGACCGCCCGATGGGGGAGCTATGTATGTACTTACATAGCTCGCCATAGCACATAGCTCTAGCTATTGGAGCTTCTCTTGCTCTGTGGAAGAGTACAAAAGTTTCATAGAAGACCCTGAAACCGAAATGATATTTTTCGTGCTTGTCCGGCCTAAGAATAGACTCTTTCGTCTCCGCCCGTAGATGTTTTTTTTTTTTTTTTTTTTTTTTTATACTACCAAGGTGGCTTCCAAGCTTACGGCCCACCTGTTGGTAAGAGGTTACCGTAGCCTATGAACGCCTGCAATACCAGAGGCATCACACGCGCGTCGCCGACCCTTTAAAGATTTCCAAACACCCAATTTATTACCCGGTCTTGTTTGTAAGATAAGGGTATAAGATTTGTCCTGGCTGCTAGCTTATTTATGGAATGTGTTATTACTTGAAGAAAGCGTTAGGTGAGTCAGTCATGGGAAGCAATGGCAGCGATGAGCTCACCACTCTTCACGCCTGTATTCCACGATTGTGCAACCAACTGCGAAAAGAGGCCCATTGAGGTTCTGCCTAACCCTTCGGGAAAAAAGGCGTGTGCCTATGTATGTAATTTTTCGTGTCTATTACCGGCCAGAAAGCTTCCATTGCTCTACGAGTGCATGTGAATACGTATAACATGGGTAATTCAGAAGAAGGGTTCCATATTTAATAAAGATTACCCGATGCCCGAGTGGCAGAATTACCCGAGGTTATCTGCGGGTCAGATGCTTTATTAAATGTGAGCTTTTTGTTACCCAATGCTTTTTTTAAATGTTTAATACAGTTCAGAATGGAGGTAATGTGTGTTTCTGCTGGTAATGAGGTAGTCGTATATTGTTTTATGATTTCAACTACTTTCCACAGCAAAATGAGGTTACGACAGCCTATAGAGCATGTCGAGATTATTCTTTGACAAGGACTGCCTAGCTTAGAGCATTTGCTCGATGCTGCCTAAGTATTCGGGCTACAAGTGAGGTGGTTGAGTGAAGTGAAGTGTCATCCATAGATAATGCTGTCATCGAGACAACCATGAGAGAGAATGAATGTTTGACACACCTAACTTTACCGCAGTCAAATATTATCTTACTGCGCAATGCGTGACTTCACCCCATGACTCGCTCAGCGAGTTCACCGAGCCCCGAATACCACGGCTGGTTGACAATTATGTCCCGTGAGTTGATCAAAAGGAGCCCAAACACTGCCAGGCTACTCTACCAATCCTCGAGGAGTTCAGTTACAGTTTTTTTTTATCATGTTTGCTTTTGCGGCTTGCATGTGTGTGTCTTTGATTGTTTAGTCATAAATAAACGTTTCTTTCTTTCTTTCTTTCTTTCAATTCTTCACCTTTTTTTTATCTTCGTGAATTTCTGTATAAGCAGTTGATTAAAAGCCGTCCTAGTGCGAGTTGGACTCGCACACGAAGGGTCCGTACCATTATCTATAAAAAAGTCAAAAAAAACATTTGTTGTATGAAAGCCCCCTTCAATATTTATTTTATTCTATTTTTTAGTATTTGTTGTTATAGCGGTAATAGAAATACATCATCTGTGAAAATTTCACCGGTCTAACTATCACGGTTCATCAGGTACGGCCTGGTGACAGGCGGACAGACAGACAGACAGACGGACAGCCGAGCCTTAGTAATACGGTCCCATTTTCTTTGGGTACGGAACCCTAAAATGTACAATATTGAAGTGTGTGTTTGTATAAATCTACCTAGAATTTGTTTGCCTGTAAAATTTAAATCTCTGTTTTAAAAGATATTTCTTTGAGAATTTTTTCTCTGCTCTAAAAGTTAGCCGATCGTGTAATGCTACTACAAAAAATAAGTCGGTGATATCAAGAATCACGGCACCAAATATCACTTTCATATGTTTTGTAATTGTTGAGAAAAATCTAGATCCCTGCCACTGAAATTTCCAATCCGTCATTTTAAGGCTGATTTCCCAGTCGCAAACTGTTCGCCGCCGACTGAGTTAACGGCACGACGGCGTATCGGTTTAGTACGCCCTTCCGTATATTTGAAATGGAGTGTTCATAGTTTGCTAGTTTTGCGCTCCCTCTACGCAGTTTGCAGCGTTACGCGCAAAACTAGCAAACTGTGACCACTCTATTTCAAAAATGGAAGGTCGTTCTAAATCGATACGCCGCTAACTCAGTCGGCCGCGAACAGTTTGCCTACTGGGGACGCATTCTGAAGGTGGATGATCACGCTTGCAGCGCGAAATTCAAATTTTTTGGTATTTTTTGCCCATTACAGCTCATCAACACTTCTTCTGATAGCGAAAATTGAGTTCGCGAGTACTAGGAGACTTAACACACATGTTTTAATTGATGCTATCTCATATATATCATCAGTTTAGCTATGATACCCCATAGCTAAACTGATAACACATTTTTACAGTGTTTTTTTTTGTTTAGGGGTATCGTAGCTTAACTGATGATATTTATGAGATACTATCAATTAAAACATGTGTGTTAATTCTCCTGGTTCTCGCGAACTCAACTTTTGCTATCAGAAGAAGTGTTGATGAGCTGTAATGGGCAAAAAACACCAAAAAATTTTAATTTCGTGCCTCTAGGGTGAGCATTCATCTTAAATGCGAAAAGGCTCTCGCAAGGCAATGTGACTTGTAGACAGCTCATTACCTTTCAGTGGCCGTCGGGTAAATGCAATATACGTCAAATCCAACAGATACACAAAATACGTTTCTGGTTTATTGTAGCAACTGACAAGTGACAGCTAAATGCAAAATGGCGAATATAATGTAATACAAATTGTATATATGAAGATACGAATGTGACTGATTTTATGAAAACATTTTTTTATTTTTACATTGTTTGAACTTTGCTTGAACACGATCTCACCTGTTAGTAAGTGACGATGTTGCCGACGATGGAGCAAAATAATACAACGTTTCGTTTCGATACGAATGCGATGGTAGCCTAACGGTTCAATAGTGCAACTCAGAATCCAACGATACCGGATTCGATCCTAGGCTCCGCACCAATGACTTTTCTAAGTTATGTGCGGATTTCCATCGCTCTGTGCTTCGGAGGGCACGTTAAGCTGTCGGTCCCGGCTGTTATTGATTAATAGCAGTCGATAAGCCATGTCAGAGGCCCTCGGGCGGCTTGACAAATTCCGACACCAGAGGCCAGCACTACCTCATACGAAACGAAACGAATAATACAAAAAAATAATAATAATAATAATAATAAAGTTGTTGAATATCACACAGGTATTCATCAACGCTATCAGTATGGAGTTTGGTGTAGATAAGTGTGCGGTCATGCAAGTACAGCGGGGGAAAGTTGTAAATTCCACGAACTTGCAGCTTTCTGAGACAATGTCACTCAGATCTCTCTCCGAAGTCGAAACCTACAAATACCTTGGTATGTCGGAGTCGTTAGGCATGGTAGATGGGGACATAAAGCTGTCGGTGAAGGAGCGTTTCTTTTGCCGCTTGACAAAAGTACTTAACAGTCTTTTGTCGGGAGGCAACAAGGTTCGCGCGTTTAACGGCTGGGTTATGCCTCTGCTCATATACACCTTCGGCATATTAAGGTGGACACAGACAGAGTTAGATGCCCTGGATTGTAGAGTTCGTCAACTATTAACGACCCATCGCATGCGACACCCTCGTTCGTCAGTTATGAGAATGTACATCCCGCGGAAGGATGGAGGTCGAGGCTTTTTAAATGCCAAGACTCTCCACAACAGCGAGGTGTGCAATCTCAGGGAGTACTTCCTCCATGCCGAGTACGGGATGCATCACGATGTCGTTGCAGTTGATAAGAACTTTACCCCGCTCTCTTTTTCTCTCTTTTTTTTTTTTTTTTTTTTTCTTTTTTGCTCTCTCTGAAGTAAACAACAAGATGGCTAGTTCAAGACTGTTTATTCATTCACATAAATGCCTACCCACATATATCAAATCATTACAAATCCAGTACATCTTTCCCTTAATGATCTAGTTTTACAGACAGTAATTTGTACCATCGGTATTTAAGTTAAACATTCAATTTAATAGATATAGGTGAATACAGAACCTATCTCCTTCTTTCTCGGAAAAAATAAATAAAGAAACAAGTACCTATATCATATCATAAAATCATAACATTACAGCAGGCAGGTAAAAGTAGGCACAATGATCAACGACAGTATGGGGCAGAAACATGCATAGTTATCATGCATGCATGTATTATCTAAAAATAATATAAAATGAGTATGTACCTAAAGTTTAGAATAGGTATTGAATTATAGGAGTATGGTATCATTATTTATAAACTATATTTAACTAATCATTATTATTTAGTTAAACAAATCCATATACAATAAGATTATAATATATTGTTTAACATAACTACTTTTTAGCAATAGTTTTGAAAACGGGTTAACAATTACAAACAAAATTCGGAAGAAAATTATATAACTGTGGTTTTATCTACTTCACAATAGTAGCTATTTACACCTTGTTATTAATTAAACCCACAGAAGCATTTTGGGTAGGTATGTTTAGTTACTTTTTATTAGATAAATAATTATTAATAGATTAGGTAAGTAACCGTATACAAAATATCAATACCGTACCAGTTTTAGCTTTTTCTTAGCATCTATTGCAGCAGCCCTAACATGACGTTGGTTTGAGGGATTCGGAGATTCATCCGATGGACAATCGTGATCTGAGTCATCATCGGTGTTCACACACGAACCGAAGGATTCTGATTCTCCGAGGCCCCCGCCACACGCCTCGTCCTCACGCATCGTCTCATCGAACAATGTCGCAGAAGACGATGATTCGGGGATTTTAATAAGGTGCCTCCTATTCCTACGGAAGACCTTTCCCGCGCCATCAGTGACTAGGTAGGACCGCGGTTCTGGAGCGCGAGAAGAGACGCGCATGTGGCGCCGCGCGGCGCCGTCTGCCGTCACCACCTCGTCGCCGGGGTGCAGCTTCGGAAGCGCTCGAGCGCTTCTATCGTACTGATGGCGGCTTCTTTCTTGATTTCGCAAAATATTTTCAAGGTCAGCAGCATTATTCCTGTCTGGCTTTAATTTGTCAGGGTGCGATGGCAAGCGCGTGTTGAGCCTTCGACCCATGAGTAGTTGGGCAGGACTCGCTATGCCGTCTCTCGCGGTCGACCTATAATTGAGCAGGGCCAGGTAGAAATCTTGATTAGAGTCTAAACACTTTTTTATCAACTCTTTAACGGTGCGCACGGCACGCTCGCTTCGTCCGTTAGATTGGGGGTAGCTAGGAGAAGAGGTGGTGTGCTTGAATCCCCAGGCCTGCGCGAAGCTCCTAAACTCTTTAGACGCATATGCCGGACCATTGTCTGTTATTAGTTCCTCGGGAATCCCGTGTCGGGCGAACTGATCCTTCATCGCTAAGATAGCCTGTTTAGATGTGATACCTTTAATTGGACATACTTCTACATAGTTTGTTAGATAATCAACTATAATTAAATAATACGCTCTAGAATATTCAAATATGTCAGAGCCCAGTTTTGACCACGGCAAATGTGGAATAACGTGAGGTACCATGGGTTCGCGCATGGGGCGTGCTGCGTGCTCGGCGCATACGCGGCATCGGCGGACCGTCTGCTCGACGTCGCGCGCCATCCCCGCCCAAAACATGACGTCACGCGCTCGTCGCTTGCACCGGTCGATGCCAAGGTGTCCCTCGTGCACACGCGAAAGCATTTCGCTCCGCAGCTCTCGTGGAATAAAAACTAAATTATTGCAGAATATTACACCATGCGCATATTCTAAACCTTCTCTGTAGCTCCAGTACTGCCGCACGCATTCTTCCGTTTGATACTTATTTGTAGGCCAGCCGTGCAAAATGTAATCTATTAAAACCTTAGACTCACTGTCATGGCCCATATGTCCCTTTATCAACTTAAGTCGCTCCTCGCTGACTCTTACGTTCTGTAGCAGAAAGCAGGTCTGCTCTTCTATTTCCTCAGACAACTTGGTGTGTAGGCGTTCTGGAAGCGGTGCCCGCGAGAGGGTGTCAGCGATATACATGTATTTTCCTGGTTTGTAGACGACCTGAAAGTCATATCGCTGAGTACGAAGCATCATACGTTGCAGTCTCGCCGGGACTGAATCAAGCGACTTTTTGAAGAGTGCTTCAAGCGGCTTGTGGTCCGTTTCCACAGTGATATTGCTCTTGCCAAAAACATACTGGTTAAATCTTTCTAGAGCGAAAACAATTGCGAGCATCTCCTTTTCTATCTGAGCGTACCTCTGCTGCGTATCTGTGAGTGTGAGCGACGCAAACTCGACCGGCCGCCCTCCCTGCAGCAGCACAGCGCCGAGCGCCCGCGAGCTCGCGTCCACTGACAGCAGCGCGGGCTCGCGCGCCGCGTACAGCGTCAGCACCGGTGCGCTGCACAGCGCGCTCTTCAGCGAGCTCACCACGCGCTCCTCACACGCGCCCCAACACCACTCGCTGTCCTTCTTCAGCAGGTTGCGCAACGGACTAACCTTTTCAGAGTAGTTGGGGATAAATTTACTTACATAGTTTACCATACCGAGAAACCTTTCGAGTGCTTGCCTGTCACTCGGGCTGGGCATCTCTGTGATAGCTCTCAACTTTGCATGATCTATTTTCATGCCCTCGACGCTAAATGTGTGGCCAAGGTAGGTGACCTCTGTCACACAAAATTCACATTTATCGCGATTAAATTTTATACCGACGCAGCGGGCCCTATCAAGGAGACAGGCAAGACGTTTATCGTGTTCTTCTTTCGTGGACGCCCAAACGATAATATCGTCGACAAAGGAATCAACTCCCTCCAGGTCTTCGAGGAGCTGTCGAACCTTGGCATGAAAAACTTCCGAAGCCGAGTTAATTCCGTAGGGTAGCCGCAAATACTGGTATCTGCCGAACGGAGTGCCAAAAGTGCATAAGTCGGCACTCTCTTCATCGAGCTGAACCATCCAGAAGCCTGACTTGGCATCCAACTTACTAAAATACCGCGCACCCTTTAACTGGGTGGCTATTTCAGTTATAGTCGGCAAGGGGTAATGCTGTCGCCTGATTACCTTGTTGAGAGGTCGTGGATCCAAGCATACTCTCAAGCTAGCATTCTTCTTAGCTACGATGACGATACCGTTGACCCAAGAGGTTGGGTGTGTTACCTTCCTTATAACACCTAACTCCTCCATCCGGGTCAACTCTCTTTGCAGTTGGTCCCTCACACCAATAGGTATCTTCCTGACAGGGCATATGCAAGGGCTAGCTTCACTTTCTAACGGTATTTTATAGCGTCCCGGCAACTTACCTAAACCTTTAAATAAATCATCATAATTTTCCAAATTGATTGAGTAAATTCTTTGTATTAATCCTAATTCCTCTAAACCGTGTTTTCCCAAAATGCTCTGACAGGTCTCACCGGATATTACAAATTTTAACTGATATTCACGCTTTTTATGTTCGAGTTTAATTGTAGTCGAACCTACAATTGATAAGTAATTACCACAAAAAGATTTTGCGCGTACCTTATCTATACTCAGCTGCGACAAAGAAAATCCTAACTTGACAAAATCCACTTGTGATAAAACATTTAAGTCAGACCCCGTGTCCAATTTAAATTCGTGTCTAGACTTACACTCGGGTAAATAGAATGTTTCACGCCATTTATCATCATTTGTCCTTGAAATAGAAACGACACACTCAATTGTAGATATGTAATACAACTCACCGTCGTCGGCGCTGTCCTCATTTACCTCATAAACTTTCTTATATTTCCTTGTCGGACACATCGCTTTATAATGGCCTTTGTTGCCGCAAATGAAACACTTCACTCTTTTGGCCACACACCGATCACCTCCGTCACAGTGAACACTGGCGCACGCGCCGCACGCCCCGGCGTGCCCTGCACGCGCGCCGTCGCCGCTTACGCCGCCGCGGCCGGCCCCGCTCGGCCAGCTCGCGCCTGCTGCGCGCGCACTCCGCTCGCTGCCGTCGCCGCCGCGCGCCCGGCTCGCCCCGCCAGCACCGTAGCCGCGCCCGCCCGCGAATGCCTTAGCTCCACGCTGGAATGCTCCGGATCTCCATAACGCATCCACCGATGCGGGTTTTGGTTCACTTTTGACACCTTCAATTTGACGGCTCTGATCTATTGAAGTTTCATTGGCTTGGCAAATTTTTACAGTCTTTTCCAACGTTAGCTCATCAGCCCTTAGCAGCCGGTCTCGCACGCCACTGTCGGCGACACCGCAAACGATCTTGTCTCGAACCAAGCTATCTTCCAGTTGCCCAAACTCGCACTTCTGGCTCAATAGTTTTAAAGCCGTGACGTATTCATCTATGCTCTCACCGGTTTCCTGGTTCCGGGTGAAGAATTTGAATCGAACCATTATTATATTGGTTTTAGTACCGAAGTACACATTGAAAGCTTCGATTAGTTTTTTGAAGTCCTCTCGATCAGCTTCATCATTGAATTTCAATGTCATATAAATATCATATCCCTCGGGACCGATTAAATTTATCAATAAACTGGCTTGTACGTCACTACTTTCCTTATGCACACCCGATGCTTTAACAAACACTTGGAATTGCCGCAGCCATCTCTGCCACGCGTCGGCGCGCGACGCTGGCCCACCTTCCAAGGTTAACTGAGCTGGAGCACGAGCATGCTCCATTATTTATAACACCTTTCGATATTATCACTATAATTACACACTGCGAGAAGTCTTTGTGCACAATAACTGTAATAACTTAATTAATTTCGGTTTACCGCTGTCACCATGATGTAAACAACAAGATGGCTAGTTCAAGACTGTTTATTCATTCACATAAATGCCTACCCACATATATCAAATCATTACAAATCCAGTACACTTAGCAAAAGAGAACTGGCGTAAACCATCAGCCCTGAGCACTCAGGAACGCAAGACCGTATGGGAGAGCAAGGAACTGCACGGGCGGTTTTACAAGGCCCTCACAGGGCCCGATGTAGATCTGCTCGCTTCAGTAAACTGGTTACGTTTCGGTGACCTCTTTGGGGAAACCGAGGGTTTTGTCTGTGCGATTATGGATGAGGTCATCAAGACGAACAATTATCGAAAGTACATCATGAAGGATGGGACGGTTGATATCTGTAGAGCATGTCACCGTCCCGGAGAATCCCTCAGGCATGTGCTTTCGGGTTGTTCGCATCTTGCTAACTCAGAGTATCTGCACAGACACAACCAAGTAGCCAGGATCATTCACCAGCAACTTGCCCTCCGATACGACCTTGTGGGACCTGAGGTGCCGTACTATAAGTACGTGCCTCAGCCGGTTCTTGAAAATGGCCGTGCCACGCTCTACTGGGACCGGTCTATCATCACGGATAGGACTATTGTTGCCAATAAGCCTGATATCGTGCTGGTAGACCGGTCGGAACGCCGGGCGATACTTGTTGATGTCACTATCCCGCATGATGCTAATCTCGTGAAGGCCGAGAAAGACAAGTTAAGCAAGTACCTTGACTTGGCTCACGAGATTACCGCCATGTGGGATGTGGATTCAACGATTATCGTCCCGATAGTCGTTTCAGTGAATGGACTGATTGCGAAGAGCTTCGACCAGTACCTTAAGAAGCTCTCGCTAAATAGTTGGATCAAGGGTCAGATTCAGAAGGCGGTACTCCTGGACTCGGCACGTATAGTCAGGAGGTTCCTCTCTCTGCAGTCCTAGCCCCCGACCGTTTGGGCCTCGCTCCGCGTTCGGTGGTTCCCCGTTTTGATTTATATTTTTCACTATAATGTTTTTTACTATTTATTTTTTTGTAGATAGTATTGCTTTATAGTGAAGAATATATTTTTTTACGAGATTTTTAATAAATGAGTGGTATAATAATAATAAATATATAGGTCTAGAAGGCACCTATTCACTCCTGCCTTGAAGTGGCCCAGATTATAGTTTTCAGGAAAGACAGATGGAGGTAGTTTATTTCACTCCTTAGCAGAATCTAATATACCTAATCACATAGCGAAGTGAGTTATGGAGAGAGTTATGCTATGAGTTTCACTACATTATAAAATCTGAAACGAGGTAACACGTATAACCTAGATAAGTGACATAGCTCTCAGAGTTAGCAAGTTGAAGTGGCAATGGGCCGGCCATATAACACGATAAGTGTAACGATAAACTTAGTTAAAAGGATATAAAAAAAAAAAACGCGAAAATCGGTCGCACCACATATTAAACTATGAAAGCTTACAAAAACATTGTAGTAAGTATTAATTAAAATAATACCAATGGAGTTATATAAGATTTAAAAAAAAAACCGTGTATCAACTGTAGAGATTTTTCTATTATGTTTTGTTTTTTCGTTATATTCCATTGTATTTGTCCACATAGACCCTTTAGCGTTTTAAAAAGCCCGCAATGCTACGGCATTTCTTCAATCATGCGCTTATTGCGTAGTTCCTGTCTGTACCGTAATAGCGGTCAACTGACGAAGGTCTCCCTTCGACCCCTGTCAGAGCCACACGAGACTGGAAAAAACGTGCCGGCCAATAGAAATCATCTCTGTGAAGTCACGGCTGGAACGAGGATTGATTTAATATCGAAATCACTAGTGAGTAATGAGCAAATACGCAACCAATGAGGAGTTTTCTAAATGTAGTTCTTTCATCGTCAAGAGATGGCACTCGCGTCACTCTTGGTGTTTACCTACTTATTAAATTGTGTTATGGTAGTGGCGAACTTTGTTAAGCCATCGTAAATAGTTTAAAAAAACCAGCCAAGTGCGAGTAGGACTCGCACACGAAGGGTTCCGTACCATTATCTATAAAAACGGCAGAAAATTACGTTAGTTAATAAATAAAAATTAAAATTTCACGCAAAAAGTGGTCAAACATCCCAAAAACTGACCTCGCAAATCATTGCTAAGAAAAAAAACGAATTGCATTCGATTTGGAAAAATCACGTTTGTTGTATGGAATTGAATTATTATGGAATTGTATGGAATTGTATGTATGAATTGTATGGAATTGAATATTGTTGAATATTTATTTTATTAAATTTTTTTGTATTTGTTGTTGAGCG
The DNA here is from genome assembly GCA_932527175.1 of Operophtera brumata. Classification (NCBI taxonomy): domain Eukaryota; kingdom Metazoa; phylum Arthropoda; class Insecta; order Lepidoptera; family Geometridae; genus Operophtera; species Operophtera brumata. Next base: position 20,767,596 of record OW052234.1, read on the forward strand.
GCAACAGAAATACATCATCTGTGAAAATTTCACCGGTATAACTATCACGGTTCATGAGATACAGCCTGGTAACACCATTATCTATAAGAATGGCATAAAAAAAGGTTTTTGTATGGGAGCCCCCTTAAATATTTATTTTATAGTTTTTTACAAAAAAAAAAAAAAACACTGGGGAAAACTCCTCATTTCAAGTGGGTAGATTATCGTTCTTTTGGGGGTGTAAAATTTATATTATGACGAAGATCTCTGCAATTTTCAATCAAAAGATTCTTTTTTTTTTTTATTTGAAAATCCAAGAAAGTTTACTTCGGAATTAAACTCACAGTTTGCACAGAGAGATTCGGTTGCTTTGGAAAGTTCGCTGGTGAAAGCAAAATTATTCACGCCGATAACTGCATAAAATCTAATAGGAGATAAAACCATTTATTAATTTAAACGTATATAGATACATCAATTCTTTAGTTCACCGGAGGAAAAAATAAATTTGTTGGAAGATAGATAGATAGATAAAGTCTATATTTGCAACTTCCTTCAGACACACACATACAAATTACAACAAATTGTACAGTGCATAAGTAAAAATAAACAATAAAATACAGTATACTAAAAAAAACAATAATAAATACAAAATCCAAGTAAAATGTCTGTGTGTGCTGCAGTATGTCAAAAAGGCCATGGCTCAGCGAGATATTTTGCTCAAAAACTAAAAACACTGATTTTCAGCCATAACCCATCGATAGCAAGCAGAACTAGTTTCAAAACAGTGTGGAAATAGGTATTAAAAAGTGAAAAAAAGTGACCTATTGAGGGTGTCTCGACCCTCAGCATTGAGGAGTACGACGCGAGGAGGAGGACTTAGGATTAGTAAGATAGTAGGATAAATGCTATGGTGTAGCCATTCGAAGAATAGACCCCCCCCCCCGGTCTCCTCCGTAAAAGCCGACTAAGGGTTTACACCAGGGGATGGACAGCAGCATCCACCAGAGTACCTGCTCACCACCAATACTGCAATCACCAATTTTTTTTTTTTTAAATCTTTGATAGACCTTTGTTTGACCACAATCTCACCTGTTGGTAAGTGACGACAAGCGTGGTGATCATTGGAAGTCCCCTCATTGCATTATATGGAGGTCGCCTCGTTCAAAAGTGGACGTCTTAACGACTGATGGTGATCGTAATAAATCATCACCGATAGACCAGTAACGGAAAATTCTCGTTCACACAAAATTACCCATTTATTTCATTCTGTAAACTTAGGAGTAGGCGTGATTAGTTTGCTTCTCGTATTGCATGAAATATTCAGGGCACTTAATCGTGGCTTTGTTTTGGAGCCACGCAACGTTTATAAATTGACAATTGAAACTTTGCTTGTTTTGTTCAGTTCTTACTGCTTTGATGTCAAAAGTTTGACGCACAACGAAATTGATAGTGATGGAGCTACGCTAGAAAATCCCTTTAGTTTTGCTCTGTAATTATCTTGAATGATGAATCAATTATTTTTTCTAGCATAAAAACTTAGTAATCAATATATATTATAAAAGAAAGTTGATGTTGGTATGTTCCGATAAAACTCAAAAACGAACCAATGCAGCCCAAAAAAGGTTTAACCGTAGGGTAGCCCCAACCCTCCCATACATGAAGAAAGTTCGGGTTTTGGGCTGCGCGGTTAAGGTTTAGAGAAAAACGGTTTAGAAGGTTTGGGCGTAGTAACTATAAGTAATCTGTGGTTTGGGTTTTGGGCTGCGTGGTTAAGGTTTAGAGAAAAACGGTTTAGAATGAGTTCAACTTGACCTGAAACTCAACTAAAACTTCTAGAAGGTTCGAGGAAGTTCGAAAACTTCGGGGAGGTACTAGAAAGTTTAAGGCAATTCTAGAAGGTTCGAGAATCTCCAGAAAAGTTAGAAAAAGTTCGAGAACTTTCGAGAAATTTCCAAAAGTTCTAGAACCTTCTTGAAATTTCTTTTACTTCAAAAACCTTTTATAAAAGTTTGAAAAAGTTGAGAACTTTCAAGAAATTTCCAAAAGTTGTAGAACCTTCGAGGAATTTCCAAAAATTCATAAACCTCCAGAAAAGCTTGAAAAACATCGAGAACTTTCGAGAAATTTTCGAAAGTTCTAGAACCTTCGAGAAAGTTCCAAAATTTCAAAAACATCGAAAAATGTTTGAAAAAGATCGAGAACCTTCGGGAAATTTCTGAAAGTTCAGGAACCTGCGCGAAGCGCGGGGCCCCAGCTAGTAATGTATACAAGTAGGTAGATATTTGTTGTTGACTGTACCAAACTTCTTTGAAAAATTCTTAAGGGTTCCTTCAGGAACAAAAAACTAATTAAAATAATCATATTAAAATGATTCCTTTGGCAACAGGATCGAACAGGAACAAGATTACAGGTATAAGGGATCTAAAAGGACAAGGGATCGATCTCAAGGGATCATACAGGAACTACTCCTTGTTCAGACTTGCAATTTAATCTCATTGAAATCTCATATTTGAAATGGAAAAGAAAAACAATTTAATAGCTCAGATTCTTAAAAATTAATTATTGTACAATGGTTTTGTATTGACAAAACTTGTATAAATTCGGTTTGTTAGCCAGGTCACAGATAAAATAATACTATAGGCTAGGTCAACATTTACAATGCAACGAAATTGTTTTAAATTTCGTGACGCGATAACTGCTTTGTGAATGCGTTCTTTTTTCTTTATAATTGGCGTCGCACATTACATTGCATTTGCCATTTTCAAATACAATATAATTTTATTGTATTTTCGATATAATTTGCAACGTTACACTCCTTCCAAACAGTCAGAATCACAGTCAAGTCATGTTTTAGTAAAATGGTGGCGTTTTACTGATTCATTTTCGGTGATTCATCTATGGCCCTCGCTTTAAATCCGTCCTTTATTCACTAATGTCATAATATACTATTTTTTGTTGTCTGCCTCTTAAACTAAACACACGTCATAAGCGTCATATCCATAAAAGAAAGCATATACATGTAGGCCCTGACTGAAGTACAAAGCTAAATTGGTGTTATATTTCTGCATAACTTTGGCAAGCATTGAGAAGTAAGTTAGTATGAGTATTTCTACCACGTTCCATATTTTCATTTGAAGTGGTTTCGCTTCTCGGTATTCAGTATTTGAACAGTTTTGAATTCAGTTTAGATATCAAAAACTTTTACTCGAATACCCTTTGTACCTAGGTTCGTTTGGAAGTTTTGAATAACAATATTTGAGTGTTTGTTTCAACCGTTCTACGTTCAACCCATTTAGGTACCTATTTATATAGTTTCAAACCATTATTTATTTGTGTATGAAATGAAATGAAGATAAAGATAAAGATAAAGATAAAGATAAAGATAAAGATAAAGATAAAGATAAAGATAAACATAAAGATAAAGATAAAGATAAATATAAAGATAAAGATAAAGATAAAGATAAAGATAAAGATAAAGATAAAGATAATTTATTTGCTTAAACATATGTACAAATTGATGGTAAAAATATGAGTAAGACACAATATGTTTGGCCGCTGCCATGCCGGCGTGCACATGTGAAATTTATTGAATGTGAAGTTAGCTTTATTTTTCTATTATTAGGATCCTATTATTAGTTTAATACACTATTAAACGAGCAATCATTATATATTTGTGAAAATTACGTTCTCGAAAACGGCACTAACGATTTTGATGAAATTTGCAAAAAAAAATATTTTGGCGACTAAATTTTTCCACTATAAGTATTTTTTCCCGGTTTACTATTCGTTAACATTCACAGGTTATCAAAGAGTTAGATATTGTTAGGCGGAGCAAACTAATACTAATTTAGAAAATTCAAATGACAATATAATGGCTGAAGACGGACATTACAGATTTTAAGGGTAAATACATGCTAAACATATACTTGACTTTATACTTTATTTATTTAAAAAACACACACATCATACATATTACACATTCAAAAAAATTACAAGGACAAAATAAATTCTGATATGTACAACGTTAATGGTGTTCTATAACATTTACCACAAACATTGCACACAAAGGGAAAATAAAATAACAGAAAGAAACACAAAATTAAGAATAAGTACTAAAAACTAAAGCTAAAAATTACAAAAACAAAAAAAAGTAAAAAAGTAAGTGTCTCAAAATCTTATTGTTAAAGGTTCGTAGGGGGTCGCAAAATATGTCTATGTCTGGGTGTTTGTTGTTCAAATCATTGTATTGGTTACACATTTGCGTGGTAGGTACCTACTTGTAAGCCCATATTAGTTCTTGATCGAGGCGTATATAAGGGGATAAGGTATATATTTACTTAGTAAACACGATTTAAATAAAGAAAACGACGAGCGGAGCTTGGTCGCACCAGATTTTAAGGAATTGGACAAAATTGAAATAGGTATATTCTGGCAAGCGAGTGATAAAACTTATACAAATAATCTGGCCAAACTTATACAAATAATCTGGCTAAACTTATACAAATAATCTGGCTAAACTTATACAAATAATCTGGCTAAACTTATACAAATAATCTGGCTAAACTTATACAAATAATCTGGCTAAACTTATACAAATAATCTGGCTAAATCCATTGGTATCAGTCTGAGATTACGCTAATTAGATGTGCCGTGGTGTTTCCGGCCTATGAATAGACCCCAAATACATCCCGTCGATGTCGTAAGAGCCGACTAAGGGATTACCCGGACTTGTTTTTAAGATTCGTTGGTATAAAATTTGTCCTGGCTGCTAGCTTATTTAAGGAATGTGTTATTTTGGAAGAAAGTGTTAGCAGAGTTAGTCGTGGGAAGCAATAGCGGCGATGAGCTCACCACTTGTCGCGTCTATTTCCCACGATGGTGCAACCTACGTGAAAAGTGGCCCATTTGAGGCTTTGCCTACCCTTTCGGGGAAAAAGGCGTGTGTAGATTACGCTGAATACTTTTCTCACACATCTTTTTTCATCAATACACCAAGCCTGATGTATTGATGAAAAAAGATGATCTAGAAGATTATAATTTTAGCATTAAGTTCGCCCTCGTACATTTTTTGTATGTGCAATAAATAATTTTCTATCTATATAAAATATATACTTTTAGATATTTTAGATATTTTTAAAAGGCCAGATCAAGAGTACCCTTAACCGACGAGCATGTATGAAGAATGTTATGAGAGTGAATGAAGCAAAAGAGGTGTGTCAGGATCGTAGCAAGTGGAAATCCGTGGTCTCTGCCTACCCCTCCGGGAAACAGGCATGAGTTTATGTATGTATGTAGATATTTTGTTTTAAACTTTTCCGAAATAGCTCTTTGAGGAAAAAACTACGTCAATAGGTACGGTAAAGTGCACATATCAATGAATTATTACGAAGGAGCTTATTAAAATTCATATCACGTCGCTTTCCGCTAAGAGACCGTCCGGAAAATGCTAATGGAATGTAATAATAGTGGTATAGAAAGTGTACCCGTCCCCACAATAGTAGGGCGGAATATTTTTTCAAAAGGAGATTTAATAAAGCGGGCCAGTGCGAGTCATACACTGGGTTCCGTACCAACAAAAAGGACAAGAAGTTGGGATTTAGTCTTTTTGCTCAGTCAATTCCGATATTATGGTAAATTTTCGTCTATTTTCTTTTAAATCTTTTAAATATAAAAGTTATAAAAAAATAACAAGCCCTTTCACTTGACGACATTTGAAATCTTTTGTTTTTTGAATTTTCTCGTTGCACCCAAAATCATAATCATCGTTTACCTCTTGAGGTAAGGGACCCTGATTATCGAAAAGGTTAGGCAAGGACTTCGGTAGTAGTTTTTGCAAAAAAGGTTTTCTAATATATTCAATGGGTCTTGCTCCTTGGTGCACCCATTGAATCCTGAATTGACATTGTTCTTGAGAGAGTAGATGAAAAAGAGCCATTGAAACTGAAGAAGAATATTGTGGAATATGCTCATTATTCTGGTATTTTTATAAAACTTAGTCAAGAACCAAAATTAGAACAAGCCTGTAAAGCTTGGTTCATATTGCTGTGTCGGGGTGTGTCGGCGCGCCAGAACGCAATCGGTTACGTTTAGGTATTACCTATGACTATACCTATTATATTATGTTAGGTATTTATATAGCTAGTTATTTAGAGTAGGTATTTAGTTATGTTTATCATTTAATCTCAACCTATAATTAATTTTAATAGCACTACCACCCACTCTACATTACACAAAGGTTAGCTGGAAGAAAATGCTAATTAGCATTAAGTTCGCCTATGTACTGCTTTTTGTCTTGTGCAATAAAGAATTTTCTATCTATCTATCTATCTATCTATCTATCTATCTATGACTATATTCAAATTAGTAGGTTGTGTTGTGTTGTGGCGCGTACCGTAACCGATTGCGTTCTGGCGCGCCACGACACACCCCGACACAACAATATGAACCTAGCTGTACACCATGAAGAAGCATGGAGGTTTTTTTTTTATACTATTTGAATGACGGTACAAGCAGATGGCCCACCTGATGTTAAGCGGTAACCTCTGCCTAAGAACAGTGCATTACCTCATAAGTTACGTCCACCTAGGACGCACTCTATTTGGCATTGCACTGCGCCCGTCACCCTGAGACATAACGATGAAAAGTCTCATGTGCCTGTAATTTCACTGGCACCCTTACCCTTCAAACCGGAACACAGCAATGCGAGCACTACTGAGGGGTGAGTCTGAGTTTTGCAAACACCATCGTAACGGTGAACGTAACACGATCGTACGTGTATAACATAATAACTAGCTATTAATCTGTGCCAAAAACGTCACAGATTAATGGCTAGTTACTACGCAATACACGTACACTCGCCGTTACGATCATCGTTACGATGGTGTGTGTAAACTCGGACTTGCCCCTCTGCTTTGCGGCAGAAATAGGTATGGTGGTAGTACTGTCCCGGACGAACTCTTTCACAAAAAAGCTCTACTATTACTAAATATCTATTTAATTAAACTACTACTTACTTAAGTTTTTAACTTACTAAAGGATATCTATTTTATTGATTCTGTTTGACACTATTCTATAAAACACAGTGCTTTTGCTGTTGTTGTGTAATTAAATTAACATTATTTTTAATCAAAAACAGGCTTGTGCTTCTCTCTCTCTCTATATATATATATGAGAAACGATTATATATATTACTAAATTAGAGGTGTAAACTACATTCCTGAAATTTAGTAGGCGTAAAAAACCCCTTTGCGTTAGAGCGTCGAATCTGTAAAGCATTGAAATTTCAACTCGACGTCAATTCATCAATGTTGTCAACTAAAGTGCTACATTGAAACAAGACCTTTCAGCCAAAATGTCCATCCAATAAACTAAACCATTCCAGATTGCACCCAAATGTCGCGAGTGACACTGTTTCGAATGGCATACGACTGTCATTGCAGCCCACAAAGTCACAGCTACAAAAAGCTAGCCAGTACAAAACAGCAAAACATTAGCGTACCATTATCTATAAAAACGGCAAAAAAACACGTTTGTGGTAAGGGTTTTTTTTTTTAATTTTAATTTGATTATTTATATTTAAAGTGTTTTTTTTTTTTTTTTTTTTATAACTTAATATTCTGTGAATATTTCAAGCGTCTGCCTGTTGCCGTTATCAATATCGAGCAAAAACGAGCAAAAAGAACACGTTTGTTGTATGGGAGCCCCCTAAAATATTTATTTTATTCTGTTTTTTAGCATTTATTGTTATAGCAGCAACATAAATACATCATCTTTGAAAATTTCAACTGTGTAACCACGGTTCATGAGATACAGCCTGGTGACACACGGAGAGAGACAGACGGACAGACGGACGGACAGCGGAGTCTTAGTAATAGGGTCCCGTTTTACCCTTTGGGTACGGAACCCTAAAAACAAAGTACTTTTCATTACACAAAATCAAATCACTGAGCAAGAAAAATCTAAACGGCAAATTTTATTATAGGTAAATTTTGTAAAAAATTAAAAAACCCCCATCGCAATGATAAGGCTGAACCGATTTTAAAAAAAAAACATGACTAAGAAGCAACGCTAGAAAACCTACTTCTAAATTTAAAAAACCGCATTCTAATCGTATCGTTTAAGAGCTACGGTGCCTCAGACAGACACACATAGCGTTCAAACTTATAACACCCCTCTTTTTGCATCGGAGATTACAAACGCATAGTTGCTCTAGTTTTTGATAAGGAATTATGAAACTCTGCCTTACGTGAGTATGTATGGAATTAAATTGTGTGGAATATACCAGTTGTTCTCTTCCTTACCTGTGTCTATGCATGGCCACTAGTAAATATTTGATTTAAGCTCCAACCGAACGTTTTACGCGTCGGTGTTTTTCAATGGCCTTACACAGAATATGTAACAGGGCTGGCCGCTCGAATATGAAACTCTGCCTTACGTGAGTATGTATGGTATTAAATTGTGTGGAATATACCAGTTGTTCTCTTCCTTACCTGTGTCTATGCATGGCCACTAGTAAATATTTGATTTAAGCTCCAACCGAACGTTTTACGCGTCGGTGTTTTTCAATGGCCTTACATAGAATACGTAACAGGGCTGGCCGCTCGAATATGAAACTCTGCCTTACGTGAGTATGTATGGTATTAAATTGTGTGGAATATACCAGTTGTTCTCTTCCTTACCTGTTTCTAGGCATAGCCACTAGTAAATATTTGATTTAAGCTCCAACCGAACGTTTTACGCGTCGGTGTTTTTCAATGGCCTTACACAGAATATGTAAAGGCCTGCACGCTCGAATATGGCCTGTGTTTCCCTATGCGTTTGTACTCCTGCCAGATTTTCCCAATAAGTTCGTTCCGGTTTGCTGAGCAAAGAGCTTAAGGCACTGACAACATCCAAACGATATCAATATCTAACTCATTAAAGTTCAGGTAAGTTAGAAAGTGTCGGAATAGCGCTCGCGAAACTAAAAGTGAACAATAATCACGAAAAACAGTATAACTAAACAAATATTTGTTGCATAATCATCTTCTTATGATCTCCGTGATGCGGGAGGTTGCAGGTTCGATTCCCGCCTCGGAACAAATATTTGTACGATCTGCAGATATTTGTTCAGGGTGTTTTGGGTATTTTCTATAGGTATATAATAAAAATATCTATTTATGTAATGTATTATATTAAGTACTAGCGACTCGCCCCGGCTTCGCCCGGGTAGCCCCAGTTGAAAAACAGCGCCCCCCGATATTTTATTACTTATTCTGCTATTCAGAGCGGAGAAGAATCTACCAAAAAAGAGATAACTAACATCGGTCCAGCTGATCTTGTGTAAATAAGTGTACCGATAAGTGGTGTAAATAACACGACTTTGTTTTATATATAGATATCAGTTGTCTAGTACACAAGTTCTGTTTAGCTGGATAATGTTGTGTGAACTGTCCAGCATTATTTATTTTATTTATTATTTATTCGTATATAGAAAAAAACGTGATTTTCGCTCACTTTTAGTTTTGCGAGCGCTATTCTGTCACTTACTTACTTACCATTTGAGTTAGATAGTCACATAATTTGACGCCGTAATGCAGGCATACCAACGGAGCGAGAAAAATGAGAAATAATAAAGTAGGTATCAGGTCTAGTATTATTTTATCTGTGGTATCAGCAAAAGAACTGTTAAACGTTAAAACATCTACACCAGGGCTTAAATGAACTAAAAACAGAAAACCTAATAAACTTTTAACCACGTATTCCTAACCGCGTAAAAAGTTAGCAAAAAGTCTAGCGTAGAATGTTCAACTGAAACTGTACGAACTTTTTTCCCAGCATTTTTGAAACGAAAAATGATTAGGTACGACTTAAGGTGCAACGTTTTGTATGTGGCGCGAAATTTAAATTTACTTAGGTACATACATACATACATACATACATACATAGACACATGCCTTTTTCCCCGAAAGGGTAGGGCAGAGCCTCAATGAGCCTCTTTTCACAGTGGGTTGCACCATCGTGGGATATAGACGTGACAAGTGGTGAGCTCATCGCCGCCATTGCCTCTTACGACTGACTCGGCTAACGCTTTCTTCCAGTAATAACACATCCCATTATAAGCTAGCAGCCAGGACAAATGTTATACCAACGAGTCTTATCAACATGTCCGGGTAAAATTAGATTGTGTGTTTTGCTGACATCAACACATCTTCAGATATCAAAACCTGATTTTACGGAACCTATGGAAACTAACACACATATTTTGATTGATAGTGTCTCATAAATATCATTAGTTTAGCTACGAATGTCAGTGAACAAAAACAACACTGTAAAAATCATTGAATGTCATTCGTAGCTAAACTATAATATGATAAATGAATGACTTGTATGGAATGGAAACTATCGTGGTTGGGAATCATATTAAAAGATAAACGGCTAATTACAACAATTCATTAATTAATTTAATAAGCGGAAAGTTATTAAATTTAAAGCATTTTTTATTTGTTAATTTTTTTGCATTAATTTTGTATTCGCCGGTCCACCGTCGTACGCGGTCGCGGGCGGTGCTCATGATGAAGAGGCTTCTGAACTCAGTTTCGAAACGTCGGCAAAGTGACGAAAAATAGTGATAATTAGCCGTTTATCCTTTAATATGACTTGCATGGACTAAAATTTCGATGTTATTTTCGCTAATAATCCGCTGTTTACTAAACTAATTTGCCGCAAATAATGACCAATAAAAAACCAACAACAGTCATTGTAAAACTAAACTCTGTTCGCTCATATTGGTAAAATACGCTAGTATGAAAATGCAACCACCTTAACACGGGTAAAAAAACTTCCCGTTGTACTACTAGACCGCTAGGTAGTTCTACGTTTTTTTTTAACCCGTGGAACTACTGGTAGTAATACTCCTACGGGCAACAAACGATAATTTCTCATTGCATTTCAGTCACTGACAGCGCTGTTACGTTGAATAATTACGTAAGAACGTCACATTATTAACCTCTTTCCTCGAATGGAGATCCCGAGACGCGGACATTTTTCCGTGTCATAATAAAAATCTATGGTTATTTGTCTTCATACCTGGCGGAACAGCGGCTACGTATAATGGATATTTAGTGATATATTTTACTTAACTTGATGGTTACTTTGCTACAAGACACGCATTATTTTTAGGGTTCAACGCACTTGTTCGTTTATTAGCGCCAATTGTTCAGTAGCATATTTTCATTGAGGGGAAATATTGTGTGAAATATTTGCACACAATAAATCAATATTAACAATTGTTAAAAACATATCTTAAATTGTATTGAGAAGCCGTTATCGCTTACAATCCGCTTACCCCTAACTCTACCCATTTATTTAAATGGTTTTACCTAAATAATATATAATATTTGTATTCTAATGGATTCCATTTCCATTTTCACTCATAACAGCTTATTTATCACAGTATTTCACACAAATACAATGTGGTTATTGTATATGTCACACACATTATCTTAAATTACAGTGTTGAAGCCTGGTGTTACAACATCGTATGAATAAATAAGAAATATAAATGTTAATATATGACTTACCTGAAGCCATTTTATCCTCGTTATGTTCTCCTCGGTCACAGTTAGAGCCCGCCTCTCTCCCAACTTGTACGACTCATCATAATACATATACTCCGTGAAAGTCAGCCCACTGGTGGTATACTGCTGAGTGAAGTATATCGAAATAGTCCCATTCACAATGTCGTGTTCGATAATCCACTTGCACTTTATGGGGACAGGGAAAGGGTTGGGGAAGTTTGGGGTCTGGATGACACCGACAGGGCCCCGCAGTCGACCGCCGCAGGTTTGGGGCCCCTGATGCTCTCGGTCTTCCTGGGAGCACGCGTAATCAACGGCTATGGTGATTAGAGTGATGCTAATCAGCCGATGCATGGTTAGCCTGTAACAACAAAAAAAGTATAATTAGAAAAGTTTTTTTTAATATTTATCAAGGTGTAAACCACACTTTATGGATAACATTAAATTTAAATGCTGTGGTGTGTCCGGCCTAAGAATAGACCCCTCCGTCTCCTCCCGAGGATGTCGTAAAAGCCGACTAAGGGATTACCCGGACTTGTTGATAAGATTCGTTCGCATAAGATTTGTCCTGGCTACTAGCTTATTATAGAATGTGTTATTACTGGAAGAAAGCGTTAGCCGAATCAGTTGTGGTAGGCAATGGTGGCGATGAGCTCACCACTTGTCACGTCTATACTCCACGATGGTGCAACCCACTGTGAATAGAGGCCCTTTGAGGCTCTGCCTACCCTTTCGGGTTTTGTTTTTATTATGCTCTCTACACGTGAAAACCTTTAATTGGTTTTTTGTTTTTAACTCTGTTTTTTATGTATTATATATAGCTGTTGGTTTTCCTACTAAATAAATAAATAAATATAAATATAAAAAGGCGCCTATGTATGTGTCTCCCGCGTCATAGCTCGTTCTATGGCCGAACTGGTAAAGGCATCGCCGATTACAGGCTTACGGGCTACAGTCTTTATCTTTAAAGCCATAGGAGAAAAACAAAAAAAAATAGTTATATAATCAAAGTGTAAACCTCTATACTTCAAAGTTACATTGATTACGGTAATTTTTACAAACATCGCCCTACGTCTTCTAGTGAAAACAAGGCTTTTTTTTATGGGCCGAATAAAAAACTTATTACTTATGTGGAAGAAAACACGTGCCGTTCTGTACGAATAAATGAATAAATAATGAATTTCAGGAGGCGTCTCTGTTAGTGACGATCTATCTTTTCAAGCCCCGTGGACCATTAGTTTCTCTGTCCACCTTTCTGATTAATTTGGTAAATTTGTCAATGGAAAAGTATCACTTACAGGGACCGTTTTTTGTGTGGTCTACTCTCTTTATTACGTTCCAACGCTACATTAGATACAGTTTCAAATTAATAAGATTGTTGTGTGTTTTTTTTTGGAATATCATCCATTTTTTTTTTGTGTTTCATAGGTCTTCATTTAACCGCGATCTCACCTGTTGGTAAGTGACGATGCGAGCGACGATGGGGCACGAAAGTCTAGAAGGTACTCAATACTTGATGAGACCCAGCTTATAGTTTTCAGGAAAGACAGACGACGGTAGTGTGGTCCACTTAGCAATTAGCTTTTATTTTTTCTATATGAAATAATAATTTTACAATAAAATTGTACATAATATAGCTAAGAAAACTTTAGAAATATAAATCCTACTATACTAAATTCGATAGTTTGGATGTTTAAATGTTTCTAGAACCAAAATCACGCTAATAAAATAAAAAAAACAAAACCAAAAACATTTTGTACCGTAAAAATCCGTACCAATCACGTAAAGTTTTTAGCTTTATTTTGGAAGATGGCGTACCATTTCTTACACCAGATAAAAGAAATCCAAAAAAAAATGTTGCGTTCGAGCGTTTGGAACTTTTAAAATAGCCGGGATGGGGCCCTGAATTGAGATATTATATTTGCTATCTTTACTAAACGAAGTTTTATATTTGTCGCTTACGTCGGTAACTTCTGAGCGGCAGAAATCTATACCTTATCTCTTCCCGCGTTCAAGCGCTGTCACTTTCTTTGCAGCTATTTTTGTCTTGCTAGACTCCGCCCATTCGATATTTTAACATTTCGCCCAAAAAAGACGACGGCGGTTAACGGGTTTTTACAGCATGTTTATTTGAGCCGCAGTATACTGAATAGGCTCTGGTTGTTACAGCTGACAAAGAGATTCAATTTACTTGGTTATATATATTAACTAGCTGTAACCCGCGACTTCGTACGCGTTATATTGTTTTATCCATAACTCTGCGTAATAGCACAGACTAATTATGTTTTACACTGTGGTAATAGTATGTTCTAGTTGTTGTAGTAGTAGAATGTTTGGTTTTCCACTTGTGGTATCCTACCTATGCTAATTGTAAGTTAGCGCGCCTCCCCCGAACGTATGCACATTGCCCGCAACCGTCACAAGAATAATTTCTAAACCAGCATCCGATGGTCCGGTGCCCCTTTCCGCACCGCCAAGCAAGGCTGCTCCACGCACTGCACATCGCCCGCGGGTGCGGCGGGAGCGCGTGCTCCCGCTGCGCTGGCGCCGCTGCCGACCCCTACGCGGCCCGCGTGCGCTGCGCCTCGTCCAGCCCCCCCTCCCCCCTTCACCCCCCCAAATCAGGTGTCTTTGTGACTTGTAACTCTGATTTAATTGTAGTGAGCGCCATGAACTGTTCCACGCGTCGTAATATCACTTTTTACTCGAAATATCGAATTGTTCGATTTTACCGATCGGCATTTTATTGCCGATGCACAAAAACACAATAAATAAGCAAGTGGTGGTATTTTTTCGCGGTTTATCTCGTCGCCAGTGGGATTTACAGGTAGGATACCACAGTTTATAGGTATTTACTTGAGGACTCAATCCACCATAGCGTAGCAGTCGCAGCGGTAGCTGAATTTTTAGTATGATTTTTTGCTTGACTGGTTATGCATTAAGTGCGTGTCTCGATTTTTTCTGAATGTAATTTTTTGTGCATTAGCAGCCGCTGCGGTAGCTGGTTTTTTTAAAATGGTTTTTGCTTGACTTAGTGTGTGTGTTTTTATGTTCTTCTAAATTTTTTGAACATCAATATTTATAGCGTGCATAGCAGTCGCTGCGATAGCTGTTTTTTTAACTGGTTTTTTGCTTGACTGAAGTCTGTGTGTTTTGATGTGTCTCTAATTTAAGTTTATGTGTGAATATTTATAGCGTGCATAGCAGTCGCTGCGGTAGGTAGATTTTTTTAACTGGTTTTTTGCTTGACTTTAGTGTGTGTGTGTTTATATGTGTCTCTAACTTTTTTGAACCTCAATATTTAAAGCGTGCATAGCAGTTACTGCGGCAACTGGTTTTTTTTTAACTGGTTTTTTGCTTGACTGAAGTCTGTGTGTTTTGATGTGTCTCTAATTTAAGTTTATGTGTGAATATTTATAGCGTGCATAGCAGTCGCTGCGGTAGGTAGATTTTTTTAACTGGTTTTTTGCTTGACTTTAGTGTGTGTGTGTGTTTATATGTGTCTCTAACTTTTTTGAACCTCAATATTTATAGCGTGCATAGCAGTTACTGCGGCAGCTGGTTTTTTTTTAACTGGTTTTTTTCTTGACTTAAGTGTGTGTATTTTAATGTGTCTCTAATTTAAGTTTATGTGTGAATATTTATAGCGTGTATAGCAGTCACTGCGGTAGCTGAATTTTTTTACTGTTTTTTCATGACTATGTCTCTTATATTTTGTACGATACCGTCAAATGACCTTTGAAACGACACCATACTTAATTAGTTCTCCCGTGATCATGGCGCATGCAACTGTGCCGAAATATCGGGAACATTAAAAACTCAAAAATCATGGTAAATATCCCGTTTCTAGTGAAAAGTACCATACTTAAGTTTTTCAATTTAGATTTTTACAAACGTAAAATGTATGCGAACCTTCTAATGACCTTTGAAACAACACCATACTCAAGTTTTTCAACTAAGGGTTCGCATTTTAATCTTGAGGTCTTGAAAATGTTTTGATCTCAACAACGACACCTTCAAACGACCTTAGACATTACACTATTCTTATTTTTTTAAATTAAGGGGTCCCATTTTAACCTTGAGGTCCTGGAATATTTTAAACTCAACAACGACACCGTGACACGACCTTTGAAACGACACCATACTCAAGGTTTTCAATTTAGGGGTCCCATTTTAACCTTGAGGTCCGTAAAATATATCTCAACAACGACTCCGTCAAACGAAATTTGAAACGACACCATACTTATGTTTTTCAATTTAGGGGTCACATTATAACGTTAAGGTTCTGAAAATATTTTAATCTCATCAACAACACGTGACACGACCTTTGAAACGACACCATAGTCAAGTTTTTTAAATTTGGGTGTCCCATTTTAACCTTGAGATCCTGAAAATATGTAATCTCAACAACGACACCGTCAAACGACCTTCTAAACGACACCATGCTCAAATTTTTCAATTTAGGGGTCCTATTTTAACCTTTAGGTCCTGAAAATATTTTGATCTTAATGACTTCACCGTGAAACAAACTTTGAAATTGCCGAAATACGCTGAAATCTCGCTAAAACCTAAAGTGTATTTATTTACAAAGAAAATGTTCCCATGCTTTTTTTCAGCAAAATTTCAGGTACTGCTGAAACTTATGTTGGCTATTTTTATTAAGGCGCGATAGGTTCTCAAATGTCTCTAGAATTTTAAAGTTTATGATAAGAATTTTCATTGTTTTCTATGAAGAAAAAAATATATGATATTATTGAGCTTTTTATCTAGTGAAATCAATAATACAATACAATTTTTGAATTACTTAACTTGATAAAAAAAAATAACAAAGATACCTCCTTTTTAAAATTGAAATGCTTTTTTTCACTCACTTCTCTCACGTTTTAATTTTTGAAATATTTGGTTACATATTAGTTATTATTTGAGTTAGTGAATTCATCAACAAAATTAAACAAAACTTTGAACGACATTTTTATATAATTTTTTTATACATAAAAACACGGTATCAGAGCGTGCGCTCGCCTTCTTCGCCTCATACAAAAATGTTCGTTGAACCAATAGCGCCTTAAAGGAATTACCTTGTGAATTTTCTTGTTTCTACTACCAATGGTTTCCGAAATATGAAGCATTTTAGTTTTACATTAAAAGCCATTTCGGACCCCTTGCAGGGTGAATTTTCAAAAATACTTTCTTAGTACACCCCTACACCCAAAAAGGAATACATCCTTCAAATTTCATGTGTCTAGGTCCAGCGGTTTAGTCTGCGCGTAGCAAAACACAAAGTGTATACGTTAAAAGCCCTTTTTGAACCCCTAAGAGGGTGAATTTTCCAAATTCCTTTCTAAGTACACCTTTACACCCTAAAAGGAATACACTGTCCAAATTTCAAGTCTCTACGATCAGCGGTTTAGGCTGTGCGTTGTAAAAACTAAAGTTTTTTGTTTTTTTTACATAGAAAACGATCCCCTTCCATTTTTCAGGAAAATTTCAGGAATCGCTGAAACACCTGTTTATTTATTTTATTTGAGGAATCTCCATGTAAAATTTCAAGGTTCTACTGCTAACGTTTTCTGAAATACAGAGCTTTTTTGTTGTACATTAAAAGCCCGTTTTGGATCCCTTAGAGCGGGAGTATCGGAAATTCCTTTCTTAGTGCACCCCAAGACCACATAAGGAATGTACCCTCCAAATTTCAGGTCTCTAGGACTTACGGTTTAGGCTGTGCGTTGATTGTCAGTCAGTCAGTCAGTCAGTCAGTCAGTCAGTCACGCAACGATTTTATATATTTTGATATGCTATTTGTATTGTAATTTGGAATACAAAGCTCAGCTTGCGATAGAATGAGTGGCGGGTTTATGAACTGAGGCTTTGACTTTACATAAAAGCTTTTTGAATGCCGAAAACAAACAATTTTATTAATTTTATTTTTAACCCCCAACGCAAAAAAGACCGGATTTTATAAGTTTGACGTGTCTGTGTCTGTGTGTGTCTATGTGAGTTTCTGTCTGTGGCATCGTAGCTCCCGAACGGATGAACCGTTTTTTTAGTTTGTTTGCAAGGTGATTTAGTTTGGAGTGTTCTTAGCTATGTTTGATCAAAATCGGTTCAGCCGTTTCATTGCGTTGAAGGTTTTTTTAAATTTTTACAAAATTAATTACTTGTATTTTATTTACAGGTTGGTGATGTCCTCCTGACAGAGATGGCAGAGTCCTTCGGGGCAGGCAACGCATTGGCAATGCCTCTGGTGTTGCAGATGTCAATAGGCGACGGTAACCGCTTACCACCAGGCGGGCCGTAAGCCAGTTTGTCGAGCCATTACATCAAAGAAAAAATAAAAAAAGATTACCTCCAATATGAAGCCATTTTGTTTTGATCTAGGACTCATTTAACTGGGCCCCATTTCTCAAAAGATACAAGTTACAAGCGACGTGTGTGTAGCAATGGTTACACGTGATTTCCCTTGAAAAAATAATAAATTAACAACGTTACCAACACACTCGTAAAGTGTAGCTGTAAGTTTTGAAAAATGGGCCCCTATTCTTTCAGTTTCCGGGAGTTGTTTTTACACCCTGTATATAAATAGACAATTCAAAGGACAAAAGACTGTAAGAAATGGAACGGAAGAAGAGTTTACTAGTAACGGCAGGTATCACTGACAGCTTTATTTTTTGCCTTGAATTTGAGTACGATTCGTTGATATGCTTGTGTTTATGTATACCTATGTAATTAAGGATCTAATTTAAGTATGAGGAATCCTTTTTGGACAATATAAGCTGAAAAAAAAACTACCTAGTGCTATGCCGTAGATATATATATGGTGGTAGTAATTCCCCGACGAACTCTTTCAGAAAAAAGCTCTACTAACTAACAAACAAAAGGCCTAAAACTTGCACTAAAACCTTCTTGAATATGTGATGGCGCTTCTAA
Source organism: Operophtera brumata (assembly GCA_932527175.1). Classification (NCBI taxonomy): domain Eukaryota; kingdom Metazoa; phylum Arthropoda; class Insecta; order Lepidoptera; family Geometridae; genus Operophtera; species Operophtera brumata. The sequence continues at coordinate 20,786,060 of OW052234.1, forward strand.
TTTCAGCTCTATTTTCTGTCTGCGGGGAAACCGCGTACGGCGGTCACCCAAAATTAATTGGACATTTTACTCCCGAGTCAACATACTCGTACCAAGCCTAATTAATTATCCCTCTATTCATCTCAACTATGTTGTCTAAGACAAGATAGTCTCAATTAAATGGAACGTGCTTATGAAGTGTTTATTTAGGAAATTAAAAAATATGTATACGTTTGTTTTGAAAACTACCTTATAAGGTGCAACGAGTCGCTTGTGGAGCGAAATACAAATTTTATTATGTTTTTTGCTCATCACAGCTCATCAACACATCTTGAGGTAGCGAAACCTGATTTTGCGAAAACTAAGAGAACAAACACACATTTTTTTTATACTACTTGATTGACTGTACAAGCAGATGGTCCACCTGATGTTAAGAGGTAACCTCTGCCTATGAACAGTGCATTCTCACATAGGTCACGTCCACCTAGGACGCGCCCTATATGGCATTGCACTGCGCCCGTTACCCTGAGACATAAAGATGAAAGTCTCATGTGCCTGTAATTTCACCGGCACCCATACCCTTCAAACCGGAACACAGCAATGCAAGCACTACTGCTTTGCGGCAGGTGGCATGGTAGTAGTACTTCTTCTGACGAACTTTTCACAAAAAAGCTCTACTACTACTACTACATGTTTAATTGATATTCAACGATTTTAACAGTGATTTTTTTGTTCATTGACTTTCGTAGCTAAACTAATGATATTTATGAGACACTTTCAATCAAACCATGTGTGTTAGGTCTTGTAGTTTCCGCAAAATCAGGTTTCGCTATCTCAAGATGTGCCGATGAGCTGTGATTAGCAAAAATTTGCAAAAAACAATCACATTTGAATTTTGCGCCTCAAGCGAAACGGTAACATTAACACTCGTATTTATAAACAAGTAATTACTTGTTGCTAAGTAATTTCTTAATGAAGTCATTACTTGAAGCTAAAATTCTTCAGTACAAAATTTTATTCTATAGTTGAGTAATGCACGTTACTTACTAAACACTGTCAAAAAGGTCCGAACCGAGTAATAAGCGTTGCTTAAGTAACGAAAGTAGTTACTATTACTTGATTAAGAATTCTAACTTTTGACAGTTCTTACTTCGACCGATTTCTTAACTATGCAATAAAAATAGTTGCTCAAGTAATTACTTTTGCTTAAGTAATTACTTTGACTTGTCTATAAATACGAGTGTAAGAGGCGGGCAACAGCTAAGCTCCGTTACTTACTAACTCAATAAAGTTGAGGTAAGTAAGAAAGTGACAAAATAGCGCTCGCGCAACGAAAAGTGAACAAAAATCAAGAAAGATAGTATAGGTATTTAAACAAATATTTGCTGCGAAAATATAAATCTTCTATGCCCTCAAAAATAATATTATTTGTCACTTTATTGTTTTATCAATGTACATTGATAGGTAATAGTGATTTTAGACGACCTCTGTGGCGCGGCGGGCGAAGGTTCGCCTGCGATGCAGGAGGTTGCGGGTTCAATTCCCGCCTCGGAACAAATATTTGTGCGATCTGCAGATATTTGTTCAGGGTGTTCTGGGTATTTTCTATTTAAAATACAAAATATCTATCAATGTAATGCATTGCATTAATTATATCAGTTATCTAGTACCCATAACACAAGCTCTGCTTATCTTGGGACTAGATAATGTTGTGTGAACTTGACCAGCATTATTTATTTTTTATTTTTATTTTATGATATTACAAACTAGTTCACGTAGTTACAATGGGCGGCCTTAACGCTAAGAGCGATCTCTTCCGGGCAACCTTTGGATGGACAGGATTGTAAAGAACGGGAGGGGAGGTAAAGTATCAATAAAAATAAATTAAAATAACGATAGTTATCAAATAAACGTCCATAAATAAAATTATTTATTATAATTATTTACCTATTTATTTAAATTATAAGCGCAAAAGACTTAAACACTGTGTAACTATTCAAAGAATAATCTGAGTTATATAATAACTCTGTAGTAATTTATGGATACTCTGGCTTAACCACAGACGCGAAATATAAACGAAATAATAAAACTTTTAATACACTTCGAGGTCTTCCATAATGATTTGTATTACATAAAACGGACAGCGTTTCGCAACTTCATTATCAATTCCAGTAATAATGTTAGAAAACTTTTATTAAGTCAAGCAAAAAGCACTTTTTCGGAAATTAAGTGATTTCGTGAAGTTTATAATGGGCTTGCCAGACAGACGTTTGGACATGATTCAATTTATATTACTGTTATAATGTTTTTTAATTGTATTTAATTGAAATACAGTAGAAAGAAGAAAGAAAGAAAGGAATTTATTTTGACCAAAACTGCACACAGAATTAATAAATAAACACATAATATGTAAGTACAGAGCTGTGTACAGTACTGTCAAAAAAGGTTCGCGCTCCGCATAATGCTGCAGTTACCTGCAGCGCTGATTTTCAGCGCGAACCTCGATTGATGCACAGACACGGCACGACGTGTGACACAATGTTCAAAGTAAAATCTATGTAAATAAGAAAGTTTATAACTTATACTTATTAACTTATTAACTTTTGAAACTATCATGGTTATGTACATAATTTTCACTAGAAACGGGATATTTACCATGATTTTTGAGTTTTATATGTTCCCGATATTTCGGCATTTTTTTTTTTTTTTTTTTTAAATCATGGTAAATATCCCGTTTCTAGTGAAAATTATTATACAACATAGGCAGATAACATAGAACAACCAACATGAACAACATGTGTGGTAACATATATGTGGTAGATGTGGTAGATGGCAGATGGTGGCAAATTATATAAAACTAGTGGAATATCCGCGACTTCGTCCGCGTTAGCTTTTCCATACAAACTTAAACACCCCGCTGCACCCCCTTAGGGGTTGAATTTCTGGATGTCCTTTCTTAGTGCACCCCTAGACCACAAAAGGAATGTACCTTCCAAATTTCAGGTCTCTAGGTCTTATGGTTTAGGTTGTGCGTTGATAGTCAGTCAGTCAGTCAATCAATCAGTCAGTCAGTCAGTCAGTCAGTCAGTCAGTCAGTCAGTCAGTCAGTCAGTCAGTCAGTCACGCAACGATATTATAAATATTGATAAATAAATAATGTTGGACAGTTCACACAACATTATTTAGTCCCAAGATAGTCAGATAGATAGTCAGATAGTCATTAATTCATACAAAAGGTACACGTCAAACAAATATTATCACAAAATGAGTCAAAAGTACAACCTGTAGGTACACATCGTACTTAAAAGTACACCCTGTAGGTACACATCGTACTTAAAAGAAATATCAAAAATAACATGTTTAACCATGTCACATCTAGGATTACCTAGGTAATTAGATTAATTTCAGGCTAGTGAACTCACCGAAAGTGTAGGGTCTGCTCAATAAGCCAGCACTTCAACCTGGACTTGAATATACTGATACTAGGAGCTTCAGTGACATTTTTAGGCATACGGTTGTAAACTTCCGGACTTATGACATGCGTCAGCTTCCAAGCTAAGCAGAGCTTGTGTTATGTGTACTAGATACAGTTATCTAGTACCCATAACACACTCTGCTTAGCTTATGTATTGTATTAAGTACTAGCGACTCGCCCCGGCTTCGCACGGGTAGCTCCCGTTTAACCCCTCCCTATGTGCTTCTCCTGGTTCTAAGCTACCTCCCCACCAATTTTCAGCCAAATCGGTTCACCCGTTCTTAAATGGTGTAACTAATACGACTTTGTTTTATATATAAAGATATCAGTATATACATACTGTAACGGATCAATACCCTACCCCGTAAGGGAATCGATACAATTAACACACGAGATAATGCTCAACGCATTACCCATCTTTCTTGCTTCGTAGAGGTATGGTAAGCAGACGCGCTACGAAGTCGGGTAAAACGGAGCATAGGCACATGGTATTTGGTTTCAAGTGGGTACGGCTTGTGGGATAAGCATAACGGACTGAACGCTGATTTTTTGTTACTAATTTTTTTTTTGCTATGACTTGCCTCAACCATTTTTTGTCATGAAATCATAGCGGAGATATCTTGGGCGTGGATGAGGTCACATTTTAATATTCAAGGATACAAGCCAAGAACTGCCAGTTGAACATAGAACGGCATACGCGAAAGTAACGATTTGAGCCCCTAGTAATTAACTTTTGTGGATATATCGCGAGATTGGCTTAGTGATTTTTTGAACACCGCTAAAGTTCACTTCAGTCACCGTGTTTAAGTACAATCATTTAGTGAGTGAGACAAAAGCTGGCTGCTGACTCCTGCTGAGACCCTGAAAAAGCTAAGTACCTATGTATAGAGATGGCTGGCTCACAAACCTAAGTACCTATGTATAGAGATGGCTGAGTCGCAAATCTAAGTATCTAGGTGTATATGCAAATCTAAGTACCTATGTATAGAGATGGCTGAGTCGCAAATCTAAGTACCTAGGTGTATATGCAAATCTAAGTACCTATGTATAGAGATGGCTGAGTCGCAAATCTAAGTACCTAGGTGTATATGCAAATCTAAGTACCTATGTATAGAGATGACTGGCTCACAAACCTAAGTACCTAAGTTTTACACTTAATCTAGGGATGGCCGAATCATGAGTCCTGATAAATCTAGACTTCAACCTGAATACACTGTTGCACGTTTTATATTTAATCTTTATTGTGTAATTTTGTTGATCATAAACTGTTTACCTAGGATCTGACTATTATATATTTATTGACAGAACGACTTACAGTCCATATTATAAATATGGCCTTTTTAATTAGTCTCATGTGAGGGAACTATAATACAGCTTTTATCAAACATAACTGTGTCGCATGAGCGTAAACTGCTTAGCGCAAACACACACACAAACAAACACACTCTCGTCCCCGTATTCACGTGTAGTGACAAGGTGGGAAATTACATGACATATCAGTATATACGTATTCTCGCGAAGTGATGTTGGGGTTTGGTATTTTTGGACGCAAGAAGCTGAACAACGACAACACTAAGCGAATTATTCTATAGTATGTACTATATTCATCTGAAGCTCTCGAGAGTGAGCTACCGGAAAAGCCAACTTAAATGGCGGGAAATCTTTCTGAATTGAATAATGCACGCGTTTCTACAGACACATACATTACACTATCAAAATCTGAAAACCGAATCTGAATCTGAGAATTGTGGGCCTCTCAAGGGTATCATTCGCCCCCTATGGTATCCCACGTTGTGAGAAATACGAAGAGATCTCATACTCCATCGATGCACAACATTGCTTGTTTGTTCTACGTGACAGCGCGGGTTGTGTGGATGCTTGCCATCCGCCCTAACGATGCGCGGGGGGTGGAATCCTATCATATGCTGACCACCCAGACTCCTCAGCGGTGTAGCCCTAATCATATGAGGCTAAGTTTCAAAATATAGATACCGTATTTACTTTTACGTCGACTTTAGTGTTCTGTTCTCCAACGTAACTAAATTAGTGGAACGAGTCACCAGCACATAGGAATCGCTTGCGCCGGCTTGGAATCGGATTACAACACTTACGAGGTCATTATAACTGACCATCGCTGGATCTAAATGCGATCACAACCACTTAATTAAAACCTAATCTAAAGCCACCTACGGTACCTCTGGTTGGTACTTGTAACACGTTGGAGAACAGAACACTAAAGTCGACGTAAAAGTAAATACGGTATCTATATTTTGAAACTTAGCCTCATATGATTAGGGCTACACCGCTGAGGAGTCTGGGTGGTCAGCATATGATAAGATTCACCCCCCGCGCATCGTTAGGGCGGATGGCAAGCATCCACACAACCCGCGCTGTCACGTAGAACAAACAAGCAATGTTGTGCATCGATGGAGTATGAGATCTCTTCGTATTTCTCACAACGTGGGATACCATAGGGGGCGAATGATACCCTTGAGAGGCCCACAATTCTCAGATTCCAAGGCGACACTAGAAACAGACATATACCTGCACTACACTATGCACGAACGGGCTTATGAACGAAAGCTTAGAACAATGCAATCAATCAAACAAACCTACACGGTTATAAGGTGGTGGCACTAATTGCATAAGGACTTATCTGACATTCGACGATGACCATTAATATACCGACACATAACCTATGTTTGACTGGATCACAACGTTAGTTTAGGAACCTAGGATGTGAGACAAAGTCATCATTTTTACATAAACATTACAGGATCCTGAGGACGATATACGAGGCCCCTCCAGAGCGAATTGCAGAAACGGGGTAAGTGATTTCTGAATTACGAACAGCATTTCCTTTCTGTAATTAGGTAAATAAACGCAGGCAGGATGCTTCTTTAATTCTCTACAGATTATTAAGACGATCACGGGACACATTCAATTAACTGTCAGGCCAAGACATTAACATCTACCGAATCACACTACTAAAAGTAACATATAATTAATCACATTAAAATATTGTAGAAACTTTTTGTAGACGCCTGTTTGGGGGTGAACTTCACAATACTTTATACAATACATTACATTAACTAATAAATCATTTATTATTTAAAATAATTAGTGTTAAAATAAGACAATAAACCAAAAATAAACTAAAAATCTACCTTCCTACCTTGCCTTGTGATCAGCAAGCCGTCAACCGACGGCAGCGTGCCCAAAATGCTGGCTGCATTTCCACGCTGAATGGCAATGCTCATTCGTTATACATTATGCTTATGCTGGTTTATTCCCGTTGTCCACGTTGAACTTGTCCACGTTATCGTTGACAACGGGAATAAAATAAAATAACATAGATAGTTTTTTTTTATTATACATTGAAAATACCCAGAACACCCTGAACAAATATAGCAGGACTGTGGTGGCAATTTATATAGCAACAAAGATCTCGTGGACGACATGACGTCAATCTCGCTTATACGTGCTCCCTACAATCGCCAACCGTTTCATTGCGCGCATAGGAGAACAGGTCAATTTAATTTTTATCGTTTTATCGCCCATAACTGACTACTTTCGCTGTCGTTAAGTTTACAGTTTATGCCCTCCCCCCTATGGTTCTTGTTTTCCTAAGATAATCATTTAAAACCCTATAAAAATAGAGTCTTCTAATCGTATAGTTGGATACTATTACGATGAAAACCGTAGTTTTTTATGGGCGTCATGCGAGATATGACTTCATATTGTAGACGAGATTTATCTCAGAACGGGCTGATGTTTCGCGGTATGGCCCACCTGATGTTAAGTGGTACCCTCTGCCTATGAACAGTGCATTACCTCAGGTCACGTACTCCTAGGACGCACCCTATGTGACATTGTACTGCGCCCGCTACCCTCAGACATAAAGATGAAAAGTCTCATGTGCCCGTAATTTCACCGGCACCTTCAAACCGTAACACAGCAATGCGAGCACTACTGCTTTGCGGCAGAAATTGTATAGTGGTGGTACTTCGCCGGACGAAGTCTTTCACAAAAAATCTCTACTTTTACTAGAACTAGAATCATCATCATCATCACGAGCCATTAAATGTCCATTTTTGGACGCAGGCCTCTCCCAATTTCTTCCACTCGAGTCGATCAGTTGCCTTCGCCATCCAGTGATAGCCTGCGTATCCTTTGATGTCGGCCACCCATCGTTTCGGTGGATGAACTCTGGGTCTTCTGTTTGCCCACGGTCTCCATTCAAGAATCCATCTCGTCCAGTGACTTCTATCAAGCCTAGTAATATGATCCGCCCTACTCTATTTTCGCTCAGCAATAACGGTGACTAAGTCTCTCAACTTAGTTGTCAGCCGTATCATTATCGTATACATCATTCCGTCTGAGCAACCCACAAAGTTATTCCGAGCATAGCTCTCTCCATCGCCCTTTGCGCGACTCTGAATCTCTCAGCTGACCGTTTGGTAAGTGACATGGCCTCCGTTCCGTAAGTGAAGACTGGCATGATGCATTGCTCGAAAACCTTTGCCTTTAGTTTTAGATGCAGCTTGCCGCGCATTATCCGTTTGTTTGCTTCAAATGCAGCCCAGGCTTGGGATATACGGCGCTCTACTTCAGCCGTTTGGTTCTCAATACCTAACGTAATATGTGTCCTAGGTAGATGTACTACTACTTAGAACTAGAATACCTAGTGATATACATGGCCTGTAAATTGCGGTAAACCTGTAACTTGATTAACACCCTAATCGGATCCTTTCCGATCCGGCGGAAGACCAGCGTTGTGTAACTAGTGTACACAACATCATGCTGAGTCGGACTCCAATTTGTGACGTTGCTGCGTGGATGGCACTGAGAGACACTCTACTAATTGTAGAAGTACTTAGTTTTTGCCTTTTGTATGTATTACCTATTATTTTTTATTTTATATGTCGAGTATTTTTTGTCCTATCCATGTGTGCCGTTACAAATAAAGTTTTTTTTTTCTTTCTTTCTTTCTAATTATAATGTTCGAGAGGATTTCAATGAAGCAATGCAAAGTATCCTTCAAACATCGACGTAAATAAAATGAAAGGACGGGCCACAGGGAACGATAGTTTTGAAGCTTCTAAAGAGACCTACCTAGTACACTACGCTTCAGTCAGTCTTTTTCACGGCAACGAGTGACAGCTTGGATGAAAATACCAAAATTAGATACCTTGGTGATACAATGCCTTCCTGTGCTTTTCTGCAAGTGCAAACAACACAAGTTAGTTTATTTACAACACCGCCAGGAGTGGCGCTATAGAGAAGAGGCCTTTACTCAGCAGTGGGTGTTACCGGCTGGATAGATAGATAGATGGATAGTTTATTTGTTAAACGTACCTTAAATCCGAATTGTCTTATTTTTCACGGACGTTTTGTATGGGTACGTCCATCGACGTAAATAAATTTATTTTACTTTGGTCGAAGGGTACGTCCATAATTTTACTTTGGTCGAAGCCTTCAAAAACAGAATATTCGCTAGGCTTCAAGTGTCAATTTAAACAAAACAGAGCACTTTTCTTAGTTATTTTCTAATAAAAAGGGTCGAGATTCTAGATCCTCTTTCAAAGAAAAGATACCGTGTTTGAAAGAACTGTCGTGATTTTTCCGTACCATTGGCTTGGAATGATAGGATTACTAAGTTTGAGAATTATAGCACGTGTGTCCATGAACTAAAATAGTTTGTACATTGAGATAAACACGTCAGTAAAAAACCGGCCAAGTGCGAGTCGGACTCGCGCACGAAGGGTTCCGTACCATTATCAATAAAAACGGCAAAAAAATCACGTTTGTTGTATGGGAGCCCCATCAAATCATTACTTTAATCTGTTTTTTAGTATTTGCTGTTATAGCGGCAACAGAAATATATCACCTGTGAAAATTTCAACTGTCTAACCGTCACGGTTCATGAGATACAGCCTGGTGACAGACGGACGGACGGACGGACAGCGGAGTCTTAGTAATAGGGTCCCGTTTTACCCTTTGGATACGGGACCTAATTTCGTAACAGTTCGTAATAATTTCTCAGCCGGCTACTCGCCCAATGTGCTACAGAGGTAGATAGATAGATAGATAGATAGATAGAAAATTCTTTATTGCACATAAAACAAAGAAGTACAAAGGCGAACTTAATGCTAGAAAGCATTCTCTTCCAGATAACCTTGGTGTTGGTCGTTAAATGTTTGTATGATCTGCAAATATTTGTTCCCGATCTGGGTGATGTGGTACCATGGTACTCGTAGACAGATAATCCCAGTGTAGGATCAGAGGCCGTAGACAAAGTAACAATCGAATAGCGATGTCGCTTGTAGAAAAGCCAAAAATGTATGAGATTGACGTATGCTATCGAAATGCCACGTCGTCTTTTGTATTGAATTACGACTGTAAAAATGGAATCGCTTCGAAGCGAATGCCACTTGGCTAGGCCGGCTGGACTATGTATGTGACTGTTGGGTGTAATGTAAATGTATTCCAGAGACGTATTGGGGCATTTTGAACATTTATTTAGACAGGAATAAAATACACAACGTAGAGTACGCGACATGTAAAAAGAACGCTGGGACGCCTGAAGTTGTTTGACCGTCAGCGTTCTTTTTACAGGATTTATGACCGTTTTTTATGACGCGCATTATACTTTGCTATTCTCCTGGTGACGTTTCGTTGACCATTTAGAGGTCCTTCTTCATGAGCACCGACCTCTAAAAGGTCAACGAAACGTCAGCAGGAGAATTACGTGGTGTATAGTCGTAATTTTTCTAAAATGGTACCAAGCAGAGAAGAGTAGTAGTAGATCAGTAGAAGTGTAGTAAAGTTTTTGGTAGTAGTAGAGCTTTTTTGTGAAATAGTTCGTCCGGGGAAGTACTACCACCATTCCTATTTCTGCCGCAAAGCAGTAGTGCTTGCATTTCTGTGTTCCGGTTTGAGGCGTATGGGTGCCGGTGAAATTACAGGCACGAGCATGAATGGTGGTTGTACTTCCCCGGACGAACTCTTTCACAAAAAAACTCTACTACTACTAATTTGATTTTTATATTGTTAAAACAAGTTGTTTAGATTGAAGTTTTTTCTTTGTTATTGTTTTGTTTGCAGGAGAATGCACTGTTCATATATAGACAGAGGTTACCGCTTAACATCGGGTGGGCCATCTGCTTGTCCCGTCATTCAAGTAGTATAAAAAAATAGCCACGGTAATTTCAATGAGTAGTTCCTGTTTGATCCATTGAGAATGATCCATTGTACTTTGATCGTCCTGTTCGATCCATTAAAATTTATAGGCAACTTTCAAATTCCTGATGGATCCCTTGTCGATATTGTTACTGAAGTATACAGTCGGCGTAAAACGAATAAATCTCTATAGGTATTTGCCAATAAAAACTTTGATGAATTCTAGGAATAAAATACTTCTGAAATAAATTACACTAAATCTTGAGGGCCAGACTTGTCCGGTGTTATGTCGACCACAAAATCATATATTTCCAGAACAATACAAATCCTATTTGAAAATAACTAGGCATTATCATGTAACAGCAATACCACATTTAGCCCAGAAAGCCTGTATAGCAAAATATACCGTTTCATACGTGATGTTTCATCTTACGCGTGTTTCGAATGCTGAGACACAAACAAGGTTCATCATCGGAAATTATGACATATTTCACTGGATGCGGCTTTCAAAGTCCATGCGAATGATTTAAAAGTACCTAAGTGTCTGTATCTTAGGAAAATAGCATTTATTGCGCGTGGTTTTATGGTTTTGTTCCTATTATTCGGGACAAATATACTTTATTAATAAATCAATAAATAATGCTGGACAGTTAACACAACATTATCTAGCCCCAAGCTAAGCAGAGCTTGTGTTATCGGTACTAGATAACTGATATACTTAATACAATAAATTACATAGATATATATTTTGTATTATACTCTAACATAGAAAATACCCAGAACACCCTGAACAAATATCTGCAGATCGTACAAATATTTGTTCCGAGGCGGGAATCAAACCGCTGCGCCACAGATTTCGTCAGAATGTATATCAGGAGTAGATTTTCAGTGTCAGAGGTATTATTATAAGCCCTGCTTTCCATCCATGCTCTAATATCTTAAAGGACATTGCCAGTCTTTGCAAGAAATTTGGTCCAAATGCTGCCCAGAAATGAAAATGCTTCCGGCGGCCTACAAACTCTGATACCAGAGTTTGCCAATAGCTCATACGAATTTATTTACTTTTAGCTGATTATGCTAATAATTAATCACGTTAGAGTAGAATCCAAGACCATAGTTAACACGTCAAACAGTGACGTATAATTAATTAAATGAACTGAAGAAATACAAATATCATCCAAATAGTTTTTTTTTAAATACCCTAAATAAGTTTTATTTATATGTATGGTGATGATATAAAATAATGCAAGGTATTCATTGTACTTTAATTTCTGGGCAGCATTTGAACTGAACCCTGGCAATGTCCTTTGAACTATAGGTTTTAAAATAGCAACTACCAGCAAACAACAAAAACCACATTAAAATACTAAAGGAACCGATAGAAAGAAACAAAAAGTTGTTTTGTATTGTAGAGGAAAATATTCGTATTATTTTACTCAAATGGGGTATAAAATATTTGCAATTGTCCTCATAGCATTAACAATTCCATTTGGCGTGATTTAAACACGATCGTAACAGATATTTTGTTACCCAAATCCGACTTGTCCTAAACCCCAGTTTTATTGGCCGTATTTTAGGGATTGTTACATAAATATTTTAGGGACATTCCGCCCCAAAGTTTGACGTTAAAATCCGAAGTGCGAAGAGATAAAAATAAAATAAATATTGATTTTTACGGTCAAAGAGATTTCGTTCGACTACGTATCGTTTATTTGTGAGACCTTCATAAAAATGAAGTTTCATTTGACCCTTTGGGTACGGAAATCTGATTTTATTTTCCTTCTATGTCACACTATTCCACACTTTTTAGTTTCTTCCTGTCCAATTTTTCACTCGGTCAAACTTACCTGTATTCTAAATCAGGCGTTGCCTTGTTAGTTGGAACCATCAAATAGCCCGATCTATAGCGGAGTTGAAAACTTTCGGTTGAATGGTTTTCTAGTCTTCTAACTACAGACCATAGTAGACACCGCAAACACGTAAATTGGTATGAAACCAAGCGTGCCGTTTTATTTTGTACCTACTATCTTACGACACCTATCTCCATTCGCACGGCTAGCTGGTTTCGATGAACTTTTACAGTTCACTATGGCACAATTAAGCATTTTTCTATTAACATCCGACGTGCTATCGCAAAGACGGCCGAGAGCGAACTGATTTGAGGTTTGCTAATAGGCGCATTGCACCTACTTCGGACAAGCAAAGTGCCACGTAAAGGGTGCGCTTGTGTTATCTAGTGTAAGTGTAGGTCTGTTTCTATACCCCGTTTCCACGAACCAGAGCAAGCTCGTTACCTTGTCTATTTGTGCCCTGCTTGTCACATCCAGTAATACTATTGTCATCCAATGCACCATTCCTTGTTTGAGTGAATATGTAAATGTCTAGGATACGAGGTTAAGTACCACTTAAAATTGTGATGTCACGTGTTGGTGAGAATTTGAATGTTTTGTGTGACGGAGGATATAAATTTAGTTTGGGGTGTTTAGCCGAAAGTCGGAATTAAAATGTATGCAAGTGCGCATATTATTCTGTATTAACTGATAATGCCTACAAACCGATTTGTCGGCCAACTATCGGTGGATAAAAACTCGGTATAGATCCACCAACTTATCTGTAGAACCTACATTTTTCTACCATCTAAATACATTTCATTCTACAGATAAGTTGGTGGATCTCTACCTAGTTTGCGGGGCTATTAAATATAAAACTATAATATGGGTCTCTTCAAGGCTAGAGTGAATAGGTACCTTCTAGACTTTTGTGCTCCATCTTCGGCCACATCGTCACTTACCAACAGGTGAGATCGTGGTCAAACAAAGGTATATCAATGTTAAAAATAAAAAAAACATTTGTCAAGATGTAATAGCATATAAACTTATTTCACTTCACCTCATACACTTCATTCATTCATTCATGTTTTTTTTTTCTTTCAACGGTAAGTACCTACTTATTTTAAGTTTATAACTTTAGCCATTAATAAAATTAATCACTTCGTACATAATGATGTACGCTTGAAATGGGCAGGCTGTTGAAACTATAGTAGTATTAGAGCTTTTTTGTGAAAGAGTTCGTCCGGGGAAGTACTACCACCATACCGGTTCCGGTTTGAAGGGTAAGGGTGCCGGTGAAATTACAGGCACATGAGACTTTTCATCTTTATGTCTCAGGGTGGCGGGCGCAGTGCAATGCCACATAGGGTGCGTCCTAGGTGGACGTGACCTTTGTGATAATGCACTGTTCATAGGCAGAGGGTACCGCTTATCATCAGGTGGGCTATATATGCTTGTTCCACCATTCTAAAAAAAAATTTAAAAAACTTGTAATCATCTCCATGTACACAGCTGATCAATAAATATTTTCTTGTATTGATAGTGGTAGTGGTACCGTTCGTAATAAAAGAGTGAGAAAGAGGGTAGATCGATATATCAGCCAATAACATCTACTCGCAAAGACTTTAGTCAGTTCTCCCGTGATCATGGCGCATGCAACTATGCCGAAATATCGGGAACATTGCAAACTTAAAAATCATGGTAAATATCCCGTTTCTAGTGAAAATTATGTACTTAACCATGATAGTTTCAAAAGTTATAAAGATTTTCTTATTCTTATTCTTATATGCGAAGAATTTGACGACCTCTGTGGCGCGGCGGGCGACGGTTGGCCTGCGACGCAGGAGGTTGCGGGTTCGATTCCCGCCTCGGAACAAATATTTGTGCGATCGCAGATATTTGTTCAGGGTGTTCTGGGTATTTTCTATTTATAATAAAAAATATCTATCTATGTAATATATTGTATTAAGTATATCAGTTATCTAGTACCCATAACACAAGCTCTGCTTAGCTTGGGGCTAGATAATGTTGTGTGAACTGTCCAGCATTATTATTATTATTATTATTATTATAACACTCATTTATTAAAAATCTCGTAAAAAATATATTTTTTACTATAAAGGAATACTATCTACAAAAAATAAATAGTAAAAAACATTATAGTAAAAAATATAAATCAAAACGGGGAACCACCGACCGCGGAGCGAGGCCCAAACGGTCGGGGGCTAGGGCTGCAGAGAGAGGAACCTCCTGACTATACGTGCCGAGTCCAGGAGTACCGCCTTCTGAATCTGACCCTTGATCCAACTATTTAGCGAGAGCTTCTTAAGGTACTGGTCGAAGCTCTTCGCAATCAGTCCATTCACTGAAACGACTATCGGGACGATAATCGTTGAATCCACATCCCACATGGCGGTAATCTCGTGAGCCAAGTCAAGGTACTTATTATTATAACACTCATTTATTATTATTATTATTACTTATTATTATTATTATTATTATTATTATTATATAAATGTTACCTTTTCACCCAAATGTAGTTTTTTCTCTATTCTTCCGTCGACAAGCCATTGTTTGGGGTGCTCAAGCTAAGTCTGTTACAGCGTGTAATATTAAGGTGAAACGTTTCGTTGAGGCGTGAAATAAAAAAATTATTGTGTTTTTTGCTAATCACAGCTCATCAACACATCTTCAGACAGCGAAACCTGATTTTGCGGAAACTATGAGACTTAAGAAGCATGTTTTGATTGAAAGTGTCTCATTAGAGTAGAAATCATTGAATGTCGTTGAAAAAAAACAGCGTATATACGCTGTTCATATCATATATGTTGTGTTGTGCATATCATTTTGATATATATCATAGAATGACATTCTAAGCTAAACTTATGATACTTATGAGACAAATCAAAAGCGCACTTTATACTAGATACATATTATAATATACCATAGATATATAGATAGATAGATAATATCCCATTGAGGCTCTGCCTACCCCTTCGGGGAATAAGGCAAAAATAACAATATATGTATTATGTATACTTTCTATAGGTATTATTGGAAAAAGCAAGTAACAATTAAAATTATTGTATTAATGAGCGTTAGTTCTCTTACACACATCCATACATAGACACACACCTTTTTACCCCAAGGGATAGGCAAAGCCTCAATGGGCTTCTTTTCACAGTGGGTTGCACCATCGTGGAATATAGGCGATGTTAGTACTCTTAATTTGCGCGAAACTAGGTTTCGTTATCTCGAGATGTGTTGATGAGCTGTGATGAGCAAAAAACATAATCAAATTTGAATTTCGCGCCACTAGCAAAAAGTTGCACCTTAATAACTCAATAAGAAGTAGTAGGTACGCAAAATACAGTTCATTGTTCCTCTACATGATATTATTACACAAACATAAGCCAAGGGCGAGGTCCAGAATCAAGGCAAATTGGCTGAGTAGAGCTGTGGAAGTCAGAGGTTTCTCTGGGGACTGGCGTGTTCAACGCTATCGGGTTGTAACTGGCCTGTGTATTCTGTATGCTGAATATATTGTTTTAACAATTACGTAGTCACTTTCCATTTTCAAGTATTATGTGGAAGGTTTTTGGATATAACCCGCATAGTTAAAGAATGAGATTGTAAAAAGCGACCGAGTTGTAAAAAGGTTGTAAGATTAGTACTAAAAAAAAAAAGAAAAAAAAGAGATTAGATATATATGTATTTTTAGGTAGGTAGAATATACTAGGTAGAATAACTATACAATTTGTAGTAGTAAAGTAACAAACAAAATAACTGCACTCTATACTAGATACATATATACCATAGATATATATAGATAGATAGATAATATCCCATTGAGGCTCTGCCTACCCCTTCGGGGAATAAGGCAAAAATAACAGTCTATGTATTATGTAAATAACAGTCTATGTATTATGTATACTTTCTATAGGTATTATTGGAAAAAACAAGTAACAATTAAGTAAAGTTATTGTATTAATAAGCCTTTCGGGGTCGCGACTCTGGGAACATCAGGTACCGGGGGCGCGTTTTCAAAATTATTTCAGGGCTTCCTGTTGAAGCGACACGTGACCCGAGAGCTGGCTCTTATCTGGCTATCGCATCGCATTAGCATTACCTTATCGCATTAGCATTACCATTCAGCGTGGCAATGCAGCCAGCATCAGGGACGCTTCCGTCTGGTATTGATTTGGAACAGTTGAGCTACCTTTAGATCGTTAGCAGCGATCTCCAGGTAGCACAACTGTTTCATGTTTTTTTTTTGTTATGTAGGTACATACCTACTTATATTAGTTGTATTATTATTTCTGTAAATAAATGTATTCAGTAACAAATAAAACAGACTGTTCGATATATAGTTTTATTACTCTATGCAAAACATGCGGACACACTAGATAATAAAAAAAATAGTCTCAGACCTACACGGATCTCATCCATTAATTCAAGCTTAAAGATGTGAAACACTTGACATAAAAAGCTTTTTAGTTGGGGTTCTTCCGAGATCACTTCGCCATTTTGCACCTATTTTGTTTTGTGCGATAACTTACAGAGAGTGTAAAGTGTTCTTCGTGAAGCATGTCCAGAGACCATTCAGTGTAAAGTGTTCTTCGTGAAGCATGTCCAGAGACCATTCAGTGTAAAGTGTTCTTCGTGAAGCATATCCAGAGACCATTCAGTGCCCCTTTCCAATATTTTTGAGAATGTGATTCAATTTGGAAGGAAAAACTTAGAAACTACATCAGTAGCTTTTGATAAAACAAATTTTGTCCAACAAAGCTTTGATGTTTTTTTATAATGGTTACGTTGATAATTTCAAGACAGAGATTTTACGATAAGATAGCCCGCTAGACTCACTATATCTAGTTTATTTCTATAAAGAGTTTGCCGTATACAAAAGATAAAATATAATACTTCGGATTTTTTTTTTGATTTCTTAAGACGACATTCAATATTATCTTGTTCACGTAAATAGAGATGGCTAAAAATTATTTACTTTTCCACATTATATCGGTTTATGGTAAAAAAAAAATATTGTTTCTGATTATGTCAGTGGCAGGCACAACCCTAGTCGAAAGAAAGAAACGAGAGGGTTCTGACAACCCAGTCTAGACCTACTCAAACTTGCTCAAAATTTGCCCCAATGTCACACGCCATCCGTTTAGTTAATGTTCTCTCAGAGAACAATGTCACACGCCATCCGTTTAGTTAATGTTCTCTCAGAGAACAATGTCACACGCCATCCGTTTAGTTAATGTTCTCTCAGAGAACAATGTCACACGCCATCCGTTTAATTAATGTTCTCTCAGAGAACAATGTTTACAATTTTTGTCATAACTTGCTGAAACTCATGGAAATAGCGCAGCTTGTTTTAGAGAATGTTTAATAAATAATAATAATAGTAGTTATTATTATTTAAATGATAATAAATAATGGTAAATAAATAATTAATTATTAATTAACAACTAATAATATTAATAATTAATTATTTAATTAATTATAAATAATGGTAAATAAATAATACTGGACAGTTCACACAACATTATCTAGTCCCAAGCTAAGCAGAGCTTGTGTTATGGGTACTAGATAACTATACTATATATACTTAATACAATATATTACATAGATAGATATTTTTATTATACATAGAAAATACCCAGAACACCCTGAACAAATATCTGCGATCGCACAAATATTTGTTCCAAGGCGGGAATCGAACCCGCAACCTCCTGCGTCGCAGGCCAAGCTTCGCCCGCCGCGCCACAGAGGTCGTCAATGCAAGTAGATAGTTTTAGTATTATTGTACGTCTATCCTCGGTAGGTATTACCACAGATAAAATAATACTACACTGTATTACCTACTTATTCTATGCTTGGTTGTTTTTTATTTTTATATAATTGTGTGCATGCAACATCGCTTTAGATTTCTGATAACGTGTTGTACTTGTTTCTTAATAAATAAATACTCTGCCAGTTTCGAATGAGGGGTTTTCACGCCCGTTTCACATCATGCATATAGCCTTGAAAATAGATGGCGCCAGCTCTGTACTTAACTGTCAAAATAAAGTGAAATGTCAAAGTCAACAACGTAGTAATATATTTTACCATCACACAAAAGCATAGACAATTCATTTGTTAGTTTTGACAACCATACTTGGTCAGCGACATCTATCGAGATATATCGAACTACATTTTTTTTATTTGAAATTAAAAGTCCCTTATTGTCTGACTACTTATTAACGGTCACCTTGGCTGCTTCACTATGAGCCAGTTTCAAGCTTGAATGAACGTAACCACGATGTTGGTATTGTCTAGCGCCAAACAGCAGTTCAAATAAGTTTTTGTGAAAAATATATTTTTCAATACAAGCTTTTACAAAATTAGTGATCGTAACCGTGTAGTGATCATAATGAGCCTAAACACGGCCAGTCTACTATTATCCATCGAGGAGTTCCGTTTCCACCTGCCGTCTCCATCATCAGATCAGCTCGCTGTCACCATAATATTGTATTGTCATCGGAACTTGACAGGTATGCAAAATATCATCTCGATCGGTTAAGGGTAACTGCTTTCAAATTCAGTTGCACGATTCCTTCCGGACAAACAATTGCATGATTCCACCCAGACAAACTTACTTTAGCTTGTAAAATGCGCAATTGCCCCACTAGTTCGATCCCGTACCGGTGTACGTACAATTTTGTATTCTGAATATTTTAAACGCTTTCTTTCTACAGGTAGATTACAGGATAAAGAAAACAAAAGGAAAGCTTAATAAAAACCCCATTCAAGGTAATACTTGTTATTGAGATTGACAAACAAAATTGATTATCCTTTTACGAGCAATTTTTCTAAATTCTTCAGAATACATAAAATATTTCATTGTCTCCTCCACGTCACGTCCTCAATCGGAACCATAGAGAAATTTGTTATATAATCGGAACGTGCTGAAAACAAAACGCAATCATTTTCAATAGATACAATCATAGAGGATTTTTTTGGATATAATTTACTGAAACACAGATAGCACTTTTATATTACAGTAATTTATCTAGATTTTAGGGCGTTTGACGAAACGTGTGGACTGATGATGAAATCTATAGCACTTTATAGATAGTTTTAGAAAAGTAAGCAAGAAGTAAGTTTGTTTGTCTGGATGGAATCCGAGTGGAATCTTGCAGCTGAATTTTAAAGCAGTTATCCTCAAGCGATTGAGCTGGAATTTGGCATTCCTGTTAAGTTCCAATGACAATACAATATTATGGTGACAACTAGCTGATCTGATGATGGAGACAGAAGGTGGACAACGAAACTCCTCGATGGATAATAGTAGACTGGCCGTGTTTAGGCTCATTTTGATCAGCACACGGTTACGATCATTAATTTTATAGAAGCTTGTATTGAAAAATTACTTATTTTGCACGTCAGCTGGCTACTTGCCCGTCTCGTCACAACATCGTTGAGATGTAAAGAGAATCAGGAAAAGTACATAAGACACCAAACTACGCTTGACTTTATAATATTACAAGCTACTTACCCCGGCTTCGCACGGGTAGCCCCCGGTGAACCCTCCCCCCCCCCCCTCCTACTCTTCCCCCCTTTGTTAATCTCCTGGTTCTAAGCTACCTCCCCACCAATTTTCAGCCAAATCGTTTCACCGCGTTCTTGAGTTATAAGTGGTGTAACTACCACGACTTTGTATTATATTATATACTTATAGATTCTTCTGTATGTGTCACTGAACTCCTAAACGGATGGACCATTTTTTTGTGTTTTAGTGGGTCCTTGGAAGGTTTAGATTCACAACTGGACCCGGTAGGTGGCGCTCCACTCCAGTTAACGGGCTTCGTTCACGCGAACGAAGCCCGGTGACTAGACTGCTAATATACTTTTAATAACAACCTCATAATGATTATGTCGGAGCAGATATTGCAAATTACCATGTCAGCGGTCGAGGGATTGTGATGATGGCGAAAATTTAAGAAAAAAAAAAGATTCAATAAGAGGTTTTTCTAAGATGTCGTCGGTGGGATGATTTGATTGATACTGCCTTGATGTACATACATACATGTAGGTAGTACTTGATTACCTACCTATATTGTAGATGTAGTACAAGCCAACTATGTACGTATGTACACAAGTCAGTTGATATATACACGTTTACTCACGCTGTAACAAGTACAAATCGTATTTCAAAGCTGTTTAGGCCAATCTAATTTGCATGTTAATGTAAAATTTGCCATCCCCTAAATTTTCTACTCTTAACCGAATGTGTGTTATTCCAGGCTACACGCATTTTAATACTTATATTTTGCACAACTTTACGTGCACGTGATTGGTGGTGTTGCAAATTTTATAAATTAATTATCTTTATATTTAATATTTTTTATTAATTTATTTTTTATTTTATAGTCTAAAGCTACCATAAAAGTATAACAAAATAGATAGATAGATTAACACTTTATTTGTACACAATAACACACAGAAATTAAAAACATAACTTAATAACAAAAAATAACAGAAATGGGAGGTCATATCGCTTATAGCGTTTTTTAAATAATATGGTTTGTGAAAACAGACTAGTTATTCAAAAAACCGATATTTGCAAACTTCGCAGACTGAATTTAATCGTAAAATTTATTGGAATGACATATTTGGAAGACGTATGGCGGAGACTAGGATCCAGAGTCTCGAGCGCTGTGGTAAAGTTGAATGCCTTTCGATCTTCTATTGGTTACATTTCGGGGAATGTGCCCAGGAGCTACCACACCAAAACACCAAAACACCCAGAACACCCTGAACAAATATCTGCAGAACTCACAAATATTTGTTCCAAGCCGGGAATTGAACCCGCAACCTCCTGCGTTGCAGGCGAACCATCGCCAGCCGCGCCACAGAGAGGTCGTCAATATGAAAGCACTTTGTTAGGAAATTTAAATAAAAACAGTTTTATAAGACTTTTGAAGCATAAGCAAAACCGCAGAATAAATAATAGGCAAAACTCTAAACCACAGATAAATTAATACTATAATTTTGCAATGCCACAGAATAAATAATTGGCAATGCTCATATCATGCTATTAGCTTGTACTATACAAAAGACAAAAAAATAAAAATTTTGAAATATAATTTTGTACCCCGTAAATGTGAGTTAAGTGCTAAAAAACTATTAACTATTATTTAATAAGTTGTAAGTTAAGTGGTCTGTGGTGTGTTCCGGCCTAAGAATATACCCCTCCGTTTCCTTCCGTGGATGTCGTAAAAGCCGACTAAGGGATAACCCGGACTTGTTGACAAGATTCGTGGTATAAGATTTGTCCTGGCTGCTAGCTTATTATGGAATGTGTTATTACTGGAAGAAAGCGTTAGCCGAGTCAGTCGTGGGAAGCAATAGCGGCGATGAGCTCAGCACTTGTCACGTCTATATTCCACGATGGCCTACGCCTTCGGGGAAAAAGGCGTGTCTATATATGTATGAATGTATGTTGAAAAGGTGAAGAAAAGATTTAATACATCATGTGTATTCACGAGGTCTTAGTTCGGTGCGAACTACAGTAAACCCACTCCAGGGCAAAGGCAGATGAAACTTTGATCCTCATCCATCAAGATTCATAAACTAAGGTTACACTGCTATGATACAATAGGTCGGTATGTACATAGTTGTAATGTATGCAAAGGAGTAGAGTGAAAATTTGATCTAACAGTATGTGATCCTTTGGGAGGATCCCTTGCTCAAGTAATGGATCACTCGGCTCCCTCGGGGGGACCGTGACGCGAGCAGGCGATCGGGTTATCTGTTGGTATGTGAACTTTACACTTTCAACGTTCAAAAAACATTTTGTTTTGTTGTTGTAATTATTCGAAAAAGAATCCTAAGAGAAACTTAGTAGTATGCGTTGAGAGGTTGTTCGTGTGTGCAAAAGAATGTTTCCAAAACGGTTTGACCAATTTAGGTACGGTTTTCTGTAAAGGGTTTGTGATTCATCGACGATGGTTCTTAGATTTCCCTATTAAAAAAAAACATCGCGTCTGGTCGAAGCAGCGCGTGACCCGAGAGCTGGCTCTTATCTGGCTCAAGCTATAAAAGAGATACCACAGATATTATTCAAGTCTACAAAGGTATCTGTTATAAGATCTGAAATTTTTACACGCGACCTTTGCTCAATAACGAGCTTAATCCTCAACCGCAGCAGCATCTATCAAAATATTATATTTTTAAACAAAAATCCTGAACAAAAACAAAAAAGGAGTTACAAATCGAGATACCGGCTTAATCCTGGATTACTCGCGGAGACGAGAGCTACTTAGATCATAATAAAAATGGATAGCCTCCTGGTAAAAGCTTGCGGTACGCAACGACATCTGCAGGCGCTTAGCCAAAACTTTGCAATCTTCGGCCAACTAAGACACTAGCTAAGAAATTTTCTATTATTTATTTGCCTAGCGTGTAAGAAATAAATTTGATTGAAATAGTTATAGATAAAATAATACTATACTAGTAAACAGTACACGCGGTGTACAGACGAGCAGTATATGAGCATATGAGCGAAGTATATGAGCAGTATATGAGCATACATGTATCATACAGTATATGAGCGAATACTCAGCGAAGATATAATGGAAAGAAACATTGTCGAAGCAACGTTTGATTTTCAGATTTTCATATTGAAATTCCATGTGTGCTAACTGGAAATATGACAAATATAGATTTTCATACTAACATTTCCGGCCTAGACCAGCAAGGTCGATTTATCGAAATAATAGTAAGATGTAGGTTTGAGAAAAGTGGGCAGTAACTATTGCCTCAGATATGGTGATTTCTGGGTAAGCCTTAAGTTTGGAGATCAAAAACACACAGATGAAGTTATTTCGTTAATATTATTTCCCTCCCATCGGATATCCCGTGCTCAACGCTACTTTTCTCTTAGAGTTTTCAATAAAAGTTCCGTACATTGCGTCCGCTTAATTTAACCCATTCAGAAGATAGCCTTTGTGTGGCCAGCTCCGTGGACATATCGAGACCCACAGGAATTCAGAGCGAGTACAAAGAGAGCATTCCAGAATTATTTAGGTTTTGATATGCAATGCGGAGCGCAAGAGAAATTCACAAAACTCAAGACAGGAAGTTCGAAGCGTATGTCTAGATGTGTTTTTTATTTTAGTGTTTTTTACTTTAAGAAAAAAAAATACCGCTTGTAATTGTAGAAAATAATCTTAAGGTGGATGCGCACGCTTGCGGCGCTAAATTCAAAGTTTTTGGTGTTTTTTGCCCATTACAGCTCATCAATATTTCTTCAGATAGCGAAAGTTGAGTTCGCGAGAACTAGGAGACTTATCACACATGTTTTAATTGATAGTATCTCATAAATACATCAGTTTTGCTATGATACCTTAAACGCATTTTTACAGTGTTTTTTTTCGTTTATGGGTATTGTAGCTAAACTGGTGATATTTATGAGATACTATCAATTAAAACAAGTGTTTTAAGTGTCTTAGTTCTCACGAACTCAACTTTCGCTATCTGAAGAAGTGTTGATGAGCAGTAATCGGCAAAAAACACCAAAAAAAAAAAAAAAAACTCGCGCCGCAAGACATTAATAAAGAATAGACAAAGACAAAACGCATAATCGTTTTGAAGTCGGCTATCAACATCGAGCAAAACCGAGCTAAAAAATCACTTTTGTTGTATTGGACCCCATAAATATATTATTTAATTATTTTTTATAATTGCATCATGCCTGCCGCGTCACGGAAGTCGTCACGTTGATTCTTTTAAACGATCTGATTATGATAATATACCAACTTACAATAACAATTGTCGTCTTCTGAGACCATAATAATTGGAACAATGGCTTTTCGTGATGCCTTGAATGTATAAAAAGACAATTCTGTTGGACAGCGGCATCAGTCTATCAGACTATTAAGACTAGACAACACAATACTAAGTACCTAAAAATGTCGCAATTGTTGGTAAGTTCACATTTATTATCTATATATATATAAAAGAGAAGTCCACTCACTCACTGACCACTCATCACGAAAGCTCGGAAACTACTGGGCCGAGAGGTCTGAAATTTGGCACAAGCATTTATTAAGGGGTGTAGGCGCGCACTAAAAACGATTTTTGAAAATTCGCACCCTAAGGGGTTGAAAAAGGGTGTTAAAGTTTGTATGAAAGTCTACGCGTCGACGAAGTCGCGAGCGGGTCAGCTAGTATAATAATATAATTTCATTTATTTCAATCAACAATTGGATCATAATTGTGTTAGTTGTTTTCTTATCCTAGGTCTAAACATTCTGATACAAAGAAGAAATAATCAAGAAATAATGAATATGCCCAATCTTACAAAATTAAATATAAATTGAATTAAATAAAGTATGTCACAAATTAGGATATGTCAATATTAGAAATGTCACTGCGGCTAGTTTTTTTTTTTATATACACCTAATGCTGCGTCTCCAGTGTAGGCAAACTGTTCACCGCAGACTGAGATAGCGGCGTATCGGCGCCCTTATATTTCAAATGGAGTGTTCACAGTCTGCTAGTTTTGCGCGGAACGCCACAGAATAAATAATAATACAAATAGTAACGCTGCAAACTGCGTAGAGTGAGCGCAAATCTAGCAAACTGTGAACACTCTATTTGAAACACATGGAAGGTCGTACTAAACCGATTCGCCGCTAACTCAGGCGGCGAACAGTTTGCCTTCTGGGGACGCAGCCTAATTTTTACACAGATTTTTGTGACAGTTGGTTCAAAACATCCTACTATACTATAACTATTTCCAGTTTAGCGTCTAATGTTTTCCCCAGGAAATCAGTTCAGTAGTAGTAGAGCTTTATTGTAAAAGAGTTCGTCCGGGGAAGTACTGCCACTATACCTATTTCTGCCACAAAGCACTAGTGCTCGCATTGCTGTGTTCCGGTTTGAATGGTAAGGATGCCGGTGAACTTAAAGGCACATGAGACTTTTCATCTTTATGTCTCAGAGTGGCGGGCGCAGTGCAATGCCAGATAGGGTGCGTTCTAGGTGGACGTGACCTATGTGATAATGCACTGTTCATAGGCAGAGAGCACCACTTAACATTAGATGGGCCATCTGCTTGATCCATCATTCCAAGTAAAATACAAAAATAAAAACGTGCAAATAATTTTTACACAGATTGTTGTGACTGTTGGTTCAAAGCATCCCACTATCCTATACTATAACTATTTCCAGTTTAGCGTCTAATGTTTTCCCCAGGAAATCAGTTCCTCAGTATCTATACTACGTTTATATTTGTTCCTCTTATCACTATTACTATACAATTATTGTTCCATGATGGGTAAAATTATTTTAATCACCAGGTCCTCGTGTGTATGCTGGTGCTGGTCTCAGCTGTGGTCACAATGGACCTGACCGAAGAACTCGGTCTCGCCGAGCCCTCCGAGGGAAAGGCGCCGAAACTCAATCAAACCGAAGCTCCCAATGATATGCCCGGGGCTATCAAACTCCCCAAGCCCCTCAATGGAAAGGCGCTCAACCTCAACCAAACCAAAACTCCTGTTGCGAAGACTTCCCAATCCAAAACTCCCGTTGCGTAGAGTTTCCAGGAGGCAAAAGCTGATGCTCCCATTATCCTCTAGACCAAAGTATTATAGACAAAGGATAAACCGCAAAAGAAATAAATAAATAGAGTTTATTTTAACAGTGTAATTATTGTGAAGCAATAATCATTCAGTTTTAACTGGTGCTGAAAATTTCATTAGATATTTAGATAGATATTAGATATAGATATATATATATATATATATATTTTAGATATTTTTATTCTACAATGTAGAGAATGTTTTCTAAAATGATGTATGCAACGCGTACATATTTTAAAAACCTAAAAAACATACAGATTTAAAAATTTGCAAAAAATCAAACGGATCTTACAAAATAAATTTAATAAAAAAAAAGTATGATTTTAAAATAAATAAACGGCTTATTACCACTGATTTTTAGGGTTCCGTAGCCAAATGGCAATACTAGGTCCTAGGTGGACGTGACCTATGTGATAATGCACTGTTCATAGGCAGAGGGTACCGCTTATCATTAGTTGGGCCATCTGCTTGATAAGTCACTATAAGCAGTATGAAAAAAATAAAAAAAATAGGTATGTACTACAAAAGTTGATAAATCTATTATAGTGGTTACCAAATGCTAAAATAACCATGGATGTAGAAATAACTGTTAATAAAAACTATGACGTCAACATAACATCACCGACGTCACTTCTCCAGCGAGTGACGCGGACCCTACATTCATGCGCGGACCACAGCACTCAGGGGGGTTAGTACGAGAATTTGACAGTATTCGAAACTATGTATATGAAGTTTCGTTTCCTTCCATACATTTACTAGCAGCGCCCCTAGCGGAAACGAGGAGAAAACTAAGGACGCTTTCAGAAAATTAATCGAAGGAAACGAAACTTCATATAGTTTCGAATACTGTCAAATTCTCGTACTAAGGGGTCATACAGGTCATACTCGTAATACAGGTCAGGGGGGTTAGTACGAGAATTTGACAGTATTCGAAACTATATGAAGTTTCGTTTCCTGCCATACATTTACTAGCAGCGCCCCTAGCGAAAACGAGGAGAAACTAAGGACGCTGTCAGAAAATGTATTGAAGGAAACGAAACTTTATATAGTTTCTAATACTGTCAAATTCTCGTACTAAGGGTACAGGGTGCCAAGAGTGTGTCCGACCTGACAGTTAACGTTTAGTCGAAATAAACCTAGTGGTTCGCCCCGAACTGAGACCTCGCGAATACACGCGATGTAGGTAGGTTACCTACTGTCTTTATCTTTCTAACCGACTTCTAAAAACATTAACTGAGATATTTTTAATACTATATTAATAACAAGATTACTACATAGATACCTATTAGTATAAGTAGCTGAAGAAAAGAACGAAGACGTCTTCGGTTCGTAGAAGAACCAAGATCACCAAGACCGCTCTCAGAATTAGCAAGGTGAAGTGGCAAGCTGACGAGTTAATTGATAACCTCCTTTTGTGAAGTCGGCAATCATCTCAAAATAATCAAGTTAGTTATTCAGTCATTGCAAGAAAACCACAAAAATCATTGAAGAGTTTTGTGCATCGAAAAATTAGACCTATAGCATCGTTCAAAGTCTTAGATATGGGAGGTCAACATTGGATGTTATATTGGTTACTTTTTTATAGGGTCCAAGTGTCTCTATTCTTCAACTTTAGACTTTTCCCTGTATTTGTGTCACAAAAACTACAAAATTTCAGCATTGTGGGATTGCTGGAAGTACCCGTAGAAGTATTAGTGGAAGTATTGATTGAAGAAGATTTTTTTAAAATTTTCCAAAACTACATATACTTAAACAGAATAGAAAATAGTTTTTAAATTTCCAAGCAAAGCGCTTTCATATGATACCCAACATGATCTGACTGTCTCACTTTTTTTTACCCCCTCTTGGACCCCGGTATCTCAACAACCCTCAGACCGATACAGCTCATAACATTACCTACAAATTGTACCAATACTATCTACCCCCTACTAAACTTCATGAAAGTCATATCAACGGTACGGAAATTTTCATAGGACAAACATACCTACATACAAATGCCGATTCTTCCAAATTGACTCAGAGAACTCGCTTCGCTCGTTCAACCAGCACTTCTATATCCTTTGAAGTTTTTTTTTCTTCGATTTTAGTTCCATTTTCAAAAATAAAACGTTGTTCTTTTTTTATGAAACAGTAATAAGTAGTCTTTATTCATTATTATTCTACTTATGACTAAAGACTTTTTAATTTTTGTAGGCACATTGTCATTTTTGACAGACAACTTTTTTTTTAAAAGATCTTTTTCCCCAATAAGATGAAGAAATGCTATTTTTTCTTCGCTCTGGTAACCACAATGACGGTCTTTTTGAGCAAGAGGAGTGAAAAATTATATGTTAGTTATCATTTCACAATATGAAAATATTCAGTATCATATATTTTTTTAGTAGTAGTAGTAGAGCTTTTTTGTGAAAGACTTCGTCCGGGGAAGTACTACCACCATACCTATTTCTGCCACTAAGCAGTAGTGCTCGCATTGCTGTGTTCCAGTTTGAAGGGTACCTATGTGGTTGCTGGTGAAATTACAGGCATATGAGACTTTCATCTTTATGTCTCAGGGTGGCGGGCGCGGTGCAATGCCACATAGGGCACGTCCTAGGTGGACGTGACCTATGAGGTAATGCACTGTTCATAGGTAGAGGTTACCGCTTAACATCAGGTGGGCCATCTGCTTGTTCCGTCATTCAGTAGTATAAATATATATATATATATATTTGTCATTAGTTTAGCTACGAATTTCAATGAACAAAAAATCACTGTAAAAATCATTCGTAGCTAAACTAATAATATAATATGAGTCAAGCATCAAACACTATCAATCAAAACTAGTATGTTAGTTTTCCTAATTTTTAAAAAATCAGGTTTTCGTATCTCAAGATAAGTTGTAGAGCTGTAAAAATAAGGCCTTTTTCGCCCAATTCTGAGCAAAACCACAATAAAATTTGAATTTCATGCCGGAATCGTAACGTTGCACTTTAAAGTCTTAATAGATTGCACCCCTGAGAGGGCTAATTTTCCAAATTCCTTTCGTAGCACGTTCCTACACCCTAAAAAGACCACAACCTCTTGTCATGTCCGTGTATCAGTCAGTGAGTCAGTCAGGGCTTTGATTCGTATAAGTATTTATAATCTGATTATGATAACAATTTACAATAACAATTCTCGTCGTCTCAAACATCTGAAACAATAATAATTTGAACAATGGCTTTTCGTGATGCCTTGAAAGTATAAAAAGATAATCCTGCTGGACAACGGCATCAGTCTTTGACCATACAAAGTAAAAATGTCGCATTTGTTGGTAAGTTCAGATATATTACACCTAACTAGTAAGTAGAACTACCAGATTGTTGTGACTGTTGGTTAAAAATAACCTACTATCCTGAGTATCAAATAGTTTATCTTAATCAGACTTTAGACCCATACACAGCTGCAAATTTAACTTAGTATCATAGTAGAGTACATTATGGTACAAGTGTGTAATGTTTGGTGATTACCGCTGAGGCGCTATTAAGACCCGAGCCGTTAGGTAAGGGTCTTAAGAGAGCCGAGGATGGTAATGATCAATACACACGTCTATCATACGACGTTTTTCAACACACTTGTGAGTAAAATAATAATAAAACAGAAATACACACTCTGTGTAAATGTTCAACTGTCTCCATAACTCACTTGTGAATAATAGCAATGAAAACAGTCACAGCTTGATTACAGGCGTAAAACAGAAGTACACACTCTGTGTAAATGTTCAACTGTCTCTATAGAGACACAAGTCAAGTCTCTGAGTTATAACTCACTAGCGAATAATAGCAATGAAAAAGTCGCAGTTTGATTAGAGGTGTCATTATATGCCTAATTGCGGTGAAATTAGAGCCACTTTATGAGCGAGTGTGTTGAAAAATTAGTTATAATTTTGTGCAGTGGGACGGTGCTGTCAATAAATTTTTCGTCTGCTGTAAGCTATAACGTCATAATATTATAATTAATATGGTGACCGCTGTTTTCAATTCTGACAACAGACTTATGTCTTTTAGGTCTAATATTATCACATGGATCACCCTCACAGAAGTTTTTTTTTTTTTTTTTTTTATAATATTTGAATTTTATGAAAAACTAGCGACTCGCCCCGGCTTCGCACGGGTAGCCCCCGGTGAACCCCCCCTCCCCCCGTCCTACCCCTCCCACTATGTCCTATCTCCTGGTTCTAAGCTACCTCCCTACCAATTTTCAGCCAAATCGGTTCACCCATTCTTGAGTTATAAGTGGTGTAACTAACACAAAAAAACGTATAAACCTCACGAAGCCCGAGACCTTTCCAACAAATGCAAAACTGTGGAAATCGGTTCGTGCGTTCCGGAGTTATAGCGTCAGGAAGGAAAACCCGACTTATTTTTATATAGTAGATTTGTCATACACATCAAAACAATCTAAGCACCCAATAACTTTGTTCAAATCAAGATGTTGTTTTTCATTGCTATTCTAGATTGCTATGTTATTCTGTCACATAGACCCTAAAAACTAACAGGTTAACCGGTAATATACACCAACATCATGGGTAAAATTCCTTTTATCACCAGGTACTCGTCTGTTTGCTGGTGCTGGTCTCAGCTGTGGTCACAGTGGACCTGACCGAGGAACTTAGTCTTGCCGAGCCCTCCGAGGCAGAGGTGATGAAGCCCAACCGGACCGAAGTTCCCGAAGACATGTCCGAGGGGCACAAACTCCCCAAGCCCCTCAATGAAAAGGCGCTCAACCTCAACCAAACCAAGACTCCCGTTGGGAAGACTTTAGAGAAGCCAACAGAAGAGCCCATTGTCCTCTAGACCATAGTATCGTATACATAGAATAAACTCCATAGGCAATAAATAGTTTTAACTAAACAATGTAAGTGTGATGCATATAATAATAACTCAGTTGTAACTATTGCTGGAACTATCATTTCTTACCTAGATATTCGACACACTAGATGAGATTGTGTAAAATTATGTAGGTATGCCACGTATGTATGCGGTGCGAGGCGTTTTTTTTTGTGTGAAGATTTCTGCCTGGGGATGAGGCAACCCGTGTTCAGTCAGCGCCAAATCAAGCTAGGAAGCAGGTGATCGATGATGATAGTCACCCTTCCCTCCTTCTTAGACACCTTTTGTATGAATAGAAGTGGGTTTGCACATGAAGGCACAGATTTCGAACCGTCTTCATGTGTGTTGTCATTGAAGATTATTTAAGAGTTTGGAGACCAAGCTTTTTTTAAAAAAGCATTTATTTTTTCCTTTTACTTGTTACTAAGGATGGTAGAAGTAGGATTTCAAATTTAAATAACAAAAAAAATACAAAGGATGTTTTTTTATTAATTACAAGCAGCACTCCGCGGTTTCATCCGCGTAAGTCTCGATCCCGTGAGAATATCGGGATAAAAATTTGCCTATGTGTTATTCCGGGAGTCCAGTTATCTCCATTCCAAATTTCATGTAAATCCGTCCAGCCGTTTCAGCTTGAAGAGGTAACAAACACACACACAAACTTTCGCTATTAATTAATCTGTGCTTTCGCTTTTATAATATTAGTGTGATTAGATAGAAGAAAATTAATTAGGCATTGGTTTTATTTCCTAAATAATATTTCGTAAAATGTTGATCGTTACGATGCATACACTCTTGAAGTACCTAAGACCTCAGTATTCCGTGTTGATCTATACACTTAACATTTTAACGTAGGTTACTATACTGCTTAAAATAATCTTATCCGAAAAATTAAATTGCTAGTTTACATTATGCAATGAGCAAATATACCTCCCCGTGTTTACATTTTCTGCACAAAATCAACTTTTTTTTTTTACTACGTGAATGATTGAAACAGCTGGTGGTTACCACATAGATCACGTCTACCTAAGACGCGTCCTATGTGGCATTGGACTGCGCCCGCCACCCTGAGAAAGAAAAATGAAAAGTCTCATGCGCCTGTAATTTCACCGACACCCATACCCTTCCAACCGGAACACAGCAATGCGAGCACTACCGCTTTGCGGCAGAAATAAGGATGGTGCTAGCACTTCCCCGGGTGAACTCTTTCACTAAAAAGCTCTACTATTACAAAAAATGGCGTGTATGTCGTAATGACATGCGTGACGCGTCCCGATTTTGCCAGCTCGTCTCACCGGCGCGCGTTTTCCCTCTTACTCAAAAACCTCAGCCTATATTATATAATATATGCCTCGGCGTGACAACACGGCGTTGCGACACTGCACGCCCATCTACCTACGTCATCGAGCAACGCAGGCCTCCGACCTACTTTCATTAGGGGTCTATTCTGTAGGGGCTTAATAGTTGTATGTCCACAATTATTTTATTAATAAAACAATTACGAGTATTATCTGTAGGATATATTTATTATACTTTATATTACACGCTCTTCATGTATGGCAAATGCACAAATTAACATGACGAAGATTGTTACCGGTCTAGCGCTTAACTTAGTCAGTCCCTGAGGTATGGGAGCAGTACGGGAGGAGAGTTTTCGTCTCTCAAATTATCAGGGGCTTAGTACGAGAATTTGATAGTATTCTAAACTATAATGAAGTGTCGGTTTAAGTAAACGCTGCAAGTAAATGTATGGAAGGAAACGAAATAGTTCATTAGTTTGAATACTATCAAAACTCGTACTAAACCCCCAGTTGACTGAAGCCACGCTTCATTTTGTTTGACATAACGAAAGACCCCTCCTGTACCGCGCCCATACCTCAAGGACTGAAGGATTGACTCAGTTAAGCACTAGACCTGTACTTACTGTAGAATAGGTGTTTCTAATGGAGACACTATTTACAAACACCTCCTTGCTGGCATGTCACTGGTTGGCGGTAGCAACTCAAGGAATCACCTGGGAGTATAGATCCTTGGTCACTAACCATCAGCCAACCCAGAGTTGGGCGCAGTTCTACATGGTACAACCTACTGTCTTGACCTGGCAGGTTAAACATCTTTCTAACCGACTTCTAAAAACATTAACCGAGTCATTTTTTTCACGGGACCACCTCGAGATAATTTCCTACAACATCATCATAAGAACCTTTGAATAGGACTAAGCCACGGGGCATAAATACACATAGACCGTACCTATTAGTAAAAATTGCTGAAAAAAAGAACGAAGACGTCTTCAGTTTGTAGAAGAACCAAGATCACCGACATAGCTCTCAGAATTAGCAAGGTGCAGTGGCAATGGGCAGGCCATATAGGTAGCTCGCAGAAATAACCGTTGGGCAAGAAAGGTTTTCGAGTGGCAACCACAAACCGGACGATGCAAAAGAGGAATGTTCCCATTTCCGATGGACCAAAGACATTATAGAGGTCGCAGGAAGGCGGTGGATGGAGGCGGCTCAAAACTGTTTGTCGTGGCATTCTATGGGCGAGGCCTATATCCAGCAGTGGATTTTTGTAGGCTGATGATGATGAAGTAGCTGATGAGTTAATTGATAACCTCCTTTTATGTAGTCAGCTATCATCTCAAAATATTCAAGCAAGTATATCATGATGGTAGTATTGCAAGAAAACCAAAGGAATCATTCTAAAGATTGATGTATCGAAAAATTAGGCATTCAGCGTCGTTCAAAGTCTTAGAAATGGGAGGTCAACATTGGATGTTATATTGGTTTTTTTTAATGGGGTCCATGTTTCAAAATTCTTCAACTTTAGACTTTTCCCTGTATTTGTGGCATAGAAGCTGCAAGCATATACCGAATTTCACCATTGTGGGACTGCTGGAAGTAGTAGTAAAGCTTTTTCATGAAAGTGTTCGTCCGGGAAGTACTATTTCTGCTGCAATGCAGTAGTGCCGGTGATATTACAGGCACATGAGACTTTCCATCATTATATCTCAGGGTGGCGGGCACAGTGCAATGCCACATAGGGCGCGTCCTAGGTGGACGTGACCTGTTTATAGAGGTAGGTTCGAGTTCGTGATGTTCATGGCATCACCTAGCTAGGCCCTGTCTGTAAACCAGCGCTGCACTGAACCTAGGTCTGGTGCAGCTTATCCTGAGACAGGGACCTGTATAACCCCACACAATACATATCCTACCTACTTACTACTAAGTACCAGTTTTTATTTTATTTTATTTTTGTATACAGCTGTTTTCCGTAGTACTAGATTTTTGTTTTTTGTTTTCATGTGAAATCATTATTTTTATAAGAAGGCTGTGGTTTGTTCGGTCTAAGAGTAAACCCCTCCGTCTCCTCCCGTGGATGTTCTAAAAGCCGACTAAGAGATTACCCGGACTGTTAGTAAGATTCGTTGGTATAAGATTTGTACTGGCTGCTAGCTTATTATGGAATGTGTTATTACTGGAGGAAAAAGTTAGCTGAGTCAGTCGTGGAAAGCAATGGCATCGATGAGCTCACCCCTTGTCACGTCTATTTCCCACGATGGTGCAAAGCACAGTGAAAAGAGGCCCTTTGAGGCTCTGCCTACCCTTTCGGGGAAAAAGGCGTGTGTCTATGCATGTATGTATATGTATGTATGTGTCCTCTTGGGTATAAATAAGTTTTCTTTCTTTTTCACGTTTTTTTTTCTTAGTTTTTTTTACTTTTTTTCTTACCAGTTCTCCTTACTTTAGATTTGTGGACTTGGCAGTGCGCTGGGCACAGTTAATGTGCTCTTGACAGGCTTGATGTGCCAAACAGTCTATGGACCTAAAAAGATTTACCACGAATCTTCTGTTTCTACCTATTTGCCGTAGAAAGAAGCCGTGGCCTCTTTCTACAAAATAATAACTCCAATGCTGTAGGATTTGATGAGATACCAACGTAGCTCATAAAAAAGAGTGCCGTAATATTAGCTCCGTTGCTAAGTCACATTATTAATTTGTCATTCGTCATCTACGAATGTGTTTCCAGAAAAGTTGAAACAATCCATCGTCAAGCCGATACACAAAAAAGGTAGCGTCACGGCTCAAGATATTTATAGGCTATAGGCCTATAACTTTGATCCCAATCATTTCGAAAGTCATAGAGAAAGCAATGCTTTCCAGGATCTTAAGTTTTACTAATAAATTTAATATCATAGGCGCTGAACAGAATGGATTTATGAAAAATAGATCTACAACTCTAGCTATATTCAATCTGATCAAATCAATAGTAGAGAACGTCACTGCTGGAACACCCACAGTGGGCCTATATACTTTGATATGAGCAAAGCTCTTGACTTTGTTCACCATCCGAGGTTATTGGCTAAGCTCTACAAATGTGGCATCAGAGGTGCAGCTCATGATTGGTTTAAGACATATTTAAATAATTGAAAACAATGCACTTAAATAGCAATCAAAAATCAAAAAAGTTATTTGTAGATCGGAATTCAAAGCAAATACCTTTGGAGTCCCGCAAGGAAGCATATTGGGACCAGTTCTGTTTCTGCTCTACATTAATGATTTACCGAAATGCACGGATCATAAAACAATCTTATTTGCAGACGACACCACGATCTTGGTAAATTGGGAAGATAAATTACACCTTGCAGATGAGATTAATAGGACAATAGATAATGTAGTTAGATGGCTAGATGTAAATAATTTAAAAGTGAATATATCGAAAACAAAAATTATGCAATTTCATGCTATTGTTACGCGCCAACACAGAATGAATATGGCACCACAGATAAAGTCATTCGGCAACTCATTTAGAGCCTCGTAACGCCATCTATTGACGAGTAGCTGAACCTGTGGCTCTACCCATAGAGTAAGGATGTGTCAGAGAAGTGTGGCGGGAGCCTGTTATCCTGTTGTTAGAGCAGGTTAGATATAGTTCCCGATAGTTCTAGACTATGGTAGACGTTTCTACAGACTGCTCGTAATTGTTAGAATATTCGAGACTCTAAGACGCTCGTATATAAAGTCGTAAATTCATTCGTGCAGATCAGTTGACTACTAGCTAAGTGTGTGAAGTAATCAAGAGACCTGAGAGGGATAATTTAGAACAGCGTAGTATAGTGCAAGTAAAGTGGTGAGAGTGATAATTTTGAATAGTGCGGTTAACGGAAGTGTGAATTTGTGCTTTTTGGATTATTTTATTAAAAAGTGTTAATTTGTTCACCGGTGTTTTAAGAGTTTATTTTATCCTGAACCCTAGCTCGTAACACTATTAACGGAAAAACTATAAATTTTAGGGCAAGCTATCAGGGCAAAATCATTGAAGAAGTGGAATCTTTAAAATTTCTTGGAGTAACCATGGACAAAATGTGTAGCTGGAAACTCCACATAAACGAGCTCTGCACAAAACTAAACCGCTTTGTTTATGCTCTTAAGCGAACCAGACAAGTATTCTCCCTTCAGGCAGCCCTCCAGGCGTACCACGGGTATGTGGCATCTGTACTACAGTATGGGCTACTGATATGGGGTAACTCAGCGGATACAGACCGAGCTTTTAAATTACAAAAGAAATGCATACGATCTATTTGTCCAGCTCATTATTTAGAACCTTGCAGACCGCTATTTCAGAAGCTACATTTACTAACTCTACCGTGTCTATACATAAAACAACTAGCTATTTTGTAAAACAAAACCCAGCATTATTTAAAACAAATCAAGACGGACGTTCTCTCCAACTGCGAACACAAACAAATAATAGGCTCTATCTCCCGTTTTGTAAAAAATCTCTTCAGAAAAACGCCAACTTTATGGCAGCAAAAATTTATAATAATCTCCCCGAAGGACTCAAAGAGTTGTCCGGAAACCTATTTAAGATAAAAATACATAAATGGTTATCAGAGAAGTGTTTTTATTCTGTGGATGAATTTTTGAATTTGAAAAATGACTTGACTATTGTAAATTAAATTAAATTAATTATTAATTAATACCTGTATTGTTATTTGTGAATTAAAAGTTTTTTTTTAATATAATTTGGACTAAGTTATTTTTTTGTACAGTTATCACAATATTGTAATTGATTAGTAGTATTAATGAATTGATTAAGTATTTATTTTATCCAATGTATGTAACAGAGACGTACCTATTTTAAAACATTTGCATGCTTGTGAAGCAAGAACAAGTGCTCCTCACTACAACATAAGGCCTTCCATGTATCATACCATGTTCTAGCAAATTAGCTGATTTCATTTCATTTCAAAAACATTTAGCATTCATCATAAGATAAGATAAGATAAATTTATTATTTAACTAAACACGGTTATAATATTCATCAAAAAACACAGTTATAAATAGATTTACAATGAGTAGACATGTCCTAAATCTTTTATTTACAATAACTAATGTTGAATAACATCTACTACCTAATGACAATCCATCGGGTCCCAAACTAGGCGAAGCCTGTATCTTGGTGGCCCAGGGTTGTTGTTTTCCTGGAACAAAGTTGGTAAAATTAACAAAAAGGTTAAAGTACATAGGTACTGACAGGCTATTTACCTGAATCTTGGAATCACTCAGAGGCCGAATTTTCCATATTCAACTTAAAAATACTACAACCTCTTTTCAAGTCTCAGTATCAGTCAGGAATTTGATTTATATATTTATAATCTGATTATGATAACAATTTGTAAAACAATCGTCGTATTCTCAAACATCTGAAACGATAATAATTTGAACAATGGCTTTTCGTGATGCCTTGAAAGTATAAAAAGATAATCCTGCTGGACTACGGCATCAGTCTCAAAGACTACTTAGACCAAACTTGACCATACGAACTAAAAATGGCGCAACTATTGGTAAGTTCACATTTATTACACCTTACTAGCAAGTAGAACTTGTAGAAATATCAGATTGTTGTGACCGTTGGTTCGAAATATCAGATTGTTGTGACCGTTGGTTCGAAATATCAGATTGTTGTGACCGTTGGTTCGAAATATCAGATTGTTGTGACCGTTGGTTCGAAATATCAGATTGTTGTGACCGTTGGTTCGAAATATCAGATTGTTGTGACCGTTGGTTCGAAATATCAGATTGTTGTGACCGTTGGTTCGAAATATCTTACTATGCTGAGTATCAAATATTTTTATTTTGATCAGACCTCAGACTCATACACATCTGCTTTAACTTAGTAGCATTATACAATTGTTTTAATTTTGTGAAGATTTTCCATCAGCGGCACGATGATTGCCCCATATTAAACCCAACCAACCATAGTAACACCCATACCATACCCATAGTAACCTATTTAATTGGTAAAAAAAAATATTTTACACGTCGTTGGTACAATTCTTCCTACATTAAGTATTGAATGACCCGGGAGGATTTGCCATTATCACCGCACTTGGCAGGCGGATTGGTAATCGTGGTATGGGTGTTGAGTACTTAAGTGGATGCTGCTGCCGATCTCCTGGGGTAATCCCTTTGCCGGCTTTTACGGCCACGGGAGGAGACTACTATTAGTTTACTACTTGAAGTTTCTACTATGACTATGACTAGGAGACGGAGGGATCTAATGTTAGGCCGAACACGCCACGGCTCCAAGATTTTCGATCCTCTTGGTAGTCTGATTCAAATGGTTGTTTCGTCGCGCTGTAGGAAATTATGATCCCGTGAAACTACAGGTCTAGCGCTCAACTGAGTCAGTCCTTGAGGTATGGGAGCGGTACGGGAGTGGTGTTTTCGTTACGTCAAAATGAAGCGTGGCTTTATGTCATCTGATAATTTGAGAGATGAAAACACCCTTCCCGTACCCGTCCTCTACCTCAGTGACTGACTCAGTTAAGCGCTAGACCTGTATTAGGTATCTAAATGTATTTTAAAGTCAGTTAGAAAGGTAAGGAATGTAGGTAATCTACATCCCGTGTGACAACCTCTGTGGCGCGGCGGGAGTAGCCGGCTGAGATCCGGAAAGTTGCGGGTTCGATTCCCGCTGCAGGACAAATGTTTGTACCATCTGCAAATATTTGTTCAGTGTCTGGGTGTTGTGGTACCATTGTACTCCTAGTTCCTGAAACCCACGACACAGAGGATCCATGTAGGATCAGTACTATGTAGTGACTATTAGGTGTCATACATACATACGAAGACACACACCTGCTTCCCCGAAAGGGTAGGCAGAGCCTCAAATGGGCCTCTTTTCACGTGGGTTGCACCATCGTGGGAAATAGACGTCACAAGTGGTGAGCTCATCGCCGCCATTTTTGGGTGTTATGTTATGTGTATTCACGAGTTCTCAGCTCGGGGCGAACCACTCAAAGTGTATATTCAATTAAGAATATCATAAGGAACCTTAAAAACTAATAAATACCATTATTATCACCAGGTCCTCGTCTGTTTGCTGGTGCTGGTCTCAGCTGTGGTCACGGTGGACGTGTCCGAGCAACTCAGTCCTGCCGAACCCTCTGAGGCAGAGGTGATGAAGCCCAACCGAACCGAAGTTCCCGATGACATGTCCGAGGGCCTCAAACTCCCCAAGCCCCTCAATGGAAAGGCGCTCAACCTCAACCAAACCAAAACTCCCGTTGCGAAGACTCAGGAGGCAAAAGTTAACTCCAGTGACCCGTAGATCAAAGTGTCATGGACAAAGAATAAACCGCATTAGGCAATGGATTGAGTTTATTGTAAAATGTGATATTTGAAGCATATAATAATAATTCTGTTGCTGAAACTTTCAATTCTTACCTAGATATTTGTATTCTACATAGTAAGAGAAGATTTTGTAATATGCATCTGCACGTGTTTGAAAAACCTAACGTAAGACTCTGCGCATACTGCAAACTTTCTATCGGCCGATAGATCAGTCGGGTACTTAATCAGCATGAACATGTATGCAAAATCGCACATTATAACGACTCGGTATCGGTCGATATATGCCTTCAAACTGATCTGTCGGCAAACTATCGGTGGATTTAAAGTCTGTAGTTTGCGTTGGCTCTAAAACTAGGCACAGACAACCCAATATTAACTGCAATAAAAAAATCATTCAATCTTTTATATGAGATTAATTTCATTTATTTGTTGTAAGATCCATTTTAGAATTAATATTTTACTAACTGGAATTCAACGAACAAATATATTTCATTGTTACATTGTTTTTATTGCAACTGTAAATTATGCAATTAGTGAATAAAGGACGTATTTAGAACGGGCCCTCGCTTTAAATCCGTCCTTTATTATTTCCTTTTAGATGAATCACGAGCAAGTGAAGGATTCTAACGACTGAATCACGACCGTAGAGAGTGATTCATGGTGATTGAATCACGAGCGTAGCGAATGTGTTAGAATCCTGGAAGACGCGAGTGATCCATGGCCCTCGATATAAATCCGTTTTATTCAAGAGTTGCATACTAGGTATACTTTATACTATGACTACGGGAAAAAGAAAGATTTAAGCGAAAATAGACATCTTCTTCATCACTTGAATGCATTTTCAATCAATGTATTATTTAAGTAACACTAAACTTTCTGTTCGTACAACTTAGGCCGCTGTCCGAATCCCTGACCGTGACCCTACAGTATTCAAAATAGCACCAATTTACTAATGACATCAAAGAACACAAAACAGTTTTTATTCTAATGCTAAACACCTTGTCAAAAATGTCGACCAATCAAATCTCGAGGAGTTATTTGCACAACGAATTTGTATGTCGGTTTTTCTTTGCACAAAGATTTTGTATCGAGTATTTTTTGTGCAAGGAGGTTGTATAGCATTGAGATGGAGGTCGAATATATATATTGGTGTGTTCCAAATTCAAACATCAAAATAGAGATTAAGTGCAAAAAAACCTTTTTAGAGGAGGAATATGGTATCCTACTAATATTATAAACGCGAAAGTTTGTAAGGATGCATGGATGTATCTTTGTTACTCTTTCAGGTAAAAACTACTGGATGGATTTGAATGAAATTTAGAATGGAGATAACTGGACTCCCGGAATAACACATAGGTACAATTTTATCCCGATATTCCCACGGGATCGAGACTTACGCGGGTGAAACCGCGGGGCGCTGCTTGTGAGTGTCCTTTCCGACGCTTAAACCGAACGAGCGCTCTATGGTCCAAAATCACTCCAAGATATTTTGGAAAGCACTCATGTTTGATGGTGACTTCTTAGCCATTTAATGTTGAGATTCCGGTTGGATTGTTGGTTGCGAAGGTGAAAGGCACAGGTTTGAGCTATTTCAATGGATTAGGCTTGTGACAAATTGTCTCGTAATAACATAAAATAACACCCAACATTCACATACATAGTCCTGATCCCACACTAGGATTCCTTGTGTCGTGGGTGTCAGAAACTACGAGTACCATGGACCCATAATACCCAGACCCGGAACATACATACATACATAGACACACGCCTTTTTCCCCGAAGGGGTAGGCAGAGCCTCAATGGGCCGCTTTTCACAGTGGGTCGTACCATCGTGGAATATAGACGTGACAAGTGGTGAGCTCATCGCCGCCATTGCTTCCCACGACTGACTCAACTAACGCTTTCTTCCAGTAATACAACGTTCCTTAATAAGCTAGCAGCCAGGACAAATCTTATACCAACAAATCTTACTAACAAGTCCGGGTAATCCCTTAGTCGGCTTTTACGACATCCGTGGGAGGAGATGGAGGGGTCTATTCTTTGGCCGGACAAATATTTGAATTAAAATATTAATATAAAATTTATAATTTATTATATTAATATAATATTAAAATTCAAATATTAATATTTGAAAATCATACAAACATTTGTCTTGCAGCGGGAATTGAGCCGGCAACCTCACGCATCTCACTACTCGCCCGACGCGCTACATAGGTCGTAATAGGTTCCCAGATCAACCATTACTGCAGGTTGTCTTCGGCCTCTTCGAATATGGTGTTTGGGTAGTCAAAGCCAGGTGATACGAGTACAGGCAGCTGTAGCAGCATCCATAGCGGAGATCCGCTCCGAGTTGCCAACCGCTTGTCGCAAAATGCACGCTAGGTCGCAACACAATTAGTACAAAAACAAATACAAATACAAAAATATTTATTTTGCCAACACAACACAGAAACTTACAATTAAAAAATATCCAAATAGTGATCAGCTAAAACGGTCGCCACTCAGCGTATGCTGCCACAGCGCAAACGCTGCCGCTTCGCTGGTTTTATGTGACGCCAGTCACACACTGATTATAATGTAATTATAACCCATAGATTATCGACATAACGCTAAGTTCTGCTTAGCTTGGGGCTAGATAATGTTGTGAGAACTGTGCAGCATTTTTTTTATTTTTTTTTTTATATAACTAGCGACTCGCCCCAGTTTTGCATGGACAGTAAGTTTATTTTTCTAAATTACATTCGTGGGATGCGGGGGCGCATGTGTCATAATAAAATAAAGTCATAGATCGACTAGGTTATTTATGATAGACAAACTTATGCGTCATAGATAATCCAGGTGAGCAATAGGTACATGATTTTATTTTTAGTTTATGTAGATAATGTACTCAATTTTTTTATTATTCAGGGCTCAATCTGACCGACTAAAAGACCCAATATTCGATGAGTCGATCGACGATCGAAAGATCAAACACGGCATGAGCACATGATTGACAGCTGTGGTATTTTCCAAAAATATTACGCTTTTTTATTTCTTGTCTGTGATGCTCGACGTAGACCAGGCACTGTAGTACCCTCCTGTTTTTTTTTTGTAGCCCGAAACGAATTCCTAGAGTAAGAAACACAAAATATCATCACAAAGTTCCCCATCAAGACACTGGATACAAAACAAAGTGAGTAAACCACCTAGTTCAGAAATTAAGTCTCGACTCGAGTATGAGTTAAGGTGGGGTATAACGCAAAATTACCAATCTTAGATTAGTTTTTTAACTGACTAAATCAATATTCAAATTAAAAATATGCATGGATGCAACTACATTATAATACCGAGAGATCACCCAGACAGAAACAAGATAGGACAAAATTTGCTCGACAAAAAAAAAACCACAAAGTTATCTCTAACTTTTGGCTAGATTCTATTGTTTGTCAATATGGTACAGATTATTGGGTCTAAAATTGGATAAAAAA
Organism: Operophtera brumata; assembly: GCA_932527175.1. NCBI lineage: Eukaryota > Metazoa > Arthropoda > Insecta > Lepidoptera > Geometridae > Operophtera > Operophtera brumata. The sequence goes on from OW052234.1 coordinate 20,829,112, forward strand.
AAACAATACAATAAAACGGAGGGTTCACCCACTGGTTTTTTTTTTTAAATTATCTATATTTCACGAGATATTCAATAAAAACCGCTATTTCGAACGGCGCGTGGCGTTTATTTGTATGAAAATTTCTGCCTGGCGGGAGCGCATCAGTCTTATAGTACGCGTCATGTAAACAAAACGCTGGAACGTATGAAGAAGTATGACCGCCAGCGTTCTCTTTACATGACGCGCATTATACTTGGATCTACATACGCGATCTACGACTTGTTTGTTGCTACCTTTAAATTTGTTGGTGTTTTAATGTTAGGGGAGCAATTATAGCTTACAAAAATACAAAAACATAGAACCATAAGAATAAATAAAAATGCCGACATAGGTAAGTATCTAATGAATTTTCCAGGTCTGGATAAGCTCCTAGATTTTTATTTTTGTCCTAAAGAAAGATATTCTCTCGAAGCATATACCTATTCATATATTATTTCTATTTGACGACCTCTGTGGCGCGGCGGGCGAAGGTTTGCCTGCGACGCAGGAGGTTGCGGGTTCGATTCCCGCCTCAAAACAAATATTTGTACGATCTGCAGATATTTGTTCAGGGTATTCTGGATATGTTCTTCAAATCTTTTACAATTCTACAATACCGCTTTTGGTATTATTCCACTAAACAAATAAACAAGCCAGTTAACTAAAATAAATTAAACTAATCAGATTAATTTATGAACTTCACCGTTTGTCAAGTATTTGAATAATCGTTATTAAAACCAAAACTACTATAAGATTATTATATTATTAATAGCTCGCTTTGATATGCCACAGATTGACCCAACAGAACTGTCAATATTGACTAATATAGTCGAACTAAATCACAATAGTTTACGAATTTCAATACGTCAAATTAAAAAAGTAACGCACACCCAAACAAAAATAAAAACTACCTATAAAAAATTAAATTTATGGAACATCATAACCGTCGTATTTTTTAAAGTATGAATGAATGAATGAATGAAAATACTTTATTGCACACCTTACAAACTTTTTAAAAACAAGACATAACAATTAAAAAAAAAAAAAAAAAGAAGTACAATGGGCGGTCTTATCGCTAAAGAGCGATCTCTTCCAGACAACCTTTGCATGGAGAGGAGCTGAACTTATATGGAAGATTGGTTGGGGTGTACCCATAGTTAAATGTAAAAGAAATATTTTCAATAAATAAACTTACACATTATTACAAAAAAAAAAATATTACAGAATAATAGATAAGTATAATATACACACAAATAAATATGTCCATATATAACTATACATATGTACTCATAAAGTAGACAAATAACTAATTTTACAATATATACATAATAATAATAAACCTACGAACAAATCAGGTGAACAATTTATGACAACACTTCAGACAAGTAAAAATTCTTGACTCTAGTCTTAAAAACAACTATTGAAGATGATTGTCTTATGGAGACCGGCAACGCAAAGTACTTACGTAATTCTTAACAACTAAAAATACCACGTAAAAATATACTAAAATATACTGAAAATAGAATGAAATATGGTAAATGGATTTTTCACAATCAAAACGGTGCGTCTCTTTCGGGAAAATTTCAGGTAACGCTGAACCACTTGTTGGAAGGAATCTACCTACTACCTACAAAAATAAATTTAAAGACCTTTTGGACCCCTGAGTTTTTTACGTTTGTTCCCTCATGTCTCCGTCATTTATGAACCGATTTGTTTTTATTTTTAGTTGGCACGATATCCTTTTTCATCAAAATCTGGTTCTGACGATGGGATCCATGAGGAATTGAGGAAACTCCTCAAATATTATGGGCACACAAGCGATTTTGGTATTTTCAGCAACAAATCAAGCATTTGCATTCAGAAAGTGCCATTTGGTGAAGTGGAACTGATGAAGAAGACCAGAGATGGCCATTGGTACTACTCAATGATAAGAATTTCATTCATGGGTAAGGGTGACATTTCGATACCCGATTGAGCTGAAATTTGGCATACCTGTCAAGTTCCAATGACAATACAATATGATGGTGACAGCGAGCGATCTGATGATGGAGACGGAAGGTGGACAACGTAACTCCTCGATGGATAATAGTTGACTGGCCGTGTTTAGGCTCATTGTGATCAGCACACGGTTCCAATCACTAATATTATAAAATATTTGTCTTTCCTGAAAACTTTAATTTGGGTCTCTTCAAGGCTAGAGTGAATAGGTGCCTTCTAGACCTTTGTGCTCCATCTTCGACCACATCGTCACTTTCCAACAGGTGAGATCGTGGTCAAACAAAGGTCTAGCAAAGTTAAAAAAAAAATGTATTGGGGATAAATTCCTAACTTCAAAGTAGGTTTTTTTGAAAAAATATATAATATCCCAGCGTCAGTCAGTAGTCAGTCAGCACTTTAATTCTTATATGATCTGATACATTTATTTACAGAAGGAATAATACAACTAATACCAGGAATGTACAAAATACATATTGTACAGTTGTGCTACCTGAAGACCGCTGCTAGCGATCTAAATGTAGCTCAACTGATCCAAATCACTACCAGACGGAAACGTCCCTAAGATGCTGTCTGAATTGCCACGCTGAATGGCAATACTAATGCGTTGAGCCAGATAAGAGCCAGCTCTCGGGTCACGCGTCGCTTGGACCAGATGCCCTGAAAGAATTTTAAAAACGCGAAGGGCCCCGGTATACAACGGACCCAGAGTCTCGACCCCGAAAGGCTCAAATGATTATGATTACAATACGATGTAATACAATAATAATTGGAACAATGGCTTTTCATGATGCCTTGAATGTATAAAAAGATAATTAAGTACGAGAAAGGCATCAGTCTAGTAGAATATTAAGACTAGACTAGACCATTCTAACTAAAAATGTCGCAATTGTTGGTAAGTTCAGTTTTATTCACCTCTTATGTAGAATTATCAGATTGTTGTGATGCTGGTTCAAAATACCCAATTATAAAAAAAAGTAATTAAATCGTTTTTTATTGATTAGACTTAGGCTGCGTTTCCATTGACGCGGAGCTGGGCGGAGCGGAGCTTAGCGGTGCATGAATTGACCAATCACTATGCTCGAAATCTCTGCTGGCTGCTCGCTCGCCATTGTGATTGGTCAATTCATGCACCGCTAAGCTCCGCTCCGCCCAGCTCCGCGTCAATGGAAACGCAGCCTTAAGGCAGTTGCAAAGTTTACGTAAATACCTATCGATTAGATTTTCATGTCAAAATATTCATTCATATGATAAAATTATTTTAACATTAGCCATCTCTTTAATGCTAGTTTTAACATATCTGATAACTTGTATATCTTTTATTAAGTTGTGGCAAATGATTTAATATTTAATGCTTACTAAGAATGTTTTTTTTGCGATAAATCGTAATTTCATCCCCAGGTATGCATAATTCAACACTCTCATTTGAATTATCCTTGTTTTTTTATATAAACTTGGAAGAATCAGCGTTTGTATGTATATCGGTTAAGGTGGTTGCTTTCGCTCGTGGCGCGTAATTTAAATATTTTCATGTTTTTTGCTAATCACAGCTCATCAACACTTCTTCAGATAGCTAAAACTATGTTGCCGCAAATTATGTGACCTGACACACAAGTTTTGATTTATAGTATCACATAAATATCATTAGTTTGGCTATGAATGTGCTTGAAACAAAAAAACACTGTAAATATCGTAGAAGCACAATCGTAGCTAAACTAATGATATTTTTGTGATACTATAAATTAAAACTTGTGTGTTAGGTCACATAATTTGCGGCAACATAGTATTAGCTATCTGAAGAAGTATTGATGAGCAAAAAACACGAAAAAAATTGAATTTCGCGCCACGAGCGAAAGCAACCACCTTAAGGGGTTATCGAGATATCCGGGTTCAACACCCTCGGTAAAAAAATTCAGTCAGTCAAGATCAAGTGGGATGTCATGTGAAAGTGCTTTGCTAGGAAATTTCAAAGATATTTTTAATTATTTTATATACTATGTAGTTTTTGAAATATTAGGGAAAATAGAATATGAATGTTAGTGGATGGAAAGGAAGAGGAAGATCTAAGAAAAGATGGATGGATTGCGTGAGAAATGATATGAATGAGAAGGGAGTGAATGATAAGGTGACGGCTGACAGGGGAGAGTGGAAGAAAAAGACGTACTGCACCGACCCCAAATAATTTGGGAAAAGGGCAAGACAATGATGATGAGAATATGTAAAAAACTAAAACCTCTAGGATACTTCCAGCAATCCCCCAATGCTGAAATTGGTTATGCTTGTAGCTTTAGAGACACAAATATAGGGAAAAGTCTAAAATTTAAGAATTTCGAAACTATAAATATTAACCAATATAAGATGCATTGTTGACCTCCCATTACAAGGAATTTGAACAACAGTGTAGGTCTAATTTTTGATACTTGAAAATTGACAACGATACAATGTTTTCTTGCATCATCACCCACTTGCTAGACTATTTTGGGATGATAACTGTCTTCACAAAAGGAGTTTATCAATTAATTCGTCAGCTACTTATACTTATAGAGTAATAGCTATGTTTTAGCGCCGTAGGTTAGTTAAAGGTTCTCTCGATGATGTGTAGGAAATTATCTCGATGTGAACCGTGAAGTTTTGATCTTAGTAAATGTTTTTAGAAGTCGATTAGAAAGTTAAATAAAGTAAGTAACCTCCTACATCGCGTGTATTCGCGATGTCTCAGTTCGGGGCGAACCACTAGTAGTTTACAAATATACATATCTATTGTATGTAAATAACTATTTGAGTCAAACATGTCTTCAGATAAATAATTACTTAAATAACCCCACCCCAGAATGTACTTCCGTATGTGAGAAGGGAATTAATGTTACCATAGTAGGCACTTCTAGCGACTTCAATTGATGCAACATCGGATAACGATCCATCATGTGTCTTATCAACAGGTCCTCGTATGTATGCTGGTGCTGGTCTCAGCAGTGTTCGCAGTGGATATGTTTGAGGAACTCAATCAAGCCAAGCCCTCGAAGGGAGAGGCACCGAAGTTGGAAACCAAAGGTGCCAAACTCTTGTCCGAGAAACTCAACCTCACCAAGAATATTGACAAAAAGCTGGTCAAGCTCACACAAACCAAAGCTCCCATTGCGAAGACTCTCCAGCAGGAAAAAGCTTATCCTCTCGCTGATCCGATGACCAAATTACCATCGACTTTGGATAAGCCACACAGCCAATAAAATAATTTAATTTAACGATGTAAAGTGTGATGTTTATAATAAAAAATACAGTTGTAACTGGTGCTGAAACTTTTATTTTGTACATAGATATTTTTATTCAATTGTTAATTGGCCAATTTTATCTAAGCATCGATATTTTCATTGAAAAATCTATCATAAACCCCGGAAAACCTGATTATAATTGTAATTGTTATGAGCTGTGACTTTTACGGGATTCGGAATAAAATAATCTCACACCGTTTACCAAAATTATACTCATACACAGTTGGTTATAAAAAAAACACTCTTCACTAAGACTGCACTGTCCATGATCACTCTTTTAGCCTATGATCTGCAATAATGCCGAGATACTTAATTTCACTAACTACTTAATTTTAATAATTCCGAGATACTTAATTTCACTATGCAATTCATAACAATTGCATAGTGCCGAAGACATATCGCAACTATGTGCTTTAAGCGATATAGTACGATGCTGGGGTTGCCCGTCAGATCTCATGCTAAATGTTAAGTACTTAGTCTTAGTAAGATTAAGTGTTAGCAGATTCTCTTCTAGCCAGAAATTAACCTCACTAAACCCTTTCCCTGCAGTGTCATTGACTCCCTTCCACGTACTTCCTGAGATTAGTATGATAGTATCATCAGCGAAAGTTATAACGTGACCATCCTTAAGTTTGAGATTACACAGGTCGTTAATATATATCAGAAAAAGCGTAGGGCCTCAAATGCTACCTTGAGGTACTCCAAAATAGATGGCATCTTTATTACTCAGGTAATCCCCTATATGCACAGATTGTTTTCTTTCATCAAGGTAATCCGGTAATAGCTTAAGTTGGTGACCGCGTATTCCAAGTTTTTCCAATTTTTTCAGCAGCATTGGGATAGAGACGGTTTCGAAGGCTTTAGCTAGGTCTAGAAATACGGCTCGAGTTTTTTTACTCTCACTCAAGTCACTTGATTTATTCGCACTGAAAGCCAATTTACATCTGAGGGGCCTACCACAGGTTTGTAATATGTTTACAACTAACTAGGAACAACGAAAAACGAATTGCGAGAACAAAATCATTCTTGCTTTATAGGCCCTAAAAGTTTTTTGTTACATTTATACACATTTCTTTACTTATTGTTATAATAGGTATTTGTACACGGAAAAACCAAACCATTATCGGTCTCCCATAACTTATGTAAATAAAACTATTACTACACATAAGGCTGCATAAGGCTCGTTATTACAATATAAATCTAACGAAATAAGATGGTGGTGCTGTGTCCACCCTAAGAATAGACCCCTCCGTCTCCTCTCGTGGATGTCGTAAAAGCTGACTAAGGGATTACCTGGACTGTTAGGAGATTCATTGGTATGATTTGTCCTGGCTGCTACCTTATTAAGGAATGTGTTATTACTGGAGGAAAGCGTTAGAATAGTCAGTCGTTGGAAGCAATGGCGGCGATTAGCTCACCCTTTGTCACGTCTATTTCTCACGATGGTGTAACCCACTGTGAAAAGAAGCCCATTGAGGCTCTGTCTACCCTTTCCGGAAAAAAGGCGTGTGTCATGTAGTAGGCTTGTATGTAAATCTAACGAAGTTATGCATGGAACCTAGTGGCGTCATTGGTTGGAAGTTGCTGCGCACGGATCCTTGGTCATTGGGCGCCTTACACGGCCGCCCAACCTGGAGTTGGGCGCTGTTCTAAATTGTACCACCGCCAGGCGGGCAAATGAGGGGGTGATCTATTGGCGAGCCGGCAAGATAACGGTATAAACTGTTGGCTCGTTGGGTTGTCGACTCGCGTTGGTGACTGGTTGGTCGCATTGGCATACCAAACAGTTTATTATACCGGTTATTATACCACAGTCTCAGGATTTCAAGCATGCACGAAGAGCCAACGAGCCAAACCACGGTATTTAAAACCGCGGTTTTGTAGGTGCTCCATTGACGGCCTATACCTCTGGCTGGCAGGCTCGCTGGCGTACCAGCGGTTTTACTCGCCAATGGATCACCCCTTAGCACTGCAGATACCTGCAGTATGCGCTGGGCACAGCTGATGCGCTCTTTACATTGTTTATTGTTGGAACAGGTCATTAAATCTTCCATCGTGCAGGAGTCAGGGTAGGAGGGGCATACAAGGGCGTGTGGCATGGTTTGGGACTGGGCACCACAGCCGAATTGCGTGTAGCTATTGTGCTTTTTTTTAAACATTGATAGACCATTGTTTGACCATGATCTCACCTGTTGGTAAGTGACGATGTGGCCGAAGATGGAGCATAAAGGTCTAGAAGGCACCTATTCACTTTAGTCTTGAAGAGACCCAGATTATAGATTTCAGGAAAGACAGACGACGGTAATTTATTCCACTCACAAAGATTTACCACGTTTCTTCTTCTTTGGGGTAGATGTCTCACTCAAAGCCATTTTGACCAATAGGTTGCCACACGGCATTGATGGAGCAGGTCATTAAATCTTCCATCGTGCAGGAGTCGGGGCAGGATGGGCATACAAGGGCGTGTAGCATGGTTTGGGACTGGGCACCACAGTCGCACTGCGTGTAGCTATTGTACCTCACAACGATTTACCACGTTTCTTCTTGTTTCGAGTCGATGTCATCAGATCATTAAATCTTCCATCGTGCAGGAGTCCGGGCAGGATAAAAGAACGAAAGAAAGAAAGAAAACGTTTAATCGTGACAAAAAAAGAGACACACCAACAAAAAACTATGGAATGAGCTTCCATCCGAGGTTTTCCCGCTTGGTTACGAGTGTTACAACATGTGTCGCTTCAAGAAAAATATTCATAAACTCCTTCAGGGCAGGCAGCGCATCGACAATACTCCCGATGTTGCCGGTGTCTATAAGCGACGGTGACCACTTTACATCAGGCAAGCTAGTTTGGCGATGGGCATACAAGGGTGTGTGACATGGTTTGAGACTGGGCACCACAGCCGAATTGCGTTGCGGAGGCTGCGATCATACCCCACTTGCTGAGATTATAGCTGCAGCGGCCTACGTTTCGTCTGATAAGTAGACTTGCCGTTGAAAGAAGAACGCCGTGACATGTTCCTTCAAAAACATTGTTGTTGCATTGTTATTGGTTATTGAATTTGATCTACTGTCAGGCTATACCTAGGGCTATACCAATACCTACCACGACACCAAGGGTTTTGAGTGACTGAGCTATTTATCCGTATAATTATTATTTATCAAAACATTATTCACAATAAAAGGAGGGAAATCAATTTGTTGATGACAGTGTTTCTAAAAGTGTGAAAAAAAATATTGATTGCTCAAATTAATTCATTTTTTCATTCAATTTTCAAAGATAAGATAAGATAAAGCTTACAATAAACTGGAATTATCCGATAAATTTTCTAACTTTTTGGAATATTATCATCAAATTTAAATAGGACCACGCTCGAGGTATATAATTCAACCAATTCAATTACAAGTTAAGACATTTTATAACTTTTGAAACTATCATGGTTATGTAGGTACATACTTTTCACCTGAAACGGGTTATTTACCATGATTTTTAGTAGTAGTAGAGCTTTTTTGTGAAAGAGTTCGTCCGGGGAAGTACTACCACCATACTTATTTCTGCCGCAAAGCAGTAGTGCTCGCATTGTTGTGTTCCGGTTTGAAGGGTAAGGGTGCCGGTGAAATTACAGGTACATGAGACTTTGAATCTTTATGTCTCAGGGTGGCGGGCGCAGTGCAATGCCACATAGGGCGCGTCCTAGGTGTACGTGACCTTTGAGGTAATGCACTGTTCATAGGCAGAGGTTACCGCTGAACATCAGGTGGGCCATCTGCTTGTTCCGACATTCAAGTGGTATATTTTTTTTTTAAATTTGTTTTAATTGTTTCCTATATTTCGGCACTGTTGTATGCCAAACGGGAACAATCAATGCGGGACAATCAAAACTCAAAAACAATTGCAAATATGCCGGTTCTAATGAAAAGTAAGCAAACATTTTTACAACAAGTAATTAGTATTGTAAAAATTCAAAAAACCCTCAACGCAATGAAAAGGCTGAACCGATTTTGATCAAACATAGCTAAGAACACTCCCGACAAATACACCTTTCAAACAAATAAACAAAAATCGAAATAGGTTCATCCGTTCGGGAGCTACGATGGGACAAACACACACACGCGCACACACACACACACACACACACACACAAACACGTCAAACTTATAATACCCCGTTGTTTTTGCATCGGGGGTTAAAAACAACTGACTTCAAAGATTTCAATATAAGTAGCTTCAAGTGTGCCTATCAAAATTGAAGAGTTCCCTTGATTTCTACAGGATCCCGTTATCAGATCCTTACCTGATGACTATGGGACAACCTGGGAGGTTTTTTGTTTCCTTTCAAACAAAAAATAATTTTCCAAATCGGTCCAGTCTTCGAGTAATCGGGGAAAAAATAAAAAAAACTGAAGAAATGGGAACCTCCTCCTTTTTTGAAGTTGGTTAAAAAAACTGTTTACAATCGGAGATGATATCGCGTAAAAGATACAATAACGAAGCTACGAAATATGTCTTCTGACAATCAAGGTCACACATAACCTACGACTCAAGTAGCGCAATTCCAAAGCGGGATTATTAGTGAGGGCCTACCACAGGTTTGTAACTTGTTGCAACTCGGAATAACGAAAACCGAATTGTGACTCGAAATGTGGTAATTTGTGTGGAGTCACCGATGAGCGCCCCTAGCGGATAAGTTGCGGAACTTATTTGCTAGTATGGGTTTCTTTGGTTATACCGACTACCGAAAAACGAGTCGGAAATCCACTCACTGCGATCATTTCGTGAGACCAACTCACGATTACAACGGTTTTTCTGCAAAATGCGATGCTGAGTTCCCAAATTGACAGTACTATGATCGAAATCACTCGAAATACGATAATCTTTTCGTGTTTCACTCTCACTTGGGTTTTGGACGGTGAGAAGCTTGTTTTCGTTATCTCGAGACCAAATATTGGAGTATTTTGGAACGATTTTTTTTCTTTTTTAATTCAATTATGTCTTTTAGATATTTTCTAGCATTATCTAATTTTATGAATCGCCTAAATTGGATAGGGATCCAAGATAACCTATAATGAAAACAGCAAACGCAGGTAGAGTTGTAAAATCAATGTCCATAGAATATGAATAAAATATTTACTATCAACTCCATAAACTTTATCATAATCTGAAATTACATTGGACTTGTCCACATTTTGTAGTAGCTTCACTTTTCTATTACATAGAAGATTTTTGTTTGTGTTTCTGAAACAAACAAACAATCGCACCTATTTCAGAGCTTGTATAAAAAAAATGGTAATTTAAACGTTTTTCCTTGGAGGAATGAATGCTTTAAGCGACACTGACTGCTTCGAAAATCAAATTCCATAGAGATTTGGTAGCATTTCACGTTTTAAATCCAATGCGCCATCTTTCTAAAACCAACAAGTTACGAGTATCTCGGAAGTTACGGGTGAGCGCTCGATCGACCGATTTACGAGTACGCCGAACACTCAGGGTAAGGTGAAAGATGTATCGATTGAAATTACTTCATTCGGTAACGAGTGCTCGCTACTCGGAAGTCGGAAGTCGGTCGAATTTCTTTGCAAAACTTAGCATAAGCCCTCTGTATATCGAGTATTATCGTTTTTGCGTCGGGGGTTAAAAACAAGCGTTTTTTTTTTTGTTTATTTCGGTATCAAATATTATAAAATAAGGCACCTCTTTTGGGTATAAAAATACTAGAGTTAGAGGACCCCGCTATGAGAACCTACTCCTTTTATTGAAGTCGGTGAAAATGAAAAATGCCAGTATGATTTCGGGATCCGTGATCATGGCGCATGCAACTGTGCCGAAATATCGGGAACAATCAAAACTCGAAAATGATGGTAAATATCCCGTTTCTAGCGAAAAGTATGTACTGTATTCTATACTAGTCAAGCCCATTTATTTGATACCCAAAGGGCATTGGGAAAAAAGTATAATCTGTTATATTGTGGCGGTGGCCATCTTGGATTTACAATGATACTGAATACATGTGGCCGTAATACCGTAATACTGTGGTGTATGCGGCCTAAGAATATGCCCGTCCTTCTCCTACCGCGGATGTCGCAAAAGCCGACTAAGGGATTACCTGGACTTGTTGGTATGATGCGTTGGTGTAAGATTTGCTCTGGCTGCTAGCTTATTATGGAATGTGTTATTACTGGAAGAAAGCGTTATCCTAGTCAGTCCTGGGAAGCAATGGCGGCGATGAGCTCACCTCTTGTGACGTCTATAATCCCACGATGAAGCAAACCACGGTGAAATGTGGCCCATTGCGGCTCTGTCTACCCTCTCGGGGGAAAAGACGTATATCTATGTATGTGTCTAGTCTGCCGAGCACTTCTGGCCACAGAGGAACTGGCAGACTAGGTTTTTATTTAACTACCAATATAATGCTATTTGATGCCACAAGTCTCATTTATGTATCAAATGACGTCAATACCATTACAAAATTCACCGGAAGTGATAGCCTTTTTTGTACTTTCGGCCGATTCGGAAGGCTCTAACGGAAGACCAGCGCAGGTTGTTTACAACCTGCATATGCTGAGTTAGAGACCTTTTTGTAACAGCATATCTAACTATCATTTTGTGTTTTTAATTTCATGTTTTCTTTTGTTTACCTATCTGTGTTGTTACAAATAAAAAAATATTCTATTCTATTCTATTTAATTCTAGTTTTTTACACATATTTTTCTAACCTAAGCATCACTTTTATAATCATCTGCCATGTGTCTTATCTTTGTATCAAATGACGAAGAGTATCATACGGTCGCCACTCGTACTATATGTATTATAACAATTTACAATAACAATTGTCGTCTTTTAGATGTGTGAGAATAATAATTGGAACAATGGCTTTTCATGATGCCTTAATGGTATAAAAAGTGAATTCTGTTGGAGAATGGCATCAGTTTATTAGAGTATTAAGACTAGACTAGACGTACGAACTGTAAATGTCGCAATTGTTGGTAAGTTCAGTTTTATTCAAAACAATTATGTAACAGATTGTTGTGACTGAAGTTTCAAAATATTGATTTATTAAAAAAAAAAAACTTGTATAGTTTGTCGTGATCAGACTGTCGAAAGCCGCAGAATTTACGAAGTTAAGTAGTAAAATATAATTTTTTACACTTTTAAGTGGACAAAAAAAAAGCATAGTCCGACTGCTATAATCATATTATTCATCATACATTCTCATTTGAACATATATTGTCCTTTTTTATTTCAGTTTTTATAATATTTTACAAATAAACATATATCTAGTAGGTATATATCTATTAGAGACAAACATGTCTTTCGTAAATAGACTCCTCTCTTTTCATGCTATAGATAATTTTGATACTTAATTTATGCAGTAAAAACGTGCTCTTAATGTTTACGGCGTCACCCCAGAATATACTTCCATATCAGAGAAGGGAATTAATGTTTCCATAGTAGGCACTTCTAGCGACTTCAACATCGGATAACGTACCATCATGTGTCTTATCAACAGGTCCTCGTATGTATGCTGGTGCTGGTCTCAGCTGTGTTCGCAGTGGATATGTTCGAGGAATTCAATCACCCCGAGCCCTCGAAGGGAGAGGCACTGAAGTTCGAAACCAAAGTGGCCAATGTCTTATCCGAGAAACTTAATCTCACCAAGCCCCTGAATGGAGAGGAGGTCAAGCTCACCAACACCACAGCTCCCAGTGCGAAGACGTCCCAGGAGGCAACAACTGATCTTTCCACTGAACCCTAGACTAAAGTACCATAGACAATGGATAAATCACACAGGCAATAAACATAATTTAGAATCACCAACTTTTAGCAGGCCTGGGGAGCGGGTAGTGTTGCTCGTCGCCGTGTGATAAGTACAGAAACCAGCATATGATGTTTTGTACATACCTACATTCATTGCTGTTGTCAAAAAAGTCGTAAGCTTTGTAAATAGCATCATACGCTGGTTTCTATACTTATCACACGGTGAGGAGCCACACTACCCGCTCCAGGCCTGCTAAAAGTTTTTAACAACGTAAATGTGAAATTTATAATAAAAAAAGTTTTTGTAATTGGTGGTGAAACTTTAATTTCATATATAGATATTCTACATGCCAGAGATAATGAGGGCTTTTTATTTTGGAATAAAAAAAAGGGCTCGTAATAAAACCTCCGAAAAAGAATCGCAATATATATGCTTCAAAATAATTTTTTTACTGCAATTTATACTAGGTTACCGACAATTTTGATCCGAATAAAAATACCAAATCTTCCGAAAACAAAATACACACTCTACTAGGATTAATACTTTGTTTCTAGTTCAATTTCTTTTTTCGACGACAGCTTAGGTTCGACAGCACGGTGCAAACAGCACAGTAGGCAGAATAGGTCTCCGACCTAAGCCTAAGCCTAGCCTGTTTCACGTGGAAGTTTAAAGAAATACAGTGGTGGGAAGGCGGGAAAGAAGCTTTTGTCTTTTCTTTGGTTGGTTATTAAACTTGATTAAATATGTATTATCATAAAGTGAAGATGAAGTTATACTTTTATTTGCAGAAAGAATACATACATACATAGACACACGCCTTTTTCCCCAAAAGGGTAGGCAGAGCCTCAAATGGGCCTCTTTTCGCAGAAAGAATAATACAACTAATACAAGTAGGTATGCACAAAATTTAAAAAAAATATATGAATCAGTTATACTTAGTTATATTCCTAACACATTAATGTAAAGAAACGCTAAGAAAGTTGTTCAGGAGATAATGCTGCCAAAATCTTAAAATGTATGATAATTTAATGAATTGGAAAAGCAGGAAACAAATTAATATGTTCGCGCGGACGTGTTTTTTTTAGTTTATTTCGATAAATTGTAGTTTTCAATAGTAAGCGTAGACACAGAATAAATAATAGGAAAAGGCGTAGCCCACATTCACACAGTACAGCAGATTGTACAGAAGTCTGAGAAGTATAATAGGACAAGGCGTAGCCCACATTCACACAGTACAGCAGATTGTACAGAAGTCTGAGGAGTATAATCGGCCACTGTGCTTAGCATTTGTGCACTACGAAAAGGCTTTTGACTCCATCGAAACTTGGACAGTTCTGGAATCCTTGCAGCGATGCCAAAAGGACTATCGCTATATCGAAGTGTTGTGTGTGTATGCCTTTATGAAAATGCAACAATGAGCGTTCTAGTACAGGACCAGCAGTCTAATCCTATCCAATTGCATAGGGGAGTCAGACAGGGGGATGTAATATCACCAAAACTGTTCATCAATGCGTTGGAGGATCTGTTCAATACTCTGGACTAGAAGAAGATGGGCATCAACATTAATGGCGAGTATATCTCACACTTGCGATTCGCAGATGACATAGTTCTGATGGCGTAGTCGTTGCAGGAGCTAATGTTCATGCTAGATGGCCTAGCTGACTCCTCTCAACGAGTTGGTCTCCGGATGAACATGGATAAAACCAAGGTGATGTTCAATTGTCACATACACCCGGAACCAGTCTACGTAAAAGGTCGTCCACTCGAAGTTGTTCATAATTATGTATACCTCGGGCAAATATTTCAATTAGGTAGACACAACTTTGAGAAGGAGGCCAAGAGGAGGATTCAGTTGGGCTGGGCAGCATTCGGAAAACTACGCTCAGTCTTCTCGTCGCCTATACCACAATGTCTGAAGACTAAAGTCTTCAATCAATGCGTCCCAGCAGTGATGACCTATGGTGCCGAGACGTGGACACTCACGGTAGGGGTAATCCACCAGTTCAAGGTTGTACAGCGAGCTATGAAAAGGGCTATGCTCGGAGTTTCTCTGAAAGATAAAATCCAATATGAGATTATCCGACAGAGATCTAAAGTCATTGACATAAACCGGATTAGCAAGCTAAAGTGGCAATGGGCTTATATACCGAAGAACCGACAACCGTTGGGGTAAGCGAGTTTTTGAGTGGAGACCGCGTCTTGGCAAACGTAGCGTGGGGCGCCCTCTGGCTAGGTGGAGCGATGACCTACGAAAGGCAGCGGCTAGAAGGTCGATGAGAAGAGCCGAACACCGAGCCGATTCTGGAGTTAAGAGATGAGATGCTGCAGCGTCTGAATTTGACTCTCAAGGCTGTATCCGATTGGGGCGATGCCAACCTTTTTTTTTTTTTTTTTTAAGGAGGGAAAAATGCCTTCGCATTTCCCTTCCGCCACGGGGGTGACGGAAGGGGGTATGTGGGGCTTGAACCCACTAAAAAACCCTCCGGTGAACAGTCCTCCGCCAAGTTGGGGCAAAATGGGGTCGCGCTAGCATTCACCATATTGCTCCGGCGGCAGGCCCAACCAAACCGAGCCTTGACACCTGTGGAGGGTTGGTTTTTACACCTAAGCCATCCTCCAGCCACTTGGGGAACGTGCAAGCCAGTAGAGAGTCCCCCGACTCTCCACCAGTGACCCCACTACGGAGGATGGAGAAGGCGGACAAACCGCCTCCTCCGTCCACCTGTTCGTCTGCGCCGGAGTGGGTCAGAACGGGCATCGTCTTCTCTGACCCTCTCTGCAGCCTCCTTCTGTGACATCACGTCTTCACAGAAGGTTATCATAGCCTGCCATGCCTCGTTACTGTCAAGCATTGCTGCGACCACGCTCGGCAGCGAGAGGTCATGCCCGACTATTGCTTCAAGTGCCTGGCGATTAGTGTCCCAGGCAGAACACTCTTGCAGCGTATGCTGCGCCGTATCATCAGCCGCACCACAGTGGTGGCATTCTGGGCTTACTTCTCTCCTTGCTATATGGTGCAGGTACCGTCCGAAACATCCATGTCCTGACAGCACCTGCACTAGTCTAAATGTTAAACCACCGTGCTGTCTTTGCACCCATTCTACCAATTTAGGCCCTATGGCGGCTAGGGTCCACTGGCCATATGTAGCCGATAACATATCCTCCGACCATTGCTGAAGAGCGACTGTGCGAGCCTGCTCTCTTAAGAAATTTATCTCCTGAGGAGCCAGTCGTTCTCCCAGTGTACGTCTTTCCACCTTGTCGTGATAGGCCTGAGCAAGCACCGCAGCTTCTCTGTCCCATGGAGGGGACCCCGCAATAGCACAGGCGGCACCATGTGACACCGTGCGGTAGCCGCGTATCACTCTAACTGCTAAAATTTTTTGCGGTTTCCGTAAAAGAGCCCTGTTTTTGGCAGTTAAAGCGTCCACCCACACTGGTGCACCATACAGGGCCATGGACCGAATTACGCCTGCGTAAAGACGACGACAAGGAGCACTGGGTCCACCCTGGTTAGGCAACAGACGTGCAAGGGATCCTGCCGCAGCCTGTACTTTGGGGATCAATCGCTGGAAGTGCTCAGTGAAATTCCAAGCTCTGTCCAGCGTGAGCCCCAAATACTTCATGTGCGCCGTTACCATGACCCGCTCACCGTCGACGTTAATGTAGGCACCAGCAGGTGGCCTACCTCCCCTGCCGTAAAACGACATAGCCACAGTTTTACTCAAAGCCACCCTCAGCCCTAGCAATCGGATACGGCCGACTAGTAGGGTTGACCCCACAGTGGCCAGGTGTGCAACCTCTATATAGCTGTTTCCCCGAGCAACAAGCAGCGTGTCATCCGCATAACATAATATGTGCGTTCGGGGGAGCAGTGCACCTCGTAAAACCCAATTATAACCGATGTTCCAGAGCAAGGGACCCATCACAGACCCTTGTGGAACACCGGCCGTCATGCGCCTGGCGCATACCTCGCCCTTGTCGTTAAGGTAGAGAACATCCCGCCCTCTGAGGTAATTCTCTACCAAGCGCCGAAGATAGGAAGGCACTGCGTGATACCGCAGCGCCTCGTCAATGCATTCATAAGGAAGACTGTTAAATGCATTGGCGATATCCAAAGATACCACCAGTACCCGCTCCCCATTAGTTACTGCTTCTTGCGTGATCCGCTTTAGTTGTAGTAGCGCGTCAATGGTCGAGCGTCCGGTTCTAAAACCATACTGCTCCTCCGCTAAGTTGGGGCCCTCGGATGTAAGGTGCTCAACAATTCGGGCAGCTGTTATGCGTTCGAGCATTTTTCCCATCTCATCGAGCAGAATTATGGGCCTATAGCCAGCGGGGGAGTCAGCCGGACGCCCTTCCTTTCTGAGTAGGCACAATCGGCCATCTTTCCATAGTTTAGGGAACCGACCAGACTCAAGGCACAGGTCAAAAAGCTCCCGAGCTTGGCTACCTAGATGTTTAAGGGCTAGTGCCAAAACGCGACCCGGCACACCGTCAGGCCCTGGAGCAGTCTTTTTTGCCCGAAGATGAAGGACTGCCTCACCAAACTCCCCATCAGTGATAGGGGGAATTTCTTGAGAACGCACAGCGGTTGGATCAGGGAGAGCCATATAAGGTGGTTCATGGGGAAGACAGGCGGGAAACAACCCCACAACAATATTTGCAAGAAGTTGGGGGTCAAAAGAGTCAGTGGAGGGTGCCTGATTGCCAAGTTTCTTACGAACTGTGCGGTAAGGGCGACCCCATGGGTCCCTGTCAAGGTCTTCTATGTAACTCTTCCAGGCATCCGACTTGGCACTGTAGATAGCAACTTTGAGTGCCTCCTTGGCCTGACGGTAGGTCTCATAGAGACTGGTCTCCTCATCAGCGGTGTGGTTCCGCCTTCTGCGACAGCGCGTGTATTCACGGCGTGAGCGGTTACAAGTTGACCGGAGAGAAGCAATGGCGTCCGACCACCAGTATACTTGCTTTCTCATAGGCAATTTCCTCGCACGAGGCATAGCGGCATCGCACACCGCCGTCAGGGCCTCTTGGAGCCGTTTTGCTCTACCGTCCACTTCAGATGATCCCGAAACACAGCACCAAGACTGCACAATTGCAGCTTCTTCTGCTTGCTCTTTGTCCAGGCGACCCAGAACCCACCGTGGAAAGGCCGTTAAGCTGGGCAATGTGCAGGTTCCTCCAAAACTATGGGAAACCTCGAATCTTATGTAGCGGTGGTCTGATAAGGTCTCTTCACTCTCTAGTACCCTCCAATTATGCACACGTGTAGCTAAAGCAGGAGTAGCAAAAGTAACATCGACTATTGATCCTCCCTGCTGTCTCACGCACGTGTTTGTGGAACCCTGGTTCAGGAGGATGAGGCCAGCAGACGAAACAAACTCCAGAGTAGCCTCACCCCGCCCGGTAGTTGTAGGGCAGCCCCATGCCACAGCCTTAGCGTTGAGGTCCCCCATTAACAAGACCTGTGACTGTGAATTCCTTCCGACGACTCCTTCAAGCACCTGTAAATAGGTTTCAAATTCTGCTAAGCTCCTATTAGGGGAAAAGTACACTCCCAGAATCACAATTTCACCCCAGGCTGCTGCAATATAACCAGGTCCCTTCTCTCTAGTTATCAGTGGAACGGAGTGGGCAGTAATAGGAGCGTGTATGGCCACCAGACCGTCTATATCTCCAGTCCAGTTGGGACCATCTGGGATGGTGTACGGCTCAGCAACTACAGCAACATCAATTGACCACTCTGCCAACACCTGCGCAAACAAGCTCTGGGCGCAGCGCAGGCAGAGTGGTTCAAGTTCGCCTGGAGGAGATTGCAATATCGTGACCTAAACATAAGTATTAGTCAGACATCACAACCCCCCCCACCTCATTACTGTGGGTCAATCTCTGAGTATGTCGGTCGGAGGCCAATATACCCTTAACAGCTGGAGGGTTGCAATTTCTGCCACCCATCGTGTGACCCGCTGGGCGCCGTGCGTCCAAACATACGGCGCAGCGGGGTTCGGCCTTGCAGGTCGAAGCTTTGTGTCCCTCCCTGCCACAACGGAAACAGAGCTCGCCACGGTCTTTTTCCGATGGACACAACGGTCGAGTGTGGCCTAAACTCAAGCACTTAAAACAACGCAAGGGGCGCTTGTCAAGTGCCAGAACTCGGGCTGAACTCCATCCCACAAGGAGTCGGCCTTTCTCCAGCATTGGTTTGGCCACTTGGATAGGACATTGCACAATTGCAACACCTGAGCCCCCAGGCCCCACACTGATCTCTCCGATCTTTATGCTTACTAGGGAGCATTCTGCCGTGGCAGCGATTGCTGCAGTAACGTCATTTTTGTGGACGGTGTCATCCAACCCACTGATGCGCAAGCTTACACATTTTTCAGGGCGGTCAACTTTGGCAATATCCTTGAGAGTAAGCTGCAGTCTTTCTGCAAGGAGATCCGCCTTAGGACCGCTATTGGGTCCCGGGAGCTGCAAGACCCTAGCTCCAGTCGCTGTTAGCCGCGATCGAATACCGTCAATTCCAAGATCAGACAGATTGATTGAGTCCTTTGCTTTAGTCAGAGCCTCTGTGTACGTCACACCCTTTTCCAGAGCATCTGGTTGGAGGGTGATTATCACCGCTGCTGACTGTGGAAGGCTAAGCATTTTGCTCTTTTTATTTTTTCTCTTCTTCTTTGACCTACCGGCTTTTTGAAAAACCTCTACAGGTTTTGCAGTATCCAGTTCATTGGGAATAGTCGACTTCTTTTTACGGCCCCCTCTCTTGGCTACAGTAACCCATCCTACCCCATCCTTAGGAGTAGGGGAGGGCACTGCAGCATAACTAGTAGACGTCTGAGTGTCAGCACTAGATGGGCCAGCTGCGAGGTAAGTTTGACTGATAGATGGCTGTACATCAGATATTGTCAGCCGGGGTTTTTCAGCTTGCTTACGGCTTAGAGAGGCCGCTAAAGGACGAGGTTTAGTCGCCACAACAGAAGAAGACTCTTTTCTCTTATCTGCTGCTAATGGCGGACGGAGCGTCTTTGCCGGCAGAAGGCGGTCCTCTATACCAGCTATACGCGCATTGACCATATCCCCCACAGAAATGGTCACTCTACGCACAACTTCTTCGATATCCACTCCTTGAGACGGAGGGGTTGAGAGGACTGAGGCAACTGCATTGGCTCGCTCGTTCCTCTCCTCATAGTCACGACGAAGTGCTCCCAGTTCTACCTTCAGGTTGGCAAGTTCCTGGTTGAGCCGTTTATTGTCCGCATGGAGACGCCTCGTTTCATCATCGATAGTCCGTGTCTTCAGACAGTCGATGATGTCCTTTAAGGTGGTCACGGACTGGTTGATTTCACCCAGGACGGTTCCCTTTAAGTTTTTAGACTTGCGAGCCTCCTCACGAATTGAATCCACTTCTTCTAAGGCCCGCGTCCACAGCTCATCCGCATTAAAGGACTCCCCATTCAAATGAGAGTAAATCTTTCTTCCTGCCTTTTTCTTCCTCTTTTGAGACACTGTCTCATCATCTTGGTTGAGCCTGTATGTTTCTACACTGGCATTCGTCAAGTCCTGTTTAGCGCGAGCAATCCCGATATGAGTCCCAGATACGCTACTCCGTAAGATTCGTCCTCGTTGAGCAGACGAAACCTTTTTCCGAATCGAAGAATCACTTTCAGACTCACCACCGACCCGATGGCGCTTACGGCCAGCAGCCTCGCCAACTAAAGTACTGGCCACTGAAGCTGACCTTTCTGGACTTGCATCATTATCTGAAAACATCAGACTGTGACACGAGCCCCTTACATCGTCTACGGAATTTCTCCCACTTCTCATCTCAAGGCGAGAGCCTGAGCTCTCGGGGCAATTGTTGGCCCCCCCAGAATACGATGGGCCGCGTGCCAAAGCACGAGGGGATTCTCCACCAGCTGAGCCAGTGGTACCCCCCTGGGGTAGTATTTTTACGCAATTGTCCATATCCATGTTGTTTTCCTTTTGAGGTGAGGTCCTTGGGGTGGCGCCCTAGCGGCCGGGTTCTCCCCGACCATACTGCACGTGTGAGCCCGGACATGCACCGCCTCTCCCCACCCACGACAGTATGCCGTGTGTGGAGTCTAGCAGAGCAAGTCCAGACTCACACGCACAATACTCCCCTCGCCGAGCGCCGAAAACTTAGGATGTGGTTCTTAACTACTTTCGTCCGAATACGGACCCCTCGCAGTGTGGTAGCTCAAAAAACCTGCACCCGCGACATGATGGAGTTGGAACTCCTTTCCTCCACCAGGCTCCATCCACTGCGCCTTCTGCTAAGTCAGAAGGACGCGCGGAGGAACTTCTGCACCTATCCTACCTAAACTAAACCAACACAGCCCAAAAGGACCGTGAAGGCGCCTGATGGTTTCAGTTATGTCTATTTAAGAAAAAAAATAGACCAAAAACAGGCAGCAACCACGTGAAGGATGACCATCAGACTTGCCTTGGGGATCTCAGCGACCCGCGCTCCTCCCAAGACCATTCGCCTCCTTGCCAACTCACTCATGAGCGGGCAAGGAAGGCCTGCATTTATCCAAAACCGGGGTTAGGCCGCAGCAACTATTAATGGATAAACACAGACCCGCCCGGGGCGATGCCAACCTAGTCAAGTTCAACGCCTCTAAAACGCAGGCTTGTCTCTTCTCTGCGAAAAAAAGTCAGTTTCTCCAAGTTCCTGTCTTTCGGGATGTACCTGTAGCTATAGGAGATCACCTCGAGCTCTTAGGCGTTTCACTCACGCCTACTCTCAACTTTGGCTCCTACATCGAGTCTAAGGCAAAAACTGCTTCCATGAAGCTGGGTATCCTGAATAAGGTAAAGCGTTACTTCACACCAGGACAGCTTTTAAGTCTGTACAAAGCACAAGTCCGGGCTGGTATAGAGTACTGCTGCCACGTTTGGGATGGCTCGGCCAAACACCAGCTTGCTGCCTTGGACTCGGTCGAACGCAGATCTTTCAGGCTTATTGGTGAGCAACATATGGCGGAGACTAAGATCCAGAGTCTCGAGCACCGCCGTAAGGTAGCGTGCCTTTCGATCTTCTATAGGTTACATTTCGGGGAATGCTCCCAGGAACTTCATGATCTGATCCCACCATCACCTTTTCATCATAGGACGAGCAGGCGCACGGCTCGGTACTACCCTTACCTCATTAGTATACCCTCTATTCGTACTAAAAGCTTCAGTTCTACCTTTATAATGAGAACTGCTAAGGAGTGGAATACACTACCGCCGTCTGTCTTTCCTGAAAACTATAATCTGGGTGGTATATCCACCTAGAGTGAATAGGTGCCTTCTAGACCTTTGTGCTCCATCTTCGGCCGCATCGTCACTTACCAACAGGTGAGATCGTGGTCATTGTTAAAAAAAAAAAAAACACCAGGCTATGTGGCGCGTATTGGGAGAGGCCTTTGTCCAGCAGTGGACTAGTGTGGGCTGATGATGAATAGTAAGTTGTAATAGGTATCGTAAATTTCAGTTTTTATTGTTCCTAAGCCCTTAGAATATAGAATAAACATATTCTAAGTGTAAGCCATACTATAGTTACCTATTCGTGACTGAATAAATATAAAAATATATAAAATGTTTAATTCATTAACTTAAGGTAAATTAAAATTGTATACAGGGTTTGGAGTCCCCTTTTAAGCAAAAAATATAATTTGTTAGGAGATACCGCTTATCGAACGTTTAAATTTTTTAGTAGTATATAAGTACATAAACAAAACAATAAACATTTTTAGGAAGAAAACAGAGATCCAAGCAACAAAGAGACAGCGCAGAGAAAAAGTTTGTTAATTATTGAATGTTAGTCGGTATATATTGTAGATGTGGCATTGCACTGCGCCCGCCACCCTGAGACATAAAGAGGAAAAGTCACATGTGACTGTAATTTCACCGGCACCCATACCCTTAAGACCGTAACACAGCAATGCGAGCACTACTTCTTTGCGGCAATAATTCAAAAATTCAAAATTCAAACAATATTTATTCAATAGGATTTTAAAAAAAATCTCTTTGACACGTCGGCAGAAAAAGGTATTGTAGAAGTACTTCCCAGGATGAACTATTCACAAAAAATATCTACTACTAACGATGCATAAATAATACTATAAAATAATCTCTGGCACGTAGAATAAAAATACCTATGAACGAAATGAAAGTTTCTGCAACAGTTGCAACGAAATTTTTATTATATGCTTAACACTTACATTGTTAAATTAAACTGTATTTATAGCCTATGTAGTTTACACGTTGTCTATGACACTTTGGTCTAGGGTTAAGTGGAAGGATATGCTGTCATCTGCTGGGTAGTCTTTTCACCAGCAGCTTTGGCTCCGGTGGGCTTGACCTTCTTCCCCTTGAGGGGCTTGGTGAGATTGCTTTCCTCTGGCATGGCATCGGGAACTTTATTGGTTCTGATCTTTGGCGCCACTCCCTCGGAGGGCTTGGGTTGACTGAGTCCCTCGATGGGCTTAAGGCTACTGAGTTCTTCGGACATGTTCATTGTGACCACAGCTGAGACCAGCACCAGCATACATACGAGGACCTGTTGATAAAACTCATATTACTCATGAGTAATATCCACCATGGTGGAACGTTATCCGATGCTGCATCAATTAAAGTCGCTAGAATTTCCTACTATTTAAAACATTCATCCCTTTCTCACTTGGAAGTAAATAAGATTTTAAATGCTAGAGTAATTCCCCAACTAAGTCCGTATATTGTGACGGGCAACTACGGAACCATACAATGCGCGTGGCCTGAGACTCTTTTTTTATTTTGGCGTTATTCCACAGCACAAAACTACTTTTGACTGCGATACAAACGTACATTTTCAGCTGTCAACTTGTGTCTTACGTTTGATCAAAATAAAATATTTGATAATTATATTATTTTCAATAACTGGGTATTTTAAACCAGCAGTCAACCAATCTGGGGCCCAATTCCACTAAACCAATTGTATTTAAATTGTTAAGGAATTGACAGAACACTATTGGTATTCTGCTAACTTCAATGGCTTTTCAATTGCATTATAAATGTAACAAGTGAGAAAGTATCGAAAAATCTTTCTTCGTAAAATCATAAATTTAGGAGACTACCATTTTTGATGACAATTGTAATTGAATTGTGATTGCATAGTATAAGAATAGTTTTTCTTTTAAAAATTGAATAATTGGGTGGTAATAATGGTATAATGGTATAATTATAATTGTTATTCCTACTAGTTAGATGTGAATAACTCTGAACTTACCAACAAGTGTGACATTTTGACTTCTAAGGGTGTGGTCGTCTTAGTAGTCTGACGGACTGATGGCATAGTCCAGTAGTATTATCTTTTTATACTTTCAAGGCACTATGAAAAGCCATTGTTCCAATTATTATCGTGTAACGTATGTGAGAAGACGACATTGTTATTGTAAATTTTTATCAATATTATTACCTATCATAATTCGTTCATATATAGTAATCAAAGTTTTGACTTACTCACTGACTGTAGTAGGTTGTGTGGGGTCAAAGAGACCTCTTTGTCTAGGATAAGCTGCACCAGACCTAGGTTCAGAACAGCGCTGGTTTTCAGACAGGGCCTAGCTAGGTGCTGCCACAAACATGAATAAACTACGAAGGAGAATAAGCAATAAATAAATATGTTGCTATGTAACAAAAATAAAATTTTAAGAATATCATTAGATAAGTGAAAAATAATGAGGCAGGTCGGCATGGTAATTAGATTCGTTGTCTATGGGAGAAGGTATTCCTCCAAACGATATTATTAGATAACCTCTTCATCTATTCGTTGACCAGATAAACCAGAGCCCCACAACAGCACAGAACGGCCAGGTAAACAATATACGTAGATCTTCTTCTTCTTCGCAGTATTCTTCATTACTGAAGGTCGTGCCCGCCTTGAAAGGATTTAGTAGAGATGCGGACGAACTTCTTGCACGCAGTTCTATTCTCGGCTTGTCTTGTGGCAGCGGTGATAGGGAGGCCAGTGAGTGCTTTGAATTGATTAGACCCGCGACTAGGTACTAAGTAAGTAGGTACAAAGGCACTCTGGTATAATTTTAGTCGATTTCCTTTATATTTGAAAGGTTTTGACTTTGACGCGTACAAGTAGGATTTTATCAAGGTAGGAACGAAGGAAGAGGAACTGATTACGGCCCACTTGCCGTAATCAGTGCGGGACTGCCGTATTGACTGAGCTGAACCAGCCGTGCTTACTGCGTGTGGAGGTACCCACAACTCCACTATACGTGTCCCGGGTTCACTACGCCATGAAGGCCGAAGCAGTGGTGGAGTACCTCAAGCAGAAGACAGGGCTCCATGATGGTTGAGCAATTGGAGTCTCGCCATGATGTAAATTTTATTTCCTTTATGGTGAGGGTGCCGACCGACCGTCTTCGACCTTCATGAATGGAGACTTCTGGACGAGAGGTGTCAAGTTTAGGAGGTTCTTCGGACGCCTGACACGAGGCACCGAGCAGTTGCGTCATACGTCGCCGTCTACACGTGTGCATTAAAATATAATGATGTTTTTTTACATGTATGTTAGTTTTTAAGGTATTTATGTTGCTATGGGATCTCCAAATTAATTCAACTCTGAAGAGACCGCGGGCGAACGCAAGTGCGCAATATTAGTGCGAATGGTCAGAAATGGCTGCAGGAGCATATGGGCTTATTGTTTACGTTTTGTATTTTTCCCAATAAGCCTTAAATAAATATATTGATTGATTTTTCCGCAAAATTAGGTTGCGCTATCTCAAGTGTCGATGAGCTGTGATTAGCAATAAACACAATACAATTTGAATTTCGCGCCACAAGCGAAACGATGCACCTTAAGGTAGATAAATAGTGTGGTATAGGTACACTATACTATCCACTATATATTAATGTAACTAAAATAATGAACTTACCTAGTTCTGAAACTAAAATAAGAAGATAAAATAAAATAAATAAAATAAAAATAAATAATGCTGGACAGTTCACACACCACAATCCAGCCCCAAGCTAAGCAGAGCTTGTGTTATGGGTACTAGATAACTGATATACTTTATGCAATATATTACAAAGATAGATATTTTTTATTATACATAAAAAATACCCAGAACACCCTGAACAAATATCTGCGAACGCACAAATATTTATTCCGAGGCGGGAATCAAACCCGCAACCTCCTGTGTCGCAGGCGAACCACCGCCCGCCGCGCCACAGAGGTCGTCCAATAATAAATACATACATAAAGTCACGCCTGTTTCCCGAAGGGGTAGGCAAAGACAAACGTATTTCCACTTGCTACGATCCTGACATACCCATTTTGCCTCATTCACTCTCAACACATTCTTGATACATGCTCGTCGGTTAAGGGTACTCTTGACCTGGCCTTATTCCAGAACATCTCCTATCTGGTCTGAATACGTTTATAACCAATAAATAAATAAACAAATAATGCTGAACAGGTCACACAACATTATCTAGTCCCAAGATAAGCAGAGCTTGTGTTATGGGTACTAGATAACTAATAACCCGCAACGTCCTGCGCCACAGGCCAACCTTAGCCCGCCGCGCCACAGAGGTCGTCAATAGAAGGTTTCCAAATGAAACCCCTTTAAACGGCTCCCATCGTCGATATAGCGTAGTTGATAGTGCCCACAAACTTCGTCTCCAGCGTTATCACGCTCATGTTATGGCCGAACTGGTGAAGGCAACGCCGATTACAGGCGAAGATTCGACTTCGAGTTCCGCTAGAACTGAATTTTCGGGTTACATTAAAATTTACTTTAAAAACGTTAATACATTAATAATAAGAAAATAATTAATAATAGGTAAAAGATTAGGAATTCAAAGTTATGGATACAAATCAAGATATGTTCATATATTTATAATCTAATTATTATAACAATATACGATAACAATTGGCGTTTTCTCTAACATGTGAAAAGATAATAATTATTGGAACAATGGCTTTTCTTGATGCCTTGAAAGTATAAAAAGGTAATCCTGCTGGACAATCGCATCAGTCTACTAGACCATTAAGACCACACTAGACCACACGAAGCTAACATGTCGCAATTATTGGTAAGTTCAGATTCATTCTTGCTTAGCTACTAAGTATATCCACAAAATACAAAGTATGACCTTCTGTTACTATGTATTTTGTGGTATAGCTAACATATTCTTACGACGGCTGGTTTTTAACCCCCGACGCAAAAACGACTAGATGTTTTAAGTTTGATGTGTCTGTGTGAGTGTGTGTGTGTTTGTGTGTGTGTGCGTGTCTGTCTGTGGCATCGTAGCTCCCGAACGGATGAAACGACTTAAATTTTTTTTATGTTTGAAAGTTGAATTTATCGTTAGTGTTCTTAGCTATGTTTGATCAATATCGGTTAAGCCGTTTCATTGAGTTGAGGGTTTTTGAAATTTTTACAAAACTAATTGCTTGTAAACACATTTAAATACATTATTTAAATAAAAAATATCAAAGCTACTCGTTATTGCTTCGCTCATTACTGCATCCAAAGGTTGCCTGGAAGAAATCGCTTCCACGGCCGCCTATTGTACTGTAATTTGTTATATCTACACTCAAATCGAAAAATTCGAACTACGAATTCAAAGACGGTTCTATACAGACGCACTTTATAGACGCATATACATAAAATTAAGAATAAAACTCATTATAGTACCGCCAACTGTATCATAAAACTCATTATAGTACCGCAATTTTTTTTTAATTAATTCATTAGACTAGTCTATGGTTATAGCCTGAATATGAAAAAAAAGGCGCACGCATGCGCAGTTCGAACTGTGAAAAAATGGCGCACTGTTATGCGGCTATCGTCAGATGCCGTTTTAAAAAACGATATTTAAGATGAAGACACTTTATTCAGGGTTAGGACAAGAATTAGTTCCCTGGCACGACCGTGTCATTCAGATATCAAACCGAGACTGGCGAGAGTACATATTATGGCTCCCGTTTCCAAGGGACAGATGGGCTGACGTTAGCATTTAAGGTTACAAGCCAAGGGTATAACAGCACGCATGCGTAGTTTGAACTTAATTTCCCGCGCTTCCCATATTTTTTTTTTGCCGATCGTGTTTTTCTTTGTTTATTTTAAATTTTTCCTATGAGTGAAGATAAAGTAGTGTATGAAACTGCATATAACTTAGGTATTAAAACACTCGACTCAACGGCTTCGCACCGCTTGTGCGTTTGCCATTTTCAAGTATTTTCAATAAAGTTTGCAACGTCCTCAAGTCATCCTCGTGTCATCCTTACAAGTCATCAAAGTCACAGTCAAGTCATGTTTTGTAAACAACAGAATCAAGTCATGTTTTGTATTTAGAAGTCAAACTTTGGTAAACAACCAATTTGAAAAGTCACGCAATACACGTTCATTTCACTTCAGTTCTGCTCTATAGACGAGCTACATTGGTTAAAATGCCACCAACACAAAATAACTCAGTAAAACCACAGAATATATAATAAACACTAGGAAATGAAATTAAATAAAAGTAGACGTCTCTTTTCGAAAATGGCGGTAGGAGTCTTTTTTCAAGTTATACATTATTTTTATACGTTTTTAATTTCTGCATTACAAACGTGCTCTCAATTTTTGCAATTTAACCCCAGAATGTATTTCCGTATGTGAGACGGGAACAAATGTTTCCATAGTAGGCATTTCTAGCGACTTCAATTCATGCAACATCAGATAGCAGTAGGTATCAGTGTAATAGCTGTCAGGGGTTATCGGCTCAGTGTGGCAAGCAGTGGATAGCCTGAATCACCTATAATATATAATAATCACTAGTTCAATGGGAACTATAACTGTGTTTTGAGATATTTTAGCATAATATATACCTAAAAGCCATTCTGTTTCATTTTCAGACACTGGCTAGATATTTTGTTGTGAGATTGCCAGTTTAGGTGCTCGTCTAAAGTTTAACTTGTAATATTTTGTTCCTTTCATTATAATTTCAAGGTTCAAAGGTTCAGTGTTATGGTGTCTGAAGTGAATTATCTTGGTCTGTTATAAAAAAAAATATTTAAATATTATCTAATCATGTCACATGAAAATGTAGCATTTTATGACGACCTCTTTGGCGCAACGGGCGAGTAACCGGCTTAGATGCGAGAGATAGTGGGTTCAATTCCCGCTGCGGAATAAATGTTTTCATGATCTGCAAATAATACCACATAAATAAACAAATGCGAATAAACAATCACGCTAGGATCCCCTGTCTCGTGCGTATCAGGAACTAAGAGTACCATGGTACTACAACACCCAGACTCGGAACAAATATTTGCCCCACAGCGGGAATGGAACCCCCAACATCTCGCATCTCAGCTGGCTACTCGCCCGCTGCACCACAGATGTCGTTATGGATTAAATGATTCTTGTCACTAGGTCCTCGTGTGTATGCTGGTGCTGGTCTCAGCGGTGGTAGCATTGAACGTGCCCAGGGAACTCAATATCTCCAAGCCTCTCACGGGAAAGGAGCCCAAACTCAACCAGAGCATATCCGGGGAACTCAATCTTCCCAAGCCCCTCACGGGAACATGGCTTCAACCCAACCAGAACAAATCAAGGGGAATAGATAAGAATATAAAGCCCCTCCCAGTAAAGGCGCTTAAGCTTAACCAGAACATATCCGGGGAATTCAATCTTCCGAAGCCCCTCAAGGGAACGGGGCTTCAACCCAACCAGAAAAAATCAAGGGGAATAGATAAGAATATGAAGTCCCTCCCAGGAAAGGCGCTTAAGCTTAACCAGAACATATCCGGGGAATTCAATCTTCCCAAGCCCCTCAAGGGAACGGGGCTTGAACTCAACAAATCAAGGGAAATAGAAATGTATATGAATATGAAGCCAACCAAAGCTCCTGTTGCAAAGTCTCTCCAGAAGGCAAAAGCTGATCTTTCTACTCGTCCTTAGATAAACTATCATGGACAACGGATAAACCACATAGACAATAAGGAGTTAAAAATAATGTTTTATTTTTTTATTTTTATTTATTTTTATTATATATTACACAGTTATAATTATAAGATAGTACCTTAAAAACCTTCAAAGGTTTGACTAGGTACAATCACCAAAAAGTAGGCGCACACCGCGTACATACATGTGATGCATGTAATAATAAATTCAGTAATCGATGCTAATTTTTTTATTTTGTACCTAGATATTGGTATTTTACATACTAGAGGTGGTTGAATCATTTTATCTATAGGTAAAACCACAGCTACCCTGATTTTACATACAGACAAAAGCGTTTTTCCCCGAAGGGGTAGGCAGAGCCTCAATGGGCCTCTTTTCACAGTGGGTTGCACCACTGTGGAATATAGACGTGACGAGTGGTGAGCTCATCGCCGCCATTGCTTTCCACGAATGACTCGGCTAACGCTTTCTTCCAGCTTTCTTACACATTCCTTATTAAGCTATAACAGCCAGGAAAAGTCTGCTACGTTTACATTCAGCCAAAGTAAGAAGGGAACTGCCCATTCACTAAATTATGCTGGACAGTTCACACAACATTATCTAGCTCCAATCTAAGCAGAGCTTGTGATAAGGGTATTACTTAATACGATACATTACATAGATAGATATGTATTTTTTATTAGGGTTCCGTAACAAAAATTAAGGAACCCTTATGGATCCGTCATGTCTCTCTGTCTGTCTGTCTGTCCGTGTATGTCACAGCCACTTTTTTCCGAAACTATAAGAGCTATGCTGTTGAAACTTGGTAAGTAGATGTATTCTGTGAACCGCAATAAGATTTTTAAACAAAAATAGAAAAAAAACAATAAATTTTTGGGGTAAACAAATAAAACAAGTGAAACAATAAAAAATTTAAATACTTAGAAATTAAACTCAAAATCTTTTTTTCATCATACCCATACATGTGGGGTATTTATGGATAGGTCTTCAAAAATGATATTGAGGTTTCTAATATAATTTTTTACTAAACTGAATAGTTTGCGCGAGAGACACTTCCAAAGTGGTAAAAAGTGTGGCGTCCGCCTAACCATAACTTCAAAAATAAGAGAACGATAAAACTAAACAAAAATATGATGTACATTACCATGTAAACTTCCACCGAAAATTGGTTTGAACGAGATCTAGTAAGTAGTTTTTTTTTAATACGTCATAAATCGTAATCCATCCAAGAACTTTTATATGTATTCTGTTACTTGCTGCTACGGAACCCTTCATGAGCGAGTCCGACTTGCACTTGGCCGCTTTTCATACATAGAAAATACCCAGAACACCCTAAACAAATATCTGCAGATCGTACAAATATATGTTCCGAGGCGGGAATGAACCCGCAACTACCTGTACTAATATTTATTCTGTGCCGCAACCTCCTGCGTCGCAGGCGGACCTTCGCTCGCCGCGCCACAGAGATCACCATTCTGTATTCTGTGGTAACGTACAAAAAAAATATTTCATGGATATATTGATAAACGAGTAGTGGGTCCGAGACTTCTCGAGAAGGTATATTCTCGAGAATTCTCGCGACTGCAGTCGTGAAGAGATCTTACACAATGGAGATAAAGTTCAAAATGCTATGAATGTGTGCGAAACTTCTCTTCCACGGCAATGTGAATTGAATACTATATCAGAAACATACAAATTGACATCACAAAGTTTCCCTATCACGACACTGACTGAGACAAACATAGTGTGTGCTCCTCTAAACTGCCTAGTTACAAGTTCCGTGTCGACTCAAGTTAGAGTTAAATTTTAATTGGATCTTGTTATGAACGGGACTATATGACTTACTTGCGAGTTCAATTTTGACGACCTCTGTGGCGAGGCGGGGACTGTTCGCCTGCGACGCCGGAGGTTGCGAGTTCGATTCCCGCCTCGGAACAAATATTTGTGCGATATGCAGATATTTGTTCAGGGTGTTCTAGGTATTTTCTATGTATAATAAAAAATACCTATCTATGTTATATATTGTATTAAGTATATCAGTTATCTAGTACCCATAACACAAGCTCTGCTTAGCTTGGGGCTAGATAATGTTGTGTAAACTGTCCAGAATTATTTATTTATTTATTATTTACTTATTTATTTA
The DNA here is from genome assembly GCA_932527175.1 of Operophtera brumata. NCBI lineage: Eukaryota > Metazoa > Arthropoda > Insecta > Lepidoptera > Geometridae > Operophtera > Operophtera brumata. The sequence goes on from OW052234.1 coordinate 20,861,252, forward strand.
TTTGTATTTTTGTACGCTATGAACTTGGAGAACTTTTTGTCTACAGATGAATGATAAAATTTATGTTTTTTTTTATACAGGGTTTAACATAATATCCCTATAAGCCTGGGGAAGGGGTATTCTACACATCATGGCGAATGACTTTAGTTTTAGGACTTTTTTAAATTCGAAGTTTTTAATTCATGAAATGCCTCGTAAAAATCCTGAAATTCCGCGATAAATTCCTGAAACTCCTCCAGAAATGTACCTTACACAACGCGAGGCAGCCCTACGTAAGGTACCATAACGTACCGTAACATCCTCATGCTGTGTTAGGAACATTTCTTGAGGAATTTCAGGATTTTTACGTGACATTTCATGAATTAAAAACTGCGAAATTTAAAAAGTCATAGAACTAAAGTTATTCGACTTGATGTGTAGAATACCCCCTCCTCGGGCTTATAGGGATATTATGTAACACCCTGTATTCTTGCAACTATGAATGAGTTAAAATAGTAGAATACTTAGAATTAAAGTACCTACGAGGCGTATAGTCATAATTTTTCTAAAATGATACCAAGCTACGGTAATTTCAATTTTATGAATGATTTATTCCAAGTATTTACGACATTCTTTATTTTACTAATAAAGATATAAAAGAAATATAGCTCGTCGACCAGTTTTTTTTGTTAACCTATTGTGTCCCACTGCTGGGACTGCTGGGCAAAGGTCTTGATTAAATACTTCAAATAAATTATATTCCTTATAAGCTTAGCGTTACTACAGTATAGTATTATATTATTTAACAGTGATGGTAGCCTAACGGTTCAATAGTGCAACTCAGAATCCAACGATACCGGGTTCGATCCTAGGCTCCGCACCAATGACTTTTATAAGTTATGTGTGGATTTCCATCGCTCTGTGCTTCGGAGGGCACGTTAAGCTGTCTGTCCCGGCTGTTATTGATTAATAGCAGTCGATAAGCCATGTCAGAGGCCCTCGTGCGGCTTGACAAACTATGACACCAGAGGCCAGCACTACCTCATACGAAACGAAACGAAACGAATAAAGAAATGGTTCCTTTCAGTAAAATTGGCTATCATTAATAATTTAGGTACTTTCCTCACGTTTTTCTTTTCCAGTATGATAGTTACCTACAAAGGCATAATCTACAACAATTTCATAAAATCAAACGATAGGTAACCGTTTTGTCCACGGGCAACAATTTTTTTTTTCTTTATTTAGCAGCTTTTGAACGTAATGTTCATGTCAGCCCGTATTAACAAACACAAAAAAAAAACAACAAAGGTACATAATGACAAAAAAAAACAGATTATTCTATGAACTACGGTGATGGATAAGTGTTTGATTCGTTTAATTAATTCAATCAAACATTATAACCCACACTATACCTAGTTAAAAGTAGGTCCATTATTAAAAGCTCACTTTGTTATGCAACAAATTGAACCAAACAGAACGGTCAATAAATTATTTAACCAAAACTAAATTGTTTGCGAATGTCAATATGTTAGAGGGTAAATTGATGTTTGAATTTATAGGTAAAGTATTTATTTATACCTGATTTAGGAGCTTAACCTGACTGGTTGACTGACTTATTGAATATTCATCGCCGAGCCGAAACCGCTGAACCTAGAAAGCTGAAAGTTGGAGCGTAGGTTCCTTTTATAGCAAAACCACCCACTAAGAAAGGATTTTTGTAAATTCAACCCCTAAGGGGGTGAAATGGGGTGAAAACCAATGTATGAAAATCCGTAATTCTTGAGCTTACAAACTTGAAACTTTGCTTATGTATGCTTTAATACATATCATAAAAGGGTGAAATACTTTTTCACCGATTTACCCCCAAAAGTGAGTGCAATGGGGTGTTAAAGTTTGTATGGGAACTTTTAATCCCGTGTTGCCTTTTGCTTGAAACTTGGTTCGGGTTCTTAAAATACAGAATAATGAAACAGGTATTTCAGGATTTTTTAAAATAACCCATAAAAAGGAGTAAAGAGGGGTGAAATGTTGTCGTTTTGATATGATGCATGGGTATTTAGCTAGTGGTTGAATATATCTGCAAATTTATCAGTTGTTATTTTTATTTAGAACTATAGTGTCCGCCCGCGGCTTATCTCGCATTTTACCAGGATAAAAAATTGCCTATAACTCAATTCAGGTCATAATCTATCTGTATAACGAATTAGGTACACTGAAATCGTTATAGCCGTTTCGGCACGATTGAGTAACAAACATACAAAACAACATTGTCTTACCATGCATTGTGAATATATTATATACTAGCATTCACACGCGGCTTCACTAGCGTTGATTTACTTATGAAAAATAATGCAAAAAAATATGTTCATGAATATACTCTTAAAAATATGTTTGCTAAATTCATTATTATTGGTTGAATAGTTAAGCGTGAAAGCGAAACAAACAAACAAACTCACTTTCACATTTATATTATAAAGTTAGTTTTTACATTTATATACAACCACTGAAATGTCATCAATTATGCACTCCCAACCGTTAGTGCATTTATATTTAACTTCAGTGGTTTAATAATATGATGATTTAATTTTTGCAGTATCTGTTGTAATATAATAATATGGACCGATAACCCACAATAATGTTACCACAATTTTATCAGGTTAAAAATTTAACAACGCAAAATTACCAATCTTAGATTTGATTTGTAACTGACTAAATCAAGTACAATATTCAAATTATAAATATGCATGGATACTACATTATAATTCCAAAGAAAAACTGTACCAGAAATACGATAGGGCAATATTTTCTGGATAGAAAAGAAAACGAAAGTTACCTCTAGCTTTTAGCTAGATTCTATTGTTTATTAAAATGGAGTATAATATTGGGTAAAAAATTTGATAAATAAAATCAATACAAAAAAGCCAACAAAGTTTACTGTAGGGGTTTTATAAATTTATCTATATTTTACGAGATATTCAACAAAAACTGCTTTATCGAACGGCGCGAGGCGTTTTTTTTGTATGAACATTTCTGCCTGGTGTTGGCGCAACCTAATACTAGATTGTTATACAAGGAGCTAAAACTACCCATTATATACGAGGTTTAGCGAGGGATTAAATTGAGTTTTAATGTTTTTAAGCGCCGTGTGTTACACTCTACTTTTCACTACGATTGCAAAAAAATAAAATAATCCAATACAATAATAAAAATGTATTAAGGTCACTACCAATTTAATTCGTAATTAGAGAAACATTCTAAAGATTTCGCGCCAATGTCTTTTATTTATTTATTCTGTAGCCGCAACTCATTGCATGCGTTCTACCAAAAAGATCGCCGATTTAATTAAGTACCATTTTCAAAAATAAAATTTTGTTTTTTTTGTATGAAAAAGTAATAAGTCGAGTCTTTATTCATTATGATTCTACTTATTTATTTTATTTTATTAATCCAGGATTTTTTATTTTTATTTTTTATGACTAAAGCTTAGAGAATTAAAAAATTTTGGCTGGATATATAATCAAAGGACTAAATAGTTTTACGTTTTTGCAGGCAAATTGACATTTGACAGACAAAAATAAAATAAAATAAACTTTTTTCCCTAGATGAAGAAATGCTACTTTTTCTTAGCTCTGGTACGCCACAATGACGGTCTTTTTGAGCAAGAGGAGTGAAAAGTATTTCTTTAGCTTGTCACATGACAATAGCCCAGTGTACAAAATACACAGTGTTACTACGCTCGAACGAATGCTCGTCGGTTCGGACTCATTCGCACGATTACACTAGAGCGCCTCCAACAGCCGACCGTGTACAATAATATTTAGACTGTGACAACCATCGAGCAACGCAGGCCTCCGCACCGGAGGGGAGACGCCATAGAGCTGTCAACCGATACATATTTATTCAGAAATATTTGGGGGGGGCTTCACGCACTCACTTACACTTTAATGCACACTTTTGTAACCAGTCGTTCTATCGCTATAAACGCACACATCTATAAACAGCAACACATCAAAAATCTTTATACACACATAGATGCTTTCTGTGTACAAACATCATGTTATGTCACAAAATTGACAGTAACATCCGTTCTAGGGACTTCCAGCACTCAAGTCAATAAATGAATAGTATCGATAACTTTTTGGTAAGAACTTACTTTGCCTACCACCAAGGGTCATTTAAAGGATTTAAGTGCGACTAGGGAGAGGGGAGGGGTTGAACGCTCTCTGTGAAGGGGGAGTTGCTGAACCGCCCCACTTTTGGAGGATAGCATAGAGATCATTTTGTAGATAACTATGATATTTTAGATTAGTAAAAGGTAGTAGTAGGCTGGAGAGAGAGGGGGTTAACGCGGAAACTTAGAGTATAGAGAAAAATCAAGAAAATTTTGAGTACCCCAGGTACAACCTTACTTTACAACAACTCATGACATGATTAGTTCTTGGGAAAATTGAATTAGAATTTTGTTCAAAGCTTACAATAATTTCATAAAACTATGGGCTGGCAAGTCAAAAGAGACGAAAGGAAAGAAAAGGAAAAAACGCTTTACTTAGCTCCCGTCTTCCTACTAACCTACATAATCCATGACGGTTCTGGCCTCGAAATATACAATGTATTATATATATCTGTCATTCACTGTTATTGTCAAAAACCAAAAATCATGATCCTAAGTGCCAAAAAACTAGATTAGTCATTAAAATTTATAAATAGTTTTTTTTTTATTTCAGGCATGATTATCCCACGACACAGGGGATCCTAGTGTGGGATCAGAACTATGTAGGTATGTGTTGGGTGTGTTAAGTTATGTTGATGCTAAACGATGGTAGGTAAAGTAATACTTAGCGCTATATATAGTGAACAGAAAATCGCGTTGAAAAAATTATACCTAGCTATATTATTTTTTTCATTCTTTTGTCAATCAAATAGGATTTGAATAGGAAAATCCCGGACAGGACGGACACTCATGACACGACTTTTCTTGAAAAGGAGTAAACGAGTTCAAACTGGGAAATGCTTTTGTTAATTTATCGTGATCACGTATCCCACAACCTAGGTAGGCATGCAACTTTTTACGAAAAACTATCACACCTCTAGATTTGTAATATCACATAGTAATTTAAATTCATGTCTTGATAAGTTCACTCATGAAAACACTAGTAAAAATAACTTGGAAGCCCTTGCAAGCCTAGCTAGTAATATCTTGGAGCAACACGGCCGCCGCTGGAGGTCACACGAGAGAGACACGAGGAGGTCGCGGCGCTTTACATCAAGTAAAGGCGTTCCCCTCTGGCTATGCACAATTTCATTTGTGCATACGCGTTAGTAAAACTGTTTTACTAACTGTTTTAAAAACTATCCGTTGTAATTTAACATAGTAATTTAAATTCATCTCTGTGTTTACATATAAACAATCAAGGAAAAGAAGCTTGCTAGCCCTCACCAAGCATGTTTTGCTTTTGCTAGTAATAAAATTGTATCATGATGGGCCAATTGCTCTTTCAGACTGAATCGATCGTGTGACGCATAGAGTAAAACAGTGTGACAGTGCTACAAATACTAAAATGCCGAATCGTTACATTTTCTGCTGTAAATCAAGGTCTGTACCTAAGTGAATTTCATTATATATATATATTTACATACAAACATACATAGACACACGCCTTTTTCCCCGAAAGGGTAGACAGAGCCTTAAATGGGCCTCTTTTCACCTTGGTTTTCAACAGTTCTCAATTTTTTTTTTTTTTTTTATTTTTTTTTTATGTTGGACACAGTTTACACATTATTATCTAGCCCCAAGCCAAGCAGAGCTTGTGTTATGGACTAGATAACTGATATCCCTAATACAGTACAACAACATTAGTACAATAGATAGTACATAGTACAACAGTACAATACATAAATATTTATTTTTTATTAACATAGAAAATATCCAGTACACCCTGAACCAATATCTGCAGATCGTACAAATATTTGTTCTGAGGCGGGAATCAAACCCGCAACCTCCTGCGTTACAGGCGAACCTTCGTCCTCTGCGCCACAGAAGTCGTCAATTTATGGCATAAAATGAATAATTTCAAATTTAAATCATAACAGTTACCTACCTTGTTACGTACCAATACCTTCATGGTGATTGGATTAACGGTTAGAAAGTTAGGTTAGGTTAGGCTATGGCGTCTCCCGAATAATATAAATCAAATTTCAATAGTTTGTAAAACATAATAAACGAGCATTTATTTTATCGATAAAAAAATCTACTTTATTATTGAGGCACATCACTAATTTAGTAGTACATAAGAAAACACGGGCAACTTACTTTCAGGAATTTTTGAGAAATAAAAAAAACTGTTAAATGAGCTTAAAGCTATTTCAGTGTGCATTGAGGCTGTTATTGTTACATACATACATACATAGACACACGCCTCTTTCCCCGTAGGGGTAGGCAGAGCTTTAATGGACCTCTTTTCACAGTGGGTTGCACCATCGTGGGAGATAGACGTGACAAGTAGTGAGCTCATCCCTGCCATTGCTTCCCACGACTGACTCAGCTAACGTTAAACACAACGTGCGAAGATTGTACAGTAACCTAACAATTGGCTATCAACGATTTTTTTAAAGCTTCTTTATTTACTTTTAACTGAAAAGCAATTCAATTTTTCAATTTTTCAATTTGTATATCAACCTATTACCTACTGATGTATTTTACAGTGTGTGTGCCGTGTCCGTGCGTCAACCGAGGTCCGTGCTGAAAATCAGCGCTGCAGTTTACTGCAGCATTATGCTGAGCACGGGCCTTTTTTGACGGCAATATACACGCAGCATAAAACGTGTTCTGTTTGTGTTATTATTGTATTGTATTCCATTATTGTGTGTGTATTTGCTATTCAAAAGAAACTATTTCTATTCTATTCTATTCTAAAAGAGTAAAGTTATTTAAGTATGATCAATATAACCGATTTTGATCAAATTAACCACGCAGTTTTATTCTTATTATAAACTAAAAGCAACCCGCGGTTTCACTCGCATAAGTCTTGATCCTGTGGGAACATCTAAATGCTCTTTCATTTTACAATGCTTTCTTAACACACAGTTTCTTATTCTATCTCTCAAAGTCCACCATACATACTTCTCAAACCTCTCATCTTCAGTGCATTTATTCTACTTTCATGTTTATTCTGCCTTAGCAACTTTCGCTACCACCATACATTAGTTTTGGCACTAACACTCCTCTATGCACATCCAGTCGTGCCTTTTTGGATACGTTCCGGCTGATAATAAGGCGTTAAGTTCACCTGGTTTCCAGAATTTACTCTCATTTAAATATCATCTTCATGCTTGCCATCTCTTGTAATCAAAGTTCCCAAATGTACAAACTTTTTCATGTTACACTTGTTGTTAATAGTAGTGTGATTTAATTATATTTCTTTAAATATAGTTGCACATGACATTTACGTTGACATATCATCATACACCTCTGCGAGGCACAATGAATCCTTTTACCATACTGGTTCTTTCACCATTGGTCACTAGGCCCCTTTCAGGGACACTATATCTCAAGCTGGTCACTGAACCAAGAAAGAGCCCGTGACACGAAGTAGTAGTAGTTAGTAGTTACCGGTTAGTTAGTGGTTACATAGCCATCAAATACAAATACACGTTATTCCACATGTCACATGATGTCGAACGTTTTTAATGAATAGTATTTAGTAATCAAGGATATTAAGTAATCATCCACATCTTGGCTTACTGACATTACACGTTATATACATGTTTACGTCAGCAGAATAAATCCTTAAATGCACATTGATGTATTATACACATTTATATCTACGCTTTTGGTCACTTTTATGTCGCCCCTGTGTCACACGATTAAGTGGAGCTCGATTGAAGAGCGAGCAGGGCAGTCGTAAGGGAATTGGCTTTCATTGCGAATAAATCACGTAACTTGGCAGTGATTTTAGAGTAATGAATGACCAGTGTACTGAAGTTCAGTCGCAGTGAAAAGTGAACCAGTGTTATTGAATAAAATATTCACGGTTTGTTTTGTTAAACCGTTCAGTTTTATTATTTTACCCCGAACACGAACTCAAAAATTACAAAATCTGTGATGGCCACTTTTGTTTTTATACGGCTTAATTTTACTTGGTCAATTTTTATGCAATAAGTTATAATAATTTAATTGAAATTCAGGTACATGTGAAAGGAAACACTATCGTTTTGTAAATTTGATGATCCAATCATTTTTTTACAGCATAAAACTGAACAATTCGGCATTTTTCTTAGAGCTTTATCTCCCACGCGAGTCGATTCAGTCTGACAGAGCGATCGGCGACAGCTAGTTTTTTATAAGCTGTATGCCCTCGAGGGCATTAAATTTAGAGGGGAACTACAGCGGGCAATGCCTTTGATGGCGTCTCCATTCCGTGTTGCTCGATGGTGACAACACTATCAGTAGCTCCTACCATTTGTTTGTCCGTACAGAAAATCTAAAAATGGCTATTACGATTTTGGTGTAATTCACAATGGGCTTCAGTTTTATACGAGACAGACGTTGGTATTTTGAGATTAGGTTCTATCTAACGAATCGAACGCGTTATTGACACGAAATCACACTAATATTATAAAGGCGAAAGTTTGTGTGTGTGTGTGTACACTACACACACACACACAAACTTCCCTGTATTAATCTCAGTGAAACTTGTCTATGTTAGTAAATATTGATAGGATCCCTGTATTAATCTCAGTGTAACTTGTCTATGTTAGTAAATATTGATAGGATCCCTGTATTAATCTCAGTGAAACTTGTCTATGTTGTAAATATTGATAGGATCCCTGTATTAATCTCAGTGAAACTTGTCTTTGTTTGTAAATATTGATAGGATCCCTGTATTAATCTCAGTGTAACTTGTCTATGTTAGTAAATATTGATAGGATCCCTGTATTAATCTCAGTGAAACTTGTCTGTGTTTGTAAATATTGATAGGATCCCTGTATTAATCTCAGTGTAACTTGTCTATGTTAGTAAATATTGATAGGATCCCTGTATTAATCTCAGTGAAACTTGTCTATGTTGTAAATATTTGCGATGATTTCGTGACATTATCTTCTCAGGGATCAAATTAACACAGAAATTCATGAAAGGTACTTTCACTAACGGTTACTATTATATGATCACACTATATATTAATATTATAAAAGCGAAAGTTTGTGTGTGTGTGTGTGTAGTGTGTTTGTTACTTCTTCACGCTGACACGGCTGGACGGATTTGCATGAAATTTGGAACGGAGATAACTGGACTCCCGGAATAACACATATGCACATTTTTATCCCGGTATTCCCAAGGGATCGAGACTTACGCGGGTGAAACCGCGGGGCGCTGCTAGTTAGTTATAAAGAGTGTGTCAGCCATCTGTCTCCATCATCATATCAGCTCGCTGTCACCATAATATTGTATTGTCATAAGAACGTGACAGGTATGCCAAATTTCAGTTCAATCCGATATCGGGAAGTGATCGAAAATTCGATTCCAAGATTAATTGTTGTTTGTAAGTGAAGCTAATAAAAGCTTGTTAATTAAAGCGTGTTTATTGAATTCAATTTATATTTAATTTTGTAAGATTGGGCATATTAATAATTAATTTTCACTAGAAACGGGATATTTACCATGATTTTTGAGTTTTACATGTTCCCGATATTAGTCAGTTCTCCCGTGATCATGGCGCATGCAACTGTGCCGAAATATCGGGAACATATAAAACTCAAAAATCATGGTAAATATCCCGTTTCTAGTGAAAATTATGTACATAACCATGATAGTTTCAAAAGTTATATATTAATTATTTCTTGATTATTTCTTCTTTGAATCAGAATGTTTAGAGTGACTAACCTAGGATAAGAAACCAACTAACACAATTATGATCCAATTGTTGATTGAAATAAATGAAATTATTATTATTAAAAACTATCTAGCCAGATCCCACAACTGGGAAAAATCTTAGTTAACCTAGCTGAGTTGTTTATGTGCCTAGTTCCTGAGCAAAACGCATTGCTCTTATATTATAAGAGTGTGGTGTGTCCGGCCTAAGAATAGACCCCTCCGTCTCCTCCCGTGGGTGTCGTAAAAGCCGACTAAGGGATTACCCGGACTTGTTGATAAGATTCGTTGGTATAAGATTTGTCCTGGGTGGTAGCTTATTATGGAATGTGTTATTACTGGAAGAAAGCATTAGGTGAGTCAGTCGTGGGAAGCAATGGCGGCGATGAGCTCACCACTTGTCACGTCTATATTCCACGATGGTGCAACCCACTGTGAAAAGAGGCCTATTGTGGCTCTGCCTACTCCTTCGGGGAAAAAGGCGTGTGTCTATGTATGTATGTATGTATAAGAGTGTTTATAATAAGTTTTTTGTGAAAAATATATTATTCAATACAAGCTTTTATAGAATTAGTGATCGGAAACGTGTGCATGTAAATGAGCCTAAACACGGCCAGTCTACTATTATCCATCGAGGAGTTCCATTGTCCACCTTCCTCCAACATCAGATCAGCTCGCTGTCACGATAATATTATATTGTCATCGGAAATTGACAGGTATGCAAAATTTCATCTTAATCGATTCAGGACTACTTTAAATTTCAGTTGCAAGATTTTACTTACATACAAAAATTGCAAGTTAAATAAAAGCTTGTAAAACGACTTAATATTCTGACCATCGCACAACTTTTAACCTTGTATCAGAAAAAATGCGCTGAAGTAGGCAACCCTACCGGAAGCTCGTTGCGGCACATCCTGCGAACTGCCTCGTCATCGCGCAGTTAACCGCATACATAAATTCTCGTTGAATCTATGTGTAGGTAGGTATATTATATGCTTTAAAATACATGGCTGTGAAACAGCCTTTTGTGGACCACAACTTGTTTAATACTTTGCAAGTGTATGAGTTTTACAAAGTTTTTTAACGAACATTGTTACATAATAGTAGATTATACTCTGAGACTAAAGCAGTGTCTTACGTCGCGGGCGGCATATTGAACTCTGAGCGAAACGAGGGAGTAATTATAGAGTCCTGAGTGAAGCGAGGTGTTCAAGCTGCCCAAGACGAAGACATGCTTTATTCCAGAGGAGCATACCCTACTTTTCAACCTTCTGCGAGACAATAAAAATTCACTGAAAATCACAGCACCAAACACCATGTTTTGTTTCACATTTTTTGTAAACGCACCTTTTTTTGTGTTTTACTTATGTGACCATTTTCAAACAAACCTCTTAGCAATGCCATATTATGGTAATTTTTTAACTCAGAGTTTTCTTCGAGTTTCCACACGAATTTGACGTTCCAAATTCAAATCACTTTATTCTATAGGGAGTTACATACAACTTTATATCCCAAAGATAATGCTTAACTTTATGTAGAGGTTGCATGATATGTAATTGGAAATTGTCGAGCAGGTGGTGTGAAAATGGCATTTATGTCCTATCTAAAGGAAAATACGATATTATAATGGCTCCAAAGTCATCAGCTAGCTAGACGATGCAATATGGGAATTCTGCCTCTGTTGATAGACCGAAGACATTTTAAAGTTAGCAAGAAGTCGGTGGATGGAGACGGCTCAAGACCGTTCATCATGGCAATCCATGGGGGAGACTTATATCCAACAGTGGGGCTTCTACAAGCTGATGATGATGTTAGAGCAAGACGCATGTATAATCTGCTCTCTTTGGATGTTTCGAGGGAATTCTACTGAATGCTTGTTAGTCCTAGAACGTTCGAAGGCTCTATTGCTCACTTATATAAGTGGAACTAGCTCGACGAGGAGTCAATCATTAACTTTTAGTGTGAATAAAGTAAGTGACTTGAGAGTGATAAATTGTGAACAGTGTAGTGAAGTCTTAGTGAAGATGAATTAATTTTCTGATAACTTTATTAAAAGTGTATATTTGATTCAAAAAACCAGTGGTATTATTTTATCCAGAACCCTTAGCTCGTAACAATAAAAAAGAATAAACGTTTTATTTATAGGATTTTTATATATTCCTGAGTAAATAGTCTGAATTTGTTGTTTTATAAGACCAAGATCTTTTATCAAACTTAAGTCGATCAATCCAAGAAGTTTATTATCCGTTTCGTTCAGAATTGGAGTCACACAACCGATTGTTGCCTACAAATAGGAAAGAGTTTCCCAACTTTGCAAAGGGTGGGTCTTCCAGTCAAGCATGAAGGTTGGGGTTTTGTGGAACTTTTCTCATTTATGGTAGCTCGTATTCATTCTGTTCACATCTTCATTGAAACCATGTCCATGAGTTACGTTGTGGCCGCACAGAAGGCGACGTGGGTCTAGGGTAAAATAGCAAGACGTCAAAATTTCTTTATCTCTTTTTTCTTTTGTCTATATTTATAACGCCCATAAACGCTGAAAGAGAGCAGCAGAGCTATTGTCTAATCGATGTAAATTATAATTTTGTTGTTCATTGCGCTGCGTGTTTTAAGTTTTTTAAATATTTCAAACACGAAGCGCAATGAGTAGAAAAATGGACTTTGAAATGGAACTTTTTTTTTTTTTTTGTATACTTCTTTGATGGCGGATCAAGCAAGAGGCCCACCTGATGTTAAGCGGTAACCTCTGCCTATGAACAGTGCATTACCTCATAGATCACGTCCACCTAGGACACACCCTATGTGGCATTGCACTGCGCCCGCCACCCTGAGACAAAGATGAAAAGTCTCATGTGCCTGTAATTTCACCGGCACCCTTACCCTTTAAACCGGAACACAGCAATGCGAGCACTACTGCTTTGCGGCAGAAATAGGTATGGTGGTAGTACTTCCCCGGACGAACTCTTTCAAAAAAGCTCGACTACTACTAAAACTACTACAGACTTCAGTCTAATAGGAAATAAGACCGCTGATCCCCGATTTGGGACTGCTAAATGCTGCTAACTTACAAACTTGCTATACCAGTGGATATACGACTACTCATTTTATCCAACTAAGGAAAGGTATAGGCACGTATAGGTAAGGGTTATGATTTTAGCATTAATGTATGTAACTATATAAGTTTGTTTATCAGTTTCCTGTGTGTAGCTCCGAAACTACTAGACGGATTTTCATATAATGATATCAATAAACTGTATTTTGTGCATCACGAACATAACATAACATAACATGATTACCATATTTTCATATACTTTTTTCATGGCCATATGAAACACTAAATTAATTACGGCGGAAATTAAACGTATCTATCCAACCTGTGAAAAAAATAAGTAATATACAAATATTGAGTTTGGTATCACTTTCAGTGTATGATGACAAAATTAAAAGAATATATCACAACAAATAAATAATTTTAGATTTTAACATCTCGGTTCAGCAAGTCGGTGGGTATCGAGAGTTCTGAATTAAGAAGACTGCTGCTGTGGTTCGGAGCAAGAAAATTTCATTTCATTTACGACGACCTCTGTGGCGCGGCTGGCGATGGTTCGCCTGCGACGCAGGAGGTTGCGGGTTCGATTCCCGCCTCGGAACAAGTTCTGGGTGTTTTCTATGCATAATAAAAAAATATCTATCTATGTAATGTATTATATTATCAGTTATCTAGTACCCATAACACATAATACTATACTAGTACATGAGGTAATAGTTTTATGTACCCAGAAGTTTTTGTTTACTCTAGAACCTAATGTCACATCAGTTTTGTTTACTCTAGAACCTAATGTCACATCAGTTTTTGCGAGGACTGCCTCTTACCGCTACGACAAATAAGATTTATTGACACTTATTTACCCTACTGAAAGCCTACCCTGAATGCGATCCGCTGAAGTTTATAGTCCCAGATATAAATCATGCCCGAACCGCTTTAAAAAACTCTTGAAAGCGGTCGTTACACAAGGTGGTGGCCGTTGATGCATCATATCTGTATGTATAATAAATAAATAATAATAATAAAATAAAAAATGCTGGACAGTACACACACCATTATCTAGCCCCAAGCTAAGCAGAGCTTGTGTTATGGGTACTAGACAACTGATATACTTAACACAATATATTACATAGTTTTTTTTTTTATATTTTGAAAATACCCAGAACACCCTTAACAAATATCTGCAGATCGCACTAATATTTGTTCAGAGTCGGGAATCGAACCCGCAACCTCCTGCGTCGCAGGCGAACGTTCGCCCGCGCGCCACAGAGGCGTGTATGTTTATATGGTTCAAAATTTGCAAAATTTTTACGTAGTTCCCGCTATCTGACGAAGCTGAAATATTGCACACCTGTCGAGATTGCTATCGTCGTCGTCGTTTCGTGTGAGGTAGTGCTGGCCTCTGGTGTCAGAGTTTGTCAAGCCGCCCGAGGGCTTGGCTTGTCGACTGCTATTAATCAATAACAGCCGGGACCGACAGCTTAACGTGCTATGAAAATATATTTTTCGCTAAAATATATATATATACCTTTTAGTAGGAATATTCAAATAAGTACATTTGTTTACAGAAACAATAATACAACTAATACAAGTAGGAATGTAATAAAAAACATGACACAGCTGTGCTGCCTGAACACCGCTGCTAACGTTCTAAAGGTAGCTCAACTGATCCAAATCACTATCAGACGGAAGCGTCCCTAAGACGCTGGTTGCATTGCCACGCTGAATGGCAATAAGTGTTATTTTTATTTGAAATAATAATTTTGCTTAATTTTTATGCATATATCGTTGGGAAACTTAGAACTGTAGCACCAAAAACTTTTTTTAAATTGTCATTTCTATCTTCATTTTAATTCCGCGTTCGAGAACAACGGGTACTCGTTTCACGAAAGTGTTACCTTGTCGCTCACATAATATTACCTTTTTTATTGGCACATTTTTCCTCAATATCAGACTACTTACACGTGTTAAAATAAGCCTTTAGCGTACAAAAGTATCATGTGGCGCTGTTCTTCTTAGTGGCTATTATTGATTTTGTTTTAGAGATTATTTTTCTGTGGTAATAAAATAACAGTTTAAATCAATTTCTGTGATACTACTACTGCTACGTGTTACCGGTTCTTTCTTGGTCGCATTAGGTCAGATACTTGAGTTATAGTCACTCTGAAAAGGCCTATAAATTAAGAATTACGACAACGCCGATTTAAAAAAAACCAATTTCATAGATAAGTATCTAATAGTTACCGATGGTGAAATAATATTTCATTCGCTTCATAGATAACTAGCAGTGGCCCACGGTTTCACCCGCGTAAGTCTCGATCACTTGGGAATATCAGGATAAAAATGTGCCTATGTTGTTATTCCGGGAGTCCAGTTATCTCCATTCCAAATTTAATGCAAATCCGTCCAGCCGTTTCAGCGTGAAGAAGTAACAAACACACTACACACACACTCACACACAAACTTTCGCTTTTATAATATTATATAGTGTGATCATATAATAGTAACCGTAAGTGAAAGTACCTTTCATGAATTTCTGTTTTAATTTGATCCCTAAGAAGATAATTTCACGAAATCATCGCAAATATTTACAAACATAGTCAAGTTTCACTGATATTAATACAGGGATCCTATCAATATTTACAAACATAGTCAAGTTTCACTGATATTAATACAGGGATCCTATCAATATTTAGAAACACAGACAAGTTTCACTGAGATTAATACAGGGATCCTATCAATATTTACAAACACAGACAAGTTTCACTGATATTAATACAGGGATCCTATCAATATTTACAAACACAGACAAGTTTCACTGATATTAATACAGGGATCCTATCAATATTTACAAACAAAGACAAGTTTCACTGAGATTAATACAGGGATCCTATCAATATTTACAAACACAGACAAGTTTCACTGAGATTAATACAGGGATCCTAACAATATTTACAAACACAGACAAGTTTTACTGAGATTAATACAGGGATCCTATCAATATTTACAAACACAGACAAGTTTCACTGAGATTAATACAGGGATCCTATCAATATTTACAAACACAGACAAGTTTCACTGAGATTAATACAGGGATCCTATCAATATTTACTAACACAGACAAGTTTCACTTAGATTAATACAGGGATCCTATAAATATTTGCCAAACACAGACAAGTTTCACTGAGATTAATACAGGGATCCTATCAATATTTACAAACACAGACAAGTTTCACGGAGATTAATACAGGGATGCTATCAATATTTACTAACACAGACAAGTTTCACTGAGATTAATACAGGGATCCTATCAATATTTACTATCATAGACAAGTTTCACTGAGATTAATACAGGGATCCTATCAATATTTACAAACACAGACAAGTTTCACTTAGATTAATACAGGGATCTTATCAATATTTACCAAACACAGACAAGTTTCACTGAGATTAATACAGGGATCCTATCAATATTTACTAACATAGACAAGTTTCACTGACATTAATACAGGGATCCTATCAATATTTACTAACATAGACAAGTTTCACTGAGATTAATACAGGGATCCTATCAATATTTACAAACACAGACAAGTTTCACTGAGATTAATACAGGGATCCTATCAATATTTACTAACATAGACAAGTTTCACTGACATTAATACAGGGATCCTATCAATATTTACTAACATAGACAAGTTTCACTGAGATTAATACAGGGATCCTATCAATATTTACAAACACAGACAAGTTTCACTGAGATTAATACAGGGATCCTATCAATATTTACAAACACAGACAAGTTTCACTTAGATTAATACAGGGATCCTATCAATATATGCCAAACACAGACAAGTTTCACTGAGATTAATACAGGGATCCTATCAATATTTCCCGGAAAACATAAAATTGAATAAAGTAAATATGATATTATTCTCATGCGTAATGAACCAAGATTGGATTACCAACATCGACATCTCCGAAAAAGTGGTACTTAGCACCCCCATCATTACGCTGTCTCTCGACGCCTAAAAATGTTTATATCGCGAGTAATGCTACAATCGTACCATATTATCACAGGTACTCAGGTGTCAGCTAGATAACTCCACAAAATAATGTAGTCAGTGTACTTCTCTTCTTTGTAGTTTTTATAATTACTGAAGAGGAATTGACGAGCTGCTTCCACGCCAGTCTATCTTCGTCTCGGTCTTAGGGCAGTAGTAACACGCAGGCCTGTTAATGCCTTAACTTGGTTAGATCAGCAGCTAGGTGATCGGCCTCGCGGTATTTACTCCTCTATCTCCCCAACCACAACCAGTTTATTTAGGTTATCTGGTTGTCTCCGAGCAATGTGACCAAATTAGCTAATAGTGGAGAGTCTGGTTTTAATCTGCAGTTGGTCGAGAATGGACTTATGTATGATAGTCATAATAAATAAATAAATAAATAATGCTGGACAGTTCACACAACATTATCTAGCCCCAAGCTAAGCAGAGCTTGTGTTATGGGTACTAGATAACTGATATACTTAATACAATATATTAAAAAGATAGATATTTTTTATTATACATAGAAAATACCCAGAACACCCTAAAAAAATATCTGCAATCGCACAAATATTTGTTCCCAGGCGGGAATCGAACTCGCAACCTCCTGCGTCGCAGGCTAACCTTCGCCTGCCGTGCCACAGAGGTCGTCTAATGAACGGGACCTAGTAAAATAAACATTAAAATCCTATGCTACTGGTTAGAAACGCTGGAGATTACCCTGAGGAAGTACTCGTAATGATAGATGTCAGACATGTTTCATTTGCTCACACTACAACAACACCCGAAAGTTAAACCAGGCAAGCAAGAGTTCCGGCTATGTCATGGCGGGACGGACTCAGTAACCGTGGCTTGGTCTACCACGGTAAAGCGGGGGTGAACCTGGGGCTGCCCCTGCAGGGCGTTGTGGTGGCCGGTTCCGGGAGAGGCCGCGTCTCTGGGCTTTGCCTCTAAGCCCAGTTTCGAGCGGTAAAGTAAGTGTAGTGGTGCTGTTATGGGCAGGAGCAAAACTGAGGTGTGCTGCAATATGGGTGGCACCGCGGCTTAGGGTTGGAAGCCGCGGCGGGAGAGGAGTGCCGGTTTTGCGGTGCCTTGCTCTCCCTGCCTTCAGCGACCTTTGCGGGCTCCCACCGTTTTTTTTTTTCTACCATTGATAGACCTTTGTTTGACTAAGATCTCACCTGTTGGTATGTGACGATGTGGCCGAAGATGGAGCACAAAGGTCTAGAAGGCACCTATTCACTCTAGCCTTGAAGAGACCCAGATTATAGTTTTCAGGAAAGACAGATGACGGTAGTGTATGTACAGTTTGATAGTGGATGCAGTGGTGCAGCATGGGAGAAGGAGTGTCAGTATGGAGATGCACTACTCTCTCTCTATCCTCTGCAGCCGAAGTGGCAAGCGATATAGTCACTCATCATACCCGTCACATCAAGGTCGTGTCTGGACGTTCTTTGGCTGGCTTGGTCTCCATAATATAACGGAACTCCCTGAGCGGAAATTTCCAAGTAAATTACACAGTTGGTTAGTAAAGCAATGTTTTTATAATTTGAAAGAATTTTTTGATTGTAAAATGTAGGTATTTATAAGATTTGTGACATTTAATATTATGATTCCTTTTTATTATTCACTATTATTTTACCTTGTTTCGTTGACATAATTATTATTATTGAATTATATTGTAAGAATAAATACTATTAAACCGTAGGTTAGAAACTAACATTATTATTAAAATTGCATGCTAACTAATGGCGAAATATGCTGGTCCTAAGATTAAATAATCTTATATATATTTTTTTCATCCTCTTGTACCATATTTCATGCAATAAATTATTATTTCATTTATTTCATTTCATTTATTCCAATATTGTAACGTTATACCATGTGTTCGGGTTTGTCCGGGTTGGTTTTATGGATGTGTGTGAAAGCTAATGGCACAGGAGGAACACCGTGGAGTTTTAGTGGGTTGGAATCCCACATTACAGCACTGTCTCACTGTGGCAGTGCGTAAGCATTTCTCCACAACATAAAGAAGTCAAGAAAGAGTGCTAGTGAAGGTCAAGTCAAACCTCTCTAATCCGGACATAACAGCTAAGGTAGGTAGCTGAGGTAGCTGCTACCTTCAGCACTGTGATATTACGTCCTATTAAATATTTAATGCTGGGAAAATATACGGGAATGGTGCCTTATATAACTTGGAGCGTTCACATGTGGAAAAATCGGCAGAGCACTCGCTAGGAAGCTTTGTGCATAGCAAAGCAGAAAGTGATTTGGGCCGCATTGGTTCATTCGATTGATTGGTTTTGAATATTTATTATGGGTCTGACGAGAATCATTTGATGTAGTGAATTGAAGTATCAAGAAGCTCCGAGTTTTGGCAAAATTTTGAATTCATTTAGAGGTACAAAAAGGACCAGGAGGATACAAAAGTGAATGATAATTAGTGATACATAGTTAGACGATGATACCATATTCAATAACAGTGGATAAAATTAACATTAATAAACATTAATGTTAATTTAACTACGAGTACATATATCAATCAATCCCAAATAACCAACATGTGCATCTCATTAAAAGGCATGAAATTACAGGCACATGAGACTTTTCATCTTTATGTCTCAGGGTGGCGAGCGCAGTGCAATGCCACATAGGGCGCGTCCTAGGTGGACGTGACCTATGAGGTAATGCACTGATCATAGGCAGAGGTTACCGCTTTACATCAGGTGGGCAATCTGCTTGTTCCGTCATCAAGTAGTATAAAAAAAAAAAAAAAAAAAAAATATGTTTATTTTATTATTTATATAAGGTTTATATTATTATTTTCTTATAGGCACGACCTCTGTGGCGCTGCTGGCAAAGGTTCGCCTGCGACGCAGGAGGTTGCGGGTTCGATTCCCGCCTCGGAACAAATATTTGTGCAATCTGCAGATATTTATTCAGGGTGTTCTGGGTGTTTTCTATGCATAATAAAAATATCAATCAATGTTATATATTGTAATAGTAGCGCCCCGCGGTTTCACCCGCGTAAGTCTCGATCCCATGGGAATATCGGGATAAAAATGTACATATGTGTTATTCCGGGAGTCCAGTTATCTCCATTCCAAATTTCATGCAAATCCGTCCAGCCGTTTCAGCGTGAAGAAGTAACAAACACACACACAAACATTCGCATTTATAATATTAGTGGGATTAAGTATATCAGTTATCTAGTACCCATAACACAAGCTCTGGCTTAGCTTGGGGCTAGATAATGTTGTGTAAACTGTGCATTATTTATTTATTTATTTATTTGAGCCATTTGGGATATAGACTTTAGGCCTATGGAGACCAGAGAGGTGAGACATGAGAGTAGAATGCTGGCTTTCATTTCAGGCGGCAAATAATCATGTCCATATACGTCGCGTACCGCCAGCATTCTGGGCACGCTGCCATCTGATGACGCCAGCATGGCAGACTTGGTTATCTATGACTGAATTATTCCTCATAGAAAATCCAGTTGAACGACTTAAGATATTATTGTAAAGTTTGGATGGTAATGTGCATAGGAACGCTTGACCCCAGAGCTGGCTCTTATCTGGCTCAACGCATTAGTATTGCCATTCAGCGTGGCAGTGCAGCCAGAATCTTAGGGACGCTTCCGTCTGGTAGTGATTTGGGTCAGTTGAGCTATCTTTAGATCACTTGCAACGGACTTCAGACTCAACTCTTTCATTTATATTTTGTAAATGCTGTGTACGCCCTACTTGTTGTATTTTTTTTCTGTAAATAAAGAATATGCACTTAGTTTAATTTTAGGTTAGAATAATTGTTAAGATAATAATAATAATAGTTTAGTTGTATTTTAGCTAATACTTTTATAATAGTTGTGGTAGTCATCTTGACTTAGGAAAACCGTTTTTTTTTTCATACATATTAATACCTCAATTCAAATTCAAAATCTTTATTTCAGGCCTACTGAGAAATGCACTAAACCTAAACAGTAAGCCCATATCAACATAAATACCTTAGAAACTAACATACACATAAAAAACACTTTATTACTTAATCTAACACACGTGTGATCGCCGACGCGTCGCGGCCCGGGAGATCACGTGACAGGCGTCCCTTGAACCGCCGGAACTTCACCCCTTTCGGCCAGAAGTCAGGGCTCAAGTAAGTATTCACATTTTCCGTAGGGACCCTCACCATAAATGAGCTAAAGCTCACATTATGACGCTCAATGACTTTTAAATTCAATAATTCATACAAAAAGGAAGCCTAAAAATGTTAATTACCCTATTTAAATTCGAAGCATAAATCTCTCCCAAATAAATCACGAGGAGGTAGAAACCAAATCACTAAATACGGAGCTTATCCTCGTCAAAATGGTTATTTTAATTATTCAGGAAGTTGCCGACACTACGCAAGTTTCCCAGTACATTTCTCACGGGCGATACGCACAGGTTTAAAGATTTACCAGCATATGGACGAATAATATTTTAATTAGCTTTATTTCAATAGGCAGGCCATATTCGCTCACAGAACTGATAACCGTAGGGGAATAAATGTCTGAACCCGACAACGCAGTGTGGAAAGGCCTCTCGATGGACCGACATTCGCAAGAAGTCGGTCCATCGGTCGGTTATACTTGTTTATTTAAAATCTATTCTTACAGTTATCAGAAACATGTAATATCATAGCATCCCGCAGACCTCACTGCCCCCGCTGCCAACGCCGCGTCACCTGCTACATCGGCTGCAGTGGTTGTGACGTCACGTGTCGCGGTCGCACCGAAGTAGCGACTCGAATACGCCGCTGCTGCAGCCACTTATGTTTCGAAACCTGAGCGACAGCAAGTGCCTACGGGCCCTTCTAAGGGCAAGGATCTGATCCCACCATCTCCTTTTCATCACAGGACGAGCAGGCGTACGGCTCAGTACCATCCTTACCTCATTGGTATACCTTCTATTCGCACAAAACGTTTCGGTTCTACCTTTATAATGCGAACTGCTAAGGAGTGGAATACACTATCATCGTCTTTCCTGAAAACTATAATCTGGGTCTCTTCAAGTCTAGAGTGAATAGGTGCCTTCTAGACCTTTGTGCTTCATCTTCGGCCACATCGTCACTTACCAACAGGTGAAATGGTGGTCGAACAAAGGTCTATTAACGTTAAAAAAAAAAAAACAAGGTGGAACGAAGGAAGATGAAGTCTACTTGCCGTAGTCAGTGCGGAACTGCCGTATTGGATGAGCTGAACCAGCCGTGCTTGCTGCGTGCGGAAGTGCCCACAACTCCACTGTACGTGTCCCGCGTTCACTACGCTGTGAATCCCGAAGCGGTGGTGGAGTACTTCAAGCAGAAGACAGGGCTAACCATGAGGGTCGAGCAGTTGGAATCTCGCCATGATGTCAATTTTATTTCCTTTATGGTGAGGGTGCCGACTGACCGTCTATTAACCTTCATGAATGGAGAGTTCTGGCCGAAAGGTGTCAAGTTCAGGAGGTTCTTCGGACACCTGACACGAGACACCGCGAAGTTGCGCCATACGTTGCCAACGTTACGTTGTTTGTCTAAATGTGTGCACTAAAATAAAGTATTTTATAATGTATGTTAGTTTTAAGGTATTTATTGCTATGGGCTTATTTTTTAGGTTTAGAACATTTTCCATTAAGCCTGAAATAAAAGTATTGATTGATTGATTGCTAACTTATTCAATCGTACTTGTTTTCGTTTGTCTACGTATGGGATCACACAGTATGTCGTTTGTCAAAGGCCTTAACAAACACGTTGCGAAGCTGATTTAGCTGTTTCTATAGAAAATAAAATTTCCTCATCCTATAACCGAGCACCAAGACAAATTCCTATCGAGACTAACGAGAGTACCGCACAGCGGGACAGTAACAAAATGCGGTCATTAATCTTTATCTACGCTGTTTGGTCACGCGCTGTTTACTATCAGAGAACTTGTTACCAAATACTTATTTTAGTAAGCTTTTAGTGTGAACTACGATAAATTCAACGATTAGCTAGTCAGTTACCTACGGTTTTTTTTTAATGTAATGGCTCGATAAACTGGCATACGGCCCGCCTGATGGTATGCGGTTACCGTCGCCTAATTGCCGTCACCGGTTTTTTATCGCCGTTTTTCACCGTCGTTGTTTGTAGTATTCAATTGTAATTATTTTTATTAACCATAGTGTAAATAGACAAATTTCTTTTACTAACCCAATGATCCTTGTTGATTGATTAAATAAATGAAATATATATATACCCAAATTGATTGATTGACAAAATAAATGAAATATATATATTGACATCTGCAACACCATAGGTGTTGCCAATTCGTTGCCTGCCCTGACTCTTCTTATTTTTTTTTTGAAGCGGCTCATGTTGTTGTTTATGGTAAACATTTCAGGAGGAGCCCATTCCACAACTTGCACGTATGGGGCTGAAAAGATCTCGTCACGTATGGATGATGTGTGGATGAGCTCCCTTGCGTTGTCGTGAAGTGCGATGATAGAACCTGGAAGCGGGTATGAGATTGAACAGCTTCTCAGAACACACAGAACGAGCCGATGTCTCGTCGCAGGCTCAGTTGCTCTAGTGAACTGGAGAGCTTGGGGTCGTTGACTCTTATTTTAGGGATACTTATTTTAGTAAGCTTTTCGTATGGACTACGATAAATTCAAAGATTGGCCAGTCAGTTGCAGCAGCTACGGTATTGTAAGAAAAAACCCCAAGATGATGCTTTTGCTACCTACTGTTGTTTTAGTTTTTGTTTGTTTTAGCGTAGCATGGCGTAGGCAAGCGTAGAGTGCTATGCCGTAGAGGTGGTATTTTTGCTACTGTTGTTTTAGTTTTTGTTTGTTTTAGCGTAGCATGGCGTAGGTTAGCGTAGAGTGCTATGCCGTAGAGGTGGTATTTTTGCTACTGTTGTTTTAGTTTTTGTTTGTTTTAGTGTAGCGTGGCGTAGGTTAGCGTAGAGTGCTACGCCGTAGAGGTGGTACTTTTGCTACTGTTGTTTTAGTTTTTGTTTGTTTTAGTGTAGCGTGGCGTAGGTTAGCGTAGAGTGCTACGCCGTAGAGGTGGTATTTTTGCTACTGTTGTTTTAGTTTTTGTTTGTTTTAGTGTAGCGTGGCGTAGGTTAGCGTAGAGTGCTACGCCGTAGAGGTGGTACTTTTGCTACTGTTGTTTTAGTTTTTGTTTGTTTTAGTGTAGCGTGGCGTAGGTTAGCATAGAGTGCTACGCCGTAGAGGTGGTACTTTTGCTACTGTTGTTTTAGTTTTTGGTTGTTTTAGCGTAGCGTGGCGTAGGTTAGCATAGAGTGCTACGCCGTAGAGGTGGTACTTTTGCTACTGTTGTTTTAGTTTTTGTTTGTTTTAGTGTAGCGTGGCGTAGGTTAGCGTAGAGGGCTACGCCGTAGAGGTGGTACTTTTGCTACTGTTGTTTTAGTTTTTGTTTGTTTTAGTGTAGCGTGGCGTAGGTTAGCGTAGAGGGCTACGCCGTAGAGGTGGTACTTTTGCTACTCTTGTTTCAGTTTTTGGTTGTTTTAGCGTAGCGTGGCGTAGGTTAGCGTAGAGTGCTACGCCGTAGAGGTGGTACTTTTGCTACTGTTGTTTTAGTTTTTGGTTGTTTTAGCGTAGCATGGCGTAGGTTAGCGTAAAGTACTACGCTGTAGAGGTGGCGTTTTTACTACTCTTTTTTTAGTTTTTGGTTGTTTAAGCGTAGCATGGCGTAGGTTAGCGTAGAGAGCTACGCCGTAGAGGGCGCAACGATTGTGTTCTAGTGCAGTTTACGGTATTCCGAGCTAGCATAACATTTCTATTATAATTTATTTCTAGCATGGAAATGCAAATTATTCAAATTTTCCTAGAAAATAGTGCCAAGTGGGAACATTAAAGCAGGCAGTAGATGACTTCATGGCATATTCCAATCCACAAGCGTTTTCTATATTTAATAGGTTTATAAGTTCTGCTTTCTTACTTTGTAACCGTGAATTCCCGTTATCCCCACCTGTTCAGCACTACTAGGGGACCGCGGGAAAAAAATGTCGTTGTCCCTCAGTGGGGCTTAGCGGAACAAATGCTATCCCGTTTTTAAATCAACTATCACATATGAAAAATGAAAAGTGAGGACTAAGGAAAATGGTTTAATTTCATGGGTAAACTATTAGTCTAAATTGATACTGACGCATTCATTTGTAAGTTTTTTTTAATTAACCATGTTTTCGTTACTTATTCTCACAGAAACTTATTATTTTTTTTACTCAACTTGGTTGGTGTAAATCCGAATTAGAATTAAATTTAATAAACGTAAAGTAACGAGAAATTGTTTCACAAATATGGCACTTAGAGACGGAAATCCAAAAAAGTTTGACAAATCGAAATGCGTGTGTGTCACTTAACTTAGCGCACCTAATCAAATTGTCGGTGCCAGAGCCAGCGTAATCAGGGACGCTATGAAGATAACAGGATGAGTGCAGCAAACATTACGTAGTATGAAGGCCGTTCATTACGTTGCCTTTCGCGAAACCAGCAATGGGCTGCGGTGGGATATAAAGTGTGTCAAGAATTGGTGATGTACTTACATACATACATACACACATAGATAGCATATACTGCCATTTGACGACCTCTGTGGCGCGGCTGGCGATGGTTCACCTGAGACGCAGGAGGTTGCGGGTTCGATTCCTGCCTCGGAACAAATATTTGTGCGATCTGCAGATATTTGTTCAATCTATCTATGTAATGTATTGTATTAAGTATATCAGTTAACTAGTACCCATAACACAAGCTCTGGCTTAGCTTGGGGCTAGATAAGGTTGTGTGAATTTGTCCAGCATTATTTATTTATTTATTTATATATACCGATACTTCAATGGGCTTCTTTTCACCGTGAGTTGCACCATCGTGGGAATATAGACATGACAAGTGGTGAGCTCATCGCTGCCATCGCTTCCTACGATCGACTCGGCTAACTTTAACAAGTCCGGGTAATCCCGTAGTCAGCTTTTATGACATCCGCAGGGGTCTATTCGTTAGCCGGACACACCACGGAAAAACATCTATCTAATATTCAGTTCTATGGTATAGTGAGTAGTACTACCTGAAGACCGCTGCTATCGATCTAAAGGCAGCTCAACTGATCCAAATCACTACCAGACGGAAGCATCCCTGAGATGCTGGCTGCATTGCCACGCCCAATGGCAAAAATAATGCGTTGAGCCAGATAGGAGCCAGCTCTCGGGTCACACGTCCCTTCGACAAGACGCCCTGAATTAATTTTCAAATGCGAGTATTATGAAAGAGTAGTCTTTGGTTTTGAAACCATTGCGGCCTACCCGTTACTATAAGCTTTTGGTTAACTTTTAGGGTTCCGTACCTTAAGGCTGACAACGGGATCCCATTACTAAAGCTGTCTCAGAACCCGTAAAAGGTAGCCAATTAAAATTTTCACTGGTTTTGTTTTGTTAGGACATGAATCCTAAACAAATAGTTTTGACGAAATTTGTGGCTCGGTGGGCGAATAACCGGCTGAAATGCGTGAGGTTGCGGGTTCGATTCCCGCTGCGGGACTTATTTACGTATGTATGATCTGCATATATTTGTTCCGGGTCTGGGTGTTGTGGTACCATGGTACTCTTAGTTCCTGATAAACACGACACAGGGGATCATTTCCACGTTATTGACCATATTTTATAATAATACTAGCGACTCGCCCCGGCTTCGCACGGGTAGACCCCGGTGAACCCCCCCCCCCCCCCCGGTCCTACCCCTCCCACTGTGTCCTATCTTCTGGTTCTAAGCTACCTCCCTACCAATTTTCAGCCAAATCGGTTCACCCATTCTTGAGTTATAAGTGGTGAAAAAAAACAAAAAAAAAAAGTATAAACCTCACGGAGCCCGAGACCTTTCCAACGAATGCAAAACCATGGAAATCGGTTCGTGCGTTCTAGAGTTATAGCGTCAGGAAGGAAAACCCGACTTATTTTTATATAATAGAGATAATATAATAATAATTTGACATATTGTACCATCATTTGACATTATATTTTGCAATACCATCAGGTATTTCAATGTGCATAATAATAATATAAGTTGGTCCATTAAGTTTACTGTACTGTTGTACCAATTTTAAATGTCAAACCTGACATGTAATATTTTTTTACAAATAAATAACTATGGTGTGGGATCAGGGCTATATATGTTTATGACTGATTGATGTTTATTCTTAACCCCTGACGCAAAAACGACGGGGTGTTATAAGTTTGAGGTGTCTGTGTGTGAACACGGATGAACCAATTTATTTGTTTTGTTTGGAAGGTGATTTATGCGGGAGAGTTCTTAGCTATGTTTGATTAAAATCGGTTCAGCCGTTTCATTTCGTTGAGGGTTTTTTTAATTTTTACTAAATTATTTACTTGTTAGTTTATATATCTTTTACAGTTTTTAGAAAACGAAACCG
Source organism: Operophtera brumata (assembly GCA_932527175.1). Lineage (NCBI taxonomy): Eukaryota > Metazoa > Arthropoda > Insecta > Lepidoptera > Geometridae > Operophtera > Operophtera brumata. The sequence continues at coordinate 20,888,640 of OW052234.1, forward strand.
TACCACAGAATAAATAATAGTACAACACAAGAATAGATGCACGTACAAGTAAAACTATGCGTACGCAACTAGACGGTTTATTCAATTTATCGAACAGTTTACTCGATAAAAAGACATTTTGTTGAATTCTTCGTTCAGAGATAGTTGAATTGAACAGAAGTACTATCTTACTAAAGAAAAGGCAACATTTTCCAGAAACATCGTCTTTTAATTGCATTGACAGAAGGAACGTCTTTGTCCTCATACGAATACATTTCCCTCTGAGCTCGCTTTGAGACACTATTCTTAAGGAATCTGGTGAATTCAAGATACATTACTTAGTAGACATTACATGCCATAGACATACATACATAAACTCACGCCTGTTTCCCGGAGGGGTAGGCAGAGACCACGGATTTCCACTTGCTACGATTCTGACACACCTCTTATTCTTCGTTCACTCTCATCACATTCATCATACATGCTCATCGGTTAAGGGTACTCCTGACCTGGCCTTTTTCCTGAACGTCTCCGATATACGTTTGCAGAGGTCTTCCCTTCCCACTGTCTCATTCAAGCTCGCCTTATGTTATGCCAAAGATATTATTCAAAAAAAAAAAAAAAACGCTTATTTTATTGGAAATAAATTGCCCCTAAAATTGGAAACGATTACGTTTTTTATTACCTGTAGAAAATTAGTTTTAAACAAAATTACATAAAACTTTGAGAGTTTCACAAAATAAATAAGTACTTAGGATCATGAAAATTCTTTTGGAAATAATTATGCGTAGTATAAATATTATCAAATAAGTTGAAGAAGGCATTTTATTTAGATCACCCTTTTTTCAAGATGTTTTATGAGTTTGAAGTCTGCGTCCTAGCATGAAAAGGGGGGATGATCGTTGCTCACGTCCGTAGGAGTCACCACTAAATTCCTACACGTACCCCCTGCGTAGGGCTAAGCGAGCTACAACCTCCTGAAGGGCTAGTCTACAAATTTGACAAGCAACTTACACGGCCGTGTGGTGTAGGTACACTACACGGATTTTTGTACGGGATTTGAGGTTCTCAAGGTGCCCGCTAGGGGCGCTCTTCGATTAATCCATACTACTATAACTTCACAGCACCTTAATCGTAAACAAGAGACAAATATTTACAGTTTCTGCAGTCTTAATACAATCTTTATTTACAGAAAGAATAAATAAATAAAGAATGAATAATGCTGGACAGTTCACACAACATTATCTAGCCACAAGCTAAGCTGATATACTTAATACATTTTTTTTTATTTTTTATTACCTATTCATAGAAAAATAGCCAAGTCAGTCGTGGGAAGCAATGGCGGTGATGAGCACACCACTTGTCACGTCTGTATTCCACGATGGTGCAGCCCACTGTGAAAAGAGGTCCGATAGAGGTGTGATAGAGGAATTTCACGATTTTTACGAGGCATGTCATGTATGAAAAACTTCTAGTTAAAAAGTCTTAGAGCTAAAGTTATCTGCCATGATGAATAGAATACCCCATCCCCGGTCTTATAGGATATTATGATACAGCCTTTCTACTCGTAGATAGCTCAACTGATCAGAATCAGTGCCAGATGGAAGTTCGAAGCGTACCTACTTACATAAGTACTTTTTAGTAGTAGTAGAGCTTTTTTGTGAAAGAGTTCGTCCGGGGAAGTACTACCACCATACCTATTTCTGCCGCAAAGCAGTAGTGCTCGCATTGCTGTGTTCCGGTTTGAAGGGTAAGGGTGCCGGTGAAATTACAGACTTTTCATTTTTATGTCTCAGGGTGGCGGGCGCAGTGCAATACCACATAGGTCGCGTCCTAGGTGGACGTGACCTATGAGGTAATGCACTGTTCATAGGCAGAGGTTACCGCTTAACATCAGGTGGGTCATCTGCTTGTTCCGACATTCAAGTAGTATAATAATAAAAAAATAAAAAAAAAAAAAAAGATGCTGGCTACAGTGCCACAGCAATACTTAAAATCCCAATATCCAACCATAATACTACTTCCTACTAATATTATAAATGAGAAAGTAAGTGAGACTGTTTGTTACATCTTCACGCTGAAACGGCTGGACGGATTTGGATAAAATTTGGAACAGAGAAAGCTGGACTCCTGCAATAACACACAAGCTGTTTTTTATCACAATATTTCAACGGGTTCAAGACTTATGCGGGTAACACCGCGGGGCGCAGCTAGTTGTATAATAATTCAATTAGGTAGGTAAGCAGTCTGCTCTATATCCGTCACCCGTTTCAATACCGTTCATCATCCCACTTCAGAATATAATCCTTTTACTCACTTGGACGTATACTAATCAAGTGGAGTTCTCGATCTCCCCATCATAATGAATCATCACAACTGCCGCTGCATTCCCGCCCTTAATGCCTGAGGGCTAAGGCTGACAATTACGGTAATTATTCCGGAATATTCCATAAATCACTTGAAGATTAAATATATGTCTGATGCCGACAGATGCGTAAGATGTCGAGCCTCGCCTTCGTACAATATTAGTCCAATACCTACCAACACACACATCTAACTTGAAATTGTACCTATTAAACAAGCAATACAAGCAAGCAAGTACATAGTTAGGACACTTACCTGGATCTAGATAGCATATCGCAAACTAAGAAGCAATATAAGGCCTGATAAATGTATCGCATGATAGTAGGAAGTAAGAAGTGCTTTACTTCTTTTCTAGAGCGCTACGTTGTTTTTTCCATATTTATTCCTCTATGGAAAAAGAGGATAGATGCTCTCGAGATGTGGTGCTGGAGAAGAATGTTGAACTTGGGTTTTGGTGGGAGTTTTGGGATTGTAAAGCCAGCCACAGACCACGACCACTCTGCCTAGGGTGTAAAGTCGAAGACGACCTCTGAAAAACAGTTGCGAGATTAGTACGAGGTATGGTACTCGTATGTAGGAAATAATAAATTCTAGCCCCAGAGACTACGAGAGATTGATTGTGAAATAGCTAAATTAAAGTCTAAATATTTATTCAAAAATATATTGGGCTGTTCTAAAAATGTATTAATAAAGTGTACGTATTAGCTATGTTGTTTTCTCCGAGGATAATGGTTTCAATACAAAAGATCTGAAAAAACTTCAAGAACATATTCTAGGGGGTGTAAATATTGATGTGGGAATCAACCATTGTATCAGATATTTTTTCAAGAAAGGGCTACTTTATTAGACAGTAAAAAGAAGATAAAATTTTATGAGAATAATCTTGAAAGTATTTTCGAGACTTTCAGAAATATTAAGTTGAATTTATGTAATATTGGCTTTACAATACAATACCTATTGAAATATTATCATCGTGGTCTGCGTTCGTTCATTCGCCACAGATACCGCAGATAATAGAATAGTGTCCATATATATATATATAATAGTGTCCATATATATATATATAATAGTATAGTCCATTATTCAATTTAAAATAAAAATGACATCAAGCTAGATCATGGAGGTATGGCGTGCGATGGAGCGCCGTATCCTGGGTGTGAGGCTCATGAATAGGATTCGAAACTCTGCGTTGTGCTCACAAACCCAAATTGTGGATGTAGCTTCTAAAGCTGCTAAGCTGAAGTGGGATTGGGCTGGTCACGTCTGCCGCATGCCAAGCGAACTGTGGGTGAAGGTAGCCACCGAGTGGCGTCTTGACCCAGATGGCGAGACGAAATTGATAAATTTCTGGCTGACTGGACAAACATAGCTCAGGACCGTGATGTCTGGAAGGAGTGTGGGGGCCTTTGCCCGGTAGTGGGACGCTAGAAATAGAAATAGTTACAAATGATGCAGTTTACCGAAAAATCTTCCAACATTCATCCGACCATACTGATTCCTAAGCTGGCTATTATACAGTCTTAAAAAAAGCATTTTCGTATAGTATAAACTCACAATAAAATGCTATGAGTCTTTGTTTGTGCTTGGGCATTGTATATTAGTAACCGCAAATCAGCGCTTCAGCGCTAACTGGTGCGTTCAGCTGGATGCGTAAATAATGCGATTAAATTGTTGAACATTAAATAATTAAAAGAGAAAATTGTTTATGAATTGCTTTATAATTTTACTCATTTAAGGTGTCGATGGACGCCAATTTCTGTCACTATCTAACTCATTAAAATTCAGGTAAGTTATAAAGTGACATAATAGCGTTCCCTTCGTTGCGGGAACGCTATCGAAGTGAGCGAAAAACATTTTTTTTTATATAAAAATATTAGTAATGTAATTTTCAAAAATAAAAATAAGATCCTCTCGGCGTTGTGTTATTTATTATACTGAAGGCAATAACAACATCATATGATTGATAGTTTAGGAGAACGACAGAGGCTAATTTGCAAATTAAATTCTTTAATTTTAAGTTGTTTTTTCTATTTTTTTTAAACAAGAGGTTTTGCTGTATTTGATGTAGGTTAACATTTGTTTTGTAGATTTTTTTGATAAAGGTTCTGGAGTAAATTAATGCACTACATTTCACATGTATCCACGCCTTAATATAAGAATATTAAAATAAATTAAAATTTGATATTTTTTAAACTCATATTAATATCATAGAAGCGGTATGTTTTAGTGTTGAATTGCTCCAATATGGTGGTAAATTATGTTAATACATTTACACCTGATTACTTTAATAAAAACGCCTTGATCATAACTGCTAACATAGCTGCTTTATGAGTAAAGTTCTACTAACGTTATAACTTCTGAACTGAACGATACGATGCCGAGACTTTATAGAGAACATGGAAGAACCATAAAAGGACCATAAATCTAAGGAATAATGCAATTTCCTTTATTAACTTACCTATGAATACTAAGAGGAAGACGCGTATTTACATAAGCCATGTATTCGCTGAAAGAAGTGGTCTTGCATTACATTTTTACATTGCCACATTAACTTGACCTACTTTCGGAGATCCAGGCAGTCTCTCAGGCAAATGTAACCTATATAACTTTTGAAACTATCATGGTTTTCACTAGAAACGGGATATCTGATATCCCGTTTCTAGTTATCGGGGATATATGTGATATCGGGGCAGAAGTCAGCCATATAGCGGAACACCTTTTGGAATCTGGCTCAAATCATTGGATCGAGATACAGAATCCGCAGGTAATCTCAACGGAGCGACATTACATACCAAGAATGGTATATATAAGCCTTTTTTAATTTAATTTTTACTACTTGAATGACGGAACAAGCAGGTGGCCCACCTGATGTTAAGCGGTAACCTCTGCCTATGAACAGTGGGATTGAGCCTGTGGTGAGAATGTGTAAGAATCAAAATAGTGTGGTACCTGCTAGCCTTCCGGGTACCGTTAGTGTTGTGTGTCGAGGTGGAGTGAAGTGTGACAATGAAACCGATGGAAGTGGTAGTGGGTTGATCGATACTGATCCTATTATTCTCTATTACTATCTATTATTGATCCTATTTTTGCCACAAAGCAGTAGTGCTCGCATTGCTGTGTTCCGGTCTGAAGAATATGGTTGCCTGTGAAATTAAAGGCACATGAGACTTTCATCTTTATGTCTCAGGGTGACGGGCGTAGTGCAATGCTACATAGGGTGCGTCCTAGGTGGACGTGACCTTTGTTATAATGCACTGTTCATAGGCAGAGGGTGTCACTTAACATTAGGTGGGCCGTCTGCTTGATCGGTCATTAGAAGTTGTACATAAAAAATGCCTGCCAATAAATAAATAATGCTGGACAAGTTCACACAACATTATCTAGCCCCAAGCTTATAACATCTACTCGCAAAGACTTTAGTAGTTCTCCCGTGATTATGGCGCATGCAACTGTGCCGAAATATCAGGAACAATCAAAACTCGAAAAACATGGTAAATATCCCGTTTCTAGTGAAAAATATAACCTAAACATATTTTCTGCAAAGTCAGCGAGTGCCTTGCATTCTAGACCCTAATCCATTATGCACCTAAGCAATGGTATACTTTGTGAATGCGCTTCTGTAAAGCTCTGGTTTCCTAAGAAACGGTGGCTGTCATATTATTATTTGTCAATTGTATTTTTTAGTACTGCAGGAAAAGTATCGTTTAATTGCATAAAATGGCTCCTGTTCTTGCATACGGAATGAAGTTTTACTTCGATTAGCTTCCATACTCGTTTGAGAAAAGACAAAATTTTATGGTAGAGAATTATGCCAAGTATATGTTCCAACAACCAAATTAGATCACTATCTAGCTCATTACAGAAAGTGACAGAATAACGCTTGCAAAACTAAAAGTGAACGACAATTACGAAAAACAACGTGTAAACAAAAAAAAAACAGCGAAATCGAAAATATAAATTAACTTGGCTTTTTGTTAATATTTTATTTTATTTTATTTTATTTTATTTTATTAATCCAGGATTTACAGTTATCTTATAGTTACTTATAAGCTATACACTATATGCTATTCTGAAACCAATTTAAATCCACATTATGTACACAGTTCGTAATATTATTTGTAACTCTTATTAATTTTATCAACGTAAGTACTAATGATATACTATATATATGTACATGAATACTAGTGTATTGTGTACCCAAGCTGTGTGTATTTTCTTTTCAAAATAAATTGTTTATATTCTATTAGTCTATTGATATTTACGTTAATAGCGAATATTAAAGCATAGGTCACAATATTTTTATTGAACAAAATCGCGTGTTTTGGACTCTTATAATGCTCTTGGAAATATGACAACGATACAAATATTTTTTTTGATGCAATAAACGGTAGCTTTTGCTATAAAAATACGTTTACCTAAGTGAAGCCTATTTTACTCTTGTCAGCTTCGTACACCCGTTTTCACTAAACCTAGGCAACGCCTAAATCGGATGCCTAAATATTAAGGAGTTGCCTAGAGCAAAAAAAAAAAAACAACCTTTAGGTGATGAATACGACGTTAGGCGCTGCCTAAAGTTATGACATCGATTATGCGTGGCGTAATGTTAGGCAACTCACCTAAACTGATAGATTGTCGCCCGTTTTCACTAAACCTAGGCGCTGCCTAATTCGCTAAGGCTGACAACAAAACAAACACAATCATAAACAATTGTCAATAATTTAGGCAACTCCTATTGTAGGATTTAACTAGTGAAAATCGATTGGTGAAAGGAATACTTTTTTAGGGAATTGCCTAGACTAGGCGTTACTTAGTCGGTCGAAACCTTGATCGTCGTTAGTGAAAACGGGTGTTAGAGTAAGTTATTACGGCCGGACATTCTCACTAAATAAATATATAATATCTGACGGCTGTAATAAGATAATGGTGCTTGTACACGGCCGGCGCGTAACATTAATTATTTCGGGCAGGCGTTAATTATTTATTTGACATAAGGTTGAAAGTCGCTGCCATCAAATAAAGGATGACTCACGCTAGACCGTGTCGGGTCCAAGCGACACGGTCAACTCGTGTCGTTTCGTTTCGTATGAGGTAGTGCTGGCCTCTGGTGTCAGAGTTTGTCAAGTCGCCCGAGGGCCTCAGACATGGCTTATCGACGGTCAACTAATTTTACATTATTTTGTATGGGCACACTCACGCTATACCGAGCGGCAACCGAGTGATGGCCGAGCAACGGACAACGCTCGGAAACAACTCAGTCTTGCCTCGGCTCGACTACGGCGCCGGCGGCCCGTTGCATGAATACAGTGCCACCGAGCTGCGCCCGAGCAGTCGGTCGTGATGACATGATTGTAGTCTAGTCAGGCACGGGACCGGCTCGGTGACCGTGCTACGGCCGACACTCGGCTCGGTCCCGACACGGTCTAGCGTGAATCAAGCACGGGACCGGCTCGGTGACCGTGCTATGGCCAACACTCGGCCCGGACCCGACACGGTCTAGCGTGAATCAGGCACGGGACCGGCTCGGTGACCGTGCTACGGCCAAAACTTGGCTCAGACCCGACACGGTCTAGCGTGAATCAGGTAGAGGACCAGCTCAGTGACCGTGCTACGGCCAACACTTGACTCGGACCCGACACGGTCTAGCGTGAATCAGGCACGGGACCGGCTCGGTGACCGTGCTACGTCTGACACTCAGCTCGGACCCGACATGGTCTAGCGTGAATCAGGCACGAGACCGGCTCGGTGACCGTGCTACGGCCGACACTTGGCTCGGGCACGACACGGTCTTGCGTGAACCAGGCACGGGACTGGCTCGCTGACCGTGCTACGGCCGACACTCGGCTCGGACACGACATGGTCTAGCGTGAATCAGGCACGGGGCCAGCTCGGTGACCGTGCTACGGCCGACACTTGGCTCGGACCCGACACGGTCTATCGTGAATCAGGCACGGGACCGGCTTGGTGACCGTGCTACGGCTGACACTTGGCTCGGACCCGACGCGGTCTATCGTGAATCACGCACGGGACCGGCTCGGTGACCGTGCTACGGCCGACACTTGGCTCGGACCCTAAAATTAAATTACGGCTGCAATATGACGGCCGCCGTGCCGCTTCTCTGAGACCTCTAGTTTAAGCGCAAAAGTATTACCCAGTGTCTTGAGTCAGGCTATAAACTGTGATGCATCACTTGCCAGTTTACTGTGCACCTTCCATGTATCCTCGGATTTGGTGAGTCTACTTTTATGTGGCCATTCGCGTCCGGATTTTCACTGAAGGAACTTAATGGATAGTTTACGAGAACGATTTTTGTGTCGAGAATCTTTCGTGTAATACTTTAAAAAAGATTCGATATACCGGCCGGAAAATAAATACTTAAGGTGGAGTAGATATAACGCAAAATTACCAAAATTAGATTTGATTTTTAACCTCCGATGCATAAACGACGGGTTGTTATAAGTTTGACTTGTCTGTATGTGTGTGTCTGTATGTGTCTGTCTGTGGCATCGTAGCTCTAGATCGGATGAAACGTTTTTTTTTTTTTTTTTAAAGTGAAGTTGTCTGGAGTGTTCTTAGCTATGTTTGATCAAAATCGGTTCAGCCGTTTCATTGCGTTGAGGGTTTTTTTAACTTTAACAACATTAATTACTTGTTAATTATAATTATGTTACAAATGCACAAGTGCAGTTACCGTACTCCTGTGAAAGCCATGGGCTTCGGCAACCATCAGCTTTTCGAAACGGGAATATGATAGCAAGTGATACAAAAAGCGAAAGTTAAGGTGGCGTTTCTCACCACGACAGAGACAAGCGACTGAGACAGAAGACCGCGACCGAATACCGCAACCGTCACTTGACGGTAGGCAACATTCAGCGAAAGATCCCGAGCGTGACAGACACAGGAGACAGAGACGCGAGACAGGAGACAGCGAGACGGTCGCTGCCGCGGACCAGTAGTATCTCGTGTCACCCTCAAAGCACACTTGTTTGGTTTTGTCGAGTCCCGCTGGAACGGAATTTTTGGGTTACATTCAAATTTCACACTTGTTTTCTTGTTTAAAAATGAGTACTTTTTCTGACGAAGAATGTGAAACGCTGATTGAACTGATCAGACAGCATCCTCCGATATATGATGCACGACTCTGGTAATCTTCTTTTAGTTTGGTATTTGTAATAATAATATAATACCAAATCATTGTCTTCTTCTTCCTCCAATAGAAGTTCTACTATTCTTTTTCGGTTTTCCATCATGACACAAACACATATGACTACATCGACAGACTCTCCGATACTGACGTCTCTCGGACGAGAAGAGACACTTGTCGTGATCGCCGGTCTCGGTCTCGACCTAGTTCATGCAGAAGTGAGACACTTGTCGCGGTCGCCTGTCTCGGTCTCGGTCTCGACCTACAGTACATGCAGAAGTGAGACACTTGTCGCAGTCGCTGGTCTCTGTCTCAACCTATAATTCATGCAGAAGTGAGACACTTGTCGCGGTCGCTGGTCTCGGTCTCGACCTACAGTACATGCAGAAGTGAGACACTTGTCGCGGTCGCCGGTCTTGGTCTCGACCTACAGTACATGTAGAAGTGAGACACTTGTCGCGGTCGCCGGTCACGGTCTCGACCTACAGTACATGCAGGAGTGAGACACTTGTCGCGGTCGCTGGTCTCGGTCTCGACCTACAGTACATGCAGAAGTGAGACACTTGTCGCGGTCGCCGGTCTCGGTCTTGACCTACAGTACATGCAGAAGTGAGACACTTGTCGCGGTCGCCGGTCACGGTCTCGACCTACAGTACATGCAGGAGTGAGACACTTGTCGCGGTCGCTGGTCTCGGCCTCGACCTACATACAATACATGCAGAAGTGAGACACATGTCGCGGTCGCCGGTCTCGGTCTCGACCTACAGTACATGCTGAAGTGAGACACTAGTCGCGGTCGCCACTCTCGGTCTCGACCGACAGTACATGCAGAAGTGAGACACTTGTCGCGGTCGCCGGTCACGGTCTCGACCTACAATACATGCAGAAGTGAGACACTTGTCGCGGTCGCCAGTCTCGGTTTCGACCTACAGTACATGCAGAAGTGAGACACTTGTCGCGGTCGCCGGTCTCGGTCGCGACCTACAGTGCATGCAGAAGTTAGACTATTATCCCGGTCCCCGATTGCGGACTTCTATCTCGGTCGCTTGTCTCTGTCGCGGCGCAAACTGCCACGTTTAGATACGAACGACGATTGCCGAGGCACATTAGTACTTACTACGTTTTGAAACAGTATACCTACACATCTCTATATATATAAAACAAAGTCTTGTTAGTTACACCACTTATAACTCAAGATCGGCTGGACCGATGTTAGTTATCTCTTTTTTGGTGGATACTTCTCCGCTCCGAATAGCAGAATAAGTAATAAAATATCGGGGGGGGGTCTGTTTTTCACCGGGGGGCTACCCGTGCGAAGCCGGGGCGAGTCGCTTGTATATATATCAAGAACGGGTGAACCGATTTGGCTGAAAATTGGTGGGGAGGTAGCTTAGAACCAGAGAAGCACATAGGGGGAGGGGGGGTTTACCGGGGGCTAACCGTGCGAAGCCGGGGCGATTCGCTAGTGCCTTATAAAAATGTTTCAAAACTAAAGTCTGTTATCTAGTACGTTCTATATAATATAATATAATATAATAAGCCTTTATTGCTGTTCTTTCTTTACAATATAACATAATAATAAACACTTTATAAATCATGTTTCGGCAACCGGATTTATCACTTCAACAGCTTGTCCTTCGACAAAGGCCTCCTCTAAAGATTTCCATTATATCTTATCCTTTGCTACCCGAGTCCATTCTGGGCCACATCTCCTCTTTATCTCCGTGTAAAGGCAGTTTTATATTAAGAATTTGACCTTCTTTCTGTAATTCCTCTGATTTCTTTTATTTTGTTTGACAAATTCTTTTAATTAAGAAACCAACACCGTATAGTCCGGGCGTCTCACCTTTGTATTGAAATTATGTACCTTCCGTAGTCTTCTATCCCTTCTCCGAATCGTCTCATTTCACTGTTTCCAATTATGTCCCATTTTATTTTATTTAGTAGATAGCCATTTCTAGTTCGATAAGTTTGTCTGGCGTTCGTAGTGATCTTGCATTTAAGGTAGCTAGCTAATATTTATTCTGTGGTAGCTATATGGATATCCGTAGTTTTTGTTGTGTGCGCTTCTGTTACTTTTTATCTTTAGAGGGTGGTGGTCGTTCTCCCCCACGATGACCAGTCGGCTTGGGGAAGGGTATTATATTTCTGTTTTTTCGTTTTCTATTTCTTATTTCCTTGGTTAGTCGCGTTTTCCGTTTGTCGATATGTAATTGCTATTGTTTTTTACCATCTGGGTATATAGAGAGAGAGTTAGATCTACCCCTCATAATATCGAATGCATTTTTTCTGTTTGTTTTACTTGTGGTTAATGTATGTTGTTTTCTCGGCTGAAAATCAGTTTGTGGTGATGTAGACGCTTCCCGTTTTCTTTTAACTTTGTTATTATTGGTTTTTTTTTCTTTGACTATGAGCTTGTCGTATTTCAAGTAAGCGATATTCCCCTTATTTCTCTCTTCTATTAATTTAGGTACTAGAGCTTTTCTCTTTTCCAAAACCTCTTTAGAGTAGTCTTCGGTAACGTATAAGTCTTTAAGGTAACTTTTGTTTTTCATTACTTCACTCTTTTTCCATCCATTTACAAATGACAGGAGAACAGGCCTCGGTTTATCGCCTTTGATTTTATTTCCAATCCGATAAATTTTGTTCACCTCATAATCTTGAATAGAAATACTTAAATCGTCTTGAAATTTTTTCTTCAACTTCTCTATTAAGTCTGAGATAGACTTCTCTTCCTCTTTGACCCCAAAAATAATGATGTTATTGTTTTTCTTGTCTCTTTTGAGGTATTCAACCTCTTTCTCTAAATTTTCAATTTTTATTTTTAAGTTTTTATTTTCTGCTATGATGGGTTGTAATTTTTCATCCATACGATCCATTATAGAATCTGTTAATACTTTCGTCTGATTTGCTATTTCAATTTTAATTTTATCAAATAAAAGTTGGAATTGTTCATCCATTTTTATCAAAATTTATTTGCGTACAACGGAACGTACTAAAGTTGTGATTGTTTTTGCGAGACTCTGTTGGGGATATTTGGTATTTGTTCAAGCTTTTCTAGATATCTTGACTGACCGTCTTCAATACTCCGGGATCTCAACTTCACATCCAAATTATTCTCGTAAATGGCGCTTATACCACCAAACACGATGAACAGAAATACGAGTGCAAAAAGTGCAATTTGCCCCGTAAGGTGCGAACTCACGGGTTCGTATTGTCAGCCGGTGTCTAATCACGCTCGGCTGTCGGAGTCGTTATGATAATGGTCGAATTTAGAGACTAGGTGCTGCGTTTAGTTTTCGTCGTGCAATAATAGTTATGCCTGTTCTGATTATAATTTTTTCTACCGTCAACTTTATTTTTTGTTGGCGGACGACACAATTTAGTTTTTATTTATTTTGGCACTTTAAACTGCACTGCAAGTGTAGGTCTAGTTTATAATTTGTATATCGGTAAGTCCAGAGCACCACTTTGGTATATTGTTCACTTTGTCACTTTGTTTACTTCGAGATCACTGAGATCACCGAGATCACCATCGCCACTTTATTTATCACTTTATTGTCATTAATATCAAGTATATTTTATTGAAAACATTCACACGTATTCTTAGTTCGTATATTTAGTTATTTCGACGTTGTAAGCACTTTAGTTTTTCTGTTTAGTATTTTTATGAATAAAAGTTTACGGAGCTGACTTGTACCGTGCGACTACGACGCAACCAACCCGTACGTTCTACACGTTGTTAAATAAATTTCTCCATATTTACATTTAACAGAGTATTCTCTTAAATTGAATGATAAAATCGACCGCACTGAGGTCTCTACAGTCCCGCAATTTATCATGTTGCCATTGCTATTCACACCGCTTCCACGCAATTTGTGTTCTAAGACAAACTTGCAAGCGTTTAGAACTACAACTGCGGAACTATCCTGAACGTCTGCTGTTGATTTTACTATTTATAGCTGATCAATATCTTAGGTTCTTACCACGACTTTTATCATACAGTTTCGAATCAGACAGAAAAATTAACTTTATTGTACACTGGGATAATATAAATCTTTGCTAATTTACGAAAAGCGAGTTAAAAGAGGGAGAAACCGCTGACCCAAGTCAAAAATAAATGAACCGTGGCCCCTTCATGGAAGTACTACGATGATACTATGAGGTTATCTGGAAGAGAATGCTTTCTAGCATTAAGTTCGCCTTTGTACTTCTTTGTTTTATGTGCAATAAATAATTTTCTATCTATCTATCTATACGATGGTGGTGGATGGTAAGATTGATACGATGGTGGTGGATGGTAAGATTGATACGATGGTGGTGGATGGTAAGATTGATACGATGGTGGTGGATGGTAAGATTGATACGATGGTGGTGGATGGTAAGATTGGTACGGTTCTAAATGTAGATTGTGACCAATTTTTTCTAAAGAACTTGTATGTATATATTTTGAAATTGGCAGGCAAAAGTAGTATTTCTAGATAATCAGATAAATCAACTCATTGCATTTTCGTGAAACAAAACCCAACAAACTTCATCAACTTCTACGCAAGAAATTAAATAAACTTTTTTATCAATAACCAAAAGTATCTCAACTGTAAGTTACGTTAGTCAAAAAAGTTGTGTCAAACAATGTATGGGGAGTTTCCCATGTTCTTTCTGCTTTATGTTACTTTGTTATTATGTACGGGAAGCAGACGTGAAATGTATATACCTTGTGAAATTACTACCCCACCAAGAAGCTATGTAACGCATTCACAAGCGCTGTCAACCAAACGCTTTGTCCGAGTTACGCTTATCGGCGCTCTTTGTGCGATATGTAGAACATTTTCATTGTAAACTATGACGTCATTAATGGCTTAGCTGAAATGAGCCGATTATACTAGTGTATCAGGTCTATATTATGGCTGGTTATAGTATGGTTTATAATTTACATACATAAGTAGATACACCCTTTTTATCCGGAGGAGTAGGCAGAGCCCCGATGGGCCAGTTTTCACCATGGATCGCACGATCGTTTTACTTATTTGATGTTTTCGGAAAAATATAATTGCAAAGCATACGAAGCGAAGCGTCTCAGCATCAGCTTTGGCAAACATTCTTTCGTATGTCTTGTCCGGCTGTTCTCCTCTACAGGTCGCATTTCTCAACCAATCTTGACAAAATCTATTATTTATTCTGTGATACGGGTTCTAAAACTTCATAGTTTTTTTTATCGTCGGGATTTTTAGTTGGATTGGTTTTCCCCCAAAAAGGGGGAAATTTGCTGCGGTGCCATTTACCGACCGATTTTGATAATATTTGAAATTTAGGTGATAGTCAGGCCCGTTTGTACCCTATGGATACGAAACTCAAAAAAACTAGTATTTTAGGGTTCTTCTACTTGGATTTAGCCCTTTTTACTGTGCTTTTTTTATTTTTATAGTCAATTTAAAATTTTCTCGTTCCCCTAAAGACATTATTTCCTAACACATGCTGGCACCACAGGTGTTGCATGTAATTGGCTCGCTTCAAACTTCGATCCCGGCATTATCAACAATTCGGCTGCTCGCACACATAGCTTCACATTGCTGGCTACACATATCGATTGGTCTCGAGTACACTTTTACGAACCGCAGTGTTATAGAAACAATAGCGATCCATCAACTCGTAACACGGTGTCGACGGGAAACAAATTGCCATGCTTTGTTGCTAGATTTTGCGTTAATAATGCTTTAGTTGTTGTATTTTCAGGAGTAGTAGTATTTTCAGAAGTATTCAGTAGTAGTAGAGCTTTTTTGTGAAAGCGTTCGTCCGGGGAAGGACTACCACCATGCAAAGCAGAGTGCTCGCATTGCTGAGTTCCGGTTTGAAGGGTATGGTTGCCAGTGATATTACAGGCACATGAGACTTTTCATCTTTATGTCTCAGGGTGACGGGCGTAGTGTAATGCCAAATAGGGTGCGTCCTAGGTGGACGTGACCTTTGTTATAATGCACTGTTCATAGGCAGAGGGTATTACTTAACATTAGGTGGGCCGTCTGCTTGATCGGTCATTAGAAGTTGTACATAAAAAATGCCTGCCAATAAATAAATAATGCTGGACAAGTTCACACAACATTATCTAGCCCCAAGCTTATAACATCTACTCGCAAAGACTTTAGTAGTTCTCCCGTGATTATGGCGCATGCAACTGTGCCGAAATATCAGGAACAATCAAAACTCGAAAAACATGGTAAATATCCCGTTTCTAGTGAAAAATATAACCTAAACATATTTTCTGCAAAGTCAGCGAGTGCCTTGCATTCTAGACCCTAATCCATTATGCACCTAAGCAATGGTATACTTTGTGAATGCGCTTCTGTAAAGCTCTGGTTTCCTAAGAAACGGTGGCTGTCATATTATTATTTGTCAATTGTATTTTTTAGTACTGCAGGAAAAGTATCGTTTAATTGCATAAAATGGCTCCTGTTCTTGCATACGGAATGAAGCTTTACTTCGATTAGCTTCCATACTCGTTTGAGAAAAGACAAAATTTTATGGTAGAGAATTATGCCAAGTATATGTTCCAACAACCAAATTAGATCACTATCTAGCTCATTACAGAAAGTGACAGAATAACGCTTGCAAAACTAAAAGTGAACGACAATTACGAAAAACAACGTGTAAACAAAAAAAAAACAGCGAAATCGAAAATATAAATTAACTTGGCTTTTTGTTAATATTATTTGTAACTCTTATTAATTTTATCAACGTAAGTACTAATGATATACTATATATATGTACATGAATACTAGTGTATTGTGTACCCAAGCTGTGTGTATTTTCTTTTCAAAATAAATTGTTTATATTCTATTAGTCTATTGATATTTACGTTAATAGCGAATATTAAAGCATAGGTCACAATATTTTTTATTGAACAAAATCGCGTGTTTTGGACTCTTATAATGCTCTTGGAAATATGACAACGATACAAATATTTTTTTTGATGCAATAAACGGTAGCTTTTGCTATAAAAATACGTTTACCTAAGTGAAGCCTATTTTACTCTTGTCAGCTTCGTACACCCGTTTTCACTAAACCTAGGCAACGCCTAAATCGGATGCCTAAATATTAAGGAGTTGCCTAGAGCAAAAAAAAAAACAACAACCTTTAGGTGATGAATACGACGTTAGGCGCTGCCTAAAGTTATGACATCGATTATGCGTGGCGTAATGTTAGGCAACTCACCTAAACTGATAGATTGTCGCCCGTTTTCACTAAACCTAGGCGCTGCCTAATTAGCTAAGGCTGACAACAAAACAAACACAATCATAAACAATTGTCAATAATTTAGGCAACTCCTATTGTAGGATTTAACTAGTGAAAATCGATTGGTGAAAGGAATACTTTTTTAGGGAATTGCCTAGACTAGGCGTTACTTAGTCGGGCGAAACCTTGATCGTCGTTAGTGAAAACGGGTGTTAGAGTAAGTTATTACGGCCGGACATTCTCACTAAATAAATATATAATATCTGACGGCTGTAATAAGATAATGGTGCTTGTACACGGCCGGCGCGTAACATTAATTATTTCGGGCAGGCGTTAATTATTTATTTGACATAAGGTTGAAAGTCGCTGCCATCAAATAAAGGATGACTCACGCTAGACCGTGTCGGGTCCGAGCGACACGGTCAACTCGTGTCGTTTCGTTTCGTATGAGGTAGTGCTGGCCTCTGGTGTCAGAGTTTGTCAAGTCGCCCGAGGGCCTCTGACATGGCTTATCGACGGTCAACTAATTTACATTATTTTGTATGGGCACACTCACGCTATACCGAGCGGCAACCGAGTGATGGCCGAGCAACGGACAACGCTCGGAAACAACTCAGTCTTGCCTCGGCTCGACTACGGCGCCGGCGGCCCGTTGCATGAATACAGTGCCACCGAGCTGCGCCCGAGCAGTCGGTCGTGATGACATGATTGTAGTCTAGTCAGGCACGGGACCGGCTCGGTGACCGTGCTACGGCCGACACTCGGCTCGGTCCCGACACGGTCTAGCGTGAATCAAGCACGGGACCGGCTCGGTGACCGTGCTATGGCCAACACTCGGCTCGGACCCGACACGGTCTAGCGTGAATCAGGCACGGGACCGGCTCGGTGACCGTGCTACGGCCAAAACTTGGCTCAGACCCGACACGGTCTAGCGTGAATCAGGTAGAGGACCAGCTCAGTGACCGTGCTACGGCCAACACTTGACTCGGACCCGACACGGTCTAGCGTGAATCAGGCACGGGACCGGCTCGGTGACCGTGCTACGTCTGACACTCAGCTCGGACCCGACATGGTCTAGCGTGAATCAGGCACGAGACCGGCTCGGTGACCGTGCTACGGCCGACACTTGGCTCGGGCACGACACGGTCTTGCGTGAACCAGGCACGGGACTGGCTCGCTGACCGTGCTACGGCCGACACTCGGCTCGGACACGACATGGTCTAGCGTGAATCAGGCACGGGGCCAGCTCGGTGACCGTGCTACGGCCGACACTTGGCTCGGACCCGACACGGTCTATCGTGAATCAGGCACGGGACCGGCTTGGTGACCGTGCTACGGCTGACACTTGGCTCGGACCCGACGCGGTCTATCGTGAATCACGCACGGGACCGGCTCGGTGACCGTGCTACGGCCGACACTTGGCTCGGATCCTAAAATTAAATTACGGCTGCAATATGACGGCCGCCGTGCCGCTTCTCTGAGACCTCTAGTTTAAGCGCAAAAGTATTACCCAGTGTCTTGAGTCAGGCTATAAACTGTGATGCATCACTTGCCAGTTCACTGTGCACCTTCCATGTATCCTCGGATTTGGTGAGTCTACTTTTATGTGGCCATTCGCGTCCGGATTTTCACTGAAGGAACTTAATGGATAGTTTACGAGAACGATTTTTGTGTCGAGAATCTTTCGTGTAATACTTTAAAAAAGATTCGATATACCGGCCGGAAAATAAATACTTAAGGTGGAGTAGATATAACGCAAAATTACCAAAATTAGATTTGATTTTTAACCTCCGATGCATAAACGACGGGTTGTTATAAGTTTGACTTGTCTGTATGTGTGTGTCTGTATGTGTCTGTCTGTGGCATCGTAGCTCTAGATCGGATGAAACGTTTTTTTTTTTTTTTTTAAAGTAAAGTTGTCTGGAGTGTTCTTAGCTATGTTTGATCAAAATCGGTTCAGCCGTTTCATTGCGTTGAGGGTTTTTTTAACTTTTACAACATTAATTACTTGTTATTTATAATTATTTTACAAATGCACAAGTGCAGTTACCGTACTCCTGTGAAAGCCATGGGCTTCGGCAACCATCAGCTTTTCGAAACAGGAATATGATAGCAAGTGATACAAAAAGCGAAAGTTAAGGTGGCGTTTCTCACCACGACAGAGACAAGCGACTGAGACAGAAGACCGCGACCGAAGACCGCAACCGTCACTTGACGGTAGGCAACATTAAGCGAAAGATCCCGAGCGTGACAGACACAGGAGACAGAGACGCGAGACAGGAGACAGCGAGACGGTCGCTGCCGCGGACCAGTAGTATCTCGTGTCACCCTCAAAGCACACTTGTTTGGTTTTGTCGAGTCCCGCTGGAACAGAATTTTTGGGTTACATTCAAATTTCACACTTGTTTTCTTGTTTAAAAATGAGTACTTTTTCTGACGAAGAATGTGAAACGCTGATTGAACTGATCAGACAGCATCCTCCGATATATGATGCACGACTCTGGTAATCTTCTTTTAGTTTGGTATTTGTAATAATAATATAATACCAAATCATTGTCTTCTTCTTCCTCCAATAGAAGTTCTACTATTCTTTTTCGGTTTTCCATCATGACACAAACACATATGACTACATCGACAGACTCTCCGATACTGACGTCTCTCGGACGAGAAGAGACACTTGTCGTGAACGCCGGTCTCGGTCTCGACCTAGTACATGCAGAAGTGAGACACTTGTCGCGGTCGCCTGTCTCGGTCTCGGTCTCGACCTACAGTACATGCAGAAGTGAGACACTTGTCGCGGTCGCCGGTCTCTGTCTCAACCTATAATTCATGCAGAAGTGAGACACTTGTCGCGGTCGCTGGTCTCGGTCTCGACCTACAGTACATGCAGAAGTGAGACACTTGTCGCGGTCGCCGGTCTCGGTCTCGACCTGCAGTACATGCAGAAGTGAGACACTTGTCGCGGTCGCCGGTCACGGTCTCGACCTACAGTACATGCAGGAGTGAGACACCTGTCGCGGTCGCTGGTCTCGGTCTCGACCTACATACAGTACATGCAGAAGTGAGACACTTGTCACGGTCGCCGGTCTCGGTCTCGACCTTCAGTACATGCTGAAGTGAGACACTTGTCGCGGTCGCCAGTCTCGGTCTCGACCTACAGTACATGCAGAAATGAGACACTTGTCGCGGTCGCCGGTCACGGTCTCGACCTACAATACATGCAGAAGTGAGACACTTGTCGCGGTCGCCAGTCTCGGTTTCGACCTACAGTACATGCAGAAGTGAGACACTTGTCGCTGTCGCCGGTCACGGTCTCGACCTACAATACATGCAGAAGTGAGACACTTGTCGCGGTCGCCAGTCTCGGTTTCGACCTACAGTACATGCAGAAGTGAGACACTTGTCGCGGTTGCCGGTCTCGGTCCCGACCTACAGTGCATGCAGAAGTTAGACTATTATCCCGGTCCCCGATTGCGGACTTCTATCTCGGTCGCTTGTCTCTGTCGCGGCGCAAACTGCCACGTTTAGATACGAACGACGATTGCCGAGGCACATTAGTACCTACTACGTTTTGAAACAGTATACCTACACATCTCTATATATATAAAACAAAGTCTTGTTAGTTACACCACTTATAACTCAAGATCGGCTGGACCGATGTTAGTTATCTCTTTTTTGGTGGATACTTCTCCGCTCCGAATAGCAGGATAAGTAATAAAATATCGGGGGGGGGGGGGGGGATCTGTTTTTCACCGAGGGGCTACCCGTGCGAAGCCGAGGCGAGTCGCTTGTATATATATAAGTCGTGTTAGTAACACCACTTATAACTCAAGAACGGGTGAACCGATTTGGCTGAAAATTGGTATGGAGGTAGCTTAGAACCAGAGAAGCACATAGGGGGAGGGGGGTTCACCGGGGGCTAACCGTGCGAAGCCGGGGCGATTCGCTAGTGCCTTATAAAAATGTTTCAAAACTAAAGTCTGTTATCTAGTACGTTCTACACGTTGTTAAATAAATTTCTCCATATTTACATTTAACAGAGTATTCTCTTAAATTGAATGATAAAATCGACCGCACTGAGGTCTCTACAGTCCCGCAATTTATCTTGTTGCCATTGCTATTCACACCGCTTCCACGCAATTTGTGTTCTAAGACAAACTTGCAAGCGTTTAGAACTACAACTGCGGAACTATCCTGAACGTCTGCTGTTGATTTTACTATTTATAGCTGATCAATATCTTAGGTTCTTACCGCGACTTTTATCATACAGTTTCGAATCAGACAGAAAAATTTACTTTATTGTACACTGGGATAATATAAATCTTTGCTAATTTATGAAAAGCGAGTTAAAAGAGGGAGAAACCGCTGACCCAAGTCAAAAATAAATGAACCGTGGCCCCTTCATGGAAGTACTACGATGATACTATGAGGTTATCTGGAAGAGAATGCTTTCTAGCATTAAGTTCGCCTTTGTACTTCTTTGTTTTATGTGCAATAAATAATTTTCTATCTATCTATCTATACGATGGTGGTGGATGGTAAGATTGATACGATGGTGGTGGATGGTAAGATTGATACGATGGTGGTGGATGGTAAGATTGGTACGGTTCTAAATGTAGATTGTGACCAATTTTTTCTAAAGAACTTGTATGTATATATTTAGAAATTGGCAGGCAAAAGTAGTATTTCTAGATAATTAGATAAATCAACTCATTGCATTTTCGTGAAACAAAACCCAACAAACTTCATCAACTTCTACGCAAGAAATTAAATAAGCATTTTTATCAATAACCAAAAGTATCTCAACTGTAAGTTACGTTAGTCAAAAAAGTTGGGTCAAACAATGTATGGGGAGTTGCCCATGTTCTTTCTGCTTTTTGTTACTTTGTTATTCAGTACGGTAAGCAGGCGTGAAATGTATATATCAAATGAAATTACTACCCCACCAAGAAGCTATGTAACGCAATTCACAAGCGCTGTTAACCAAACGCTTTGTCCGAGTTACGCTTATCGGCGCTCTTTGTGCGATATGTAGGACATTTCCATTGCAAACTATGACGTCATTAATGGCTTAGCTGAAATGAGCCGATTATACTAGTGTATCATGTCTATTATGGCTGGTTTTAGAATGGTTTATAATTTACATACGTAGATACACCCTTTTTCTCCAGAGGGGTAGGCAAAGCCCCGATGGGCCAGTTTTCACCATGGATCGCACGATCGTTTTACTTTTTTGAGGCTTTCGGAAAAATATAATTGCAAAGCAAACGAAGCGGAGCGTCTCAGCATCAGTTTGGCAAACATTCTTTCGGCAAAATGGCAAACATGTCTTGTCCGGCTGTTCACCTCTACAGGTCGCATTTCTCAACCAATCTTGACAAAATCTATTATTTATTCTGTGATACGGGTTCTAAAACTTCATAGTTTTTTTTTATCGTCGGGATTTTTAGTTGGATTGGTTTTCCCCCAAAAAGGGGGAAATTTGCTGCGGTGCCATTTACCGACCGATTTTGATAATATTTGAAATTTAGGTGATAGTCAGGCCCGTTTATACGACCCTATGGATACGAAACTCAAAAAAACTAGTATTTTAGGGTTCTTCTACTTGGATTTAGCCCTTTTTACTGTGCTTTTTTTATTTTTATAGTCAATTTAAAATTTTCTCGTTCCCCTAAAGACATTATTTCCTAACACATGCTGGCACCACAGGTGTTGCATGTAATTGGCTCGCTTCAAACTTCGATCCCGGCATTATCAACAATTCGGCTGCTCGCACACATAGCTACACATTGCTGGCTACACATATCGATTGGTCACGAGTACACTTTTACGAACCGCAGTGTTATAGAAACAATAGCGATCCATCAACTCGTAACACGGTGTCGACGGGAAACAAATTGCCATGCTTTGTTGCTAGATTTTGCGTTAATAATGCTTTAGTTGTTGTATTTTCAGGAGTAGTAGTATTTTCAGAAGTATTCAGTAGTAGTAGAGCTTTTTTGTGAAAGCGTTCGTCCGGGGAAGGACTACCACCATGCAAAGCAGAGTGCTCGCATTGCTGTGTTCCGGTTTGAAGGGTATGGTTGCCAGTGATATTACAGGCACATGAGACTTTTCATCTTTATGTCTCAGGGTGGCGGGCGCAGTGCAATGCCACATAGAGGGCGTCCTAGGCGGACGTGACCTATGTGATAATGCACTGTTCATATGCAGAGGGTACCACTTAACATCAGGTGGGCCGTCAGCTTGATCTGTCATTACAAGTTGTATATGTACAAAAAAAAACTTTGTTACAAAGACTTTCTAATAACTCCATAAGTGTCTTTTTAACCACAAGACTGCAGGCAGCTAGTCTTCTGGGCCCCAAACAAAGAAAAAACAACATTCTTTAATCAGCGGCTTTTGATTCATGAACACCGTGGTGCGGTGTCGAGTAGCCGATTGAAATGTCCGTGATCAATTCCCACTGCGGGACAAGATGTTTGCATGATCTGCAAATATTTGTTCCGGGTCTGTTGATACAGGTTGGGAGGTACCATAGATTCCGGGTTCGACTTTGTAACACTGTTGCTATCAGAAGCCCAATTCTCGTAATAAAAAATAGTCAAATTAAAGTTCGGATCATGTTACGATCTAGTGTCGATGTCACAAACGTCAAAAATGGTATTCTGCTCACCTGACTATACAACGCGGAATGTGATTATATCGAAATGTGACTGTAACTTGAATGTTTCAAAGTTCTGAGAATTCTCTCTTTCACTCTTTACAATTATTATATAGCACTATCCTACTCTAATATATGTTCGCAAGAACCGAAAGTAGATTATATTGTTGTTATGTGGGAGCAGAATACCAATTTCTCAGTCAATTTACAATACAATCTCGTTTCGGTCAACTTGCAGTGTGGTTATAAAATAAATAAGAGAATTGGGCTTCAGTTGTTTATTGAATGTTGTTTCTATCTGAAATAATGCTTATTCGATTACGCAGTTTACGCAGTTTGCCGATAAAGCTTTTTGTGGTAAACGGTGTTGGTCTCACTTTGATTTTTGTTTCTTAATTTAATACTAGCTTAGTGAAATATATCGTGTTACTGATTGTATACACAAAAAAAAAAGAAGCTTGATTGCTACCAGACTGCGTAAATTTGATAATCGCAAAAACGCACAAGACACAGAAATGAAACTGATAGTATCAGAGTATTCGCGAAACGAGTACCATGAGTACGAGTGCCATGTTGTCTCCACATCATCATCATCATTGGCAGCTCAAATTATAGCCCACAGCTGGGTATAAGCCTCCTCCCTCAAACGCCACTCCAAACGGTTCTGTGCGATTTGCATCCAGGTCTTTCCCTCTACAGCCTCTGTATCACCCGCCCACCTAGCTGATGGTCTGCCACGGCCTCTGGTGCTCCCTCCCAGCCACTACTCGGTCAGGGTGGTCAGTTTTTGCCATCTGCAGTAGCCAAATCTGGCCAAATGGTACTCGTAGTTCCTGATTAACAGCACGACACAGGGAATCCTAGTTTGCAGAGATATGTTATACGGCTAATATATAAATTGTGTTCTCGAAAACTGCTCTAACGATTTTGATCAAATTTGCTATACCTAGGTAGGTATGCTTTATCTTAGTACCTATGGGGGTTTTTGGGGGCGAAAAATTGATCTAGATAGAAAAACGCACGTAAAAAATATAAAAAGGTTTCGTAAGTATGCTTTATCTTAGTACCTATGGGGGTTTTTGGGGCGAAAAATCGTTCTAGATATAAAAACGCACATAAAAAATAAAATAAAAATTTGCTAGTCTGTGTCGCCAATACAGAATAGTAGATACTCCACCCCGAGCGCCCGAGTTCGAATTTTGAATAAGCTTATTCTGAATTTAAATATATAATACTGGCTAAAAAGGAGCATTATAGAGAAGGCACTAACTAAACATATTTTTTTTGCGAAAAATAGTTTTTTCAATACATGTATTTATGTAATTTGTGATTGGATCTGTGTTGTTGGTAGATGTCGTCGAAGGGTAGATGTATATTGTTCCAGCATTTCGAAGCAGCATACCGATAGCTGCCACCTTAGAGTATTGCGGCTTCCGTACCAGAGTGCTTGATGGCTGCCACAAAACTATCGTTGGTTCTATGGCGAGGACAAAGTATAGCTAAACCATACAAATATGGCGGTACTTATTTTAATCTTATTCCAAAAAGTAAAGTTGCGAATTGAAGGTTATTCAAAAAACCGTGACTAGTAATGTATGGAGAAATGTGAGCTCATCGTGGAATGGGACAACGAAATAGGACAAAAGCACGCGACATACGCTAATCTCATGTGGGTTTGTGCACAATGACAGTTTCAAAAGAGGAAGACGAGTGACAAACTTTCTGGGCTGGTCCTACTCAACTGAGTCTGCTGACTCACCCGTACTTCACTTGGAACAATGTCGAGAACGCTTGTGTTCTAGTATAGACCTAAAACGCATCAAAATGCCTTCTTGTGTATTTAAAAAGTGCTTCAATCACTCCGGGAAGAAAAATAAAATTCATGGAGATACGTAAGTACACGTAAGTACTTACACTCCAAAGTACTTACTTACTTACTTACTTTTTCTTACTTTCCACTCGTAAGTACAGTTACAAACGTTATTTAGCTGAAAAATATAGACTCTGTTGATTAAATACCGACCACATCGCCATATTTGAGAGAGCGAGATAGACAATATGGAGACTTCGGTACGGCGGCCTGCAATGCTCTAAGTACGAGTCGACTAACTACAGTCGGGGAGTTCCGAATCAGACATTCGTGCGACGCCGAGCCGGCCCGAGTCAACCGGAGCCCAAGTGTATTATAATGACTGCTATGTTAGAGCGTCACTCGTCTTCCTCTTTTGAAAATGTCATGTGCAAGTAATGTGAATTTTCCGATTACTCATCTCCAAGAAGGTTTGCGGAAAACAAAACAAAATACCACGACTGATGCTGGGAAATATTAATGGCATTCAAAACAGCTCGTTTGTGTCTCCCGACGAGGCTAGTAAACAGGAACAGTTGATGAATAACAAATGGATTATTCGGGTGTTCGCCGAAAATAACGTACAAATCTTTTGCAAAGGAAATCTCTTGATGACGGATATTGTTTGTAATGAATATAAGTGAACAAGATAGACCTAAAATGAGATGTAAATGGGTCGTATTCATGGAGGCGTCATTCGTTCGTGCCGTGATCGAATTCGGAAGTCATAAATTAATGAACAAAGAGATACAATACGTTTTTAGGGTTCCGTAGTCAAAGACAAGGAACCCTTATGGATTCGTCATGTCTGTCTGTCTGTGTGTAACCCCCATAACTTCTAAAATAAGAGAATGATAAAACTAAAAAAAAAATATGTACATTACCATGTAAACTTTCACTCAAAATTGGTTTGAACGAGATCTAGTAAGTAGTTTTTTTTTAATACGTCATTAATCGTAATCCATCCAAGAACTTTTATATTATGTTACTTGCTGCTACGGAACCCTTCATGGGCGAGTCCGACACGCACTTGGCCGCTTTTTTCATTATAAAGGAGAAGTCAAAAGTGGTATAATATTCCGAGAAAATTCCATCAGTACGAAATATATCTCAAAAAAAAGCTTATTTATTGGGCTACTCGAATATATTAATTTTATATTTTATAGAACCTCCATTTCCGAGAAAATAATAAAAAAAATCTTGAAGGGAAAACATAATGAAACAAAGATGCCCCAACCACACGTAAGTAATTGTGTAGTTTATGCAATACTTCCCAACATACCTACTTTGAGGTTTTACTAAAACGAAGTAGGTACGGAAAAATCACTCAAATCGAGCGCGGGAAGATATTTTAATAATAACGCGACAACACGGTACGAAGGTAGGATCATAGAGGAAAGTAATATATGGGGGTAGGATAGCCGTATGAAAAGTTATCTGTGGTCTTCTGTCTGCCGCCAAATTCAAGCACCTTACTGCCGCCTGCATGGACGTAGTATGCCGCCTGCATACTACGCCTGGGCGTATGAATACCTCGGAATAATAAATAAAATAAATAAATAATAATTCTGGACAGTTCACACAACATTATCTAGCCCCAAGCTAAGCAGAGCTTGTGTTATGGGTACTAGATAACTGATATACTTAATACAATATATTACATAGATAGATATTTTTTATTATACATAGAAAATACCCAGAACACCCTAAACAAATATCTGCGATCGCACAAATATTTGTTCAGAGTGCGGGAATCGAACCCGCAACCTTCTGCGTCGCAGGCCGAGCTTCGCCCGCCGCGCCACAGAGGTCGTCGAAAAAGAACTAAAGCAACATTCATGATGAATACTAAGTCCATGGCCGCCTGTCTCGCTAGCTAGAGAGTATTAAAATTAAATAGTCTGCCTGCCAAAGAGAATCAAGTTCACCTTTTGGGAGTGTTGCAAGTTCTAAACTTTTGTTTGCACAACACAACAGTTAAAACAGGTTTAAAAAAAAACGGAGGTACCTTTATTATTTATCATAAGCTTAAAAATAGCCAAATAATATGACCTTTCTCCGTAAATAGCTATTATGTTGATAAGAATTTCGAGTTATTTTTATACCGGCCTCCATATATTTTTTGGACATCTCCTTTAAAAACGTATTCCTTGCAGGAAAGTATTTCTTGGCCATTTTCTCACTGGATAGAAAAAAAGCCAGCGGCAAAACACTAAAATGTAAGAATTCATATTATCTAGAAACGATTTTATTACAATGAGCCTAGTAGGTAGTAGTATATAGTGGAGCTTTTTTGGTGAAAGAGTTCGTCCGGGGAAGTATTACCTCCATTCCTATTGCTGCTGCAAAACAGTATTGCGCGCATTGCTGTGTTCCGGTTTGAAGATTTTGGGTGCCGGTGAAATTACAGGCACATGAGACTTTTTCATCTTTATGTCACAGGGTGGCGGGCGCAGTGAAATGCCACATAGGGCGCGTCCTAGGTGGATATGAGTGACCTATGAGGTAATGCATTGTTAAAGGCAGAGGTTACCGCTTTACATCAGGTGGGGCCATCTGCTTGTTCCGTCAATCACGCAGTTAAAAAAACCCCTATGAAACCTTAAATCCCAAACATATATTATCCTAACACATAACATTACATTTACAGGTGAGATAGTAGTCAAACAAAGGTCTATCAGTGTTAAAAAAAAACTAGTGACCTGTTATACAGGTTAGGTAACAGCTCTCAATTATTAAGATAATTAGATTTAAGGTTAACCTTGTGCTAGATTTAAGAGAGAGAAATATTTTTTTATTTATTGCTTAGCTTGTTGCTCTTTACTGGTTAATCGTTTGTATTACATATATATTTCTGTATGAAATTAATCAGTCCAAACAAGAATCGGTTCAAAACGGAATCCGTCTAACAAGGAATCTGGCGAAAAAGGCCTTAATCGCTTTTGTCAGTTCTGCGAGCCACTTGCACCTACTACAAAATACAAAATATGTATATTCTTTTAAACCTCTTAAATAAAACTCTTGAAACAACCGATTTGCTGGTTGCCCCAGAGAAATTGTCTATTCGATCTAGTGTGTTCGTGTTTGCCAAGTATTTCTCCAGAGCAGTAAACTTCTCTGCGGTGAAGTGCAAAATGTAAATGTTAGTCTGCAGCGATCATTTCGAACCTCGACCAATAAAACCCGTCATCTGATGCAGCCATGCAGCCTCTTGAAAGAATGTCTGCGAGGAATGTCCGCTTAGTTAATGGGGGCACCACACTGTGGCTGGTTCATGTTACTGACGTTGTAGAGAGTACTCGAGTTAACCACTGTTGTATTAATATTATAGTGTAGATACGCTCAAGTAAACTGTTACGAAGCTCGCTTTTATTAATTTATACATGAGAAAAAATCTTGCAACTGAATTTTCAGTGAAATTTCAGCATTCAACATCATCGTCATCAACGTAACTTTTTTTTTTTATACTACTTGGTTGACGGATCAAGCAAGAGGCCCACCTGATGTTAAGCGGTAACCTCTGCCTATGAACAGTGCATTACCTCATAGATCACGTCCACCTAGGACGCAATCTATGTGGCATTGCACTGCGCCCACCACCCTGAGACCTAAAGATGAAAAGTCTCATGTGCCTGTTATTTCACCGGCACCCTTACCCTTCAAACCGGAACACAGCAATGCGAGCACTACTGCTTTGCGGCAGAAATAGGTATGGTGGTAGTACTTCCCCGGACGAACTCTTTCACAAAAAAGCTCTACTACTACAAAACAACAAACTACTACTATAAACATATCATAAACATTCTGCTCCTAATTTTCCTAATTTTTGTAATATTTTCTTCAAATATAAATGGTATCATCCCGGAGATATAATCTATTCAATAAATATATAACCTAGGGACGCTTCCATCTGGTAGTGATTTGGATCGGTTGAGCTACCCTTAGATCGCTTGCAGCGGTCTTCAGTTTCTTTTTTTTATCATACATAGACCCTCGATTGACCGCGATCTCATCTGTTCGTAAGTGACGATGCGGCCGACATTGACGCACGAAGGTCTAGAAGGTAGGTACCTATTCACTCTTGCCTTAAAGACCTTAAGACCTCAGGCCCATTTAGACGGGGAGAGTTTCTCGTACGTTTCCTTACGAGAAACCATACGCTACTATCACAAGCAATAATCGCCATAACACAATCGTATCAAAATGTTTACATGCAGGCAAGCACTAAAATCTCGCCTACGATTATGTCATACGAGATTCGCATATGACTTATCGCTAGGCGATAATTGCCTATGTTTGTTTACACAACAAAAGTATAGTAAGCAGATTCTTGCTTATGAGAGTCTCGACTTGTATAAACACGATCTCTTGTGACATATTTTCAAGTTGATACGAGTATCGTACAAATCAGTTTGAATCGTTTTTAGTGCGAGATTTGTCAGTCGAGTTTTAAGTGATTACTAGTATATTGTTCGTAAACATATAAATTGAGTAAATTAAGTAAATATATAAATTGAGTTTTCGTAACCCAAAACATATTTTTGAATGTCTCTTCATCTTCCAATTGTAATTCAAGACACAACGTGTTAGATGCTTCCAAATAATTTCGTCTCGTTATCCATTTTTTTACCCAACACCTTTTTTTCTTTTTCCGTTTAATTAATTCTTGCCTTAGAAGAGCAGATATAATAAAAACACCTTCGCGCACTGCACTCATGGTAGCAACTGGCATAAAATCTCGAAATACGATTATTGCTTTGAAATTCTGTTTACACGGACATAATAATATTCCATTGCAAGGCAATTGTCGCCCAAGGCAACTTCGAGACGAGAAACTCTCCCCGTTTAAATGGCTCTATATTATAGTTTTCAGGGAAGACAGACGACGGCAACTTCTTTTATTCTTTAGCTGTACGCATTACAAAGGTGGAACCGAAACGCTTAGTGCGAATTGCGGGAATACTGATGACTTGAGGTAAGGATGGTACTGAGCCGTGCGCCTGCTTGTCGTATGATGAAAAGAAGATGGTGGGATCAGATCATGAAGCTCCTGGGCTTCCTTTGTTTTTGCTATAGACACATGCTAACTAGAGATAGGTACGTACATTGCTCTTTTGTAAAAAAATACTGAATCCAAAATTTGATCATTTCCTATGCTCAACCGCGCACTGGGGGGTTAGTACGAGAATTTGACAGTATTCGAAACTATATGAAGTTTCGTTTCCTTCCATACATTTACTACCAGCGCCCCTAGCGAAAACGAGGAGAAAACTAAGGACGCTGTCAGAAAATGTATTGAAGGAAACGAAACTTCATATAGTTTCGAAAACTGTCAAATTCTCGTACTAAGGGTACTGAACTTCAGAGGTTTGCGCGTGGCAACTAATACATAATTTATTTTCATGACAGAATACAATGTAATGAAACAGAATATAAAGTATTTTAGGGTTAAGCTCGCCTTTGTACATGTCCTCTATGTAAGTTGTTTTTCTTCTCTGTTTGTGTGTACTATGAAGAATAACGAATGTAAGTTTTAGAAAAAATACGACTGTACACGACGTAATTTATTATTCTCTATTAGAATGTAAAGTGTTTATTTATTTATTTTATTAATCTAGGATTCACAGTTATCTTATAGTTAGTTTTAAGCTATGCTGTTCTGAAACCAATTTGAATCCACATTTTGTATTCGGATCATTTACAAAGTAGCTATAGGTACGCATGCAAGGTAACAATACGGCAGGAAAGCCGGTTATATAACTTTACATAGGTATTTTATCTGTGACATAGGTAAATTAATTACATTACTCTGAATAAATCGGAAAGTATACTCACAAAAACAATTTATTTACTTAAATTTTAAAAATACAAACAAATTAAAACAAACAAAAACTTAGGTAAGATAAATATTAGGTAGGGGTGTCGGTAGTGTATTTGTGGTGTGTGAAATGTGTGTATATTGTGAGATGTACAAGTAAGTAGATATATGGCAAACATATATATATATATATATAATCATTTATATGCAGAAATAATAATACAATTAATACAAGGTATAAACAAAATACATATGAAACAGTTGTGCTACCTGAAGACCGCTGCTAGATAAATAATTGGTATGCATTATAAGGAGTGGAATACACTACTGTCGTCTGTCTTGCCTTCAAACTGGGTCTCTTCAAGGCTAGAGTGCAGGGTAGAGAGAGAGAGTGTAAGGTGACTTCTAGACCTTTGTGCTCCATCTTCGGGCACATCGTCACTTACCAACAGGTGAAATCGTAGTCAAACAAAGGTATATCAATGTTAAAAAATAATGCATATGTCATGGAACAAAGCTGAGAAAACTACGACTGCAACCGATTATATTATTGTGTGCATCGGTGAACTTAGAACAAATAAGTGGTTTTTGCTATGAATTCTCAGGGATGGCTTAATACTAATTTTATACTAATTTCCTTTTATTACACCAAAAGCGTAAGTGAAAGGTGTAATAAAAGGTCGTCCGAAAGCGAGATGGCTCGACGACATCGTATCCGTCGCAGGAATTACCTGGTTGAGAGACGCACAGGACAGAGGAGGCTGGCAAAAGAGAAAGGAGGCCTATACCCAGCAGTGGGTGATTCCGGGCTGAGATGATGATGATGAGGATGCCACCAAACCTTTGAGACCTTACCAAGAAGTAAATATCTTAGTTCATTAGTTTATTTATCTAATAAAGGAAACCGCTGAGTATTACCTATGTATGTACCAACTTGAAAGTCTTGCACTCGATCGATGGTTGAAAGAACTGAAGTTGAGCAATTAGCCAGCAGATACCTTACAATTTCCTTGTGACTTTGAAACACTGATTAATTCAAGCTAGTTCACATAGAAATGCTCCCAGAACACTCTAGAGTAATAACAATAAAGCTATACAGCTAGGTCGCTAGTAAGCAGAATTTTGATAGTTCCGCATTTTAGTGTTCACTATTTTTCCCACTTGGTCACTGGATGGTTATATAATAAATAAAATAAATATAAATAATGCTGGACAGCTCACACAACATTATCTAGCCCCAAGCTAAGCTGACCTTGTTTTATGGTTACTAGATAACTGATATACTTACAGGCACATGAGACTTTTCATCTTTATGTCTCAGGGTGGCGGGCGCAGTGCAATGCCAGATAGGGCGCGTCCTAGGTGGACGTGACTTATGAGGTAATGCACTGTTCATAGGCAGAGGTTACCGCCTAACATCAGGTGGGCCATTTGCTTGTTCCGTCATTCTAGTAGTATAGTAGTGGGGGGGGGGGGGGGGGGGGGGGGTTGTTTGTGGTTATTTATGTTTGATGGTACTTTTTTCGACGATAAAAAACATTTCTGGAAAATTGCTTATACCAATATAATTGGCAATTCAATTCAGTTCGTAGTTTAAAAAAATACATTCAAAGAAGTTCGTCTCGAGCTAACTTCGCCTACTATGTCGAATATGTCGGATATGTTGAATATATCGAATATATCGAATTTGACAAAATATGGCGTATATGTCGAGAATTTCGACATAATGTTTCTCTTACCGATTAAGCTCATATACACACACGCCTATTATATTTGGTGCTAACTATATGGCGATTGAATGATCCATTCGAAAGTTATCGTGGAAAAATTGATCTAGATAGAAAAACGCACGTAAAAATATAAAAAGGTTTCGTAAGTATGCTTTATCTTAGTACCTATGGGGGTTTTTGGAGCGACAAATCGTTCTAGATATAAAAACGCACATAAAAAAAAAAAAAAATTTGCTAGTCTGTGTCGTCAATACAGAATAGTAGATACTCCACCCCGAGCGCCCGAGTTCGAATTTTGAATAAGCTTATTCTGAATTTAAATATATAATACTGGCTAAAAAGGAGCATTATAGAGAAGGCACTAACTAAACATATTTTTTTTGCGAAAAATAGTTTTTTCAATACATGTATTTATGTAATTTGTGATTGGATCTGTGTTGTTGGTAGATGTCGTCGAAGGGTAGATGTATATTGTTCCAGCATTTCGAAGCAGCATACCGATAGCTGCCACCTTAGAGTATTGCGGCTTCCGTACCAGAGTGCTTGATGGCTGCCACAAAACTATCGTTGGTTCTATGGCGAGGACAAAGTATAGCTAAACCATACAAATATGGCGGTACTTATTTTAATCTTATTCCAAAAAGTAAAGTTGCGAATTGAAGGTTATTCAAAAAACCGTGACTAGTAATGTATGGAGAAATGTGAGCTCATCGTGGAATGGGACAACGAAATAGGACAAAAGCACGCGACATACGCTAATCTCATGTGGGTTTGTGCACAATGACAGTTTCAAAAGAGGAAGACGAGTGACAAACTTTCTGGGCTGGTCCTACTCAACTGAGTCTGCTGACTCACCCGTACTTCACTTGGAACAATGTCGAGAACGCTTGTGTTCTAGTATAGACCTAAAACGCATCAAAATGCCTTCTTGTGTATTTAAAAAGTGCTTCAATCACTCCGGGAAGAAAAATAAAATTCATGGAGATACGTAAGTACACGTAAGTACTTACACTCCAAAGTACTTACTTACTTACTTACTTTTTCTTACTTTCCACTCGTAAGTACAGTTACAAACGTTATTTAGCTGAAAAATATAGACTCTGTTGATTAAATACCGACCACATCGCCATATTTGAGAGAGCGAGATAGACAATATGGAGACTTCGGTACGGCGGCCTGCAATGCTCTAAGTACGAGTCGACTAACTACAGTCGGGGAGTTCCGAATCAGACATTCGTGCGACGCCGAGCCGGCCCGAGTCAACCGGAGCCCAAGTGTATTATAATGACTGCTATGTTAGAGCGTCACTCGTCTTCCTCTTTTGAAAATGTCATGTGCAAGTAATGTGAATTTTCCGATTACTCATCTCCAAGAAGGTTTGCGGAAAACAAAACAAAATACCACGACTGATGCTGGGAAATATTAATGGCATTCAAAACAGCTCGTTTGTGTCTCCCGACGAGGCTAGTAAACAGGAACAGTTGATGAATAACAAATGGATTATTCGGGTGTTCGCCGAAAATAACGTACAAATCTTTTGCAAAGGAAATCTCTTGATGACGGATATTGTTTGTAATGAATATAAGTGAACAAGATAGACCTAAAATGAGATGTAAATGGGTCGTATTCATGGAGGCGTCATTCGTTCGTGCCGTGATCGAATTCGGAAGTCATAAATTAATGAACAAAGAGATACAATACGTTTTTAGGGTTCCGTAGTCAAAGACAAGGAACCCTTATGGATTCGTCATGTCTGTCTGTCTGTGTGTAACCCCCATAACTTCTAAAATAAGAGAATGATAAAACTAAAAAAAAAAATATGTACATTACCATGTAAACTTTCACTCAAAATTGGTTTGAACGAGATCTAGTAAGTAGTTTTTTTTTAATACGTCATTAATCGTAATCCATCCAAGAACTTTTATATTATGTTACTTGCTGCTACGGAACCCTTCATGGGCGAGTCCGACACGCACTTGGCCGCTTTTTTCATTATAAAGGAGAAGTCAAAAGTGGTATAATATTCCGAGAAAATTCCATCAGTACGAAATATATCTCAAAAAAAAGCTTATTTATTGGGCTACTCGAATATATTAATTTTATATTTTATAGAACCTCCATTTCCGAGAAAATAATAAAAAAAATCTTGAAGGGAAAACATAATGAAACAAAGATGCCCCAACCACACGTAAGTAATTGTGTAGTTTATGCAATACTTCCCAACATACCTACTTTGAGGTTTTACTAAAACGAAGTAGGTACGGAAAAATCACTCAAATCGAGCGCGGGAAGATATTTTAATAATAACGCGACAACACGGTACGAAGGTAGGATCATAGAGGAAAGTAATATATGGGGGTAGGATAGCCGTATGAAAAGTTATCTGTGGTCTTCTGTCTGCCGCCAAATTCAAGCACCTTACTGCCGCCTGCATGGACGTAGTATGCCGCCTGCATACTACGCCTGGGCGTATGAATACCTCGGAATAATAAATAAAATAAATAAATAATAATTCT
Organism: Operophtera brumata; assembly: GCA_932527175.1. Lineage (NCBI taxonomy): Eukaryota > Metazoa > Arthropoda > Insecta > Lepidoptera > Geometridae > Operophtera > Operophtera brumata. The sequence goes on from OW052234.1 coordinate 20,923,931, forward strand.
GGACAGTTCACACAACATTATCTAGCCCCAAGCTAAGCAGAGCTTGTGTTATGGGTACTAGATAACTGATATACTTAATACAATATATTACATAGATAGATATTTTTTATTATACATAGAAAATACCCAGAACACCCTAAACAAATATCTGCGATCGCACAAATATTTGTTCAGAGTGCGGGAATCGAACCCGCAACCTTCTGCGTCGCAGGCCGAGCTTCGCCCGCCGCGCCACAGAGGTCGTCGAAAAAGAACTAAAGCAACATTCATGATGAATACTAAGTCCATGGCCGCCTGTCTCGCTAGCTAGAGAGTATTAAAATTAAATAGTCTGCCTGCCAAAGAGAATCAAGTTCACCTTTTGGGAGTGTTGCAAGTTCTAAACTTTTGTTTGCACAACACAACAGTTAAAACAGGTTTAAAAAAAAACGGAGGTACCTTTATTATTTATCATAAGCTTAAAAATAGCCAAATAATATGACCTTTCTCCGTAAATAGCTATTATGTTGATAAGAATTTCGAGTTATTTTTATACCGGCCTCCATATATTTTTTGGACATCTCCTTTAAAAACGTATTCCTTGCAGGAAAGTATTTCTTGGCCATTTTCTCACTGGATAGAAAAAAAGCCAGCGGCAAAACACTAAAATGTAAGAATTCATATTATCTAGAAACGATTTTATTACAATGAGCCTAGTAGGTAGTAGTATATAGTGGAGCTTTTTTGGTGAAAGAGTTCGTCCGGGGAAGTATTACCTCCATTCCTATTGCTGCTGCAAAACAGTATTGCGCGCATTGCTGTGTTCCGGTTTGAAGATTTTGGGTGCCGGTGAAATTACAGGCACATGAGACTTTTTCATCTTTATGTCTTAGGGTGGCGGGCGCAGTGAAATGCCACATAGGGCGCGTCCTAGGTGGATATGAGTGACCTATGAGGTAATGCATTGTTAAAGGCAGAGGTTACCGCTTTACATCAGGTGGGGCCATCTGCTTGTTCCGTCAATCACGCAGTTAAAAAAACCCCTATGAAACCTTAAATCCCAAACATATATTATCCTAACACATAACATTACATTTACAGGTGAGATAGTAGTCAAACAAAGGTCTATCAGTGTTAAAAAAAAAACTAGTGACCTGTTATACAGGTTAGGTAACAGCTCTCAATTATTAAGATAATTAGATTTAAGGTTAACCTTGTGCTAGATTTAAGAGAGAGAAATATTTTTTTATTTATTGCTTAGCTTGTTGCTCTTTACTGGTTAATCGTTTGTATTACATATATATTTCTGTATGAAATTAATCAGTCCAAACAAGAATCGGTTCAAAACGGAATCCGTCTAACAAGGAATCTGGCGAAAAAGGCCTTAATCGCTTTTGTCAGTTCTGCGAGCCACTTGCACCTACTACAAAATACAAAATATGTATATTCTTTTAAACCTCTTAAATAAAACTCTTGAAACAACCGATTTGCTGGTTGCCCCAGAGAAATTGTCTATTCGATCTAGTGAGTTCGTGTTTGCCAAGTATTTCTCCAGAGCAGTAAACTTCTCTGCGGTGAAGTGCAAAATGTAAATGTTAGTCTGCAGCGATCATTTCGAACCTCGACCAATAAAACCCGTCATCTGATGCAGCCATGCAGCCTCTTGAAAGAATGTCTGCGAGGAATGTCCGCTTAGTTAATGGGGGCACCACACTGTGGCTGGTTCATGTTACTGACGTTGTAGAGAGTACTCGAGTTAACCACTGTTGTATTAATATTATAGTGTAGATACGCTCAAGTAAACTGTTACGAAGCTCGCTTTTATTAATTTATACATGAGAAAAAATCTTGCAACTGAATTTTCAGTGAAATTTCAGCATTCAACATCATCGTCATCAACGTAACTTTTTTTTTTTATACTACTTGGTTGACGGATCAAGCAAGAGGCCCACCTGATGTTAAGCGGTAACCTCTGCCTATGAACAGTGCATTACCTCATATATCACGTCCACCTAGGACGCAATCTATGTGGCATTGCACTGCGCCCACCACCCTGAGACCTAAAGATGAAAAGTCTCATGTGCCTGTTATTTCACCGGCACCCTTACCCTTCAAACCGGAACACAGCAATGCGAGCACTACTGCTTTGCGGCAGAAATAGGTATGGTGGTAGTACTTCCCCGGACGAACTCTTTCACAAAAAAGCTCTACTACTACAAAACAACAAACTACTACTATAAACTTATCATAAACATTCTGCTCCTAATTTTCCTAATTTTTGTAATATTTTCTTCAAATATAAATGGTATCATCCCGGAGATATAATCTATTCAATAAATATATAACCTAGGGACGCTTCCATCTGGTAGTGATTTGGATTGGTTGAGCTACCCTTAGTCGCTTGCAGCGGTCTTCAGTTTCTTTTTTTTATCATACATAGACCCTCGATTGACCGCGATCTCATCTGTTCGTAAGTGACGATGCGTAAAAAATGCGTAAAAAAATGCGTAAAAAAAATATGTACATTACCATGTAAACTTTCACTCAAAATTGGTTTGAACGAGATCTAGTAAGTAGTTTTTTTTAATACGTCATTAATCGTAATCCATCCAAGAACTTTTATATTATGTTACTTGCTGCTACGGAACCCTTCATGGGCGAGTCCGACACGCACTTGGCCGCTTTTTTCATTATAAAGGAGAAGTCAAAAGTGGTATAATATTCCGAGAAAATTCCATCAGTACGAAATATATCTCAAAAAAAAGCTTATTTATTGGGCTACTCGAATATATTAATTTTATATTTTATAGAACCTCCATTTCCGAGAAAATAATAAAAAAAATCTTGAAGGGAAAACATAATGAAACAAAGATGCCCCAACCACACGTAAGTAATTGTGTAGTTTATGCAATACTTCCCAACATACCTACTTTGAGGTTTTACTAAAACGAAGTAGGTACGGAAAAATCACTCAAATCGAGCGCGGGAAGATATTTTAATAATAACGCGACAACACGGTACGAAGGTAGGATCATAGAGGAAAGTAATATATGGGGGTAGGATAGCCGTATGAAAAGTTATCTGTGGTCTTCTGTCTGCCGCCAAATTCAAGCACCTTACTGCCGCCTGCATGGACGTAGTATGCCGCCTGCATACTACGCCTGGGCGTATGAATACCTCGGAATAATAAATAAAATAAATAAATAATAATTCTGGACAGTTCACACAACATTATCTAGCCCCAAGCTAAGCAGAGCTTGTGTTATGGGTACTAGATAACTGATATACTTAATACAATATATTACATAGATAGATATTTTTTATTATACATAGAAAATACCCAGAACACCCTAAACAAATATCTGCGATCGCACAAATATTTGTTCAGAGTGCGGGAATCGAACCCGCAACCTTCTGCGTCGCAGGCCGAGCTTCGCCCGCCGCGCCACAGAGGTCGTCGAAAAAGAACTAAAGCAACATTCATGATGAATACTAAGTCCATGGCCGCCTGTCTCGCTAGCTAGAGAGTATTAAAATTAAATAGTCTGCCTGCCAAAGAGAATCAAGTTCACCTTTTGGGAGTGTTGCAAGTTCTAAACTTTTGTTTGCACAACACAACAGTTAAAACAGGTTTAAAAAAAAACGGAGGTACCTTTATTATTTATCATAAGCTTAAAAATAGCCAAATAATATGACCTTTCTCCGTAAATAGCTATTATGTTGATAAGAATTTCGAGTTATTTTTATACCGGCCTCCATATATTTTTTGGACATCTCCTTTAAAAACGTATTCCTTGCAGGAAAGTATTTCTTGGCCATTTTCTCACTGGATAGAAAAAAAGCCAGCGGCAAAACACTAAAATGTAAGAATTCATATTATCTAGAAACGATTTTATTACAATGAGCCTAGTAGGTAGTAGTATATAGTGGAGCTTTTTTGGTGAAAGAGTTCGTCCGGGGAAGTATTACCTCCATTCCTATTGCTGCTGCAAAACAGTATTGCGCGCATTGCTGTGTTCCGGTTTGAAGATTTTGGGTGCCGGTGAAATTACAGGCACATGAGACTTTTTCATCTTTATGTCTTAGGGTGGCGGGCGCAGTGAAATGCCACATAGGGCGCGTCCTAGGTGGATATGAGTGACCTATGAGGTAATGCATTGTTAAAGGCAGAGGTTACCGCTTTACATCAGGTGGGGCCATCTGCTTGTTCCGTCAATCACGCAGTTAAAAAAACCCCTATGAAACCTTAAATCCCAAACATATATTATCCTAACACATAACATTACATTTACAGGTGAGATAGTAGTCAAACAAAGGTCTATCAGTGTTAAAAAAAAAACTAGTGACCTGTTATACAGGTTAGGTAACAGCTCTCAATTATTAAGATAATTAGATTTAAGGTTAACCTTGTGCTAGATTTAAGAGAGAGAAATATTTTTTTATTTATTGCTTAGCTTGTTGCTCTTTACTGGTTAATCGTTTGTATTACATATATATTTCTGTATGAAATTAATCAGTCCAAACAAGAATCGGTTCAAAACGGAATCCGTCTAACAAGGAATCTGGCGAAAAAGGCCTTAATCGCTTTTGTCAGTTCTGCGAGCCACTTGCACCTACTACAAAATACAAAATATGTATATTCTTTTAAACCTCTTAAATAAAACTCTTGAAACAACCGATTTGCTGGTTGCCCCAGAGAAATTGTCTATTCGATCTAGTGAGTTCGTGTTTGCCAAGTATTTCTCCAGAGCAGTAAACTTCTCTGCGGTGAAGTGCAAAATGTAAATGTTAGTCTGCAGCGATCATTTCGAACCTCGACCAATAAAACCCGTCATCTGATGCAGCCATGCAGCCTCTTGAAAGAATGTCTGCGAGGAATGTCCGCTTAGTTAATGGGGGCACCACACTGTGGCTGGTTCATGTTACTGACGTTGTAGAGAGTACTCGAGTTAACCACTGTTGTATTAATATTATAGTGTAGATACGCTCAAGTAAACTGTTACGAAGCTCGCTTTTATTAACTTATACATGAGAAAAAATCTTGCAACTGAATTTTCAGTGAAATTTCAGCATTCAACATCATCATCATCAACGTAACATTTTTTTTTTTATACTACTTGGTTGACGGATCAAGCAAGAGGCCCACCTGATGTTAAGCGGTAACCTCTGCCTATGAACAGTGCATTACCTCATAGATCACGTCCACCTAGGACGCAATCTATGTGGCATTGCACTGCGCCCACCACCCTGAGACCTAAAGATGAAAAGTCTCATGTGCCTGTAATTTCACCCTTCAAACCGGAACACAGCAATGCGAGCACTACTGCTTTGCGGCAGAAATAGGTATGGTGGTAGTACTTCCCCGGACGAACTCTTTCACAAAAAAGCTCTACTACTACAAAACAACAAACTACTACTATAAACTTATCATAAACATTCTGCTCCTAATTTTCCTAATTTTTGTAATATTTTCTTCAAATATAAATGGTATCATCCCGGAGATATAATCTATTGAATAAATATATAACCTAGGGACGCTTCCATCTGGTAGTGATTTGGATTGGTTGAGCTACCCTTAGTCGCTTGCAGCGGTCTTCAGTTTCTTTTTTTTATCATACATAGACCCTCGATTGACCGCGATCTCATCTGTTCGTAAGTGACGATGCGGCCGACATTGACGCACGAAGGTCTAGAAGGCACCTATTCACTCGAGAGTTTCTCGTACGTTTCTTAAAGAGAAACCATTCGCTACTATATCACAAGCAATAATCGCCATAACACAATCGTATCAAAATGTTTACATGCAGGCAAGAACTAAAATCTCCCCTACGATTATGTCATACGAGATTCGCATATGACTTATCGCTAGGCGATAATTGCCTATGTTTGTTTACACAACAAAAGTATAGTAAGCAGATTCTTGCTTATGAGAGTCTCGACTTGTATAAACACGATCTCTTGTGACATATTTTCAAGTTGATACGAGTATCGTACAAATCAGTTTGAATCGTTTTTAGTGCGAGATTTGTCAGTCGAGTTTTAAGTGATTACTAGTATATTGTTCGTAAACATACCTATAAATTGAGTAAATTAAGTATATATATATAAATTGAGTTTTCGTAACCCGAAACATATTTTTGAATGTCTCTTCATCTTCCAATTGTAATTCAAGGCACAACGTGTTAGATGCTCCCAAATCATTTCTTCTCGTTATCCATTTTTTTACCCAACACCTTTTCTTCTTTTTCCGTTTAATTAATTCTTGCCTTAGAAGAGCAGATATAATAAAAACACCTTCGCGCACTGCACTCATGGTAGCAACTGGCATAAAATCTCGAAATATGATTATTGCTTTGAAATTCTGTTTACACGGACATAATAATATTCCATTGCAAGGCAATTGTCGCCCAAGGCAACTTCGAGACGAGAAACTCTCCCCGTCTAAATGGCTCTATATTATAGTTTTCAGGGAAGACAGACGACGGCAACTTCTTTTATTCTTTAGCTGTACGCATTACAAAGGTGGAACCGAAACGCTTAGTGCGAATTGCGGGAATACTGATGACTTGAGGTAAGGATGGTACTGAGCCGTGCGCCTGCTTGTCGTATGATGAAAAGAAGATGGTGGGATCAGATCATGAAGCTCCTGGGCTTCCTTTGTTTTTGCTATAGACACATGCTAACTAGAGATAGGTACCTACATTGCTCTTTTGTAAAAAAATACTGAATCCAAAATTTGATCATTTCCTATGCTCAACCGCGGACTGGGGGGTTAGTACGAGAATTTGACAGTATTCGAAACTATATGAAGTTTCGTTTCCTTCCATACATTTACTACCAGCGTCCCTAGCGAAAACGAGGAGAAAACTAAGGACGCTGTCAGAAAATGTATTGAAGGAAACGAAACTTCATATAGTTTCGAAAACTGTCAAATTCTCGTACTAAGGGTACTGAACTTCAGAGGTTTGCGCGTGGCAACTAATACATAATTTATTTTCATGACAGAATACAATGTAATGAAACAGAATATAAAGTATTTTAGGGTTAAGCTCGCCTTTGTACATGTCCTCTATGTAAGTTGTTTTTCTTCTCTGTTTGTGTGTACTATGAAGAATAACGAATGTAAGTTTTAGAAAAAATACGACTGTACACGACGTAATTTATTATTCTCTATTAGAATGTAAAGTGTTTATTTATTTATTTTATTAATCTAGGATTCACATTTATCTTATAGTTAGTTTTAAGCTATGCTGTTCTGAAACCAATTTGAATCCACATTTTGTATTCGGATCATTTACAAAGTAGCTATAGGTACGCATGCAAGGTAACAATACGGCAGGAAAGCCGGTTATATAACTTTACATAGGTATTTTATCTGTGACATAGGTAAATTAATTACATTACTCTGAATAAATCGGAAAGTATACTCACAAAAACAATTTATTTACTTAAATTTTAAAAATACAAACAAATTAAAACAAACAAAAACTTAGGTAAGATAAATATTAGGTAGGGGTGTCGGTAGTGTATTTGTGGTGTGTGAAATGTGTGTATATTGTGAGATGTACAAGTAAGTAGATATATGGCAAACATATATATATATATATAATCATTTATATGCAGAAATAATAATACAATTAATACAAGGTATAAACAAAATACATATGAAACAGTTGTGCTACCTGAAGACCGCTGCTAGATAAATAATTGGTATGCATTATAAGGAGTGGAATACACTACTGTCGTCTGTCTTGCCTTCAAACTGGGTCTCTTCAAGGCTAGAGTGCAGGGTAGAGAGAGAGAGTGTAAGGTGACTTCTAGACCTTTGTGCTCCATCTTCGGGCACATCGTCACTTACCAACAGGTGAAATCGTAGTCAAACAAAGGTATATCAATGTTAAAAAATAATGCATATGTCATGGAACAAAGCTGAGAAAACTACGACTGCAACCGATTATATTATTGTGTGCATCGGTGAACTTAGAACAAATAAGTGGTTTTTGCTATGAATTCTCAGGGATGGCTTAATACTAATTTTATACTAATTTCCTTTTATTACACCAAAAGCGTAAGTGAAAGGTGTAATAAAAGGTCGTCCGAAAGCGAGATGGCTCGACGACATCGTATCCGTCGCAGGAATTACCTGGTTGAGAGACGCACAGGACAGAGGAGGCTGGCAAAAGAGAAAGTAGGCCTATACCAAGCAGTGGGTGATTCCGGGCTGAGATGATGATGATGAGGATGCCACCAAACCTTTGAGACCTTACCAAGAAGTAAATATCTTAGTTCATTAGTTTATTTATCTAATAAAGGAAACCGCTGAGTATTACCTATGTATGTACCAACTTGAAAGTCTTGCACTCGATCGATGGTTGAAAGAACTGAAGTTGAGCAATTAGCCAGCAGATACCTTACAATTTCCTTGTGACATTGAAACACTGATTAATTCAAGCTAGTTCACATAGAAGTGCTCCCAGAACACTCTAGAGTAATAACAATAAAGCTATACAGCTAGGTCGCTAGTAAGCAGAATTTTGATAGTTCCGCATTTTAGTGTTCACTATTTTTCCCACTTGGTCACTGGATGGTTATATAATAAATAAAATAAATATAAATAATGCTGGACAGCTCACACAACATTATCTAGCCCCAAGCTAAGCTGACCTTGTTTTATGGTTACTAGATAACTGATATACTTACAGGCACATGAGACTTTTCATCTTTATGTCTCAGGGTGGCGGGCGCAGTGCAATGCCAGATAGGGCGCGTCCTAGGTGGACGTGACTTATGAGGTAATGCACTGTTCATAGGCAGAGGTTACCGCCTAACATCAGGTGGGCCATTTGCTTGTTCCGTCATTCTAGTAGTATAAAAAAAAAAAAACTTAATGCAATACATTACATAGATAGATATTTTTTATTATACATAGAAAATACCCAGAATACCCTGAACAAATATCTGCGATCACACAAAAAAAAAGCGAGGTGGGAATCGAACCCGAAACCTCCTGCGTCGCAGGCCAACCTTCGCCCGCCGCGCCAAAGAGGTCGTACAATACTCGTATTATGCCTTTCTCTAGACCATTCATCAATTATGAATAAACGACCGAAGCGAGTTCTATGTGGTTACTAGAGGGGTGGCTTTTAGGGGGGGGGTTGTTTGAGGTTATTTATGTTTGATGGTACTTTTTTCGACGATAAAAAACATTTCTGGAAAATTGCTTATACCAATATAATTGGCAATTCAATTCAGTTCGTAGTTTAAAAAAATACATTCAAAGAAGTTCGTCTCGAGCTAACTTCGCCTACTATGTCGAATATGTCGGATATGTTGAATATATCGAATATGTCGAATTTGACAAAATATGGCGTATATGTCGAGAATTTCGACATAATGATTCTCTTACTGATTAAGCTCATATACACACTCGCCTATTATATTTGGTGCTAACTATATGGCGATTGAATGATCCATTCGAAAGTTATCGTGGAACAAAGTCCCATCAAACATAGATACTCACATAACATAGGGAAGCTAACCCCTCAAGTTCACAGAAATCATGGCTTCTTTCCCCCAGCAACTTTATCTGTCGATGGTAGAAGACAGATTTGATATCCTCAGACACCTGATTATTTTTTCCTACAGCCCAATTGCGGGTAGGTTGTCACTACTCTTCACCAGAATGAATTCCATCGCGCTCGTGTTCCGGCAGACATTTTAATTAATATTTTGCTTCTTAATTAAATAACGTTGCAAAAACTAAACTCTGAGCAAACGTCCATTAAAGACGAGATTACTTGAAACTTGATTTAAAATCACAACGGGAGAACCAAAAGTTGTTTATACAGTTTCCGGACATCAGACTAAATCGTGGGTAAGTGTCGTGTTTGATTAAACGATATTATAACTGTCCGACCGGGGTTCACTATTCGAAATCGAATGCCTTTTGATCTAATAGCATATACTCGAACACGATCACTCGATGGTGTAATAAATCGATGAATCATGAGCTCGAGCGTTTACCACGTCGATGCTTCAAAATCTCGAAAGAACATAAGCTCGAAGGCTCGACGGCGTGAAAGCTTATTATCTTGAAGCATCATATCACGAAAGATTCACCAAATCGAAATAAGTAGAATTACAAGAGATTGTGAAGTTTTTTTAGACCTAATGGAGGGGGAAGGGAAGGGGAAAAGATAACAACTGGATGGAGTGGATAATAAGCTTTCACGCCGTCGACCCTTCGAGCTTATGTTCTTTCGAGATTTTGAAGCATCGACGTGGTAAACGCTCGAGCTCATGATTCATCGATTTATTACACCATCGAGTGATCGTGTTCGAGTATATGCTATTAGATCAAAAGGCATTCGATTTCGAATAGTGAACCCGTCTGACTTCGTTTGCGATTTATCGGGATAATAAGTAGACTATAGCTCAATACAGGGCGTAATATTAATATGTAGACCAAATTTCGCCGAAATCACTTTCTGATTAACAAATAGGTATCTCTTCTCAGTCGTTGCACTCTTGACAGAGCGGTCGTGGTCGTCATGTGTGTATTATTAGGGGCTGTTGTTGCTCGCCTTACAGTATCTGGCCATTTATGCCTATTCGTGGACATCCTTGTGCATTCATATAGGTTGCCACCAACTGCAGACTTGATCTGGTTGGTCCAACGCATGGGCGACCTTCCGCAACAAATATACAAACATTCAAAAATCCAAACTTTGTAAAATCTGATATTAACGGGATGGTTGCTGCAGGTCACCTTGTTGCTATTAGGCTGCCGCATACTTTTATTTTTACGTCCATGATTTGATTAAATTCTGTCATTTGCATTATTATTCTTGCAGAAACGTCAAAAAAATGCAAATTGCAAAAAAAAAAGAGTCCGTCATGGCAGTCTAATGCGCATTGGCAATGCCTCTGGTATTGCAGATGTCAATAGGCGACGGTAACTGCTTACCATAAGGCGGGCCGTATGCCAGTTTGTTGAGCCATTGCATAAAAACAAACCTCATTGGTTACACGAAATCAAGCGAATGCAAACGCACTACAAAACAAATATTATGTGCCACAAGTGTCAAGAACTGTAAGGTCATAAAATTACATATAAGATGAAAACATAACAAGGTACATTTAGCGAACCTTTCATAACGAAGGAGTTTCACATGTCGACTCTCAGCCATATAAGCCGGTGCCGAAACTTAATAAGCCTCCACGGCTTCGCTCATAACATTATCTTGTTCTCTCAGGGCGTCTTAAGGCATTAGTACATAGGCCTGGGCGTCATAAGGCTACACGATGCTCAAGTTGATTACTGAAGCGCGCTGTCAGTCTTCTTCTTCTTCGTATCGTTGGTTCCCATATATAACTAGTGGTTCGCCCCGAACTGAGTCCTCGCGAATACACGCGATTTAGGTAGGTTACCACATTTATTTCGAAAAAATATCTATGTACGTGAGTAGGTATATCCACATAAAATGAACGTACTTGTCGGTTCAAAAAGGTAGACCTACAACGTCGTTCAAATTCCTAGAAACGGGAGGTCAACAATGGATGTTATACTGGTTATTGTTTTATAGATTACAAGTTTCGAATTTCTTTTATTTTAGACTTTTCTCAGTATTTGTGTCATAAAAGCTACAGACATAACAAATTTTAGCGTTGTAGGATTAGTATTTTTGATTTACCCTAATATCTCAAAAACTACATAAGATAAAAATATATAAAAATAGTTTTGAAATGTCCGGGGCTTTCATATGACTCCCTATTTAATCTGATATTCTCAGGTTTTTTTAAACGACAGCTTCGACAGCATTTTCAGTGGCCTCGCACAGGACATTTAGGGTTGGGTGGGGTGGGTTAGGTGTTGGTGCACAGTGGACAGGACAGCAAGTGAGGCATCGTCTGAGTAGTCACATTTTGCCTCGTCGGAATACCCACATTTAAATAAGTTATAGCTGCAGCGGCCCACCTGACTCTGGAGTCGGTTCAGGGATTTTCGGGTGGACCATTCATGTCCGAAGGGAGCTTCTCTGCAGGTACAACGTGGTCAGCAAGGGGAGGGTCGCTGGGGAGGGTCGGGAGAGGCGCTGTCGGTTTGATGGAATAGCAACGCTTCTGTTGTTTGAGTCAGGTTTTCTCATTATGTTCAAAAGCAAATAAATAAAGAGATAAAAAAACAGTCTAATTCTGTTACTATCTTACTCATTAAATTTCAAGTATTTAAGAAAGTGTCAGAGAGCCCTCGCGAAACGAAAGTGAAAATCACGAAAAACAATTTTTAATATAAGTAAGTAAAACTACTAGGTTATTTACAGCAATATACTTAATTTGTTACTCTTATCGTTTTATTCAACGTAAAGAAGAAATATTTTAGAAGCGCATTTTAAAAGGAAGTTTACCATTCGATGAATAACTAAATAACAGTACAGCAGTCCTTATCTAGAGCCGTAGTATTATAATACTACTGAGTATATATAGGTAATCAATAGTTTTCTGTATTGAGGCTGATTGATATTTTTATTTGCGGCTAAGAGTAGTTTTATAGGGGACTCGAAATTTGAAAAATCATGACCCCACCATGTCCTCCCGTGGATGTCGTAAAAGCCAACTAAGGGATTACCCGGATTTGTTAGAAAGATTCGTTGGTATTAGATTTGTCCTGGCTGCTAGCTTATTAAGGAGTTTGTTTTTACTGGAAGAAAGCGTTAGTCAAGTCAATCCTGGGAAGCAATGGCGGCGATGAGCTCACCACTTGTTACGTCTATATTCCCACGACGACGGTGAAAAGAGGCCTATTGAGACTATGCCTACGGCTCTGCCTACCCCTATCGAGGAAAAAGGCGTGTGTCTATGTATTTTTTTTTTTTTTATACTACTTTGATGTCGGTACAAGCAAGAGGCCCACCTGATGTTAAGCGGTAACCTCTGCCTATGAACAGTGTATTAACCTCATAGGTCACGTCCACCTAGGACGCACCCTATGTGGCATTGCACTGCGCCCGCCACCCTGAGACATAGATGAAAAGTCTCATGTGCCTGTAATTTCACTGTTCCGGTTTGAAGGGTAAGGGGCACCCTTACCCTTCAAACCGGAACACAGCAATGCGAGCACTACTGCTTTGCGGCAGAAATAATTATGGTGGTAGTACTTCCCCGGGCGAACTCTTTCACAAAAAAGCTCTACTACTACTATGTATGTATTGCGATCATTTTAGGCTATCTATTCCATAGCATCCTCCCTCGGGTTCGCCTGATAGCTGCAAATAAAAATAAATAAATCTCATCACACTATTGTTATGAATGCGACAGTTTGTGAGTGTGTTTGTTACTTCTTCACGCTGAAACGGCTGGACGAATTTGGATGAAATTTGGAATAGAGATAGCTGGACTCCTGGAATAACACTAAGGCTTTTTTATCCTGATATTCTTACTGGTTCGAGACTTATGCGGATAACACCGCGGGGCGCAGCTAGTAATTAATAAAAATGTGTTCCGGGTCTTATGTGTACTTATATGCGTTTCCCTAAACTATCTGCGTAACTCCTGCGGTACTCTCTCACAGTTATTATTATCTAAGTTGCCAAGTGGGTAGCGGTCAGAAGGTTCAAACTCCGGAAGTTTAGCTAACGATTGATTAACCAAGGATCGAAGTTAGTTTCCGGTAGATTGGGGCACTTTGTATTACGGTTTTGTAACTTATGACCGAGTCTGGCCCTCTTAGGGTGCTTTACGGTTTTGTGGCTTTATTACTTTGTAACGTAAGATTACGAACCGTATTTTCGGTAGCGCTCAATATTATAAACAGTTAAACTAGCTTAAGGTTGGGTATGCAGCAAAATTTTATTTTGTATTTTTTTTATACTACTAGAATGACGGAACTAGCAGATGGCCCACCTGATGTTAAGCGGTAACCTCTGCCTATGAACAGTGCATTACCTCATAGGTCACGTCCACCTAGGAAGCGCCCTATGTGGCATTGCACTGCGCCTGCCACCCTGAGACATAAAGGTGAAAAGTCTCATGTGCCTGTAATTTCACCGGCATCCTTCAAACCGGAACACAGCAATGCGAGCACTACTGCTTTGCGGCAGAAATAGGTATGGTGGTAGTACTTTCCTGGATGAACTCTTACACAAAAAGCCCTACTACTACTAAAAATCGTAGATTTGATTTTTAATAGACTAAATCAAGTACAATATTCAAATTTATAATATGCATGGATACTACATCATAATTCCGTGGGATCACTGTACCAGAAACACAATAAGACAATATTATCTCGATAGAAAACAAACCCAAAGTTAAATATATTTTTTGCCTAGATTACTATGCATCTGTGCCGAAATATGGCAAACAATCAAAACTAAAAAATCATGGTAAATATCCCGTTTCCAGTAAAAAGTATGTACATAACCATAATAGTTTCAAAAGTTAAAAAATATATTCACATAACCTACCTACAAAATGAGGTCAACAGTTCTTTAGTTACCGTCGGAAAAACACACATACCAACATACAAATACATACATACAAAAACACACTACCTAGCCTCATTCTTTTATCACCTCTTTTTAGTCGGGTTTAAAAACAGATATCTGATCTAACTCGGTTTTTTTTTCTGTCTTATGATTGCAAGAAAGTGTAGGTAACTAGTTTAATCTAGAACGGAAATTTCAAACTTGGGTGATCCTCAAGTTAGGTGATTCTCAAGTTGCTGAAGACGTTCAAAGGCAAACTGGCGAGCGTTGTACGTGACTTAGTTTCAAGAAGGTAAAGAACTAAACTACAGAACCCGAACAATCCTCGGGAATTCAAGTTGCATGAGCAAACGGGCAAGCGACGCAGCACGACAGTGTAAGGGCCGAAACATAATAAACCGCCGCTAAAATCGGCAGTGACGCCCGCCACTGGGATTCGCGCCGCGGTGTGATTCCAGTGTTCAGACGTCATGTGGGTCTAGTTTTATGTTTAAGTTTAAATCCCTATGGGTATTTTTTGTGTTTTATTCTTTTTTTATGAAATATTTCTTTTTTTTTGTTTACAATCTAATATTTTTTATTTTTTATTTTTTATTTCTATTAAGTGTGTGTTTGTGCTAAAAAAATAAATCTTTATTTATTTCGCCGCAAGCGTTTTAAAAAGAGCGTTACTACCAGTTCTTCGTGATTGTTGAGTATGTATAGTCGTCACAAGAATCCCGTAAACAAGGGCGTTCCTGAACCATAGATAGGTATAGGTTAATAAATCGACATCCACGTCAGACATTTTGATTTTAAAACTTTTTCCGGGTTGAAAACGTTTTGTTTACAAGAGTGTTCGAAACAAACTGCATCATTCTCAACAAGTATGTAAGAAATAAATAAAGATTTATTTTTTTAGCACACACACACACTTTATAGAAATAAAAAATAAAAAATAATAGATTGTAAACAAAAAAATGAAGAAATATTTCATAAAAAAAGAATAAAACACAAAAAATACCCATAGGGATTTAAACTTAAACATAAAACTAGACCCACATGACGTCATAACGCTGGAATCACGCCGTAACGCAATCTGCCGATTTTAGCGGCGCGGCGCCGCAACGCGGTTATGTGTTTCAGCCCTAAAGCGGCATTTCTGTAATTAGTCGGTAAAGTGAAAAGTTTCACACTTCAGGTGCAGGTGACAAGAACTTCCCATTCATTGCTTTTGTTGTGCAACTGGTGGCTTTAAATTCGGAGATTTCTTATTGGGATCATTTTTAAGACGAGCGATGAGATCTTTGGTATTCTTTGATCATATGATGTTCCTATTAGATACTCGTAGATAACTATTTATTAATCACCACACGGAAATACATTAAAAAAATTAAACATAGGGCAATATAATAGGCGGTCTTTTCGTTAACAACGATCTTTACTAGTCATCCTTTAGATGGACTGAAATAAAAAGAGAAGGTAACTGGGGCCCAATTCTATTAAACCAATCTCATACTTGTCACTTTTGACACTTTTGGTATTGTTCTTCTTCTTCTTTTTTTTGGCGTGTTCAGCGGACCGGTAGTGGTGCCACAAGAGTTTGCCAATGACAGGTGATTAACTTGACATAAAACCAAAAAAGTGCTGGGAGTTTGAGGAAAGATAAAGGTATGGTTTATAGGGAGAATCGTACCACTTTTGGTATTCTACTAACTTCAATGGTTTTTCAATGAGTGGTTTTCACAGCCGTTTCACATCATGTTCATAGTCTTGAATTTTCTTTTTTTTTTAGATGTCGCCAGCTAAATTATCTCTATCAAAATAAAGTGAAATGTCAACGTCAATAACGTAGTGATATATTTTCGTGATATTCACACAAAAGCACAGACAATGCATTTGATATTTTGACAAGTCTATTTGAGTCAGCGCCATCTATCGCGCCAAATCGAACTACTTTTTTTTAATTCGAATATGAAAAGCCCTCATTGCATTATAATTGTGACGATTTAAAAACAATCGTAAAACCTTTCTTCGTAAAAATTCGTAAATCATAAATTTAGAAGACTACTACAATTGTTATTTTTAAAAACAATTGTAATTGAATAGTATAAGAATGAATTTTCTTAAAAAAAATAGTAGAATTGGGCCCCAGGTGTGGCTATTAGTGATGAGGTTATTTAAATATTTATTTATATACAATACTGCTTTGGTGTGTCTGGACTGAGACAAGACCCCTCCGTATCCTCCCGTGGATATCGCAAAAACCGACACAGCGGTTACACTAGAGGACGGGCAGCAGCATCCACCATAGTATATAGTATAGTTATAATATTATTGAATAAATCAAAAATTAAATGCATGATATAGTCATTGCTATATTTTTGAGTGATGCCTGTGAGGAAAGGTCGTTAATTTCGATGTAGACATTGATGGATTATTACTGGAGGACACTTAGATTCGTGATAGGCGAGGCGTTGATAAACTATTATTTCGTATAGGATTTCGTATTAGGTCGTATACGCTAAAAACGGTTTTTTTCATTTAAATTAAGAAGCGGCCAAGTGCGAGTCGGGTTCGCCCATGAAGGGTTCCGTAGCAGCAAGTAACATAATATAAAAGTTCTTGGATGGATTACGATATATGAGGTATTAAAAAAAAATAGATCTCGTTCAAACCCATTTTCGTTGGAAGATTACATGGTAATGTACATCATATTTTTTTTTAGTTTTATCATTCTCTTATTTTAGAAGTTATGGGGGGGGGGGGGGGGGAGCACACTTTTTACCACTTTGGAAGTGTCTCTCGCACAAACTATTCTGTTTAGAAAAAAAATATATTAAAAACCTCAATATTATTTTTGAAGACCTATCCATAATTACCCCACACGTATGGATTTGATGTTCTTTTTTTTTAGTTTCAGTTCTAAGTATGGGGAACCCCAAAAACTTATTGTTTTTTTTTCTATTTTTGTGTGAAAATCTTGTTGCGGTTCACAGAATACATCTACTTACCAAGTTTCAACAGCATAGCTCTTATAGTTTCGGAAAAAAGTGGCTGTGACATACACGGACAGACAGACATGACGAATCTATAAGGGTTCCGTAATTTTTGGTTACGGAACCCTAAAAACGAAGGTTAATTTAAAAAAACTTGTGTTAATTTTGAAGAGTCTACTCGTACCTGTAAAATTGTATAGGCTTCAATCGGTCACGTTTGCCTGTAAACAAATTAATCTCTTTTTTAAAAGAGGTGTTTTTGATAATTTTGTATCTTTTATAAAAGTTAACCAATCGTGTAATGCTACTACAAAAAGTAAGTCAGTGATATGAAAAATCAGGTCACCAAATATCACTTTCATATGTTTTGTAATTGTTGATAAAAGTCCAGATCCCTGTCCCTAAAACTTCCAATGCGTCATCTTAAGATATAACGCAAAATTCCAAATCTTAGATTTGATTATAAACTGACTAAATCAAGTACAATATTCAATATGCTGTGGTGTGTCCGGCCTAAGAATAGACCCCTCCGTCTCCTCCCGTGGATGTCGTAAATGCTGTGGTGTGTCCGGCCTAAGAATAGACCCTCCGTCTCCTCCCGTGGATGTCGTAAAAGCCGACTAAGGGATTACCCGGACTATTTGATAAGATTCGTTGGTATAAGATTTGTCCTGGGTGGTAGCTTAATATGGAATGTGTTATTACTGGAAGAAAGCGTTAGCTGAGTCAGTCGTGGGAAGCAATGGCGGCGATGAGCTCACCACTTGCCACGTCCTTATTCCACGATGGTGCAACCCACTGTGAAAAGAGGCCTATTGTGGCTCTGCCTACCCCTTCGGGGAAAAAGGCGTGTGTCTATGTATGTATGTAATATTCAAATTTTAAATATGCATGGATACTATGGTATCAGTACTGCAGTAGTACTACAGTAGTACAGTGGTATGGTACTATGCATGGTACTACATTATAATTTCGTGGGATCACTTTACCAGAAACTCGATACAACTATATATATTCTCGATAGAAAAAAAAAGAAAGAAAGAAGAAAGAATATATATTTATTTGTTACACAGAAACACAAAATAAACTTAGACTTTGAGAAAACAGATTTGAAGGTGCGAAGTGTAACTCAAGTAACGAAATGGCTCTGCCTCAGCTTGAACCCAAAGTTACCTCTATTTTTTGCAAGATGCGATTATTAAAATGGAGCATATTATTGGGTACAAAAATTAGATAAATAAAATCAAGATCACGAAGCCGAAGGTTTATTGTAGGGGTTTTGTAAAATTTTTTTTTTTTTTTTTAGAGAAATTCAATAAAAACTGCTTTTTCGTGAAGCGCGACGCGTTTTTTTTTGTATGAAGTTTTCTGCCTGGGGTTGCCGCAACCTTAATCAAAAGAATCTATCTTACTAGAGAATGTTACAAAGATTACATTTGCACTCGATAACTATTTAATCTTATTGCCAGCACTATCAAATACTTTACGCCACTACCTACAAACGGTATATTGACAACCAGTAGACATGTACCGTTAGCCAATAACATTGCAATATCTTGCAGCCAACGGAATGCAATTATTGGGTACCACACGATACGCGTTTGACGAGCAATCTTCTAGTCGCTAAGAATCTCAACTCCAAACGGTATGCTTCTGAACTGTGAACAGTTGTATGTATTTATTTAGTTTACCAGTGCACTGATATTTTAAATCTGGTTTACATACCTGAAATGGGCCTCTTTCAATTCAATTCAATTCAATTCATTTATTTATTTCAGGCAACAGTGAAAAATGTACATTGTACCTAGACAAAGGCCCATAGTTATATATACCTTACAACTAACATACATACAAAGATAAAGATATACTTAAAACTAACTCTTTTTATCGTGGGAAATAGATGTAACAAGTGGTGAGCTCATCGCGGCCATTGCTTCCCACGACTGACTCTGCTAATGCTTTCTTCCAGTAATAGCACATTCCTTAATAAGCTAACAGCCAGGACAAATCTTATACCAACGAATATTACAAATGAGTCCGGGTAATCCCTTAGTCGGGTTTTACGACATCCACGGGAGGAGATGGAGGGGTCTATTATTGGGCCGGACACACCACACCTAGTGATATAAGTTTGAAGAGCAATCTTCTAGTCGCTAAGAATCTCGACTCCAAACGAAATGCTTCTTAAATGTGAACAGCTGTATGTATTTATTTAGTTTACCAGTGCACTGATATTTTAAATCAGGTTTACATACATACATAGTCACTCGCCTTTTTCCCCGAAAGGGTAGGCAGAGCCTCAAATGGGCCTCTTTTTTGTCGAGGGAAATAGACGTTACATAAGCTAGCAGCCAGGAGAAATCTTATACCAACGAATCTTACAAACAAGTTCGGGTAATCCGTTAGTATGCTTTTAAGACATCCACGGGAGGAGATAGAGGGGCCTATTCTTGGGCCGGACCTACCACACCTAGTGGAATGCTTCTGATCTGTGAACAGCAGTATGTATTTATTTAGTTTAACAGTGCACTGATATTTCAAATCAGGTAGCCATATATATCATTACCAATTCCAAAACATTACCATTGCAAAACTATTTACGGTATATAGAACTCGACAATAATTTAATATTTGTTAAATTTAGGCTCTAGTGAACTTCATGATTTCCGCGACCAAAAACGCGTAGAATTTATGTGTTTTTATTTTTATTTGAATCACTGATAATTTTATTTTGCAGCTAAGTTTTCTATACTGGGTTTCTGACATCCTAACTTCTATGAAATTACTTAAATCATGATGTCACATGGCGGCCGTTATATAGCGGAGCGATGGTGTGCCCACTTCATTCTATAGGGAAGGCAAAAGGCCTAAATAAATAAATAAAATAAATAAATAATGCTCGACAGTTCGCACAACATTATCTAGCCCCAAGCTAAGCAGAGAATGTGTTATAGGTAGATAACTAATATACTTAATACAATATATTACATAGATAGATATTGTTTATTATACATAGAAAATACCCAGAACACCCTGAACAAATATCTGCGATCGCACAAATATTTGTTCTGAGGCGGGAATCGAACCCGCAACCTCCTCTGTCGCAGGCGATCCTTACAAGCCACGCCATAGATGGTATTATATTACATTTATTTAAAGGTTGAAATCAAGATCACCGCTTTATTATTTAGGAAACTAGAGATTCAAATCTTTTCAACAAATGAGCAAGTGCTCATAAAGTGGCTCTAATTTCACCGCAATTAGGCACATAATGACACCTGTAATCAAACTGTGACTTTTTCATTGCTATTATTCACTAGTGAGTTATAGATACAGTTGAACATTTACACAGAGTATGTATTTCTGTTTTATTATTATTTTGAGCGATGGTAGCCTAACGGTTCAATAGTGCAACTCAGAATCCAACGATACCGGGTTCGATCCTAGGCTCCGCACCAATGACTTTTCTAAGTTATGTGCGGAATTCCATCGCTCTGTGCTTCGGAGGGCACGTTAAGCTGTCAGTCCCGGCTGTTATTGATTAATAGCAGTCGATAAGCCATGTCAGAGGCCCTCGGGCGGCTTGACAAACTCTGACACCAGAGGCCAGCACTACCTCATACGAAACGAAACGAAACGATTATTATTTTCTTCACATTTGTTGAAAAACGTCGTATAATACACGTGTTTATTAATGATTACCGTCCTCGGCTCTTTTAAGACCCTCACCTAACGGCTCGAGTCTCAATGGCGCCTCAGCGGTAATCACCTACATTACACACTTGTACCATAATGTACTATTATATACGTTTCAAAACTAGGCTCCCTCATAATGAGAGCGAAGATAGAATTTTCGAAAGTCATTAATAATTGAATGAGTATTCCAGCGCCTCTGTGCCAGATTAGCATTTCAAGAGCCACATTGCAGTCTTGTGAGACAAAGCCAAAGAGCTGCAGTTAAACGGAAATAAAACCCGACAAGTGCGAGTTATGATCCCTCGTCGAGAATTCTGTATGCAATGCAGTATTATCGTAGGTTATTTTTTAGAGTTATTTATTGGCAGTGTAGAACTGTAAGCTCTGAATGAATTAGAGGGGACTGAAATCAGGGAACTATTTAGATTTTAAAAGATAAGAGTGACGAGTGAAATTATGAGGCAACGAAAGAGAAACAAAGGATTTTAACTTAATATTCTTTAGTTTTTTCTCCTTAAATCAAGTGTGAAAATGCAGTAGATATTAAATATTGAAGTTATGTATTACTCTGAGCTAAGCCATGCTTATGAAAATCTTTAGATATGATTGTAGGGAAACCAGTGTGTGACAAATGGGAAACTGCGTCCCACTGAGCCTTTTTCTTTTCTTAAGTAGGTAAAACGTGGAAGGTAAAGTCACAAGTCACTGTTACTCCTGTTCCAACTTGAGAAAATCTAGAAGAATCAGGGCAATACACACACACACACATAAACACACACACCAACACACACACACAGACACACTCATACTACTCATTAATACGTTAATTCCTACTTTTACTTTTTAACTTTTCATAAATATTTTTATTTTAATTCTGGAAAATAATAATATTTGTATAATATATTCGAGACACAGTTTTCGAACTACTGAGAATGTTATCGTTCTCTTGTTGTTTTTGTATGATCATTTTTTTGTACTAAAATAAATATGTTTCATTTGATTTAATTTGTTATTTTATTATCTTTGATGAATGTAACTGGTGTGTTCGTCTTAATTAAATAAATAAGTTAAATTAAATTAAATGACTCGGTTGGTTTTATGATGTTTACTATCCTACTAATAGTTGGTGAGTCTACCTGTATGCTGCCTAACGGACAAGAAGCTTATGCTGAAATGAATAAGAAGTCGTAACTTTATCCCATGCCTGTAAAACCTAAAACAGGTTTTTTTTATTATTGTTAAAGTTTTTGCAACGAAACCTTAAAACCAGCTATACGGAAAAATAGCATGACGTCACAAACGGGGTAGCGCTTTGAGGGCTTTCTCCGAGATTACCAACGCTTTGCGGCGCGCGCTAATTTAAATCACTTCAAACAATTACTGTCAACCTATTTAGTATCAGTACGTAATTAAACTAAATCTTGCTTTTGATGCGGTTTTGCCAACAATTTACTACGCTAATGTTATTAGCATGTGTTTTGCATATGCAAAAATTAATATAAATACGTCGAAGCCAATTGGTTGAATCCAAAGATTTCAATCGTTTGATACGCCCAGACACCGAAAACTGTTGCATTGTATTTGAATGTGTGCGTTACCAAAGTGCTGACGCACGCACTCCAGTTTATAGTTAAAAATCGTGATTTTGTCTATAAACTTAACTGTTGATATTACCATTTATTGTACAATCATATTGCACGAACTTTTAAGAAAAAATAAACGTCCTCCAAGTCCTGTGTCTTGATGTGCACTGGGTCCAAATGAGCGAGCTATCGTATCTCACGTGGAAACATTACGGCGCGGTCACTGAACGGTAAGGGCGTATCTAACGATTTAAATCTTTGACGGTTGAATCAGCCGTTTATTTGACGCTAGTTGGTTCAGAACAGAACAGAACACTTAACAGTCACACACATAGTCCTGACCCCACACTAGGAGTCCCTGTGCTAAGGGTATCAGAAACTACGAGGACCATGGTACCATAATACCCAGACCCGGAACAAATATTTGCAGATCATACAAACATTTGTCCCGCAGCAGGAATCGAACCCGCAACCTTTCACATCTCAGCTGCCTGCACGCCCGACGCGCAAAAAAGGTCGAGGTCGTTATAAAAACCGGCCAAGTGTGAGTCGGACTCACGCACGAAGGGTTCCGTACCTTAAATAAAATTAAATAGTATATTTACGTCATTTGATACCGAGATGATACTTGTGGCATCAAATAGCATTGTATTGGTAGTTACAGAAAAATCTTGTCCGCCAGTTTCTGTGTAGCTGGAAGTGCTCGGCTGACAGTTTCAAAGGTAACAATCTGGACCCCGAACTTACGTCATTTGATACAAATACCACTACTCGTACTATTAGATGAGCCTTCAAACCATACGTGTTCTTCTCATCGCCAGTCACGGTCGTCAGTGGGTATTGCCGGTTTAACATCCGAATGTGCATTCTCATTGTTTCCGTAATCTATCATCAGTATTTATTGCCAATTCAATTACAAATGGAGTGGATATCAAATGAATTCACGAGAGAATACCAGATTTATTCACGTAAATAAATGATCCTTCACTCCGCGTGGAATCAACATGCCGGAACTGACGCGCATACTTGAAATATATTCTGATAAATTCAATGATATTTATTAATATATGCAGCATGTGTTGTAGTGCCATGACTACTTTAAGACGTTGTCAAGAGACAAATAGACACTTAACAAAATCTACTCTGTTTATGGCAGCAAAAAAATATATGTTAATATTCATCATTTTCGAAGGGCATAAAAGAGTCCAATTTTTTTTTCTAGCTAAGTTAGTCTTTGCTTTTTTATTATTGTTTCTCTTTTTTTTGTCAAGTGTACTCACAAAAAAAGTGTACACTTGCTCTACTCATCTATTTTCTTTATTTCAAAACAAGATTTCAATATATTTTCTCGTTAAAAATTCATTCATACGTTGACACACGCCTCTTTTCCCGAAGGGGTAGACAGAGCCTCAATAAACCTCTTATCACAGTGGGTTACACCATTGTGGAATATAGACGATAAAAAATAACCGTGAAATAACCATTTCAACACACTTGCGTGTGTATTTCTGTTTTTTTTTTTTTTCTTCACAAGTGTGTTGAAAAACGTCGCATGATACACGTGTGTATTGATGATTACCGTCCTCGGCTCTCTTAAGACCCTCATCTAATGGCTCGGGTCTGGCTCAGCGGTAATCACCAACATTACGCACTAGTACCATAATTTACTATTAAAATGCGCTTCTAACGTAAATATACGTTTTTTTATAAACGTACGTTTATAAAAAAAATAAAAGTAACAATGATCGTACCATGCTGTCGAACCACGTGGCCAGAGCCAAATAATTTGGGTTATCGTGATTTTACACACACTTTTAATTTCGCGAGCACTTGTCTGACACTTTCGAACTTCAATCGAAATTCAATTTATGCAAAACAAGAACTTTATTTACTTTCTTGACAGTGCTCCGATTAAAACAAGTACCTCTACATTGTTCAATTCGAACTCTTGTACAACCGACACAAAACCAGTGGAAATAATGAACCCCTGAATAACCCCCGCTTTATCAATAATTTCATTCAAACACCACGGCTACAATTGAATTGTGGAATTGCAAAGCGTTCAAACGCTGGATGCGGCAATGATATAGAATTAAGATTTGTATATCACCAGAGATATAATTATTGTGGCTTATATTTTTATGGCACAGATTTAATTAAATTTACCAAAAATTTCCTATATAAAACATTATAGTAAAAAATGTATATGAAAACTGGTAACCACCG
Organism: Operophtera brumata; assembly: GCA_932527175.1. NCBI lineage: Eukaryota > Metazoa > Arthropoda > Insecta > Lepidoptera > Geometridae > Operophtera > Operophtera brumata. The sequence goes on from OW052234.1 coordinate 20,948,879, forward strand.
GCCGCGGAGCAAGCCCCAAGCGGTCGGAAGCAAGGGCTGCAGAGAAAGGAACCCTCTTTCTCATTATTAATCTGCTTATTTCATAAATTACAAAAAAGACAAGCCTAAAAATATCTATGTATATAATTAAGGTATGTATTTAATCTTAGGTATGTACAATATTTTACTAGACACTCACTAAAATAGAATAAGAATATTTTTTAACCCATAGTTACTCGTTATGGGGTCAACACACACGCGCTGAAAAATGATACTCTCCGGGCAGTTGCTACAATTCCTAATTTGTACAACGATATTTGATGACTTTGATATCTGAAGTGTTAATTCGTACAGTCTTATATTTTGCCTAATTTGTTTTATTCTTTATTCGGTCAATTCCTAATTCGTACGATGTAGCAGTTGGTACAATTCTGATTTGATTATATAATTTATAAGATTGTGCGTAGAGCGTATTTTATTAAGGAGTGAGAGTACCTAACCGAACGCGACCGTACTTCACGATGCTGCTTCGTACCCCACATTAGAGTCTAACCCTAGCATGTCATCTTCGTACCCTATATTAGAGTCTAACCCTAGCATTTCATCTTCGTACCCTATATTAGAGTCTAACCCTAGCATGTCATCTTCATACCCTATATTAGAGTCTAACCCTAGCATGTCATCTTCGTACCCTATATTAGAGTCTAACCCTAGCATGTCATCTTCGTACCCTATATTAGAGTCTAACCCTAGCATTTCATCTTCGTACCCTATATTAGAGTCTAACCCTAGCATGTCATCTTCATACCCTATATTAGAGTCTAACCCTAGCATGTCATCTTCATACCCTATATTAGAGTCTAACCCTAGCATGTCATCTTCGTACCCTATATTAGAGTCTAACCCTAGCATGTCATCTTCGTACCCTATATTAGAGTCTAACCCTAGCATGTCATCTTCGTACCCTATATTAGAGTCTAACCCTAGCATGTCATCTTCGTACCCTATGTTAGAGTCTAACCCTAGCATGTCATCTTCGTACCCTATATTAGAGTCTAACCCTAGCATTTCATCTTCGTACCCTATATTAGAGTCTAACCCTAGCATGTCATCTTCATACCCTATATTAGAGTCTAACCCTAGCATGTCATCTTCGTACCCTATATTAGAGTCTAACCCTAGCATGTCATCTTCGTACCCTATATTAGAGTCTAACCCTAGCATTTCATCTTCGTACCCTATATTAGAGTCTAACCCTAGCATGTCATCTTCATACCCTATATTAGAGTATAACCCTAGCATGTCATCTTCGTACCCTATATTAGAGTCTAACCCTAGCATGTCATCTTCGTACCCTATATTAGAGTCTAACCCTAGCATGTCATCTTCGTACCCTATATTAGAGTCTAACCCTAGCATTTCATCTTCGCACCCTATATTAGAGTCTAACCCTAGCATTTCATCTTCGTACCCTATATTAGAGTCTAACCCTGGCATGTCATCTTCGTACCCTATATTAGAGTCTAACCCTAGCATGTCATCTTCATACCCTATATTAGAGTCTAACCCTAGCATGTCATCTTCGTACCCTATATTAGAGTCTAACCCTAGCATGTCATCTTCGTACCCTATATTAGAGTCTAACCCTAGCATGTCATCTTCGTACCCTATATTAGAGTCTAACCCTAGCATGTCATCTTCGTACCCTATATTAGAGTCTAACCTTAGCATTTCATCTTCGTACCCTATATTAGAGTCTAACCCTAGCATTTCATCTTCGTACCCTATATTAGAGTCTAACCCTAGCATTTCAGATGTGTACCCATATTAGAGTCTTACGCTAGCATTTCATTTTCGTACCCTATTTAGAGTATCAGTATTCAATAGAATTTTAGCCATATCACATTTTTTGTTTTTTTTGTAAAAAGTGCCCTAAAATACAAGTTACGCGTGAAGCATGACTCGAAGACTCAAAATATTTGTACATAGATTTAATACGACTGAAACATTCAAACGTGGACCTGAATATTCATGAATCGTGAAAACGTATATGTAATTTTGCGATACTTTACATTTAATCATAATATACATCCTATCGTTTCCATCCCAATGAGTTGGCAGCCTGATGTGTATTTTAATTCGGAAATAAAACATTATAAACAGGCAATATAACCTAAATAACTATTTAATCTACAAGAGATATATTTTGTTCGAGGTAGCCTTTGGTGTTTTGCCTCACATAACAAACATAATCAACTTGTTCCGTCATTCAGTAGTATAAAAAAAAAAATAACGTCTTAATTAAATAAAACTTATCAGCTTGGCCACAAAAGCCAACCAAACAATTTATTACATTATTCATATTATTATTTTTGACCTGTAACTATAATCAGTTATTAATAAAGAAACTATGAACTATGCATAGACACACGCTTTTTTCCCCGAAGGGGTAGGCAGAGCCACACTAGGCCTCTTTTCACAGTGGGTTGCACCAACTATGAACGCAATTAAATAAACAAATTAACCATGTTATTTTTGATTTAACGATGTCACATCCAAGCCTTATTTCGTATTGTTCTTGTATAAATTTAAAATTACTCAGAGGCAAAGGTACCTACAGTAAATGGTAAATTCCTGATTGTCAGCGGAACAAAGGGAGCGAATGAGGCACCGAAGCTTGCATACGAATGACTTGAAACAACGGCTTTAGGTATTCTTTTTTTTAAGCGGAAGAATACGTCGTGTGTACGACAATTTTATTTATATTGTTTGTGTGGGAAGTTAAAGCTTTATCGATGTTTTGAATAATTTTTGCGCCGCTTGGTGTAGAGACTTTGGGACCATGGGGCCCTAGTACTAAGTCCTTTTTTAAAAAAATATCACCGATGCTCATCGACGCCGCTGGTGACAAGAGGGCTGGCTCCTTCCGGGCGCAAAGAATTTCTTTGGCCATTCATCGTGGGAATGCAGCCAGTGCTCTTGCCACCTTGCCCTATGAACCAAATTTATTGTGTTAGCTTCTTTTTTTCTTTTCTTTTCTATATTTAAGTATTTTTGTACATACCTTGTTTTAGTTCTATTATTCATTCTGTAAATAATAAACAAACATTAGTAAAGTTTTGAATTAGTAATGAAAACGAATGCGAACTTAGTTCAAGTCGTATCAAATTATATGATACATAGACACACGCCTTTTTCCCTGAAGGGGTAAGAAGAGCCTCTTTTCACAGTGTCAAAGTCAAAGTCAAAGTCAAAAAGTATTTTATTCATTGAAATCACAAGGATCATTTAGAATCGTCTTAAAAAATAAATTTACATTTACTCCTGTTCCAACGCAACCAGACCTAGAAGAATCAGGCAACAAACACGGTCTGTTTTTCTTTTGACGATCCTTCTTACTACTAGATGAGGAGCGCCTGTGTAGTGCCTCGAGAACAAGTGGAAGCTGATTCAAAGAAAAAAGGAAAATCAACTTAAATGCCTTACTTAGGTAGGCAGTCAAAAGTAAGTGGGGTGCACCATCGTGGAATATAAACGTGATAAGTAGTGTGCTCATCGCTGCCATTGCTTCCCACGACCGACTCGGCTAGTGCTTTCTTCCAGTAATAACACATTCCATAATAAGTTAGCAGCCAGGACAAATCTTATACCAACGAATCTTATCAGCAAGTCCGGGTAATCCCTTAGTCGGTTTTTACTTTTTTTTTACCTAGAAAGTAAAATGGTAGAAAGTATTATTTATTGCACAAAAACAAACAATTTTCAGCGTAAGATATCCACTGCGTTATACTCTTAGTCCCCTGCCTTGGGAATTGTGCCAATCATAGAAAAATATATACTCCATGGCAGGTGCCATCTTACGGTGAACTCTGTAGGCACTTTAGGCGAACTATATGCTAGGAAGCATTCTTCTTTCTTTGTGTAATGTGGATCGTTCGCAAAGTTTTTTTTTTGCCCGGCTACGGCAAAGCGTAGAGGCTTAAGCCGTAGCATCTTACGGTGAACAGTATGTAGGCACTTTAGACAAACTATATGCTAGGAAGAATTCTTCTTTCTTTGTGTAATGTGGATCGTTTACAAAGTTTATTATTTATGCCCGGCTACGGCAAAGCGTAGAGGCTTTGCTGTAGCCGTAGAATCTTACGGTGAACGGTATATATAAACTTTAGGCGAACTATATGCTAGGAAGCATTCTTCTTTATTTGTGTAATGTGGATCGTTTACAAAGTTTGATATTTTTTCCCGGCTACGGCAAAGCTTCTACGCTTTGCCGTAGTCGTAGCATCTTACGGTGAACGGTCTGTATAGGCACTTTAGGCGAACTATATGCTAGGAAGAGTTCTTCTTTCTTTGTGTAATGTGGATCGTTTAAAAAGTTTATTATTTATGCCCGGCTACGGCAAAGCCTCTACGCTTTGCCGTAGCCGCAGCATCTTACGGTGAAAGGTATGTAGGCACTTTAGGCGAACTATATGCTAGGAAGAATTCTTCTTTCTTTGTGTAATGTGGATCGTTTAAAAAGTTTATTATTTATGCCCGGCTACGGCAAAGCCTCTACGCTTTGCCGTAGTCGTAGCATCTTACGGTGAACGGTATGTAGGCACTTTAGGCGAACTATATGCTAGGAAGAATTCTTCTTTCTTTGTGTAATGTGGATCGTTTAAAAACTTTATTATTTATGCCCGGCTACGGCAAAGCCTCTACGCTTTGCCGTAGTCGTAGCATCTTACGGTGAACGGTATGTAGGCACTTTAGGCGAACTATATGCTAGGAAGAATTCTTCTTTCTTTGTGTAATGTGGATCGTTTAAAAAGTTTATTATTTATGCCCGGCTACGGCAAAGCCTCTACGCTTTGCCGTAGCCGTAGCATCTTAGGGTGAACGGTATGCAGGCACTTTAAGCGAACTATATGCTAGGAAGCATTCTTCTTGTCGTACAAGTACCATTAGCAATAGTTATAATAATAATTATTAGTGAAGTACAACAAAGGCACTATGAAACCGTACATGCAAGAGTAAGTACCCCAGAACGTACAGTTTCTGCCCATTCAATTCCCATTATTCTTGGGTTTACTATGGAGCTGTTAAGGCTTAATCAGTTAAGAGTGTCAAGTCTGTTGTTTAATAAACGTAGCTAAATTTAAAATAACAACCTGGCAGTTCACTTAAAGTAAATTTCCTTTACCTTTAAAACCTTCCTGACCTCTACGAGAAAGTATAAATTTAATTTCAAAATGAAAACAGGTAGTCAAGTTTATCTCGAAGATCTTGTAAATTGGTTTTTCTTGTTTAAGGCTGCTAAAGGTTAGGCAAGAAAGGCCTAGTATACTCATTTTTTATGCAAAGAAGCCTCATTTTCAGCCGACAAACGTAGGTAAGTACTTTCTGTGAACGCTCAGCCAAAATTTTTAAATAAACTGTTTTTTTTTGTTGTTAATTTTTAAAAGTGTAACTCAGGATTTTTGAGTTTCAGAAAAAAACAATGGCATTTAAATAAATAAAATATATAAATAAATAATGCTGGAGAGTTCACACAACACTATCTAGAGCTTGTGTTATGGGTACTAGATAACTGATATACGTAATACAATATATTGCATAGATAGATATTTTTTATTATACATAGAAAATACCCAGAACACCCTGAACAAATATCTGCAATCACACAAATATTTGTTCCGAGGCGGGAATCGAACCCGCAACCTCCTGCGTCGCAGGCGGACCTTCGCCCGCCGCGCCACTGAGGTCGTCATTTAAGGAGTAAGTGTTATTAGTTTATTAAAAAAGGCTTAATGGCTCTTTTTAGACCACTATCTTGCAGGCAGATGGGCCAAGAAAGAACCAGTATTACGAGCAAAGAAGTTTTAAGCAAACTGTGGAGAGCATTAAAACCTATCAAGCCATCCTGAAACCCCAAAATTCATTGCCGCATTATTTTTCATGTTATTTAATTAAGGTAAATAAATATATTCAAATGAACGAAAAATACCTTTATTTCCATTATACTCCAAATAGATATCCAAATAAAACGTAATGGTTATTTACCTTATTTCCCCTCTTTCCTCATAATGTACCGGATGTCATGGAAGACTTTATTCCCCCATTTTCCTGAAGAAATTTACTTACCTGAAACAAAGACAACTGATTATAATCATGAAAATATTTTAAATAAGGAAAGTATTCATTTTATTGCTTTAATATATAAGTTTATTATATATTTTTATATTATAAATATATTTTTCACTACAAGCTTTTGTAAAATTAGTGATAGTAACCATGTGCTGATCAAAATGAGCTTAAACACGGCCAATCTACTTTTATCCATCGAGGAGTTCCGTTGTCCACCTTCCGTCTCCATCATCAGATCTGCTCGCTGTCACCATAATATTGTATTGTCATCGGAACTTGACAGGTATGCCAAATTTCAGATCAATCGGTTGAGGATAACTGCTTTAAAATTCAGTTGCAAGATTCCACCCGGACAAACATACATACATTGCAAGTTAAATAAAAGCTTGTAATAAAGGTGTGTGTCAGCTCTGACGCGCGACTGGAGTTTTCTCCAGTTCAGTTTAGCATAAATGCGCTAATATGTTGCTCAGACGGAAAACATAACGACTTAAGTTATTGCAAACGCGGGAAAATATAACAACTTCTTATTTTCCCGTTTTGAAGGGTATGGGTGCCGGTGAAATTACAGGCACATGAGACTTATCATCTTTATATCTCTGGGTGGCGGGCGCAGTGCAATACCACATAGGGTGCGTCCTAGGTGGAAGTGACCTATGTGGTAATGCATTGTAATAGGCAGAGGTTACCGCTTAAGAATGCACCAACACCAGGCAGAAATCTTCATTAAAAAAAACGCCACGCGCCGCTCGAAAAAGTGGTTTGGATATGTCGTGATATGTAGATAATTTTCCAAAACCCCGTGTGTGTTCCCTCTGTTTTACTGTATTGATCTTATTTATCCAATTTTTGGCCCAATAATCTGTACCATATTGACAAACAATCGAATCTAGCCAAAATTTAGAGGTAACTTTATGTTTTTTTTTATCTAGAAAATGTTGTGTCTGTCCAAGTAATCCTTTGGAATTATAATGTAGTATCCGTGCATATTTTTAATTTGAATATTGTACTTGATTTAGTTAGTTAAAACCCTAATCTAAGATTGGTAATTTTGCGTCATACCCCACCTTAAGATCAGGCGGGCAATAAACTTGTTCCGTCATATACGTAGTTAAAAAAATAAATAAAAAAGTATTTCCATTTGTTTACGATGCAAGTGCAATCCGGCTAAATGTGGTATGGTCAGTGAAACATAAACGCAGACTGAATGGGCTACCAATACAATTTACGCACCATTTGTTTGATTGCCCAACTTGCCCCAGCTCCAGCATTCCACAAGACCTGATATGCACCGCTAGCGCAGATAATCTAGCTTGCTATTCGAACAAAATAATCAAACGAAGTGTTTTAATGTGGATGCTTTCGCTTGTGGCGCGAAATTTAAATTTGTTCGTGTTTTTGCTCATCACAGCTCATCAACACTTCTTCAGATAGCGAAAGTTGATTTCACGAGAACTAGGAGACTTAACACACATGTTATAGTTTAGCTACGATTCCCCTAAACAAAATGTGTTTGGGGTATCGTAGCTAAACTGATGATATTTATGACATACTATCAATTAAAACATGTGTGTTAGTCTCCTAGTTCTCGCGAAAAAAAAGTCGCTATCTGAAGAAGTGTTGATGAGCGGTAATGGGCAAAAAACACCAAAAAAAAATTAATTTCGCGCTACAAGCGTTTGAATCACAATCGTAGCTAAGTAGACTAATTATACGACCTCTGTGGCGCGTCAGGCGAAGGTTCGCCTGCGACGCAGGAGGTTGCGGGTTCGATTCCCGCCTCGGAACAAATATTTGTGCGATCGCAGATATTTGTTCAGGGTGTTCTGGGTATTTTCTATGCATAATAAAAAATATCTATCTATGTAATATATCGTATTAAGTATATCAGTTATCTAGTACCCATAACACAACCTCTGCTTAGCTTGGGGCTAGATAATGTTGTGTGAACTGTCCAGCATTATTTATTATTTATTATTATTTATTATTTATGTGATACTATAAATTAAAACTTGAATGTTAAGTCATATAATTACCGGATAATTAGTTTTCGCTATCTGAAGAAGTGTTGATGAGCTGTGATGAGCAAAAAACAAGTTAAAAATTGAATTTGGAGCCACAATCAAAAGCAACCACCTAAAAATAAGAAATGGTAAAGAGGTAGGGTTCGCTAACTTTGTAGCACCTCTTTTAAACTTACCAAAAACCGTTATATTAAATTGACTTTGCGTTTGAGTTTAGGATAATTAATGAACGAAGAATTTGCGGTATTCAAAATTAAAATTAATTAAGAACGAAAATGTTTCTGCTGAGAACCTGTCAAGTATTCTGATTGAAATGAGCTTGCGTTCACTTGGTCGAAGGTTTTCACTGTCCATAGATAGCCCACACGTATAGGTTTAATGAAAAAATAATAATTTTAGTTTCAGTTCTAAGTATGGGGAACCCCAAAAATAATTGTTGTTTTTCAATTTTTATGTAAAAATCTTAATGCGGTTCACAGAATACATCTACCAACCAAGTTTCAACAGTATAGCTCTTATAGTTTCGGAAAAAAAAGGCTGTGACATACACGGACAGACAGACAGACAGACAGACAGACAGACATGACGAATCTATAAGGGTTCCTTGTCTTTGACTACGGAACCCTAAAAAGGCGTTCAATACATACATACATAGACACACCCCTTTTTCCCGTAAGGGTAGGCAGAGCCACTAATGGGCCTCTTTTTACCGGGATTGTACCGTCGTGGGATATAGACGTGATAAGTGGTGAGCTCATCGCCGCCATTGCTTCCCACGACTGACTATGCTAACGCTTTATTCCAGTAATAATACATTCCTTAAGTAAGCTAGCAGCCATGTACGTACAAAAAAAAAAACCATTGAAACAGTTATGCTACCTGAAGACCGCTAACGATCTAAAGGTAGCTAATATATTGGGTTAAGAAAAATTTTGAGTCCATAGTCTCCCGAACTTGTAATATCTGTGGTTCAGAAGACAGTGGTTACGTAGGTTTACTAAAACATTTATTTAAACAATGAGGTTAGTATGAACCAGCAATGAACCCTGTTTCTTACATTCAGATTATTTCAGTAGTAGTAGAGCTTTTTTGTGAAAGAGTTCGTCCGGGGAAGTACTACCACCATACCTATTTCTGCCGCAAAGCAGTAGTGCTCGCATTGCTGTGTTCCGGTTTGAAGGGTAAGGGTGCCGGTGAAATTACAGGCACATGAGACTTTTCATCTTTATCTCAGGGTGGCGGGCGCAGTGCAATGCCACATAGGGTGCGTCCTAGGTGGGCGTGCCCTATGGTTCATAGGCAGAGGTTACCTCTTAACATCAGGTGGGCCTCTTGCTTGTTCCGTCATACAAGTAGTATAAAAAAAAAAAAAAAAAAAATCAGTTACCTTTTTTTGGAATTGAATCTGAAACGAAATCGGTTTCTCGTTTTCCTTATTTCACTTTTTGCGAGAAAACAAACAAGAAAGCAGGAAGATGAAGGTAATGTTTTTGTGAACCAAAAAAACAAAATATTACTCGTTACTTGGAAACATAATTAGGGATAATGAGAAGGTTATTTGTTGCGATAAGAAATGCTAAATTAAAATCAAATTGTTTTTTACAGCGTTTCTGTAAAGGAAAACATCAGGCATAAAAATAGACTGGGGAAGCTACCTACTTCAAAATTAGTGATGCGCAGTTCCGGACCGAGGTCACTGACAGCTTGCATAAGAATATAATAATAATAAGTTTAAAAAAAAAAAAAAAAACAATGCAAGTGTACAACACATTTTTCAATATAAAATTTGTGATCGTAACCGTGTGCTGATCAAAATGAGCCCATACACACGGCCAATCTACTATTTTCTCTCAAGGTGGACGGAAGGTGGACAACGGAATTGTCCACCTTCCGTCTCCATCATCAGATCAGCTCACTGTCACCATAATATTGCATTGTCATCGGAACTTGACAGGTATGCAAAATATCATTTCAATCGGAAAATTCAGTTGCAAAATTCCACCATCATACATACATTGCAAGTTAAATAAAAGCTTGTAAAATACCGGACGATTTAAAGGATGTAAATAATAAAAAATACAAAAATTATTAAAAAAGTATTAATAGAAAAATGTTATTATAGTCTTGACCAGTTTTTCAATGATAATACATTCATGAACTAACAATTCTAACAACTTTAAAATCTATTTGACATGTAAAAAAATAATTTTATCCAATTTTCATTACATTGAATTGTACCTAATGTATCCAATAAACTAATAGATCTATATATAATAATAATATAATAATCTATCTATCTATCTACCTTTAGATCGCTAGCAGCGGTCTTCAGGTAGCACAACGGTTTCACATGTATTTTATACATATCTTGTATTAGTTGTATTATTATTTCTGTAAATAAATGTATTATAAACTAATATAAAATAATATACTTATTAAAACGTATCTATATAAACATGCAGCAGCGCTCTTGCAGGGTGATGTACTTTACATTGTAATTACATCTAAGCTTGAAACTATGTACATTAGGCATGAATACATTAGAAAGAAAGAAAGAACGAAATAAATAAATGAAAAAAATAAAAATAAAAGTAAAGTAAGCAAGAAAAGTGAAGAAGAAGAAGAAAAGAGAGAAGAAGAGAAGAAGAGTGAGTGAGTGAGAAGAGTAAGTGAAGTAATTTTTTTTTTTAAAATTTAATAAATGAAGACAAATAAATTTAAAAAAATGCGGTCCAAATTCTTAACGGGCTCTTTCCTGCTTTTGAGAGATATCAGATATCAAACAATAGCACAGGATCGTAGTGACTGGAGGATATGGGGGAGGCCTTTGCACAACAATGGGATGATTCAGGCCAACAGTACAGTACAGTGCAGAAGATTTATTATTACTTTATTTCAGCTGCAAATCAGAGTTACTATATATGTATAAGGGCTATTTATGTATTACTAATTGTCCCCACGGATTATATATTCTGTGCCCACGTTTTCACTCACGTTATTGTTTGACAAACAATAACGTTTGACGACCTCCGTGGCGCGGTGGGCGAAGGTTCGCCTGCGACGCAGGAGGTTGCGGGTTCGACTCCCGCCTCGGAACAAATATATCTACGACCTGCAGATATTTGTTCTGGGTATTTTTTATATATAATAATAAATATCTATCTATGTAATGTATTGTATTAAGTATATCTAGTACCCGTAACGCTAGCTCTGCTTAGCTTGGGGCTAGATAATGTTGTGTAAACTGTCCAGCATTATTTATTTGTTTATACAAACATCCAAACATAGGGACTTTATCATTTATAATATCTCTGTAGCGCGTCGGGCGAGTAGCCGGCTGAGATGCGAAAGGTTGCGGGTTCGATTCCTGTTGCGGGACAAATGTTTGTATGATCTTCGGGTCTGGGTGTTATGGTACCACGGTAATCTTAGTTTCTGATACCCACGACACAGGGAATCCTAGTGGGGTCAGGGCTATGTGTGTGACTTTTGGGTGTTATATTATGTTTGTTTGACATTTATAATATTAGAAAGAAAGGTAAGAAAAAATGAAATTTATTTTGACAAAACTGCTCACAGTATCAATAAAAAATAACACATATGTATGTAAGTACGTAGATGAGCCGTGTACAGTACTGTCAAAAAAGGTTCGCGCTCAGCATAATGCTGCAGTTACCTGCAGCGCTGATTTGCAGCGTTGTGGCGCGTTTTTTTTTCCGTGTTTTTTGCTCATTGCAGTTCATAAACACTTCTTCAGATAGCGAAAACTATGTTGCCGGTAATTATTTGACCTAACACACAAGTTTTAATTTAAAGTATCACAATATCATTAGTTTGGCTACGATTATGCTTGAAACAAAAAAAAACACTAAAAACCATTGAAGCACAATCGTAGCCAAACTAATGATATTTATGTGATACTTTAAATTAAAACTTGTGCGTTAGGTCATATAATTACCAACAATTTATTTTTCGCTATCTGAAGAAGTGTTGATGAGCAGTGATGAGCAAAAAACACGAAAAAAAAAACGCGCCACAAGCGAAAGCAACCACCTTAAAGTAAAATTGATGTTTGACAGTAAACAAGAAAGTTTAATTTATACAGTATATTTCATCTCGGTGAACTAAAAACAACGACAGGTACCTATAAATCCTACTGGTTACCACTGAATAACTATACAGGGTGTAACATAATATCTCTATAAGCCCGGGGACGGGGTATTCTACACATCATGACGAATAACTTTAGTTCCAGGACTTTTTAAAATTCAAAGTTTTTAATTCATGAAATGCCATGTAAAAATCCTGAAATTCCGCGATAAATTCCTGAAACTCCTCCAGAAATGTACCTAACACAACGTGAGGCAGCCCTACGTAAGGTACCATAACGTACCGTAACATCCTCATGCTGTGTTAGGAACATTTCTTGAGGAATTTTAGGATGTTTACGTGACATTTCATGAATTAAAAATTGCGAAATTTAAAAAGTCGTAGAACTAAAGTTATTCGCTAAACGAATAACCCCGGGCTTATAGGGATATTATGTTACACCCTGTAGATATAATAACAACCTACTTACATACAAATATTTTAGCAAAGGTGAAAGCTGAGTATTCATTACTATAATAATATTAGTGAGATTAGCATGGATAAAGCTTTATGTTTATATCCTTTAAGAGCTTAAAGAACCTGAGCAGAGTTTTCCTGCACAAGCTTCCTCGTTTAAAGAATTCACATACCTCAAACAAGTAGTGTGGGTTCCACGCCGTAAGTTTTGTTTGGAATCTGTTCTTTGTTCCGATTCCGCTTGGAAGCGGATCGCAAATTTTCTAATTCTACTAAACTATGTTAGCGAACGCGCAACACGTTTTTGAAGCCGTAATACCAGGCGGCGTAGAAATCTTTGCGAAAAATAGTGTTTTCACAACCACCTGCTCGACAATGTCCAATTACATATCATGCAAACTCAACGTAAAGTATGGCATTATCTCCCAAGGGATATAAAGTTGTATGAAACTCCCTAGGGAATGAAGTGATTTGAATTTAGAACGTCAAATTCGTGTGGAAACTCGGGGAAAACTCTAAGTAAAAAGAAGCCCATATGGCATTGTAAAGAGGTTTGTTCGAAAAATCGAACTGGCCACCAAAAGCAGAACTAAAAAAAAAAAAGGTACTTGTACCACATAAGAAATAATACATGCAAAGAACACAGACCAATAGTGTAGGTACTACAAGGAATGTGAAACAGAAGACGGTGTTTAGTGCTGTGATTTTCAGTGAATTTTTATTGTCTCGTGTGTGATGATGAGAAAAGTAGAGTATGCTCCTCTGGAATAAAGCCTGTCTTCGTCTTGGGCAGCTTGCCGCCCGTGACATAAGACACTGCTTTATTCCCATAGTGCATAATCTACTATTATGTATGAGATACTGGCCACCAGTAATTTCTTTTAAAATCACGATACTTTACAGGTTAGAATACGAACGTTCCAAATACAAAATCTCCACAAAAGCATCTAAATATTTTATCTAATTTCATTTGTTTTTTATTTTAAGTTATATCGTGTAAATTTGGTGTCATTTTAACCGGTGTTACGTTAATAAAGAGCACTTTGTGGCGTAGATAATAGAAGTGTAAATTCGGAATGGTGAATTTTGTCTTCTAGAACCTTGGTTTTTCTGTCACCATTTTAACCTGGGTTATGACTTGACGGAGACTCATGATGACTTGACTTTAACAATAAATTATTATTACGCTTCCGTCTGGTAGTGATTTGGATCAGCTGAGCTACCTTTAGATCGCTAGCAGCGGTTTTCAGGTAGCACAACTATTTCATATGTATTTTGTACATACCTTGTATTGGCTAAATTACATACATACATACATACACGCCTTTTTCCTCAAAAGGTCTCTTTTCACCGTCGGTTGCACGGACTTTCAAGGATTACTGATACCAAAGGCGACATTAAAGGCCTGGCTATCCTGGCTATCTACCCAAAAACATCAAAACTATATGCACCTTTTCAGAACCGGCTTAAGACGTCTCCAACCCCAAACGCAAATAACGTTTTTTTGCCACCAATAAAAAAATACTTTCCACCCCGATCCCAAATAAGCCCTTTTCAAACACGACTTCATTTATACGTAATGACCGAACCATCTACTTCGGAAGTTGTGGGTCCCAGAGCCCTTTAATCTTCCCCCAAAAAATTACTTTTACAAGACCATTTTTTCAGTGCAAAACTTTCGCCATTTCGATAGCACGGACATAAATCAGATGGCGTAATAAAGAATTAATGCTTTGAACCTTCGAAATTATGATGCTTTTGCTAAATACCGATAGGACGTTACATTAATTTTTGATTGTTTGAACGAAGTGAAAATTAATATAAATAAGTAGGTATACATTCGCTATGGAACAAATTATTGAACAAGCGCAGCGGGGTTTCATTTCTAACTCGAGGGGTTGACTTTCGTACAAACATACGGTGGGTAGCTGAGTAAGTTTGTTTAGATTTTGTTCGACGATAGCCTTCGAACAGCTGATCTAATTGACATGTTTGGTACCTAGGTACCAATATAATAATATTAACTATCGTCTCGCAAGCCTTTACCCGAGAGGGGTCCTAACTACAAAAAAGAATTAAAAAACATAAATAGTTATACACTATTTACAAACAGTAACCATAATATATTCTTAGTATCTGAATAATAATAATAATACAATAATAATATAATAATAATATGTAATAGAAACAATTTAAAATAAATGTTGATTGAAATTGCGTTTTTTTATGAGCAGGCTTTTGAGTGCTTCTTGTTTTCTTACCAATAATTTTCTATTTCTATTTATACTTTGTTAGTATAAATAGAAATAGACAATTCTATTTCTATTATATTTCTATTTATACTTTGTTAGTATAAATAGAAATAGACAATTATTGGGTAGAAAACAAGAAGCACTCAAAAGCCTGCTCATAAAAAAAACGCAATTTCAATCAACATTTATTTTAAATTGAAAAAAAAAAAAAAACAACACGATAAAACAATTATCGTCTCGCCAACGTTTATTATTTGTGCTGCGGCTGAAGCTCGGTCAAGTTAGCGACACTTCAAGCCGCGCCGATACCTGACTTGCGATAATTCGATAGCGCTATAAACTTGTGCTATGGGTACTCTTAAAATGCTTGTGTCATGATTATGTCTTTTCAAAATTATGAAACCGAAATAATAAACAATACAAATCTTTATTAATAACACCAAGTCAGTCAGGTAAAATATTATTTTATGAAGATCCATATTATAAAATCATAATCATAAATTCAAAAGTACAAAACAATATAAAAATACAATTACTAACGGGTGAAACGTTTAGACTTTACAAATTAACTAAATCAAAATTGATCAAAATGTTGGAAAATTTAAACTTTCAAGACGAATTACTTACGCATAATTTAATTTGACACGCTTTGCGACTGATGTTACATTTAACAAGATTAGTAATGGAAATATTAATATGGAAAATTCGAAATGAATCCATCTTACTCTGATTGAAGCGAGCAAATTGGGTTTTGGCTGTTTGACGCTCCTATAAACATGAGTTATCGCGCCGTTGACATACTTGGGAATGGAGCTTATTAATTCACATACGACAACATACGTACTCATCTTGTTGCAAATTATTATTTACCATACCATGGGGTGCATTTTACATGCTTATGAATGAAGGAATATTTGGGCGCAATACGCGTGCCGTAATAGACATAGCATTTTGGTGTTATACTCGTAGGTTGGACTGCTATGTCTGTGTGTCGGTCTGAGGCATTTCATTTCATTTATTTATTTATCTATTTATTTTATTTTTTTATCTTTAGACACAATATATGCACTTATACATGTCAAAAAAAACAATTCTTTATAATATAATGAAAACATGCAGACAATATAAATTACGATACCTTGTATTATCGTAGCAAGTTAGGTATTTTAATAGTTATGGCTACATAATACTAAGTCCCTGGAAGGTAAGCAGAACCTACAACACAAGTCGACTCGACTTAGTGTAGGTTCTTTCTAACATACTTTAATAATATACAAGCCATTAATTTATGATTTATTATTTGTAATTTATATAATTTGTATGTGCTTGAAATGAAAATAAATTACTATTCTATTCTATTCTATTCTATTCTAATCACACACGTTCGCTACTGGAAAACACACCCGTAGTGTTTTAAATGATACGTTTCGTAATGAAAATGTCAATGAACTATGAACACTTTACTCGAAAGTCAAACATACAACAACAAGTAATTAATAATGTAAAAATAAAAAAAAACCCAACGCAATGAAACGGCTGAACCGATTTTGATCAAACATAGCTAAGAACACTCCCGACAAATACAACATTCAAACAAAAAAAAAACGAAATCGGTTCATCCGTTCGGGAGCTACGTTGGGACAGACAGAAAGACCCACACACACACACAATACACACAGAGAGAGACACGTCAAACTTGTAACTCCCCTTCGTTTTTTCATCGGGGGTTAAAAACAAAAGAGAACCGTAGCGCTTATCAAAATCAAATCTTATCATATCTTATCGTATTTTATCAAAATCGGTATAGCCGTTTCATTGCATAGGGTTTTTTTTTATTTCAGGGGACTTTTTACTTGAGAAATTCAGGAACTGATGCTAAGATCACTGATGTACCCGCATCAGTTAAGCACATCGACGCGTGCCTATTCAACTTTGTAAAGCACGTAATTTCCTTAAATTAAGTTGTTAGAATGCGGAAAACTCGCCTGTTTACTAGCGTTATGGCAATTATGTGCAAAATTTTCATAACACTTGTTCAGGAAATACGTGTTCTTATTACTTGCTTATGTTTGTTTCTTGTAGGTATGTAGATTGTTTGTTTTAGGCTTGATCGAAGTTTTTTTTTTATACTACTTGAATGACGGAACAAGCAGATGGCTCAGTAACCTCTGCCTATGCAGTGCATTACCTCATAGGTCACGTCCACCTAGGACGCGCCCAGTGTGGAATTGCACTGCGCCCGCCACCCTGAGACATAAAGATGAAAAGTCTCATGTGCCTGTAATTTCACCGGCACCCAAAACCCCGGCATCAAACCGGAACACAGCAATGCGAGCACTACTGCTTTGCGGCAGAAATAGGTAGGTAGGTTTAGGTCAAATCTTGCAAGCTGAATTAGAACCAATTTGCAAGTTGGTAAAAGTTTTGTCCTGGCTGCTAGCTTATTAAGGTATGTGTTATTACTGGAAGAAAGCGTTAGCAGAGTCAGTCGTGTGAAGCAATAGCGGCGATGAGCTCACCACTTGTCACGTCTAAATTCCACGATGGTGCAAACCACTGTGAAAAGAGGCCCATTGAGGCGCTGCCTACCCCTTCGTGAAAAGAGGCGTGTATCTATGTATATATGTATGTATGTATGTATGTCAAGCGAGCTGATCTGATGATGGAGACAGAAGGTGAAGGCGATTTTTTCCCTTTTTTTTTCGAGTGAGTATGCAGTTAACCTCTCGGGTCATGACTGCGTTACCGGGCTTTTAATGAGCGCAGATGGCGCTCAACCTGTAAAGTTAGAATGGAGCAACTAGCAAAAGGGCACCACTTAGGTACGAACCTCGGCTTGGGCTGTTGCTAGGTTGGGGAGGAACGGTCAAAATGCCCCGGAACATGCTTGTACCAGTTTTTTTTTTAACATTGATAGACCTTTGTTTGACCACGATCTCACCTGTTGGTAAGTGACGATGTGGCCGAAGATGGAGCACAAAGGTCTAGAAGGCACCTATTCACTCTAGACTTGAAGAGACCCAGATTACAGTTTTCAGGAAAGACAGACGACGGTAGTGTATTCCACTCCTTAGCAGTTCGCATTATAAAGGTAGAACCGAAACGTTTTGTGCGAATAGAAGGTATACCAATGGTATGCCAGTTCTAGTAACCATACCACAAGCTCTGCTTAGCTTGGGGCTAGACAATGTTATATAAACTGTCCAGCATTATTTATTTATTATTTATTTAAATTCTAAGTGTTTTTGGTAATAAGGACATAATACCATCCTAATAAAAACACCGTGCTTGGACTGTGCTCAATAATTTCAGATTGTGCTTGGGTTGGCCAATCCACTATACCAACATTCATCAACACAAATGGAAGAGAACAATACAACACAAATTCAACAACCCTTGGTGGTCCTACTAAATGAGGTAGATACATCCCTACTAACCTAGGTACTAATGAACCTATTCAAATATCAAAACATGTAAGTTTACTATATTTTGGTATACAGGGCGTCCCAAGACTATGCGACATGAAGGGAAAGTACCTTAAAATTGTAGATAGGATATTTTACTGAAAGGAGACATTATTTTATTTTTAAAACTTAGAAATACTACAATCTAAGATTTTCTAAAAATTGTTTGCTTCGTCTGCGAATCGAACCGACTTAAATTAAAAATTAAAATGATTATTTTTACATTATTCCTTTGTTTTAAGATACCATGTTACTCAACAGGAGTTATTATTTTTTGTCCATTCTTTTGATTGGCTTCATAAAAATAACGGGGCGGTTTTTTTTGACATTTAAGTAGGTTCGATTCCCAGACGAAGCACGTAATTTTAAGAAAATCTTTGAATGCAGTTTTACTAACTTTGAAAAATAAAATAAAGAATTTTTTGCGCAAAATATCCTATCTACAATACCACCTTAAGGCTTATAATTGTATGCACACATCTACTCGTATTTCACAAGGACGATGATATTTGATTAGGAATAGGCAATTTTTTTTTATTAAAGTTGAAATTGGGTGCTCATGAAAACCTTTTTTCACCAAGTGATGTCGAACTTGACCCTTATTCGCTATGACCATAGGAGATTACTTGCCAATAACAAGTGACGTCACAATGTATTCTGAACGATGTTTCAACGTAGATATCTTAACGAGCCCGCGTTATATCAAGTTTAGTCATAGCGAATAAGGGCCCAGGTTACTAAAAATGCAAAAATAGAATGAAATAATCAAATAGAAATTCAAATCATTTTATATTTTAAGTAAATTATTAACAATTTATTGTTTTAATAGCCAGTATAGCCTCCATCAGCAGCAATGACGGCACGTTGTCTCTCTCGCATAGATGAGACAAGGCGCGCGCATATATCAGTCCCATGATATCATCCCATACCCGTGCACAATGTGATCTAAGAGCTTCAGGGTTTCTTTAGATCTGACAGTCCCAGCGTTGAACTATTATGTCCCACAGATTTCCAATCGGGTTCATATCTGCTGGCCGAGCAGGCCGAATGTCACGGTGCATATTGACCCACGCCGTATTAGCCCGGGCCTTGTGTGATATCAACATCCTTGTAACTCGTGATATCGCACTAATTTTCAAGTAATCTCCGTGGAGAAATAATGTTTTAGCCCCTTGTTGCATGTTATTTCAATCAATCTATATTTATAGTGCGCGTCACGTAAAAAGAACGCTGGCGTTCCAGCGTTCTTTTTACATGACGCGTACTATAATTGTACATTATTTGTAGTAAGCTAAGTAGGTATTCAATGCATAGGTATACATCTCTTAATTAAATAAGTAGAAAAGTAAGTAATCTCTTAAAAAGAACGCTGGAACGCCTGAAGAAGCTTGACCGCCAGCGTTCTTTTTACAAAAACATATTTTCTTTGTTAAATGTCATTATGGTAATGTGTCAACTTTAAAATTAAAAAATGAGTTTCATCATCAAAAAGTCCTTATATTATTTTTGTTTGTATCGATGCTACGAGTATTAAAAAGTAATAAGTACCTAGATATAGCATTTTAGACATTGCTGCAAACAGTTCAGTAAAGAAACTGATTTGAAAACTGGTAAACATTTTTAGACCGCGACCGTACTTTCCCTTCGTGTCACATAGTCTTGGGACGGCCTGTATATTACTTGCTTGTATATGTGCGAGTTATTAATTACGGCATGTGTGTATAGATAGATATCGAAATTAAATTCCATTGCGAGAAATATTTCTACGCCAAGTCTTCTCCCCGTCAAGTATGTTTAGGTACCTACCATTGAAATCTCATCCCTATTCCATTATGACACGTAAGATATTTGCTTACCGGAGCAAAAACACTCGAAACCTCTTCACGCCTTATACACAGCATTCGATTATTACGTATCCCTCAATAAAAACGTAATTAAAAGGGATAACATAAAGCCTATGGCACACAGGACGCGAAACATAATCGGGGTGAGTTATGTTCTACGGGTGGGTGTGATGGGTCGGGTCAAGCTTGGCTTAAACCGCTGCGTTTATAGCCTAGTCACACTAATATTATAAATGCGAAAGTTTGTGTGTGAGTGAGTTAGTGTGTTTGTTACTTCTTCACGCTGAAATGGCTGGACGGATTTGGATGAAATTTAGAATGGAGATAACTGGACGTCCGGAATAACACATATATAGGCATATATTTATCTTGATATTCCCACGGGCTCAAGACATACGCTTCCTACAATGTAATATTATACACAAGTTATGTTACTTGGATGACAATGAAACCTTTTGTGAAGAGCTAAATAAACTTTATACTTTATACTTTATACGCGGGTGAAACCGCGGGGCGCTGCTAGTCCAAAATAAATAAGGCCACGTGCGAAGCCAATACAGGCGCTACTCTACCTGTGCGAAGATTCTCCATAAAAAAACAAATAAACGAGCGTATGTAAGGATACGATTCTAATATTATCCAACAAAGTTAAAAGTTTTAAAAACAATAGCCCACCTAACGGTGGACCACACAATATGTACTTAAGTAAGTACCTAACAAACACACACACACACAAAAAAAAAAAAAAAAAAAGACACCTAAATATCACACTAATATTGTAAATGCGAAAGTTTGTGTGTGTGTGTTAGTGTGTTTGTTACTTCTTCACGCTGAAACTGCTAGACGGATTTGGATGAAATTTGGAATGGAGATAACTGGATGTCTGGAATAACACATAGGCATATATTTATCCTGATATACCCACGGGATCGTAACACGGGGGGTGGTAACACCGCGGGGTGCAGCTAGTAGTTTCATAAAGTACTAGCGACTCGTCCCGGCTTCGCACGGGTAGCCCCCGTTAACCCCCCCCCCCCCCCCCCCCTCCTTATTACTTATTCTGCTATTCGGAGCGGAGAAGAATCCACCAATAAAGAGATGACTAACATCGGTCCAACCGATCTTGAGTTATAAGTGGTGTAACTAACACGACTTTATTTTATATATATAGATATTTTGCGTATGTTATGTCATGCAATATGTAATGACATAAAACTCGACACTGTAGCAAAAAAACTAGCAAATAACTTTTCTTTTAGCTTTGTCGTAGTCGGATACAATAGAAACAAAGTCCATTGGTGCCAGGGGCCCAATTGCGCTAATTAAAACAAGACCAACTTTTCCAGGTTCGCGTTCTATGTAAGGGGCTCCATCCCAATAGGATCCTTATGTAATTAATATTAATGAACCGCCTCCTCCATCTGTGATATTATTTATATCAATAATGTTACTAATGGGTTTCTTTGAAGGTTAGAGGTGGGTGTTCATGATACGAGCGTAAGGGAACCACTCGTGTCATGTCAGCAGCATCCGAGTTCACTCGGTCATCCAATCTGAGTGGACTAGAAAGGTGCTCTAGTGTTTTGAGCTGACTCGGATCTCGTCTTCAGAACTTTAACGTGATAGAGTGAGACAAAGATAATAAATATTATAGGAACCATTCCGATGTGCTCGTACGATCACACTCAGTCCGAGCGCGCTTGTATCGTGAAAACTCGGCTTTACCGAGCTCTCATTTAAGGCGACGCATTAATAAATATTATTTCGAATGGTTTCTATACGGTTTTGTATAGGATTTCGTATAAGGTTGTATACGCTAAAAACGTTTTACAACGATAAATAAAAAAAAACCTACTATAATATTTAATTGTGTGCTTGGATGGATCTATCTAGAAAATAGAGATGTTTAAATCGGTCCCGTTTGCCTGTAAACTGCAAATCTCTGTTTTATAAGAGGCGTCTTTGGTATTTTTTTATTTATCCGCTACTATAAAAGTTAACCAATCGTGAAATGCTCTACAAAAAAAAGTCAGTGATATGAAGATTCAGGTAACCAAATATCTCTTTCATATAAATAAATGAAATAAAATAAATAATACTGGACAGTTCACACAACATTATCTAGCCCCAAGATAAGCAGAGCTTGTGTTATGGGTACTAGATAACTGATATACTTAATATAATACAATAGATAGATAGATATTTTTTATTGTACATAGAAAATACCCAGAACACCCTGAACTAATATCTGCAGAACGCACAAATATTTGTTCCGAGGCGGGAATCGAACCCGCAACCTACTCCTGGGTTGTTATGTTTTGTAATTGCTGAGAAAACGATCCCTGTCATCTTTCCAATGTTGAAGAATGTCAGGATTGTGTTTTTTTTTTTTTGTACTACTTGGATGACTGAACATTCAAGAGGCCCACCTGATGTTAAGCGGTAACCTCTGCCTATGAACAGTGCATTACCACATAGGTCACGTCCACCTAGGACGCACCCTATGTGGCATTGGACGGCGCCCGCCACCCTGAGACATAAAGATGAAAAGTCTCATGTGCCTGTAATTTCACCGGCACCCTTACCCTTCAAACTGGAACACAGCAATGCAAGCACTACTGCTTTGCGGCAGAAATAGGTACGGTGGTAGTACTTCCCCGGACGGAATCTTTCACAAAAAAGCTCTACTACTACTAAAAGTCTGCATAAGAGTGGTGTTTAAGTGTTTCAGGCCATAGTGTATTTGTCTGTCTGTCTGTATGCATTTATATTTCTTTGTTGCGACCTAGCTCCAGAACGGGTGCTCTGATATCATTGCGATTTTTATTTTTAATGTTAGATGGTGTTTGTGAGATTGTTCTTAGCTTAGTTTGGTGGAAATTGATCTAGCCGTTTCCAGGATAAACAGCTCGCAATATTTTTTCTGTCTTATTATAGGAACTTTTTCTGTCTAGAACCTTAAATTTGAGCTCAACATTATAATTTTCAACGACTTCCGGTTCCAGATTCTGATGATGACCAGCATATGATGAACAGGATCAAGGGTGCAACGGGAGCTACAATAATCTCATTTGATTTGTATGAAAACTGGTGTTTGAACATTAAAATAGTAAGAGGTTTTATTTTTAACTAGCAGCGCCCCGCGGTTTCACCTACGTAAGTCTCAAACCCGTGGGAATATCGGTATAAAAATGTGCATATGTGTTATTCTGGGAATCCAGTTTTCGCCATTCCAAAATTATTCCAAATCCGTCCAGCCGTTTCAGCGTGAAGAGGTAACAAACACACTCACACACAAACACACAAACTTTCGCCTTAATAATATTAGTGTGATTATAATATCTTCTATGATAAATTTTGTTAGAAAAGGTGACGACTAGTTAGGATAGTACGACTTAAAGAGACTTATGAAAAACATGCCTGAACTTACGAGGCAGACAAGAGCTAAATTCTGGCACTATCTGACTCAGTAAAGTTCAGTTAAGTTCAGGGTCAATAACAAATTCTAAGTAACTGTCCCACTATATAATAACATATATTATGTCAAAGTTAAATAAATACAAAAAAAAATGCTGAACGGTTTACACAACATTATCTAGCCCCAAGCTAAGCAGAGCTTGTGTTATGGGTACTAGATAACTGATATACTTAAGAGAGTGGTCTGTGAAAATGACACATCGAGTTTTGACACTAATCCATTACCTGTGACCTCCACCTTGCGGTGGGATTTGGAACTAATTAGGTAAATCAACCGTACAATTGTGTAGAAAACACATTACTTGTTTTGTCAATTACTTCATTGAATTTTTGTTCTGTACGTAATCAGATAAATGTGAAAATAAAATCAATGTATACCACCTATACAATCGTTGCGTGACTGACTGACTCAGTCACTGACTATCAACGCGAAGTCTAAACCCTAGGTCATAGGACCTGAAATTCACATAGGTACATTTCTTTTGTGGTATAGCGGTGCACTAAGAAAGGAATTTCCTAAATACACACCCTAAAGTGGTGCAGCGGGATGTTGAAGTTTGTATAGCAAGAACTGCACGCGGGCGAAGTCCCAGGCGTTCCACTACTGGATACTTGAGAAATCTCTGTGCACATGTTGTGTTTTACATATTATGCTGTGTGCTTCAGGTTTCGTTATATTTAATAACAGTTTTATTCGTTTTATTTTACCCCAAATAGACAAAGTGGTCAACAACTTCAATAACTGTACCAATATGGGTGCAAAGTTAGTATATAAAAACCATCATAACCGAATCGCAAATGAACATGGGCAAGAAATGAACAAACCCACAAAAATAACCAAAAAATACAGGACCAAAAAAAACAAAATTAAATCAAAAACGCCCTGAAAACTCTCACAACCTAAGAAGCCCTACAAACCTTTAAAAAAACCCTTCCAACTCCTAAAAACAGAGGGTTTAGCCTACCCTACCTCCCTAGAGTGCATACAAGTCTTAAACTTTAAGAATCAATTAAAACCTCGTACAAACCCATACAACCCAATTTAAACCGGTATTGAACGACGGACCTTGCTCAGAAAAATATCTTGGGAATCAGGATTTTTCCCAGCAGGGCCCAAATTAGATCATTTTCTCCGCCTCAAAACTCACTATTCTGCCAAACTTCCTGCTGATGTTTTTTTTTTCCATTAAACTTTCATCCACTAATATACCTACCTTGTTTGTTTATATTAATTTGAATGTGTATGTGCGCCTACTTTTTGGCGATTGTACCTAGTCAACCTTTGGAGGTTTTTAAGGTACAATATTATACCTAATTAAATGTGTAAAATATATTGCGTATGAAATAAATAAAAAACAAAAAAAACCTACACGTGTAGGGCTGTTTAAAAAAACGCTCATACAGTGATTTGATTTTCGTAATGATGGCAAAAGGCCCGACGGTATGACCTTGGTTCCCTGGGAGCGGGGGCGAGCCCTAGTGTGGGACGTCACTTACGTTGACACATTGGCCCCCTCTCATCTCAGTGGAACAATCACCAAGGCTGGAGCCGCGGCGGAGGCAGCAGAAAATGCTAAGCGGCGCAAATATGTAGTCCTCTCCGATGACTACATTTTTGCGCCGCTTGGTGTAGAGACTTTGGGACCATGGGGCCCTAGTACTAAGACCTTTTTTAAAAAAATATCACCGATGCTCATCGACGCCGCTGGTGACAAGAGGGCTGGCTCCTTCCTGGCGCAAAGAATTTCTTTGGCCATTCAACGTGGGAATGCAGCCAGTGCTCTTGCCACCTTGCCCTATGAACCAAATTTATTGTGTTAGCTTCTTTTTTTCTTTTCTTTTCTATATTTAAGTATTTTTGTACATACCTTGTTTTAATTCCATTTATTAATTAAAAAAAAAAAAAAAAGTTATTATATTATACTCGTAACATTATTTAATCCTATTTCGTCAAAATAGTAACAGTTTTTCGAGTTATTTTGTACAGAAAGACGGATAAAGAAACAAATAAATTATATAGGTACCTACAAACTATGTTGGAAGAAATTCACGTAATTGAAACATACTGACCACAAATTGGCATAAAAAAACGGCGCGGCGAGGACGTTGCATTTGACATGACTAGTAAGACATTTTCAAACATTTATCGGCTTCTAAATTCTAATTTCCATGTACAACCACAGAATAAATAATAGTACCTACTTCTTGAAACATGCCATGAATTGGTTTGGCGTCTTTATGAAAGGATTATAGGAAATTCAAACCCTAAAATCAATTGTGTTGAAGACCTCTGTAGCGCGGCGGGCGAAGGTTGGCCTGCGACGCAGGAGGTTGCGGGTTCGATTCCCGCCTCGGAACAAATATTTGTGCGATCGCAGATATTTGTTCAGGTGTTCTGGGTATTTTCTGTGTATAATAAAAAATATCTATCTATGTATTATATTGTATTAAGTATATCAATTATCTAGTACCCATAACACAAGCTCTGCTTAGCTTGGGGCTAGATAATGAAATGTCCAACATTATTATTATTATTTATTATTAATTAGGGTCATAAAGTTTGGAAGTATTGTTTGTTATTCTATTAATATTAAAAATTAAAGCGGGCCCCCATACAAAAAAAGTGATTTTGACAAACGCTGTATCTCTTGATCCGCAATAGCTAGACACAAAAAAAAATAAAAAAGTGAGTTATAAGTAGGTATGTACCTACCTAGGGGAAAACAAACATGTTTATATTTACTTGCCTTATTTTTATTAATTATCATCATCCGCCCAGCTGGAAATATAACATTTCCATAGAATGCCACGACGACTGGTCTTGAGCCGCCTCCGTCCACAGACTTCCCGCGACCTTTATAAAGTTTGGTACATTGGAAGTTCCCCTCCCACACTGCGTCGTCCGGTTGTTGGTCGCCACTCGAGGACTTTATTTCAGTCATCTTAATAAGTGCGTGTTGCCAGAGATGACTTACGTGACTGAGACGTGATCGCTAACTATCACACACACAAAAGCTCAAAGTATCACAGCGGGCTATGCATGGAGAGAGCTATGCTATTACCATCAGTGTACAAATACGTAGTCTGCGACAACCGTAACTACAAGAAATATTGTTACGAGATATTCGCGCCTAAAGTTTTTTATCTTATATTAGTGATCAATGTCTTTGTAAATATTTATCTGTTATGATTTTGATCTGTACGATCGCTACGATCATTCCCTTTAAAACTGTGTTTATTATATCGTGATAACATTAATGCTTTTTTATTATTTAGTAAATAATACTTGTTTAGTGTAACATTATTTTAGAACGTGCTTTACCTAAGCATGTGCGCCGTATGTAACATAGTTACTGTTCGCATGTCTAGGGATTTTGTTATGGTGTTCAACAAACGGAATATGCTCAAGATTTACTAATCTTATGTGCGGTAACATAACTACTAACTCAGTTATACACTTTATTGAGCTGGGAGAAAAAAAAAACTGTAAGTAAGACCACAGAATAAATAATAGCAAGAACAAAAGGCTCACATCGTGAAAAAAAAATAACGAACCTTGCTGGGACGCAACAAAGTGCATTTCAGTTCGCATAAGTGCTTAGTGCCTAGCGCCAAAACCACCTTAACACCCTAAACACCCACCACCCTTATTCACCTAAACATTGGCGCTCTCTTGTAAATGTTTGAATCTGTTTATTTGTGTATTATATTTTTGTTTAGTACTCAATTTATAATTTTACTAGCTGTAACCTGCGACTTCGTCTGCGCAGGATTATTAAGTAGCGGAGTATTATAAAGCTAGTATTATTAGACTTACGCTGGTGAAGTAAGTTTCACCCGCGTAAGTCTCGATCCCGTGGGAATATCGGGATAAAAATGTGCCTGTGTTATTTCGCGAGTCTAGTTATCTTTATTCCAAATTTCATCCAAATCCATCCCGTAGTTTTTACGTGAAAGAGTAATTAGGATAGGATATTCGGTTACCAAATTACTCCTGTTACCAATTAATCATTCTGCTGCTCGCCTGGTACATTGAAAAGAAAGAAAGAAAGAAAGAAAAACATTTATTTGTGTCACCAACATGGATGTAGTAGTAACAGTCAACAAACAATATTCCACACAAAAATACACACACACACACACACACACACACACACACAGAAACAAAGATAAATAAAACATTGGATGAAAAGTATTCGCATTGCTGCTGCGCCCTGCGGTGTTTTCCGCATAGGTCTCGATTCCGTGGGAATATCGGGATAAAAATGTGCCTATATGTTATTCCGGGAGTCCAGTTATCTCCGTTCCAAGATTCATCCAAATCCATCAAGCAATTTTTACGTGAAAGAGTAACAAAGATACATCCATCCATCCATCCATCCATCCTTCCATCCATCCATACTTACAAACTTTCACGTTTATAATATTAGTAAGATACCTTTTAACATTCTTTGTATTTTTGAATTTTAAACACAAATTATATTTAAATTAAATGACTATTCCAAGTATATTCGGTACAAATTTAATCTGCGTAGTGTTTTTTTTTTCGAATGGAATTAAAAAGATTTAAACTTTTGTTTTCTTGACAAAATCCGAATAAATTTATGGATATAATACTTGTTTTTGACTTTGTACGATGACACGTGACGCGTCGAAATAATAACTTGGTAGCTTTCCATGGCGCATGCACTATTAAATTGTTTTGACCAAATGTTCCCATTTTTAGGGTTCCATACTCAAAGACAAGGGACCCTTATGGATTCCCTTTGGATTTTCATATTGTGTCCTACTAATATTTATACCATCAATTTGTGCATATGTTTAAGCAAATAAATTATCTTTATCTTTATCTTTATCTTTATCTTTATCTTTTATCTTTCGTCATGTCTGTCTGTCTGTCCGTGTATGTCACAGCCTTTTTTTTCCGAAACTATAAGAGCTATACTGTTGAAACTTGGTAGGTAGATGTATTCTGTGAACCGCATTTAGAATTTTACACAAAAATTTAAAAAAAACAAGTATTTTGGGGTTCCCCATACTTAGAACTGAAACTCAAATTTATTTTTTCATCAATGTGGGTTATCTGTGGATAGGACTTCAAAAATGATGTTGAGGTTTCTAATATAATTTTTTTCTAAACTGAATAGTTTGCGCGAGAGACACTTCCAAAGTGGTAAAAATTGTGCTCACCCCCCCATAACTTCTAAAATAAGAGAATTATAAAACTAAAGAAAATATATGATGTACATTACCATGTAAACATTCACTCAAAATTGGTTTGAATGAGATCTAGTAAGTAGTTTTTTTTTAATACGTCATTAATCGTAATCCATCCAAGAACTTTTATATTATGTTACTTGCTGCTACGGAACCCTTCATGGGCGAGTCCGACTCGCACTTGGCTGCTTTTTTTATGGTTATTTTTGGAAATTGTTATTTTGTACCTTTTTTATGGTTATTTTTGGAAATTGTTATTTTGTACCTTTTTTTTGCATAGAGTCAATCTTTATAGAATACTGACTATCCATGTTTTTTTTGTTGTATTTGGAATAGTGGTGTATACCTTATTTTATACCAGTCAGTTAAATCATCCTAACGATGAAGTTATAAGTTGGTAA
Organism: Operophtera brumata; assembly: GCA_932527175.1. Taxonomy (NCBI): domain Eukaryota; kingdom Metazoa; phylum Arthropoda; class Insecta; order Lepidoptera; family Geometridae; genus Operophtera; species Operophtera brumata. Next base: position 20,978,232 of record OW052234.1, read on the forward strand.
ATATTGCTACAAGTATCTCCTATTTTTTTTTTTTTTTTTTATACTAATGAATGACGGAACAAGCAGATGGCCCACCTGATGTTAAGCGGTAACCTCTGCCTATGAACAGTGCATTACCTCATAGGACACGTTCACCTAGGACGCACCCTATGTGGCATTGCAATGCGCCCGCCACCCTGCGACATAAAGATGAAAAGTCTCATGTGCCTGTAATTTCACCGGCACCTTCAAACCGGAACACAGCAATGCGAGCACTACTACTTTGCGGCAGAAATAGGTATGGTGGTAGTACTTCCCCGGATGAACTCTTTCACAAAAAAGCTCTACTACTACTACTTTCTGGTATAAATAGCACTAATTATGATTTCTTCTTTTATTTCTGCAGTTATACATCTTGCCATAACTTTTGGTACGGCTTCTAGAAAACAATGTGTTAAAAAAAAACTAGTTAATATATTGTGATTTTAACTCAACACCGTGACTAGTTTATATTTTGGGGTTCAATCCTCCCTATCTACTTTTACAGCAAAATCTCTCTCAGGTACGTTTGATGTAAAAAAACTGGAGCATGTGTGTGATTCGTGATCTCGATAATTATAAAAATCCCATGTTTCCAGAACCTTTACACAGGTATTGTTTGAATTGACACAATTTATAAAATCCTGAAAATCATAGATTTGATTTGCTGATTTTGTTATCTTGTAGGCAACCAGTCCTTTTTTTCAGAATCCCCTTCAGTCTTGTTAGGCCAGTCACCGTAGACACTAAAATCGTGTAAGATCGCAAAAAGTTGCATGGTTCTGTTTTTTTGGGATGTTGTTAGGATAAATACCAATTGTGTAAAACCAAGTTTGCAACTTCGATAGAGCTGTGCGAACTTTGCAATTTTTTTACGACCTGGAATGTTTAAGATGACTGGCCTATGTGTCGTTTGTAGGTTAACAGCTAATATTTGTAAGGAAAAAGGTTATACACACCTCAGTTTGTTCAAAATTACTAGGTATAACTAAGTAGTTGGAAGAAACTTTTCTTTTGGGTACTTATTTACTTTGTATTAGCCATTTTGAATTTTCTAGAGCGTTCACATGCGTACTTTTCGTCGCGAGTATCGCCTTTGCATAACTCGCCACACACGACCTACCCACTTTTCAGCTTTGGTGAGTCACTGTTTGTTGAGCTCCCACTGACTGACTGGCACCAATCCCCCACTTTTTATCTTCGTGAATGACGTGGAACAATCAGATGGCCCACCTGATCTTGAGCGGTAACGTCTGCCTTTAATAATCCATTACCTCATATGTCACGTCCACCCCTTGTGGCATTGCACTGCATTTACCGGCAACTATACCTTTCATACTAAAACACAGTAATACAAGCACTAGTGCTTTGCGGCAGAAATACTACTGGTAGTAGTTGTGGTTGGTAGTACATTCCCGAACGAACTCTTTCACAAAAAAAAACTCTACTACTACTAAACTACGATATAATGCGATTGTAATGTCTACGATTACTTTTTCGTACAGTTTTCGTTTACTAAGCAAGACGATGACACAGAATAAATAATAGTACAAGCACGACGATAAGAAGCGACGATGATAAGATTCGATTCCTTTGTTTTCAGAAGTAGTTAAGTGCAATAAAGAATATCAACACTAGTCTTAAGCACCGTATATGTAATGTATGATGTTACTATTCATATGTGTAGTATTTAGTACCACATAATAAAAAAAAATTGTTCAGATATCCACCGTATAATATGTTACGGTGATTATATTTAGGATACATTTTTGTTACATGATCAAGCTCATACAAACACGTCAACCTCATACCTCATACCTAACTTACAATAAAATTAATATTGATCAACTGGATTATCTATGAGGAACTAGTATGTCACAGATAACCCAGTTATTATAGTTGTACCTACTACAAATAATATAACGCGTCCAAATTAAGTCGCTGGTGACAGTAGGTACCTATACCTAGCTTGTATTTTATATTATAAATTTCGTCCAAAATTAGTGGGTACCCAAAATCTGAATTCGTTTATTTTTAACCCCTGACGAAAAACGAAGAGGGTGTTATAAGTTTGGCGTGTCTGTGTGTCTGTCCCATCGTAGCTCCCGAAAGGATCAACCGTTTTTTTTTTTTTTTTAATTGTTTTTGTGGGGAGTTTTCTTAGCTTTGTTTGATCAAAATCAGTCCAGCCGTTCAACGTTGGAGGTTATTTAAATTTTTACAAAATTAATTACTTTGTGCTATACGTTTTTAAATTCCGACGGGAAACGAAAATATTCGTGAAGAGAAAATATGTACAAAATGTGTGGCTACGTTTCACCGAGGACTTATCGAGGACTATACTAAGTTCCATTGGTCTAGTTGTTACTATGTTGACAGAGTTATTTATATGGTAGCATACTTGTACGGAGCACTCTACACGCGAGTCCGACTCGCACTTGACCAGTTTATTCATCTTCCGCCTCCAATAAAGCATGGACTTTAATGGAGATTTTTTGAATAGCAGCATTGTATCAGCAAAGTATCTATCTATGTAATATATTGTATTTAGTATATCAGTTATCTAGTACCCATAACACAAGCTCTGCTTAGCTTGGGGCTAGATAATGTTGTGCGAACTGTCCAGCATTATTTATTTATTTATTGTTTCGATATCAAAATTTGAAGTACCAGTATTATTATTAGTAACAAACAGTCAAACATAGATAAAAATTGAATGATAGTATAAATAAAAAATAAAAAAACATACCGTTTCTCACTAGTAAGTCGGGAAATAAGCAAGTACATTTTTGTAAAAAAACGATAATCACTTAGTATAAAGAGCTAGGCATATTCTAAGGAAAATCGCTAAGCGAAACTCTTTTGGTCACAATATAAACTCCTTCGTGAGTATGCTACCGTAGAATTGCATCGAGCGACTACGGAGGCCTGCAATGTTATAAGTATAGATCCACCAACTTATCTCTAGAACCATTTACCTACATTTTTCTATCAGCTTCATACATTTCATTCTGCAGATAAGTTGGTGGATCTCTAGAATTGGTTTGTGTTCACGACTGTATGATTAAACTGTCAAACCATGTCAGTCCGGTAAATTTTCACAAACCTCAAATAAATAAGAATTTGCATTGGTTTCTTATTACCCGAATTACAATTATAACAACGAAAACCAACAATTTTCAGTAAAATAATACAAGTTTTTGTAATGATATATCGAAGTAACCGGTTGTCCGTTTTCACCTGTGAATAAAAAAGTGAACGAGGGCCTTCCTTCCAGCGCCGTGGATAACCACGGAATGACAGAAAATGGCGTAGAAATCGTGTAGATACGGCGAATTGAAAATGTTTTCGTGTTTTTACACATCTTTTATATGAAAAGATTAAAAACCCCAACATACTTTTAAAACTATGTGTATAGACATGATACTAAAGTGTTTTATTTCTCAGAAATAGCTGTAATTCCGTAGATTTAGGCTCATATGTAGATGCTCTATTTTGATCAATTTCGTGAAAATGGGTAGGTAGTTTTTCAATTTACACAAAATCTAGAAATAACTTTAGAAAACCCCAACGTATTTTTATTCAGCCTGAAGTGTTCTTTCTTCTGATCTAAATATTGTTAAGAATAAGCTAAATTTGGAAAGTTCCAGGCTTTTCAAAACACCACTTTTCAAGGGTTTTCACAGACTAGCCCCTTAATACAATATACATTACATAGATAGATATTTTTTATTATACATAGAAAATACCCAGAACACCCTGAACAAATATCTGCGATCGCACAAATATTTGTTCCAATATATAAAATAGATAGATATTTTTTTATTATACATAGTTTTTTTTATACTACTTGAATGACGGAACTAGCAGATAGCCCTCCTGATGTTGAGCGGTAACCTCTGCCTATGAACAGTCCATTACCACATAGGTCACCATATATTTATCACCAATCATACCCAGAACACCCTGAAAAAATATCTGCAGATCGCAGAAATATTTGTTCCGAGGCGGGAATCGAACCCGCAACCTCCGGCGTCGCAGGCGAACGTTCGCCCGGCCCGTCACAGAGGTCGTCAAATACGAATAAGTTACGATGCTTGGATGTTTGTAAGCTTATTACTCACTCACGCCGAAAAGGCAGAATCGTTTTCGATGAAATTTGGTATATAGATAGATTATGGCCTGGATTGAGCTATAGGCTACTTTCTATCCTGGTAAACCACGAGCGAAGCTGCGGGCGGACACTAGTTTTTAATAAAAGATACTTGATTACTGACTAAAGAAAGTGTCTGAAAAGTTTTGGGACAAGTTTATATTACAAGTTCACGCTTCAAGAAACTGAATCTGATTGAATTTATAATCTAAACTTTTTAATTAATTTGTTCATAAATATAAAACTTAAAATTTATTTTACAACAAATTTATATTGAATAAATCAAGATAGTCTATTATCCTGTACTATCAACACTTCGATAATATTAATCTTTTTTCATGGAAATAACAAGACTAACCTACACAAGCATAAACAATTTTTTTAAATACAAATTAAATAGTTTGAGCTCTCTAAAGCCTGTTGCAAATAACCTAAAGTCACCCGGTTTGTGGTCGCCACTCGAGAACCTTTCTCCCCCAACTGTTATGCGAGCTATACGGCCTTCCCATTGCCATTTCTAATTCTAAGAGCTATGTCGGTGATCTAGGTTCTTGTACGTATCTCCTCATTGCGGATTATATCACGTAGTGAAACTCCGAGCTTGGCTCTCTCCGTAGCCCGCTGCGCAACTTTGCGGTTTCTTATGTGGACAATAGTTAGCGGCCACGTCTCAGTGCCATAAGTTATCACTGGCAACACGCACTAAACGCAACAAATATAATATAGGTAGTTGGTAGGTACCTATAATAATGCCACCTGGTCTAAACGTTTCAGTTCTACCTTTATAATGCGAACTGCTAAGGTATGGAATAAACTACCGTCGTCTGTCTTTCCAGAAAACTATAATCTGGGTCGCTTCAAGGCTAGAGTGAATAGGTGCCTTCTAGACCTTTGTGCTCCATCTTCGGCCACATCGTCAATTACCAACAGGTAAGATCGTGGTCAAAAAAAAACTTGAAAAAAAACCATTAAATAATAATGCCATACCAAAAGCAAAAAGTTTCGTTAGTTAAGTATTGTTTAGAGATTCAAAGGCAAATCCCCGTAAAATTTGAAAATACGATTTGAACCGAACCGTATCCCGGAAATCCGGGCGGAAAAATGTGCATATACGTACAAATAACTTCGTCTGTTGTACATTTGGAGAAACGAAAAATCATTGGCATTCTGCAATGTTTACATGGAGACTCGCTAGAGTAGAGCAAGATAGAACTGTCTTTACCTACACATTTACAAGGTTCTGTGGTAGCAGAGCGGAAATCAACTCAACCTTCAGTACCTACTGAGGTACTGAAGGTTGAGTTAATTTCCACTCTGCTACCAGTACCAGACGATTCATTTGACTTAGTAACATCTGAGACATAAAATAAAGTTCAGACAGAACAGGGCACACGATACAAGTGAAGCCAAAAACTATGCTCATAACACAGAATAACTAACAGCACTACAACTACAAACATACATACAATACATACATATATGTATATATATTACGTACCAATTATTACGTACCGTACGTTACTATTTATGTACCATACGTTCCTGGCAGGTCTCGTAGGTTTATTCCCACATTCAGTTTAGAATATGTGTCCACCAATTATCGTTGTAATTCTTATGTATGGCGTGCGTGTGATAATTACAATAAACAACATTGTACTACTGTTGATTTGTTCAACTATAGTATATCCAGGATGACGCGTTTGTTGAGCTCTTAGTTCTTGTATTATTTTATCTGTGGTTAAGATTAGTGTGTAGATACTATTTGTCGGTCATAAATAAATAAATAAATAAATATTTCTAGACAGTTCACACAACATTCTCTAGCTCCAAGCTAAGCAGAGCTTGTGTTATGGGTACTAGACAACTGATTATACTTAATACAATATATGACATAGATAGATATTTTTTATTATATATAGAAAATACCCAGAACACCATCATCATCATCGTCATTGGTTTAGCTGTTCCTTTTTCTTACTGTGTATTAATCTATTTTTTTTTTGTTAACTTTGTTTTATGTTTATTATGTTTAACTTGTGCTTATAACTTGCTCTGTTGCTATATTTTTTAAGAGTGAAGTCTACTCATTAGCCCTTTGATTCTAAACTTATTTATATATATGACGCTATATGTGATGTTAGTCTTCCTAAAATAGAAAAAAAAACCGAACTCTCAGAAACAATGCATCAAACCCATGCTCGTCTCACGTTAGGTATGGGCGTGTGTGTTACCTGTGTGACACACACACGTGCATAAAAACCAGGCTTCAGTTTGAGAGGGCAATGTTCCGTCTTATGGGACTATACGATAACACAATCCTCTCACAATTCCATATAAGTTCAGCTCCTCTCCATCCAAAGGTTGTCTGGAAGAGATCGCTTTTTAGCGATAAGACCGCCCATTGTACATTTAGTTTTTTTGTTTAACTGTTTTGTGTTGATTTTAACTAGTTTGTAAGGTGTGCAATAAAGTATTTTCATAAATTCATTCATTTTTTTGGTCCAACAATTTCCATTTCTCTAATAAACGTGGACAGCATCACAATAAAAACGATAAAAACAGAGTTTTCAACCTTTCTAGCTTCGCCCAATTCTAAGGCTGACCCAGGCACAATATATTGCCTATGCGCCCTACATTTGGGAGGGTCGGCCTTAACCCTTTACTTCTGAGGGTGCGTAATGAAAACCGTGGTTCTAAAAACTAAACCTGAATAATTAAAATGGTGTATATTGTTTGAAGAGACTGTTTTTAATGAAGTTGCAATCTAAGGACAGAAATCAGGAATTGGTTGTTAGAAAACATTGTAACTGAGATTTGAGTATTTTGTTTGTATGTTTTGATTATTATTAAATAACTCTTGTATAGAATGGTTTTGGTTGAGACCTACTCATTTTTTTTTTTAAATAGTTTTCCATGATTTATTTTATGCCACAATAACACATACCTAAGCGGTGCAAAATTTGACATGTCCCCCTCTTATTCGCTATGACCAAACGTGCCAATTATGTCTTTAGCGGGCTCGTTACTTCAACGTGGAATCATCGTTCAGTATACATTGTGACGTCACACGTTATTGTCAAGTAATCTCCTATGGTCATAGCGAGCCCTGGCTATCTTTAACGTGAGATATACCCCTTACGTCATACAGTTTAAAGGAAAGCGTAGATATTTTTAGGGTTCGTTTGGGTCCCTTTGGGTACGGAACCTTAAAAAATAAATAGCAGGAAGATGCGAGAATAGATCATGGTAAATATTTTTTACAGCATAATCCAGAGCAATGCGGGAGACCGTTTTTCACATTAAACGCGTAACGTGCCCGCAATAAATAGAACATTTCCATGCATATGTGTCCCGTCGGGCCAACCGATACGATTCCGGCCCGTAATGTATGTATTGCCAATTTATTTTTTATGGCATCAATCATTTCATAACTCGGATGGTATGAAATGTTTTAATATCATGTTTAGAAACTAGAGACTAGAGACCTACTAAGGCGTATACAGCAGCTTATGCAAATTTATGACGACCTCTGTGGCGCGGCAGGCGGAGGTTTGCCTGCGGCGCAAGAGGTTGCGGGTTCGATCCCGGCCTCGGAACAAATGTTTGTGCGATCTGCAGATATTTGTTCATTGTGTTCTGGGTATTTTCTATGTATAATAAAAATATCTATCTATGTAATGTATTGTATTAAGTACCTACATCAGTTATCTAGTACCCATAATACAAGCTCTGCTTAGCTTGGGGCTAGATAATTTTGTGTGAACTATCTTTTGAAACTATCATGGTTATGTACGTATAATTCACTAGAAACGGGATATTTACCATGATTTTTGCATTGTATTGTAAAATTAATTTACAAGATTCCACCCAGACAAACATACATCAATTACAAGTTAATTAAAAGCTTGTAAAAAAATTACGACGTTTTATTTCAAATATGGCGGATTGAGTCCCATGTATTTGAGGCTTCGACCAAAGATTTGAGGTATAGGCTGAATTTTTCTTTAGCGAAAATCCTAAGTCTATGTATACTACTCGGATGGGTAGTACTCGTGGTACTACCAATATTACTACTAGTATCAATAGTACCAGTAGTAATTTGTTTTTTTTAGTGATAGCATGTTTTTTTTTACTTGAAAGCCATTTTCAACCCTATTTCAAAGAAATTATTTATTCTCTTAGGATTTCGGCTTGAGACCGTATAGTAGTGTTGGGAATTTCGGATCATTTAAGGGCCTTAATACTTGTGGTTGCGAAACCTATTACGGTCGTAATTTCGCTAGTGCGGTCAAGTAGTTTTACGGCCATAGCGACGCGACATACAATTTGTTTGATGAATTGTTGGCACAGTCCCCGTCAGAAGTAGCTTTGCAACTCGGCTGCCAAATTAACCTTATCACTTCAAGTAGCACTCATTACAAAAAAGGTCCCTTTCATTGAGTATGATTTCGAGAGTCCAGAACGACGCAAAAAAATATTTTATTTTTTATGCTACTTGGAATGACGGAGCAAGCAGATGGGCCCATCTGATGTGCGGTAAACTCAGCATAAATAAAAAAAACATAAATTTTAAATGTCAATTTTTATTAATCTAAAATTCAGAGTTTGTACAAAATTAAACAAAAAAACATATTATAAAACAGTTGCGCTACCAATAGTACTACCAGTAGTAAGGTTGTATTGCTTATTATTCTTTCTGTAAATAAATGTATGAATAAAATTGAGGGTTACATACCTATATCTGCTTACCAGCTTGCTTGCTACTTGGTTGTTTATCTCAGTGAAACTGTTAAACGCTGTTCGTCTAATTTCACCATTAAATACTTTTTGTACTGCTGGAAGTCAATGGTAATAATGACTGCTTTTTTAGGGTTCCGTAGTCAAAGACAAGGAACCCTTATGAATTCGTCATGTCTGTTTGTCTGTCTGTCTGTCCGTGCATGTCACAGCCTTTTTTTTCCGAAACCATAAAAGCTATACTGTTGAAACTTGGTAGGTAAATGTATTCCGTGAACCGCATTAAGATTTTTACACAAAAATTTAAAAAAAACAATTATTTTTGGGCTTTCCCATAATTAGAAGTGAAACTCAAAAAACTTTTTATCATCAAACCTATTCGTGTGGGGTATCTATGGATAGGTCTTCAAAAATGATGTTGAGGTTTCTAATATAATTTTTTTCTAAACTGAATTGTTTGCGCGAGAGACACTTCCAAAGTGGTAAAAAGTGTCCCCCCCCCCCCCCATAACTTCTAAAATAAGAGAATTATAAAACTACAAAAAAATATGATTTACATTACCATGTAAACTTCCAACCAAATTGGTTTGAACGAGATCTAGTAAGTAGTTTTTTTTTAATACGTCATAAATCGTAATCCATCCAAGAACTTTTATATTATGTTACTTGCTGCTACGGAACCCTTCATGGGCGAGTCCGACTCGCACTTGGCCGCTTTTTTATACTTCTTGGAATGGCGGATCAAGCAGATGGCCCACTTGATATTAAGTGGTACCCTCTGCCTATGAACAGTGCATTACCTCATAGGTCAAGCCCACCTAGGACGCACCCTATGTGGCATTGCATTCCGGCCGCCACCCTGAGACATAAAGATGAAAAGTCACATGTGCCTGTAATTTCACCGGCACCCTTACCCTTCAACCGGAACACAGTAATGCGAGCACTACTACTTTGCGGCAGAAATATGTATGGTGGTAGTACTTCCCCGGACGAACTCTTTCACAAAAAAGCTCTACTACTACTGCTAAGATGAATTATGGTAGCCTAACGGTTCAATAAGAGCGATGGTAGCCTAACGGTTCAATAAGAGCGATGGTAGCCTAACGGTTCAATAGTGCAACTCAGAATCCAACGATACCGGGTTCGATCGTAGGCTTGACCAATGACTTTTCTAAGTTATGTGTGGATTTCCATCGCTCTGTGCTTCGGAGGGCACGTTAAGCTGTCGGTCCCGGCTGTTATTGATTAATAGCAGTCGATAAGCCATGTCAGAGGCCCTCGGGCGGCTTGACAAACTCCGACACCAGAGGCCAGCACTACCTCATACGAAACGACGACGACGAAGATGAATTTAGCCACTTGTGTTGCTCAGCTACTTATGACGGTGATTGTACTTATAGGGCTTGCGTCGGGCCGTTTTGTTTTAATTAAAACGTGGTTTACATTAATGCTGCAAAGTGTTCCGTATATGTCCCGAGGGTATAACGTCCTAGAACTATTCGCGTAGTTCAGTGGTAATGGCAGGATAATGGAATTTAATTATTAAAGGGATTACTATTACAATTTAGGAATTAACTTGAAATAATAAATAATAAGTAGAAATAAACAATTACGAACGACCGCAGTTATTTGTTTATAAATTTACAAAAAACTTTGATCTGGAACCTTCGTTAAATTATGTAGTTCTCTGATCGCAGTCTGAAACAGTGAAATTAAAAGAAGGCCTGTTGTCAGTGCTGTAGTACTTATATAAATAAATAAATAAATAATGCTGGACACAGTTCACAACATTATCTAGCCCCAAGCTAAGCAAAGCTTGTGTTAAGGGTGTATACTTAATACAATACATTAAAAAGATAGATATTTTGTATTATACATAGAAAATACCCAGAACACCCTGAACAAATATCTGCGATCGCACAAATATTTTTTCCGAGGCGTGAATCGAACCCGCAACCTCCTGCGTTGCAGGCCAACCTTCGCCCGCCATGCCACAGAGGTCGCCAAACATAACATAGACCCGTCTTTTTCGGGTTTTTTTTTTTTTTACTACTTTGCTTGGCGGAACAAGCAGAGGGCCCACCTGATGATAAGCGGTACAGAGGCAGAGGCCTATGAACAGTGCATTATCACATAGGTCACGTCCACCTAGGACGCGCCCTATGTGGCATTGCACTGTGGTCCACACGATGAGGCTAGGCGTGGGACCTTTATAAGTTTAACGTGTCTGTGTGTGTGTCTGTCTGTGGCATCGTAGCTCCCGAACGGATGAACCGATTTTGTTTTTTTTTGTTTGAAAGGAAATTATTCGGGAGTGTCCTTAGCTATGTTTGATCAAAATCGGTTCATCAGTTTCATTGCCTTAGAGGTTTTGTTTTTATTTTTACAAAATTAAACAAATACTTATGTCATATAAAACAGACGTAAGACTCGACGTTCATTCCCCTAGCAAGATCATCAATGAGTCGAATTGGATCCATCCCCCACGCGGCTCTTCGAACTAACTGTTATTAAATGAATCACACTAATATTATAAAGGCGAAAGTTTGTGCGTGTGTGTGTGTGTGTGTAGTGTGTTTGTTACTTCTTCGCGCTGAAATGGCTGGACGGATTTGCATGAAATTCGGAATGAAGATAACTGGACTCCCAGAATAACACATAGGCACATTTTTATCCCGATATTCCCACGGGATCGAGACTTACGCGGGTGAAACCGCGGCGCGCCTAGTAATAAATAAAGTGTTTTTAACTAGAACTGGCTTTTCTAGTTTTGCTCCAAATCACGTATTTCTAGCTCATTTACCAAATCACGTGTTCTCAGTATAAAAACGATCGAGGTTCTCATGAATAACATATTTTGTTCTCGGATACATCAGCCCGATCCGTCAGTACAGGCCTACGGGGAATCTAGCCTTTTTGTTTGACTGTTTGTTTTACAATGTTGATGGGCAAAGGCAGACTGCCTAACGAGGCGAGAGTACGTTCTGGAAAACAGGTTCGCTTGAAGTTATCTTGTAAATAAAGTAGGTACGATCGCAATCTTCGAATATCAAAGTACATATTAGATGTGAGTGAAATTGACTGGAAACATCAATTTATTTTAAATGTTCCGTACAATAAGAGTTACAAACGGAAACAATAAAAATCACTTTGTGTGTCGGTCTGTCTGGCTCACTTTTTCTCTCAAACAGCTGAAGTTTGGTACTTGAAATTTATACCGAATATAAGGATCTGTGAGCTTATAGTGCCCTACAAATACCATGCATATAACTAAATGTATTAAAAAGATAATATGCCAAACATATGGAAATTATGTTATTATGAAAAACTTCAAGGGGTCTTCCAGTACAGTAACCTCACAATAGAGGAATTTGGTATACTAGGAGTCTTTGTGACAAATAAATGAAAAGCCTAAAATGGAGGAATTTCGAATTTTTTACCCAATTTTTTTTAGCTATTTTGTAGCTTGGTGAAGTTTGTAGTAAAAGGTGGTTAAAATTTGCTTGCTCGGGCTCTGAAAATTTCTAAATAATTTACGAATTGGAAGCCCAAGGGCACTTGTAATACTTTTGTTTATTTCTTACATTAATTTCTAATCTTATATTAAAAAATAACCAAAATAAAGCTCTGATCATGTTCCAATGTAGTTTTGATGTCATAAATATCACAAATAGTGTTCACCCCAACTGACAATACAACACAGAAATTTATTATAATCGTAATGTGACCAAAACTTGAACGCCTATGAATTATCAATGCTTTCAAAGTAAAAAAAAAACATAATGTAATTGAGGATATACTGGAATTTAATTAAAAACAATTAAAATTTAGTAAGTATGTAATATCTTTATTTCAGGCTTACAAAGTTTAAAAAGTTATTTTTTTTTACCATAATTCAATTGTATATAATAGAATTAAATTACTAATGGGACAAAGATTAAAATTTAGTAAGTAAGTAGGTAAGTAATATCTTTATTTCAGGCTTAATGAGAAATGTACTTACTAAGCCTAAACAATAAGCCCATAGCAACATAACACCTACCTTAAAAATTAACATACATATATAAAAACACTTAATTTTAATGCACACGTGTAGACGGCGACGTATGGCGCAACTGAGCTTTATTTAGGAATAAACATGAAATAATACAAAAAATAACATCTCTCTTCACTCTCTCCAATGATACACAATTGTGTGTATCATTGGAGAGAGTGACTACTCTAATTTAAGGTTGCCAGGAATCAAAAGTAGAGTAGCCGTTCTAATTTTCAGTCATTTAAAATTTCTGTCAACTTTCAGAGCAGTTTCAAAATTGTTACGTGAATTGGCTTCCTATCCTTCCGCTATCTATCGTTCGACGTCTCCCACCATCCTCTATCGAAGGCGTCGAGATCATCCTGCATCGCTCTCTCGGCCGAACACGACGTCAGGTTCCGTCAGGCTGCCAAGGTGTTACAGTGTTCGCCCATTTCTCGGAATGCCCAGTGACATGACCTGCCCAGTTTCAGTAGAACCTAGCTGTTTTGCTCCCCACATCGGCAATTCCTGTGCTTAGCAATAATAATAATTCTTTTCATACCATAATATTAATTATTATTATTACTACTATTAAAACGAATAGGTGTATGTATCGACTTGTGGAACGCAGGCGATTTTGTCCGCGTGAAGTTTTTTGCATATTTTTTTTGTATACAACTTGTTATGACGGATCAAGCAGATGGCCCACCTGGTGACAAGCGGTACCCTCTGCCTATGAACAGTGCAGTATCACATAGGTCACATCCACGTAGGACGCATCCTATGTGGCATTGCACTGCGCCCGCCCTGAGACATAGATGAAAAGTCTCATGTGCCTGTAATTTCACTGCAAGCATACCCTTCAAACCGCAACACAGCAATGCGAGCACTACTGCTTTGCGGTTGAAATAGGTATGGTGGTAGTACTTCCCCGGACGAACTCTTCCACAAAAAAGCGCTACTACCTAAACTTCGCTAAACTTTAACAACACGATGCACCCACTTAGGGGGTGAATTTGAAATTTATTTTTTGTGTTCTTATGGTCTACAAAAGGAAGGTGCCCTCCAAATTTCAGGTCACTAGGACTTACGGTTTAGGCTGTGCGTTGATCAATCAATAACTCAGTCTGTCAATGCGTCAGTCGGTCGGTCACGCAACGATTTTTATCAGCAAACATAATTAATGATACTAGCTTTGTTTAGAATTGAAAGTTACAATTTAGCTACCCGCATGAGGCAAGTGAACTTCAATCCAAAGTAAAACAGAACTATTTTAATGAGATGGAAACCTCTATGTCAATTAACAATTCCAACCTCTAACAAGAGTTAGAAGTCCAACTTACAGCTGATAGGTAGCCAGTAACCACAAATATTTGAATGTTCTTTATCCAGCGGCATCCGTATTATAGAATGTAAAACTTTGTGTAGCCATTTATTATAACCGTATGTATTGCTTTTATAGAACATACCGTATCTTCCAAAACACAGGCAATAAAATCAGCATAATAAAACTGTTTGTCTGTCCGTGGCATGCCAGAATCGTTCGCACTACAGGAGCTATGATGACTCCATTAGCAGCAGTCCTACAACGATGCGTATTTGGTTGCTTGCCAAAACTAATTACTAGGTGTTTGTTTGTTTGTAGGTAATATGAATGAATTGATAGGTTTGACAAAACAATGCTATATTTTTTTTCAGTTGTGCGGACTACTGTTTTTATCTAGCTGATTGAGATAAATGTTACAGCGTAGCGTAGCAGCTATGTCGTAGTAGTAGTACGCCGTACAAAACACGCTACGAATGATTTAGTAGCGACAACAATTGTGGACGGACAACAGTTTTTATCTGGATGATTGAGGATAATGCTACTGCGTAGCTTAGCTGCTACGTCGTAGTAGTAGTAAGCCGTAGCAACACACGCTACGAATGATTTAGTAGCGACAACAACTTTATTGTGGACGGACAAAAGTTTTGATCTAGATGATTGAGGATAATAGCTACAGCGTACGTAGCAGCTATTTCGTAGTGGTAGTACGCCGTAGCAACAAACGCTACGAATGATTTAGTAGCGACAAAAATTGTAGAAGGACAACAGTTTTCATCTGGATGATTGAGGATAATACTACAGCGTAGCGTAGCAGCTATGTCGTAGTAGTAGTACGCCGTAGCAAAACACGCTACGAATGATTTAGTAGCGACAGTTGTGGACGGACAACAGTTTTTACCTAGATGATTGAGGATAATGCTACAGCGT
The DNA here is from genome assembly GCA_932527175.1 of Operophtera brumata. Taxonomy (NCBI): domain Eukaryota; kingdom Metazoa; phylum Arthropoda; class Insecta; order Lepidoptera; family Geometridae; genus Operophtera; species Operophtera brumata. Next base: position 20,993,412 of record OW052234.1, read on the forward strand.
AGCATAGCTGCTACGTTGTAGTAGTAGTAAGCCGTAGCATCACACGCTACGAATGATTTAGTAGCGACAACAACTTTATTGTGGACGGACAAAAGTTTTGATCTAGATGATTGAGGATAATAGCTACAGCGTACGTAGCAGCTACGTCGTAGTAGTAGTACGCCGTAGCAACAAACGCTACGAATGATTTAGTAGCGACAAAAGTTGTAGAAGGACAACAGTTTTCATCTGGATGATTGAGGATAATACTACAGCGTAGCGTAGCAGCTATGTCGTAGTAGTAGTACGCCGTAGCAAAACACGCTACGAATGATTTAGTAGCGACAGTTTTGGACGGACAATAGTTTTTACCTAGATGATTGAGGATAATGTAGCATAGCAGCTATGTCGTAGTAGTAGTACGCCGTAGCAAAACACGCTACGAATGATTTAGTAGTGACAAAAAAACTTCATATAGAAAGGACAAGCAAGCGACACTGATATGGATCCGATATCGGAATAAAACGAATTTATATCGAGGGCCATGAATCACAGGAGACATATGAGGCTCAGGATTCTAACACTTGAATCACTCCCTACAGTCAAATGTATATTCCTGATACAACACTTGGATTTCCTGTGTTGTGTATATAATGAACAATGGTACCACAACACCCAGACCCTGAACAAATATTAGGAGATCATGGAAACTGTTGTTCCGTAGCGGAATTGGAACCCACAACCTTTTGCGTCTCAGTCGCCCGCCGCCGCGCCACATAGGTCGGTCGTGCTCTTATTTTATTAGATGTTATTCCGGGTACATTTTAATAAAAATAAAAACAAAAATAAATATTGGCGTAATCAAAGTTAAGCCTAAGGCAGCGATACTAAGCCTAACCAGAACAAATCCCACTCAAAATGAGAAGTAGTATATAAATTGGCGAAATCAGGTGGCATTAGAATGAAATTGATAGCTTTTGAGCAGGATTTTTTATGAGCTATTCCTTTTTATGTTTTAGCTATAAAATGTTTATTTGACGGAATTGTTAGTTGTATTCTTTTACGGACGTATCGCGTAATACAATCACGCGAAGGTGACAAAATATGCAAATAATTGTGATCATTTTGGAAGTTGAATCAATTTTGTTACTAAGATTTTTACTTGCATTGAAATTTTGCATTACTATATATGTAGAACCTTCTCCTGACAATAACAAATACAACAAAAAAAGAATTAGCGAAATCAGTCTCGCTTTTCACGCGTGATGCCGCAAGGGAAATGGGGATTCATTTTTATGTACCTATACAGATTTACAAAATATATGGATATGATTTTATTACTCCGACTAAACCCAAAAGACTTCCAATTTTATTTAGAACCACAGATCTAACCGGTAAATAAATACATTAAGGTGGTCGCTTTTCCATACAAACGTATTAGCACAAATATGGGCAAACAGAGTATAATTTTACACTGAAATGACTGTTGTTGGCTTTTATATTGGTCATTATTTGCGTCAACACATATTTGGTTGAAGAAAACAGTGGATTAATAGCGAAAATAACATCGAAATTTTAGTTCATTTATGTCAGTGTGTGGGTGTACACTGACAGTGTAACACACATAGCCGCAGATTAGACAACAGTTACAAGTCTCTTACACGCGACGTTGTCAGCTCGTGACTTACGCCGGCTAAGCGCTGTTGCCGCTTCGATCTGTCATATCATAATTAGCTCGGATAGAAAATATTAGAAAAACAAACATTTAGGATTGGACATGTGTATGCGAATCAGCCAGACAGCCGGAGGCCGCAATGCATTGCAAGGTCTCTACATATGAACTTTGTATAAATAATGGGAGAAAATTAAATTACAAACAACTAGACAGAAATTACAGACACATATAATATTATCTTAATTACGTAAAAATTAAATTAAATACTACTAGCTGATCATAATTACCTATATATTTACGCACAAGGTTTTTTGAACTGAGACCTCACGAATACACACGGTTTAGGAAGGTTACCTTATTTATTTCGAAAAAAATATCTATGTACATCCACATGTGGTTCGAAAAGTTAGACCTTCAACGTCGTTCAAATTCCTAGAAACGGGAGGTCAACAAAGAATGTTATACACTGGTTGTTATTTTATAGAGTATAGGTACCTACAAGTTTCAAGATTCATAAATTTTAGACTTTTCCCAGTATTTGTATCATAAAATCTACAAACGTAAAAAAAACAGCGTTGTAGGATTAGTGGAAGTACCCTAGAGGTTTTGTTTTTTTACATTTTTGATTTACCCTAACATCTCAAAAACTAAAAAAGTTTTGAAATGTCGAAGCGAGGAACTTTCATATGACACCACATTTGATCTGATATTCTCACTTTTTTTTACCTCCTCTTGGACCCCAATATCTCAACAACCCCCCGACCGATATAGCTCATAACCTTACCAACAAATTGTACCAATACTATCACCTCCCAATCAAATTTCATGAAGATCGGATTAACGGTTCGGAAGTTATGCTCGGACAAACATACATACATACATACATACAAATGCCAATTCTTCCAAGTTGAATCAGAGAACTCGCTTCGCTCATTCAATATTTAAAAAAAAAAAAAAAAATTGCCTTGTTTTAGTCGAAGTCAGTTCTGTGTAGGTAGGTGAAACTACAATCTTCAAACAAATTCGTTGAAATGATTCCTAGGGGTATTATTCATTATAATTGCGAGTTAGGGTCTTCGGAAGATTCAGATATGCAGGCCCAGGGTGGGTATTGAACATTTTGCCTCCTGCTTAGAAGACAAGAGTTCATCTTACTATGACATGTTATGTCTGTCCGTGTATGTCACAGCCACTTTTTTCCGAAACTATAGGATCTATGCTGTTGAAACTTGGTAAGTAGATGTATTCTGTGAACCGCATTCAGATTTTCACAAAAAAAATTAAAAAAACAAAAAAAAATGGGGGTTCAGTTCTAAGTATTAGTACTTAGAACTGAAACTCATTTTTTTTTTCATCATTCCTGTTGGTGTGGGGTATCTATGTATAGGTCTTCAAAAATGATATTGAGGTTTCTAATATAACTTTTTTCTAAACTAAATAGTTTGCGCGACAGACACTTCCAAAGTGGTAAAAAGTCCCCCCCCCAACCCCGTAACTTCTAAAATAAGAGAATGATAAAACTAAAAAAAAAATGTACATTACCATGTAAACTTCCAACGAAAATTGGTTTGAACGATATCTAGTTAGTAGTTTTTTTTAATACGTCATAAATCGTAAACCATCCAAGAACTTTGATATTATGTTACTTGCTGCTACGGAACCCTTCATGGGCGAGTCCGACTCGCACTTGGCCACTTTTTTTTTTAATTTCCATAATATTATTTGCATGCAATGCATATCAGCCGGCCTAGCCAAATGACATTCGCTTCGAAGCGATTCCATTCCTTTCTAGGCGCTAGTCCAGATGGTACGTTCCTAAGCACTAATTTATTACTAGTAGGTAATTGTGTTTATACTGTACTAGCCATTTCACCGCAGCTTGGCAAACAAACAAACAAACAAAACAACAAAGTTTACATATTTCCAGGGAATTAATTTTGTAAAAATTAAAAAAAACCCGAACGAAATAAAACGGCTGAACCGATTTTGATCCAACTAAGCTAAGAACACTCCCGACAAATACACCTATCAAACAAAAACAAAAAACGATTTCGGTTCATCCGTTCGGGAGCCACGTTGGGACATACAGACACACACACACACACACACAGACACGTCAAACTTATAACACCCCTTCGTTTTTCGTCGGGGGTTAAAAAATACAAAATAATAGTGAAGATAAATAAAAAAACATAAAAAAGATAAATATTTTATACATAGTGTAATACAAATTAACAATTTTTTTTTTAAGGAGAATTAGCCTTTTTGAAATACAATCCTTTCCCTCATTGTCTCGCAAGTCGCAAAGGCCTCGAAATTAAAAATAATATAATAAATTTTTATTGAATGGGTTATCCTCTTTTTTAACCCCCGACGAAAAACGAAGGGGTATTATAAGTTTGACGTGTCTGTGTGTGTGTGTGTCTGTCTGTCCCATCGTAGCTCCCAAACGGATGAACCGAAATCGTTTTTTTTTGTTTGAAAGGTGTATTTTTCGGGAGTGTTCTTAGCTTTGTTTGATCAAAATCGGTTCAGCCGTTCAGCGTTGGGTTTATTTTTTTATTTTTACAAAATTAATTACTAACTCAACTATAATCTGGACCTCTTCAAGGCTAGAGTGAATAGGTGCCTTCTAGACCTTTGTGCTCCATCTTCGGCCGCATCGTCACTTACCAACAGGTGAGATCGTGCACAAACAAAGGTCTATAAATGTTTAAAAAAAAAAAAAAAAACTTGTTGAAAATAGGGTCAACTGCGGATTTCCTCAATGAAGAATTGTTACTTCGTCGGCTTTATTTCTCAAACTCAAGACATCACAATAATGGAAATGGAGCGCGACGAATTATTCCCATTTGTCACACTGATCTGTCCCCCCTAAGGTGACAGTTAGAACAAAAAAGTTGGATCTGTCCCCCTGTTGCGTGATTGGGTGATGGCTGGTACATTTGCGTGTAATTTTTATTTTTATTTTAGGTTATTGTATGGAACCCTTCGTGCTAGAGTCCGACTAGCACTTGGCAGTTTTTTTTTATTTTTTATGATACGAATTGGCAAACTAGCATACGGCCTGAAGCCCAATTCTCTTAATTATTTTATAACCACACTGCAAGTTGACCGAAACGAGATTGTATTGTAAATTGACTGAGAAATTGGTATTCTGCTCCCTCACAATAACAAGATAATCTACTTTCGGTTCTTGCGACCATATATTAGAGTAGGATAGTGCTATATAATAATTGTAAAGAGTGAAAGAGAGAATTCTCAGAACTTTGAAACATTCAAGTTACAGTCACATTTCGATATAATCACATTCCGTGTTGTATTGTCAGGTGAGCAGAATACCATTTTTGACGTTTGTGACATCGACACTCGATCGTAACATGATCCGAACTTTAATTTGACTATTTTTTATTACGAGAATTGGCTTTCTGATGTGAAGTGGTCACCGTCGCTTATAGACACCGGCAACACCGGGGGTAATTGTCGATGCGCTGCCTACCCTGAAGGAATTTATGACCATTTTTCATGAAATAAAACATGTCGTACGTAACCAAGCGTTAAAACCTCAGATGGAAGCTCATTCCATAGTTTGTAGGCACAGAATAAATAATAGTACTTTATGGGGAAGAAATGATCTCGAGAAACGACTCGTTCGAGAAACCCAGGGTTCTATGATGTGCGGATGAGCTTTGTCACGGTGCCGGGAAGAGCGATGGTAAAATCTCGATGCGAGGATGAGATCGGAAAGCTCGTCAGAACATTCCCCGTTGTAGAGGCGGTAGAACACGCAAAGAGATCCGATAGCTCTGCGTTGGCTAAGCGGTTCTAGAGTATCGGAGAGCTTGGGGTCACCGATGATGCTAATGGCTCTTCTCTGTAAGGAGTCAAAACGAAGCAGCTGGTACTTGGTTGCCCCGTGCCATAGATGGGAACAGTTTCTACGTGCGGCCTTACTTGTGCTTTGTAAAGCAATAGCCATTGATGCGGCGTAAAATAAAGTTTCTATGTGCATTATATTATGGGGGAGGCCTATGCCCAGCCGTGGACTTCAGTTGATGATCTATCAATAAAAGCTGAAAGTAACTAAATCTTTAGAAAAAAAAGCGGCCAAGTGCGAGTCGGACTCGCCCATGAAGGGTTCCGTAGCAGCAAGTAACATAACATAAAAGTTCTTGGATGGTTTACAACTTATGATATATTAAAAAAAACTACGTACTAGATCTCTTTCAAAACAATTTTCGTTGGAAGTTTACATGGTAATGTACACCATATTTTTTTTTTTAGTTTTATCATTCTCTCTCTCGCAAACTATTCAGTTTAGAAAAAAATGATATTAGAAACCTCAATATCATTTTTGAAGACCTATCCATTGATACCCCACACAGGTTTGATGAAAAAAAAATGTGTTTCAGTTTTAAGTATGGGGAACCCCAAAAACTTATTGTTTTTTTCTATTTTTGTGTGAAAATTAGTTTCGGAAAAAAGTGGCTGTGACATACACGGACAGACAGACATACATGACGAATCCATAAGGGTTCCGTATTTTTTTTTTCGGAACCCTGAAAAACGACTTCATAGCTAGGAGTTTATAGATAGATAGATAGATAGATATTTATTTATTAACCATCTCGTTACATTACACCCAATACAACATAAATACATACATAGACACACGCCTTTTTCCCCGAAAGAGTAAGCAGAGCCTCTCATGTGCCTCTTTTCACTGTGGGTTGCACCATCGTGGGAAATACACGTGACAAGTGGTGAGCTCATCGCCGCCATTGCTTCCCACGACTGACTCTGCTAATGCTTTCTTCCAGTATAATACATTCCTGAAATAAGCTAGCAGTCAGGAACTACAAGCTAACTACAAGTCCAGGTATAAGACTTAATAAAATTAGTGTGCTGATGAAAATGAGCCTAAACACGGCCAGTCTACTATTATCCATCGAGGAGTTCCGCTGTCCACGTTCCGTCTCCATCATCAGATCAGCTCGCTTTCACCATAGTATTGTACTGTCATCGGAACTAGATAGGTACGAGTATGCCAAATTTCAGCTCAATCGGATATCGCAGGAGACACCATTGTTGCCACCCATGAAATATAGTAGTAGTAGAGCTTTTTTGTGTAAGAGTTCGTCCGGGGAAGTACTACCACCATACCTATTTCTGCCGCAAAGCAGTAGTCCTCGCATTGCTGTGTTCCGGTTTGAAGGGTAAGGGTGCCGGTGAAATTACAGGCACATGAGACGTTTCACCTTTATGTCTCAGGGTGGCGGGCGCAGTGCTATGCCACATAGGGCGCGTCCTAGGTGGACGTGACCTATGAGGTAATGCACTGTTCATAGGCAGAGGTTACCGCTTAACATCAGGTGGGCCATCAGCATGTTCCGTCATTCTAGGAGTATAAAAAAAAAAAACATTCTGAATGCAAATGCTTGACTTGTTGCTGAAAATACCGAAATTGATATATGTGTGCCTATAATATTTGAGGAGTTCCCTCAATCTTCATGGATTCCATCATCAGAAAAACATTTTAATGAAAATGGCACCAATCTGGAAGTATATCATGTAATTTTTTTTCCTAATCGTTACGTAAATGGTATGAGGTAACAAACATAATAAAAAACTCTGGAATTGATAACCTCCTCCATTTTTTGAGGTCGGTTAAGAATCGAGTACCTACTTTTTGATTTGAAATAAGGACACACCACAACACTCACTTCACAAACATAATATTGGCTGAAGCAGAATCAGTGTATTTTGTAGATCATTACAAAAACATTTATAAAAAAAAATAGTCTGGTATCGAACCCAGTACTGTGGTTTTAGTGTCGAGAGATCTAGTCACTGGTTACAAAAAAAAAAGTAAAAAAAAAAAATACAAAAAATAAAGGCAGTATAGAATCGAACGCAGTAACGTGGGTTCAGAAGTTCTGAGTCGACAGTCCAAGCCGCTAATCCAACTATTTTGAAATTCGCGCGCCGAAATTAGCTTATAGTTCTAATACAATAATATCCTTGACTGTGTGCGTGAGTAGGCTTTCATATTGCTCGGAATTTGCTCGGCACAAGTATGTTAAAACTAGAGACTAAAATAACCTGAAATATAGCTAGGTACATAGCAAATGAACCACCATTTGCGTGAACGTTAGTGTTATGACATAATATGCACATTTTAATTCATAAATACATAAAATACTTCAAAATTTGGCAACAGCGCCATCTATTGACGTTGTCGTGCCTAGCTGACCACGAGGAACAACCTTAAGAGAGTGGTCTGTGAAAATGACACATCGAGTTTTGACACTATTCCATTACCTGTGACCTCCACCTTGCGGTGGGATTTGGAACTAATTAGGTAAACAAACCTCTCAACCGTACAATTGTGTAGAAAACACATTACTTGTTTTGTCAATTACTTCATTGAATTTTTGTTCTGTACGTAATCAGATAAATGTGAAAATAAAATCAATGTATACCACCTATACAATCGTTGCGTGACTGACTGACTCAGTCACTGACTATCAACGCGAAGTCTAAACCCTAGGTCATAGGACCTGAAATTCACATAGGTACATTTCTTTTGTGGTATAGCGGTGCACTAAGAAAGGAATTTCCTAAATACACACCCTAAAGTGGTGCAGCGGGATGTTGAAGTTTGTATAGCAAAAACTGCACGCGGGCGAAGTCCCAGGCGTTCCACTACTGGATACTTGAGAAGTCTCTGTGCACATGTTGTGTTTTACATATTATGCTGTGTGCTTCAGGTTTCGTTATATTTTATAACAGTTTTATTCGTTTTATTTTACCCCAAATAGACAAAGTGGTCAACAACTTCAATAACTGTACCAATATGGGTGCAAAGTTAGTATATAAAAACCATCATAACCGAATCGCAAATGAACATGGGCAAGAAATGAACAAACCCACAAAAATAACCAAAAAATACAGGACCAAAAAAAACAAAATTAAATCAAAAACGCCCTGAAAACTCTCACAACCTAAGAAGCCCTACAAACCTTTAAAAAAACCCTTCCAACTCCTAAAAACAGAGGGTTTAGCCTACCCTACCTCCCTAGAGTGCATACAAGTCTTAAACTTTAAGAATCAATTAAAACCTCGTACAAACCCATACAACCCAATTTAAACCGGTATTGAACGACGGACCTTGCTCAGAAAAATATCTTGGGAATCAGGATTTTTCCCAGCAGGGCCCAAATTAGATCATTTTCTCCGCCTCAAAACTCACTATTCTGCCAAACTTCCTGCTGATGTTTTTTTTTCCATTAACTTTCATCCACTAATATACCTACCTTGTTTGTTTATATTAATTTGAATGTGTATGTGCGCCTACTTTTTGGCGATTGTACCTAGTCAACCTTTGGAGGTTTTTAAGGTACAATATTATACCTAATTAAATGTGTAAAATATATTGCGTATGAAATAAATAAAAAACAAAAAAAACCTACACGTGTAGGGCTGTTTAAAAAAACGCTCATACAGTGATTTTATTATTTAAAACTATTAATTTAATCCTATTTCGTCAAAATAGTAACAGTTTTTCGAGTTATTTTGTACAGAAAGACGGATAAAGAAACAAATAAATTATATAGGTACCTACAAACTATGTTGGAAGAAATTCACGTAATTGAAACATACTGACCACAAATTGGCATAAAAAAACGGCGCGGCGAGGACGTTGCATTTGACATGACTAGTAAGACATTTTCAAACATTTATCGGCTTCTAAATTCTAATTTCCATGTACAACCACAGAATAAATAATAGTACCTACTTCTTGAAACATGCCATGAATTGGTTTGGCGTCTTTATGAAAGGATTATAGGAAATTCAAACCCTAAAATCAATTGTGTTGAAGACCTCTGTAGCGCGGCGGGCGAAGGTTGGCCTGCGACGCAGGAGGTTGCGGGTTCGATTCCCGCCTCGGAACAAATATTTGTGCGATCGCAGATATTTGTTCAGGTGTTCTGGGTATTTTCTGTGTATAATAAAAAATATCTATCTATGTATTATATTGTATTAAGTATATCAATTATCTAGTACCCATAACACAAGCTCTGCTTAGCTTGGGGCTAGATAATGAAATGTCCAACATTATTATTATTATTTATTATTAATTAGGGTCATAAAGTTTGGAAGTATTGTTTGTTATTCTATTAATATTAAAAATTAAAGCGGGCCCCCATACAAAAAAAGTGATTTTGACAAACGCTGTATCTCTTGATCCGCAATAGCTAGACACAAAAAAAAAAAAAAAAGTGAGTTATAAGTAGGTATGTACCTACCTAGGGGAAAACAAACATGTTTATATTTACTTGCCTTATTTTTATTAATTATCATCATCCGCCCAGCTGGAAATATAACATTTCCATAGAATGCCACGACGACTGGTCTTGAGCCGCCTCCGTCCACAGACTTCCCGCGACCTTTATAAAGTTTGGTACATTGGAAGTTCCCCTCCCACACTGCGTCGTCCGGTTGTTGGTCGCCACTCGAGGACTTTATTTCAGTCATCTTAATAAGTGCGTGTTGCCAGAGATGACTTACGTGACTGAGACGTGATCGCTAACTATCACACACACAAAAGCTCAAAGTATCACAGCGGGCTATGCATGGAGAGAGCTATGCTATTACCATCAGTGTACAAATACGTAGTCTGCGACAACCGTAACTACAAGAAATATTGTTACGAGATATTCGCGCCTAAAGTTTTTTATCTTAAATTAGTGATCAGTCAGTGATTTTGTAAATATTTATCTGTTATGATTTTGATCTGTACGATCGCTACGATCATTCCCTTTAAAACTGTGTTTATTATATCGTGATAACATTAATGCTTTTTTATTATTTAGTAAATAATACTTGTTTAGTGTAACTTTATATATAACATTATAACATTATTTTAGAACGTGCTTTACCTAAGCATGTGCGCCGTATGTAACATAGTTACTGTTCGCATGTCTAGGGATTTTGTTATGGTGTTCAACAAACGGAATATGCTCAAGATTTACTAATCTTATGTGCGGTAACATAACTACTAACTCAGTTATACACTTTATTGAGCTGGGAGAAAAAAAAAACTGTAAGTAAGACCACAGAATAAATAATAGCAAGAACAAAAGGCTCACATCGTGAAAAAAAAATAACGAACCTTGCTGGGACGCAACAAAGTGCATTTCAGTTCGCATAAGTGCTTAGTGCCTAGCGCCAAAACCACCTTAACACCCTAAACACCCACCACCCTTATTCACCTAAACATTGGCGCTCTCTTGTAAATGTTTGAATCTTTTTATTTGTGTATTATATTTTTGTTTAGTACTCAATTTATAATTTTACTAGCTGTAACCTGCGACTTCGTCTGCGCAGGATTATTAAGTAGCGGAGTATTATAAAGCTAGTATTATTAGACTTACGCTGGTGAAGTAAGTTTCACCCGCGTAAGTCTCGATCCCGTGGGAATATCGGGATAAAAATGTGCCTGTGTTATTTCGCGAGTCTAGTTATCTTTATTCCAAATTTCATCCAAATCCATCCCGTAGTTTTTAAGTGAAAGAGTAATTAGGATAGGATATTCGGTTACCAAATTACTCCTGCATTCTGCTGCTCGCCTGGTACATTGAAAAGAAAGAAAGAAAGAAAGAAAAACATTTATTTGTGTCACCAACATGGATGTAGTAGTAACAGTCAACAAACAATATTCCACACAAAAATACACACACACACACACACACACACACACACACACAGAAACAAAGATATATAAAACATTGGATGAAAAGTATTCGCATTGCTGCTGCGCCCTGCGGTGTTTTCCGCATAGGTCTCGATTCCGTGGGAATATCGGGATAAAAATGTGCCTATATGTTATTCCGGGAGTCCAGTTATCTCCGTTCCAAGATTCATCCAAATCCATCAAGCAATTTTTACGTGAAAGAGTAACAAAGATACATCCATCCATCCATCCATCCTTCCATCCATCCATACTTACAAACTTTCACGTTCCTAATATTAGTAAGATACCTTTTAACATTGTTTGTATTTTTGAATTTTAAACACAAATTAAATTTAAATTAAATGACTATTCCAAGTATATTCGGTACAAATTTAATCTGCGTAGTGTTTTTTTTTCGAATGGAATTAAAAAGATTTAAACTTTTGTTTTCTTGACAAAATCCGAATAAATTTATGGATATAATACTTGTTTTTGACTTTGTACGATGACACGTGACGCGTCGAAATAATAACTTGGTAGCTTTCCATGGCGCATGCACTATTAAATTGTTTTGACCAAATGTTCCCATTTTTAGGGTTCCATACTCAAAGACAAGGAACCCTTATGGATTCCCTTTGGATTTTCATATTGTGTCCTACTAATATTTATACCATCAATTTGTACATATGTTTAAGCAAATAAATTATCTTGATCTTTATCTTTATCTTTATCTTTAATCTTTCGTCATGTCTGTCTGTCTGTCTGTCTGTCCGTGTATGTCACAGCCTTTTTTTTCCGAAACTATAAGAGCTATACTGTTGAAACTTGGTAGGTAGATGTATTCTGTGAACCGCATTTAGAATTTTACACAAAAATTTAAAAAAAACAATTATTTTTGGGGTTCCCCATACTTAGAACTGAAACTCAAATTTATTTTTTCATCAATGTGGGTTATCTGTGGATAGGTCTTCAAAAATGATGTTGAGGTTTCTAATATATATTTTTTCTAAACTGAATAGTTTGCGCGAGAGACACTTCCAAAGTGGTAAAAAGTGTGCCCCCCCCCCATAACTTCTAAAATAAGAGAATTATAAAACTAAAGAAAATATATGATGTACATTACCATGTAAACATTCACTCAAAATTGGTTTGAATGAGATCTAGTAAGTAGTTTTTTTTTAATACGTCATTAATCGTAATCCATCCAAGAACTTTTATATTATGTTACTTGCTGCTACGGAACCCTTCATGGGCGAGTCTGACTCACACTTGGCCGCTTTTTTTATGGTTATTTTTGGAAATTGTTATTTTGTACCTTTTTTTTGCATAGAGTCAATCTTTATAGAATACTGACTATCCATGTTTTTTTTGTTGTATTTGGAATAGTGGTGTATACCTTATTTTATACCAGTCAGTTAAATCATCCTAACGATGAAGTTATAAGTTGGTAAATATTGCTACAAGTATCTCCTATTTTTTTTTTTTTTTTTTTTTTATACTAATGAATGACGGAACAAGCAGATGGCCCACCTGATGTTAAGCGGTAACCTCTGCCTATGAACAGTGCATTACCTCATAGGACACGTTCACCTAGGACGCACCCTATGTGGCATTGCAATGCGCCCGCCACCCTGCGATATAAAGATGAAAAGTCTCATGTGCCTGTAATTTCACCGGCACCTTCAAACCGGAACACAGCAATGCGAGCACTACTACTTTGCGGCAGAAATAGGTATGGTGGTAGTACTTCCCCGGACGAACTCTTTCACAAAAAAGCTCTACTACTACTACTTTCTGGTATAAATAGCACTAATTATGATTTCTTCTTTTATTTCTGCAGTTATACATCTTGCCATAACTTTTGGTACGGCTTCTAGAAAACAATGTGTTAAAAAAAACTAGTTAATATATTGTGATTTTAACTCAACACCGTGACTAGTTTATATTTTGGGGTTCAATCCTCCCTATCTACTTTTACAGCAAAATCTCTCTCAGGTACGTTTGATGTAAAAAAACTGGAGCATGTGTGTGATTCGTGATCTCGATAATTATAAAAATCCCATGTTTCCAGAACCTTTACACAGGTATTGTTTGAATTGACACAATTTATAAAATCCTGAAAATCATAGATTTGATTTGCTGATTTTGTTATCTTGTAGGCAACCAGTCCTTTTTTTCAGAATCCCCTTCAGTCTTGTTAGGCCAGTCACCGTAGACACTAAAATCGTGTAAGATCGCAAAAAGTTGCATGTTTCTGTTTTTTTGGGATGTTGTTAGGATAAATACCAATTGTGTAAAACCAAGTTTGCAACTTCGATAGAGCTGTGCGAACTTTGCAATTTTTTTACGACCTGGAATGTTTAAGATGACTGGCCTATGTGCCGTTTGTAGGTTAACAGCTAATATTTGTAAGGAAAAAGGTTATACACACCTCAGTTTGTTCAAAATTACTAGGTATAACTAAGTAGTTGGAAGAAACTTTTCTTTTGGGTACTTATTTACTTTGTATTAGCCATTTTGAATTTTCTAGAGCGTTCACATGCGTACTTTTCGTCGCGAGTATCGCCTTTGCATAACTCGCCACACACGACCTACCCACTTTTCAGCTTTGGTGAGTCACTGTTTGTTGAGCTCCCACTGACTGACTGGCACCAATCCCCCACTTTTTATCTTCGTGAATGACGTGGAACAATCAGATGGCCCACCTGATCTTGAGCGGTAACGTCTGCCTTTAATAATCCATTACCTCATATGTCACGTCCACCCCTTGTGGCATTGCACTGCATTTACCGGCAACTATACCTTTCATACTAAAACACAGTAATACAAGCACTAGTGCTTTGCGGCAGAAATACTACTGGTAGTAGTTGTGGTTGGTAGTACATTCCCGAACGAACTCTTTCACAAAAAAAAACTCTACTACTACTAAACTACGATATAATGCGATTGTAATGTCTACGATTACTTTTTCGTACAGTTTTCGTTTACTAAGCAAGACGATGACACAGAATAAATAATAGTATAAGCACGACGATAAGAAGCGACGATGATAAGATTCGATTCCTTTGTTTTCAGAAGTAGTTAAGTGCAATAAAGAATATCAACACTAGTCTTAAGCACCGTATATGTAATGTATGATGTTACTATTCATATGTGTAGTATTTAGTACCACATAATAAAAAAAATTGTTCAGATATCCACCGTATAATATGTTACGGTGATTATATTTAGGATACATTTTTGTTACATGATCAAGCTCATACAAACACGTCAACCTCATACCTCATACCTAACTTACAATAAAATTAATATTGATCAACTGGATTATCTATGAGGAACTAGTATGTTACAGATAACCCAGTTATTATAGTTGTACCTACTACAAATAATATAACGCGTCCAAATTAAGTCGCTGGTGACAGTAGGTACCTATACCTAGCTTGTATTTTATATTATAAATTTCGTCCAAAATTAGTAGGTACCCAAAATCTGAATTCGTTTATTTTTAACCCCTGACGAAAAACGAAGAGGGTGTTATAAGTTTGGCGTGTCTGTGTGTCTGTCCCATCGTAGCTCCCGAAAGGATCAACCGTTTTTTTTTTTTTTTTAATTGTTTTTGTGGGGAGTTTTCTTAGCTTTGTTTGATCAAAATCAGTCCAGCCGTTCAACGTTGGAGGTTATTTAAATTTTTACAAAATTAATTACTTTGTGCTATACGTTCTTAAATTCCGACGGGAAACGAAAATATTCGTGAAGAGAAAATATGTACAAAATGTGTGGCTACGTTTCACCGAGGACTTATCGAGGACTATACTAAGTTCCATTGGTCTAGTTGTTACTATGTTGACAGAGTTATTTATATGGTAGCATACTTGTACGGAGCACTCTACACGCGAGTCCGACTCGCACTTGACCAGTTTATTCATCTTCCGCCTCCAATAAAGCATGGACTTTTATGGAGATTTTTTGAATAGCAGCATTGTATCAGCAAAGTATCTATCTATGTAATATATTGTATTTAGTATATCAGTTATCTAGTACCCATAACACAAGCTCTGCTTAGCTTGGGGCTAGATAATGTTGTGCGAACTGTCCAGCATTATTTATTTATTTATTGTTTCGATATCAAAATTTGAAGTACCAGTATTATTATTAGTAACAAACAGTCAAACATAGATAAAAATTGAATGATAGTATAAATAAAAAATAAAAAAACATACCGTTTCTCACTAGTAAGTCGGGAAATAAGCAAGTACATATTTGTAAAAAAACTATAATCACTTAGTATAAAGAGCTAGGCATATTCTAAGGAAAATCGCTAAGCGAAACTCTTTTGGACACAATATAAACTCCTTCGTGAGTATGCTACCGTAGAATTGCATCGAGCGACTACGGAGGCCTGCAATGTTATAAGTATAGATCCACCAACTTATCTCTAGAACCATTTACCTACATTTTTCTATCAGCTACATACATTTCATTCTGCAGATAAGTTGGTGGATCTCTAGAATTGGTTTGTGTTCACGACTGTATGATTAAACTGTCAAACCATGTCAGTCCGGTAAATTTTCACAAACCTCAAATAAATAAGAATTTGCATTGGTTTCTTATTACCCGAATTACAATTATAACAACGAAAACCAACAATTTTCAGTAAAATAATACAAGTTTTTGTAATGATATATCGAAGTAACCGGTTGTCCGTTTTCACCTGTGAATAAAAAAGTGAACGAGGGCCTTCCTTCCAGCGCCGTGGATAACCACGGAATGACAGAAAATGGCGTAGAAATCGTGTAGATACGGCGAATTGAAAATGTTTTCGTGTTTTTACACATCTTTTATATGAAAAGATTAAAAACCCCAACATACTTTTAAAACTATGTGTATAGACATGATACTAAAGTGTTTTATTTCTCAGAAATAGCTGTAATTCCGTAGATTTAGGCTCATATGTAGATGCTCTATTTTGATCAATTTCGTGAAAATGGGTAGGTAGTTTTTCAATTTACACAAAATCTAGAAATAACTTTAGAAAACCCCAACGTATTTTTATTCAGCCTGAAGTGTTCTTTCTTCTGATCTAAATATTGTTAAGAATAAAGCTAAATTTGGAAAGTTCTAGGCTTTTCAAAACACCACTTTTCAAGGGTTTTCACAGACTAGCCCCTTAAGAAAACGCGTACGCAATTTGTCGGCGACAGTAATTCGTGCATTTTTCACGAGCTCCTCCAGGCTTACGGAATGACATATTTATTTACTCTGAAACAACTTTACGAGGCTCCCTTTTTAAATAGCTGGGATGTCTTTGTATACTGTAGACGAAAATATTTTAATTATTAACATGTAACAACTTTATTTGTGTTTTCTGATGTCCTTAATTCGTTTACAGTATGAAAATTAGGGGCAGGTTGTTAAGAGAGTAGTTTTAAAACGTAACTCTGACTATGGACTAGAATCGCTCCTAGGTAGGTTGTTAGGTTTTTTAACTAATTTAAAAGCCACGCCGAAAAGTCTTACTACAACCTTATAGAAACGGCTATGGTCCCTAATCCTGGTTGTTAGGTTACATTTTCAGTGGCGGATTTGCAGTCTTGGCCGCCGTAGGCCCCAGGCCAAGTAGTAAGTACCAGCCGCCCCTTTCTCAGCACCCATCATAAAGACTACATCATTAATTTACTTTATAGCCAACTAAAAAAACTTACGTAATAAAAATGTACGCATGAAAAAGTTTTTTTTTTAAATTTGTTTTTTATAATTTATAGATCTCGATATTTAGCGATCTCACCTGTTGATAAGTGGCGATGTGGCCAAAGATGCAGCACAAAGGTCTAAAAGGCACCTATTGACTCTAGCCCTGAAGAGACCCAGATTATAGTTTTGAGGAAAGACAGACGACGGTAGTGTATCCTTAGTGTAGTCCTTAGCAGTTCGCATTATTAAGAAGATTTTGATTTTGAAGATTTTGGAAGGTTATTGAATTTTTTGTCTCGATTTGCCGCCCCTAATATTTGGCTGCCCTAGGCCCGGGCCCTACTGGGCCTTAGGACAAATCCACCACTGTACATTTTGTTTCCGGTCCCATGCCCGGTTTCCTGAATGTAACCACGGATAATTTTAAATTCATCGCTAGCGGTAGAGATTATATATAATTATTATTATGAGCCTGTGGTGTCCCACTGCAGGGCAAAGGCCTTCCTTCCTTCCTCGTATCTATTGATGGCTATTTCGGACCAATCCTTCAAGTAGAGATACTTGGGAAAAAACCCCACTAACCCACCAGGACTTCGATGTCATTGTGGTAAAGAAAACTTCCTGTAAAGCTCAAAATAAGAGTAAAATAAGAGTCAACTAACTTTAAAAACATCCTTTTCAGATCCACATTCATACATAGATAATCATAATCATAAATCATTTATTTGACCAAATAAAGTTACACAGATAAAGTTAAAGCCCTGTCTCCCGGAAAAGCGTAAGCTGTGGCCCAGGAAACAGTTCTCTCCCAATTATAATAACACAATTTTTACATTTGAAATTTGATGAAAATGTGTGGTAGTATGTTACTATGTGAGTGAGTGTAAAAGTTAGGGTGTATTATGTTAGTGTAGTGTGTGGGTGTGTAGTGTATAATGGCTAAGAATTGCACGAGAGTAGAAACTCAACTACAAATAACACGCAAGGTTCAACTCTGTAACCAAATCTAGTTAATTGCGGTACCTAACTCATAAAATAATCCCTCCAGCCTCGACTAGGAGGCAAAACAAGTTCCAAACAGAATTAAGTCAATTTCTAGCGTCATAACTAGGGAAAGGCATAAACACGAGAGAACTGTCACTTGCAAATACGACCGTCTCTTGTAGCCAGTGCCTAATCCAGGATCCCTGGTGCCCCTGGATTTAAATACGACCGTCTCTTGTAGCCAGTGCCTAATCCAGGATCCCTGGTGCCCCTGGATTTAAATACGACCGTCTCTTGTAGCCAGTGCCTAATCCAGGATCCCTGGTGCCCCTGGATTTAAATACGACCGTCTCTTGTAGCCAGTGCCTAATCCAGGATCCCTGGTGCCCCTGGATTTAAATACGACCGTCTCTTGTAGCCAGTGCCTAATCCAGGATCCCTGGTGCCCCTGGATTTAAATACGACCGTCTCTTGTAGCCAGTGCCTAATCCAGGATCCCTGGTGCCCCTGGATTTAAATACGACCGTCTCTTGTAGCCAGTGCCTAATCCAGGATCCCTGGTGCCCCTGGATTTAAATACGACCGTCTCTTGTAGCCAGTGCCTAATCCAGTATCCCTGGTGCCCCTGGATTTAAATACGACCGTCTCTTGTAGCCAGTGCCTAATCCAGGATCCCTGGTACCCCTGGATTTAAATACGCTTCCCAATCCAGGCGCGTTTCGCAGCAATTTATTTCAGGGTTTGTATGAAATACAAGGCTGTGCCCAAAGCAAACAGATAACCATCCAAGAAAATGCCCCACGCCACTCGAATTTTAGGAGATGGGGTTTAATTTTTTATCACCCTTCATAATTCTAAATTCATAATGGCCATAAGGTTTAACTAAAACCTATTATGATTTGGGAGTAATGTAGTAGACTATTAGTGGCCAACCCCTGTTTAAGGAGTCTAGCTCACCCCTATTTCTAATGGAACTAGTTGGATAATATTTTTTTACTTCTCTGACTTTATGCCCTTTTTTAGTAGTAGTAGAGTTTTTTGTGAAAGAGTTCGTCCGGGGAAGTCCTACCACCATACCTATTTCTGCCGCAAAGCAGTAGTGCTCGCATTGCTGTGTTCCGGTTTGAACGGTAAGGGTGCCGGTGAAATTACAGGCACATGAGACTTTTCATCTTTATGTCTCAGGGTGGCGGGCGCAGTGCAATGCCACATAGGGTGCGTCCTAGGTGGACGTGACCTATGAGGTAATACACTGTTCATAGGCAGAGGTTACCGCTTAACATCAGGTGGGCCATCTGCAACTTGCATATGCAACTTGTTCCGGTGTTAGCCAAGGTAGCACACTGGGACCCACTCAGTTTCTCATCATGATAAATGACCTGCCGAAGGTTGTCAGAACAGCGGAGTGTCTCATGTTTGCTGATGATCTGAAGCTATTCCTGGGAGTAAGTAGCACGATTGACTGTGAGGCACTGCAGAGGGACATCGACAGTGTGGTACACTGGGGAGAATGTAATCACCTAGAATTTAACAGTTCAAAGTGTAAAACTATCTCATTCACCCGGTCAAGCGCTCCTCTCCAGTACAATTACCACATATCTGGCGTTCCTCTGGAGCGCGTCACGGAAATTCGTGACTTGGGGTTGATTTTGGATGTAAAACTAACCTTTAATCCGCATATCCTGGATGTATGTAACAGAGCTTTTAAATCCTTGGGATTCGTTACGCGACAGACAGCTAGGTTCCATGATAGGAATGCCATTATAACTCTCTACTACGCGTTCGGAGGAGTAAATTAGAGTATAGCTCTCTCGTATGGGACCCACACGAACAAAAATATACAATTATGCTAGAACGCGTACAAAGGAAATTTGCAAGTTATCTTTTTAAAAAAATGCATGGATTCTATCCTTATTTATATCCGTCTATGTTCGTCGCCGGAATGGTAGGCATCAACACCCTGGAGTTGAGACGCAAGTGTGCATTGTTGATGCACTATTATCTGCTGCTCAACAACAGGATTGATAACCCGACCGCGCTGGCTCGCTGCTCGTTGTCCGCGCCGGACCAGCGGCTGCGTGCGCCGTGCCTGTTTGCGACCCCGTTGGTTCGAACGCAAACCACCCGGTATGCTCCTACAGCTCATGCTCTAAATTTGCTCAACGCCCTGGTTGCTCAGAAACCAGAAACCGATGTATTTTTTTCAAATTTTAATGTGTTCGTAAATTCTTCTATTAGTTTTCTAAGTTAAGTAGTTTTTAATATTTGTACCTATTGTTTGGCTTTCTGCGCGCGTTGGTGTATACTGTAAGTGCAGTAAGCAGTTGAATTTAAATAAAATAAATAAATAAAAATCTGCCTGTTCCGACATTCAGTAGTATAAAAAAATAAAAAATTGCCCCTACTTTCCTGCGACCCTGCATCGAGCCCCGGGTTAACTGTCCCTAAATACGGCCATGGTCTACCCACCCGAGTGGGTGCATTACTAGAATTTGCTTCCATTTCAAGTACGAGTATGTAAATTTGGGATATGTACGCAAATCTTTGGTACACAGAAAGTGTGTTAGCAACACCTCTACCTACTGCACACCCTCTTTACGAAGAAATCAATACAAGGTCGCTATCTGCGTCTGTCTGTCTGTTTCTCAGCTTAGTTTTCTAAACTACCCATCGGATTTGGATTCCGTTCACACTATCAATTAGTAAATTTCTTCCAGAGGTTTTATGTGTACTTTTAGTGTCATTTCGGGGAGGATGGCTTGTAGGTATATAAATCAGCTCTAAAGTGACTACTAGGACTAGTTTGTCAGTGTTACAAAGCAATTTAATCTTACGAAGCCCCTTCGCGTTTTAGGCTAAATGCTTGAATGCTTATAAATCGCTTTTAAGCGATAATACCACCCATTGTACTTATAATTACGTAGTTAAGTTTTTTTTTTATGTAATAAGGTGTTTAATAAAGCATTTTCTATTCTATTCTATTGTATTGTATTCTATTCTATTCTGGAACAGGTACTGTGAAAAAGGAGTGACAGCGCGAGAAGTGTCTGTTTGAATTTGGAAAATTCAGCTGCTCACTCGCAAAATGTAAATTCATATTTGCTTGTTTTTGATACTGAATTTGTTATGAAAGCCTTGTAGATTGTGAAAAAACAATATCTACAATTGTGTATGTAAATGTGCGAGCTTACATTATGAGTGCACTATGAACGGCCAAAATTCAGGTAAAAAATGTGCAGACTGATTTTTGAACGCTGAATTTGTTTCTCAATAAAAACTTAGATATACTTATAGTGCTTAAGATGAATATTTATTAAAAACATCGATATATTCGAAAGCTTTCGATTTTTATGATCCAAAATATGCTCCCTGCATAAGTAATATCAGTGCGCTCCCCACCTAAGTAAGAAGCATCATCAAATAAAGCTAAACCGTGTTTGTTGCCTGATTCTTTTAGGTTCGTCACGTTGGAAAAGGGTTTTTATTTATTTTATTAGATGAATCAGAATGATCCTTGTTCAATGAATAAAATAAATAAATACATAAATAATTCTGGAAAGTTCACACAACTTTATCCAGCTCCAAGCTAAGCAGAGCTTGTGTGATGGGTACTAGATAACTGATATAAATAATACAATACATTACATAGATAGTTTTTTTTTATTATACATATATAATACACAGAACACCCTGAACAAATATCTGCAGATCGTACAAATATTTGTTCCGAGGCGGGAATAGACCCCGCAACCTCCTGCGTCGCAGGCGAACCCACGCCCGCCGCGCCACAGAGGTCGTCGAAAATACTTTAGACTTTGACTTTTATGAAGAGTTGGTCTCTCTTAAAGGCTCTATTAACAGTATTATAGGCACTACCAATGAGGCATTATTTACGCATTGTACGTAATATGACTTTACAAATTCTACAGATTTTTTCATATATCTAAGTACGGCATCCGTAAAATTCTTACTTTATTGTTATATAGTAGGCACCTTACTATAATTATGTAGTCAAATAGAAATGTGGCATTATTATTACGTGGCAATATAGTGCTGAGTTGTAATTACCTACTACCTACCTATCTCTGCTTTGATTTCAGACGGTTAAGTTACTTCAGTGCTTAAGACCTAGAATACCTATCTGCGTACTCAAGTATTATGCATTACATGTGCTCAAGTTCCAAGCTTACTATTCCACATATTCAGCTGCGTCAGAAATGTTAACATGCTTACAACTTCCACTTGTTTCAGTATACGTTAACACAGAAGAAAGTCTCATTCCAACACACGAAAACTAACACGTTGTTTCAATTTGTGGCATGTGAGCGAGCGATATTAAAACTATTCAACAAGTTCAACGGCTAGTTTAACCAGTTGAACTAATTGAGCAAAAAAATCCTTTTCCATTCACCAAATATAATGTTAGTAACATAGAAGTTGACCTAATAGTAATATTACAGGCTGAAAAACAGCGTCGCTGAGCCCTCAACCTTTTCTCTTACACTAGACTAAATATGTTATTTTTATATCTATATCCTTTGTTTATTAGTATAGTGTAAAGAATAAATAAAAACAAACATAGACACACGCCTTTTTCCCCGAAGGGGTAGGCAGAACCACAATAGGCCTCTTCACAGTGGGTTGCACCATCGTGGAATATAGACGTGACAAGTGGTGAGCTCATCGCCGCCATTGCTTCCCACGACTGACTCAGCTGACGCTTTCTTTCAGTAATAACACATTCCATAATAAGCTACCAGCCAGGACAAATATCTATATTATATTATCAACAAGTCCGGGTAATCCCTTAGTCGGCTTTTACGACATCCTCGGTAGGAGACGGAGGGGTATATTCTTAGGCCGGACACACCACAGCATACACACAGAATAAATGGTTTTTTTTATTATTATTTTTATTGGTGTTCCAGTAGTTTTATTTTAGTTTTATTTAGATGATTATTTTTCTGTCATCGAATAAATGACTAATGATGGATGATGGCAGGATATCAGAGTTCCTTTTTATAAAAAAAAGCTATTAGCCTACTTAGTGAATAATTATGGATGATGGTAGCATGTTAATAGGTTTTTTTTCATTGAAAAACCTAACAGCCTTTCTAGTGTTTAATGATGCATGAGGGAAGGATCTTATAGGTTTTTTCATTCATTAAAAACCTAGCAAGCTACATAGTGACCAGTGATGGATACTACCCTCCAACCAAAGTATTTAACTAATCATGTTAGATTGGATAAAATCAAATGACGACCTCTGAAGCGCCACATAATAAATATTAGTACAAGTAGTAGCGTGGCGGGCGTAGGTTCGCCTGCGACGCAGGAGGTTGCGGGTTCGATTTCCGCCTCGGAACAAATATTTGTGCAATCTGCAGATATTTGTTTAGGGTGTTCTGGGTATTTTCTATGTATAATAAAAAATATCTATCTATGTAATGTATTTTATTAAGTATACCAGTTATCTAGTACCAATAACACAAGCTCTACTTAGCTTGGGGCTAGATAATTTTGTGTGAACTGTCCAGCATTATTTATTATTAAATCAATAAAGACATTGTGTTGCAAGAGAACTTTGAATTGAATATAATTGAATAAACCAACACAACAAAACAAAAATACAAAGTAATATTATTAAAGCCCTTATTGTAATATTTTTTCCCAGTTAGTTCAACATGTTAAACTAAAAGTTGTAAGTTGTATTAACTTATAGTGGAATGGGACTCAATTATGTTAATCTAAATTAAGCTCTATAAAAGTCCGTTTACACTGCTAACAGTTTTGGAGTAACACACTCACGTTGCGCTGGAATTCTCAAAGGCACTAAAAGCTCACAGTAAAACTTTCGGGTACTATCGACAAGTCGACTCGTACTTACAAGAGCTATAAAAGCTATGAAACTATAAATACGTGACTTTTAATGATTTCGAGTAGCGGAAATTTTGCTGTGGTTTTACATACTGTGAAAGTAAATGCGAGAAAATGCTTTTTTTTTAACAATATTATTATGTAGCCATACTTGCTATGGTGGTCTCGGCCTGAGAATAGGACCCCTCCGTCTTCACCCGTGGATATCGTAAAAGGTGTATTAGGAGGTTACGCCTATTATTATTTATTTATATATGTTAAACGCATACAAACATAGACACACGAGGCTTCAAAATGCCTCAAAGGGCGTATAGACGTGACCAGTGGTGAGCTCATCGATGCCATTGCATTCCCACTACGAACTCTGCTAACGCATTCTTCCAGTCATACCACTCTCCTAAATAGGGCAGCAGCCAGGACAAATTGAAATCAAAATACCAACGAAAACTACCCACCAAGTCGGTATAAACATTATAGCTTAAAATAAAAAAAACTCCTCGTTAATTCTGATAAAGTATACAACAGGATACAAGAACAAACAAGGGCAATTACTTTTAAGTAATCTTCTACCATACAAAAATAAGTCGGGTTTTCCTTCCTGACGCTATAACTCCAGAACGCACGAACCGATTTCCACGGTTTTGCATTCGTTGGAAAGGTCTCGGGCTCCGTGAGGTTTTTCCTTTTTTTTTTTTTTTTTTTGGCCGATTTGGCTGAAAATTAAAAGGGAGGTAGCTTTGAACCAGGAGATAGGAGAGGGGTAGGACGGGGGGGGTTCACCGGGGGCTACCCGTGCGAAGCCAAGGCGAGTCGCTAGTTCCTTATGTAATCGTTAACTATCGAAATTATTAAGTAATAGTATCCGTCCGAGGTTTCCCCCACGTTATACCGGGTAAAATAACCGATAATTCAATCCAGTTCATAAACTATCTGTGTACCTAATGTCATTGAAATAGTGGGTCAAAAGCCTAATGACTACATCTCGATATGACTAGATAGCAAGTATTTAATATAAATAATTAATAAAATATCTCATACATACATACACACATACATACATACAGATGGGCCTCTTTTCACAGTGGGTTGCACCATCGTGGGAATATAGACGTGACAAGTGGTTAGCTCATCGCAGCCATTGCTTCCCACGACTGACTCTGAGACTATTTTTTAATATGGCTACATTGCGATTGAACCAGATCGCCGTAATGCCAGATAGCGTAACGAAAGTTGTCGTTTGTTTCCTAATGTACAGAAATAGTCGTTATGTTGTGTATGTAAGTTTTGTTTGATATATCGTAGTGAGTAGAATCTTTTGTTAATTTTAAGCTGTGTAGATCTTTTTTTGCCATAATTTTGTTAATGTTAAACATAAGTAATATTGTATAAATCGCTGTTGGTTTACCAAAATAAATAAAATAAAATAAAATGTCGTTATACAAGTAATTTTATGACAAACGTCTTATTTTTTCCCAAAACAAGTATCCTCATGTTATATACATATTTTTTTTCGTTTCGTTCGTATGAGGTAGTGCTGGCCTCTGGTGTCGGAGTTTGTCAAGCCGCCCGAGGGCCTCTGACATAGCTTATCGACTGCTATTAATCAATAACAGCCGGGACCGACAGCTTATATACAGAGTGTAACATAATATCCCTATAAGCCCGGGGACTGAATTCTACACATGATGGTGAATAACTTTAGTTCTACGACTTTTTAAATTTCGAAGATTTTCATTCATGAAATGCCTCGTAAAAACCCTGTAATTTCTCCAGAAATTCCTGAACTTCCTCCAGAAATGTACCTAAAATAACATGAGGCAGCCCCACCTGAGGTACCTTAACGTATCGTAACGTCCTCATGTTGTGTTACGTACAGTTTTGGAGGAATTTCAAGATTTTTACGAGGCATTTCATAAATGAAAAATTTATCAAGATCGGTTCAACTGGTACCTCTTATAAAAATTTGCATTATAAAAAACACTTTATCAGCTTGATTAATTGGTATACGCTTGCCAAATTACAACTTTATCTGCTCTTCTATCCAATAGTATCTGAGCTAATCCGCGGACAGACAGACGGACGGACATGGCAAAACTATAAAGGGTTATTTTCTTGTAACTACGTGGAAAACGGAACAACCAGATGGCCCACCTGATGTTAAGCGGTAACCAATGCATTACCACATAGGTCACGTCCACTTAGGACGCATCCCATGTGGCATTGCACTGCGCCCGCCACCCTGTGACATAAAGACGAAAAGTCTTAAGTGCCTGTAATTTCACCGGCACCCATTACAAACCGGAACACAGCAAAGCGAGCACGTTAAAATTAAAAAAAAAGAAAAAATCGTAAATCGTTAAATTGATTACAATATTCAGAATCAGTCAGCCCTGAAATGAGTGGCATACCTCTATCCCCAGGGCTGCCAGATATATCACAAAAAGTTAGTTTTTTTCAGAAGTACCGGGATTTATCTATATTTATGTAAGCTGTAAATTCTAGTAATATGTTCAGATATTTTTATTTATTTATTTAGTATATTTTGTGTAGTTATATTATATATTTATGTTATTATAAGTTAGAATGTACGTATACGTATGTATGTATGTATGTATACGTATACTTTTATTTATTTATTTATTTGATCTACACCACCGTCCTTTATCGTTCTCCTCAATTCCAGTCCATCCCAAGGTTGTCTGGAAGAGATCGCTCTCAGCGATAAGACCGCCCATTGTACTTCCATAGGTACTTATTGTTGTTATTGTTTTTAATGTTATTTTTATTTTTGTGGTGCGCAATAAAATGTTATCTATCTATCTATCTATCTATCTATGCAGTTTGCTGTTTGATCCAGAAATAAATCCAAAAACGGACATCTAATATGCTTCTTGAAAGATGATATTATTATGTATACCTCTGACTGTTTGCTAAAATATCACAACCATTAATTGGGTAAATATATATTTTTATCTAATCTCTGCACCCGGCTTCGCATTTTATCGGGATAAAAAGTAGCTTGTAGCTCAATTTAGGTCATAGTGTATCTGGGTACCAAACTTCATCAAAATCGGTTCAGCCGTTTCGGCGTGATTAAGCAACAAACATCCAAACATTTAAACATCCAAACATTTAAACATCCAAACATTTAAACATCCAAACATTTAAACATCCAAACATTTAAACATCCAAACATCGTAACTTTGATATTTATGATGTTTAGTGGGATAAACAAACTTTGACTTATCGCATAGTAAGTAGGCATCTTGTCATCATCATCCGTAAAACGGTAATTGCTGGACGAGGCCTCCATTAGAATGTAATGGGTATTTGCAGGTGCTTAGCAGGCGGATTGGTGATCACAGTATTGGTTTTGAGTAGTTAGGTAGATGCTGATATCCATCCCCTAGTGTAATTCTCTTAGTGTGCTTTAACGACATCCACGGGAGGAGATGGAGAGGTTAATATAAAGGCTGGACATACCACGGCTAAAACCTCCTAATCATCCCACTTTTATCATAAATGTCAATGTTTGGACGTTTGGATATTTGTTACTCAATCACGCCGAAACTGCTTAACCGATTTCGGTGAAATTTGGTTTAATGATAGATTATATTTTGGATTGTGCTCGATAAGAAAATAAATTCAATTATACTTATATGTACTCTGTCTTTTTGCGAATCTGTCTTTTTGAGAATCTGTCCTAATGCGAATCTGTCTTTTTGAGAATCTGTCCTTATGCGAACAAAAAACTTTGTATACCAGTAAAACGCAAGCAAAGCCGCGGGCAGACACCAGTTAGTAATAAAGATCATGAGTGTTTGGCGAACGTCTGCCAACCCTACCATGCCCCATATACTCGTACTGAGGGTAGACGTGTATTTGCATTTTATTGCATTCCTTGCGGAAAGGTTAATTGAGTGTCGCGCTTGTATGTCTTGAATCCACTTAGGATATTGACGTCGCTGTAATAAAGGACTGCTTTATTCATTGACGAATTTTATGTGAGATCGTGACATAGAACCGAAGACCGTTTCTTGTATGACATCTGTAGGTCAACCATGAAGCGAAAATCCGAAAATTCGGACCTAAATTTCGGGCAATTCGTACCATGAAACACACTCATTCCGAAATCGGGCCCGATGACGGCCCCTGACGTTTCGTTCGTCCCAAACCCTACCATGAAGTGGTCCGACAAACGAAGTTACGGTACTTTGACAACACGTTCTTCGTGATTTTAACCTCAAATTACACGAAAGCTCAAGAGGTAACTTTTTACTTTCGTAAATACTAATTTTATTGTTAAAATGGTTTCAATGCATCTAAAAGTGGTTGATTAATGATTGTGATGATGTTTTGATTTTATAAATGTGTTAAAAGTGAACTTATTTGGTGTGAATGCACTTTTTTAATATAGACATACGATTTAACATAGCTTGCTTTGCTTTATATTTTAGTTATATTTTAGGCTACAATGGGATTTTTTTCTTGATCAATGATCTTTGATTCTTGAGGCAATCTAAGAAGAAAATGTTTAACGTCGCAGAAACTGACGCTAAATGAGTCTTAGGTACATTCCTCGAGAAACTCACCCATTTAGGTACTAATATTATTACTTAAGTTTAAAGAAAATTATTCCCAAAAAAACATCTTTGTACATATTTGTATCAAGAAAGCAGACCTAGGTATAGCCACTATTTACTGAGTTTTTGTTTCATATCTTGAACACCATGATAGAATAAGAGGAGAAAAAATTAAAATGTATTTAATAGGTATTTAAAATTTATTCCAAAATTTAGCTAGTTAGGTACTAACAAAAATTGTATTATTTATTAGGTACACTATCTACGCCAAGTTCTAACTTCCGCCAACATTTCTTGTAAGCCGGCTTGTACAACCCTACACAGTTCCTGATGATGACGGTGATGCAGGTGATGGTGGTCCAGGGGATGTGAGCTGCGTGCTTCCACCTCTTGAAAATATTCTTGGAGAGTAGGGTTCTAAAAAAGTAAATTGTATGTTTAACTTACATAGACAGTCACTAAACTATGTAAATTGTATTACTTAAGTAGCCCTATACCTGTGGGAATGCAGATAGATACACGAGCATCTGACTCTGGTTCACCGTAACCCTCTCCCATCACCGATATGATCGTAGATCCTGTGCTGACAGTAGCCCGGCAGTAGACGGTCCTCCCCCGGTGGCCGAGGCAGATCGTCGAGCAGCGGGAGCAGCTTTTTTGGCTAAGTTCTTGTTATCGCAGCCCAAACCTAAAATGTTAAAAGTTAGATAGAGACCTATTTTACATATAGTTACTAATAATAGACATAAACTAATGAAATACATGAAATTTGCTTACTTTCTGCTATTGCCTAACATTTTGTATGCATCCGCCTAGTGTTACTTGTATGCATTCAGCTCGTCTGTGAGCCGAGCCTACAAGCTCTTCGAACGGCTGCGCCCTTCTGTATTCCGTAAGTGAACGCGAGCTAACTCCCGGTGCTCTTCGAGGAATGTCAGGAGGGCATCCATTTGAGCTGTGGTGGGAATGATACTCATCTAAAATATTAAATACTTAAAATGTTGTGGGTTGGATTTATTGGTCCCTGCAGATTTATGCAACTTATTAACAAAGCAATTACTTACCATAAGATTTTTCCTTCAATAGACACTATCACAATGATATACCGAACATAATAAGTAACTTTGTGGACGAGGAAGAGAAATACAATAAAATTGTTTGTATCTTGCGCCAAATATACCATACTGAGAATACGCCAGTCAGTGTGGTAAACATTTTTATGCGACAAATTTCAGTGGTTTATAATTGCTACAGTGTACTTCACAAACGAATGTATTTTTAATTTATTCGTTTTATACCAATTCATTTAAAAGAGTTAGATTTTAAGCGAAAACGGACTTGTCATCCTTCATTCACTCACGAACATACGTTATGGTTCCCGAACGAAAGAAATAAATCCGATGATGTTTCATGGTAGCAAAAGCTACGTCTTTCGTTCGTGCTTCGTTTCGTTCCGAAGTTGCGGATTGTCATCTTCATGGTAGACTAGCTGTATAAAACATCGTAAGAAAAACTCGTTCACCGTAAGATGGCACCTGTCTTAATTGGCGTGCCAACCTAGGAAGATGGAATAAAGCATGGAACTAAGGCTATAAACGAAACGGTATCGATTATACCAGTCTCATTCTTTTATATCAATGTATTCATGTGTTGGAATGAGACAAGCATATATCTATCTGTTTTTATTTGTGTAAGTCGTACCAGGCCAAATGTCAAATTACTACTACATTCATGGTAACAATCTAGGAAGATGCATATGCATGGTGCCAATATTCAGGGTACGGAACGGAAAAACGACTGTCGTGTGACAATATATTTGTTTCTCTCTAACATAGGATAGCAAGCTATCTTCTAGGATAGGAGTAAGAAGGAACACTCTATGCTATTTTAGCACTTACTCCATACTATTATACCTCCATGGTGCCAACCAAGACAGGTGCCATCTTATGGTGGCACTTCACTTGGCGTATTTGCGCAAATATTTTCGTTATTTTGCCAAGCCAAATAGCACCATATCTTGTAGAACTCATGGTTGATTTTGACTTGGAAATATAACACAAACATTTGCACAAATACGTCAAGTGAAGGTACAATGATCTGTAGGTAATCTGTCAAACTCAATAATAGGATCTCTATTATTGAGTTGTTCAATCAAGTAGCGAAAATTCTAAGTCTATGGTTCAATCAACAGGTTTTACCCGACTACACCAGAAGGAGTGTTATGTGTTTTTGTAGTGTATGTATGTATATTTCTTTGGGACGCTCAGTAACCTAAACGGCTTGATGGATTTTAGTTTGAAAGATGACGTTTCGTAGCTTATATTTAATGTATGCCTTAAAAACTAAGTTCTTATTTACAGTAACAATAATACAACTAATACAAACTTGTACAACATTTTCAAAATACAAATTGAAGCAGAAAGACCGTTGCAAATGATCTAAAGATAGCTCAACTTATCCAAATCTCTACCAGAAGGAAGCGTTACTGAGATGCTGGCTGCACTGCCATCGTTGAATAGCAATATCAATCTGTGCCCATATATTTTTTTTTTTTTAATACTATTTTGATGACGGGTCAAGGTAGAGGCCCACCTGAATTCTCCGCCAGGATGTCCGAAAAAAACCAGTAAAGGAGGGAAAATGAGTTCGTTTTTTCATGGCTTACTAATACCACGCTTATTACTCCGTTCTAAATTATCATAATAGTCTTACAACCTCATTTAATTATCGTTTAGTTTCAAGATAATTGCACTAACAGAGAACCTACTAGGAAGCTGAGAACATCGTTGATTAATAAGATTATTATTTGCATAGCTCACTGCCGCAGAGAAAGAACAACAGATAATAATAAAAAACAGGTTTGGTTGAGTATGACCAACGCATGTTACAAAGTAAAGAAATATGTAACAATAGCGCGCCACGTTAAAGTTTTTTTCAGAAAAATGGAGGACAGTATGGTAGTAATAGTAAAAAAAGCGGCCAAGTGCGAGTCGGACTCGCCCATGAAGGGTTCCGTAGCAGCAAGTAACATAATATAAAAGTTCTTGGATGGATTACGATTAATAACGTATTAAAAAAAAAAACACTTACTAGATCTCATTCAAACCAATTTTGAGTGAAAGTTTACATGGTAATGTACATCATATATTTTTTTTAGTTTTATCATTCTCTTATTTTAGAAGTTATGGAGGGGGGGGACACACTTTTTACCACTTTGGAAGTGTCTCTCGTGCAAACTATTCAGTTTAGAAAAAAATTACATAAGAAACCTCAAAATCATTTTTAAAGACCTATCCATAGATAGCCCACACGTATGGGTATGACGAAAAAATTTTTTTTGAGTTTCAGTTCTAAGTATGGGGAACCCCAAAAATAAAAAACTACTTTCTAGATCTCGTTCAAACCAATTTTGAGTGAAAGTTTACATGGTAATGTACATCATCTATTTTTTTTAGTTTTATCATTCTCTTATTTTAGAAGTTACGGGGGGGGGACACTTTTTACCACTTTGGAAGTGTCTCTCGCGCAAACTATTAAGTTTAGAAAAAAATGATATTAGAAACCTCTACATCATTTTTAAAGACCTATCCATAGACACCTCACAAGTATAGGTTGAATGTTTTTTTTTTTTTTGAGTTTCAGTTCTAAGTATGGGGAACCCCAAAAATAATTGTTTTTTTTTTCAATTTTTGTGTAAAAATCTTAATGCGGTTCACAGAATACATCTACCTACCAAGTTTCAACAGTATAGCTCTTATAGTTTCGGAAAAAAGGCTGTGACATACACGGACAGACAGACAGACAGACAGACAGACAGACTGACAGACAGACAGACAAACAGACAGACATGACAAATCTATAAGGGTTCCTTGTCTTTGACTACGGAACCCTAAAAAGAGATTAAAAAGATGTTAAAGAGATGTTAAATAAACTGGGCTTTGCCAAGCCATTCTCCATTGATTGGTTTAAAACCTGTTTGGGATTAATATACCTGGCCACGCAAAAAGTTTTAATGTATTGTATTGTATTTATTTATTGCTTACATGTACCTACTTACAATATTGTTAGTATAAGGTCTTATTTGTACTGTTAGTAATGTAGTATGTACATGAGCCCCGTTAGGGCGCTGCAATTTTGTGATCACGACACATAATAATAGTGAAATAATAAAGATAAAGGATAAAGATGTCAAAAATTAAAATGTTAAGAGTAGTAGCACTATACATAGGTGCATGTCAAACCCACTAAACTACTTCATATTTACGGTAAAAAAGGCATGTCAAATTAAACAGGGTTTTTAAATCTAAACCAGTCAAATGAACTAATATTACATAAAGTTACGTTACATGTTTCTCAATTTTTTTGTAAAAATAATAAAATAAAAACACGTTAATTTTCCATCCTACAACTTGTCATACATAAAATCATTCAGGGAGTAATAACATTGTTTTAAGAGCATAGCTTTTAATTTTTTGTAGAACAAGTGGTCCTTAACTTCTAATTTCAAATCCTCTGGTATTTTGTTGAAAATCTTTATGAGTCTAAAGTTCGGACTCTTTCCCACTGTTTTTAAATTTGTTAAGGGTGCGACCAATTTATTTTTATTGCGCCTATTGTAGTTTAAATCTAGTTCTACGTTTGATTTAAAATAATGCCTATTTTTCCTAACAAATACTGCTGCTTGCAGAATGTAGATACACGGAAGGGTTAGTATACCTTTTTCAATAAAGTGCGGCCTGCAGCTATCGCGGCTCCAGATGTTTACTAGGATTCGTATACACTTTTTTTGCATTACGAAAAGATGATTAAAGTCTACACTCTCACCCCACAAAATAATACCGTAGTTAAACGACGAGAATGCATTGGCGTAGTATGCAGTGAGTGCGGCGTTATAATTAGTGTTTGCCTTTAGGACACTCAGTGCGTATATAAATTTAGAAAGTTTATTCTTAGTGTTTTCTATTTGTTTTCTCCAATTCAAATTCGTGTCCAAGGTTAATCCTAAAAGAGTGAATTCACCTTGTTCCTCAATTTCAAGCCTACTTGTTAATATTTTAAGGTCTAAGCATGCTCTCTGGTGCATTCTAAATTGTACAACTTTTGTTTTTTTATAATTTATTTCTAGATTATGTTCCCGTAGCCATTTTTCGCAATTTTCAAATTTAGTCTTAATATAATTAATGTCAATGTTTATTGTGCTGCTGAAGAGCAGCGATATGTCATCCGCAAAGAGTATACAGGTAGTATCGATGAATGTTGGTAAATCATTTATGTAAATCAGAAAAAGGGTACATCCGAGTACGCTTCCCTGTGGTATGGATGTAGTCAGTGTTTGTACGTCTCATGGGCGACAATCTCAGAGGAAAAAATATTGTGGTTAGTTATCTGTGGTCCAACTATAGATTTTGACAGTTCTTCGCCTCCATGTTGCCTCTCTAGAGTCGCCATTTTGGATTTATGTCATCACCTTCACCTACTAGCCGGTAGCCGCAGCCGCCATTACAGTTTTGTTTTGATTGAGAAAACTTTAGTGTTGAGAATTCGTACCTAGCTTTTCTCTCAGTATTTTTCTGTAATAGTGTGAGCATCGCAATAACACAATGTCTGAAAAGTGCTGTGTTGTGGGTTGTAATAGTAGACGCCAAGACGTCGCTCTACATAGATTCCCAAAAACTGAGATAGGACTCCAAAAGTGGTTAGAATGTATTGGATGTGAAAGTTTACGCAGTTTGGGCATCATTCAACTTCGTAAGCAATACGTGTGCCGAAAACACTTTGAAAAAAGGTTTCACACATCGGCACGCATGAGGTCTCGTCTTCGTGTTGGAGCTTTCCCAACATTGTTTACAGAGACAGAAATTGCAAGTGGAATTCCTCAAACAGTCCGAACTCTCACCGGTAAGCACTTGAATATAATACCTAAACTCCGATCACGATAAAACTTTATGAAATTGCCACATAAATGGCAATAAAACTTTAGGAACTTCTCATGGCAATGAAACCATTGTTCAATTCAAATTACTACATAACAATCATTATAGTACATATTATACATTTTACAGATCAAATATGGAACTCTGACCATGACTATGGACAAACACAAAAGCATGAAGACCATATTTATTGCAAAACAGATGAAAACCACTCACAGGCTGGTAAGAACCCATCGCTTCTATTTAAAGTAAAATCTAATGTGAGCCTACAAAAGCAGGCTAAAGTTGCTTATAATCATCCAGTTTGTTTACCTAGGTAGCCTTGTTGGCTGAGCATTGGGTGGGGTCCACTTGCTTATTCTTTTTGCCCACCTATATCATCTGTATCAGGAACTACGAGTATTGTAATTTATTAAGTA
Organism: Operophtera brumata; assembly: GCA_932527175.1. Lineage (NCBI taxonomy): Eukaryota > Metazoa > Arthropoda > Insecta > Lepidoptera > Geometridae > Operophtera > Operophtera brumata. Next base: position 21,028,289 of record OW052234.1, read on the forward strand.
ATTTATTGGTCTACTTTTATTTATCATAGGTTAAGCAATATTATTTGCTATAATACGAGAAACTGGAGTTTTCATTATGACTTGTCTAAGTATTTTTATCTTTTTCAGAAATGAATGTCATACCACCAACGGTCATACCTACATCTTCTGGCTCTAGTTATGTGAGAACTGAAAACCCGGTAATAACAGGTAAGAAATTATTGAATTTATTGGTCTACTTTTATTTATCATAAATTAAGCAATATTATCTGCAATAATACGAGAAAATTGCATTTTCATATGACTTGTTTAAGTATTTTTTATCTTTTTCAGAAATGAATGTCACACCACCGATCATACCTACATCTTCTGGCTCTAGTTATGTGAGAACTGAAAACCCGGTAATAACAGGTAAGAAATTATTGAATTATTGATTTGAATTATTAGTTATTTTCCCTTGCTATTAATAATTTAGTGGTTTTATTGCATTTAGTAGGTACTAGATACCTACTTAAAAACTCTTCATATTACGATCCTGGATCAATACTTCCATTATCTAAATGTTTAAAAAATAAATGATAATTACGTACAACAAAATAAATTATTTTACAGGTGGTACTCCTCGAAGGTCAGTGTATAGGAAGCGAATAATTCATAAAATTAAAAACTTGACACCAAATTGTCAAAAACTTTACGGACTATATAACAAGTCACGAAGACAATTGGATTTTAGTCAAAGAGCCAGAAGAGCTATCAAATTTACAAAAGAAAAGTCATTTGATAAACTAACAGAAAATATGAATCCATTAGCAAAGAAATTTATGTGGATGCAAATAACACAGTGCACTAAAAGTACTAAAGGAAGAAGATTTTCAGATGAAGAAAAATTAATTGCACTCGCTATTATGAAACAAAGTCCAAAATGCTATAGATTCCTCCATAAACTATTTATATTGCCCTCAAAAAATACTCTAAATAAAATGATCACTAAGCTAAATATTGGAGCGGGTATTAATACTCAAATCTTCGATGCCTTGAAACACGAGGTTAGTAATTAGCTATATTTTGTTAATTATATTTTTTCATTCATTATGTAATGGAGATTTCTAATATTTGTTATTTTCTTTGTAGGTTAGTACTTGGAAAGAGAACAAAAAATATTGTTCAATACTCTTTGATGAGGTGGCCCTTGAAGCAGGTTTATCCTATGATAAACATAAAGGTGTAATAGATGGTTTTGTAGACCTCATTGAAAAAAAAAATGATTTTGCTGATCATGCCCTTGTCTTTATGATAGTAGAGAAGTGTAGAGAAGTGGCAGCAACCAATTGCCTTCTACTTTTGCAAAGGTGCAACAGCTGGAGTGCAGTTGAAAATAATACTTCAGGAAGTAATTACTGCAGTTAGCGACGCTGGACTCCTACCAATAGCTCTGGTCTCGGATCAAGGCTCAGCTTTTCAGTCAGCACTAAAGTCCCTCCTAGAGGATACGAGAAGGAATTGTTTACGTGCTGGTGAAGAAACTGGTAATTGCTTTGTACTTCCTAATTACACAGCACTTGTTCAATCATCGAATATTCTTAGTTATTCATCCAACTTTCCTCGACTCTGCTCAACCTCACTCGTGAAATTTTGTTAATCCATTTTTGAATTTTTTTATTCAAATGTAATACATAATTTCCTCGAGTGAGGTTTGAGTCGAGTCAAGAAAAATTGCAGAAATGACTTGTAATAAGCCTGTGGTGGTCCAAAAAGGCTATTAAAGTTATAGTAGTAGTATAGCTTGTTTCTAAGAGTCCGGGGAAGTACTACCACCATACCTATTTCTGCCGCAAAGCAGTAGTGCGCAATGCTGTGTTCCGGTATGAAGGGTATGGGTGCCGGTGAAATTACAGGCACATGAGACTTTTCATCTTTATGTCTCAGGGTAGCGAGCGCAGTGCAATGCCACATAGAGTGCATTGTCGGAGAACGTGACCTATGAAGTAACGCATTGTTAATGGCAGAGGGTTACTGCTTAATATCAGGTGGACCATCTGCTTGTTCAGTCATTCACGCAGTTAAAAAAAGGCTTTGTGAGCAATGGTGAAAGAACAAGTATGGTAAAACTATTCAATGACGAGGTTCCTTTGATGCACAACTAAATACCAATGCAAGTAAACATTACTTAATTTATTATGTATTTGGTTTTCAGATGATGTCATTGAAGTCAACGGCCAACATATGAGTGTTATTTATGACCCACCACACTTAATCAAAGGATTAAGAAATAACTTTTTAACAAAAAACATTAAATTTGGAAACAAAATTTCTAAATGGAATGACATAGTGGAAGTTTATAAAACAGACTGTAGCCATGCGCAAATGAGATTGTTATATAAATTAAACGATGAACACGTAATACCAGAAAAAATTAAAAAGATGAAGGTACATACAAGATTGTTATAAATCATTACTTTCAACTTGACCATCACATCAGCAATAGTTTTCTATTTTTATTTATATTTTGTTTCAGGTCAAGAATTGTGCCCGGGTGTTTAGCAAAACAATGGCTGCTACCCTATCATACTCTGCTCAATTTGGTAAGTTATTATCTGCATATGTACAAAAGTATTCTAAAGATTTCACCTTATGGTGGATCCCTAGTAAAACAAGACCGGTCAAGTACTTGTGGGACTCTTACACCTAGGGATCCATACCTACCTGTATTTATGTTAATTTAGCAGTATTATCTAGTTATGTGACTTAGAAACCAAGTAAACTTTAAAGCCAGATTAATATATAGTTTCAGTAATTGTTTGTGTGACAGACGGATAAAGAATGACGCTACTTCCGTTGTGGTTCGGAACTCTAAAAAGGTGGCTAATAGAAGAATATAAGAAAAGATCATATATATTTTTTACTTTTTAGTATTATCTTTAGTAGATACTTAACTTATTTTTTTTGTTTCAGCTCATTATGCTGACGGCACAATTGTAAGTCCAACATTAAAAAACACAGCTGAAATTGTTTCTTTTTTTGACGATTTATTCGACTGTGTAAATGGAGCAAGTTTGTACCATAAAAATAATAAGGGAAAGCCATTACGCCAAGCGGTCACAGAAAAATCTCCACACCATGCATTTTGGAATGATGCTATTTTAAAATTAAGTAAAATAAGGTTTATAGACGGCAATGGCAGAGAAACAACTGTACCTTCGTTGAAAAATTGGATAATAACATTAAATAGTTATAAAAGAGTGTGGCAATTTTTCAAAACCAATAATATTAAAGTTATGCGCCCGCGCTATTTCAACTCGGACCCTGTTGAAAACATTTTTGGGCAAGTGCGGGCGTATAACTTTAGAAATAACGATCCCGATTGCCACACTTTTCTATGCACCTTTAGATCACTGCTTATAACAAGATTTATAAAATTTCACTCTGATGGTTATAACTGTGAAGAGGATTCAGGTGAACAATTATTAAAACTGCAGAACTTGTTTGCCACAACAGCAACAGCTGAAAATGCAATTGAGAGTGGTTCACCTGATTCCTCTGACTATCAGAGATTTAGGCCAGAAAGTATTCAAGGCTCCGCGGGCCAAGAGAGACTTAGAGTCCATTCTCGTGCATACACCACAGGGTGGGTCATGCGTAAAATATTAAGAAAAATTAATTGTCGCACTTGCGAAGAAAGTCTTACATCACCCGAAACAAAATCAATCCATAATTTGATTTCTTTTAGGGAATTTAAATCAATTAAAGCAAAGAAGTTGACCTATCCCTCAGAGTATGCCGTGAGACTATTTGGCAAAATCATTGAAGAAGCAAACATAAACCTAGAGACAAATCCTCAACAGCAAGACTTGATAAAGAATATTAAAAGCAAAATCAAATAAAATCAGTCTATGTTTTATTTCCTCAATTGCGAGAGTCATAGAAATATTGTAACTGAATACTTTCTAGAATACACATTAAGATTAACTGTATTTAATTGGTGCAACATCATTAATAAAATATTAAGAGGTACAGACGTTTCTCGATTGGCAAATAATGAATTGCCTGCCATGCAACTGAAGGCATTTAATAAATATAAAACTAAATTAAAGAATAAAAGATTAAACAAATGACTAAAATACGACGCCTTTTATTGTTTAGAACTTATAATCCCAATAAATAAAGTTTAGGAAAGGTGGGAATACATTGGAAAGTAATGCTCAAAAGATCTGTATCCAAAGTGTGATCCAAAAGCCATCTACCCAAGTCGCTAAAATTGATATGTATTTAAGCTGCTACATAGTCTGTGAAAAAAAAAAAAAAAAAAAACTTTTCTATAGTCTGATCGTTCCACAGTTCGTTCTTTTCTACGGTAAGTTTTTTTGTTCGCGAGATGTTCGTCTGATGCGTTAGCATCCTAGTAGTCTGTGGTATGTCTGATAGGATGTTTTCAGATTCTTGTGTGTGTGTTTATATCTGTGTTGTTACAAATAAAAAAATATTCTATTCTATTCTATTCTATTCTATTATAGTGATCTATTTGTACGAGTTGTTTTATATTGCTTAGATACGATTTCAGCCAATTGTGTGCAGTACCTCTAATTCCACAACCGTAGAGTTTTTGTAGTAAGATTTGGTGATTTACTTTATCATATGCCTTTGTCATATCTAGAAATACTCCGATGGCGTATTTCTTATCATTCCATATGTCATAGATTTTTTGGGCGTAGTTGTACACCGCGAGTGCAGTCGATCGGTTTTTCCTAAAACCGTATTGACAGTTATCAAGTAAATTGTATTTTTCCAAAAAGCTGTTTGTTCGGTTACACATAGCTTTCTCAAATATTTTAGAAATGCAATAGGTCTGTAACTGCTTGGGAGTTTAGGAGAGTTACCTTTTTTTAAGATGGGTTTAATTTTTGCTATTTTTAGGTCATCAGGGAAGATTTCTTCGGCAAAAGATTGATTTAATAATTTAGTTATTATTGGTGTAAGCTCGTAGGTACATTTTTTTACTAGGATCGGGGGCATTTCGTCTATACCATAACTGTAATTGCTTCTAAATAAAAGAAGAAGAAAAAGAAGAGTATACAGGTTGGGGCAAATTTTTGGCCCCTTAAGGGTAGCTACGTTTTCTTTTGTAGTTAGAAGGTTTTGTTCTTAGAAACCTTCTATTTTATTTTGAAGAAAAAATATTCCCGCGTAAAAATATAAAAAATATTATTACCTAGTAGTAAGAAGGATCATAAAAAAAACAGACCGTGTTTGTTGCCTGATTCTTCTAGGTCTGGTTGCGTTGGAACAGGAGTAAATGTAAATTTATTTTTTAAGACGATTCAAAATGATCCTTGTGATATCAATGAATAAAATACTTTTTGACTTTGACTTTGACTTTGTTTATTGGAGTACCAATAAGTCCCGCGTTCAATTTTGCCTAGTAATAATTTAAGCTCTATCCTACATCATGTACTTGCATAGATTGAATATTCCGATAAGCTCATGTGTTGGTGGTGTTGTAGGAAATTGTATTACCGCTTGTTAGTATTCAGAAATTTGATAACAACTCCACATAATGGTAGCACAAGAGCAGCAATATACAGCTACAGTATATAATATATACAGTAGATACATGCACTTGCTTTCTGACGTTTTAAAATTAACACAGTTTAATAAAAGATTGTAACACGTAATACATTGAAGAAAAAAAACCTGACAGCCTGAATAATTTTGATATACCCACGCCCGTTTGCACTAAACAAAAGGTTTGGTTTAAGATACACCTAAGCCTAAAAAAAGCCTAGCTTATGTGGACTAAGGAATGGCTTAGGGTTAGTGCAAGCAAATTTATCGTTAGGAGTAGTCAAACAAGTAAGAAAAGAACTTAGGCGATTCGTATGTTTAGTGAAAACGGGTGCCAGTGTCACTCTCGCAATTAAGACGAATCTAACGCCACCTCTCAGCTATAGATCCACCAACTTATCTGTAGAACCATCTACATTTTTCTATCATCTAGGTACATATATTTTATTCTACAGATAAGTTGGTGGATCTCCTTAGATTTATTTTTAACAGACTATGTATCTCAAATAGAATATTCAAATTAAAAATATGTATAGATACTAGATACATTATAACAGTGTATCAGAAACACGATAGGACAATATATTTTACTCGATAGAGAAAAAACAAAGTTACGTCTATTTTTTGCCTAGATTCGATTGTTTATTAAAATGGTGCATATTATAAATATACATTTATTTACAGAAAGAATAATATTACTAATACCAGGTATGTACAAAATACATATGATACAGTTGGGCTACCTGAAGACCGCTGCTATATTATTGGGTAAAATATTAAATAAATAAAATCCATACTGCAAAACCGAGGGTTTACTAAAATTAGGGGTAGGTGTTTTGTAAAATTATCTATATTTTACGAGATATGCAATAAAAACCGCTTTTTCGAGCAGCGCGAGTCCTTTTTTTTGTATTAAAATGTCTGCCTGGTGTTGGCGCTGTCTTAACTGATAATTTATGTGCACCATTTTACCTAAATGTGTTCCTACTTAGAGGATAATTCACCGAGCGAAGCTGTCTCAGTTTTCACGAGGGGTTCTGCTTTCGTTTGTATGTGGGTGGGCCTACCTATGTTTGATGTGAGTTTCTAGCAACCGTTGATCTAATCGCTATGTAGTTTGGTAGATAGTGATGTTACCAATACATTTGACAGTTTCGAATATGAACTTAATCGGCAGATCCCAGTTAAATTACTTGTACTATTACTTATTCTGTGGTTAAAGATAAAGATAACTTTATTTCACTTAGAATAGGTACAACAAAACATAATTAAATATGTTCGTAAGTATATGAAAATAAGAGAACTTTGCCTTCCGTGCTAGTTGAAAAACTGTGTTACGGCAAGGCTAGTAGTTCGAGGCGAACTACTAGTAATATGATTATTAAAGCTCAGTGTGATTCGAAGATTCTAACAGAGAGAGACACGCGTTGCCTGCCACTGTTGATTGGCATCAAATTGATTATTGAAACCTGTGCAACAGGTACCTTACCCACTTTAAAACCAGGAGAGATGCGTTCAACATTCTATGATCTGTCATCAATCCAACATACTCGTAGGTAAAAACAACCAATCTAAAACTGAACTCACCGCCTTAGCTTTTACTAGGCACTTGACACAAGCTTGACCTTTCAAAATGATCCTTGTGTTTACAGAATAAGGATTATTTTATTTTGACGTAATGAAATAGTGGCGTGTTCAGTTTAAGATTGGTTTATTCTACCATAATCAGCTCAAGCAAAGAATAATTCATGGCATTTAGAAATTCAAACTAAATAAAATAGAAATTAAACTTTGGAATGAGCTTCCATCTGAGGTTTTCCCGCTTGGTTACGACATGTGTCGCTTCAAGAAAAATGTTCATAAATTCCTTCAGGGTAGGCAACGCATCGACAATACCCCCGGTGTTGCCGGTGTCTATAAGCGACGGTGACCACTTTACATCAGGTGGGCCGTAAGCTAGTTTGCCTATTAGTTTCATTAAAAAAATAAAAATAAAAAAACAGCATATAAGTGAAAATAGCAATGCAATATTTCCTCAAACATAAATGTAAACACGACACACAGACACACGCCTTTTTCCCAGAAAAGGTAGGCAGAGCCTCAGTGGGCCTCTATACCGTGGGTTGCACCATCGTGGATATATAGACGTGACAAGTGATGAGCTCATCGCCGACAAATCTTATACCAACGAATCTTACTAACAAGTTCGGGTAATCCTTTAGTCGGGTTTTACGACATCCACGGGGGGAGACGGGAGGGTCTATTCTTAGGCAGGACACACCACGGCCCTTAACTTACACATAAATTTACTTAAATGCTTAAGTGAGTACCTACTTTAAAACATCCGCCCAAATGTGAAAAAAAACACGTTTGTTGTATGGGAGCCTCCTTAAATATTTATTTTATTCTGTTTTTTTTGTATTTGTTATTAATAGCGGCAAAAGAAATACATTATTTGTGAAAATGTCGACTGTCTTACTATAACGGTTCATGAGATACAGCCTAGACGGACAGACAGACGGACAGCAAAGTCTTAGTAATAGGGTCCCGTTTTACCCTTTGGGTATGGAACCCTAAAAATTACTGAATTTCCGGTTCTATCTGATAAAAGACCCATAACAATAAATAAGATCGATTCTCCCAGTCAAGTTATCTCATTTGCCGAATCAATACAGCCTCAATTAGGGTTCTGGCCATCATAAAGTAGCAGCGTATTAAGGTGCAAACAGACTGGGGCATTTAGCTTGTAATGTGCGTCTAAGATTGGATGAATGGTTTCAAAGTTATTCTCACACAAACACATAAACGCCGATTCATCGATTCATCAAATTTAAATGTGCTTCGAAATCCCGTTACAGCGGGTCTCAAACCCGCATCTTCGCCTTTAGTTAGCAATGCCTAGACCAGTTTGGCCATGGAACGAGCTAACGCTGGAACGGGTTTTGTTAAGCGCCAATGGATGCTATCTACAGGTTTTTATCTAGTGAAATCATAAATTCTTTTTTTTTTATCGAAGACTAAAAATTTAGATACCATTTTAAAATTGAAATACCATTTTAGACTTCTGTAAGTTTTAATTTTTGAAACATGGTAACTTATTAATTATTATTTGAGTTAGTGAAGTCATCAATAAAATTTAACAAACATCTAAGAACAAATTATATACAAAAACACGTTCGAGAAGAGGAAGTTTTGTGACTGAACCCTAAATTTAGTGTACATTTTGAGAAAAAATCCAGTGTACAGTTTGCGAAGTGATCATGTTGAGAAAAAGTGCGGTGTACATTATGAGAAGTGGACGTTTTGCGACTATGGCAAAACTGGCATACGGCCCGTCTGATGGTAAGCGGTTACCGTCGCCTATTGACATCTGCAACACCAGAGGCATTGCCAATGCGTTGCCAACCCTAAATCTGCCCTTGGTCGGCTTTTCCGACATCCACGGGATGAGACATTCTGAATGTAAGACCGTATTATTTTATCTGTGGTAAGGCATCCCACGGCACTTGTTTGTTCTACACTGGCCTGCAAACTGCACACTTTTAAAATTTCAATAACTTTTTAAGTACACAAGATATACTTTCGAAACAAAAAGGACTCAAAAAAGAGTTTAATTTTGTACATAAAAACTTCATAGTCGGTAACCTCCTTTTAAGAAATGGCTGAAAAAACTTTAATATCAAAAATTATCCTTTTTGAATTACAATTTTACTGTTATTTTTTTTTGTTTCTATTTTTGTTTTATTTTTTTTAAAAGTGTGTTACTTATTTTTGCATGCCAGTGTAGTTACAAAAGAGTGGTCTAGTCTGTTTGCACTTTTAGAGGTCCGCGTTCAGTATTAATAAACCTTCGCTAGGGGCGGTCAAGCCGCTGTTTAATTTCCGGCGTGCGTAATTGTCTAAGGCACTGTTGCTCAAAGGGTAGAGCCTTCTGCATTTCACATTATTTATTTATACGCCCGATGTTTCATACTGCAGGGCCTCCGTTCTCTCTTTCCAATGATGTCTATCTCACCAATCCTTATTGCGGGAGTCTAGTTCACCCCGCTAGGCTTTCCACATGGCTACCGCGGGTTTTAAACCTACTCAGTGATTATATTAGCCTTGACTTTCTCGGGCTTACATGTACATCCAGAAGGAATGGTAATTTTTATATAATTATATTATATAATTGGGATATAAATCTGTGTGCAAATTATTGTATGTTTCTGATTTGATGAACTACCTCCGAATTAACATTAATTTCTAAATATTTCATTACCTCCGAATTAACATTAATTTCTAAATATTTCATTAATTACCTCCGAATTAACATTAATTTCTAAATATTTCATTTTTAATTTCGAGAATAAACAAGAATAATTGAGGTTGTAATAAACAATACGTTTTTCATCTTATTTAACAGATTCTAATAATAGGTTTCTTAAAAATAAAAAAAATTACAGCAAGAAGTATTTTGTGGTTAATTATCCCACTTATATCATAAATGTCAACTATGTTTGAATGCTTAGATGTCTTTACGTTTGTTGACCAATCACACCTACAGGGCTGAACCAATTTCAATAAAATTTGGTACACAGAAGATTATGACCTGGATTGAGCTTGATCTTTGTCCCGGTAAAACGCGAGCGAAGCCGCGGGCGGGCACTAGTAATAATTGAGCATTTTGAGCCGTAAATCACCAAACAGACTCTTTTCATTGTAATAAATAAAAAAAAGTTTTTTTTTTTTTTCTCATGTCACTACACAAATACAATTGACAGATTAATAGAAAATTATCGATTGCATTATTTTAAAAGTACTGTACATAGGCGAACTTAATTCTAAGACAGCATTATGTTCCAGCACAAATTAGTTTTATCTTTCTTTGTTTCTCTGTGTTTATGTGTGTCATTTTGTGTGGAATATTGTTTAATGACACAAATAAATGTTTTTTCTTTCTTTCTTCTTTCTTTCACAAATACATATACAATAGCACAAAAAAATATGTCCTATTAAGGTGGTTGCTTTTGCTTGTGGCGCGAAATTCAATTTTCGTGATAGCAAAAACTAATTTGCTGGTAATTATATCATCTAACACACAAGTTTTAATTCATAGTATCACATAAATATCATTATGTGATTAGAAGTGTTGATGAGCTGTGATGAGCAAAAAACGCGAAAAAAAAATTAATTTCGCGCCACAAGCGAAAGCAACCACCTTAACGGAGAGAGGAGGAAACGGAGGGGTCAATTCTAATGGCGGACACACCATGGCTAGGGGGTGCGGATGTTGATTATGAAAGCACGTTTGAAGTTAGAAGAATTCGCACGAAAATTACCTTAAATTACATAAAACTTTTTGTTCATTTTTGTTTTTAACTCCCGACGCAAAAACGACGGGGTGTTATAAGTTTGACGAGTCTGTGTGTGTATGTGTTTGTGTGTGTGTGTGTGTGTGCATGTGTCTGTCTGTGGCATCGTAGCTCCCAAACGGATGAACCGTTTTTCTTATAGGTGAATTAGTCGGGCGTTTTCTTAGCTATATTTGATCAAAATCGGTTCAGCCGTTTCATTGCGTTGAGGGTTTTTGTAATTTTTACAAAATTAATTACTTGTATTTTTTGTTCATTATTTCAATTTCAGATCGTTCCAGGCCCAGTGGGCAATGACACCACATAGATTGAGAGCCACTGACCTGAAAGTAGGGCACGCGTAAAATGGGAGAACGGATTTAACTGATGACAATTGAAAGGTGTAAGGTATGAGGGATACCTACTGAATTAGGTTATTCGGATACCAGGTACTGTAAACATGAGTGTTAACTCGGTTTAATTACCGCTTAACATCAGGTGGGCCTCTTGCTTGTTCCGTCATCCAAGTAGTATAAAAAAATAAAAATAAAACATACATACATAAATACAACCAAAGTTCTGGACATAGCCCAGAGGATTAGCAAGCTGAAGTGGCAGTGGGCCGGTCATGTCTGCAGAAGAACCGATAATCGGTGGAGTAAACGAGTTCTTGAGTGGAGACCGCGTCTGGGCAAACGTAGTGTAGGACACCCTCTGGCTAGGTGGAGCGACGACTTGCGCGGGGTGGCTGGCAGAAACTGGTTGAGGAGAGCCGAAAACCGGGCTCAGTGGCATGCCATGGGGGAGACCTATGTCCAGCAGTGGACTGCAGTAGGTTGATGATGATGATGATGATGACATAAATACACACGCCTTTTTCCCCGAAAGCTCCAGAGCTTCAAATGGGCCTCTTTTCACCGTGGGTTGCACTATTGTGGGATATAGACGTGAAAAGTGGTGAGCTCATTGCCGCCGTTGCTTCCCACGACTGACTCTGACTCGGTTAAATTGATGATGATAAAAGCAGATAATTTTTTCAAACAAAAAAACAGGTCAAATTAGTTTTATTTTATTTTATTTAAATTGATTATTAAGGTATTTTTAATTGATATCATTTCACTTCTAAATTCAAGTTCTTAAATAAATTTAAGTATAGCGTATAAGGGCCGTAGTGATTCCAGCGACCCGCGACCCGTGCACCCACTGGCTTCACCCACCGGTGGGTGTAGGGGTAATTCCTGTTTACCCGTGTACCCACTGCGACATGGTTGGAATTAATTATCGATGGAAAAAATAAAATAATAAATGAAGAGAAATGAATGAAAATGACAGAATATGACAGAGCATGACAGAGAATGACGGATAATGACAGAGAATGACAGAGCATGACAGCGAATGACAGAGCATGACAGAGAATGACAGATAATGACAGAGCATGACATCTTCGCATTAACTGCTGCGCCCGCGTTGTTTCCCGCATAGGTCTAAATCCCGTGGGAATATAATCGTTTATCAAATTACTCCTGCATTCTGCTGCTCCCCTGGTACATTCGATAAAAAATCTTTGCATTGCTGCTGCGCCTCGCGGTGTTATCCACATAAGTCTCGATTAATCCTGCATTTTTCTGCTAGCCTGGTACATTGGATAAACTTTCGCCCCCATTTCACCGGTATTCTAGATATTCGGTTACCTAATTACTCCTGCATTCTGCTGCTCGCCTGGTACATTTGATGAAAAGTCTTCGCATTGCTGCTGCGCCTTGCGGTGTTATCCACATAAGTCTCGATTACTCCTGCATTTTTCTGCTAGCCTGGTACATTGGATAAATAGGTCTAATAATATAACGAGGTTTAAAACTTTTTGTATTATTTTTCTCTTTAACATCGAACTTATCGTATTATTAATTGATTTTTTTCATCGATAATTAATTCCAACCATATCGCAGTGGGTACACGGGTAAACAGGAATTACCCCTACACCCACCGGTGGGTGAAGCCAGTGGGTGCACGGGTCGCGGGTCATTCCAGCCTAAGAATAGGCCTCTCCGTCGCCTCTCATAGATGTCTTGAATGTTACGGTATCACCCGGAGTTATTAGTAAGATTTATTGGTATAATATTTTGTCCTGGCTGCTATTACTGGAAGAAATCGTTAGCCGAGTCAGTTGTGGGAAGTTATGGCGGCGATGAGCTCACCACTTGTCATGCCTATATCCCTCGATGGTGCAACCCACGGTGAAAAGACGCCTATTTGAGGTTCTGCCTAGCCTTTCGTGGAAAAAGGCGTGTGTATTTCGTTCTTTTTTTCTTTATTCTTTATTGTAAGCACAACAGATGGTGGCCTTCGATGGTCTCAACTAAATGACTATATCCATAAATGTAATCTTATGTTTGTATAAATAATACATACATCTTTGTACATGTCCTCTATGTAAGTTGTTTTTCTTCTCTGTTTGTGCTCTGTAGAGCATAGGCTCTAAGGTTGAGACAGTTGCGGTTTTTTGTGATTTTCGCTTACTGTTTGTTTCGCGTGCTCTGTTCTGCCCCGTTCTTACAAACCTGAACTTTACTGAGTTAGATAGTGACAGAATTTAGGGGGACTAAGTTTAAACAATCCCTTTTCATCATAGATATAAGTGCAGCGCCACACCCGCCGAAGGTTCGGTGCCGACACTTCGGCGACAAAATTAACAGTCGCAGTTTAGGGAGGTTCGCCGCTAACGCGACGTAATTTTGGCTGATGTGTCATAGGGAACATGAAAAACACTGCGAGCGTATTGAACTGAACGATCGGCGCCGTACGTTCCGCAGGTGTGGCGCTACACTAATAGTACCCTGCTTAGGCCCAAGCTCACGAACAAATAAATTGGTGGTTACCGTAACCAATCGTCAAAGTGACAGATAACGTATGAAAACATCTGTCAAAAAGAGTGGTTTAAGCAAAACAGTCGCTTAAACGCCCGTTAGTGTATTGGTAAACAGTGGCCTTAATCTTAGCTTTTGACAGAGTTTTTCATACATTATCTGTCAATTTAACAATTGATGGTTACGGTTATCTCCCGTTCATTTGTTCGTGAACTTGGGTCTTAGTTGTGAGTTTATCTCAGCTTTTCATTCAAGCGAATCAGATAACTAAATCACAGGTGAAGTGACACCCATCACTCCTAAACGAAGTTTATTCCAATCGCAAAATATTGAATGGCTGTATCAACACTGATAAAGTTTTCAGATAAAAACACTCTTATAATTTCCTGTATATTGCCATCATTGAATCTCTACGAGATGAAAGCTAAGGGGCAAAACCAATTTAGCTTTGCATATGAAACGGATAGTCTGCCAATCGAATGTGCGATGAAATTCACGTTTTCCAACTTGTAATTCTTAAAAATCATTTTAAAGCGCATACTGCAGCATAATGCTGTGGTGTGTCCGGCCTAAGAATAGACCCCTCCGTCTCCTCCCGTGGATGTCGTAAAAGCCGACTAAGGGATTACCCGGACTTGTTGATAAGATTCGTTGGTATAAGATTTGTCCTGGCTGGTAGCTTATTATGGAATGTGTTATTACTGGAAGAAAGCGTTAGCTGAGTCAGTCGTGGGAAGCAATGGCGGCGATGAGCTCACCACTTGTCACGTCTATATTCCACGATGGTGCAACCCACTGTGAAAAGAGGCCTATTGTGGCTTTGCCTACCCCTTCGGGGAAAAAGGCGTGTGTCTATGTATGTATGTATGTATGTACTGCAGCTGATTGGCCTTATTTGGAGGCTTTCTCCTCAAAGAGGATACAATTTTATGTGCTGAAAAAATATTTGTCATTCATTAACCTTTTATATGTAAAGTGAACGTACAAAAAAATTCTACCTGTTCATTAACCATGTGAAAAAAATAACAGTGTTTTTTTTTTATACTACTGAATGACGGAACAAGCTGATGGCCCACCTGGTGTTAAGCGGTAACCTCTGCCTATGAACAGCGCATTACCTCACAGGTCACGTCCACCTAGGACGCACCCTATGTTGCATTGCACTGCGCCCGCCACCCTGAGACATAAACATAAAGATGAAAAATCTCATGTGCCTGTAATTTCACCGGCACCCTTACCCTTCAAACCGGAACACAGCAATGCGAGCACTACTGCTTTGCGGCAGCAATAGGTATGGTGGTAGTACTTCCCCGGACGAACTCTTTCACAAAAAAGCTCTACTACTACTAAGTGCAGCTGTTTTCGACTGAAAATTTTGTTCAACTTCTTAACGACTTGTATTGTACGGTTTCTTTCGCCTAAATGTTGGCGAAGGCTTTTTCTTCAAGTTGAACGTATGATTCTGTGATGCGACGGTTTTTCACGTGGCAAGTAATTATTATTCGTGATAAAAAAAATACCTTAGTCCGATACACACAGAATAAATAATAGTACCACAACACCCAGAATCGGTAAAAATATTTACAGATCATAAACACTTGTTCCGCAGCGAGAATCGAACTCGCTACCTCTCGCATCTCAGCCGGCTCCTCGCCCACTACGCTACAGACGTCATCGTAGTATAGTTTTAACCCAGCTTGTTGAGAGATTATTTATTCGTGCATATCTTTTATTCTACCAAAGCTGCACTATTTAATTTTCGATTCCAGGAAAAAATCGCACCTTAACATCAGGCGGTATCGTTACGAAATGGAGCAAAAATACGCGTTGAAAATCCGTACAAATAGATCGCGTACATTTTGTATGGGACAATAAAACAGGGTTACGCGTCGATTTTCAAATATTCAGCCTGTTTTCAGCAGTTTTATATATTCGGTGTTATATATAATGAAACAGCCGTGTCTTCATTCCCGTGGAGTTTTTTTACATGCAATCTACTCAGGGGGTGAAATTTGGAAATTTATTTCTAAATGCACTCCAAGACCAAAGGATTTTACCTTCCTCAGGGGGGTTACTATGAGCTCTTATATCCATTCAGTTCAAAAACTATTCAGTACAAAATATCGGTTCATCGTTGACATTTTTCATCGTTGATTAACTTTAATCGCAGAAGTCTGTAGACCCTCTGCGATTGTGCCTTTAAATATAGTTGCGGACATCACGGAACCAATATTTTGTACTGAATAGTTTATCAACTGCATGGCAATAAGAGCTCATAGTAACCCACCAGGTCTGGTTTAGGCGCGTTGATAGTCAGTCAGTCAGTGAGTCAGTCACGCAACGATTTTGTATATTGACTGGTGGAATGCCCGCGATTTCGCGTGCATTTTATCCATACAAACTAAAACGTAAAATAAAGTATTTTATGTATGTATGTTAGTTTTAAGGTATTTATTGCTGTGGGCTTATTGTTTAGGTTTGGTACATAATAAAAGTATTGATTGATTGATTGATTGATTGATTGATTGAAAACACCTGCTGCACCCCCTTAGGTTTTTTCAACGTTGATAGACCTTTGCTGACCACGATCTCACCTGTGGTAAGTGATGATGTGGCTGAAGATGAAGCACAAAGGTCTAGAAGGCACCTATTCACTCTAGCCTTGAAGAGATTAGCCAGATTTTAGTTTTCAGGAAAGACAGGCGACGATATTGTATTCGGTGGTATGAACGGATGCAGAGTCCGCGCCACGACTGGAGGTCCGGTGACTGAGCGCTAGTTTCTATGCGCAAAAGTGAAAAAGCGAAAATCTACCTTGGTTATCCGTTAGTTCCTCAAAATGCCGTCGGACTTCAGTCGTGGCGCGGACTCCGGGTGTTGAATTTTGGGAATTCCTTTCTCAGTAGAAGAAACTTTTTCCCTAGACCACAAAATTAACGTATGATCCAAATTTCAAATCTCTGTGGGTTTTGGCTGTGCGTTAAACGTCTGTCAGTCAGTCAGTCACGCAACGATTTTATACATATAGATGATTTGGTTTTAAAAAGATTATACATTTTTTTTTTTTATACTACTTGGATGGCGGAACAAGCAAGAGGCCCACCTGATGTTAAGCGGTAACCTCTGCCTATGAACAGTGCATTACCTCATAGGTCACGTCCACCTAGGACGCACCCTATGTGGCATTGCACTGCGCCCGCCACCCTGAGACATAAAGATGAAAAGTCTCATGTGCCTGTAATTTCACCGGCACCCTTACCCTTCAAACCAACCATCTATATACATATATAGATCCTATTCATCGAACCATAACACGGTAAATAACGACAACCCAAATATAGAATATTTGGGTATTATGTGTTCCTTTGAGTGGATTATGCAAACAAATATAACCCGAAATAATAATAACAGCTTGTAATATCTGTATCATAAGGTGGTACGTTATGATAGAGATATTACAAGCTGTTATTATTCCTACCAACCTTACTTTATGGATGCCAAACATGGGCTCTAACAGCGTAAAATAAATCAGGCTTAGTCCTTCCAAAGAGCAGTAGAAAGAAGTATGATGGGCCTTAAACTGCGTGATCGCATCACCAGCTCTAAGATCAGATCTAAGACAAAGATATTAGACGCTAGAAAAATGGCAGCAAGACTCATAAATGGAAATGGGCAAGTCACATTGCGAGAGTGAAGGACAATCGATGGAGTGACAGAGAACGCGGCCGGCCCGTCCACCGCTGGAGAGACGACATCATTACAATAGCTGGGAAGCAATGGGTACGAACTGCTCAAAGCAGGATGGACTGGCAAGAGATGGAGGAGGCCTTTATTCAGCAATGAATGGCCCCTGAATAAAAATAATAATAACAAATATGTAATAAGTATAACAAACACGGGGAAATAAAGGCTATTTTATTATTTATTTTATTAAGGTGGAACGTTACGCTTAAATCGCCAAATTCAAATTGCATTGTGTTTTTTGCTGATCACAGCTCATCAACACATTTTGAGGTAGCGAAACCTGATTTTGCGGAAATTAGGAGACCTAACACGCATATTTTGATTAAAGGTGTCTCATAAAAATGAATGTCCTACGAATGTCAATGAACAATAAAATCACTGTTAAAATCGTTGAATGACACTATCAACCAAACACGGGTGTTAGTGCTACTAATTTTCGCAAAATCAGGTTTCACTATCTCAAGATGTGTTGATGAGCTGTGATGAGCATAAAATGTATACACCTGCATAGCACCTTTACTTTGAGTACCTAAATAAAGTCACAAGGTATATCCACTCGTACCATTGATGCGTAAAGCTTAAAGTATAAATAAAGATTGTAAAGTAACGAAAAAAAAGAACAAATTTAGTACAAAATAAAAAATCGGAACAGTCAAAAAAAAGTCTGTCAAAAGTTTCGGTCAGTGTAAAAATATCGGAAGTATTCGTCGACAGAAGTTTAGAAACAGTTTCAAATACACCTAACTCATCACTTCAATACAAAGTTTTCAAACTTTCAACTATATTATCCTATTTACTTCAGCTTCCGTAGAAAAACTCAAATAAGCGGCCAAGTGCGTGTCTGACTCGCCCATGAAGGGTTCCGTAGCAGCAAGTAACATAATATAAAAGTTCTTGGATGGATTACGATTAATGACGTATTAAAAAAAAACTACTTACTAGATCTCGTTCAAACCAATTTTGAGTGAAAGTTTACATGGTAATGTACATTATATATTTTTTTTAGTTTTATCCTTCTCTTATTTTAGAAGTTATGGGGGGGGACACACTTTTTACCACTTTGGAAGTGTCTCTCGCGCAAACTATTCAGTTTAGAAAAAAATGATATTAGAAACCTCAATATCATTTTTGAAGACCTATCCACACGTATGGGTATGATGAAAAAAAGTTTTTTGAGTTTCAGTTCTAAGTATGGGGAACACCAAAAATAAAAAACTACTTACTAGATCTCGTTCAAACCAATTTTGAGTGAAAGTTTACATGGTAATGTACATTATATATTTTTTTTAGTTTTATCCTTCTCTTATTTTAGAAGTTATGGGGGGGGACACACTTTTTACCACTTTGGAAGTGTCTCTCGCGCAAACTATTCAGTTTAGAAAAAAATGATATTAGAAACCTCAATATCATTTTTGAAGACCTATCCACACGTATGGGTATGATGAAAAAAAGTTTTTTGAGTTTCAGTTCTAAGTATGGGGAACACCAAAAATAAAAAACTACTTACTAGATCTCGTTCAAACCAATTTTGAGTGAAAGTTTATATGGTTAATGTACATAATATATTTTTTTTAGTTTTATAATTCTCTTATTTTAGAAGTTACGGGGGGGGACACACTTTTTACCACTTTGGAAGTGTCTCTCGTGCAAACTATTCAGTTTAGAAAAAAATTATATTTTAAACCTCAATATCATTTTTGAAGACCTATCCATAGATAACCCACACGTATAGGTTTGATGAAAAAAAAAAAACGAGTTTCAGTTCTAAGTATGGGGAACCCCAAAAATATTTTTATTTTTTTTATTTTTGTGTAAAAATCTTAATCCGGTTTACAGAATACATCTACTTACCAAGTTTCAACAGAATATCTCTTATAGTTTCGGAAAAAAAGGCTGTGACATACACGGACAGACAGACAGACAGACATGACGAATCCATAAGGGTTCCTTGTCTTTGACTACGGAACCCTAAAAATAAGCTTGGACTTCAATACCTATGCAAGTTTGCCTTTGTGATAACCGCGAGGCAGCTGATTAAGACATCAAAGTTTCAGAGGTTGCGCTCAAGCTTCACACGATTTCCAATCTTAATAAATCAATAATGAACTGGTTGTAGAAAAGCTTGCTTTTAAACTTCTCCAGTAGTAAAAGTGGCGCCACTCTCAATAAACAGTTTTCTCTAAGATCTCAGTTTTTTTTGTATACTACTTGGAATGGCGGATCAAGCAGATGGCCCACCTGATGTTGAGTGCTACCCTCTGCCTATGAACAGTGCATTACCTCATAGGTCACGTCCACCTAGGACGCACCCTATGTGGCATTGCACTGCGCCCGCCACCCTGAGACATAAAGATGAAAAATCTCACGTGCCTGTAATTTCACTGGCAACCTTACCCGTCAAACCGGAACACAGCAATGCGAGCACTACTGCTTTGCGGCAGAAATAATGGCAGTACTTCCCCGGACGAGCTCATTCACAAAAAGAGCTCTACTGCTACTAAATAATACAGGTAATTAATAACAGACATATTCGACATACATACCTACATACATACATAGACAAACTCCTTTTCCCCCGCAAGGGTAGGCAGAGCCTCAATGGGCCTCTTTTTACAGTGAGTTTGCACCATCGTGGAATATAGACGTGACAAGTGGTGAGCTCATCGCCGCCATTGCTTCCCACGACTAACTCTGCTAACGTTTTTTTCCAGTAATAATACATTCCATAATAAGCAGCCAGGGACAATCTGAACTTTATACAAATAAACGTTTATATTTTCTAGAGTAGGTCCACTATCACTTGTCGAGAGAGCACGAACTATAAGAGATAAGTGTGTAATAGCCACAGAATACAAATAATTTATGGACTTAATTGTATGGCTCACTGACGGATTCTTTAAATATGTTATTCTTATTCTCTTCTCTCATGGCGTCTGACGAAAGTCTCCTTCAATTTCGTTTATGGTAAATTTAGTTTTATGGTAAAATAAGATTTTTGTAATAAATATATTTTTCAATGCAAGCTTTCATAAAATTTGTGATCGTAACCGTGTGCTGATCAAAATGGGTCTAAACACGGCCAGTCTACTATTATCCATCGAGGAGTTCCGTTTTCCACCTTCCGTCACCATCATCAGATTAGCTCGCTGTCACCATCATATTGTATTGTCGTCGGAACTTGACAGGTATGCCAAATTTCAGCTCAATCGGTTGAGGATAACTTCTTTAAAATTCAGTTGCAAGATTCCACCCTGACAAACATATTCCACCCGGACATACAAAAAAGCTTATAAACCTTGTTATTAGCACAAATAAAATAATACTATACTAGTTATTAGGTAAAGTCATTAGTCTCTGCCAAGTCATAACCTAGCTAAAACCATGGTAAAAATAACCTTAGATAGAAAATAACTAAGTTTTAGAACGACAAAAAAGTCACTCCGTCTAAGCACTGGTCCCACACACACACAGTGGTAGGGACGTGATCAAACATCGAACACGATTTTCATAAATCGTTATTATTAGGGTCAACTCGAGTGGTTGCTAATGTAGGCAAATTGGTAGCGGTGGCCGGACGCCGAGCGGAACCATATCCGACTACGTGATTTTAGGTCGCTCTCAAACGGACTACATCAGCGAGCTGAGAACTACTGAATCTTGTTAGGGATGATTTAAAATGGTGATGTTAGATTTTCAGCCAAAATGACGGGAGAGACGTGCGCTTTGAACAACCCTGCACTGCATGATAAGCTACATTTGAGATCTTTGGTACTATCTAATAAGTCACTGGAAAGATATTTATTATTTTAACGCAAAAAAACAGGGGCACAAGTTCTGCTATTTTTTAAAGAAAAACCATACAATTGTCATAAAAAATGGTAGGCTGCAAAATTTGTGATTTTACGATATTTTACGAAGTAAAATTGTACGATTGTTTCGAAATAAAAATGCAATTGCAAAACCATTGAAGTTAGTAGAATACCAAAAGTGTCAGAAGTGACAAGTATGGGACAATTCATTACAACTACAATAACAAGAAAAAACCCAAAATTGACATAATTAGCCTTGTTGTAGAAAGCATATTCTTAAGAATTGAGAAATTCTTTTTTTATTAATTATTCTTTATTCTGTAAGAATAAATACTATTAAACAGTAGGCTAGAGACTAACATTTATATTATAATTGCATGCTAGCTCATGGTGAAATTTGCTGGTCCTAAGATTATTTAATCTTATTTTTTTTCATCCTGTTGTATCATATTTCATGCAATAAATTATTATTATTGTCTAACTTGTTTATTCTAAATCTCATAAAAAAAATATATTTTTCACTATAAAGGAAAATACTATCTACTAACTAATTAAGTATTATTATTATTATTATTTTCTAGTCAACCTTTTTGTATGAGTTTACTCGTATGTTTACAATTACCTGGGTAAATATAGTAAATATAGTCCCGCAAACACCACGCACCGTGGACTTACGTCGCATAAGGCATACGTCGGTTGCAAGTTTTATTCCCAGAATCTTTAAACCTAGGCGAGAGTGCCAATTTACTTTATTATGCTATGCTACTCACTACAGCTATGCTACAGTGTGGTACTCATCTATCCAGTGAGCAGCACTTACGAGCGGAGGTAACAACTATACGCAGATCTACGTGTCCCGCGTCTACTTTGACGTGAAGGCCGCAGAGGTGGAGTACATCAGGAAGAAAGCCGGAGTGGGATTGAGGGTCATGAAGTTGGACTCTCGTCATAATATGAGCTTTTTAGCTCATTTATGGTGTGGGTCCCTACAGAAAGTGTGAAGACCTACTTGAGCCCTGAATTCTGGCTGAAAGGGGTGAAGTACCGACGGTTCAAGAGCCGCGTCACGTGATCCCCGGGCCGCGACGCGTGGGCGATCACAGGTGGGTTAGATTAAGTTATAAATAAATTGTTTATGTATGTATGTTAGTTTCTAAGTTATTTATGTTGCTATGGGCTTGTTGTCTAGGTACAGTGCATTTCTCAATCCTGAATAAAGATTTTGAATTAGAATTATGCTAGGGGTTTCTTTGCTTGATAAAATCCGAGATGAGTCGATCATTCAAATATGAAACAATATGTCGTCTCAATTATAAATGTTCATGAGTGGTACAGCTACTAATAGACGAAACAAAGTTCTCCTGTACATTGCTACTGGTATTGACATAACTATCTACATTACTCCTCTTTGATCCCTGAAGTGCTATAATTCCTCCTCATTTATACAACTTGTTTACACTTTTATTGGGGGGTGTAGTCAAAAGGGACTGCTTCAAAAGATTCTCGCAAACAATGTTGAAAATAACGTTTGATGTAAGAACTCGGAGCGTGTTTAGAGAAATGATTGGTGACCCGTATGATGTATGTAGCCTTGTATTCTCACACTGGTTCTTTCCTGCCCCCCTATTCCCTAACTGAAAGTCACTCGGTGACTAACGTTTGACAAGAAGAATGATCATCAATTAAAAAAAAAACTATTAAGAATTGTCAATTGATGGTAATTTTACTTGTCAAACGTTGGTCACTGAGTGACTTTCAAGATAGGGAATAGGGGGGCTGGTCACCCTACAGTCCAGCTTTAGGTGTTGTGGCCACTAGAAGGCCCAGGTGACCTTATGTTAAAAGAACTAGTTTTTTTTATTATTTTTTTGTGTACATAATAAATTTACAATATCATTACAATCTAGCCATAAAGCAGGCTAATAAGTAATTTAACATTGACCTAGATTTATAACATAAATTATACCTAAGAATGTGTCCATTGACACTTTTCTTACTGTCTCTATTTAAGGGGAGGACACTTTGTTCTTGTGTTCTTATTAGCAAGCACTAGTTTGCACTACATTTCACTATAGTTTACACTACACTAACTCATAGGTTTAATTCTTTTGAGTCTTCTCACTATGTCCGTGTTGTCGAGAAGCTGGATTGCCTCGACGTTCACATGATGATGAAGTCTACGTTCGTGAGCTTCTGCATATTTTTGAATGACTTTGTTGACGAACTCTGTATTAAGGTACCGGTGGAGATCCTCGTTTCTTACGTACCAGGGTGCGTTTACTATTCCTCTGAGTACTTTATTTTGGAAGCGTTGGATTATTTCTATGTTAGTCTTTTTGGTACAGCCCCACAGCTGTATACAATAGGTCCATACTGGTATCAGGACTTGTTTGTATAGAAGTATTTTGTTGTGTACCGCTAGATTAGAATGTCTTCCAAGCAGCCAGTACATCCTCTTGTATCGTAGTTCCAACTGATCTTTTTTCTTTTTGACATGAGCTTTCCAGCGTAGCTTTGCGTCAAGGGTAACCCAGATACTTTGCCGTATTTTCATATGGTATGGGCTTACCGTCAATAAATACCGGAACGTACTGTTCTTTTTTGTTGGTGAAGTTGATGTGAATTGAATTTGACTCATTTAGTTTGATCCGGCATTTTTTCGTCCAGTCATAGATTTGATTTACCGCCACTTGAACCTTTTCTGCTGCTTCAGCATGAGTTCTTCCAACAGCCATTATGGCAGTGTAAAGTATATTTTGCTTTCTCTGTTCTACGGGGCTATGGCCCGTTCTATGGGATCCCATAACAAATTCTTAAGGTATGCCGCAAAATTGCCAATCGTAGATTTGATTTTTAACTGACTAAATCAAGTACAATATTCAAATTATAAATATGCAAGGATACTACATTATAATGCCAAATCACTGTACCAGAAACACGATAGGACAATATTTTCTCGATAGAAAAAAAAAGCCAAAGTTAGCTCTCACGTTTGGCTAGATTCGATTGTTTATTAAAATGGTGCATATTATTGGGTACAAAATTAAATAAATAAAATGAATACAACAAAGCCGAAAAAGTTTACTATGGGGGTTTTGTAAAATTTTCTATATTTTACGAGATATCCACTAAAAACTGCTTTATCGTGCGGCGCGAGGTGTTTTTTTCTATGAAGATTTCTCCCCGGTGTTGGCGCTGTCTTAAAGCAAAAGTAATCACAGCTCTGTGATTCTGTATCAGTAACCCCTAGGCCATATCTAGCGACTGAGACATTTGGCAACCCCCACCGAAATTAACTTATCGTGAGAACTTGTAGACTTGACGTTATTTATAGCCGTCTGTTGGTTTTAGACGCCGGTCAACGCCGTTTCTCTGTATCGGAAGCTGTGCCAATAACTTAAATAAGATATAAGATAAATTGATTTATTTACAGAAATAATAATACAACTAATACAAGGTATGTACAAAATACATATGAAACAGTTGTGCTATCTGAAGACCGCTGCTAACGATCTAAAGGTAGCTCAACTAATCCAAATCACTACCAGACGGAAGCATCCCTAAGCTGCAGGCTGCTTCGACCAAAGTAAACTTTGGTCGAAGGCAGGTTGCATTGCCACGCTAAATGGCAATAAAATTGTACCTACCAAGTTAACGTCGCTAGTGCAATCTAAAGACCTTCGACCAAAGTATTTTACTTTGATCAAAGCTAAAGACTATGTCACTCAATGCGGCATGGAAAAAAAACCAGCCAAGTGCTCGTCGGACCTCGTGCAATCAGGGCTCCGTACCAAATGTAGAAATTATAAATTGTAAAAGTTTAGTTAATCCATACGCAAAATCAAGTTTGTTGGTAATAGTAAAATTTGAAAATTCTTGAAATGTTTCAACTTATCTAACATATTATTAAAAAACTAACCCGCAGATCCATGTTTTGGTTAGTAACAAAGCACTTATGAAAATACTTTTAATAGCTACAACTAGAAACAGTTTAACTTTTATTACAAGGTTTTATTATTTATTAACTTGCAATTTATGATGTTTGTCTGTTTTTTAAATTTTAAAGCAGTTATCCGCAAACGATTGTGCTGATATTTGACATACCTGTCAAGTTCCGATGACAATACAATATGATGGTGACAGCGAGCAGATCTGATGATAAAAACGGAAGGTGGACAACGGAACTCTTCGAAGGATAATAGTAGACTGGCCGTGTTTAGGCTCATTTTGATCAGCACACGGTTACGATCACTAATTTTATAAAAGCTTGTATTGAAAAATATATTTTTCACAAAAACTTATTCTAACTACTAGGCCAAAATGAACTCAGTAATATGTATAATTGGCCATAACTGAATGCATCTTGGTCCAGTGCTGAGTGAGGTGGGCATCTGGCCTAGCATATTAATTAGCCTTAGGTGGTAATAGTAGATTAGTAGCCAAGGGCTGTAAGGCATCAATTGCAGCCCGAGATATTTAGGCACACGAGCGCAGCGAGGGCGCCATTGATGCTTACACCCGAGCTTACTACTTCTGCTTTACATCTCGATTGTGAGGTAAGTAGAAAAAAAACGGCATTACAAGAATAAATAATCTTCATCACTTGCAGAACTCATTTTTTTTTCCTAATTAGCACGTAATTATAAAAAAAACCCAAAAACAAACAATATTTCTATAGTTTGTTTTTCTTGTTTTTTTCAATATTCTAATAGTTTTCTATTCCCGCCTTTTTTCATCTTTTTTTAAATTATTTTTTTCAATAACGAAATTGAGCTTCGCCGTTCGATATTTAAAATTGATGACTATTATACTCATGCGAAGACAAGGCTGAATAGCGAAGCGACCTCTTTTGACATTGGGCTGAATGCATGATGTCTATTGCCAGTATGATGGTTAGATGTACGCGAACTTTTTTAAAGAGTGAAGTTTTTTTATTTAAATTACTTACCGCCCTAGGGCTTTTCTAGCTACATTATTACCCTAGAGCGCTAATTGGTCACCTACAAGCCCCATTTGGGGGTAATAAGGACCTACTTACCGAATATGAGAGATGTAAAAATATCATTAACGACGTTCACTTCATCCACCACCATCATTCTCAGATCATTAACTGGCCAATTACTCCGGGTTTCACTAAAACCTTAGGAGATCGTACCGCTTGGTAACTCACCTTGGCGCCGGAGTGCGGCCCACACCTGTTTGCTCATCATCGACTTCTGGACGCGGCGTACCTACTCTGAACGCGGACTGACTACCCGCACGGCTAAGGGCTGTGGAGGAGATTGCTAGGAGAGTGCGGTATTTCTCGGACCGGAACGGTGTGAAAAGTGACATTGGCCTGACCCTACGACCTCTTTCTTCTTATTACATTTTAAACTATCTTTTACTTAACTCTCTTTAGCTTCATTTCTTAACTTACTTACTTTTGTCTTATACTACGTGACAAATGGCATTGCTCGATATAGGTTGCTCGAGAACTCACTTGACCAATACTAAAATGTTACGTATTGCTTGTGTTTCCTAGATAGGGAACAATTTATACGCGTGCAAGGAACATAGTTTTTGACTCTTCCCGCCACTTTCGAAAAGAGACGTTGTCTACTTTTATTTTATTTCTTTTCCTAGTGTTTTCTTGAGTTATTTTGTGTTATTTTGGTGGCATTTTAACGAATGTATAGCTCGTTTAAAAAACACAAGTGTAGTGAAATGAAATGGAAGTGAATTGCGTGACTTTTGAAATTGGTGGAAATTGTCTACCAAAGTTTTAGTAAAATTGGCCACCGTTTTACTAAAACATGACTCGACTGTGACTCTGACGACTTGGAAGGAGTGTAACGTTGCAAAATATATTGAAAATACAATATAGTGAAGATACAGATACTTGAAAATGGCAAATGCACAAGCCGTGCGGCGCCAATTATAAAGAAAAGAAAAAAAGGAACATAGTTATTATACATTGTACACGCGTTGTCCTAGATGCGATCCGCGTCGTGAAAAACAATGAGGCGTTAATTTCCTGTTTCCTTCCAGGGCTGCCAGTAAAAACGAGCCGGGAAATCCTCCGGGCGTACATTCGGGCAGGCAGTAAAAGTTATTCAAATGCAGTTTAGATCGTCACAGCGCTTCAAAATGACGATAGCAACAAAGCATATACGTGGCCACAGATAAAATAATACAATACACGGCATAAAAAGATAAGATAATCCTGCACGCACTTGGCCGGGTTTTTCTTATGTTAACATATTTAATGTCAATTAGATGACCCTGTTGGAGTAAAAAAGAGTTTAAAAAAAAAAGTAAGTAGTTCCTCATGGCTAGAGTGAATAGGTGCCTTCTAGACCTTTGTGCTCCATCTTCGGCCACATCGTCCCTTACCGGTCTTACGGTGAGATCGTGGTCAAACAAAGGCCTATCAATCGTCCAATAATCTACATTTTTCGATTACAAAATGAGAAAAAAGCAATGTCCTGGAGCGGGAATTGAACCAATCCAACCAATCGAATTGGTAAGCTAAGCAGTGATAACTACCGACAACAACCCAGCACAGTTCTGGAAAAGTTACTTGGTTAGTAGAACTTTTTTACAATGAAGTAAAGGTGTATTAATTTATTTCAAAAAGAGTGCCTCTTTTTTTTTTTGAGGTTTTTCGTTTCATTATATTGTTTTCAAATCAGTGCTGTTTTGGGCAATTTTTTTTTATCTGATAAAATCGACTAACACATGATGTGTGTTAGTCAATACAATAAAAAAAATCGACTAACACATGATGTGTTAGTCAATACAGAATATTGAATAGTTTGCTTATTCCGCGCCCGCTGCTCATATAAATTCGAATTACGAACATGCTTATTTTGAATTCGAATAGACAATACTGGCTGAATAGAAACATAAGTCATATTGGTAGCGATTTGAGATTGTATATTCTCTAAAGTTAAGGCGCGATAGGTTCTCAAATGTCTCTAGAATTGTAAAGTTTTTGATAAGAATTTTCATAGTTTTCTATGAAGAAAAAAATATGTGATATTCTTGAGCTTTTTATCTAGTGAAATCAATAATTCAATACAATATTTGAATTACTTCACTCTATAAAAAAAAAAAGATACCTCCTTTTTAAAATTTAAATGCTATTTTTCACTCACTTCTCTCACGTTTTAATTTTTTAAACATTTGGTTACATGTTGTTATTATTTGAGTTAGTGAATTCATCATCAAAATTAAACAAAACATTGAACGACATTTTTATATAATTTTTTTATACATAAAAACACGGTATCAGAGCGTGCGCTCGCCTTCTTCGCCTCATACAAAAATGTTCGTTGAACCTATAGCGCCTTAAAGCCAAAAAAAGAAACCCGGTCCTTTGCTTTTATATATAAAAGAAAAGGTAGGTAGAAAAAGATACGGTTCCTCACCTTTTATTAGCGACCTTTAACAAGTCCAAATATATTTGAACATTTTCTCACGCTTATTAGTTAGATTACTTGAGGGTTACTTATGTTGTGACGTAACCCTCCGTTTGTATCCAAAATAAAGTCTTGAATCCAAAGCAGTATTTAGGTACAATACTCGAAGACTAGCTGAAAGCTATAATACGAACCGTCACCCGGAATGCGGGTAATCTTTACAAATACGCCTTTTTGTCAAACGATAGCCGATGCGGGCTAAGTGGGAGTTTGTCCACTTTGCCCAGTGAGGCAGTGACGTCACTAGTCTTTGCGGAAGGGACTGATATATTGCCGGGTAATTTGGACCCATTTTTATCTAAAACCGGGTTTTTATATGAGTTTTGACACACGGTATCGGTACTTTACAAAGTGTTTCAACTAAAGCTGCGTTTACACTTTGATTAGTGCGAGTTTTTAGTGATTAGTGCGAATGACTAGTGCATACAAGGTTTTTACTGCAACTGGTGTCCATTTCTGTTTAGTACTGACGGTACTGATCTTTATGCACCTGTACTAATGACTCAACATTTGAGCTTTCTAAAGACCGTTTTAATATGTTAGCATTTGTGCTTTTTGTGAAAGAGATCGTCCGGGGAAGTACTACTGTTTCTGCTGAAAAGCAGTGCTCGCATTGCTGTTGGGGCTGGTGAGAACCAAGCACATGCCACTTTTCATATTTACGTCATGGGGTGGCGGGCGCAGTGCAATGTCACGTAGGGCGCGTCCTAGGTGTACGTTACCTCTGAGGTAATTAATTGTTAAAGGCAGAGAAAACCGCTTAACATCAGGTAATATTACATTTAAATGTAACCCAAAAAATCCGTTCCAGCGGGACTCGAACCCGCAACCTTGCCTGTGATCGGCAATGCCTTTACCAGTTCGGCCATAGAACACTATGACGCTGAAGAAGTTTTTTTTTTTTTTTTAATTTGATTTGAATTTGTGTAATATGTTTGTTACATCATTCATAAAAAAAACTATCCGAAGATAGCTAAACTGATCCAAATCAGTACAAGACGGAAGCGTTTCTAAGATGCTGCCTGCATTGATACGCTAAACGGCAATACCAATGCGTTGAGCCAAATAAGAGCCAGCCAGCCGGTCTCGAGTCTCGCATCACTTTAACCAGATGTCGTAAGTAATTTTTAAACGAGAAAGACACAAAGAAATATACATTTTGTAGCAATTAGTTATATGCTTTGATCCCCAAATTTACAATTAATTTAATCGACAGAACTTCCGGGCGATGCTGAAGTTTATCTCTCCATTCAACATGCAACTGATCTGTATCTTTGACCCTCCAAACCTAACTATACCTACTTAATTCAATAAACTTTCGCTCACTGTCAGTTCAAATAGAAATAAATGGACCAAAGCGAATAGTTTAGTTACCAGTGATAATTTTCTTACGTCATATACTGAAAGACCTGTTATGTGACGCAATGGTGACAAAGTCTGTCCATAATCGCTCCATCTCATTTGTCGACCTCTGTGGCGCGGCAGGCGAAGGTTCGCCTGCGACACTGGAGTTGCGGGTTCGATTCCCGCCTTGGAACAAATATTTGTGCGATCTGCAGATATTTGTTCAGGGTGTTCTGGGTATTTTCTATGTATAATAACAAATATCTATATAAGTAATGTATTGTATTAAGTATATCAGTTATCTAGTACCCATAACCCAAGCTCTGCTTAGCTTGGGGCTAGATAACGTTGTGTGAACTGTCCAGCATTATTTATATTTATTTATGTATTTTATCAAAAGAGTCAAATAGACTTCTCTTAAAATTATTTTTAGCAAGATCTACACAATCTATAGACCTATGACAACAAAAAAAATATCCAATACAACAAAATAAAATGGTGTCTGGAGTTGGTATAGTAATTGGAAGCCTCGTATAATGTCACTGATGCTAAATTTATTAGTTATACAAAAAAATATTGCTAATCTTATTTACAAGGGCATGATAGAGCCTAAAACACAGAAATACAGAAATAAAGATACACAATTTATTCGTAAAACCAATTTACATGTCAAAAAAATCCAATAAAAATCAAAATCAAAACTATAAAGCATCAAATAATATAAAGTCAAGGTAGGTACAAGACAAAACAATTACCTACACTAATATTGACTACACAAGTAACCTTCTTTCGAGTAGTTCGCTCACAGAACAGAAATTCTGCTCAATAAGCCAACGTTTCAGACGGAACTTAAATTTGGATAAACTGCCATCAGAAGCCCAATTCTCGAAATAAAAAATGGTCAAATTAAGGTTCGGATCATGTTACGATCTAGTGTCGATGTCACAAACGTCAAAAATGGTATTCTGCTCACCTGACAATACAACGCGGAATGTGATTATATCGAATTGTGACTGTAACTTGAATGTTTCAAAGTTCTAAGAATTCTCTCTTTCACTCTTTACAATCTATCATATAGCACTATTCTACTCTAATATATGGTCGCAAGAACCGAAAGTAGATTATATTGTTGTCATGAGGGAGCAGAATACCAGTTTTTCAGACAATTTACAATACAATCTCGATTCGGTCAACTTGCTGTGTGCCTTTAAAATAAATAAGAGAATTGGGCTTCAGATGTGACAGAGTCTGGTAGTTTGCTGTCCACAATAACTCAAAATATCTAAGACGTTAGCGTCTTGAATACGCTTAACACGTAATATATTACCTATCAATGTACAATGATAAATTTAATAATATATAATAATAATAAATATTATAATATATAATAATAATAAATATTATAATATATAATAATAAACAAATAATATTATATTAGATTTAGATTAGTAGTGCATAGTAGATTTATATTTTCGGTTACGAAGCAAATATTTGTTATAATTTGTTTTTCATGATTTTCGATAACTTTTTCTTGCGCGAGGCTATTCTGTTACTTTCTAACTAACTCATCATAACTGAGTTGGATATAGTGATGGAATTTGGCTGTCGTCTGCCTTTTAAAGGCAAGAAGGAACCGCTAATAAAGGCTAATGAATAATTAATTAATCGATACTATAGTAAAGCTGTAAGCGGGCCGAATCTGTATTCATAACGTTATATTCATATATTCATTACTTACTATTACTATTAGCCCATACTGTCCCATTGTTGGGCAAAGGCCTCCCCCTACTTCCGGCAGTCACCACAGTCCTGTGCAACCGTTTCCCATTCCCTCTCATAGGCGTCCAGTTCATCCCGCCACCTCATGCGTGGTCTGCCGCGACGCTGCCTGGCTGTATTAAAGCTCCATGCCGTGGTGATTTTAGCCCAAAGTTCGTCGGGCATGCGGCAAAAATGTGACCGGCCCAATCCCACTTCAGCCATTCATATATTAATTATTCATTGAAATTACCAGGATAATTTTCAATTGTCTTATAAACTAGGTAAATTTATTCCTGCTCCAACGTGACCAAATCTAGAAGAATCAAGGTACTCGTAACAAACAACACAGCATTATCAATAGGGATCAAACTCTTCGTAATTTATTTGTATGACGTGAGAAACTTGTCAATGGCTCTTGGACTAGAACCTAATTAAAAGTATTCTGGAAGCTTCAAGATATTTGGTTTGGACCTGAATGAATACACTGTATGGACTCTCTTATTGAATAGGATTAACTTCTTGTATCAACGTTTGGATAGCAAATACATTTTCGAATGGACCTATTGAATTCAGCATTAAATTGTAAGGGCTTTTGGTAAGTTTCTCAATACCGATGAAAATAAGTATAACTTGCACGATAAATAAATAAATAATGCTGGACAGTTCACACAACATTATCTAGCCCCAGGCTATCAGAGCTTGTGTTATGGATACTAGATAACTTATATACTTATTACAATACATAACATAGATAGATATTTTTTATCATACATAGAAAATCCCAGAACACCCTAAACCATCTGCAGATCATACAAATATTTGCTTCGAAGCAGGAATCAAACCTGCAACCTCTTGCGTCGCAGGCGAACCTTTGCCCGCCGCGCCACAGCGGTCGTTACGACGATCGTTCTTTATTACACGCAAGTAAAAACAAACAAAAGGAAGACTTTATGAACAAGTACAAAGGCGAGCTTTACCCTACAAAGAGTTTTCTTCCAGCAATGAGAACCTAAGACACAAGAAACAATAAGTGAGATAGTGAGACTTGAACTATTTGACTTGGTTATAGCTAATTAACTAATAAACTACCTACGAGTATACATAACATTTAATGACTCTAACGATTTCGCTGAAATTTGCAAATGGGCCTTTTGGGAGCGAAAAATCGATCTAGCTAGGTCACATCTCAGGGAAAACGCGTTTTTCCGAGAAAAACGTGTTTTCCCAAGTTAAGCTTAAGCAATGATCTGTGAAGCTAGGGGCTCGGTCGCATCAGATATTTTTCATTAGGAGTTCACTGGTCAATCAAATTTATTTTAAACAGACGTCAAACCATTTTATTTTATTTTAAAGGATTTTACTTCAAGAATGGTCCCATTTTCATCAAAATCTGGTGCTGATGATGGGATCATGAAGAATTGAGAGAACTCTTGAAATGTTATAGAGGCATACATTTAGCAATTTTGGTATTTTCAGCAACAAGTCAAGCATGTGCGTTCAGAAAGTATCATTTGGTGATGTGGATCTGATGAAACATACCTACCACAGATGGTCATTGGAACTCCACAATGATACCTAAGTATTTCACGGGGTGCGTTAAGTGATTGATTGATTGAGCTGAAATTTGGCATACCTGTCAAGTTCCCATGACAATACAATATTGTGGTGACAGCGAGCTGATCCGATGATGGAGGCAGAAGGTAACTGAACTCCTCGATTGATAATAGTAGACTGGCCGTGCTTATGCTCATTTTCATCAGAACATGGTTCTGATCATATATTATTTAACTAGATATATAAATAGATAGCTAAAATCGTTGCGTGACTTACTGCCTGTCTATCAACGCATAGCCTAAACTGTAAGGTGAAATTTGAAGGGTACATTAATTTTATGGTCTAGGGGTGTACTAATAAAGGGGATAATATCCTAAATTCAGCACCTGCTTAGGAGATGAATTTAGGATATCCCCTTTATTAGTACACCCCAAGACCATAAAATTAAGCAGCACCATAAATTCCTAAGCAGGTGCTGAAGTTTATATGGAAAATCTACGCGGACGGAATCACGATCGTTGCACTAGTTGATATAAAAGACAAAAGCTCTTTAAATTGCTTCTGATAATATAATCTTACTTTTGAAAATTATCTTATAAAAGCCAATATTTTAAAATGAAAATCCGAGCAAAAAACCCACCCTTCGATTTAAGTGCTATGAGCGAGCTATTAAGGGAATATCAAATTTCCATAATCCATGTAATTAAGCGTGTCTACAAAGTTAAGGCGATTTCTAAGAAGCTATTTGACATCTCCAGTCTTAAGACCCAATGAGTAATAGCCACAAAAAGTGCTCGCAGTCGCTTTAAATATTTAATTTTAAAGAATGGTTGAATTTCCGGCTTGCTCTACTCTGTAGAAAGCTTTTACACTGAGCAAGAAAGACTTAAGACGCTGTTGGAACTAACTCCATGAGAATGAACACTACAATTTTGCCGTAGTTTAGCACAACCTTTGTATTTTAATATATCGTAGCACTAGTAGGCACAGTTACCTTCGTAGCTCTCTCTACGTTAAAACTGTAGCACTGCCTACGCCGTAGGCCCTACGGTATATCGAGTGCTAAAATTGTGGCAGATTCAAACACAAAAACCGTACACAGAACACATCTTACTTATACTGTTCTGAAAACACTCTGCACAGTCAAACTTATTACCATTAATTCAAACTTTTCTTGGACGCATAAGTTTCTGTACAGATCGTTGCACACGCCAATAAGAAGTAAATTTCATTTTCACAAAACAATTATTATGTTAAAAGTATTATATTTAATAGAATTCACGTGGACTATTTAAGTGAAAATAAAATAGCGTTTCTCCAACAGACACATCAAAGTAATTTATTTATTGCTAATGGTATTTCATTTGTGAAAGTGACGTGAAAGTACTTAGCCCAAAGCAACTGCAATATATTTGCTTGAAAAGTGTGATCTTACAAGGCCAGTAAACAGAGCTTGAAAGTTAATTTTACCTACAGCTCGTTCGCCGTAAGTTGGCACCTGCCATGGAGTATTTACAGGTGCCATCTTTTGGTTAACGAGCCGGACACTTCACCGTAATTTGGCACCTGCCATGGAGTATTTACAGGTGCCATCTTTTGGTGAACGAGCTGGACACTTCACCTTAATTTGGCACCTGCCATGGAGTGTTTACAGGTGCCATCTTACAGTGAACGAGCTATAGCGCGAATTCTACACAACTTTTTCTTTATTCCACTCCAACAAAAAGTTTAATATCAAAGAGAATAAAATGATGTCGACTTTATACAGAGATATATAAATTTATAGATAAATAAGCAATTAATTTTGAAATTAATTACCGCATAATTGCAGTGTTTTATTAAAATATTTCTTTTAAAAATTCGTTTATGATGTATGTTTAAAACTCCTTTTGGCAATTTTCTTACAATTAAAAACTCCTTAGTAATTTCTATAGTCCAGTAAAAAAGTTGACTAGCAAGGAGTTTTTTAGAATGAGAATAAATGATGTCATCAATTATAGGATTGTATTTTGCTGCTTACGATAATTACTTATCTGTTTTCTAACAACTGCATTGAATAACGTCGTATGGACACGGACTTAAAAGTTATTGCAAACTCGTGAAAATGGTAATACCTTACCATTCGGCTCGAGTTTACAAAACTTCAACTCGTTTGCAATAACCTATTTACGACCTTATCACAATGTACTATTTTGTCACGTCCAAATAAAATAAACTCCTATACAATTTAAACTATCGTGGTTGGGAATTATATTAAAAACGGCAAACGGCGGCCTACGGTTTGTAAAAATTTCAGTTCTTGCGAAAGATAAGTTTTTTGTTCCACGCAAGATACGGGAAGCAATTGAGATTAGCCGACATCCAAATTTCAATCGCGATCGGGGATGGGGTATTTCGCCGGCATGGCAACCTTTACTCCACTCCGCCACTACTGTTTGTAGTACTGTAATCGGTCTGGAGAGTGATACCGTGAGTGCAGTGTGTACGCAGCCTTATACCGACGACGTAGGTAGTGCTAGTGACGTAGATGAACTAATTCTCGACGCGCGCGCAACGAACCTACCGCCGCCGCTGCCGCCGCTGTCCCAGCGAGCTGAGCGCGCGGTTGCACGCAGTTTTCGCTGGTCCACCGTCGAACGCGGTCGCGGGCAGTGCTCATGATGAAGAGGCTTCTGAACTCAGTCTCGAAACTTCAGCAAAGTGACGAATAATAATGGTAATTAGCCGTTTATCTTTTAATATACTCCTATACGTTGAGCTCAAGTGGGATTGGGCCGGCCACGACTGCCCAATGTCGGAAGATCTATCGGAAAAATCTACACCTGATTCTACTACTGATTGGGTAAGACCAAGGGACAGAGAGAACTGGAAAAAAGGGAGGGAGACCTTTGCCCTGCAGTGGGACAATATGGGCTGAAAATAATAAATAATAATAAATTATATACGTTGAGTAAGCACTGCTGCTTCACCCGGATACGAGTATGACGTCTCATGTATCTGTAATTTCACCGGAAACCATACTCTTCAAATCTGAAAGTTAGGGCCAATGTCCAGTAGAGTACCGCATTTGACTTTTAACGCTTTTTACAGGGTACGTGTGCGTGGTTGCTGTTTTGATAAAAATAATAGTGGCGTTTCAGCAGACAGTGGGCCTTACAGCCAAAGCTTTACCTATTACCGAAGTTACGTATAGATACTTTCAACTTTTTTGCAATAAAGAGATAATAAAGAATGTCTTTATGAGTCTCACCGTCATGGTCTGAGCTCTGTTGGTTGAATGTTATTTTAGATTACGAAAACAAAGTCACCTTAACGTAGGTACCAGATCAGTATTAATAACTTAATGCGTAAAGTAAATTCTTATGATCATTATGAGGTTTTTACTTCGTGCCTGTTTTAAGCTTTTATTTACGCTTATAGCGTTAAACTCAAAAATATTGTTTTTATGACATATTTTACGCTATACCTTCTTTTTTTTTTTTTTTTTTATATACTACTTGGATGACGTATCAAGCAAGAGGCCCACCTGATGCCTATGAACAGTGCATTACCTCATAGATCACGTCCACCTACGACGCAACCTATGTGGCATTGCACTGCGCCCGCCACCCTGAGACATAAAGATGAAAAGTCTCATGTGCCTGTAATTTCACCGGCACCCTTACCCTTCAAACCGGAACACAGCAATGCGAGCACTACTGCTTTGCGGCAGAAATAGGTATGGTGGTAGTACTTCCCCGGACGAACCCTTTCGCAAAAAAGCTCTACTACTTCTAAAATAATTTCAATAATTTCCTTCTTCACTAATAAGAAAAAAAAGTATACTTTTTTTTATTAGGTTTAGGTCAGCATCTTTATTTTCAGTGAAGCGCGTCTTCTGAATTTCTTCTTATCTAATGACGTAAAGTATGAAGTTTCATTGTGAAACCTTGCAAGACACAACTTTGACTTTGTCTACTTCTAATTATACAAGTTAGTTCGTGGAGGATGACAAAATAAATCGCCTTGTCGGAAACGACTATTTGTAGAATGGAGATGGTGTGTCCGGCCCAAGAATAGACCACATCTCCTCCCGTGGATGTCATAAAAGCCTACTAAGGGATTACCCGGATTTGTTTGTAAGATTCGTTGGTATAAGATTTGTCCTGGCTGCTAGGTTATATATATGAAATATGTTATTACAGGAAGAAGGCGTTAGCAGAGTCAGTCGTGGGAAGCAATGGCGGCGATTAGCTCACCACTTGTTACGTCTATTTCCCACAGTGAAAAGAGGCCCATTTGAGGCTCTGCCTACCCTTTCGGGAGAAAAGGCGTGTGTCTATGTATGTATGTATGTATGTATGAGAAAGGGAGTTTTTCTATTGCAAATTATATTTTCTTAATAATAAGGTCAAAGCCAAAACAATAATTGCAAATAGCAACTTACCATTTGTCACCATTTGTACCATCACAACACATTTTTTTTTTTTTTTTTATACTACTTGAATGACGGAACATTCAGATGGCCCACCGGATGTTAAGCGGTAACCTCTGCCTATGAACAGTGCATTCTCACATAGGTCACGTCCACCTAGGACGCGCTCTATGTTAAAAGTGGAGAGGATGACTCTACCTGCTTGAACTTAAGGCGCATACAGCAGCTGATTGGTCTTATTTAGAGGTCTTTTATCCTCACAGAGCAGTCAATGTTATGTGCTTAAAAAAAATATGTCATTCATTGACCTTTATCAGTAAAGTGAACGTACAAAAATGTTCTACCTGTTCATTACATGTTGTGGAAAAAAAAAACAAAGTCCAGCAATTTTCTACTGAAAATTTGGTTCAACTTCTACATGACTTATAACTTTGTACTTTATATTTCACCTAAATATTAAAGCAATGTTCACTGAGTTGTGCATCTTCAAGTTGAACGTATGATTCTGTGATGCGACCGTATGTCACGTGGCAAATAATTGTTTTTCGTGATTTTAACTTGCTTTTCGTTACTCGAGCGCTATTATGTTCCTTTCTAACTTACCTGTACTTTAATGTGTAAGAAAGTGACGGAATTTGGCCGTTGTATGCGCCTAAAAATGCAAAGATTCCCTTTTGATGCCATATCCTACATCTACACATATCTACATGTAGTAATGACATCCTTTAAGGAATGGGAGAGTGTGCGTAAATCCACGTAATCTACATAAAGTCATAAAGCATTTGTGCCTTACGTCGCGCTCATGGATGATATTACGATAGGGTTGTCCCTTTAGGCCTACTTACAATTTTAATTTACGTTGTAATAGTCTCCGTGTTTTGGCAAATAAGTATCAACAGGTGAGATCGTGGTCAAACAAAGGTCTATCATAGTTACCGGAGAAGAGATTGAAGGGCAATGTCAGTCGTAGAAATTGCTGAAGAATAAATTAACAACCCGAATTCGATGTGTGAGAGGAACGAATGGGTTCCAACAACGTGAAATCTTTTATGAGCAAAAGCAGTTTAGGTAAATAGTAGTCAGTACAAATTACAAAAGTTTTTGTTTTGAAAAATATAATTCAGTACAAGCTTTCATAAAATTAGCGATCGTAACCGTGTGCTGATCAAAATGAGCCTAAACACGGCCAGTCTACTATTATCCATCGAGGAGTTCCGTTGTCCACCTTCCGTCTCCATCATCAGATCAGCTTGTTGTTACCATTGATGTCATTGAAACTTGACAGGTATGCCAAATTTCAGCGCAATCGGTCGAGCATAACTCATTCAAAATTCAGCGGCAAGATTCCACCCAGATTCCATCCAGACAAACATACAGACATTGCAAGTTAAATAAAAGCTTTTAATTAAAACAAAGTCTCCTCGCCGCGTTGTCTGTCTCGACGTGATAAACTCAAATATTACCGAACGTATTTTGATACAGTTTTCACCAACGGACGGAGTGATTAGTGAGGAAGGTTTGTGTATAATTCATTAAGTTTTTTGTAAATAGGCTGAAATATGACAATGATTTATGGAATTGTCGGAAAAACTATGCCAACGCTGTGTTGTCTGTAATCTGCGGAACAACCGATACGATTACAAAAACTCTATTTCACTTCCAGCAGGGCTTTTTTAAAACGTACCGTAAACTTTGACATTAGACTACGAAACTTTCGCTTAAAATATTCAGACAGCTATTTGGTGTCGATAACTCTTCCGACAAAAACTAACGAATCGGAAGACTTTTCGAACGTTTCAAAATAGCCTTGCAGGACGCTACATTATCGCTAAGTTCTATAGGTACCTAACATTTCTGCCCGCGGCTAAGCTCGCGTTATATATAGCTCCACTCAACTCGGACGGTTTAGCGGATTTTGATGATATTTAGAGTGTGGATGGATGATGGGACGAGGGTGGAGGCGCAGGAGTAGGACAGGGGGAGGACAGGAGTTAGGGCAGTCTCAGAGGAGGGAGACTGCTTTTAATCCTGAAACCACGCGTGCAAAGCTGCAAGCAAAAAACTAGTGTATATAATAATAATATACCTACGTTAAAAATGGTATATTGCACAGGCATTACTGATCTACTTCAAAAATGTAAGGATTGGGACCGAGAACTGCATGTCCATATAACTGGTGCTTTGGCAACCCTATATTACGAGTTTTTAACGTCTCCGAGATAGGTACGTCGTTCGTCGAAGCGAAATTTATGGTGCGAAGTACGATTTAATTTAATATAATGAAATGGTGAAAAATTTGCTGAGGGAAGACGTTTGAAGATTAATTGACAGATTGCTCATGTCAACTTTTAGATTTTATTAAGCTTAGAACTTTAAATACAATTAATTACGAAAAAAAACGACTTTGAAGCAAGGAATTTATTACCAATTCAGGTTTTACAATATTAGTGATCGGAACCGTGTGCTGATCAAAACGAGCCTAAACACGGCCAGTCTACTATTATCCATCGATAAACTCTGTTGTCCACCTTCCGTTTCCATCATCAGATCAGCTTGATGTCACCATCATATTGTATTGTCATCGTAACTAGACAGGTATGCCAAATTTCAGCTCTATTGGATATCAGAAAGTCACCTTTATCACCACCCGTGAAATACTTATCATTGAGGAGTTCCATTGGCCATCTCTGGTCTTCTTCATCAGTTCCACTTCAAAACGTCTCCAGCTGGGATGAAGCTAGCATAATTTTTCGGGGTGCGTGTGGTGAGCGACCATGCCCGCTCCGATACCAATTTGGACAAATGGTAGTGTTCTGCTACGAGCCACTCGTATAAGTACCCGGATTGTAAGTCTATATTCGGTCAGCACGACCTACCGCAACTGGTCCTGGCCTCGGCAAGTAGTAATATAAAAAAAAAAAACATTTTTTATTTCAGAAGAAATGCATGCAGTAGGTAAACACAATTTAAAATGAGCTAAAACAAAATCACACACCTAACGCACATTAAACATAGCGGCTCTGGAAGCCATATGTATGGAATTCCAGTGCCTCGCAACGGGACAGTCAACCCTGTCCAGGATGGTGACGAGGAGGCTATTGGTGCTACCTCGCACGCGGCTCATCAAGGAGGCAACTCGTTTCCGCATGATTGCGTGGACTCCATCTACACTGGATTCTGCACACATTCCTGATTCGCTACAGAAGCGAGGAAGCCCCAACAGCAACCTCAAGCCATTATTATACTGGACGCGGTATTGATAGATTTCAGTGTCCAGTTAAACTAAAGGCTGCCAAAGTATAAAAAAAAG
Source organism: Operophtera brumata (assembly GCA_932527175.1). Classification (NCBI taxonomy): domain Eukaryota; kingdom Metazoa; phylum Arthropoda; class Insecta; order Lepidoptera; family Geometridae; genus Operophtera; species Operophtera brumata. The sequence goes on from OW052234.1 coordinate 21,069,423, forward strand.
AAAAAAAAACCGGCTGTGTTCAACCAGTTAGCTGCGACATGCACACAATAAAGCTTTCAAAGCCACTGCTTCAGAAACTAAGTAATTCCCTCTATAAACACCTCGGACTACCATATTTCCTTTTTATTAAGACATTAAATATTCTTATGGTGCGCTACGGCACAGAATAAATAATAGTGGCTGCGACGGTCTACGATACTTGAAAAATGTACCGGTAATTTATCACAAGTTGCAATTTAGATCGGACTCGATTTATAGGGGTTTTATTGAATATTGCAAGGAAACACTCACTTTTAAGGACTCGAGAATGACGGTGTGACGGTGCCTTATGGTAAGAGTGATCGTATGTTTCTATGACCATAAGAACCGTTCGACTTGTTTAGTTAACTAACCACTGACCAGTGGCGTAATGGGGAGTGCTACTCGCCCAAAATAATAGAAACAAAATTACTGATTGGAATAGACCAAATACTCAATAATTCTTTTCTAAAAAAACGACTTCAGTGCTAGAAATTTATCCCCAATACAAGATTTTGCCATCTCTGGTCCTCTTCATCAGTTGCACTTTACCAAATAGCACTTTCTGTTTGCACATGCCGAACTTGTTGATGAAAATACCGAAATCGCTGTATGTGTGCCTATAACATTTGAGGAGTTCCCTCAATTCCTCATGGATCCCATCATCAGAACCAGATTTTGATGAAAATGGGACCAATCTGGAAGTATATCGTGACTACTAAAAAAAACAAATCGGTTCATAAAAGACGGAGAGAGGTACTTAGCAAACATACACGCGAATTGAGAACGTCCTCTGTTTTTATGAAGTTGGTTAAAAACTTCTACTCGACAACGTTTTTGCTGTTCAGACATTTAGTCCTAAATTACACGCCACTCGACTAAATTACTCGTGTAGTCTAAACTAGGCTCTGCTGCTTCTATGTGTGCCATAGATTCAGACATTCAGGAGTGGTTTTATGATAGAACTAAAAGAAAGTCTGCTATAATTTTTACCCATAATCAAAGAAGTAACTGTGGGACATGATAGGAACAAATCAACAATTCTCATTAAATATCATCCATCATCATTCAAATTTTGTTGTTTTTACTATGAATTTTATGGAGGACTATTTTGTAGCTGGACAATTAGTTTTTTAGGGTTTTTAGTTAAGGATCCTATAGGTAGGAGTTTTTACAAGCTAGAGTTATTTAGGAGGATGCTCTCGCTTGAGGCGCGAAATTCAAAATTGTCATTTATAGTCATTAATAGTCATTTATTGATAAATTATCATTATACGTCAAAAACATAGTGTAAAACAATAAAAAGTCGATAATAACATTTTTAGGTAAATAGGCACCTACATAAGTACAAACATACCTACAGCAAAAAGTAGGTAAAAATAGAAATACCATTAATACTAATCACAAATTGAAATACATTATTTTAAGACTGTATGAAGTCATCATATCTGTAAAAAGTGTTGTCGATAAGCCAGCGATTTAGTCTGATTTTGAACACGGTACACGGTATTGTTTGTGTTGTTTGCCCGTTACTGCTCTTGAAGACTCCTTCAGATAGGGAATGTTGATTTCGCAAGAACTAGGAGACTTAACACGCATGTTTTAATTGATAGAAATACCAATTCATATTAATCACAAATTGAAATACATTATTTTACGACTGTATGAAGTCATCATATCTGTAAAAAGTGTTGTCGATAAGCCAGCGATTTAGTCTGGTTTTGAACACGGTACACGGTATTGTTTTTTTTTTTTATACTTCTGGAATGGCGGAGCAAGCAGATGGCCCACCTGATGTTAAGCGGTAACCTCTGCCTATGAACAGTGCATTACCTCATAGGTCACGTCCACCTAGGACGCGCCCTATGTGGCATTGCACTGCGCCCGCCACCCTGAGACATAAAGATGAAAAGTCTCATGTGCCTGTAATTTCACCGGCACCCTTACCCTTCAAACCGGAACACAGCAATGCGAGCACTACTGCTTTGCGGCAGAAATAGGTACGGTGGTAGTACTTCCCCGGACGAACTCTTTCACAAAAAAGCTCTACTACTACTAAACTCTACTCTACTTGTTGGTGTTGTTTGCCCGTTAATGCTCTTGAAGACTCCTTCAGATAGGGAATGTTGATTTCGCAAGAACTAGGAGACTTAACACGCATGTTTTAATTGATAGTATCTCATAAATATCATCAGTTTAGCTACGATACCCCTAAACAAATAAAAACACTGTAAAATGTGTTTAGTGTGTGTGAGTGGGGGGGGGGGGGGGGGGGGGGGGGGGGATCGTATCGTGGCTACTGCTGATATTTATAAGATACAATCAATTAAACCGTGTGTGTTAAGTCTCCTAGTTCTCGCGAAATCAACTTTCGCTATCTGAGGGAGTGTTGGCAAAAGCAGTAATGGGCAAAAAACACCAAAAATTTAGAATTTCGCACCACAATCGACAGTATCCACACAAGGATAGATAAATGCTCATAAAAAAAAAGGTATTTTTAGCTAAACTGATGATATTTATGAGGTACTATCAATTAAAACATGTGTGTTAAGTCTCCTAGTTCTCAAACAATCAACTATCGATTCATCCTATGTGGGTGTGACTTGAGAGGTAATGCATTATTAAAGGCAGAGGTTACCGTTTAACATAAGGTGGGCCATAGGCTTGTTTAATCGTTCAAGATGCTAAAAAAACTGATAATCGTCTAGCACCTAAACTGTAACTCGGTATGCCTTGAAAAAATCCCACGCACTTCAAAAGCGACAATTTCGTCGGCTGCTAAGAGCCGAATTCCATAAATCTTGTACGCAACGAAGTCATAAAAAAAGAATCAAGTGGGACGCGTCAGTAATATGGGTTAGCGCGTTTACGCTCCGCCGATCCTGAATTTGTAGTTATATGGTGTGCGGTGGGCTTTCGTCGTCAGTGATCCGTGAAAAACCTCGGAATTTTCGATACACGATATTCTGTTCCTAAGCTGATGTCGGTTTCATCATCATCATCAGCCTGCAGAAGACCACTGCTGGACTTATGCTCGGTGGTACAGGCCTTCCGAGCAGAATGCCACGACGACCGGTCTTGAGTCGCCTTCATCTATCGACTTCACCGACCTTTACGTACCTACGATAATTGTAGATATACTTTGTTATTTTCATGTATTTTTTTTTGTTCTACTTCTTTCATTATTATTGTAGTACCTATTATTCAGATACATGTCTGCAGTTTTGTTCTCTTGGTTAGAAAAAGGGTCTAAAGCGCATACGCTGAGTTAGAGACCTTTTTGTAACAGCAATTCTACCTATTATTTTATATATTTGTATGTTTTACTTTGTTTAAATCAGTGTTGCTACAAATAAAAAAAAAACTATTCTATTCTATTCTTTATAATTTCTTTGGTCTATCGAGAGGGCGGCCTTCCTTATTTATTTTATTAATTAACAAAATCACAGCTCTTAAATTCAACAGCTTAAACGAATACATCTTTACATACAGCCAACCACGGATTTAAATTGTTTGCACTTGTCTAAGATAATAACTAAAGACACTAGTAAAAAAAAAAGTTCTTATGTTTGGGTGCGTTTGAGTGTGAGAGGGGTGCGTGGGTGTATCTATCGATATATATTTAGGTTTGTTGATAAAGGAATAAATATGTAAGGGGTGGATGTATGTATGAGGGAGTGTGTGGGTGTGTGTGTGGGGTGGGTGCGTGTGTGAGTGTGTGTAGGTGTGTGTGTAGGCGTGTGTGTGTGTAGTTGTGTAGTGTGTGTGTAGGCGTGTGTGTGTGTAGTTGTGTAGTGTGTGCATGTAATAATCTTTACTTATTTAATTTTATTTTTATTTTTAACAAATACTCGGCTTTGTTTCACAATCAATAAGTAAAGGTTTAAGTAGTCACTCAGTGAGTTAACTATTTAGAGGTTAACCTTAAAAAATAAAGAAAATAAAAATAGTAACAGAAAGGAAAAAAGGAAAGGATCCTTTCCTCGAAAAGATTTAAATCCTTTCGTTAAGATTCGTTTAAGATTTAAACTTTTAACTTACTGAGCAGATAAAGTGATGATTAACACTACTGAGGGATTGTGAAACGCATAACACTTGTTTACTGAATAGTTATATTTGAAGTAGCTTACTTAGAACTCTACTTATTGATTGAGAAACAAAGGCTTCATCAAGGAATCTAACAACATCGTGGCAGAAACCATTTCTGAGTGAGTTTGACCGGTGTCAAGTGTTCATACAAATGGTAAGCAGTAGTGCTCGCATTGCTGTGTTCCGGTTTGAAGGGTAAGGGTGCCGGTGAAATTACAGGCACATGAGACTTTTCATTTTTATGTCTCAGGGTGGCGGGTGCAGTGCAATGCCACATAGGGCGCGTCCTAGGTGGACGTGACCTATTAGGCAATGCACCGTTCATAGGCAGAGGTTACCGCTTAACCGGGGCTCTTTGCTTGTTCAGTCATCCAAGAAGTATTAAAAAAAAAAAAAAAAAAAAAAAAGCATCAGTGGAGATTTGAATAACAGTAACAAAAACGTTGGGTTTGTATCCGCCTAAGCTCTACTTGCCAGCCATTTGGCTGTAGATCTACGTCATCCTGAAGCATTATACCATTTACCTAGATCCCACGATTTGGAGCCTAGCCAAGACTAGCCGCTAAAGCCTAGCTTTCATAAGAAACAGGCGTAATATTAATATGACGACGGTAATATAGTGGTAGACATTAACTCTAGTTTAGTTTTAAATAACTGGCCAAGTGTGTGTCGGACCACGCAGTGTAGGGCTTCGAAGTCAAGTGACGATATCCCGAATAATTATATTAGGGAAGTTAGAATTGACTCTACCGTTTACTTCTCCATATAGCTTTTCGTATGCCTATCTACTTTTATGACTACTTCTGGGGCACGGCGGGCGAAGATTCGCCTGTGACGTAGGAGTTTGCGGGTTCTATTCCCGCCTCTGAACAAATAATTGTACGATCTGCAGATATTTGTTCAGGGAGTTCTGACTATTTTCTATGTATAATAAAAAATATCTATCTATGTAATATATTGGATCAGTTGAGCTACCTTTAGATCGTTAGCAGCGGTCTTCAGCTAGCACATCTGTATCATATGTCTTTTGTACATACCTTGTATTAGTTGTATTATTCTTTCTGTAAATAAATGATGTATTGTGTTAAGTATATCAGTTATCTAGTACCCATGACACAAGTTCTGCTTAGCTTGGGGCTAGATATTGTTATGTGAACTGTCCAACATTATTTAATCATTTATTTAATACTCACCCGATTTCACCCGTTTGTAGGTTGTTTTTCTGGATCAAAATTCTACAGCTCAATGCAGGTAATACCTGTGTACCAGATTTCATCAAAATTTGTTCATCCGAAATTAAGTAACAAAAATCAAAACATCTAAACAGTCTTATAGAATAATAAATAATAAATTTGAAATTATTTCTCTGAACAAAAAGTTTACAAAAGTTGATGTTTATCCAATAATGTTTGTTATGGAAACCTGTGTTACAATAAGGCTGCAATGCATATCACGAGAGTTTTTGACTTTTAGGAAAAGCTTGTGTGCGACGAAGATACAATTCCTACAATATATATTTATGACAATAACCCTTTAATCACGTGATAAAAAGTAAAAAGTAGTGAGTCAAACTTAAGTCCGCGCCACGACTGAAGTCCTTAGAGCATTGCAGGCCTCCGTAAAGTCCGACGGCCTTTTGAGGAACTAACTGATAACAGAGGTAGATTTTAGATTTTGCACTTTTGCGCAAAGAAACTAGCGCTCCAATCACCGGACTTTAGTCGTGGCGCGGACTCTAGGTCATAATCTTGTTCCTAATCAAATTGATTCAGTCATTACATCGAAATAAACAGCAACTTTCACATTAGAATATCACTTAGTAAGAAGTAGGATGTTAAATGCCTCCAGTAATTGAATTTCGTTTTGATTTACGGTGCTAATTAACGAAGATACTTAGAACGAAAGTTGACTCTTTGACCGTTGAGGCAGAATTAATTTAGGTGACATTTATAAGGGAACGTATTCTTAAAGTTGTTTAAGACGAAATGTGATTGTGAGTTCATATACAACTCAAATGCTTGGCTGTTTTCGTAATAAGTAGACAGTGAAACAGTTTCTCAGGAAACAACTAAGGGTTTCTGGTCTCTGGAACTTGGTTCAAACATTTTTTCCAAGCGGATACGTCAGCGCAGTGCTGGCACGGCATAGCATGGCATGCCAGGTTGTGCTGCGTCATCCCGCGGCGTTCCGTGGCATGTCGTGGCATCCTGCTGAAAGTCCACGACGCACAAGTTTCTTCCTTATTTCAACTAGCTTAGCAATCATAATACCTTGACATAAAGTGACCCATACGTCGTGCGGGATGCAATGGCGCGCCGCGGCAACCCGTGGAATGAAACGGCATGACACGTCATGTTGGAGCATCCCGCGGCGCGTCGCGTCATTTCGCGGCATCGTGGTATCGAAATAAAGTAACATGAATTCTAAACTCATTGAAATAAGATTTAAATTAACATGATTAGTAATAAAATCCTTTGCCATGCCATGCCGTGCCACGCTGTCAGTAAGCGCCGGCCCTCCATGCTTGAGTCCGCGCCACGACTGAAGTCCGGTGGCTTTATTAGGAACTAACGGATAACAGAGGTAGATTTTCGCTTTTGCACTTTTGCGCATAGAAACTAGCGCTCCAGTCACCGGACTTCAGTCGTGGCGCGGACTCTACTAATGAATTTAACTGCCAAAAGACAAAACACTGTCTAACTAACCCAAGGATAATCCTCGTTTATTAGTAAAACGTTTCCTGCCTTGTCCAAACAGTGAAAGGGCGCTCAAAGATTATACAGTTCGTATAAAGTTTACGACTTGGAGTGGATCCAGTGGCCCACGTATCAGATTGGAAACAGATTGGATTAATTCTGTTCAAATCTATTTTCTAGTAACAACTTAGCTAGGAAAATATACATTTAAAAATAATATCTATTTACAGAGATAATAATGCAACTAATACATTATTTATATTGTAACATCAGGTTGACAGGAGAAACAAATAGAAAAAAACAATTGTGCCAGAACCATTGCACCACCTGTTATTTCCGAAAGAAATGTGGCGAAAGACAAAGTCAAAAGTCAAAAAGTATTTTATTCATTGAAATCACAAGGATCATTTTGAATCGTCTTAAAAAATAAATTTACATTTATTCTTGTTCCAACGCAATCAGACCTAGAAAAATCAGGCAACAAACATGGTCTGATGGTTTTTTGATGATCCTTCTTACTACTAGTTGGGGAGCGCCTGTGTGGTGCCTCGAGTGGTGCGATTAATGAAAAGACAATGGATCGCCACCGTGCATGCCACCGCAGATGCGGGCTAAGCGCGTTGGTTTGGCCTTAGCTTAAAAAGTTATCTATCTATCTATCTATTATGTGTGCCCCAGGGCGAGACTGAAAACTATAATCAGGGTCTCTAATGAATAGATGCCTTTTCGTTGCGATGCGCCTCCGTGCTCCGTCATAGGCCGCATCTTCAATTACCAACAAGTGATATCGCTGACAAATGAAGGTAAAATACAAAAAAAATTGTAAACCGTGGTGCCCTTCGCGTTTTTTAAATTCAGGGCGTCTGGTCGAGCGATGCTTGACCCGAGAGCTGGTCATTAATAATAAAACGGTTCCCATCATTAAACAACGAAAATATAAAATTTTATTCGTTGAACAATGAAAATTACTAAAAGAATTATCGCGCGTCTGGTTTAACTGCGTGGTCCGGTACGGCCACCGAACAACCAAAGCCTTTCGATTTTATTCGCCCCGAGGACGAAACCAGAACTATTCAGCCACAGGATGTGCATTGTGCAATTATGGCAAGAGCACCTGTAAAAAATAAGAAACTGTCATAAAATGACACTCCGAAGCGTGATACTTCCTGGCAGGAGCTAATTAGCTTTTTCAAATTTGGTTTAGGTACAAATTACGAGCTGAATTTGTACCTCTTTGTGAGCGAAGGTCAGAATTTGTACCTCAAATGTTACCTTGCGATACATTCACCGTTTTAACAGAATTGGGCAAAGCTACAGACTTGAATAAGAATAACCCGTGAAGAACGAAATAAGAGTAGACTAATACCAACGAATCTTATAAACAAGTCCAGCTCAATTTTGAATAAACTACAGTGATATACATCAACTTGAACGTGAACAGTGAAAATTTATTGGACATATTGTAAAAAGCTTCTTGCTTGAAATTGATGACCTCATTTCTTGTCCAGTGACCAAATCGTTCTAGGGCAGAAACGATAAAAAATGCCCCAAACCGCCTGGCCTTTTTAGCAGTCCGAAAGCGTTATTACGTTTGCAACATCTCATAAATGGTAGAGCTTTTTGTTGTTTATCTGTTCGCTATAAACTGAGAGTAGTTGAATAAACGACCGCAGATTCAATTTGGGAAGACAAGTCAGGATAAAGGCTGAACAAGGTAAGTCATTTCAAAGCATTGAGACCGTCGATGAATACTTGGACAAAAGACCACTAAAGCGAAATGTTAGACGATGTACCTATCACACATAGAGAGGCCGAAACTTAATGATGAAAGCAAACGAACACCAACAGGCTTAACATGGGTACCCAAGATAGCGGTTTGTCGAAGGGAGAAGAGAACATTTCTACTCTCCCGAGCATGGCGACACAAAATACGCGCCGCCTACGTACGTTGTAATGGCTATCTCAAGATTGAAGGGAAAAAAATGTGTCTTTTTTACTCTCTCGTGGCAAAGGTTTACATGGTCGATCGAGATGAACATAAATTTTGTCTATCTTTGATAATTAGGCCTAGAGATATTTCTTAAGAGGACTGTTTAGAGAGAGTAGCCTTATTTCCCGAGATGTGTAGAAGCCAGAGATCATTGTCATTGCTAGAGCATTGTCTTTGCTCGGAATAGAAGACTAGAAACTATCATGCTTGATTAACCGCTACAGTCATGCTTGATGACGTTCAAAAAAGAGGAAAAAGATCAAAACTGGACTTCTGTTGACGTTCAAAGTCAGTCACATTTCTAGATCAAATATTCGTTTTATTAAGCTATTTTACCAGAAAATAAATAAGTTAGGAGCTTTCGTAGCAAATTAAATTATCCTATCAGAGCATAACTAAACTAAATTAACTAGTTAATAACTAAAGTTACGGAAATTATGATCATTAATACCAATACTTCCCGTGTAACAATTACATTCCATTTTAATTAAAATGAACAAACGCTTATTTTGAAAATTACCTGTATCGTTTTAATAATGAAGCTTGTTACTATTTATACTGTGACAGCGGCCAGTAATTACACTGCGTTCGCTACCTAATGAGCGTGGATACATGGCGTCGCAAATTTGCTGAAAGTGCCTTATCATCCTTAACTCAACGGGATAAAGAGTAAAGTTGAAATGAGCTGCAGCAACTTTTCAAGCCCGGTCCTATTTGCTCGGTCCGAATTTGCTACTGTGTCACATGTTTATTGTACCGACGAGTATATATCACAGTAAACTTCGTTGTACAATATTTTTTCGTGTGATATTTTTTACAAAACGTTGTATGCATAGCTATGACAATAACTATATATTATTTATTATATTTAATTGATTTGTATGTATGTTTTCTATATATAGTTTAAGTAAGTTTATTTTAACTTAGTTATGTTTACCAATGTTGTTAAATTTATGTTTTGTTTTGTGTATCACTTTAGTTAATGTGCGTATACGAACCTACCTCTATAATCACCACTCTGTAGCCTCAAAGGTTCGCTGGAAGAAAACTCTTTTTAGGGTTAAGCTCGCCTTTGCACATGTCTTTTCATCTGCCTTTTGTATTTGTGTATTTTGTGTGTACAATCAAGAATAAAGAATAACTCTATTGGCCCAGTGGGACACCCATAAAGGATTGTTGGTCGAATCCTCTACCATATACTTTTTCCCAGAAAATACTATTTCAGCGTCACATACCTCGGGCAGAGTGATCTTGAAATAAAAACTAAATAACCCGTGAAGAACGAGATAAGAGTAGCCGTGGTATGTCCGGCCCAAGAATAGACTGACCCATCTCCTCTTGTGGATGTCGTAAAAGCCGTAAGGGATTACCCGGACTTGTTAGTAAGGTTCGTTGTTATAAGGTTTGTCCTGGCTGCATGCTTATTTAAGAAATGTGTTATTACTGGAAGAAAGCTTTAGCAGAGTCAGTCGTAGGAAGCAATGGCGGCGATGAGCTCACCGGTTGTCACGTCTATTTCCCACGATGGTGAAACCCACAGTGAAAAGAGGCCTATTTGAGGCTCTGCCTACCCATTCGGAGAAAAAGGCGTGTGTCTATATACGTATTTAAATTAACCCAGTTCTTTTAAAAGCAGCTATGTTCCATGTAGAGTCGGTAAAGCTTATTATCATGCTAATGTTGGTCGCACATTTCCTAATTGGACCACTTCGTTAGATGCTTCACCCGGTCTGTGTGCTGTGCGCTTACCTGAAACAAGACATTACACCTGTTAGTTAAGTTTTCGGAGATAAATTCTAATAAACACCTCCAAAATGGGCTAAGTGATTTTAAGATAAGATAAGATATGTTTTTGTTTCACTTAGAATAGGTACAACAAATCATAATTAACATTTGCATTAATTTCAAAGATGTTTGTAAGTAGGTATATGAAATTAAATTAATAATATAATAAATAATGCTGGACAGTTCACACAACATTATCAAGCCCCAAGCTAAGCAGAGCTTGTGTTATGGGTACTAGATAACTGATATACTTAATACAATACATTACAAAGATAGATATTTTAGCCTTACCTCATTAGTATACCCTCTATTCGTACTAAACGTTTCAGTTCTACCTTTATAATGCGAACTGCTAAGGAGTGGAATAAACTACCGTCGTCTGTCTTTCCTGAAAACTATAATCTGGGTCTCTTCAAGGCTAGAGTGAATAGATGCCTTCTAGACCTATGTGCTCCATCTTCGACCACATCGCCACTTTCAAAAAGGTGAGATCGTGGTCAAACAAAGGTCTATCAAAGTAAAAAAAAAAACTTTCTAAGCTAACATACATATTTTACACATAAAACTAACACAATAGAGGGATTTCATTTTGGTTTCGGTTTTGGAGGTACAGACGAATAAATAATTATTTTTTTAAGTTGAGTCGAGTTTTTTTTTGTTTTTATTTATTACTCGTTTTTTAGTAGTAGTAGAGCTTTTTTGTGAAAGAGTTCGTCCGGGGAAGTACTACCACCGTACCTATTTCTGCCGCAAAGCAGTAGTGCTTGCATTGCTGTGTTCCGGTTTGAAGGGTAAGGGTGCCGGTGAAATTACAGGCACATGAGACTTTTCATCTTTATGTCTCAGGGTGGCGGGCGCAGTGCAATGCCACATAGGGTGCGTCCTAGGTGGACGTGCCCTATGTGGTAATGCACTGTTCATAGGCAGAGGTTACCGCTTAATATCAGGTGGGCCTCTTGCTTGTTCCGTCATCCAAGTAGTATAAAAAAAAAAACCTTATTTTGTATCATTATTAGCTCTGAAAGTACCAAAATAATCGTCCGATTAACTCCCGTACTTATCTGCTGATGTCCACCATAATACTCCATTCCTTAAGAAAAATACTCTTATTATTTCAAAGAACATGTTTCTTAAATGGGTATTTTCATTGAACATAATTTGTTTTCTCTACTTTTTAGAAACGAGGGTCTTATTATTTCAACTCTACGAATTTGGGCCACTTGAGCGCAAATAGACCGAGAATATAAAAGAGCTTTATTATTTTTTGTTATAGGGACAGTAATTGTACATGCTATGTGCATTGCTTTTTAGGGTTCCGTTCGTACCTCAAAATTTAAAACGGAACCATTATAGGATCACTTTGTTGTCTGTCTGTCTGTCAAGACCCTTTTTCTCAGGCACGCATGCTGAAATTCATAATCAAAACTCAGCTCTACTGTCCCATAAAGCTGTGAAAAAATCAAACTTCTAAGCCAACGCAATCAAAAGATACAGCCGTTTATGCTGCAAATTTTTGACACTGGCAAGGGAATTAAAACCTACAGGGTACTTCCCGTCAACTCAGAATCTTGAAATGTGATACGATGTAACGTCTTATAGCACAGATAAAGGAAAAATTGCGAAAAGCATAATTTTTTAGTTATATCATATAATAATATATTTTTACAATTTTTAAACTTACTACCCCTTTCCTCATGAAGATTTCATTTAGCAATAAAAATACCATAACCTTTACTTGTATACCTACAGGTTTGTACGGAACCCTCGGTGCGTGAGTCCAGCTCGCAATTGGCCGTTTTGTTTTTTCTATATTTCTAACAGGTCATTCATTTTATAAATTAATTCAGAATAAAACTGTTATCTGAGATGTCTGATAGCCACCTAAAAAGTCTTTACAAGCTAGTTACAAAGAAAATAAATTAGTAAAGGGAGCTGAAGCTTGGTCTAACTGAAACACAACTCCAAAAGTCAAAAAAATAAGTGGACTTTTTCGAAGTTCTCCATTCCAGCTGTGGTCAAATTGGTGAAAAATAACTGTACTCGAGTTTCGTAAGTTTAATTTTATATCGGTGGTCTTGCAATTAAAGTTGGATAATCCATTTGTTTTATTCATATCGCATTTTTATAACTTCTTACATTTTGAAAGTGAATTTTAATTATATTTTTCTTGGCGTAGACGTTTTTCTTTATGATAAATTAAATTAATTTCAGAGCTCATCATTATCATTCTGTAGAAGCTGAATATAATTAAGGCTTCCCCCATAGAATACCACGATACATCTTCAGCCACCTCCATCCAACGACTTCCTGCTACCATTACAATGGCTTCGGTCTATCGAGGGGGCCTTTACTACATCGTCCTGTTTGTGGTTGCCACTCAAGAACCTTTATTGCCACGCGGCTGTTAGTACTAATTATGGCCTGCCCATTGCCACTTCAACTTGCTAAAAATCCATATCAGTGATATTGTTTATTCTAGAAAGAATGAAAGAAAGAAAATTCATTTATTTTCCCCCAAATGACACAACACACACATAACACATACAAACAAAAAACAAAAAATAATAGTCAAATACCAACTTAAGACAACAGCTAGGTAAAACAAAAATGAAATTAAATCTAAAATAAAAACTGATAGAAGTAGATTCTACGGATCTCCTCCGGATTTCGAACTCTATCACGCAGTGAAACTCTAAGTATAGCTATGGAGAGCCATAGCCACGTCTCAGTGCCGTTAGTCATCACTGGCAACACGATGGCATTATAGATTTTCGTCTTGAGGCTCTGCTGTATCTGTGACTAGTAGATATGACGTAGGGGTAGTTAGTTGTATTTAATTTTATTCACAGAATTAATTTTTGTAGATCACTCAGCTCAATAAGACGCTATGTTAAAAGTTTGGAGTCGCTGCGTTACTACTACTACTCGTGCTCACTCACTAACAGTAAAGGTTACAAACTTGATGTTGATACAGCAATTACTTGAGGATGTAATCTAAATAAATCATAGACTAGAAACACGATTGCTGAAGCTTTTCTCGATAGCTTTATTTTTAAAAATTGGCCCTCCTAAAGCCCGTTTTAGGTCCCTCCTTATACAATATAGGTATAGGTAGTCCCACAATATAGGTATAGGTAATCACAATCGTGTCAAAAGTGCGGCCGTGGCTGCCGCTCTCGGATAGGCCTATTTAGTCACGAACGCAAATGCCTAACTGACGCTGCTTAAATCATCTTTCGTAGATGTTATAAGGCCCATGATGATGAATCACAATGCTTAGATCATTTATAGATAATAAATTTTTATATTTGCTACTTTAGAACCAAAACCAAGTTTTATTATTTGTCGCTTACGTCAGTTACTTCCGAGCGGCAAAAATCTATACCTCACCTCTTCCCGGGTTCAAGTGAGCAATAGCGCTGTCACTGTCTTGCAGCTATTGTTTTCTTGCTAGACTCCCATTCGGTATTTTGACATATCGCCTTGGTTACACCACAGAATAAATAATAGTAGTGGTTACACTAGGAATCGTAAACAGTAACCCGAACAAATAGTTAATATTTGTTGAACCAAGGCTGAGATTTAAATTAGAGAGCCTACAACAATTTAACTCAAACAGTTTCCTATTTCACAATGTAAATATTATTTAAATTCAGTTTAAAAGCAGGGAAACAATATTCGACCGATCAAATACTTATTAGAATTACAAATACGTGTTTAAAAGTCAGCACAATTCAGAACAAAATTGTAAATGTTAATCTATGCAAGCTTGGGATTTAGTTTATTTTGTACTTTCGAGATACAAAGTAGAGCATTAGTCAGTATGCGACTTGCCCGCGTAGCTACTGGCACAAGAGTTGTATTGTAACATACAGAGAGAAAGCTTCATAGAATTGCATTACAACAAACAGCACATCAATTAAAAAGATTCCCAACGGCGACGTTTTCATGTTGCTGTTCGTTTGTATTTCCTTTCTATGTTTGTAAAATTGTGGGATTCATAACAACATGTAAAATTGAATGTACATCATCATCGTCATCATCAGCGGCCTTTAGACGTCCACAGATGGACGAGGCCTCCTTATTAAATTCAATGGGGATTTTTCCATTATCACAGCGCTTGGCAGGCAGAAAGAGGACAAACTGGTAGTGTGTTAATAAAGTAGGCTGGTAGGCTGTATCTTGCAGGAACAAAAGCGTAGTTTTATTAAAAGTGACTCTACGGGGAAAGTGTATCTCTGGGGAAAAAATCTTCTTAGGCCGGACACACCACTGCTTGTACATATTGCCAGTAAAAAAGTACCAGCGACGAAAACCACGTTTTCAATGGAAATAATTCGCTGCTAATTGGCATTGGCTTTGTTGGCCGTATGTGTGTTTGTTAAATAGTAGGTTTCGTAACTACGTGTAAATTTAAAGACATAAGTAAAAATATTAGGTATGACATAAATCTTTGAAATTAATACCTATAGTTTCGACAGTGCTAGGAAGCAATTTCTCTACTCTATACATGCTGATGTGATGTTCCTTATATGTGCCCGCGGCGGGCCTAATCAGACGATTTGTTAGTTAGTTAGTTAGTTATTCATTTATTCGCTTAAAAATATGGTAATTACAATGTTCTTAATAGATATTTAGTTTCACATATTTTTACTAGTTACTGCTAGCGTGCAAATATTTAATAGGTATACAAATTTAAAAATGAAAACAATATAATTATTAATTATTAATATTTATTTTTGGCATCCAATGCTCCTTATTCACAGGGCCCGGTTTCTTTGTTTTACAGTCAGTATAAAAGGAAGCTCTCCCTCTGTTAGTTACTTAGTTTTGTCAGGGGCATCGGGCAGTGTCTGCCCTAGGCGGTGGAAATCCGAACTGACGTCTCGTGCTCATTACTTAGGGCTGCCGGGTTCTTGATATAACAGCCAATGTTTGACCTGTTTGTTATGAAACTTTATCTCTGTTTAACACTTGCTCGTGTGCCGGGCAGTATATGTATGCCCCAGGCTATGGGAAACGGGTGAACAGACGATGACATCTTATGGATATTACTCATTTTTTATTAAACATGTTTAATTCCAGTTTTCTCATTCCAGATTTGGCATACGAGACTGGTCATTCGAGATGATATATTGCTTATAAATGTAAAACTGCTGGTGCTGGTGGTATATTTGGGAATGATTCGTTATTGATTTAAAAAACATTTAGTAACATACAAAGTAACATACAAGCAAAACTTTTTTGTTTCTGACATTAACCATCCATTGTCTTGCACCGCTCTCAAGGATGCGTGTCCAGCCGGGCATTTCCATTAGATATTTTTTAAGTTAATCCGAGTGAGTCCAGCCGGGACTGTGACGAGCCGGGCCGCGGCCCTTATCTATATATATAAAACAAAGTCGTGTTAGTTACACCACTTATAACTCAAGATCGGCTGGACCGATGTTGGTTATCTCTTTTTTGGTGGATTCTTCTCCGCTCCGAATAGCAGAATAAGTAATAAAATATAGGGGCGGGCTGTTTTTCACCGGGGGCTACCCGTGCGAAGCCGGGGCGAGTCGCTAGTTACTTATGGAAGCCAGGTACTTAATATCAAGCCTATAAAAAGTCAGACTTGATAAGAAGATTTATCTATATTTAATACTTGCTCTTGTGCTGGGTAGTGTGTGTGTGCCCCAAGGGTGGCAATTGGTCGAGCTAATGTCTCGTGCACATTACTTACGGATGCTTTTTTGACATCCAATAGAATTAAATATTGGACCTGTTATGAAGTTTCTTCTCTGTTCTGTAGTTGCTCGTGTGCCGAGCAGTATGTGTGCCCCGGGCAGTGGTATCGGGTGGTCTGACGGCCGTGCTCATTACTCACAGCCTACAGGGCCGGGTTCTTTGTTTCACGGCCAATATAAAGTCATTTTTTGTGCCCAGCTAGGACGTGGATTAGGTTCAGTCAACATTGTTATTTATTATGGAGCGGTCAGAATGCGAGATCGTTCTTTGGGAAAAATGTTCTTTGGGGTGATGTGGAGGAAAAAAAATGTCGTAGAATGATTATTAGACCTAAGAAAAAAAAACAACTAGCAAGATAACGAGTGAAGAGGAGAGCATTACAAATAGGTATATGCTAACTGCCTTCACTACCTTCTGCACCACTGCTTTCTTTCATCACTATAGTAATACCACCATACCTATTTCTACCGCAAAGCAGTAGTGCTTGCATTGCTGTGTTCCGGTTGGAAGGGTAAGGGTGCCGGTAAAATTACAGGCACATGAGACTTCTCATCTTTATGTCTCAGGGTGGCGGGCGCAGTGCAATGCCACATAGGTTGCGTCCTAGGGGGACGTGACCTATGAGGTAATGCACTGTTCATAGGCAGAGGTTACAGCTTAACATAAGGTGGGCCATCTAAAATAAAATAAATATAAATATTGCTGGACAGTTCACACAACATTATCTAGCCCCAAGGTAAGCAGAGCTTTTGTTATAGGTACTAGATTACTGATATAATTAATACAATAGGTATATACATAGATAGTTTTTTTTTTATTATACATAGAAAGTACCCAGAACACCCTGCAGATCGTAAAAATATTTGTTCCGAGGCGGGAATCGAACCCGCAACCTCCTGCGTCGCAAGCGAACGTTCGCCCGCCGCGCCACAGAGGTCGTCAAAAAACATAACTCTGCTTGTTCCGTCATTCAAGTAGCATACAAAAAAACATAACTTCACCCTAGAAGTCGTCTGCTCGACATAGGCCTCCCCGATACACTGTCATATCGAACAGTTTTTAACCACCTCCATTCAGCAACTTTCTCAATACTATGCACATGCACACTGCCTTAGGAAATTAACGTTGGTATAAGTTATTAATAAAGTGTTAGCCGGTTGTGGAAGCAATGGCAGCGACGTGCTACCATTGATCTCGTCTATATTCCTGCTATTGTGCGACTCAAGATGAAAAGAGGTTTTTTTTTTTTTTTTTTTTTTATGTTACTTGAATGACGGAACAAGCAGATGGCCCACCTGATGTTAAGCGGTAACCTCAGCCTATAGACAGTGCATTACCTCATAGGTCACGTCCACCTAGGACGCACCCTATGTGGCATTGCACTGCGCCCGCCACCCTGAGACATAAAGATGGAAAGTCTCATGTGCCTGTAATTTCACCGGCACCCTTACCCTTCAAACCGGAATACAGCAATGCGAGCACTACTGCTTTGCGGCAGAAATAGGTTTGGTAGTAGTACTTCCCCGGACGAATTCTTTCACAAAAAAGCTCTACTACTACTGCGTGAATGAAGTGAAATGAAAGTGACATTTTGAATAGGTACATACTTAATTATCTTTAAAATTTAATTGTATAAAGTCCTTATTGTATGTTATTTTATTATGTAATTTCAGATACGATTGTAAATTGTTATTGAATTAAATAAATGAAATTAAATTAAAAAATGGTCCATTGAGGCACTACATACAAAAGTTAGCTGGAAGAGAATGCTACGTAGCATTAAATACGCCTATGTACAATACTCTTTAAGTTGTGCAATAAAGAATTATCTATCTATCTATCTATCTATCTACCTCTACCCCTTCCGGGAAAAAGGCTGTTGTACGATTTCCCGGGTCTGTTATACCATGGTACTCGTAGCTGCTGATACCCACAACACAGGGGATCCTAGTGTGGGAACAGGACTATTTATGTGACTGTTGGATGTGTGTTATGTTATCAAATTTAAATACGACCCAAAAATTCTGTTCCAGCGGGACTAGAACTACACGGGAATTTTTGGTTCATATTTAATTTTAATGTTAACCGTAAGTGTGGTTTAAATTTTTGTGTTGTTTTATGTTAAATCTTCCGTTACGTAATATACCTAAATATAACAATCGGCAAAGCAAATTAAATACCAAGTCTTTATCGACTGACAAAGGTTTTTTTAATGGCTTCTGTTTAATATTTCCAGCAATATAGCCAATAATAATAAATTCAAGTAAAATCTAAAAACTAAGTCAAGTTGCCAAAAGTGTTGTCAAATCATACTCAGTTTGAAAAAACAAGGTATAGGCACACATAAAATAATACTATACTTATAGGACAAAGTCTACCATTCTGAAAAGACTCGCAATACACTTATATTTATCTACAACACACGTGTTCTTTATATATGCTACACCGGTTAAATTCCCACCAAAGTTACACGATATAACATTAAAAAATACAATAAAAATCATGACGATAAAAATTAAGACGTTACCTTAACAATTAATTAATTTTGTAAAAATTCAAAAAAACCTCAATGCAAAGAAACGGCTGAACCGATTTTGATCAAACATAGCTAAGAACACTACCGACAAATTCACCTTTCAAACAAAAAATAAACTAAATCGGTTCATCCGTTCGGAAGCTATGATGCCACAGACAGACACACACACAAACATACACACAAACACGTCAAACTTATAACACCCGTCGATTTTGCGTCAGAGGTTAAAAAACGACGGATTCGAAAATCAATGTTAAGTATTACAAAATCACTGCTTACAAGCCGAGGGAAACTGTCGACAAACAATGGTATTTTCGAGGGTGTCATAACTCCCAAAAAGACTCAATGATTGGCAAAACGAAACTTAAATTACTTCTGCTTTAGATCAGAAACATATTAAAAGTCATGTCTGTCAGTCGGTATGTCGATTTGTGGATCCCCGGGTTATTTTTCAAACTTTTAACTAAATTAACTTGTTGGTAAGGGTCAAATCTTGCAACTGAATTAAACTATTTCCACCATTACCATCACCAGGAACCTTAAGACGTCCAAATAAATAAATAAAAAATGCTGGACAGTTCACATAACATTATTCTAGCCCCAAGCTAAGCAGAGCTTGTGTTATGGATACTAGATAACTGATATACTTAATACAATATATAACATAGATCGATATTTTTTATTATACATAGAAAATACCCAGAACACCCTGAAAAAATATCTGATATCGCACAAATATTTGTTCCGAGGCAGGAAACGAACCCGCAACCTCCTGCGTCGCAGGGGAACGTTCGCCCGCCGCGCCACAGAGCCATAGATAAAACCTATAGTTTCATAGTTCTGTTACCACGGAGCCGTGACCAAGGAAAGGGTGATCCAGCGTTGTCACTGATATATATACCTTCTGCTAGATTGCTTACTGTATCTAGGGTAGGTATAAGAGGGCAAAGCTGGCAGCAAAAGCTAGTGGAAAATAATGAGGTGTTTACAGTCGAGGAAAATTTGTCGAGAGACAGAAAGCCTTCTGTTCTTTTGTCTGATATTAATGGCCCCGAGACGTCCCGGATCGCTCCAGATAATAAAAAAACGTTGTAAATGACTCCTTTTAGGATTTCTGTGTTGAAAAAATGAGCGATTTGTGCCTGTCTGTCACAGGAGCGGTGCTGAGTGTCGAATCTGGCAAAGCGCCCATGACCCCAAACAAAGCTGGCCAGGTTTTTTATATAACTTTTTTCTTTTTTTTTAACTTTGTGAATGACCGAATTAGCAGATCCACCTGATGTTAAGCGGTAACCTCTGCCTTTAACAATAAATTGTCTCATAGGTCACGTCCACCTAGGCCGCACCCTATGCGGCATTGCACTGCGCCCGTCACCCTGAGACATAAAGATGAAAAGTCTCATGTGCCTGTAATTTCACCGGCACCCATACCCTTCAAACTAGAACAAAGCAATGCGAGCACTACTGCTTTGCGGAAGAAATAGTACTTCCCCGGACGAACTTTTTCACAAAAAAGCTCTGCTACTAACAAAATATGACTACTAGCAATATATTTAACTATATTGCTGTTTTTACTATGTGGAGCATGGCATGGTTATGTAGCATTTCCATCCTTAATATGTGTGTATTTCTAGATACAACTTTTTACTCTCTGTTTGCTAGTTGAAGTGGCAATGAGCATGCCATATAGCTCGTAGAACTGGCAACTACAAGCCGGACGACGCAGTTTATGAAGGTCCCAGTCTCGATATACCAATGACATTACAAAGGTCGCGGGAAGTCAGTGGATGGCGTCGTCTCAGGACCATTCGTTGTAGCATTCTATAGGGAGGCCTATGTCTAGCAGTGGACTTCTATAAACTGATGCTGATAATGATGATGACTCTCTGCGGGGCTCGCCTTTCACCACACTAGCTCTCCTGCGACGTTCACAATCAAAAACTCCTTTCAGAGCTGTACACAGATTAACCAAGAAATAATAAAATAAATAAATATATGATGCTGGACAGTTTACACAACATTATCTAGCCCCAAGCTAAGCAAAGCTTGTGTTATGGGTACTAGATAACTGATATACTTAATACAATACATTACATAGATAGATATTTTTTATTATACACAGAAAAAACCCAGAACACCCTGAACAAATATCTGAAGATCTACAAGTATTTGTTCAGAGGCAGGAATCGAAACCGCAACCTCCTGCGTCGCAGGCGAATCTGCGCCAGCGGCGCCACAGAGGTCGTCAGTGAAACGAAGCAGAAGTATCTGTTGGTGATACTCTTATCGTTAATTCCTTATAAAAGCAGCAAAGGAAATGGAACACTTTTAATAACAATAATCCCAAGATTAATTTACAAGATTGTATTCAAAGTCCTACATAATTAAGCTTTTAATTACACCACACTAAAATACAATGGCTACAGTAGCCGGGAGGAAAAACAAATTGTTAGTCGAACTGCGCCACACAGAACCCTAATTAACTTTGTTTCATTAAAATGTGTCTTGACTCCTTCATTGTTGAACCAATTATTTTGGATTAGCAGGCAGAAGCGAGTATTTTTTTGGTGTTTTTTGCTCATTAATCATAATCATAATCATTTATTTGGTAATAGTAGGTATTACACGTACACATTTACTATACCGCAGTATAGAAGACAATATAAATATATTGTATATATAATATACAATAATAGACAATATAACTCTCAAAATAATATTTAAAATAATAATAATAATTGAAAAATAATTGGCCCCCTCTCATCTCAGTGGAACAATCACCAAGGCTGGAGCCGCGGCGGAGGCAGCAGAAAATGCTAAGCGGCGCAAAAATGTAGTCCTCTCCGATGACTACATTTTTGCGCCGCTTGGTGTAGAGACTTTGGGACCATGGGGCCCTAGTACAAAGACCTTTTTTAAAAAAATATCACCGTTGCTCTTCGACGCCGCTGGTGACAAGAGGGCTGACTCCTTCCTGGCGCAAAGAATTTCTTTGGCCATTCAACGTGGGAATGCAGCCAGTGCTCTTGCCACCTTGCCCTATGAACCAAATTTATTGTGTTAGCTTCTGCTTTTTTTTTTTTTTTTTTTTTTCTATATTTAAGTATTTTTGTACATGCCTTGTTTTAGTTCTATTATTCATTCTGTAAATAATAAATAAATTGATTGAAAAATAAAATAATAATAATATTCAATTATCAGTCATTAGGAATCAAAAAATTAAAATTGCATTATTATAAACACTAATACTAATTACTGTTCATGAACACTTCTTCAGATAGCGAAAGTTGATTTCGCGAGAACTCAGAGACTTAACACACATGTCTTAATTGATAGTATCTCATAAATATCATCAGTTTAACTAAGATCCCCCTAAACAAGAAAAAACACTGTAAAAATGTGTTTATGGGTATCATAGCTAAACTGATGATATTTATAACATACTATCAATTAAAACATGTGTGTTAAGTCTCCTAGTTCTCGCAAACTCAACTTTCGCTATCAGAAGAAGTGTTGATGACCTGTAAAGGGCAAAAAACACCAAAAAATTTGAATCTCGCGCCGCAAACGTGAGCATTCACCTTAAGGTGGATGCTCACGCTTGTCGCAATAACGTTTGCGGCGCGAGATTCAAATTTTTTGGTGTTTTTTGCCCTTTACAGGTCATCAACACTTCTTGAGATGACGAAAGTTGAGTTCGCGACAACTAGGAGACCTAACACACATGTTTTAATTGATTGCATCTCATAAATATCATCAGTTTAGCTACGATACCCCTAAACAAACAAAAACACTGTAAAAATGTGTTTAGGGGTATCATAGCTAAACTGATGATATTTATGAGATACTATCAATTAAAACATGTGTGTTAAGTCTCCTAGTTGTCGCGAACTCAACTTTCGTTTTCTGAAGAAGTGTTGATGAGCTGTAATGGGCAAAAAACACCAAAAAATTTGAATTTCGCGCTGCAAGCGTGCGCATCCACCTTAAACGGAAATTGTTATAATGTGTGAATAGTTATGTTTTTTACGTTTGTAACTATTCAATGAGCATGATTTTCTTATTGTTTGAAGCTACACGTAAAATAATTGGTGTAGAAAATAACTATGTTTGATAAAAAAAACCGGCCAAGTGTGAGTCGGACTCGCTTACGAAGGGTTCAGAGTTCCGTACCATTATAAAAAAAACAAGTTTTTTGTATGGGAGCCTCCTTAAATATTTATTTAATTCTGTTTTTTTGTATTTGTTGTTATAGCGGCAAAATAAATACATCATCTGTGAAAATTTCAACTGTCTAACTATCACGATTCATGAGATACAGCCTGGTGACAGAAAGATGGTCGGACGGACAGCAGAGTCTTAGTAATAGCATAGACTAACTAAACACAATAGACTGCCAATCTCATACAAGAAAACGTGCATCGATAAAGATGCACAGACGCTACAATGACGCTAGATGTCGCCGAGTGTTTTGAATCTGCTATAAACTATTGTAACGCTTTAAGGTTGTTCCTCGTGGTCAGCTAGGCACGACAGCGTCAATAGATGGCGCTGTTGCCAAATTTTGAAGTATTTTATGTATTTATGAATTAAAATGTGCATATTATGTCATAACACTAACGTTCACGCAAATGGTGGTTTATTTGCTATGTACCTAGCTATATTTCAGGTTATTTTAGTCTCTAGTTTTAACATACTTGTGCCGAGCAAATTCCGAGCAATATGAAAGCCTACTCACGCACACAGTCAAGGATATTATTGTATTAGAACTATAAGCTAATTTCGGCGCGCGAATTTCAAAATAGTTGGACTAGCGGCTTGGACTGTCGACTCAGAACTTCTGAACCCACGTTACTGCGTTCGATTCTATACTGCCTATATTTTTTGTATTTTTTTTTTACTTTTTTTTTGTGAACCAGTGACTAGATCTCTCGACACTAAACCCACAGTACTGGGTTCGATACCAGACTATTTTTTTTTTATAAATGTTTTTGTAATGATCTACAAAATACACTGATTCTGCTTCAGCCAATATTATGTTTGTGAAGTGAGTGTTGTGGTGTGTCCTTATTTCAAATCAAAAAGTAGGTACTCGATTCTTAACCGACCTCAAAAAATGGAGGAGGTTATCAATTCCAGAGTTTTTTATTATGTTTGTTACCTCATACCATTTACGTAACGATTAGGAAAAAAAATTACATGATATACTTCCAGATTGGTGCCATTTTCATTAAAATGTTTTTCTGATGATGGAATCCATGAAGATTGAGGGAACTCCTCAAATATTATAGGCACACATATATCAATTTCGGTATTTGCAGCAACAAGTCAAGCATTGCATTCAGAATGTTTTTTGTTTTTTATACTACTAGAATGACGGAACATGCTGATGGCCCACCTGATGTTAAGCGGTAACCTCTGCCTATGAACAGTGCATTACCTCATAGGTCACGTCCACCTAGGACGCGCCCTATGTGGCATTGCACTGCGCCCGCCACCCTGAGACATAAAGGTGAAACGTCTCATGTGCCTGTAATTTCACCGGCACCCTTACCCTTCAAACCGGAACACAGCAATGCGAGGACTACTGCTTTGCGGCAGAAATAGGTATGGTGGTAGTACTTCCCCGGACGAACTCTTACACAAAAAAGCTCTACTACTACTATATTTCACGGGTGGCAACAATGGTGTCTCCTGCGATATCCGATTGAGCTGAAATTTGGCATACTCGTACCTATCTAGTTCCGATGACAGTACAATACTATGGTGAAAGCGAGCTGATCTGATGATGGAGACGGAACGTGGACAGCGGAACTCCTCGATGGATAATAGTAAACTGGCCGTGCTTAGGCTCATTTTCATCAGCACACTAATTTTATTAAGTCTTATACCTGGACTTGTAGTTAGCTTGTAGTTCCTGACTGCTAGCTTATTTCAGGAATGTATTATACTGGAAGAAAGCATTAGCAGAGTCAGTCGTGGGAAGCAATGGCGGCGATGAGCTCACCACTTGTCACGTGTATTTCCCACGATGGTGCAACCCACAGTGAAAAGAGGCACATGAGAGGCTCTGCTTACTCTTTCGGGGAAAAAGGCGTGTGTCTATGTATGTATTTATGTTGTATTGGGTATAAATTCCTAGCTATGAAGTAGTTTTTCAGGGTTCCGAAAAAAAAAAATACGGAACCCTTATGGATTCGTCATGTATGTCTGTCTGTCCGTGTATGTCACAGCCACTTTTTTCCGAAACTAATTTTCACACAAAAATAGAAAAAAACAATAAGTTTTTGGGGTTCCCCATACTTAAAACTGAAACACATTTTTTTTTCATCAAACCTGTGTGGGGTATCAATGGATAGGTCTTCGAAAATGATATTGAGGTTTCTAATATCATTTTTTTCTAAACTGAATAGTTTGCGAGAGAGAGAATGATAAAACTAAACAAAAAAAAATGGTGAACATTACCATGTAAACTTCCAACGAAAATTGTTTTGAAAGAGATCTAGTACGTAGTTTTTTTTAATATATCATAAGTTGTAAACCATCCAAGAACTTTTATGTTATGTTACTTGCTGCTACGGAACTCTTCATGGGCGAGTCCGACTCGCACTTGGCCGCTTTTTTTTCTAAAGATTTATTTACTTTCAGCTTTTATTGATAGATCATTCAGTTTAGATCAACTGAAGTCCACGGCTGGGCATAGGCCTCCCCCATAATATAATGCACATAGAAACTTTATTTTACGCCGCATAAATGGCTATTGCTTTACAAAGCACAAGTAAGGCCGCACGTAGAAACTGTTCCCATCTATGGCACGGGGCACCCAAGTACCAGCTGCTTCGTTTTGACTCCTTACAGAGAAGAGCCATTAGCATCATCGGTGACCCCAAGCTCTCCGATACTCTAGAACCGCTTAGCCAACGCAGAGCTATCGGATCTCTTTGCGTGATCTACCGCCTCTACAACGGGGAATGTTCTGACGAGCTTTCCGATCTCATCCTCGCATCGAGATTTTACCATCGCTCTTCCCGGCACCGTGACAAAGCTCATCCGCACATCATAGAACCCTGGGTTTCTCGAACGACTCGTTTCTCGAGATCATTTCTTCCCCATAAAGTACTATTATTTATTCTGTGCCTATAAACTATGGAATGAGCTTCCATCTGAGGTTTTCCCGTGTCGTACATGTCGTACGTAACCATGTTTTATTTCATGAAAAATGGTCATAAATTCCTTCAGGGTAGGCAGCGCATCGACAATTACCCCCGGTGTTGCCGGTGTCTATAAGCGACGGTGACCACTTCACATCAGGCCGTATGCTAGTTTGCCAATTTGTATCATAAAAAATAAAAAATAAACTGCCAAGTGCTAGTCGGACTCTAGCACGAAGGGTTCCATACAATAATCTAAAATTAAAATTAAAATTACACGCAAATGTACCAGCCATCACCCAATCACGCAACAGGGGGACAGATCCAACTTTTTTGTTCTAACTGTCACCTTAGGGGGGACAGATCAGTGTGACAAATGGGAATAATTCGTCGCGCTCCATTTCCATTATTGTGATGTCTTGAGTTTGAGAAATAAAGCCGACGAAGTAACAATTCTTCATTGAGGAAATCCGCAGTTGACCCTATTTTCAACAAGTTTTTTTTTTTTTTTTTTTTAACATTGATAGACCTTTGTTTGTGCACGATCTCACCTGTTGGTAAGTGACGATGCGGCCGAAGATGGAGCACAAAGGTCTAGAAGGCACCTATTCACTCTAGCCTTGAAGAGGTCCAGATTATAGTTGAGTTAGTAATTAATTTTGTAAAAATTAAAAAAAAAACCCCAACGCTGAACGGCTGAACCGATTTTGATCAAACAAAGCTAAGAACACTCCCGAAAAATAAACCTTTCAAACAAAAAAAAACGATTTCGGTTCATCCGTTTGGGAGCTACGATGGGACAGACAGACACACACACACACAGACACGTCAAACTTATAATACCCCTTCGTTTTTCGTCGGGGGTTAAAAGAGAGGATAACCCATTCAATAAAAATTAATTATATTATTTTTAATTTCGAGGCCTTTGCGACTTGCGAGACAATGAGGGAAAGGATTGCATTTCAAAAAGGCTAATTCTCCTTAAAAAAAAAGATTGTTAATTTGTATTACACTATGTATAAAATATTTATCTTTTTTATGCTTTTTTATTTATCTTCACTATTATTTTGTATTTTTTAACCCCCGACGAAAAACGAAGGGGTGTTATAAGTTTGACGTGTCTGTGTGTGTGTGTGTGTGTCTGTATGTCCCAACGTGGCTCCCGAACGGATGAACCGAAATCGTTTTTTGTTTTTGTTTGATAGGTGTATTTGTCGGGAGTGTTCTTAGCTTTGTTGGATCAAAATCGGTTCAGCCGTTTTATTTCGTTCGGTTTTTTTTTAAGTTTTACAAAATTAATTCCCTGTAAATATGTAAACTTTGTTGTTTTGTTTGTTTGTTTGTTTGCCAAGCTGCGGTGAAATGGCTAGTACAGTATAAACACAATTACCTACTAGTAATAAATTAGTGCTTAGGAACGTACCATCTGGACTAGCGCCTAGAAAGGAATGGAATCGCTTCGAAGCGAATGTCTTTTGGCTAGGCCGGCTGATATGCATTGCATGCAAATAATATTATGGAAATTAAAAAAAAAAGTGGCCAAGTGCGAGTCGGAGTCGCCCATGAAGGGTTCCGTAGCAGCAAGTAACATAATATCAAAGTTCTTGGATGGTTTACGATTTATGACGTATTAAAAAAAAACTACTAACTAGATCTCGTTCAAACCAATTTTCGTTGGAAGTTTACATGGTAATGTACATTTTTTTTTTAGTTTTATCATTCTCTTATTTTAGAAGTTACGGGGTTGGGGGGGGGGGACTTTTTACCACTTTGGAAGTGTCTGTCGTGCAAACTATTCAGTTTAGAAAAAAGTTATATTATAAACCTCAATATCATTTTTGAAGACCTATACATAGATACCCCACACCAACGGGTTTGATGAAAAAAAAAATTGAGTTTCAGTTCTAAGTACTAATACTTAGAACTGAACCCCCATTTTTTTTTTGTTTTTTTCTATTTTTTTGTGAAAATCTGAATGCGGTTCACAGAATACACCTACTTACCAAGTTTCAACAGCATAGATCCTATAGTTTCGGAAAAAAGTGGCTGTGACATACACGAACAGACATAACATGTCATAGTAAGATGAACTCTTGTCTTCTAAGCAGGAGGCAAAATGTTCAATACCCACCCTGGGCCTGCATATCTGAACCTTCCGAAGACCCTAACTCGCAATTATAATGAATAAGACCCCTAGGAATCATTTCAACGAATTTGTTTGAAGATTGTAGTTTCACCTACCTACACAGAACTGACTTCGACTGAAACAAGGCAATACTATGTTTTTTTTTTTAAATATTGAATGAGCGAAGCGAGTTCTCTGATTCAACTTGGAAGAATTGGCATTTGTATGTATGTATGTATGTATGTTTGTCCGAGCATAACTTCCGAACCGTTAATCCGATCTTCATGAAATTTGATTGGGAGGTGATAGTATTGGTACAATTTGTTGGTAAGGTTATGAGCTATATCGGTCGGGGGGTTGTTGAGATATTGGGGTCCAAGAGGAGGTAAAAAAAAGTGAGAATATCAGATCAAATGTGGTGTCATATGAAAGTTCCTCGCTTCGTCATTTCAAAACTATTTTAGTTTCTGAGATGTTAGGGTAAATCAAAAATGTAAAAAAACAAAACCTCTAGGGTACTTCCACTAATCCTACAACGCTGTTTTTTTTACGTTTGTAGCTTTTATGATACAAATACTGGGAAAAGTCTAAAATTTATGAATCTTGAAACTTGTAGGTACCTACTCTATAAAATAACAACCAGTGTATAACATTCTTTGTTGACCTCCCGTTTCTAGGAATTTTAACGACGTTGAAGGTCTAACTTTTCGAACCACATGTGGATGTACATAGATATTTTTTCGAAATAAATAAGGTAACCTACCTAAACCGTGTGTATTCGTGAGGTCTCAGTTCAAAAAACCTTGTGCGTAAATATATAGGTAATTATGATCAGCTAGTAGTATTTAATTTAATTTTTACGTAATTAAGATAATATTATATTTGTCTGTAATTTCTGTCTAGTTGTTTGTAATTTAATTTTCTCCCATTATTTATACAAAGTTCATATGTAGAGACCTTGCAATGCATTGCGGCCTCCGGCTGTCTGGCTGATTCGGATACACATGACCAATCCTAAATGTTTGGTTTTCTAAAAATTTATATTCGAGCTAATTATGAGATGACAGATCAAAGCGGCAACAGCGCTTAGCCGGCGTAAGTCACGAGCTGACAACGTCGCGTGTAAGTGACATGTAACTGTTATCTAATCTGCGGCTATGTGTGTCACACTGTCAGTGTACACTCACACACTGACATAAATTAACTAAAATTTCGATGTTATTTTCGCTATTAATCCAGTGTTTTCTTCAACCAAATATGTGTTGACGCAAATAAGGACCAATATAAAAGCCAACAAGAGTCATTTCAGTATAAAATTATACCCTGTTCGCCCATATTTGTGCTAATACGTTTGTATGGAAAAGCGACCACCATCGACCATAGTTTCATAATTAAAAAATAAAAAATAAATTTAAATGTTTATTTTTAAAGAATTAAAAGAGATTAGGTAATTGGTTTAAGATGCTGGTTGAATGATTCCCAGGCTATTTGCTAGCGCCATCTTGAAATAGACTGGAATTTGTCCTTTTTTGAGTCACAAAATTTTGTTTTATGTTAGCGGTCTATTGTGTTTAGTTAGTGTATGGTAATAGGGTCCCGTTTGAGGAAGGAACCCTAAAAAGCGGCACGGTAAATGGACAAAGGAAGCGAACAATTAAGAACCACGATAGTTTGGGGATCCTGGTGGCCTTACTCCGATAGCCCCACTACATTGTGAGGACATAGGAGGAAAATACTGGATTTAATTGGTGCATAAAGAGCTCGGAGTTCACAATTGGAAATTTTGTGTTTTTTTTATTTTATTTTTTTATTCTAAGTATGACGGAACAAGCAGATGGCCTGATGATAAGCGGTAACCTCTGCCTATGAACAGTGCATTATCACATAGGTCACGTCCACCTAGGACGCGCCCTATGTGGCATTGCACTGCGCCCGCCACCCTGAGACATAAAGATGAAAAGTCTCATGTGCCTGTAATTTTACCGGCAACCATACCCTTCTATCCGGAACACAGCAATGCGAGCACTACTACTTTGCGGCAAAATAGGTATGGTGGCAGTTTTTCTCCGGATGAACTCTTTCACAAAAAAGCTCTTCTACTACTAAGTATTTCAGCCAACACGGGATAGGCCTATATTTGGGTGCTGCGCGAGATGGGCACCGGTATCCTTTGGATACCCCAGATCATCAACAGCCGTTAGACTTACAGACCACATATCAAGATAGACACCGCAAACACGTAAACTTGTTAGAACAAGTTTAGAACGATATATTCTATATAAAACTCAAGTAAAACGTAAAATTACTTGAAAAGCAAAAGTCGCCTTTTTGCTCTAAGTTTTTCTCGCATTTTTATTATAACCCCCGACGCAAAAAGAGGGGTCTTATAAGTTTGACCGCTATGTGTCTGTGGGACCGTAGCTCTTAAATGGGTGAACCTATTTAAATGCGTTTTTTATTTGATAGCCATTTTTCTAGCGATGGTTTTTAGACATGTTTTATCAAAATCGGTTCAGCAGTTTCATTGAGTTGGGAGATTTTTAAATTTGATAAAAAATAATTTATTGTTTGATTTCTTTCTGAAAATTCTTAAGACGCTTTTCTTTAGATGCTTGTGATTATAATTGTGTGATGACAATCTCATCAAGATTCTTGTGTTAGTATAAGTTTAATGATTGTTAAAGTAATTATGCCACATTATACGATATATTAATGAGCCACCACAATCTTCTATTCTTTTTTGGCAATCCCGCGATCAAAAGGGTGTTAGCAAGCCACGATAATTTCAACTAAGATATGGCAGAGCATCTCTCAAACTACGCAAGTTTATATTCATCAGTGATTTTATCAACAGTTATTTTGGTAGCATTCAAATTCCTACGGGTAATACGAACTGTGATTAATGATTACATATCTACTTAGTTACTCTTAACAAACGTAAAAGCTTTCATGACTGTAAATAAGATAAGATCAGATAAGATAAGTTTATTTCACTTAGAACAGGTACAACAAGTCATAATTAACATTTGCATTTATTTCAAAGATGTTCGTAAGTATATGAAATTAAGAGAGCTTTGCCTTTCGTGCTAGTTAAAAAACTGTGTTACGGCAAGATAACGCTTCTCACCCCATTAATGGTCCATACTGGATACTATTGAGTAAAATTAGGTATACCTAAACATTAAGCCCATATAAATATATACCTTATATATATGCCCATATAAATAAATATCTTTAACATAGGTACATATTTTGTACATAAATTTTGATGTTTACCCAGAGCGAAACGATTTATCCGACAAAATTATCTACTTTCTGCAGGAATTCTCTTGAATTGCCTTCTTTGTAGATATTTTTGGATTTGAGAATATCTTCAAGGTTCTTAGAATAAATACCTTCTCCAAAATCGAACGTAAGTACTACGCTCCTCTGGGAAATTACAGTCCATAGTGGAAATACTGTAACATAGTATCACAATCCTTTTGTGAATACTGAATAACTTGCGTAAAAGCTATGTCAGGGAAATTAAAATAAAAGTCACGTAGAAATGAAACTAAAATCAGAAATTATGGCCGACCTCCATTATGTGAGCGCTCATACATTTCAGCGTTGAAAATGTTTAAATTTTAATTCTTTTGGGAGTTTACTATTGAATTGATCTTTTGTGTAGATAGTGGTTTATTTTGAGTCAAAATACCTTAGTTAACAAATATTTTAGTAGGTAAAACTTCATATAACGATATAATTTTGTGCCCCAATTGACACATATTTATTTGACTGCCCAAAAAAATGCGTGTTATGATTTTCGGATGTATGTATTCATTCATGTAGGTATAATGTTCCTTTCGGCTTGCTGGATTTTGATAAATAAGGTGTATAGACCGTTCACCGTAAGTTGGCACCTGCCATGGGGTATTTACAGATTTTTTTTTATAGAACTTGGAATGACGTATGATGCAGATAGCCCACCTGATGTAAAGCGGTACCCTCTGCCTATGAGCAGTGCATTATCACATAGGTCACGTCCTCCTAAGCATTGCACCGCGCCCGCCAACCCTGAGACATAAAGATGAAAAGTCTTTTGTGCCTGTAATTTCACCCTTCAATCCGGAACACAGCAATGCGAGCACTACTGCTTTGCGGCAGAAATAGTTATGGTGGTAGTACTTCCCCGAACGATCTCTTTCACAAAAGAGCTCTACTACTCTACAGGTGCCATCTTACGGTGAACGAGCTGTACCTAATTGGATTCGCGTCAACCTCGAGACTGACACAGGATATAAAGTGTCAATTATTTAAAAAAAAAAATTTAAATAGGGCCAATTTTTTTTTTTTATTAATTGAATTTCTACTGCTACAAAATTATAGAAAAATGCAATTAAGTAACAACAAAATTAGAAACAAAGTTTTTTAAATTTTTTAATAACATACTATTGAAATGAACCCCTAAATTAACATAAATGACCTTGCTAGCTCAGCTACCTTGCATACCTATAATAGGTACTAAATGGTTTCGAGTTTGTATATAGGGGGTAAACTCCGGAACTACTGATCAAATTCCAAAAATTATTTCACTAACAGCTAGCTACATTATCCTAGAGTACTACAGTCTATGTTTTATTAGCTTCTGCCCGCGGCTACGCTCGCGTTATATGAGTACACATAACTCCATAACGCTTGTGTGGACTTTGATGAATTGGTGCTAGTTTATCATAAAACTAGGTTCTAGGTTGTTTGTAAGGCATCTTATTATCATAATCAGCTACTTCCAAAACCTTTATTTAAGCCCACATTTTATATCTGCATGTTTCATCATTCCACAGACAATAAATTTTGTTTTATGATCTTTTTCTCAAAGATAACCTCTATAAAGAACATTATCTATTGTTATGAAAATATCCTCAGAGAATACTGAAAAATGTAATATTTATAATGTGAAGGCCGTCAGGAATCGAAGCGTTCTTATAATGCAATTTAAAACATTGTGGCAAGGTATTTAACATTTTCGAGATCAGAAACCCAAGATAATTTTTCAATACCTATTTTTTTTGAGGTATTAAAAAAAAATAGTTTATTTTTTCAATACAATGTTTTATAAAATTATTGTTCGTTACCGTGTGCTGATCAAAATGAGCCTAAACACTGACAGTCCACTATTATCCCTCGAGGAGTTCCGTTGTCCACCTTCTGTCTCCATCATCAGTTCAGCTCGCTGTTGCATTGTCATCGGAACTTGACAGGAATGCAAAATATCATCTCAATCGGTTTAGGATAACTGCTTTAAAATTCAGTTGCAAGATTCCACCCGGACATACATTGCAAGTTAAATAAAAGCTTGTAAAATGTTTTAAAAAAACTCGACCATTTTGAGTGTTCCAACACAAACTGATGATCCTTGAAATGG
This sequence comes from Operophtera brumata, assembly GCA_932527175.1. Taxonomy (NCBI): domain Eukaryota; kingdom Metazoa; phylum Arthropoda; class Insecta; order Lepidoptera; family Geometridae; genus Operophtera; species Operophtera brumata. The sequence goes on from OW052234.1 coordinate 21,102,947, forward strand.
CTGCACCAAATTCCAGCAAACACCACATTTCATATTAAAAACTACATTGCAATCAGAGCATCCCTTCTGGAGGTAAGTGCCAACAAACAGACACAGACCCTTCTATTTGGTCGGATATAGTCCAACTAGTGTTCGGATATAGTATGCCCAAATCCAAATAGAGGCAACTATATGACGCGAATTATCTAATTTTGTAGTAGTAGAGCTTTTTTGTTAAAGAGTTCGTCCAGGAAAGTACTACCACCATACCCATTTCTGCCGCAAAGCAATAGTGCTTGCATTGCTGTGTTCCGGTTTGAAGGTATTGGTATCCGGTGAAATTACAGGCACTTGAGACATACATCTTTGTGTATCAGGGTGGCAGGCGCAGTGCAATGCCACATAGGGCGCGTCCTAGGTGGACGTGACCAATGTGTTAATGCACTGTTCATAGGCAGAGGGTACCGCTTAACATCAGGGGGGCCATCAGCTTTTTCCGTCATTAAAAGTCGTATAAAAAAAAGCCTTGCAGTAGTTACGCAGTGTTTTGTCTTTTTCATTGAGAGGCAGTTTCAAATACGATCGAAAGAGACAAACGACGGTGTAAATATTCCAAGAATATTCCGCGTTTTTTAGTAGCATGGTAAGATTATATCGGTTCTTCCCCACTGTCCACCTCCCTGAGACAACCCTGGTGTACCATAAGAAAGTATTTTTTACAACGGCTCACCTTTGTTCACCTGGGAGATCCTTGGGAAATATTTAGTTTCCACCGTCCACCTTGCTATCAAAACTCTTCAGATTTGAAGTGCATAGAGAATATGATTATTACGACCTATGCTAAATGTCATATTAAAAACTACATTGCAATCAGAGCATCCCTTCTGGAGCTAAATAGCAACAAACAGACACAGACCCAGCCAGCATCTTAGGGACGCTTCCGTCTGGTAGTGATTTGGATCAGTTGAGCTACCTTTAGATCGCTTGCAGCGGTCTTCAGGTAGCACAACTGTTTCATATGTATTTTGTACATACCTTGTATTATTCTTTCTGTAAATAAATGTATTTGCTAAATGTTATGTTATCATTATATTGTTCAACTTGCGACTCGCCCCGGCTTCGCACGGGTAGCCCTCGGTGACCCCCCCCCCCCCCCTCCTACCCCTTCCGCCTATGTCAATCTCCTGGTTCTAAGCTACCTGCCCACCAATTTTCAGCCAAATCGGTTCACCCGTTCTTGAGTTATAAGTGGTGTAACTAATACGACTTTGTTTTATATATATAGACGTTGACAAGTATACCGATTAAAGAAAATAAATTACTAACCATGGAAAGAAATGAATTAATAACCATTAAAATAATATGGTGAAATGGAGAGTTAAACCTTTGGGCGGGGCCGTATTACCTACAGGCTACAGCGGCTGTATTGCTAACATACTGTCCCTTAGGCGGTTTCATTTTTTCTCTATTATTACCTACACAACTCTAAACTAGAGATAGCTTCATTATTACATTAGTTACATGATGCAAGGATATGGAGTTGGCAAAGACCCCAATTTTAATACTGGCTGCTAAAGTGCAATGTTTTAGGTCGTTTTAAAAATATGTACAAACAACAAAAAGGAACAAAATGGGTAGTTTTTGGCTACCAAGTAGCTACTTAACTATTCTATCATAAGCTTTTGGGGAAAAATATATTTTTCAACACAAGCTTTTTTAAAATCAGTGATTGAAACCGTTGTGCTGATCAAAATGAGGCTAAACACGGCTGGTCTACTATTATCCATCGAGGAGTTCCGTTGTCGACCTTCCGTCTCCATCATCAGATCAGCTCGCTGTCACCATGATATTATATTGTCATCGAAACTTGACAGGTATGCCAAATTTCAGCTCAATCGGTTGAGGATAACTGCTTTAAAATGCAGTTCCAAGATTCCACCCGGATTCCACCCAGACAAACATACTTTGCAAGTTATAAAAGCTTGTAAAAAACCAACGACATACATTAACACATGTTTTTTCCCCCAAAAGAGCCTCAGTAGGTCTCTTTTTACTGTCGTGGGTTTTTTTTTTATTCTACTGAATGACGGAACAAGCAGATGGCCCACCTGATGTTAAAAGGTAACCTCTGCCTATGAACAGTGCATTTCCTCATAGGTCACGTCCACCTAGAACGCACCCTATATGGCAATGCACTGCGCCCGCCACCCTGAGACATAAAGATGAAAAGTCTCATGTGCCTGTAATTTCACCGGCACCCTTACGATTCAAACCGGAACACAGCAATAGGAGCCCTACTGCTTTGCGGTAGAAATAGGTATGGTGGTAGTACTTCCCCGGGCGAACTCTTTCACAAAAAAGCTCTACTACTACTAAATACGTGAATATAATAAAATAATAATAATAAATAATGCTGGACAGTTTACACAACATTATCTAGCCCCAAGCTAAGCAGAGCTTGTGTTATGGGTACTAGATAACTGATATACTTAATACAATATATAACATAGATAGATATTTTTTATTATACATAGAAAATACCCAGAACACCCTGAACAAATATATGCATATCGCACAAATATTTGTTCTGAGGCGGGAATCGAACCCGCAACCTCCGGCGTCGCAGGCGAACGTTCGCCCGCCCCGCCACAGAGGTCGTCAAAATTTGAACGTGATAAGTGGTGAGCTCATCGCCGCCATTCCAAACTAGCAGAAACTTTTTGTCACCAGAGCCTAAAAGTAACCTCTGCCCTCTGAGCAATGCGAACATTATTGCGGCAGAAATAGAATATAATTTAACATGGTAGTAATTCCTCGGACAATACTCATTACTGTCGAGGCCTGCAAAAATGACAAACATTACAAGTAAGGGCTGGGGTTTGACCATCCAAATTCCGCCATTAATTTAATTAAAACAAAACAACTGTCCTGCGATTCCATTCTTGTGTATTTTACAGCGTGCCAGCAATATAGCAATTTAAGTAGTAGCAGAGCTTTTTTGTGAAAGACTTCGACCGGGGAAGTACTACCACCATACCTATTTCTGCCGCAGTACCTAATGTTCGCAGTGCTGTGTTCCGGTTTGAAGGTGCCGGTGAAATTACAGACACATGAGACGTTTCATCTTTGTCTCAGGGTGGCGGGCGCAGTGCCACATAGGGTGCGTCCTAGGTGGACGTGACTTATGAGGTAAAACATTGGTAAAGGCCGAGGTTACCGCTTAACAGGAGGGTCATCTGCTTTACAAAGTTTTATAAAAAAATATATGACTATGACAGATGTATTAAATTTTGATAAAATTAACTTGTTTTAAATAATGACAGTACATCCAAACAATGTGGAGAACGGTACATTATGGTACTAGTGTGTAATGTTGGTGATTACCGCTGAGGCGCCATTGAGAACCGAGCCGTTAGGTGAGGGTCTTAAGAGAGCCGAGGACGGTAATCATAAATACACACGTGTATCATACGACGTTTTTCAACACACTTGTCAAGAAAATAATAATAAAACAGAAATATATTCTGGTATATGTATCTGGTATTCTGTGTAAATGTTCAACTGTCTCTATAACTCACTAGTGAATAATAACAATGAAAAAGTCACAATTTGATTACAGGTGTAAAACAGAAATACACACTCTGTGCAATCAACTGTCTCTATAACTTACTTTTGAATAATAAATAAAATAAATAATGCTGGACAGTTCACAAAACATTATCTAGCCCCAAGCTAAGCAGAGCTTGTGTTTTGGGTACTAAGAAAACTGATATACTTAATACACAATATATTACATTACACAGATAGATATTTTTATTATACATAGAAAATACCCAGAACACCCTGAACAAATATCTGCGATCGCACAAATATTTGTTCCGAGGCAGGAATCGAACCCGCAACCTCCTGCGTCACAGGCCAAACTTCGCCCGCCTCGCCACAGAGGTCGTCAATAATAGCAATGAAAAAGTCACAGTTTGACTACAGGTGTCATTATGTGCCTAATTGCGGTGTAATAAGAGTCACTTTATGAGCAAGTGTGTTATAAAAATATTTTACAAGGAGCGCTACTGCTTCTTAATTACGAGCAAAATATTCTTGATTTCAAAACATCCAACATTCTGAACATCCTTCAGAGAAAACAGCTCAAAGCAAGAGTTATAGTACGAAGTTGGGATGAAATGCATTCCAACCCGTTGAAAGCACCTGGCATAATATCTATGTGAACTTGCAGTAGGTACCTACCAGATATGACTCTGTAGGAAATGGAAACTGAACATAAAGACAGACTGGCTTACAAAGTGTGGTAGGTACGTGCCAGATTAGTCTGCGCCCGGCTTAGGCTCGTGATCAGATACATACATAAACACAGGGCTATTTCCCCGAAAGGGTAGGCAGAGCCTCAATGGGCCTCTTTTTACAGTGTGTTGCACCATCGTGAAATATAGACGTGACAAGTGGTGAGCTCATCGCCGCCTTTGCCTTCCACGACCGACTCGGCTAACGCTTTCTTCCAGTAATAACACATTCCATAATAAGCTAGCAGCCAGGACAAATCTTATATCAACGAATCTTATCAACAAGTCCGGGTAATCCCTTAGTCGGCTTTTACGACATCCACGGGAGGAGACAGAGGGGTCTAAACTTAGGCCAGAGAATACTAGTACGATAATTAAATACAAATCCCACTAATATCACAACTTACAAAGTTACGATGTTGGATGTTTGGATTTTTCTGTTTGGTACTCAAACACGCCGAAACGGCTGAACCGATTTCAATGAAATTTGGCACTTAAAAAGATTATGAGCTGGAATGACATATAGGCTACTTTTAGCTTGGTAAAATGCGAGTGAAGCCACGGTCGGGCGCTTGTAAATCTTACAAAGGTCTAGGAAGGGTAACTCGGTAGTAGTCAAAGAACGGCTGTACGAGTACCTACGCCCAGCAATCTAGTCTGAATCGCGCTAATTTTAAAGATTGATGGATCCTTGCTTGAATTGAGCTGTAATAGAGATAAATTCCATCACTTTTTAATTCACTAAAGTTCAGGTAAGTTAGAAAGTGGCAGAGTAGCGCTCGCAGAACATAAAGTAAAAATCACGAAAAACAATTATTTTCCACGTGAAAAACCGTCGCATCACAGAATCATACGTTTAACTTGAAGATAAAGTCTTTGCCAACGTTTAGGTGAATTAAAAAAATAAATAATACGCTTGCAGCGGTCTTCACAACTGGCAGCACAGTGGTAGCACAACTGTTTCATATGTATTTTGTACATACCCAGTATTATTCTTTCTGTCAAAAAAAAAACATTCTAAGTCGTTTAATAAAAATTTCGCTCCCCTTTATTTTTCACATGGTTAATGAACAGTACATTTTCGTACGTTAAATTTACAGATAAAAAGTCAATCAATAACACTATTTTAAATCAGCACATAATATTGACTTCCATATTTTTTAATTTTTTTTATGCTACTTGAATGGCTTTTCAAGCTGATGGCCCACCTGATGTTAAGCGGTAACCTCTGCCTATGAACAATGCATTACCTCATAGGTCACGTCCACCTAGGACGCGCCCTATGTGGCATTGCACTGCGCCCGCCACCCTGAGACATTAAGATGTGAAGTCTCATGTGCCTGTAATTTCACCGGCACCCTTACCCTTCAAACCGGAACACAGCAATGCGAGCACTACTGCTTTGCGGCAGAAATATGTGGAGCCTCCAAATAAGATCAATCAGCTGTTGTATAATCCGCAGAGTTTCAGGATTCCGAACAAAGCTCTGTATGAGTCTAGAGTTTTCATATTAAAAGATAAACGGCTAATTACCACTATTATTCGTCACTTTGCTGACGTTTCGAGACTGAGTTCAGAAGCCTCTTCATCATGAGCACCGCCCGCGACCGCGTTCGACGGTGGACCAGCGAATACGAATGACAAAAAATACGAAAATACGAACGAATAATAGTGGTAATTAGCCGTTTATCTTTTAATATGATTCCCAACCACGATAGTTTCAATTCTAGAGTTTTCATGTTAGGTATTTTTCATTTCTGGCAGCATTTTAATTTCTCTCAGCCTCTTTTGCCGAGAACATGAATGATTACCCGTGTGGGATGTGGCAGCTAAATTAAACACAGTTTTCAATAACTTCGTGTACCTATTCTTTTTTCAGAAACTTCTTAAACTAAATATAGCGTAAGTAAAGCCTAATCGTCCATGGATTCACCGGCGCTGCCACAATTTATTTGTTTACATTTTATAGCACATTAAAAAAACTTGCCAAGTGCGAGTCGGCCTCACACACGAAGGGTTCCGTACCACCGTTTTTTAGGGTTCTGTAACCAAAAATTTCGCAACCCTTATAGATTCGTCATGTCTGTCTGTCTGTCCGTGTATGTCACAGCCACTTTTTTCCGAAACTATAAGAGCTAGACTGTTGCAACTTGGTAAGTAGATGTATTCTGTGAACCGCATTAAGAATTTTACAAAAAAAATTGAGGTTCCCCATACTTAGAACAGAAACTCAAAAATAAAAATAAAAAACCATTCGTGTGGGGTTCTATGGATAGGCCTTCAAAAATGGTATTGAGGTTTGTAATATATTTTTTTTGTAAACTGAATAGTTTGCGCGAGAGACACTTCCAAAGTGGTAAAAAGTGTATCCCCCCCCCCCCCCCGTAACTTCTAAAATAAGAGCATGATAAAACTACAAAAAATACAGATGTAAACTAGTAAACTTCCACTGAAAATTGGTTTGAACGAGATCTAGTAAGTAGTTTTTTTTTAATACACTATTATTAAAACATCGATCAAAGTTACAACAAACTACAAGAACTTTTATATTATGTTACTTGCTGCTACGGAACCCTTCATGGGCGAGTCCGACGCGCACTTGGCCGTTTTTTTTATATTATTTTATTTTATGAATGACGGTACAATCACATGGCCTACCTGATGTTAAACGGTAACCTCTGCCTATGAACAGTGTATTGCCTCATAGGTCACGTCCTCCTAGGACGCACCCTATGTGGCATTGCACTGCGCCTTCCACCCTGAGACATAAAGATGAAAAGTCTCATGTGCCTGTAATTTCACCGGCACCCTTACCCTTCAAACCGGAACACAGCAATGCGAGCACTACTGATTTGCGGCAGAAATAGGTATGGTGGTAGTACTTCCCCGAACGAATTCTTTCACAAAAAAGCTCTACTACTAGTGACAGCTGCTGCTCTGCTGTTTGTATGACAATAAATGTCTTTAAACTTAAGGTTAATTAAAGGGGACCGTTTTTTATTTTATTTTATTATTTTATTCATTGTTATAGCGGCAATATAGATACATACTCTGTATCCCTATCAAAACAAAATCAGATAAATCCTGATGATGTAGGTATAACAGATCCACAAGATTTGTCTCCTATTTAATAGTCTTTCATTCGACCACTGGTGATTTAATTCGGGACAATCACGGAAAGGGAGGAGTTAGGATAATGCAATTAATCTGGGCTTTCTTCGTAAGGAAGGTGCTACCTTCCGGAATTAATAATTTTTTGTGCTATAAATTAGGTATATTATTCAAAAATAGTAAATGGTTATACTAGGAGCTAAAAAAACATTATATATGAGGTAGCGAGGGAGTAAATAGAAACCGAGTTTTAATGGGTTTTTAGCGCTGTGTGTTACACTCTACATCTCACTACGATTACGAGAAAAACCTATTAACCTATTGCGAAGCCTATATTAAGTAAAAAAAAAAAAAAACAATACTTTATGATAAATTAATTACGGTCACTACCAATTCAATTAAATTTTAAAGATTTCGCGCCAATGAATTTTTTTTATTTCTTCTGTAGCGTGCATAACAAAGAGAATTAGTTCCATTTTAGTTCCATTTTCAAAAATAAAATATTGTTCTTTTTTTATAAAACAGTAATAAGTAGAGTAATGATTATTCTTTTCATTTTTCAATGTAGGCTCATTGTCATTTGACAAACAAAAAATAAAAATAAAATCTTTTTCCCCTAGATGAAGAAATGCTATTTTTTCTTCGCTCTGGTACGCCACAATGACGGTCTTTTTAAGCAAGAGGAGTGTTTTTTTTTTACTTTATTATTTTGCCACATTATGTGGCTTCTTCTTGTCTTATTTTAATGGCTTCTGAGGAATACTCCAAGCAATTTCACCAATATCAAGTAATTATTGTATTCAAATTATAAGTAAAATAAGTATTTAAAAAAATATTTTTTTTCAAAACTAGCTTTTATAAGATTAGTGATCGTGACCGTGTGCTGATCAAAATGAGCCTAAACACGGCCAGTCTATTGTATTATCCATCGAGGAGTTCCGTTGTCTACTTTCCGTATCCATCATCTGATCAGTTTGCTATCACCATCATATCATATTTTTATCGGAACTTGACAGGTATAGAAAAGGGTATTTTGTTCCTTACACTATCGTTACTAACAAACAAAGGATACAAGTACAAAAATAATATTTAGGATATGCCAAATTCCAGCTCAAGCGGTTGAAGATAACTGCTTTAAAATTCAGTTGCAAGATTCCACCCGGACAAAAATTGCAATTTAATATAAAGCTTGTAATAACAATTTGGAGTCACCGGCAAGTCTTAGCTCAGTTTAAAATGGTGGTAGAAAAAGCAAGTTTGGCAGAACAAAAACCACTTATTCAAAAAGACGTGCCTATACAACTCTTCCAGCTAATTCCTTTTTTCTTTTTTTTTTCTTTATAATTGGCGCCGCACGGCTTGTGCATTTGCCATTTTCAAGTAAGTATCTGTATTTTCACTATATTGTATTTTCAATATATTTTGCAACGTTACACTCCTTCCAAGTCGTCAAAGTCACAGTCGAGTCATGTTTTCGTAAAACGGTGGCCAATTTTACTAAAACTTATGTAGACAATTTCCACCAATTTCACGCAATTCACTTCCATTTCATTTCACTACACTTGTGCTTTTTAAACGAGCTACATTAGTTAAAATGCCACCAAAATAACACAAAATAACTCAAGAAAACACTAGGAAATAAAATAAAATAAAAGTAGACGTCTCTTTTCGAAAATGGCGGGAAGAGTCAGCTAATTCCTTTATAATTTTAAACAACACATTTTCTAATAACCACAAATGTACCTATTTAACAGCCACATAATTATACTCGCGTTTTGCTATACAAGTGCGTTTTAATTAGGACAGTAAGTAAATGCTCTGCCGTATTAAATGTGACAATGATATACGTACGGACGCACACGAAGGCTCTTATATGCTTTCAATTTAACCCCATCGCACAGCTTAAAACGATAATGGCAACTTAAGTTACAGGGTCAGGCCAGAGAAGAAATATGATAGGGGTTAGCTGGTTTCTCGGTGTATGACTTTTTTATATGTTTCTACCATTGCATGATGATTTATACATAGCATGGTCGCGATTGGCGTTCATGAAGTAGGACCTCTCTGCAGGAGAATAGTAAAGCTAGGTTCGGTGTGTGTCGTGGCGCGCCAGAACGCTATCGGTTACGTTTATTACCAATGACTAGATTCACATTAGTAGGTTGTGTTGTGTTGTGGCGCGCCACAACACACCCCGACACAACAATATGAACCTAGCTTTAAGCACGTGGTGTTTAGTAGTAATTATAATAAAATGAAACCAAGCCACAATAATGTCAATTCTATTTTTAACCGAAATCAAAAGCATGAGGTTCTCAATTCGTGTTTGTTTAATGTTTGTTACCTCATATCTCCGTCATTTATGAACCAATTTGGATAATTATTATTTTATTTTACACGATATCCTTCCAGATTGGCCTCATTTTCAACAAAATCTGGTCATGATGATGTGATCCATGAGGAATTGAGGTAACTCCTCAAATACTATAGGCACACAAGCGATTTAGGTATTTTCATCAACAAGTCAAGCATGTGCATTCAGAAAGTAACATTTGGTGAAGTGGAACTAATGAAGAAGACCAGAGCTGAAATTTGGCATACCTCTCTAGTTCCGATGACTATACAATATGACGGCGACAGCAAGCTCATCTGATGAAGGAGACGAAAGGTGAACAACGGAACTCCTTGATGGATAATAGTAGACTGGCCGTGTTTAGGCTCATTTTGATTAGCACACGGTTACGATCACTAATTTTACAGAGAGCTGATCTGACGATAGAGACGAAAGGTGGACAATGGAACTCCTCGATGGATAATAGTAGACTGACCGTGTTTAGGCTCATTTTGATCAGCACACGGTTCCGATAACTTTCTTACCTTTACTAAAATGATGTCAGTGGTTTTTTTAAAATTTGAGCATACCTTACTTTTCTTTACCTTATTCTTATTATTAGTTTTCTTTATGTTAGTTGTGTGTATAGTCGTCCTGAGCAGTTAGCCGTAACGCCAACAAGTGGTTCTGCCGGAAGACCAGCGTTGGTTGCTAGCTTGCTGTCAACCGACTCATGCTGAGGCAGAACCATTTTGTTACTTGAGTTACACCTAGTACCTCCATATCTGTTTCTTCTTAGTGTGTTCTGTGTTTCTGTGTAGCTCTTGTATACAAATAAATATATATTCATTCTTTCTTTCTTTCTTTTCTTCTTTTAATTTTACAGAGAGCTGATCTGACGATAGAGACGGAAGGTGGACAATGGAACTCCTCGATGGATAATAGTACACTGGCCGTGTTTAGGCTCATTTTGATCAGCACACGATTCCGATCACTAATTTTACAGAGAGCTGATCTGACGATAGAGACGGAAGGTGGACAATGGAACTCCTCGATGGATAATAGTACACTGGCCGTGTTTAGGCTCATTTTGATCAGCACACGGTTCCCATTTATAATAATCACCATTTTTATAAAATCTTGTTTTGGGGATAAATTTCTAGATTCGAAGTATGTTTTTTTTTCGCAAAGAATTATTGATAATACTGTCAAACAACCAACTACAATATTTGCGTTCTCAATTGCCGTTTTTGTGGAGTGATCTAGCCACCCTTTCATAAGCTGCGGCCACATTCAGTACCCCATATTCACTAAGGATTTTCATAAAATTATGCGAAGCGAAGAGCGATCTTATTGAAAGAAAATGCCTCACTAATTAAAATACTTGGTAAAAAGAATGCGAACGAAAACTAGGACGGGTGCCTCCGTAATGAGATACGCAAATTATAATTAGATTTCAAAATATAAGTTTGAAATGAAATTTAGTTCTGCGCATTTTAAACATTTTTGAGCACTGATAAAAAAGGCGCCGCTTTTAAGATTCACTGGTTTGAGGTATGAGAACTGGATATTCCAGCATTTTTATCAGATGAAATGTTTAAGACTTGTTTTAAATTCAATGGTTTTTATAGATAAGAGTTTCAGAAAGAGTTGTTTTTCGGTTTTCTTGTGCGACAAAAAACTCTTTGCAATGTCATGATTAATCGAACTTTCTTAGAGTTCTGTAATTCTTGGTTAATTTTGTCATTTACTCCAGAAAAAACCGCCCAAGTGCGAGTTGGACTCGCGCACGAAGGGTTCCGTACCATTATCTATAAAAACGGCAAAAAAAAAAGTTTTTTGTATGGGAGCCCCCTTTAAATATTTGTTTTATTTTGATTTAATTATTTATTTTAAAGTGAATATATAATATTCTGTGAGTATTTCAAGCGTCTACCTTGTTGCCGTTATCAATATCGAACAAAAACGAGCAAAAAAATCACGTTTGTTGTATGGGAGCCCCCTTAAATATTTATTTTATTCTGTTTTTTAGTATTTTTTGTTATAGCGGCAATAGAAATACATCATCTGTGATAATTTTAATACTGTCTAACAATTACGGTTCATGAGATTACAGCCTGGTCTATAAAAACGGCAAAAAGAACACGTTTGTTGTATTATGTATGTGCCCCCTTATTTTTTTTTTAAATTATATATTTTTAAAGTGATTATTAGTTTAAAATATTATTTTTAAAGTGAACTTAATATTCTGTGAATATTTCAAGCGTCTACTTGGCGTAAAGTAGACGCTTAGACCAATTTATATAGCGCGGGAACCTTCTTTGTACCATTAGCAATCGCGCGCTAAAATCTTGCGCTGTTATTGGTTAATCGATTTCGCGGTTAAATCGTGGCATCTTGTTCATCAGTCGACTCTTAGATGTGAGCGGGACCACAGAATATTTAATAGTTGTCAAAGGAAAAGTTCTTGCTGCGAGCATTATGTTTAGTATCAGGAGTATTCATTAAAAACTAATTTATCTTCATTTAGTATTTTTAAATAAATAAATAAATAAATAATGATGGACAGTTCACACAACATTATCTAGCCCCAAGCTAAGCAGAGCTTGTGTTATGGGTACTAGATAACTGATATACTTAATACAATATATTGCATAGATTTATATTTTTTTTTATACATAGAAAATACCCAGAACACCCTGAACAAATATCTGCGATCGCACAAATAATTGTTCCGAGGCGGGAATCGAACCCGCAACCTCCTGCGTCGCAGGCGACATTCGCCCGCCGCAAAACAAAGGAGGTTTTATTTTCAACATTCGTAAGCGGATTACTACAGGTCGAGCTCTTTTAACTGAGTCAGTCCCTGAGGTATGGGAGCGGTACGGGAGGGTGTTTTCGTCACTCATGTGACATAATGTAAACGAAAACACCCCTCCCGTACCGCTCCCATACCTAAGGGACTGACTTAGTTAAGCGCTAGACCTGTATTAATATTTATTTATGTGTAGAGAGATACCTATCAATCTAGATAGGCAGGTATATTGCCAAAGGTAAATATACTTTTTAAATTTGATACCTCTAGCCGGGCCTGATTAAAAGGTCTTGCTTGACGGACATCAAAGTGAACCTCTGAGGGTTTTTAAAAATGTTTTTAGGTACCCTCATTTACCTACATCAAAGACTGAGTAAAACTAAATAATTTTCACTAGAAACGGGATATTTACCATGATTTTTGAGTTTTATATGTTCCCGATATTTCGGCACAGTTGCATGCGCCATGATCACGGGAGAACTGACTAAAGTCTTTGCGAGTAGATGTTATTGGCAGATATATCGATCTACCCTCTTTCTCACTCTTTTATTACGAACGATACCACTACCAAAAAAACTGAGTAAAACTAGTTACTACGCCAGACAGCACTGAGAAAAATGCTTCTCGGCTTGAGTTCAATTTCCAACCATTTGCCTTCAATTTCCGTAGCTAAGCCCTCGAGGCTCAAATCCTGAACTCGTACGAGAACAGCTTTCATTTGCATTCTTTCAACTATTGAAAACACCTATTAACTACGCATAAGCCGAGCAATTCTCAACCTTAATACAACGGATCAAATCTCAAACTGACGGGAGATGTTTTTAAGTAAGCTAACTTTAATTTTCAGTGCCCACATCCCAATTACGAAGTGGGAGAGATTTGCTTCTTTTGCTGGATAATGAATGAAACAGATCTATTAAAAACTTTCAGGATTGCATGTTTGCAGTAAAATGTAGCAGTGACTATGATACAGACGGCAAAACTTATTTATTGAACTTGGAATGACTGTACAAGCAGATGGGGCCACCTGGTGCTAAGCAGTACCCTCTGCCTAAGAACAGTGCATTATCTAGAGTAGTTCCTGATTGATCCCTTGTCTATGATCCTGTGAACTTTGATCGTCCTGTTAGACCCCTAAACACTTTTAGTCAACTTTCAAATTCCTGATAGATCCCTTGTAATTTTCTTTTGTGAAGTACAGTCTGCTTAAAAATAATAAATCTCTATAGGTATTCATAGATCAAGTCCACCTTGGACGCACCCTATGTGGCATTGCACTACGCCCACCACCCTGAGACAGAAAGATTTAAAGTCTCATGTGCCTGTAATTTCACCGGCACACATACCCTTCAAACCGAAAAACTGCTAAAAACACATAGTCAGTTAAAAATAGAAAAGTTTTCTGTCACTAAAATGTGTATTATGGAAACATTCAATTTTCTGATCTGGGCATAGCGTTTTTTGTTATTATAAGCTTTATTGCTGAATTAAGTACCAGATAATTGTGGGATTCAATGTAATCTACCCTTTAAGGGCGTGCAATGTTTCTTATTTTATTTACAATAGTTACAAAAAGCTATTCAAATTTCCACAACTTAGGTATTTTTTTCCAGTATAACAAAATGTTACCCATTCTCACATGTCCTCCCCATGCCTCGCCAGTCGCCACACAATGAGGATAGAAAATTAAACGACCTACCTAGCTCTGTTTAATTTTGCTTCGACTCGAACCATTCAGTCCTGTTTCTACCGTACTAACTGTTCAGTAATCAGGGGTATAACTGAGACATGTTCACTGAAACATTCCAGTTGTTGAGTTATTTTATGAAAGAAGCATTATGTTTCACCGTTTTGTTCTAATGCCAGAAACGGAGCATTGAGAAACAGAAAAACATAACATGATCTACACACTGAACCTCTTAAGGTTAGGGCATAGATCACTCCGGTACAGAGGCTGATGGTAGATGGCAGATGGCAGAGCGATGGTAGCCTAACGGTTCAATAGTACAACTCAGAATAAAACGATACCGGGTTCGATCCTAGGCTCCGCACCAATGACTTTTCTAAGTTATGTGTGGATTTCCATCGCTCTGTGCTTCGGAGGGCACGTTAAGCTGTCGGTCCCGGCTGTTATTGATTAATAGCAGTCGATAAGCCATGTCAGAGGCCCTCGGGCGGCTTGACAAACTCTGACACCAGAGGCCAGCACTACCTCATACGAAACGACGAGAGGCTAAGGTTTAATAACTGATATTAGTGACTTATTAGTACTTGAATCATTGAAAGAAAGAATATATTTACATCGTTCGAGTAGTATAGTAGGTATACATTTAATAAGTTTTTTTGTGAAAATATATTTTTCAATACAAGCTTTTATAAAATTAGTGATCGTAACCGTGTGCTGATCAAAATGAGCCTAAACACGGCCAGTCTACTATTTACTATTATCCATCGAGGAGTTCCGTTGTCCACCTTCCGTCTCCATCATCAGATCAGCTCGCTGTCACCATTGTATTGTCATCAGAACTTGACAGGTATGCCAAATTTCAGCTCAATCGGTTGAGGATAACTGCTTTAAAATTCAGTTGCAAGATTCCACCTGGACAAGCATACATTGCAAGTTAAAAACATGTAAAATACACACAAAAGGCCAAGATTGACGAGTTTCTAGTTCGGATCGGTTGCCATCGTACCTTCGAATTTGAGGTTCTAGGAATGGTCGGTTTCTTTGCGACGTTTTCCTTTACCGTTTTAATCACATAAATTTGTGGAGGGAAAATCCCATTTGTGCCCGCCCGTTACGGAGATTCGAATGTATGAACTCAGGATCAAATGGCAGAGTGCCTCACGTTTCGTTACAAACGCTCTAAAATTATACACTACCCTTTAAAATCTACAGCTATATAAGAGCTTAACCTGACTGACTGGACTGACTGACTGACTGATTGATTCATCATCGCCGAGCCAAAACCGCTGGACGTAGAGACTTGAAACTTGCAGGGACTAATTTTTTTTAGGGCGTAGGGACGCACTTAGAAAGGAATTTTAAAAACTCGTCCTCTAAGGGGTCCAAAAAGGGCTTTAAAAGTAAAAATAAAGAGCTTTGTACCTCGGAAACCGTTAGTAGACACTTGAAATTTTAAATAAAGACTCTTCAAATAAAAAAAACGCTTCCAAAATAAAGTAATCAGAGGAATAGTAAACGCACCCTGGTACGTAAGAAACGAGGATCTCCACCGGGGCCTTAATACACAGTTCGTCAACAAAGTCATTCAAAAATATGCAGAAGCTCACGAACGTAGTGTATAACACTAACTATAGTGTAGTGTAAACTATATAGTGAAATGTAGTGCAAACTAGTGCTTGCTAATGAGAACACAAGAACAAAGTGTCCTACCCTTAAATAGATACAGTAAAAAAAGTGTCAATGGACACATTCTTAGGTATAATTTATGTTATAAATCTAGGTCAATGTTAAATTACTTATTAGCCTGCTTTGTGGCTAGATTGTAATGATATTGTACATTTATTATGTAAACTAAAATTATGTATTATGTTTGTATTATTATTATGTATGTTTATTACATTATTTTATATTATTATTTTTGACCTGTAACTATAATCAGTTATTAATAAAGAAACTATGAACAATGAACTAAAATAAAATAAAAAAAATGCTTGAAAATTTACTGAAAAAAGACACAGGGAGACACCCTTGGTAGTACACTTGTATAGATTAAAATATCAATTCAATTCAAAATTATTTATTCCGTCTTGATACCATTTGTTCACTGCGGAAATTCAAATTTTACAGATATAAACAGATATAAACAGATATAAACAATTTATTGATAATTTGTCAATTATACGTCACATTAGAAATACATTATTACATTATTAGATAATTTAGGAAAACACATCATTATAATAATGATTAGTAGGTACCTACCTATTATAAAATAAAAAGGTACAAAAAACAAAATAAAATATTTATACTAATTACTGTATCAGACCTCATTGTGTTCTCGGAATTCGTCAAAACTGTAGAACACCTTTTCAACGAGCCAGTTTTTTAGCTTTAGTTTAAAATTCGATAAGCTTGGTGCGTCCTTGACCTTGCCAGGCAGTGCATTGTATACAGCCGGGCCCATCACGTGCGACAGCGTGCCCGACCGGGCCAGCCTCCGCGGCGTCACCGCCAGCCTGCCGGCCGCGACAGCGCGCGTATTGTAGCTGTGAATATCCGACTGTTTCGGGAATGAATCCAGGTTTTGGTGGACATATACCGCCACTTGGAATATTACGAGTGACGGGAACGTGATGATCCTAAGTTTTTTGAAAAGAGGTCTTGCGCTAGTTCTACGCGACGTCACACGTGCAATTGCCCGTATAGCCCGTTTTTGCATTCGGAAAACACGCTCCCTTTCGGCAGCGCGCCCCCATAGCTCGGCGCCATATTGGAGCAACGAGTGAACCGTCGCAAAGTAGCACATGCGCAACACCTCATCTGAAACCACGCGCGACAACCTACTCAGTGCATAGCACGCACTACCTAGTCTGGCGCACAGCTTCCCGACATGAGAGCCCCACGTAAGGACACGGTCAATCTCAAATCCGAGAAATGTTGTGGATGTTACCCCTATTATTGGCAGTCCATTAACGACCACTGACAGGTCCTTCGATATGCGTCCCGAGATTGAGAAATGAATGAAGTGTGTTTTGCTGATGTTTAACACAAGACCGTTCTTTTGGAACCAGAGTGCTAGTTCGGTTGCTGCTTCATTCAAACTCCGCTCGAGCCCATCAGAAGTCCTCGCAGTCACGATCGCCGCCACGTCATCAGCGTACATGAAGATTTCGCTTCCCAGAGCGGAGATCGGCAGGTCATTAAGGAGCAGTGAAAAAAGAATATTCGACACAGAAGAACCCTGTGCGACACCCATCACGGGCGATAGGGGGTCCGACTTCGTCTCTCCTCCATCACTGACTACCACCTGAGACCTATTTCGCAGGAGATCAGTCAGAAGCATATGCGCTGGTCCGTTGATTCCGTAGTGACGGAGCTTCGCAGCGAGCACACCGTGATCCGCGACGTCAAATGCCTTTGACAGGTCGCAGCACAGGACGGCGACTTGCTGTCGACACTCGAATGCTTCCATCACTCGACGGATAACTTCACGTGCGAGAGACGTGGTGGAGCGAACCGCACGGTAGGCATACTGGCGCTCCGACAAAGCATCTGTCTCAGTTAGAAATTCTGTTAACCTAGTACTTATACCATTCTCAAACACCTTGGCCAGCGCTGGAATTATAGACACAGGTCTATACCCATCTATATTTTCTCGTTTACCTTTCCCCTTGAACAGTGGCGAGATCTTACTTATTTTAAACGCCGATGGGTACTCTCCAGATTCGATACAGCGATTAAACAGCGTTGCTAGACAAGGTGCGAGAGGCATCACCGCCGTGCGAAGCATCACCATTGATATATTATAAATATCTTTCGTGGGCTTGCTCGGAATTTGCTTCGTGATGATCCGAAACACCTCCATCGGTGAGAACCTACGTAGCCTCAGCGAGCGGTCAGCGAGAGGCCTGGCGCCATCTAGCGCGGCGCAAACAGCTCGCAGGGCAGCGCGTGGGGCGCCGCATGCCGCCGCCGCGCCCACGAATCTCGCATTTATAGCATTTGCCGCTGCTTTCTTCTACATATTCAACATATGATGTAACGTACGGTATTATATTCAAGGACAAAAGATAATTGAATTAAAATTCAAACACATACGTATAGTATGATTACAGACTAAATTCATCAACTAGAGCTTCATACTAAAAAGTTTATAATATTAACACTAAAATCCTTAAAATTAAAAATGTCTTATGCCAAAGGCATTTTTTTTTAAATTCAAACACATACGTATAGTATGATTACAGACTAAAGTCATCAGCTAGAGCTTCATACTAAAAAGTTTATAATATTAACACTAAAATCCTTAAAATCCTTAAAATTCTTATGCCAAAGGCAATTTATTGAAAAGCTGTATGATTTTATGCATATAAGCTATGGTATTCTTTAGATACACGCCTTTTTCCCCGAAGGGGAGTAGGCAGAGCCTCAATGGGCCTCTTTTCACAGTGGGTTGCACCATCGTGGAATATAGTCGTGACAAGTGGCGAAATCATCGCCGCCATTGCTTCCCATGACTGACTCGGTTAACACTTTCTTCCAGTAATAACACATTCCATAAGCTAGCAGCCAGGACAAATCTTATACCAACGAATTTTATTAACAAGTCCAACAAGTTCCACAAAAACAAACAATGTGAACAGGCCAACTTAATCCTAGGAAGCATTCTCTACCAGCTAACCTTTAAATATAGTCCAAGGTTCAAAAATATATTTCAACGGAATCTACTGTTCCATAAATTTAAGAGGCTAAGTATGTACTTTGCTGTCTTAGCAAAGGTCAGTTATTAAAATATGAACTTTGCCTTGGCACCCCACTTTGTGCTTTGTAGAATATTTCAGATAAAGTTTTACATAATCCAAGGTCTTAGGTCTGCTTAACCCTAAAACTGTAAACACGATCCTGGGAAGCAGAATGAATTCTTTGAATTGATTCTCAGCTAAACCTTGCTGTGATGTCTAGGCTAGCACACGACTTAATGTGTGCCAGCTTTTGCGTTCTTTTAACATTGATAGACCTTAGTTTGACCGTCGTTGACCTATTGGTAAGTGACGATGCGGCCGACGATGGAGCACGAAGGGCTAGAAGGCACCTATTCTGTTGCCTTAATTAGAGACCCATATTCTATAGGCCCGTCCTAGGTGGACGTGACCTGTGAGGTTATGCATTGTTAGGTAGAGGTTACCGATTAACACCAACTGAGCCATATGCGTGTATCGTCTTTCATACAAATAACAATAGTCCAACTTCGAAGCTAGGAATTTTCCCCAATACAAGATTTTGCAATCACTGGTCTTCTTCATCAGTTCCACTTCACCAAATGGCACTTTCTGAATGCACATATTTGACTTGTTGCTGAAAATACCGAAATCGCTATACGTGTGTGACAGATTACTGAAAGTAATATATTTATATGTTCAAAGTACATACTTTACACAACGTTTCTTTTGGTTGTATCGTTATGTCATTGTCAAATCAATATCTTGTCAGCCATAGGGTGTGTTTTAGAACGAAGAGAATTGTACATGTTTCCGAACGAAATGCCTTGTACCTATAATTTACGTTGTATTTAGCTTAGCAATTAGAAATAAAGCTTATTTAGCGTTACATTATAAGCAGTATATTATTATATGATAAATAATAGCTTGTCAAACAGTTAAACACCTTATTTTGCAATTTTGAGTTGGATAGTTGCATAATGGAGTGTTGCTAGACTTGGAAGTACACAACTTTCTGTTTTGTTTACGTGTTGTTATGTACTGTTTTATGATAAGAATGAGATTGATTGATAACAAAATTTGTATAATTCATCAAGTAAGTTTTAAAAAGGATCTGTAAAACTAGATTTTGTTATAATAACCAATGTACAAATATACTTTACCGATCTCTGTGATTGGTCGATCCCATTTTAATGAATATTGGCCTAAATAACACAATTTAGTAATATTAAAGGGTTCTAACAATCGCTAAGTATATTTCAAAAGAGTTTTATCTCATGGTTTATGCCATGGTTATTTCTGTTCTGCGAATATATTTGGGCTAAATATTTCCTGTGCTGTGATTGGTCAAGGATGACTTGACCATTTATGTTTTTGTGAAGGTATATAAGTTGATGACGATGTTCTGTAAGGACAGTGAGGATCAAGGTTGGTTATGTTCCCTGTATTGCACTTTGGATGTGTCAAAGTCAATGTGTCAAAGTTTCGGTTTTTGGCCGCTGCAGACTATGGATTCTTGTACGTTGGACCACGTTGACCCATGGTGGCGCTAGCAGTCTCTTTTAACTGATTTTAACCTCATTTCTCCAAACTACATGGTGGGTGCTACTATCACGGATTCGAGAAAAACGCCATTTTGTTTTTATTTGTGAAATGGTGATTTGTTGTGTGATAAAATTACGTTAAAATATTAGCAAATATAAACAAGTCTCCTGTTTTATCTGTATTAAATTAAGTGAAAAAATACACAAAATAAAAAACAGTTGAGCTGAAAGTGCTAAAACAATATAATTAGTGAAGTCCAAAATACAAAAAACCGACCGTGGAAAACTTTATGCTGATGTGAGATGTGGCTCTCATGCAAAAACTACAATTTAAACCGGGCTCTCATGACATGATCGTCTAACCCGCAGTGCCAGTTTAGCCAGCCAGGCTTTACAGTATACTGCGAGAGCCCGGTGACTTGTTCACATACAGGAATATTACCCTCTAATACCAAGGTACTGTAACATGTGTTTTTTCCCTAAGTACATACCTACTTACCACTTGAAAGGCAGGAAAACGTAGAACTCGCACTAAAATACCCTGACCTGTTCGTCTGCTTGAATATTCGCGCCACGATATTTGTATTTTCCTTTCATCGAGATATCAACGGAATCCACAACGGACGGGGGCTCGCTCATCGCGCCTTAGAATCGAGCACTCCGGTACGGAGGCCGCACTGCTCTAATCGCATAGGAAGGAATAATAAGGAATACGGAATCTATGGAATCCGAATCAATGCGTGCGCGCTTCTCGTAGATCGAGAATCAGCACCACAGCACACGGCGTCGCCAACCTACGAGTGTTTGATTGAAAAAAAAAACGGACGACAAGACAGGAGTACACAGACAGACAGACAGACAGATTGATTGACGTGACGGATGCTGAAAGATCTTTCGTAAAGGTGGTTGGTTTATGAAAATATGAAATTAACTTTTTATCTATCGTTATAGGTACACGGATGGATTCCCAGAGTTCTGCCTGCCTACATATCTTGAAAGCGAGTAAATAGTTTCCCCGTTGAGGAGACTGCACGAATACATAGGTAGTATAGGTCACCGGCCTCTATGTAAGTACCTAGCTATTTTGTGAATCAATTTTGCCCATTGATAAGCGATAGAAAAACTTTAGGACCCGACTCAATACTATCCGGGGTTGTCATTTGGACGGTCTTTTTTCCTCAGTGCCCCCTTTATCTACACCCCATCCGAATCTTCCGAAGACGGCGAGTCTGTTGTCTGGCGGTACAAACCGTATATTTACATTCAGGCCAAGCTTTACCTACATTCACTTCGGCTAGGATATTTATCTAGCTTGTTTCTCGCCAGGTAAACAGCTGGCACTTCTAGGTGTTAATTTGTGAATAAACTTAACCTCGACTATTTTAGGTACAATTATTTTGATTGTTTTATCTTGTGGAAACCTCTAGGATGGGGACGGAAGAGGGTTGCAGTACCTAATAATGTTTAATATTGTATTACCCTATAAGAGCCCACAGTCTACACAGCAGTCAGCAGCAGTCTAGCAGTCAGTCTAAGATATACACGCATCAGCTCCGAGAGCTGCCTGTGTATTATAAATAAATAATAATAATAGTCTCTTTATGCATGCATTTCATCAACCACCGGCAAAAATCATCATTACCCTTAAAATATTATTGGTACCTACTGAAATGGCATGCCCATAGCCACTTCAACATACTAATTCTGAGAGCTATGTTAGTTGTTTTCAATGAATTTTTGGTTCTAGTACATGCTAGCTTCTTCTTTTCTTCGATTGTGATCTAGAGATCAAGCTATCTTTTATGAAGTATAGCTTAAATCTATCCTACCATAAACCTAGAAATTACCTAAATCTGTTTAAAATCTAGCATTGGCTTTCGAGACCACGCATTGGAGAATATGTCTCCGAGCAGATGTACTGGGCTGTTGATGAGTTTACTGGATGCAATCGGGCTTAAGATGGACTTCGGTAACTTTTCTATCATCATTATCTTAAGCCTCTTTATGTTCCACTACGCTTTGGCAAATCTTTGTGTGATCTGCAAATAATGTATTTGTGGCCTGGGTGTTATAGTACCATGGTACTCGTAGTTCCGTATACCCACGACAGGGAATCCTAGTGTGTGATCATGACTATGTATGTGACTGTTGGGTGTTATGTTATGGTACCACTCTGATCCAATACGGAGTGAATGTGTTTCCATCTACTGCTGAATATAGATAGAAAGAACCGCCCCATAGAAAGCCCATATCTTTATAATGTCATTGTTTGATCAATAGGGTCCTACCTCTTACATGCGTTGTCCGATTCTGTGGTATCTGAGACGAGAATATATGGCGTAGCTTCCCAAAGGCTGCCCATCTGAGTTGGTTTCGTCTGCTGACCTCTGATGAAGTTGGACCTACCTACCTAATTGAATCGCTTGACACAAATAGACATAACTGCTGGTCAACAACTTTTATGATATTGTCCCGATATATGATTATTGTTTTATTATATTATATTCCCTATGCGGCATTCACTGCGCCCGCCACCCTGAGATAAAGATGAAAAGCTTCATGAATTTTAAAGTACTAATATTCTAATATGATTTATAAAAAAAAAAACTGAATAAATGAAATGAAATGTGCCATTAATTTCACCCGCAACCATAACCTTTAAACTGGAACACAGCAATGCGAGCACTACTGCTTTGCGCCAGAAATAGGTATGGTGGTACTTTCCCAGACAAAATCTTTTACAAAAAAGTGGCCAAGTGCGAGTCGGACTCGCCCATGAAGAGTTCCGTAGCTGCAAGTAACATAATATAAAAGTTCTTGGATGGATTACGAATAATGACGTATTAAAAAAAAACTACTTGCTAGATCTCGTTCAAACCAATTTTGAGTTAAAGTTTACATGGTAATGTACATCATATTTTTTTTTTAGTTTTATCATTCTCTTATTTTAGAAGTTATGGGGGGGGGGGACACACTTTTTTACCACTTTGGAAGTGTCTCTCTCGCAAACTATTGAGTTTAGAAAAAAATGACATAAGATACCTCAAAATCATTTTTGAAGACCTATCCATAGATTCCCCACACGTATAGGTTTAATGAAAATCAAAAAAAATTGAGTTTCAGTTCTATGTATGGGGAACCCCAAAAATAATTGTTTTTTTTTTCAATTTTTGTGTATAAATCTTAATGCGGTTCACAGAATACATCTACCTACCAAGTTTCAACAGTATAGCTCTTATAGTTTCTGAAAAAAAAGGCTGTGACATACACGGACAGACAGACAGACATGACGAATCTATAAGGGTTCCTTGTCTTTGACTACGGAACCCTAAAAAGCTCTACTAGTAATTCCCAATAGTTATGAGTTCTGGGAGCTATATGGCCTGCCCATTGCCACCTCAACATGTTAATTCTGAGAGCTATGCCAGTGATCTTCGTCCTTCTTCGGATCGCCTAATTTCGGGTTCTATCATGTACGGAAAATCCGAGCATAGCAGAGTTAGCGACCAGTCAGACAATCAAGTTATTATTGAAAGAGCGAACCGAGTTCTTTGAACGAACTTTGATGTATCCGTTTTTGATTGCATGAATATTCATTTTTGGAGCTCATGAGTTTAAGTACTGTATTTTTATGTTTTTAAAAATAATGGAAAATGTATTTCAATTTAGTTTAATAATAGTTTATTAATATTAATATTTTGGAAAACTTGGAACATTTCAAGAATTTTCTCATTAAAAATGAGCAAAATTCTTGAAATGTTCCGTACCCAAATGGTCCACACGGAGCCCCATTGAGTAAGTCTCGCTCATCTGTCCGTCTGTCTGTCTGTCACTCTCTCTGCCACAAGCTAAATTCAATGTAGTCTTAATATTTGCACAGCGCGACAGTTTAATAACTCAACTTATACTATTTCTAACTTATACATTTGGTACGGAACCCTGTGCGCAAGGTCTGACGCGCACTTGGCTGGTTATTGTAGATTGACTTGTTGTTGAAAAGATTTTCATCAATAAAATCAAATAACTGTGTGTGTGTCTGTGTTTATGTAGACCCGTAGCTTTTAAACAGTTGAACTTTAATGTGATGGGTGATTTGAATGGGTTTTTTTATTTGAAAACATGTTTTCTAGTGAAAACAAGTTTTCAAGTTTGAGCTCAAACTTCAAATTAAGATGACAAGACATGTCTTCCTAAAGCAGACTCCAGGGTCCGATGATGACCAGCATAGGATGAACAGGATCTTAGGGTGCTACTGAAGCTGAATCTTCAAGTTTGAGCTCAAACTTCAAATTAAGATGACAAGACATGTCTTCCTAAAGCAGACTCCAGGGTCCGATGATGACCAGCATAGGATGAACAGGATCTTAGGGTGCTACTGAAGCTGAATCTTCAAGTTTGAGCTCAAACTTCAAATTAAGATGACAAGACATGTCTTCCTAAAGCAGACTCCAGGGTCCGATGATGACCAGCATAGGATGAACAGGATCTTAGGGTGCTACTGAAGCTGAATCTTCAAGTTTGAGCTCAAACTTCAAATTAAGATGACAAGACATGTCTTCCTAAAGCAGACTCCAGGGTCCGATGATGACCAGCATAGGATGAACAGGATCTTAGGGTGCTACTGAAGCTGAATCTTCAAGTTTGAGCTCAAACTTCAAATTAAGATGACAAGACATGTCTTCCTAAAGCAGACTCCAGGGTCCGATGATGACCAGCATAGGATGAACAGGATCTTAGGGTGCTACTGAAGCTGAATCTTCAAGTTT
The DNA here is from genome assembly GCA_932527175.1 of Operophtera brumata. Lineage (NCBI taxonomy): Eukaryota > Metazoa > Arthropoda > Insecta > Lepidoptera > Geometridae > Operophtera > Operophtera brumata. Next base: position 21,128,197 of record OW052234.1, read on the forward strand.
GAGCTCAAACTTCAAATTAAGATGACAAGACATGTCTTCCTAAAGCAGACTCCAGGGTCCGATGATGACCAGCATAGGATGAACAGGATCTTAGGGTGCTACTGAAGCTGAATCTTCAAGTTTGAGCTCAAACTTCAAATTAAGATGACAAGACATGTCTTCCTAAAGCAGACTCCAGGGTCCGATGATGACCAGCATAGGATGAACAGGATCTTAGGGTGCTACTGAAGCTGAATCTTCAAGTTTGAGCTCAAACTTCAAATTAAGATGACAAGACATGTCTTCCTAAAGCAGACTCCAGGGTCCGATGATGACCAGCATAGGATGAACAGGATCTTAGGGACTGAAGTTGAATCTTCAAGTTTGAACTCAAACTTCAAATTAAAAAACATCATAAACAAATTAAAAATGACAAACTTTTTTCTTATATTCAAGTTAACACTTATCTTCTCGAAATACATAACTATATTTTTCTTTCAATAAAGCAAAACTTGCATTTATAATCTTGCTAGCTAGGTCTCATCTCTGGTAAAACGCGGTTTTCCGACTTTTCATGCATTTCGAAACACCTAGGTATGCTAGGTCCCCCAGGTACTTTATGTATATGTGACAAACATGTAAAAGAATGGATCAGTATATAAAATTTATATTCTTATCGTATTTTTTTTATGAATTTCACTATCCGGATTTAGCGGACGTCATTATCCGGATTTGAAAATTGGCGGATATCCGGATTGCAAGCCCTAGTCCTAGGTGGACGTTCGTGACATATGTGGCATTGTTACAGGCAGAGGTTACTGCTTAATATATCAGGTGGGCCAATCGCTTGCTCTGTCATTCACGTAGTTAAAAAAAAACCTCTGTCTCCTCTCGTGAATGCCGCAAAAGCCGACTAAGGGATTACACTAAGGGATGGCCAGAAGCATCCACCTGAGTGCTCAAAACATACTGCGATCACCAATCGGCTGCCAAGCGTGGTAATTATGGCAAATGCCCCCATTGCATTATATGAAGGGAGTCGTCCAGCAGTGAACGTCTATAAGCTGCCGATGAATGAAACCTTATTTGAATTGCTGGCCTATATTTCCTTAGTCCTGAGTCATAGCACGATCTTAATTGTTTTAAGATTCGAAGCAAAACGCGCTCTTTCCCAACAATGGTCAGGCGAGTCGCTGACTTGCTGCTGGAGCAACGGCCGCCTGGACTCGCGCGATGGCAACTCGGGCCGCGTGCTGCGGAGACTGCAGATGCGATCCAACGCAGCAGCTATGTTACTGGCGGACTACAGGTCTATTGGAGCACCGGATTTGGTTTGCGTCTCCGATCGGGGTGAAGGTAGAGATATTTTGTTGAAAGCCCTTTAGTTACTTATACCATTTTAGCAATAGTTGGTAGTTCGCAAGTAAATTAATTCGAATCATAGACAAAATTAACTAGGTACAAAACAAGTAATTAACTTTGTAAAAATTAAAAATCCCCCAACGCAATGAAACGGCTAAACCGATTTTGATCAAACAAAGCTAAGAACACTCCTGACAAATAAATAAATAAATAAATAAATAATGCTGGACAGTTCACACAACATTATCTAGCCCCAAGCTAAGCAAAGCTTGTGTTATGGGTACTAGATATCTGATATACTTAATACAATATAATTTACATAGATAGATATTTATTATTATACATAGAAAATACCCAGAACACCCTGAACAAATATCTGCGATCGCACAAATATTTGTTCCGAGGCGGGAATCGAACCCGCAACCTCCTGCGTCGCAGGCGAACCTTAGCCAGCCGCGCCACAGAGGTCGTCACCTATACCTACACCTTTCAAAAAAAAAAAAAAACGGTTCACCCGTGCGGGAGCTATTACGATGGGACAGACAGACACACACACAGACACGTCAAACTTATAACACCCCTTCGTTTTTCGTCGGGGGTTAAAAAACACTTCTCAGACAACTGAAATCACGGGACTGATGAAGTCCCAACACGTTTTGATACATTTAGTAGGTACCTATTTTATTGATTTGAAAGCATGTTTTCTAGCGGTGGTTCGTAGACATGTTTTATCAAAATCGGTTCAGCCATTTCATTGCGTTGGGGGTGTTTGTAATTATTACAAAATTAACTATTCAAAACAAGCTTTGGGTAAACTATAGATAATTAATATAGGATATCACCTTAGAGAGTTGAAAAAAGGGACCTCACCTACATAGAAATAAAAACCGGCCAAGTGCGAGTCGGGCTCGCGCAAGAAGGGTTCCGTACCATTATCTTTAAAAACGGCAAAAAAACACGTTTGTTGTATGGGAGCCCTCTTAAATATTTATTTTATTTTTAACCCCCGACGCAAAAACTACTGTGTTTGTAGGTTTGACGTGTCTGCGTGTGTGTCTGTCTGTGCCATCGTAGCTCCCGAACGGATGTACCGTTTTTTTTTTGTTTGAAAGGTGAATTTGTCGGGAGTTTTCTAAGCTATGTTTGATCAAAATCGGTTTAGCCGTTCCATTGCGTTTTTTTTAAATGTTTACTGAATGAATCAATACAAGCTTTGGGTAAACTATGAGACACCACCGTAGAGAGTAGGGAATAGGGAGGAAAGGAAGACCCTCCCATATATTTAAAAAAACTAGGAAATATAAAGTTTTCGAGGAACTAATAAAGTAAGTTAAGGTTAAGTATGGAAACCTGCACAGAGCAGCATTTTTTTTAACTATACTGCACGCCAATATACATTTGCCTATATAATATCGGAGTCTCATACTCAAAAATAAGTGCTAGTCCGACATGGATTTAAAACACTAGAGAACTGTGATCATCACGTGAGCTGCGAGTGAGCTGTATTTATATCTGTTTGTTAATGCAGTTAAAGCTATTTAAGAAAGGTGGTATGAGAAAAAGAGTTGGTAGCTTAGTTAAAGTTACTGTTTTAACGTTACCTGGCACCTAAGCATTAAACACTTGTAATCTGTGAGTGAAATGGACGGAGCCCAGGTAAAGTCGGTTCCTAGGTAGGTAGACATCATCATAGGGAATTGTTGATCTGTAATAAATAAAGATTACATCTCTTGTGATAGTTAAATAATACTGTGAAATAAAATCAAAACAGCTGAGCACTTTTAGCTTAACAGTCCAAGAAAAGGATGCGTCTCCAGCCGGGCATTTCCTTTTGGTATTTTTTAGGGTTCCGTACCCAAAGGGTAAAACGGGATCCTATTACTAAGACTCCGCTGTCTGTCCGTCGGTCACCAGGCTATGAACCGTTACCACACAACCACAACACAACCGCTAGTTACACAGTTGTAACTATCATTAATTATGGCTCCCATACAACAAACGTAATTTTTTTGCAGTTTTTATAGATAGTAATAGATAGATAGTAATCAGTATTTATTAAACATCTTTATTCAGTCTTGTTTGTAAGTCGAAGCAAGGTCTTGTTTGTAAGTTGGTATGTATTATGTTTGTCCGATGATAACTTTATAAAATTTGGTTGGTCGAACCGCACTGAATCTCTAAGGTGATAAATTATTTATTTGTGAGACATCCGATTCTTCTTCAGACACCTTCTGCAGACTGTCCCACTATTGTAGAGGTGTTTGTTCGGGAGACATGCCTGCGATGCGCCTCTCCGACGTGTACAACGGATGGCACGGTCAACATCATGATCTAAAAAATAAATTAAATATATAAAGAATAAAAATCTTTAACCATCTCGTCCCTCTCCTCGAACCAAAGATATTATAAAAGTTGCAGGAAGTCTAGATGCGAGATTGTTCATAGTGGTATTCTACGGGGGAGGCCTATGTCTAGCAGTGGACTTCTACTCTATTCATAATAGGCTGGTGATGATGATGATTATGTCACTTATAGGATTAACAACTAAAGACGCGAGGTTATCCGATTGTTAATTTTTAATGATTTGTAATTGTATTGTTTTTTTAGAAACAACTTAGCTGCAAAAATTAAAATTGTAAGTAGATATTTTAAAACTATATGCCGAAAAGAGTGTCGATAAAGGGGCACTGAAGAAAAAAGACTTACTGGAGAGAATAGAGTAGGTACTCCTCGCCTGCATGTATCCGGAGTTTTAGTGTCACCTTTCCCAAACAGAATTGAGCCCGTTGGACAACTATGTCCAGACTTTTTTGATCTCCAGATTGCCAAGGGGTCCACTTTTACAAGGTGCTATTCAGCGGGATTGCGCTGGTGTGTTCGTTCAACGATTTTATAATTGCCTTACCGGTGCCATGGCTGTCTGAAAAATGTTAAGTTGGAATCATAACAACGAATTAACACAACTTGGGTCTATAGGTAATAACATTTCACTTCAATGTGGTTACTTACTTTCCTTGCAAACTATTCCAAACTCTAATTATTTGATAATTCGTATATTTGCTGAAAAGTAAACAAACAACAGTTTACGATACGCAACGCACAAGCAGTGCTGCCACCTCTCTAAGGCCAAACAGCGCTAAAAGTGCTTGAATTCTTGAAAATTGCGCTAGATTCCGCTAGATTGCATAAACATAAAATAGTGGTAGAATCCGCTAGCTTGCATGAACAAACAAAGGCATAGTAGTAAAATTTTATTTATTTCAATACAAATATAAAATGGTCTTAATATTATATAAATAAATATAAATAATGCTGGACAAGTTCACACAACATTATCTAGCACCAAGCTAAGCCAGAGCTTGTATTATGGGTACTAGATAACTGATATACTTAATATAATACATTACATAGATACGATATTTTTTTATTCTACATAGAAAACACCCAGAACACCCTGAACAAATATCTGCAGAACGTACAAATATTTGTTTCGAGGCGGGAATCGAACCCGCAACCTTCTGCGTCGCAGGCGAGCCATCGCTAGCCGCGCCGCAGACGTCGTCAATAATAAGTATAATGACCCTACCCTAAACCTAAGGTACGGAACGGAAGCTAAACGAATTGCGGAGTGGTGTTGCTGCTTACTTCCTACTTTTTGCCGAGATTGCGACGTGATTACTGCTAAGTTTGGTCTGTCATAAAAAAGCGCTATATTTTCCGCTTTTATACTAAAATTTAAGCGCTAAGTGTCCCAGAATTAAAAAGCGCTATATTTTACGCTTTTATACTAAAATTTAAGCGCTAATTGTCCCAGAAAAGCGCTAGATCTAACTCCGGAAGCGCTAAGGTGGCATCACTGTGCACAAAGCACAGAGTAACCTTTTTTTTTTTTTGGCTTTGGAACTATATCCTTTTACCTTGTCCTGATTATGCTAAAAATTTGACAAAATATTTTAACACCACTTTTTAGATGTTAGATAATTTTAGTTTTTCATTACTGTTAATGATGTAAGTGGTGTCGATTCTGTGCAGCATTCTCTAATTTTAAACCGCGTTAAAGTTGTCGCGCGCCCTTTCTAATAGACTGAAATAAAAGAGACCGCGATAATTTTAATGCGGTTTAAAATTAGAGAATGCTGCACTGAATCGACACCAATGTTTACTTTAGTTTGTTTGACTTATTTGGTTAATTAATATTTCATAGTGTCTCCACCGTGTTGAGCACATACTTGTTTAGAGATCCAAATGTATCTTTATTGATTAAAAAGTCTTGTAGGCGACGGGGAATGTCTGGATTTATGTCCAGTATTTCTGCTGTCGTCAGGAGTCTTTGCAGTGACAAATATTGACAATCCAAGATTGAAGATCTGCATTCAGAGTAAACATATGTTTGTTTATATCTTAGAAAAAAAAATAGAGTCGTGTTATACGGTTGATTAAAAATGGTTTGTACGTTTATACACGGTTCATAGTATAATCGTACTTTGTAAATTAGTCGGATTATCCATAACTTTTAAAACTTCTGACTTTGACTTTCAATGCACAGCCTGGGAATTCACAACCATGGAAAACGTAGCCAGGATTGCACAGCCCGGTAATTCATGTACAAATGGACACAGAATCCATGGTTGTGTATTAGCCGGATTGTAGGTAGCTCGCGATGTCATCCCTAATTGTCACTTCACCCACTCGACCTTCACTACGCTACAGAAGTCGCCGGCTCGCTTCATTCACCACCTCCTACTTCGCTCCACTTGGCGTCGCAGGCTTGCTTCACTCAGGACCTCTCACGCGAGCTACATTTTTATATGTACTCTAGGTGCGTGCCGCACAAGACCAGCAAGGCCATTTTGAAACGTTCGAAAAGTCTTCCGATCGGATTCGTTAGTTTTTGTCGGAAGAAGTACCGACACCAAATAGGTCTCGGAATGTTTTGAGCTAAAGTTTCGTATTCTAATGTCAAAGTTTTCGGTATCGGATATTTTAGAATCGCGTCTATCGGAATCTCCGTCGGTAACTTCCAAATCCGCTGTCGGAATGATTTTCGAAACGTTTTAAATTAGCCCTGCCGGTGTATTGGGGTGCTCTGTTTCGGATATACACAACATTTGACAATGACATCCATCATGCTACGCTTTCTATTGTGTCATCTTATAAAAGCTCGTCTGAAGTTTAATTCAAGCCAGTGTGTGTAAACGAAGCATAGGTTATGTATGACGTATCCTTGGCATCCAATTCCCAGGTTGCATATTCCACGGCTGTGAATTATGGGCACGTGTTGGGAATCACACTATATAATATTATAAAGGCGAAAGTTTGTGCGTGTGTGTGTGTGTGTGTGTGTGTAGTGTGTTTGTTACTTCTTCACGCTGAAATGGCTGGACGGATTTGCATAAAATTTGGAATGGAGATAACTGGACTCAAGGAATAACACATAGGCACATTTTTTATCCCACGGGATCGACACTTACGCGGGTGAAACCGCGGGGCGCTGCTAGTGTACTATATTTTTGTTGTATAACCATGGAAAACGCAACCAAATAATGTAAAACCCGGCAATTGGAAGCCAATTGGATGTACGTAGGAAGTTTTCCAAGGGTGTATGTACAATAATAAGCACAACCCGATAAAACACAACCCTGGAATTGTCAACCATAGATGTTCCAAGCAACCAATTCCAAGGGTGTGCATTCCTTGGTTGAATTTTCCATGGTTGTGAAATAACAGCACCCGAACATCTGCTTGTTCCGTCTTTCAAGAAGTTAAAAAAACCATGCTGCGAGTGAAGGCAGCTAACACTTCTAGGTCTCGGGATATTGCCCAGATGCCTTTCTGGTGGTCCATCTGTGGCTTTAGTGTAGCACAGAACTTCTCGGGGCACGTTATGCCAGGATCGTCGGATGTCAAGCGGTCGCGTGTGCAATGGTGCTTAGTAATAATAGTGCCGACTACGATTTTTCAATGTCATCGTATGGACATTCTATACATATAGGTCCCTCGACAAGGGAGAGGGTCTAATTGTTTATATGTTTTGTGTATCGGTGTATAGATAGCCGGAAGTCAAAAATATTGAAATCATTGGAAATCACATTTTACCAAAAGCACATTTTAGTGTGTCAGATTCTGTACCTAACTTGAAAATATTTCACAGTTATAAACATGCGTTCCATATTATGCAGTATTGTAAAAAAAAAATAGCTAGGTATTTCTATTAACTAGTGAGCCTAAAATATTTAAAAAATACAGAATATAGGGCTTTACCCTTAGCTTACAGGAAAACCTAACCAAAAATCCTGTCTTTAAATTTCTACAGGAAATAGCGGTTTCTATGGTAGTTTACTTACACGGAACCCTCATCACGCGAGTATGACTCGCACTTGTCCGTTTTTACATTTGAAGGTGAATGCAGTTAATAATTATTTATCAATCTATCTGTGTCTCATTGTAATCTATTAATTCCAGGTCTATGTTAACCAATCAATGAGAGGTCCCTTCCCGGCCACTGTAGAGGACCTGCAATGCTTATGGGACATGGTGTGCCTTCAAAGTACACAACGTGTACAAGTTGTATGAACAAACCGCAGAGTTAAAGCCATTGGCAGGTGGTAAGGATATGTCCGTGTTATGTTCGGCTTTAAGAATAGAATAGACCTCTCTGTCTCCTCACTTGGATGTCGTTAAAACCGACTAAAGGGTTACTCTAGGCCCTAGGGGATGGGCAGTAGCATCCACACACATGGATACTCGATCACAATACTGCGATCAGCAATAGTTATCACGATCATAGCTCTCTCCGTAGCCCGCTGCGCGACTGCATTTTCATGGGTATCGAAGCTATATTTTTGTAATGTAGTATCAATCAACCCGTGACTTTGCTCGCTTGTGACTGGCTAGCTTTTGTGGCATTCCAGTTCATAATTTATCTTTCTATCACAATCGGTTCAGCCGTTGTTGCGTTTCGTCATAGGGCAGCAGGCGCACGGCAAAGTAGGTGCCATGATTACTTCCTTCTCAAAATAACCAGTGGCCTTATTGACTCTTCTGATCTTTTAAACCAGATTAACCTAAGTTTTCCTTTTCGACTAACTAGATTCAACAAGCCACTATATGTTCCAATAGTTTCAACCAAATAAAAGCTGAATTCTTATTCTTGCTTTATTCTTGAATTCTTGGGCGAGCAACCAATAACTATAACAGGTCGCTTAGACTTGGATTAACTGCTACTGTTATTTTTTAAAGCAGTAAGTGAATTTATTGATATCTAGCAGCGCCCCGCGGTTTCACCCGCATAAGTCTCGATCCCGTGTGAATATTAGGATAGAAATGTGCCTAGGTATGTGTCATTCCGGGAGTCCAGTTATCTCCATTCCAAATTTCTTGCAAATCTGTCTAGCCGTTTCAGCGTGAAGAAGTTATAAATACACTACACACACACAAACTTTTGCCTTTATAATATTAGTGTGATGATGTGATTTTCACCAAATGAATGTTCACTCGGTCTGATCCCGTTGATTACCTACTCAAACAATATTCGTGAGAACCTTTTATTGGCTCTCTATTGTTATCCTACTTTAGTATAACGTTAAAGTAAGCTGTTGGTTCCCCTTAAAATAATAATTGTATACCAGAGTTTCAGTTCCACCTTAATAATGCGAAATCTGCTAAGAAGTGTAACACACTACCGTCGTTGGCGTGGCAGGCAAGTAGCTGGCGGAGATGCGAGACAAATGTTATTATGATCTGCAAATATTTGTTGCTGGTCTGGGTCCTGTGGCAGCATGGTACTCGTGTATTTTTTATATACATATATAAAAAAATACATATGACTCACTCACTGACTAATTATCAACGCACAGCTAAAGTCCGTTGTCCGTCCTAAAGTCCCAGAGACCCGAAATTTGGAGGGTATGTTCCTTTAGGAAAGTAATTACTGGAATTCAACCCTAAAGTTGAAAGTGGGGTGTTGAAGTTTGTCTGAAACACCTACACGTGGATGAAGTCGCGGGCATTCCACTAGTAACCCAACGGAACTCCTCGATGGATAATAGTAGTCTGGACGTGTTGGAATCATTTTAATAAGCTCACGGTTCTGATTTCAATAATTTCTAATATCTGATTTCGGTTGAATTTCATAAAAGGTTGTTTTGAAAAAGATATATTTCAACAAAAACTTGTATTTTCAGATTTTACGGTACGATGGCGACCTGTGGACTCTGACGCTGCTACCTGTATTTACCTGCTCTATCGTCTCATATCATACAGCTTATTTTGTGAACTACTTTACTGTTGAACTGGTTTATTTCAGATTATAATTCGCTATTACCTACAGAAAATAAACTGTTTGTGTTTGTAAAAATAACAAAATCTTATTTTCAAGTCTTTACATTAATTGTATCTCGCCAGCAAGCTGAGTTTCAGTAGCTGATGAAATGTCTCAGTTGGCATATCAGAGCTCATCTTGCTCAAAGTGAACTCAAACTGAGCTGACGTGACGCAAGATACAACACAACATGAATTATTCTGCTAGTATGAGTGAAAATATATTACCTTGTACCTACCTAAATTAAATTTTGTATTTATGTGTGTTATTTAATCGTTAATGTACAATAAAGTGTTAAACTATGTATCGAAATATTGATAACAACTAACAAATTGATAGTACCTACAGTAGTCATGAACTAACCTCTACTATGCGCTTATAACGTAAATATCTCCTAATACCTATCAAAGTACATTGGTAAAATTAATAAGAGTAATAAATAATATTATTTTAGAGGGCATAGTTGATGTATATTTTCAATTACACAGTGAATTTTTGTTTAAGTACTGTTTTTCGATATTTTCGTTCACTTTACGTTGCGAAGCGCTATTCTGCTACTTTGTAACTTACCTGAAATTAACTGTTGTCCGCCTCTTAGATTAAATGTACTATGTTGTTATTTTGTAACTTGACAATACAAGCTGTTTCTCATCTATTAAGTATATACTTACTACAATATCGTTGCATTTAATAAGAACAGTCGTAAAAAAATAAAAAAATAAACTCATTACGTAGGTACGTAACTACGTGCTTAGATTTCGTATTCGTAAAAGGGTTATTTTGCTGTAGTCTTGTTCAATAAATGACAACAGGGTGTCTATTTAGTTTGTATAATTATTCTAAGAACCTGTTGTAATTTATTGTCTGTTGCAAATGTACAGTTTTTTATATTTATAACTTTTCCAAGATTTTATTGTTACGAATTGTAAATAATAAACATATCAAAGTAGACGTACAATAGATACTATGCGAATCCGAATAATAGCACTAGTCTTGTCTTTAGATGGTTCGAAAAATGTTTGTTTTCATTCTTTGCTTTGAGTTTTTTGTTTGATTTGTACGTGATAATATCATAAAAAATGTGTATTTTACTTATTTCTTAAGGCTGTAGCTTTGTTGCAATCAATTACAACACGGTGTCTGTGTAATTTTTATAATGTTTCTAAGAATCTATTGTAATTTGTTTATATGCTCCAAATGTAACAGAAAAATGAAAGTAACTTCTTATGTTTTTAGGATATATTTGTAATTTTTTACAGTTCTAAATATACAGAAATATACGTGAAAGCTCTGAAGTTTAATTTATACCCAAAATAATAATTATTATGTAGGCTAAAAATCAAATAAGAAACATAATAGCCCCTGGGTCCTATTACGCAGTCGTGTATGTTAGTTCCACCAAATTCCGTAAAATCCAATTGACCTCTGGGGTCACCACTTGCCATATTATATACAAGTTTATATTATCTGTTGCATTTACAACTAGCAAAGTTTTCAGTTCCTCAGTAAGGCTTCTTTCTATGTATATAGGTAGAGCTGTTCTGTGGTGAGGATTGTAAAGTTCTGCTATCAAGAGGTATGAAGTAGTTTTATTACTAACTGTGTATCTTGCTATATGTACCTACCTGTGTTGATATTATCCGGTTCGATATGTAAGTAAGATGTTGAATACTATCGCAAGCCCAAAGACAAGTTAATACGTAAGTCATACCGGCTAAAATCAGGTATATACACATATTATGTGTATATACCTACCTTTTGTCTAAATGAGTTTATTGTGCACCTGATCATGTGTTAAGAAATAAATATGTAGTAAGTGGATCTTCATAACTTTATTTTATAAACCGAATAAAGAGGGTATTACAATTGTTGGTAGTTACACTTATTTCTTGCTTAATTAATGGGTACCTATCAATATAATCAATTCTATTACATTCTCTTAGCACATTCAGATACGATACTGTGCTGCTAGTAGGTAGGTACACAGTTATAAGAAAGTCTCACATGTAAATTACATCAAACCCAGACTAGTTTGGTTAGTTGACTGATTTGCCTTAGAAGACGATAATTTATTAGCATAGCTAACATGTATTACATACACCTAATATGTCACATAGGTCACACATACTAGTTACTATTACTACTTCGTGTCACAGGCTCTATTTTGATTACCCCACGTTATGTATATAAGTGATCAGGATGGACTTATCATGTGTTATACACATTCATATTTAGGGCTATCTCTACTAAATCTGACATGTGCCTATTAACATTTGAGGAGGTTCCTCAATTCCTCATGGATCCCAGCATCAGAATCAGATTTTATGAAAAAAACACTAAAAAAACAACAAAATGGTTAATAAATGACAGAGATATGAGGTGACAAACATTAAAAAAACACACGAATTGAGAACCTCCTCCTTTTTTATGAAGTCTGTTAAAAAAAACACATTTACACCGATTTATGAGCAGGCATTCAGCAGAAACATTTGAGGTATTCTAAGAATAATAAATAATATGTAAAAGCGAGAAACACTTGTCCCGTTTATAACTTTGTTTGTTCCAGGGTGAAAACGTTGTTTCAATACCTAACCTAGTCAAGCATGGCGTCGATGAACGCCAAATTCTGTCACTGTCTTCCTCATTAAAGTTCAGGTAAGTTCGAAAATGACAGAATAGCGCTCGAAAAGTAAGCGAAAACCTAGTTTCTTTATATATAAAAATCATTAATATAGTAATTTTCAAAAAAAAAGGTTGGCGTTGTGTTATTTAATATAGGTACTGAAGGAAATAAAATCTTATGATTGATAGTTTAGGAGAAAAATTGTTGTAACTACTAAAACAGAGGGTAACTGTTTATTTTTTATTTTTGTAAATTATTATTTTATTTTGTAGAGCAGGTTAGGTAGGTAGGTAGGCTTTATATGATGTGGATTAACATGTTTTTTTGTAGATTTTTCGTTTAAGTTTCCTGCGTTAAAGGTTTTAAGGTGGTTGTGGCGCGAAATTGTTTTTTTTTTGGTGTTTTTTCTCATTACAGCTCAAGGTCACTTCTTCAGATAGCGAAAGTTGATTTTGCGAGATCTAAGAGACTTAACACACATGTTTTAATTGATAGTATCGCATAAATAACAACAGCTTAGCTACGATCACCCTATACAAAAAAAAACACTGTAATAATGTGTTTAGAGGGATCGTAGCTACTGATGTTATTTATGTTATTTATGCGAAACGTGGGCGATTACCGACACTAACATGTATAGGTTAAAGGTAGCGCTGAGAGCAATGGATGCTACCTTCGACCAAAGTAATTACGTCGATGGATGCTACGGCAATCCCTACAAGATGAAGTCCGAAATCAGGAGATTCGCAGACGATCCAAAGTCCCGGACATTGGGAAACGCATCTCACAATTGAAGTGGCAATGGGCAGGACACCTCATGCGCTGCACGGATAATAGATGGAGCCGCAGGATAACCGAGTGGAGACCTTGGGTAGGAGGCCAAAGACCAGGCAGGCCGAAGGCACGATGGACCGATGACATTAAAAACGTAGCTGGCCGCCAGTGGAGTCGTGATACTGGGAACAGAGCCGACTGGAAGAAATTAGGGGAGGTTTATATCCAATATTGGACGGAAAGATGCTGATAAATGATGATGATGATGTTATTTATGGTGGATGCTCACGCCTCAAGCATGAGCATCCACCTTAATGCACCACAATTCACATATATTCACGCCTTAACCTAAGGAAATACTTCTAGCTAAAGATAGTGCAGGTTGCAGTGGCTTACTTGGGAAGTCCCTTAACTGTCTCCGTACCTAAATAGGTTAGGTAGGTAGGCTTTATATGACGTGGATTAACATGTAAATGTACCGAGGTCCGTGCTGAAAATCAGCGCTGCAGTTTACTGCAGCATTATGCTGAGCACGGGCCTTTTTTCACGGCACTATACACGCAGCAAAAAACGTGTTCTGTTTGTGTTATTATTGTATTGTATTCCATTATTTTGTGTGTATTTATTTGCTGTTCAAAATAAACTATTTCTGTTCTGTTCTGTTCTGTATATTTTTTGTAGATTTTTAGTTTAAGATTCTTGAGAAAAAAGGTTTTAATTCACCACAATTCACATACATTCACGCCTTAACCTAAGGAAATACTTCTAGCTAAAGATAGTGCAGGTTGCAGTGGCTTACTTGGGAAGTCCCTTAACTGTCTCCAGTCCTAAGTAGGTTAGGTAGGTAAGCTTTATATGATGTGGATTAACATGTATATTTTTTGTAGATTTTTAGTTTAAGATTCTTGAGAAAAAAGGTTTTAATGCACCACAATTCACATACATTCACGCCTTAACCTAAGGAAATACTTCTAGCTAAAGATAGTGCAGGTTGCAGTGGCTTACTTGGGAAGTCCCTAACTGTCTCCAGTCCTAAGTAGGTTAGGTAGGTAAGCTTTATATGATGTGGATTAACATGTATATTTTTTGTAGATTTTTAGTTTAAGATTCTTGAGAAAAAAGGTTTTAATGCACCACAATTCACATACATTCACGCCTTAACCTAAAGAAATACTTCTAGCTAGAGATAGTGCAGGTTGCAGTGGCTTACTTGGGAAGTCCCTAACTGTCTCCAGTCCTAAGTAGGTTAGGTAGGTAAGCTTTATATGATGTGGATTAACATGTATATTTTTTGTAGATTTTTAGTTTAAGATTCTTGAGAAAAAAGGTTTTAATGCACCACAATTCACATACATTCACGCCTTAACCTAAAGAAATACTTCTAGCTAGAGATAGTGCAGGTTGCAGTGGCTTACTTGGGAAGTCCCTAACTGTCTCCAGTCCTAAGTAGGTTAGGTAGGTAAGCTTTATATGATGTGGATTAACATGTATATTTTTTGTAGATTTTTAGTTTAAGATTCTTGAGAAAAAAGGTTTTAATGCACCACAATTCACATACATTCACGCCTTAACCTAAAGAAATACTTCTAGCTAGAGATAGTGCAGGTTGCAGTGGCTTACTTGGGAAGTCCCTAACTGTCTCCAGTCCTAAGTAGGACAATGTCAAAACAACATGGAACAATGGGAATATCGATCCATCCCAAAGCCAGTGTGATTACAGACTCCTCAATGCAGCAAAGATACACAAAGCCAGTGTGATTACGGACTCCTCAATGCAGCAAAGATACACAAAGCCAGTGTGATTACGGACTCCTCAATGCAGCAAAGATACACAAAGCCAGTGTGATTACGGACTCCTCAATGCAGCAAAGATACACAAAGCCAGTGTGATTACGGACTCCTCAATGCAGCAAAGATACACAAAGCCAGTGTGATTACGGACTCCTCAATGCAGCAAAGATACACAAAGCCAGTGTGATTACGGACTCCTCAATGCAGCAAAGATACACAAAGCCAGTGTGATTACGGACTCCTCAATGCAGCAAAGATACACAAAGCCAGTGTGATTACGGACTCCTCAATGCAGCAAAGATACACAAAGCCAGTGTGATTACGGACTCCTCAATGCAGCAAAGATACACAAAGCCAGTGTGATTACGGACTCCTCAATGCAGCAAAGATACACAAAGCCAGTGTGATTACGGACTCCTCAATGCAGCAAAGATACACAAAGCCAGTGTGATTACGGACTCCTCAATGCAGCAAAGATACACAAAGCCAGTGTGATTACGGACTCCTCAATGCAGCAAAGATACACAAAGCCAGTGTGATTACGGACTCCTCAATGCAGCAAAGATACACAAAGCCAGTGTGATTACGGACTCCTCAATGCAGCAAAGATACACAAAGCCAGTGTGATTACGGACTCCTCAATGCAGCAAAGATACACAAAGCCAGTGTGATTACGGACTCCTCAATGCAGCAAAGATACACAAAGCCAGTGTATCTTTACACTCTCTAAGATACAAAAAACCAATTGTGCGCAAATTCGACTAAGGGAATGCGTAAACTGGATTACGATTTAATAACATCCCGAATACTTTCCAGACCCTTATAATGTAATTTTGTTGGAAACGAAATGTTAAAAGTCATTCATAATTCAATGAGGCTACCTCAGTTTCCATTCAGGTCGACGGGAGAGACTTTTGCCGAGACTGATAGTCCATAGTGCCCTTAATATATTCCTAAAAGTTAGTGACGATCTCTGTGGCGTGGCGGGCGAGTAGCCGGCTGCGACACGAGAGGTGCAAGTACAATTCCCGCCACTTGACAAAAAAAAACATGATTTGCAAATATTTATTCCGGGTCTGGCCGGGTCCGCCGTTATTTATTGCTTCGCGCATTAATATCCATCTAAAGGTTGCCTGGAAGAAATCGCTACAGCGATAAGACCGCCCATTGCACTGTAATTTGTTTAGTTAATCCTATTATGTTTATTTTTGGTGTACAATAAAGTGTTACTCTATCCATCTATCTATCTGGGTGTTGTATAAGTAGTATATAAGTACTACTATAAGTATACTATAGTACTATATGTTTCTGATACCGACGAATGATGTTTTTACATTGAATGGATCAAAAACTGTCGCTCTTTGAAAGGTAATCATGGTCACGTGGTTACCTGCTGTTGTTCCCCAGAGTTTTAATTTAATGAAACATCATTACCAACTTTTCAAATGAAATCACTGAGCCCCAATATCGGTATTAATCAAATGATTAAGCACCAACTGAGTAGGATGAGTTGATTTTAAACGAGATTTAGGAATCGGATAATCTACAGACTAATAATTAAAAGCCAGCGAAAACTTACTCCAGTAATAATAATCTTGCTCGCGTACAGATAAAGTTGATTTATGTCGAACTTGCTTGGATATTCAAACTAACAGAGAACATAAAACAAAAATGTCTAAAAACTATACTATACTTACACATACCTACACTTGTAACACTCCACACTGCACCCACACCCACACATACATCCACAAACCCACGAACATACACATAGATTCATACACACACACATACATACTCATGCACCCACACACTTGTATCATCGTGATCAATCTGTTTGTAGCAACTAGTAAGTTTTGTTTGGTATATCGTACTAAGTAGAATCTTTTGTTAATTTTAAGCTGTGTAGACCTTTTTTGCCATTATTTTGTAAATGTTAAACTTCATTTATTGTATAAGAATATCGCTGTTGGTTTACCAAAATAAATAAAATAAAACAGAGATTTCTTCGAGTTAAATAGAAATTAAATTCGATTGAAATCAAATCGATAGATTTCGATTTATTTGTCATGTTCAATTCAAATGTATAACCGACTTAAAAAAAAAAGAGGAGGTTCAAGTAGTGTGTTCTTTTAAATGTTTGTTACCTCATATCTCTGTCATTTATGAACCGAATTGTTTTTTTTTTAGTTGACTCAATATGCTTCCTGTTTGGTCCCATTTTTATCAGTCTGGTTCTGATCATGGGAAATGAGACATGGGACCCTGTGAAATCGAGGGAACTCCTCAAATATTATGGGCGCACATATAGCGATTTCGGTATTTTCAGCAACAAGTTTTTTTTTTTTTTTTTTTTTTTTTTAACATTGATAGACCTTTGTTTGACCACGATCTCACCTGTTGGTAAGTGACGATGTGGCCGAAGATGGAGCACAAAGGTCCAGAAGGCACCTATTCACTCTAGACTTGAAGAGACCCAGATTATAGTTTTCAGGAAAGACAGACTACGGCAGTGTATTCCACTCCTTAGCAGTTCGCATTATAAAGGTAGAACCGAAACGTTTTGTGCGAATAGAAGGTATACTAATGAGGTAAGGATAGTACTGAGCCGTACGCCTGCTCGTCCTATGATGAAAAGGAGATGGTGGGATCAGATCGTGCAGTTCCTGGGAGCATTCCCCGAAATGTAACCTATAGAAGATTGAAAGGCATGCAACCTTACGGCGGTGCTCGAGACTCTGGATCTTAGTCTCCGCCATATGTTGCTCACCTATAAGCCTGAAAGCTCTACGTTCGATCGAGTCCAAGGCAGCAAGCTGGTATTTGGCCGAACCATCCCAAACATGGCAGCAGTACTCCATACCAGCCCGGACTTGTGCTTTGTATAGACTGAGAAGCTGTCCTGGTGTGAAGTAACGCTTTACCTTATTCAGGATGCCTAGCTTCATGGCAGCTGTTTTTGCCTTAGACTCGATGTAAGAGCCAAAGTTGAGAGTAGGCGTGAGCGAAACACCTAAGAGCTCGAGGTGATCTCCTATAGCTACAGGTACATCGCGGAATACAGGAACTTGGAGAAACGGACTTTTTTTCGCCGAGAAGAGACAAGCCTGCGTTTTAGAGGCATTGAACTTGACTAGATTGGCATCACCCCAGTCGGATACAGCCTTGAGAGTCAAATTCAGACGCTGCAGCATCTCATCTCTTAACTCCTGAATTTCATTCTTCCTAGCTCGCGCAGTAGAAACATATCTCTCCACAACTGTGCTGTCGCCTGCATACCCAATGATACCGGGCATTAAGTCAAGCATGTGCATTGGGAAAGTTCCATTGTGTGAACTGGAACTGATGAAGAAAACCAGATATGGCCATTGGAACTAATCAATGATAAGCTGAAATATGGCATACCTGTCAAGTTCCGATGACAATACAAAATGATGGTGACAGCGAGCTGATCTGACGATAGAGATGGAAGCTGGACAACGGAACTCCTCGATGGATAATAGTAGACTGGCCGTGTTTATGCTCATTTTGATCAGCACACGGTTACGATCACAAATTTTATAAAACTTGTTTTTTTTTTATTTACATAAAACTTATTTGTTTCACTATGTATGTTAATCATCAAATCAACTGTCATCTATACTAATATTATAAAGCTGAAGAGTTTGTTTGTTTGTTTGTTTGTTTGTTTGTTTGAACGCGCTAATCTCCGAAACTACTGGTTCGAATTGAATAATTCTTTTTGTGTTGGATAGTCCAGTTATCGAGGAAGGCTATAGGCTATATAACATCACGCTACGACCAATAGGAGCAAAGATATAGTGGTAAATGTGTAAAAAACGGGAGAAATTATAAGTAATAAAATATCGCGGGCGGGCTGTTTTTCACCGGGGGCTACCCGTGCGAAGCCGGGGCGAGCCGCTAGTGGATAATAAAATCAATCAACACTAAATACCTCAGCATTTTTTGAGTTTTTTTTTTCTACACAAGCCTTTCCCACAATGTGGATTAAATGACCCCGCGTATTTTATCTGTGTTCGTCCATCATCGCCTGATTTTTCGGCTGCGTCAGCTGCAGCAATGCGTGGGAATTTATTACCTGGCAAAGAATGCACTGTTACACTGTTACACAGACCGACTGGCGTAAACGCATTTATTTAGAGCTTATTTTCGCCATCTATTGACGCGCTGTAGTATATGTAGAATTACTAGCGACATCTGCTGACAAGTGGCCGTAGAATTGCTAAGCGCAATCTGTTCACAAGTAAGCGCACTAGATACGAGTACGATTAGAGCAGGACGCATGTATGCTGCCTCTCAAGATTGTTACAGGGATTTCTACTGAATGCTCAATAGTACCTACTTGAACGTTCTAGATTTGTATTACTCACGTATATAAGCGAAGCCCGCTCAAAGAGCAGTCAGTCGTAAATAGGCTTGGATAATTAGTGAAGTACTTAGTGTATTGGATAATTGTAATTTTGATTAAGACGTAGTTCAGTTTTATTATTTTATCCCAAACCCTAGCTCGTAAAAGTATTAATATAGCCCCATTATTAAATTTTCACATATTTTCATGACATAGTCTATGGCCTATGGTTTCGCGCGCCATAGCGCATGCGCGGTAGAATGGTGGCATTTGACAGCTCGAGAGCATGTTCTTTTCATTTGACGCCATATTTATTTACGTTATTATTTTTCATATGCTTTGTTGGTAAAAAAAGATTTATTGCATGATTTTAGATAATATAGTGTATGAAACTGCACATAGGTAACTATAGGTATTCAAACACTTGTGTGAAACTATTCAAAACCTCGCCATGGCTCTGTTTTTAAACTAACATCATGTTGTAATAACCCCTTCTATGTAACAATTTCATAAACTACTATAAATGTATTGTTTGTAAAGGCTTCAAACGATGGAATGTAGAAATAAGAAGGTTAACGAATGTTGGCGTTCATTTGTGTTAAATTGTTATTTAGGTGGGTCATAGAGGAAAAGTAAAGTAAAACGCACCTATTTACGAAACAAGGCCACGTCTGGGTTTCGTAAAGATTATATATTGACATATGTAACATATTGAAAATTATTGTAACTTTAATACAGAATAAAAAAATATTAATATCCATGAAAGTCGGAACACTTAATCATTCATTTTAGTAGTAGTAGAGCTTTTTTGTGAAAGAGTTCGTCCGGGGAAGTACTACCACCATACCTATTTCTGCCGCAAAGCAGTAGTGCTCGCATTGCTGTGTTCCGGTTTGAAGGGTAAGGGTGCCGGTGAAATTACAGGCACATGCGACTTTTCATCTTTGTCTCAGGGTGGCGGGCGCAGTGCAATGCCACATAGGGTGCGTCCTAGGAGGACGTGACCTATGAGGTAATGCACTGTTCTGCATAGGCAGAGGTTACCGCTTAACATCAAGTGGGCTATCTGCTTGTTCCGTCATTAAAGTAGTATAAAATTAAATTTAAAAAAAAACATATTTACTGCAGATAGAGCCTGTTCGGAAAGAGAACCGTCGTGGCCAAATTGTGAACTAACGTTTTCTTAGTTTTTATAACTATTTCTTTAGTTTATAATTGAAAATGTCGGCATTTTTAATCTTAAACTAAATAAATAGTTACAGTTCTTAAGCGGTAACCTTTGCCTACAACAATGCATTACCTTATAGGTCACGTCCACCTAGGACGCACTCTATGTAGCATTGCACTGCGCCTGCCACCCTGAGGCATAAAGATGAAAAGTCTCATGTGCCTGTAATTTCACCGGAAAACTGGAACACCGCAGCGCGAGCACTACTGCTTTGCGGCAGATATCTCTTCGGCCGTCTACGTAACGGTAGTTCCGTAACCAGTTACGAATGAGAAAAAAAATATCTTTTGACGAAGCCAGGTTTAGGTATGGAGGTAGTACTTCCCCGGACGAACTCTTTAACAATAAAACACTTCTTCTACTAAAACTCTCACTTTAATCTCGTTTCCCTTCACCGTATTGAGCTTCACATAGTAAAATATTGCATGGTGTTCACTCTATGCCTATGAGAATTAAAAAAAAACCACTATCTCGTATACGAGTATAGATGGTAGACAAATCCGGGGAAAGCAGAAGAGTTTTGTTTCGGTATGAATACAGATACTGGCTTCAGGCTGTGTCCACAGTCTGGAAAGATCAGCTTACTCTCTATGTTATTACATAGATGAATGAATCTGAGATAAGTTTTTATGGAAAAAAAATTTTTCAATACAAGCTTTTATAAAATTATTGATCGTAACCGTGCTGATCAAAATGAGCCTAAACACGACCAGTCTACTATTATCCATCGAGGAGCTCCGTTTTCCACCTTGCGTCTCCATGCAAAATATCATCTCAAACGGTTCAGGATAACTGCTTTAAAATTTCAAAAGATTCCAGCAGGACAAACATCATACAATGCAAATTAAATAAAAAATTGTAAAAAGCGATTGTTTTTGATTATTTCTAGAGTAGGTAGCCATAAATACCCTTTGTTCTGTGTAGGACAGATTCTGGATTCGACAGATTCGTAATTCGGCAGATTCACTACTCGATGTCGAGTCTCTACATATGCAACCAAACAAGGAATCTGGCGAAAAAAGCCTCAATCTTCATTTTGAATTAAATTTGGGACAGCTGAACACATTTTTATCCGTTTGTGTGAAATGAGGTAACTGTTTACCTTCAACCTGCGCGAGAGGCTGTGAAATGAGAGCAGTGGGATCACGGGGTACGAGGGACGCGAAAAAGATACGCATTTGTTGAAAAATTTAAACAATGCGACTGCAGGGAATGAATCTAATTTTAATCTTGCCAGAGACTTGGTGGCTATACCTACTGTATTACGTTGCTTGGTGATTATTTGACCGAGCGAAGCGATCTGGCGTGGCATTTGTATGTATGTATGTTGTGTATGTTTGTTTGTTAGTGTGATAGATAGATAGATACTCTTTATTGTAAACCTAAGAAAAGTAAAAAAAAAACAAAGTGACATACAACAAACTCATTAACAACGTACAATGGGCGGTCTTATCGCTAAAAGCTCCATATCCATGATTGTGCAACCCACTGTGAAAACGGGCCCATTGAGGCTCTGCCTACCCCAAAAATAAGCATGTGTCTATGTGAGTATGTATCACTAAAAGCGATCTCTTCCAGACTACCTTTGGATGAGCAGGATAAAACAATAACATAAGACGGCGGTGTACAGGTAACAAATACATAATATAACATACATACTTAGTATGTGTGTGTGTTCTAGTATCCACTCTTATACTATGTTGATGATCCAATCATAATGAAACTTGGTCAGTAAGTTAGAATGAAAATGTGAGTAGAATTTTTTAATTAGAAAATGTGCTTGATCTTTCCAGGATTTTTTGAGTTACCACACGACAGCTTATACGATTTTTATATCCACGCGACATCACATTCGGAAGCTGATTTTAATTTAGAAAACCTTCGATTAAATACAGGGCTAAAAAGCATTCTCAACCGGCTTCTTCGAAATGTCCGGAATTTATCATCTACAAAAAAAAGATCGTTTGATTTTTACGGAGGCCTGCAATGCTCTAAGGATTTTTATAAAACTTGCCGTCCCACGTATTTCTCTGAAACGTGCGTTATGTAATCCGAAGTATTCCGAAGGATCCAAGATGCTGTGATCAAGGGCGCACGAAGTGATTGGATATTTAAAGATATCTCCCCTGGGACGCCCGTTTTGCTCCGATTCGCCGTTCGACTTTCAAAATAGTCTTAGATAAAATGTTTGTTGCCTCATAATCAAACTATAAGAAAAAGTTTACAAGCCTTACAAATGAACGTAGTATAAGCTTGCATTTTAGTCTGTGGTATAATCATTATATCCATAGATTTAGTATATGTACTAGATCTACAATCAGAGATCGAAGATGGAACCAAAAAAAATATGTGCACGTGTTGGTGAAAGTCTATGTCTGAGTTAAAAATAGTGTTGTCCTCGACCAACACTTTTACATTGTCGATAGAATTCATCATCCGTCCGTGATGTGTATGGTAGATAAATACATCTTAATGCAGATTAAGTCTTTCATGAAGAACACAGTTTGGCAGGTTTGACGTCATAAAGAGAATAAGGTTCTTATTCCAATTTTGAATACAGTTAATAAATATACCTTTATTATTTATTGACCCCTAAATATTACGGTTTTATTTATAGGTGGGATCTTAGAGTTTCCCTTTTAAATTTAAACTTAAAATGTTTGCTGCATATACCTAGTGGAGTTCTTATTTGAGTCCATCCCACTCTTCTTATAACCGATAACCATTTTTCTCGTAGCAAAGGATTACTTGGAAATCTGAAAGCACAAAAACATTTTATATCAGCCGTGCTACGCCCATATAATTTTTCACTCTGTTACTTTATCTATAGACAATTTGTTACCCCAAAGTTTATAATTTTTCAAGTGTTAACCACGCTTTATGGATAACATTAAATTTAAATGTAACCCAAAAACTCCGTTCTAGCTGGACTCGAACCCGCACCCTCGCCTGTCATCGGCGATGCCTTAAACAATTTAGCCATAGATCGAGCTATGACGCTGGAGACGAAATTTGTGGGCACTATCAACTCGGCTATAGCGCCAAGTTGATAGTGCTGTATCTACAGGTGTTTCATTGGAAACCTTCTATTCAAAGTTCGAAAGTAAAGGCATCGCTGATCACAGGCGAGGGTGCAGGTTCGAGTCCCGCTGGAACGGAATTTTTGGGGTAAATTTAAATTTAATTTGTTACCTATTATTTTATTAAGCAGAAATAAACAATATTTATTTATAAAAAATAAAAAATAAATATACCCTTTCGGGGAAAAAGGCGTGTGTAATAAATCAACAACGTAAATATTTACTCCAAAATATCTACTACACAAACTGCAATAAAAACACCCGTGGTGCTTTAAAGTTACCTTTTCAATAGTCAATACAAAAACACACACCTCAATGTCCACCTGGTTATTATAGATTTTAAAAAAACGGTAAAATGTTAACAGAGCACACAAATTTACTCCAAACAAAGTAAACCTCCATTCTAGGATGGACAAAAATTTAACTTGTATTGTTATTATTATTTTCTGTGGTACTTGTTTGTAAGGCACGCCTCACCATCTTTCTGCACGTCCAGGATGACTGGCAGATAATGCTGTTAGCATTAAGTCCTCCTTGCACTATTGTCTTGTGTGAAAGTTTTTAAATAAATAAATAAATAAGCTTCTACAGGCATTCCAGCGTTCTTTTTACATGACGCGTACTATAATTGTACATTATTTGTAGTAAACTAGATAGGCACTCATTCAATGCATAGTTATACATCTCTCAAATAAGTAGAAAAGTAAGTAATCTCTTAAAAAGAACGCTGGAACGCCTGAAGAAGCTTGACCACCAGCGTTCTTTTTACATGATGCGCATTATACAACGATATAGACTGCAACAGGACTATCGATATTTCTGACGTCATCACTTGGTCAAGCCCTATCGTAATCAAACATTTTTATATTTTACATAAAATATTGTTTATTTCTAGGTGCAGCAACGAAATATTATTAAAAAATATAAGGGAAAGTCCTAATCTACGAATGAAACTGGTTTTTAGGCCATTTACTAAAGCAGAATTGATAAAATAAGCAATACAATCGAACTACCAATAATCTCTTATTTACCTGTGAAACGTGTATTTTCCCGGATAATTACGTCTTGTATCTTCACAGTCACAAACTGAACACGACACCATTGTCATGCAAAGTAATATTTGTTATTTAATAGTAAGATTACTAAAATAATAACAAAATTAGTTAAACTGCACAAGAGACCGTCCGGTATGCGCATGTACTCAAGCAAAACATGTCACATTCAATACATTGTTGCTGTCACTTTTCTTCTTGCACGGCGTACATTTAAAAATGACTTCTCTCTCCCACGCTTCGTTTGTCTATTTAGCGTAGCAAAAAAATTCTACGTCTATGATTATATCCGTGTTTTCTCACTTCAAACTGATTGTCAATGCAAAAGACAAATCACGGTATTACCAGTGGACGAGGGCTTTTCCATAGCCTTTCCACGTTTGTTTGTAAGGTTAAATAACATAAAAATCCCTTTATTTCTACCACGTGCGTGACAACCATAAAATCTGTCTTCCAGAAAGAAAAACCACAATGATGAGCAAGAGCATATTTGGTATGGCGCCATCTATTTATAATAAACTACCACGCAGCATAAGACTACTGCCAAATTTGGAGTTCCAAAGAAAGATAAAAACGATACTTACAGTCAAATGTTATTATGACATAAATGAATTCATTAATGACAAAGATCTTACAGCTTGACATTCGTATTTCTTTTTTATTATTTATTATTAAATTTTAATACAAGTTTCAATATTATTACTCATATTTTACAAAATGTTTAATGATAATCTCATCTAAATCCTTGTATATTTATTCCAATGTTAGCTTACTTTCTTTATTTAAATCATCATGAAATCAGACATTGCACACGTAACAGTAGAAATACATTGAATCATGCTTATACCTAAACCACCTTTGTACACATGTATTTCACGCAATAAATAATACTTTACTTTACTTACTTACTTACCACTAAAGAAGTACACGAGCATACCATAGGCTGAGGTTACCGCTTAACGTCAGGTGGGCCATCTACTTGTTCCGTCATTCAAGTAGTATAAAAAAAAAAACACGATACCACAGAATAAATAATACTATTGGTACGAATTAACAACCAAACAAACAATAATAAACAAACTATATCTAGCATGACGAATATTTAATTATACACTTTCTTCTCTTCTGTTTATATTATTTATTCATATTTTTCTCCCAATAGTATTATAATGTATTTAAATCTGACTATCCGTATTAGTCGCCACAGCGGCGTAGGCCTCCCTTGTCAAGTGGTAACTATTTTAAAAAGGATTTGTAAAGTTACCACTTCATAAAAAAATATCGAGGAAAGATAGGATAATTACAGAGCAAGTGAGAATGCTCCTACGGTGACGGATACAACCTATGCGTAAGGACTTCACAAAACTTGAATGTTTGAACCCTTGGATGTTTTTGTGAAGGCTATTCATATCTATTCCATAAAATACCAGCAGTATTTTACTGCGTTTTTATAGTTGTGTTCCAGTAACATGGCGTTTGTTTTCGTTCACGGCGACATGAGCAGTTAAAATGTTAAAGATTACTAAGTAGACGACTACTTAGAGAATTCAAAAAAATTGTCGGCTGGATATACTTATAATAAAAGAGTCGACTTACTCAATGAATGGAGTATGTATTCTATGCGAGAATGTATGTATGCGAGAATGTATTCTTAGAGATTATTAAAGGGCCGTCGACATTTTGCTATAATTATCTTCATCTTTAGTTAACAGCAAGAAGAGTATCACTCGGCGACCCGTAGATGCCGCTGTTGTACTACGGAATATTTTTGATGTGTCAAAATATGTGTAAGTACTCGTATATTTGTATAACAAGCTCAACTGCCATACTCATTGTTATTGAGATATTTTTCATGCCTGGAATACGTTTATATGTATTTATTTATTTTTTAAAACAAACTTTCATGAAAATATTGGATGTACCATAAAATTGAATAAACTATATTATTGTCTTCAGAACTGAACTTGTATGCTTTTCAGCATGATCAGATATAGGAAAGAGGTCGAAAATTCCAGATCTGTCCTCCACAGAGACAGTAAAGCAACTTAAATAAAAGCTTGGATAACCTTTATTTTTACTGCAAGCGTTTTTGAATAACTGATTAAAAAAAGCGGCCAAGTGTGAGTCGGACTCGCCCATGAAGGGTTCCGTAGCAGCAAGTAAAATAATATAAAAGTTCTTGGATTGATTACGATTTATGACGTATTAAAAAAAAACTACTTGCTAGATCTCGTTTAAACTAATTTTGGTTGGAAGTTGACTCGCCCATGAAGGGTTCCGTAGCAGCAAGTAAAATAATATAAAAGTTCTTGGATTGATTACGATTTATGACGTATTAAAAAAAAACTACTTGCTAGATCTCGTTTAAACTAATTTTGGTTGGAAGTTTACATTGTAATGTACAACATATTTTTATTTTTTTAGTTTTATAATACTCTTATTTTAGAAGTTATGGGGGGGGGGGGGGGGGACACACTTTTTACCACTTTGGAAGTGTCTCTCGCGCAAACTATTCAGTTTAGAAAAAAATGATATTAGAAACCTCAACATCATTTTTGAAGACCTATCCATAAATACCACACACGTATAGGTTTAATGAAAAAAAAAATAAGTATGCTGAATCCCAAAAATGATTGTTTTTTTTTTAAAAAATTTGTGTAAAAATCTTAATGCGCTTCACAGAATACATCTACTTACCAAGTTTCAACAGTATAGCTCTTATAGTTTCGTAAAAAAAGGCTGTGACATACACGTACAGACAGACAGACATGACGAATCCATAAGGGTTCCTTTTCTTTGACTACGGAACCCTAAAAACTAAGGATGCTGTCGCTTGAGGCGCGAAATTCATTTTTTATGTTGCTTTTGGCCCATTACAGCTCATCAACACTTCTTCAGATAGCGAAAGTTGATTTCGCGAGAACTAGGAGACTTAACACACATGTTTTAATTGATAGTATCTCATAAATATCATCAGTTTAGCTACGATACCGTCGATACCCCTAAACAAAAAAATACTGATGATGACATTATATTCAGTAAGTCTCTAGGGTCTATTGTGTATCGACTGGGTTACTTTTTTTTTTTTTTTATTCTACTTGGATGACGGAACAAGCAAGAGGCCCACCTGATGTTAAGCGGTAACCTCTGCCTATGAACATTGCATTACCACATAGGTCACGTCCACCTAGGAATTAGGATCACCCTATGTGGCATTGCACTGCGCCCGCCACCCTGAGACATAGATGAAAAGTCTCATGTGCCTGTTATTTCACCGGCACCCTTACCCTTCAAACCGGAACACAGCAATGCCAGCACTACTGCTTTGCGGCAGAAATAGTGTGTGCCGGTGTGTAGTAGTAGTAGTAGTAGTAGTAGTAGTAGTGGTAGTACTTCCCCGGACGAACTTTTTCACAAAAAAGCTCTACTACTACAAAAACTACTACTTGTCCTGATTCAGTTAAATCTCGTATTTATTTAAAACAACGCACTGAATCAAATGATTGAATGTGATTGTTGACTAAATAAAGACTGAATTAAGAATTAACAAAAACAAACTGATCCCTTTGAATAACAATTTAGTAGTCTACTTTTGTTTCATGGAAACCATAGAGGATATATAGCATCATTATATTTTATGGGTAAAAGTGAAAAGAGAAAAAAAACTAAGTCTATGTTAAAATTCTAGCTAAAATTCTCGGAAAAACTTTGAAGCTATCATATTTCAGTCACATTTCCATATTGTATTGTCAGTTGTGGAGAATATAATTTGTGACATGACATCGACTAGATTGGAACATATAGAGCCGATCCGGATTCAATCTGCCATTTTGGAAAGAAACGTCGTCATTTATATTTAATTATATTTCAATGTGATTTTCGAGTTATTTCGTGTAATTTTAGTGAAATTTTAACCTTACACAGGTTAAAATTTCATAATAATTGGATAAATAGCACATGTGTGATGTAGTGAAATTTAAGTGTATCTTTGTGTAAGTGTTGTCTTTTCGAAAAGGTGGATTTGTTCCCGGTTTTTCTCAGTTTTTCTGCCACCTTTTAAACTGGGTTATGACTTGACGGAGATTCTTGACGCCTTGACTATAAAAATGTAATTAATCATTTGAAATTGGCTAAATTGTTGCAAATAATGCACAAAGAAGATAAGAAGACAAAAACACAAAAAAAAAAAAAACACAAGTCCGGGCTGGTATGGAGTACTGCTGCCATGTTTGGGATGGCTCGGCCAAACACCAGCTTGCTGCCTTGGACTCGATCGAACGTAGAGCTTTCAGGCTTATAGGTGAGCAACATATGGCGGAGACTAAGATCCAGAGTCTCGAGCACCGCCGTAAGGTTGCATGCCTTGCGATCTTCTATAGGTTACATTTCGGTGAATGCTCCCAGGAACTGCACGATCTGATCCCACCATCTCCTTTTCATCATAGGACGAGCAGGCGTACGGCTCAGTACCATCCTTACCTCATTGGTATACCTTCTATTCGCACAAAACGTTTCAGTTCTACCTTTATAATGCGAACTGCTAAGGAGTGGAATACACTACCGTCGTCTGTCTTTCCTGAAAACTATAATCTGGGTCTCTTCAAGTCAAGAGTGAATAGGTGCCTTCTAGACCTTTGTGCTTCATCTTCGGCCACATCGTCACTTACCAACAGGTGAGATCGTGGTCAAACAAAGGTCTATCAATGGTAAAAAAAAAAAAAAAAAAAAAAAAAAAAGAAGATAAATAATATAAGACGAAGAGTATGATCCGAACTTTATTTTGACCTTATTTTGACCATCTTTTATTACCTACAAGAATTGAGCTTTCGGACGACGGATTTTCGTTCCCCACCTTCATGACGGGTATCAAAAGAAGTCTAGTTAGAAGTGGGATGAGTTTAAAGAATTTAAATAAATATGAGATTTTATTTTATCTCAATATGCTACCAACCACAAGCTTGTTAATTTACATTTAAAGATGAGATCGCAGCTAACAATTCCTTTAAAAATTTAATTTAGCGGAGACTGCCATTTGGTTTTCAGATTTTTTGGCTAATGTAATTGAAATCGGATTTCACTGAGCTGATAGAAACTTTAGGAATAAGGTTGAGACCGTTTTTATTATTAAGTTGTCTGGCAAATAAAGTCAAAATGTTTGAGATTATTACATATATCTACAAAAAAAAAATAACAATTTTTTCTTTGAATTTATATCAGTGTGGAACACGTAGAAAAAGACTAGGTACCTTAGGGGTGCCAGATACCCCGTATTTTACGGGTTACCCCGTTTTTTAGGCTAAGATAATAGAAAGACCCATAATTTCGAAAATAAAATACGGGTAAATAAAGCTCCCGTATTTTTTATAAACTAAACTGGAGCAGGCTCGCCGTCAATATTGAGACTATCGAAGTTATAAGTAAAATGTAATTTTAAGTTATCATGCAAAGTTTTTTTATATATTTGCTTCTCAAAACGAAGAGCTTTTAAAAGCTGTTTCTTCTAAATATACATAATTTAAAAAATAGATTATCTTCATTAAACATTGTTGTTCTGTCTCCCGTAAAAATATCTAAAACCCGTATTTTTTATACTGGAAACCCTTTAACCAACCAGCGGCAGGTGGCAACCCTAAGGTACCTTGACATAGGGCATTGAAAAGAAAAAACTATTGTTGGAAGGTCGAGATCTGTCACCGCATACATTTTCAGTATTTCATTGAATGCCAACCTCACACAGATACATAAATAACAAAACGGTCACAATCCTACGCACATTAGATTTATGTTTTCGTTAATGTTTATGAGCTCATCGCACTGATTATATAAACTCCTGCGAATTTTTGATCCACGGTAAACAGAGACCCATTAAGCTCTGCCATACCCTTCGGGGGAAAGGCGTGTGGTTATGTATGCATGTATTTTTAGTAATCATAAAAAATAGCGAGCTTCAACGGGTAATATTTAATGGCACATCAAAAATATAACGCCCATGTCTTCATCATTTAAAATACCGCAGCACCAATTATAATTATGAAACAGGTCTATTTTGTCCCGCTGCGCCATTTTTTTAACGAAATATATTATTACTAGACACACGCCTTTTTTCCCGAATGGGTAGGCAGAGCCTCAATGGGCCTCTTTTCACCGTGGGTTGCACCATCGTGGAGTATAGACGTGATAAGTGGTGAGCTCATCGCCGCCATTGCTTTCCAAATATATAATTATTTCAGTAAAAACTATTTTTATCTGCTTATTTGTTTAAATGTAGCATACAAAATAGAGTCTTATGATAAAAACTATTAAAGATGTAGTAATGTGTCTTTGTACATACATACAGAGATAAACCATAGATAACCTTTTTCCCCGAAAGAGTAAGTAGAGCCTCAATCTCTAGGCTAAGTAGGAAAAGTAGGTATAGTAGGGTCTCTTTTCACTGTCGGTTGCATTTTTCTTTTTGTCTTATTCTATTTTCCATTGAATATACAAAATAAAAGTCAAATCTTCTTAAATTTTGTAGATATAAGACTTATCAAAGTTCGACGAATACAAGATTTAACAAAACATTAAATCAGAAAAAAAA
This sequence comes from Operophtera brumata, assembly GCA_932527175.1. NCBI lineage: Eukaryota > Metazoa > Arthropoda > Insecta > Lepidoptera > Geometridae > Operophtera > Operophtera brumata. Next base: position 21,159,355 of record OW052234.1, read on the forward strand.
GAAAAGAATTGAAGAAAAGTTGAATTCGGTAGAAAAATTCGACGAGGTGTAAGCAGGAATTATACATATATACATACATACATTAGACACACGCCTTTTTCCCCGAAAGGGTAGGCAGAGCCTCAAATGGGCTTCTTTTCACCATGGGTTGTACCATCGTGGGAAATAGACGTGACGAGTGGTGAGGACAACACCGCCATTGCTTCCCACGACTGACTCTGCTAACGCTTTTTTCCAGTAATGATACACCCCTTCCTTTTTTTTCTTTTTTTTATTCATTGAAATCACAGGGATCATTTTGAACCGTCTTCTCACTAATATTATAAATGTGAAAGTTTGTGTGTGAGTGTGTTTGTTACTTCTTCACGCTGAAACGGCTGCACGGATTTGAATGAAATTTGGAATGGAGATAACTGGACTCCCGGAATAACACATAGGCACATTTTTATCCCGATATTCCAAGGGGATTGAGACGTATGTGGATAACACCGCGGGGCGCTGCAGCAATGCGAAGCCTTTTTACTGCGTGCAGCAGAATGCAGGAGTAATTTGGTAACAGAATATCTGGAATACCGATGAAATGGGGGCGACAGTTTATCCAATGTACCAGGCGAGCAGCAGAATGCAGGAGTAATTTGGTAACCGAATATCTGGAATACCGATGAAATGGGGCGACTGTTTATCCAATGTTCCAGGCGAGCAGCAGAATGCAGGAGTAATTTGGTAACCGAATATCTGGAATACCGATGAAATGGGGCGACTGTTTATCCAATGTACCAGGCGAGCAGCAGAATGCAGGAGTAATTTGGTAACCGAATCTGGAATACCGATGAAATGGGACGACTGTTTACCCAATGTACCAGGCGAGCAGCAGAATGCAGGAGTAGTTTTGTTTATTTGTCTTTCTTTTGATGAAATTTGGTAGGTATACAGATCAAAACCTGCTTTAAAGGAGAGTAACGCCGGTGAAACCGCGGGCAACAGCTAGTAAAAAATAAATTTACATTTACTCCTGTTCCAACGCAACCAGACCTAGAAGAATCAGGCAACAAACAGTCTGTTTTTTTTTTAATTTTAATAATTTTAAATAAGCTAGCAGCCAGGAAAAATCTTATCAGGAACCATAAGAAATACATTTATGTGCAAAATACTTACATGAAGACATTCTGCTTCATTGCTACTCTCAGCAACCGCAAAGTTTGTAACAAATTACACCATTATGTAACATTATAATAAGTTTATCGCGGTAAATCTAAATTATTGTCAGGAATCTTCAAGCTCGCATTCTATTATTATTCCAGAGAGTTCCATACCCTAGTGCTCGGTACGATATAAAAATAACGTACATTTTTACCTTGAAATACTACGTACTTTTACTCTCTACTATGGAGCCTCGATTCATTATAATGTTATACTTGCAATTAAAATAAATGTATAATAACAAAGACTCTCGAGTTTATCTCACTCACTCTAGCATTATTATTTTTACGTTTACAATTGGAACTTTACTAATAAAAAGATAATAGTAATGAGAGGTTGTTGACTGTACTTTACTACTTTGTGTGGAAGCTGTGAAAAAATATTTGTAATAACATCGACCGATTTGCCACATAAAACTAAAACTCAACTAAAACTAAAACTAATACTAAAAACTAAAACTTTGTTCAGATTCATCTTTAGGTATATATATTATATTTCGTCTGTACGTGTGTATGTCACTGAGCTCTTCACAAAAGCGGTTCTTTTAAAATCAAATTTGACAAGGAGAGAGATTTAAAATTGATAAGTTTTTTGTGAAAAATATATTTTTAAAAGCTTTTATAAAATTAGTGATCGTAACCGTGTGCTGATCAAAATGATTAGGCTCAGGACAGGACACAGCCAGTCTACTCTTATCCATCGAGGAGTTCCGTTGTTCACCTTCCGTCTCCATCATCAGATCAGCTCGCTGTCACCATCATATTGTATTGTCATCGGAATTTGACAGGTACGCCAAATAACAGCTCAATCGGTTGAGGATAACTGCTTTAAAATTCAGTTTCAGGATTCCACCCGGATTCCACCCACACTAACATAGATTGCAAGTTTAATAAAAGCTTGTAATAAAGGAAATTGGATACGTTTTGACAATGTTTAGGAGATATGAGTTGAGTTAAACTCAAGATTTGCCAGAGGGCAATGGTACGCAGCATTTTGGGTTACAAGAGAACCGACCATGTAAGAAACACCACGATTCGTTCCCTGACTGGTATTGCCGACGTAGGTGATAAAACAGCCAGCCTCAAATAGGACTGGGTGGGGCACGTCAGTCGAATGCTCCCAACAGGTGGACATCAGCACACCCTGGATACCTGAAAGACGGCGACCTCGGGGTCAGACGAGAAAGCGTTGGTGGGACGATCTTGTGAATTTTGAGAAGGAAGGGCGGGAGACTGGCAAAAATTTGCAAAAAAAAATGTTTTTGAAGAAAAAAAAACGTTTTGTTATTTTCCAGCATGTACTCGTGTATTGCTCTAGCTCAGAGGTTCCCAAAGTGGGCGATAACGCCCCCTTGTGGGCGCTGCAGGCCTAAAGGGGGCGGTAAGAGACCCAGAAAAAAATGGGGGCGTCAAATCAGACACACTTTCGCATTTTAATAGTTATTAGTATTCCTAGATAGGTCATTTTCGTAGATAATAGACCGCGGGCAATCATCATGTTTTAACAAATTTTTGTTAAATAACCCGATTTGTGCATGTTTAATCTCCGCTAATATAGCTCACAATAATTAATTTAATTTGAAGTTATAATGGTTTTTAAGTAGGTAAAAAAATGGGGGCGCTAAAAAATAATTTATACTCAAAGTCGGCAGTAGACAAAATAAGTTTGGGAACCCATGCTTAGCTCCATAAATATGTTCCATAAACTCTTGCCGTAGAGTATAATATTCCAGAAAAATAAACAGATCTGCAAGTTTGTAACATTTGAAACGTGGTGCAGCCCAAAATAACTACTCTACTTCTCCATTCGACCTTTGTCGTACGCACTTTGGCAAACGCATAACTTATCCAGTTAAAAATACTACGCTATAAATAATTGTACACACTAACAGGAATACACAGATGACAACAGAAGCATTACATAAAACCGAGTCAGAAGAACGAGATAGTAAATGGAAACTCAGTACCTACACATTTTGTATCTAATGTATGTTATTGTTAGTAGGAGAGCTTTTTTGTGAAAGAGTTCGTCCGGGGAAGTACTACCCTATACCTATTTCTACAGCAATGCAGTAGTGTTCGCATTTTGTATTACGGTTGAAGCTTAGAGTTTTTTTTTTTGGATATGTATTGAAGGGTTGGTTGCCGGTGAAATTAGAGGCAAATGAAAATTTTCATCTTTATGTATCAGGGTGGCGCTGTGCAAAGCCACATAGAAGGACGTGACCTATGTGATAATGCACTGTTCATAGGCAGAGGGTACTGCCTATCATCAGGTGGGCTATCTGCTGGATCCGTCATTCAAAGTTGTATAAAAAAAACGGGGGTTCTAGTGTGGGAACGACTATGTATGTAATCGACGTAGGAAAGATATTTGCAATGTATGTCCGGGTGGAATCTAGCAACTGAATTTTAAAGCAGTTATCTTCAACCGATTGAGATGATATTTTGCATTCCTGTCAAGTTCCGATGACAATGCAATATTATGGTGACAGCGAGCTGATCTGATAATAATAATACAAAAATACAAAATACAGAATGTTTTATTTGGAACAAAAACATGGGTACAGTTGTATTGAGTCCGATAATAAACGCAGAAGTTTTAAATAAAACTGTGTCGCGAATATTAACGCCTTCCTTCGAATTAATGGAGACGGAAGGTGGACAACGGAACTCCTCGAGGGATAATAGTAGACTGACCGTGTTTAGGCTCATTTTGATCAGCACATGGTTACGATGACTAACTTTATAAAAGCTTGTACAAAAATGTATTTTTCTCAAAAAACTTATTTGCGATACATACATACATAGACACACGCCTTTTTCCCCAAAGGGGTAGGCAGAGCCACAATAGGCCTCTTTTCACAGTGGGCTGCACCATCGTGGAATATAGATGTGACAAGTGGTGAGCTCATCGCCGCCATTGCTTCCCACGACTGACTCAGCTTACGCTTTCTTCCAGTAATAACACATTCCATAATAAGCTACCAGCCAGGACAAATCTTATAACAACGATCTTATTAACAAGTCCGGGTAATCCCTTAGACCTTATATGCGATCCAGTTACATAACTACTTAGTACCAAACACTACGTAGTTATTTTAACTGGATCGTAAAAACCGCGTCGTGGTAGGTCTCCAGCTCTAACCTACATTTTACCAACCGAGATTTGTAAACAAAATAAATAGCAGATCATTTCAAGGTGCCGTATTACAAGCTGTAATTCATAATAACTGACAACTTTATCGTCCATTCTTATCACCACTATAAGTGCCCAATGAAAGACCACACTTTGTCTACAAAAAAAAAAGGTCACAGAAAGTCGATGGATTTAGGGGCTCAAGACGTTCGGCGTGGTATTCTATGGGGTTTATTTCCTTTGGTTTCATAGTGCTTCTTAATTGCTCCTGTGTTAGGTGTCCGTACTTTCCCGTCTCCGTCGTTTCGAAAGGAGGGAGGCAACCGTTGACCCAGGTCAAAAAAAATGAACCAGGGCCCCTTTCATGGAAGTAATTGGTACGGTTCTAAATGTTGTTTTTGTCCCATTTTTCTAACGAACTTTTATAGTACCTATATATTTTAAGAAGTTGGGAAGCAAAAGTTGTATTTCTAAATAATTAGATAACTCAACTCATTGCATTTGCGTGAAACAAAACGCAACAAGCTTCATTACTTTCGCACAAATTCGACGCAAGAAATTAAATTAGCTGTTTTCATTATCTTAACATATACTGACTAATAAATAAAACAACTAGCTAATATTAAAATCACACAACCATTTGAGAGTAAGTTCTTTAATAGGTACGTGATAGCGCAACAAATATAGCTCACACTGGTCGTCTTGCCTGAAATATGGTCTCTGTACTAACGCACACAAACAACAGCCGATGGTAGCCTAACGGTTCAATAGTGCAACTCAGAATCCAACTATACCGGGTTCGATCCTAGGCTTGACCAATGACTTTTTTAAGTTATGTGCGGATTCCTATCGCTCTGTGCTTCGGAGGGCACGTTAAGCTGTCGGTCCCGGCTGTTATTGATTAATAGCAGTCGATAAGCCATGTCAGAGGCCCTCGGGCGGCTTGACAAACTCCGACACCAGAGGCCAGCACTACCTCATACGAAACGAAACGAAACACTTGATACAATAACATTGAAAGTTATATATTATCAATAACCAAAAGAATCTCAACTGTACGTTACGATTTAGTAGTAGTAGAGCTTTTTTGTGAAAGAGTTCGTCCGGGGAAGTACTACCACCATACCTATTTCTGCCGCAAAGTAGTAGTGCTCGCATTGCTGTGTTCCGGTTTGAAGGGTAAGGGTGCCGGTGAAATTACAGGCACATGAGACTTTTCATCTTTATGTCTCAGGGTGGCGGGCGCAGTGCAATGCCACATAGGGCGCGTTCTAGGTGGACGTGACCTATGAGGTAATGCACTGTTCATAGGCAGAGGTTACCGCTTAACATCAGGTGGGCCATCTGCTTGCTCCGCAATTCCAGTAGTATAAAAAAAAAAAAACATAAAAAAAAAATTGGCCGCAACCTCACTTTAACATTTTTAAATACATAATTTATACGGAGCTGATGTTGGCAGCGCCATCTATCTCAAAATCGGAGTTCCATGATCGAAGAAAACAAAGGCTGCTACTCCTAGACTAACACCAGATGACGTCACTATCCAGTTCACAGAACGCAAATACTCTCTAGCGATAGACCCAGTTGCTACTTTATTGCAACACTGACAGAATTTTACTATAAAAACTTTCGTAAATCATATAATTAATTTCATAAAAACGGGAATTTTTCACGTACCGTTATATCGGTGTAAGCACCGACTTTTTTCCGACTCGTTACTAACAGAATTATGAAAAAATAACTGTGATCATTTTGTTAGAAATATAATTGTATTTTTTCTAATCAAATGAAACAATCAAATTAGTGATGGGCGTAATTTTACAGTAAACACCTCGTGGTTCTTACGGATCGGACAGGTAAGGTAAGTAGGTAGGTGTCCCAATTCTCACTGGTGATGACGTCGTCTGGTTTTTAACCACGTGACCATCTCGGAGTAGCATACCTGCTGAAGTATGTTATTTTACTATGGAGAGCTCTATGTATTCTTCAGGCTGATGTTGATGATGATCACTGTATCTATGCACATGAATTCTCACCATTTGGTATTCACAAAAACTAACCCATACAAATCCTAATACACACACATAAACATACACGTGTGGCGATAAAAAAGAAAAAAGTACAGTCACCGCCACATTTATGGGCATCGTTTGGCAATAAAGCGGTAAACACGGAGCCTGCATTTATTCTGCTTGGTTGGCATTTGCATGGTCTGCCTAATGGCCACGCAAAATTTACATATCGTTAAAAATTCCACACATTCGCGAAATTTATTTTATTGACACTGGAAAGGGTAATTCCGCACAAACCACGTATTGTCACAGCAGTACAACCATGAGATCTGTAATTTATACCTTAAAAGTGTGATATTTCGACCTCAGGTCACATCGAATGAGTCGAGTGGCCATGCGTTAGTTTGCGTACCGCAATATCCCTAAGTAAGGACCTTGTACAATCGTTGGGCCCACATTGGTGATACAGTTTACAAGTTGGCCAAGTTATTGAGCCAGTAGCTGTGCCAAACGGTGCAAAACTTTTGCTAACATAAAAAAGCACAGGCACCGTCTACGCTCGCCCGCGAAAGAGCACTCGGCTAACAAGGCTGCGTTTTCACCAGAGATGATTAAGAACAGCCGAATCACACACGGCCTGACGTTGTGGCGACACGCTTGGTGACTGAGGCGCTGCTAGCGCGACAACAAGATTGCCTCACCGCCTTGCCCCGCGCTTGGCCGGTGTTGTCGCGCGGACAGACGGATGCGTTCGACCCTACGGCTACGGATTACGTAGAGTAAGTAACACTACTTTAAGAGCTGACTGTACTACACGCCATAAATGAAATCAGTGACGAGTTTACCCTTCATCAGCATCCTTTGAACGTCCATGCTGAATGAGATCTCGCATAGAATGTAATGGGGGAGATTTGTCATAGTCACCACGCTTGGCAGGATTCGCAGTTCGCAGTAATGGTGTTGTGAACTCAAGAAGATGCCGCTGCCCTTACCCTGGAGTAATCCCTTCGCTGGCTCTTACAACATCCATGGGAGGAGACGCAGGTGACTATTCTTAGGTTGGACACACCACGGCCACAAGTTCACCATTACAATATTAAATTTAGACTTGAGACGAATTTACCCTATTGTTTTTCTAAGACGAAATTACCCTATGACGAAAGACCCTAACCTTACAGTACGATCCGCTTCCTCTACTCCAATATGTTCAACTATCTGTTCAATCTGTTTAATTGTATAAAGTCCTTATTGTATGTTATTTTATTATGTAATTTCAGATACGATTGTAAATTGTTATTGAATTAAATAAATGAAATGAAATGAAACCAGTTGAACATATTGGTTAACTTTTCTCCAAGTTTTTCAACTTCAAAATGTAGTTGAACTCTTTGGCCTGAAAAGTACAATAAGTTCAATTTCAGTATTTTTATTTATAAAACAGTGTTCAATTAAAAACACTGTTACATATTTATTTATCTAATCTAGACTGATCGTGAGACCGGTGACACGGCGCGACCCGACACTATATGTAATTTGCATTTTTTCATACGATAACACCGTGGTAGCGATAACACCATATCGTTTTCATCACACGAGAAGCAGGCGCACGGCTCAGTACCATCCTTACCACATCAGTATGCCCGCAATTCGCACTAAGCGTTTCGCACAAACCTTTGTAATGCGAACTGCTAAGGAATGGAAAAAGTTGCCATCGTCTGTCTTTCCTGAAAACTATAATATGGGTATTTTTAAGTCAAGAGTGAATAGCTGCCTTCTAGACCTTCGTGCTCCAATGTCGGCTGCATCGCTACTTACCAACAGAGGGCCTACCACAGGTTTGTAATTTGTTACCACTCGGAATAACGAAAACCGAATTGCGAGTCAAAATGTCGTTTTTGTATGGAGAAAATTGTTGACTTGAATGAGAGACTTGTAATACTCATGAAAACCATACATACAAATACCGACTCGGAATTCTATAGACGGGATACCGAATGCAAAACAGACAAACCTGTGGTAGGCCCTCAGGTGAGATCGCGGTCAAACGAGGGTCTATCATAGTTTTAAGAAAAAAACTCGCGCTTATTTCAACGAATCCTTTACTGATTAAATCCTTAAATCATTTTGTGTATTTTCATGTTTTATTTTGTTTATGTCTGTGTTGAAAGGATGGGCGATGGAGCGAGCGTATCTTGCATTGGTGCCCTCGAGACGCGACACGAACGCGAGGTAGACCGAGGAGAAGGTGGTGCGATGACGTGGCAGAGGTTGCAGCGAGCGTATCTTGCATTGGTGCCCTCGAGACGCGACACGAACGCGAGGTAGACCGAGGAGAAGGTGGTGCGATGACGTGGCAGAGGTTGCAGCGAGCGTATCTTGCATTGGTGCCCTCGAGACGCGACACGAACGCGAGGTAGACCGAGGAGAAGGTGGTGCGATGGCGTGGCAGAGGTTGCAGCGAGCGTATCTTGCACTGGTGCCCTCGAGACGCGACACGAACGCGAAGTAGACCGAGGAGAAGGTGGTGCGAGGACGTGGTAGAGGTTGCAGAGAGGACCTGGACTCGACTCGCTCAGGATCGTGATTGGAATCGCATGGAGGAGGCCTACACTCATTTTTGGGTGCCCAAGTTTTAGTATTACAATAAATACCTAGATTATAGAATAATAATAACAATTTATATAATGAATACTGCAATTGAGAAAATATGTTAATTTGGGAAATAATAGCTATTTTATTTTTATTTGTTATTTATTTATTTATATCTGTGTTGTTACAAATAAAAATAATTATATTCTATTCTATTCTATTACGCTCATAATATACAAACTTCCAATCGTATCTGTATCACCAACCGACCTTCCCATGGCAATTGGAGGAACGGTTCGAGTTATCGCTAACTCCCATCAAACATCCGAAACATCCAATTGAATACAGAGAGAACGCTTTACTCGTTCAATAATTTTCCAGAGAGTCAAAACAGCGATCCCATTTTCATATAAACTCATGGAAAGCCTATTGTAGCGAGTTCAATGATTTGGTTTGCGCACATCTGGCCTGGTTCATGGAATTAGACTGATCATACAACGTGCACATGTCCAGCTTTTAGCGGTCGTAAATTATAGCGAGTTAGATTTGCAGGTTATTTGAGATCTTTGGTCTGTATATTCCTAATTTGAATATGCTGCGTTAAATTAAATTTATCAATACCTATGTGTAAAATCTTTGCGTGACTGACTCACTCACTCATTCACTCACTGAATATCAACGCACAGCCTTGGTTTTGGATGTGCACTTAGAAAGGAATTTCCGAAATGTAACCCTTTAAACTAAAAGTCACACCTTCACAAAGTCCGGGGGGTTTCTAGTTGTTTAAAATTCAGCTGAAACGCTGAGGTGTATAAAACAAACCATAATTTGAATTTGAGGATGGCAAATTTTGAGGAGTGGCCTCTCTACTATTTGGTACGTAACATACATATTTTTTTTCACTGAGTGACGTTGTCACACAGTGAAAAATTTCCTTCAAAATAATAAGGGATGGCAAATCCTTCCAAATTGTTATTTTCCACATAGTTTTATCAATATAGGACAAAAACTGTAATTAATAGAAGGAAAAGCAAATGATTTTTCTTTTAAAACATCTAAAATGTATTTAAAAAACTAGATTAATTTTATGTAAGCCCCTTCTAAACAGCTTTTCACTGATCCTCTATCAACACGCTTCAATTTATTTCTTCCAATTTTTCTATCCGACGAAAAATACACAAATATCTACTCTGGTAATCTTCGTTCATCAACATTGTCAGTCAATTTGGGTCCTGCTGGGTGGATTTGAGCCACATGTGTAAATAGTGAACAGAGTATAAGCTACATAGAACCGTTCCACTAAGGTGTGAAGCCAGTGGCTACTGAAACACAGCTTTTAATAGTTTGCGAACTTTTAGACTCCGATTAAGGTTAAATTACAACTTTTTCAATAATAGTTTCAATTCTATACATTTTATACCTAGCTATTTTTTTATAAAGTTTACTCAAAAAGTAATCGATTGAAATGTTGGTGCAACAAATAATACGTGTTTGGAAGCTAGAGTTAAAAGGGAAACTGCGAAGCATATTTTTAATACATTCGCAAAATTTATTTTATTATCTCAGGAAAGGGTACAACAGGGGGGGGGGGGCACTTGCGTATAAAATCCGCGTATTGTTCCAACATTTACCATGAGATCAGTAATCTGTAACTTTTTAACTCAGTGATGAAGGTATCTCTCTGTACTTTATTTACTCATGTGCCTGAGATATACGGGAAACAATGGATGAGATTGGCTCGGATGTCGAGGGTGTGCGTGAGAAAAATTTACGCACAAGCGTTTAGCTACGTAGGTAAATATAGAGGTTACGTATGTCCGGATAAATGATAAAATCTTTTGCACGTTACACTTAAAATAAACAGTCTACTAAGTAACGGCGCGTTCACACAGAACGTCTGTTTTACAGGTGGATCCGGAATACTGTTTTCGGTGTGAACACGCTCATTTTATTTATTTTGGTAAACCAACAGCGATTTATACAATATTACTTATGTTTAACATTAACAAAATTATGGCCAAAAAAGGTCTACACAGCTTAAAATTAACAAAAGATACAACATCATACAACTATATACATACGCTAACAACATATACGTTTAAACGGACCTGTAAAACGGAGGTTCTATGTGAACGCGCCCTTAGTTATCTTCTCTGTTACACGCATTAGGATTTACGTTGTGGCACTACGAATGGGTACGTATCAAAATGTATAAATTAAAAACACATACGTTTAGAATTCATAAGTTCAAAACACATAAATTTAAAAAACGTAATGGTTTAAAATTTATAATTTCATTTGATATAAGTTTAGAATAACGAAGTTCGAAATACCGAAGTTTGAAAAACATAATGTCAACAACACATAACAGCTGTAATTAATAATGGCTAAATAGCATAATAGTGGCCACAACGCGTTCATTCCTCGTCATTCGCGTTCATTGGCGTCTCTAGCCGCATCCATCCACCGCTTTCCTTGTCTTTGATCCATCGAAAGGTTGATTTTGGAACCTCACCTCTGACACAGTTTGAATAGAACCTGCATAGTTCACCTACTTCTGATATAAATAAAATATTCTCCCTCCAATCTTTCGCACCCACTTTCAAAAACCTTGCAATAAGGATATTGAATTTATTTTCGGAATTCTAAACGTATACATTGTAATCATTATGTATTTTGATTTCAGGCATTTCGACCTTTATAAATAAAAAACTTTAAGGGTTTTAAATTTATTTATTTTCACTATTAGGTTTTTTAAATTTATGTGTTTTGAACTTATATGTTTTGATACGTACCCTAACTGTATACGTTTAAAATACCGAAAATCAAAATACCGTATGGTTCAAATAAATAAATCGAATATCCCTATTGTACGGTTTTTATAATGTTTGAAATACGTCAAAGTGTCAAATTTGAAGGCTCCAGTACAAACTTGAAATTTGGCATGCATATTTGTTTGAGATTATGGCTTTAGGCATTTCGACCATTATACATATAGAACTTTATCGATTATAAAACTTATTGATTTTCACCATTAGGTTTTTTAAATTTATGGATTTTGAACTTATGTATTCTAAACGTATGTATTTTGAATTTATGAATTTTAATACGTACCCACTACGAATACCATGGTAACACAGAACGCAGGAACGAAACAAAAATGTTTTTTTGGAATGACGGATCAATCAGTTGGCCCACCTGATGTTAAGCGGTACCCTCTGCCTATGAACAGTGCATTACCACATAGGTCACGTCCACCTAAGACGCGCCCTATGCGGATTGCACTGCGCCTGCCACCCTGAGACATAAAGATGAAAAGTCTCATGTGCCTGTAGTTTCACCGGCACCCATACCCTTCAAACCGGAACATAGCAATGCGAGCACTACTGCTTTGCGGCAGAAATAGGTATGGTGGAACAGGTAAATTTGCAGGTCATGCAAAAATTTACAAAAATTTACACAAACATTTTTAGGTGTGTCCTACATATAATAAAGTGCCACGAAAATGAAAGGCCACTCCTCCTGCGGATGTCGCAAAGGGATGGGCAGCAACATCCACCTGAGTACTTAACACCAATACTGCGATCCCCTTCAATTGGTAAACACAAGAATACCGTTCGTCGTGGCATTGGGAGATAGATAGATAGATAGATAGATAGATAGATAGATAGATAGATAGATAGATAGATAGATAGATAGAACATTATTTATTGCACAAAACGAAAAGCAGTACATAGGCGAACTTAATGCTAATTAGCATTTTCTTCCAGCTAACCTTTGTGTAATGTAGAGTGGGTGGTAGTGCTATTGTGAATCAACGCATATTCATACTTCATACATACATACATAGACACACACCTTTTTCCCCGAAGGGGTAGGCAGAGCTCCAATGGGCCGCTTTTCACAGTGGGTCGCACCATCGTGGAATATAGACGTGACAAGTGGTGAGCTCATCGCCGCCATTGCTTCCCACGACTGACTTAACTAACGCTTTCTTCCAGTAATAACACATTCCTTAATAAGCTAGCAGCCAGGACAAATCTTATACCAACAAATCTTACTAACAAGTCCGGGTAATCCCTTAGTCGGCTTTTACGACATCCGTGGGAGGAGATGGAGGGGTCTATTCTTTGGCCGGACACACCACAGCTACACAACTACACAACACTTCATGCTACGAAGATTCCCTTTTTAACGACCTCTGTGGTGCGGCGGGCGAATGTTGGCCTGCGGAACAAATATTTGTGCGATCGCAGATATTTGTTCAGGGTGTTCTGGGTATTTTCTATGTATAATAAAAAATATCTATCTATTTAATGTATTGTATTTAAGTATATCAGTTATCTAGTACCCATAACACAAGCTCTGTTTAGCTTATGTTCTGATAATGTTGTGTGAATTGTATCCGGCATTATTTATTTATACCTAACATATTAATATATAAAAATAATTCAATATATAACATAAGCGCTCAATTTTGCTACACATTTTGCAATGACAAAAAGTATTGGTACAGGAGGGCAATTCTCGTGCTTTAGAGATTAAGTCGAATTCGACTTATGTCGAAAAAAGATGGCGAATGTTGAATAAAATCTTAATTAGCTATTCTCGTGATGTCACAAATAGACATAAGTCGACCAAAATCATTCAAATCGAATACGATTTGATGGTTATTGTGACATTTTTGTGATATTTTTTGTATTCATGCTTCGACATTATCTCTAATTTAGAGATAATCTCTACAATCCGAGAATTAGCCTCCAGGAGGCCAATTCTCAGATTGTAGAGATTACGAGATTAATGTCACGAAAATGTCACAATAACCATCAAATCGTATTCGATTTGAATGATTTTGGTCGACTTATGTCTATTTGTGACATCACGAGAATAGCAAATTAAGATTTTATTCGACATTCGCCATCTTTTTTCGACATATGTCTAATTCGACTTAATCTCTAAAGCACGAGAATTGCCCTCCTGTTTGGACTTGAAAACTCCCATGGAAGCGGCTTCTCTGATTTCTTCTGGAAGAGAGTTCCACAAGCGGATCGAAGTGACCGTAAAAGAGTGGAGGTAAAAAGAGGTCTTATGGGCAGGGGTCATGAGTAGACGATGTTGAGAGGATCGAGATGGATGGTCAGGAGAATAACGGGGAGGGAAACGTTCTTTTAAATAGCTTGGAGAAAGAGCATTGTGGAGGATGTTGTAATGGAGACAGAGTGAAATTGCACGCACATGAGACTTTTCATCTTTATGTCTCAGGGTGGCGGGCGCAGTACAATGCGACATAGGGTGCGTCCTAGGTAGACGTGACTTATGAGGTAATGCAATGTTCATAGGCAGAGGTTACCGCTGAACATCAGGTAGGCCATTAATTGACCCGTCATTTGAGTAGTATAAAAAAAAAAAGAGTAAGTGAGTACCCCGATGGAATCGAATTTTGAGCCATTTCAACGGAGAGGCCTATATCCAGCAGTATAGACTTCTATAGGCTGATGATGACATCTGTCTCGCAGCGGGAATCGAACCCGCATGGAGGTCATCGAGTTGTGAAGCGTCTGGCATGCAGCAGCCGTGGTTGAAGCTAGTCAAAGAATATATACCTATACCTACGACGGCACATCTGGCCCAAAGCCAATCAGTAATATTATATCAACGGTTTCAACAGCTATGTACAGTTAGTGACAAAGGAACAGCTGTATTAACGCTGCTAAAAACATAACCCATCCCGCTTTGCCGTAGTCGGGTAAATAAGAGCTCGTGCTAGTTTAATACATACATAAAGCATACATAGACACACACCTTTTTCCTCGAAAGGGTAGGCATCAGAGCCTCAATGGGCCTCTCTTCATCGTGTTTTTTTTCTTTTTCTTTTTAACCCCCGACGTCAAAACGAAGGGGTGTTTGACGTGTCTGTGTGTGTGTGTGTGTGTGTGTGTCTGTGAATGTGTCTGTCTGTCCCATCGCAGCTCCCGAACGGATGAACCGATTTAGTTTTTTTTGTTTGTTTGAAAGGTGTACTCGTAATTGTCGGGAGTGTTCTTAGCTTTGTTTGATCAAAATCGGTTCAGCAGTTCAGCGTTCATTATTTACTTTTTTACTATGTGAATGACAGAACAAGCAGCTGGCCCAGCTAATGTTGAGCAGTAACCTCCGCCTATGAACAGTGCATTACCTCATAGGTCACGTCCTCCTAGGACGCACCCTAAGTGGCATTGCACTGCGCCCGCCACCCTGAGATATAAAGATGAAAAGTCTCATGTACCTGTAATTTCACCGGCACTCATACCCTTCAAAGCGGAACACAGCAATGCGAGCACTACTGCTTTGCGGCAGAAATTGGTATGGTAGTACTTCCCCGGACGAACTCTTTCACAAAAAAGCGCTACTAATAACAAATACTAGCTTTGCCGTCCGTAGTCGGGTAAATAGGAGTTTGTGCTAGTTTACATACATAGACACACGCCTTTAACCTCGAAAGGGTAGGCAGTGCCTCAAGGGGCCTGTTTTCACCGTGGGTTGCACCATCGTGGTAAATGGTAATGTAGACGTTACAAGTGGTAGATAGATGATAGAAATTTCCATAAAAAAAATATGGAATAAAGCCCATAAAAAAGAAGTACAAAGGCGATCTTATAATGCTAGAAAGCATTATCTTCCAGATAAACTTGGTGTATTTCGGATATGCGGATTAGTGGTGAGCTAATCCCTGCCATTGCTTCCCGTGCGTGACTGACTCGGCTAACACTTTCTTCCAGTATTTCCGAAAGGGGTGAAGTTCCGGCGGTTCAAGGGCCGCCTGTTACGTGATCCCCCGGGCCGCGACATGTCGGCGATCACACGTGTGTTAGATTAAGTTATAAATAAAGCGTTTTAGGGTTCCGTACCCAAAGGGTAAAACGGGACCCTATTACTAAGACTCCGCTGTCCGTCTGTGTGTCTGTCCGTCTATCTCCAGGCTGTATCTCATGAACCGTGATACTGTGACTGTGACTGTTGAAATTTTCACAGATGATGTATTTCTGTTGCCGCTATAATAAAAAATACTAAAAAAACAGAATAAAATAAATATTTATGGGACACCTGAACACGTGGGCACGTGATACAAAAAACGTGATTTTTTTGCCGTTTTTATTCATAATGGTACGGAACAATTCGTGCGCGAATCCGCCTCGTACTTGGCGGTTTTTTTATATCTATGTTAGTTTCTAAGGTATTTATGTTTCTATGGGCTTATTGTTTAAGTTTAGTGCAATTCTCAATAAGCCTGTTTTTTTTTTGTAATAACACTTTCCTTTATAATCTAGCAGCCAGGACAAATCTTATATACCAACAAGTCCGTGTAATCCCTTAGTCGGCTTTTACGACATCCACGGGAGGAGACGGAGGGGTATATTCTTAAGCCGGACTCAGCACGGCAATAAAATTAAAAACGTAAGATGATTTTGTAGTTGAGTGCACAATGCACATCAGTAGGTCAGAAACGCCCATTAGCCGCGCGTACTTTATAAATAGTAAATAAGTGTTGCATGGTACACTGTATGTAGGTATTACACTGTATGTAGGTATCACACTGTATGTAGGTATTACACTGTATGTAGGTATTACACTGTATGTAGGTATTACACTGTATGTAGGTATTACACTGTATGTAGGTATTACACTGTATGTAGGTATTACACTGTATGTAGGTATTACACTGTATGTCGGTATTACACTGTATGTCGATATTACACTGTATGTAGGTATCACACTGTATGTAAGTATTACACTGTATGTAGGTATTACACTGTATGTCGATATTACACTGTATGTAGGTATCACACTGTATGTAGGTATTACACTGTATGTAGGTATTACACTGTATGTAGGTATTACACTGTATGTAGGTATTACACTGTATGTAGGTATTACACTGTATGTAGGTATTACACTGTATGTAGGTATTACACTGTATGTAGGTATTACACTGTATGTAGGTATTACACTGTATGTAGGTATTACACTGTATGTAGGTATTACACTGTATGTAGGTATTTGGCATTGCACTGCAGTGAGCGAGATATAAATTATACTAAGTTGTGGTATAGATCATCAAAAAAAAAAAAGAAAAAAAAAGATCATTGCTGGACTACGCCTCCCGAGGGGATTTGCCATAATCACCACGTTGAGTCCTTCAGGGCAGGCAACGCATTGGCAATACCTCTGGTGTTGCAGATGCCAATAGGCGACGGTTCTACTACCATACCTATTTCTACCGCAAAGTAGTAGTGCTCGCATTGCTGTGTTCCGGTTTGAAGGGTAAAGGTGCCGGTGAAATAACAGGCACATGAGACTTTTCATCTTTATGTCTCAGGGTGGCGGGCGCAGTGCAATGCCACATAGGGCGCGTCCTAGGTAATGCACAGATATGGTAGGTAGGTATGGTGACCTATTAGGTAATGCACTGTTCATAGGCAGAGGTTACCGCTTAACATCAGGTGGGCCATCTGCTTGTTCCGTCATTCAACGGGTATAAATATAAAAAAACGCTTACCATCAGGCAGGCCGTGAGCCAGTTAGTAGAGCCATTACATAAAAAAAGGCGCATACAAAAGCCAAATTCCGACACTTTCTAACTCATTAAACTTCAAGTAAGTTAGAAAGTTACAGAATAGCGCTCGCGTAATGAAAAGTACGTGAAAGTCGCGAAAAACAATTAATGGCCGGTTTACAATATTCTAGTCCAGCGATCCAGTCCAGTACTGGATTGCTTACTGGATTGCTTACTGGAAAAATGTAAACCGGCACTGGAATGAACTGAATCCAGTAAGCATTCCAGTCCAGTTACTGGATTCGCGGTCTACTTTTGAATCCAGTGCGATCAATCCAGTCCAACTGGAATAATATAGACGGCCAATCCAGTGCCATTCCAGTGCTGACGAAGTACACACGTGTTGGTTGTTTTTGCGGACTTTTTTTTGCGAAAAAAAAGGATTTAACAATGGTGAAGAATTTATCTGAAGACGAAACTGTAAAGTTAGTCACTATATACAGAGAAAATCCGTTTTTATGGGATATAACATCAGAACATTATAAAAACAAAGCTATGCGCCAAACTGCTTTGCAAAATCTGTGCATTGGTATGGAAATTGAAGGATTCACATTGGAAGATGTGAAAAACAAAATAAAAAGTATTCGTTCGACATACTACTACTCATTAATAACTCCTTGTAGCAAGAGTGATTGAGCACGTTTGAAACATTTTCGAAACTGATCTCTTCTTGAAATCATTGTCACTGTAGTGTTCACACTTCAACGGCTTCTAAATAACTGGAATAATGTAGACGTTACAGAACCAGTCCAGCACTGGACTGGAATCTCGCTAGATCACTGGACTGGAATAATGTAAACCGGGCATAATTCTATTTTTAGAAGTTGTTTTTTAGTTTTTACTTGGTAATGAACAGGTAGAACATTTTTGTACGTTCACTTTATATAGGTCAATGAATAACATATATTTTTTCAGCACATAACTTTGACTCACCGTCGATTAGAAAGTGCTGCTGTATGCGCCATTAAAAACTCAATATTTACAGAGATTTGCTTGTTATAGGTACACGTATAGACACAGGGGTCTTAGAGTAAGTACCTATATATTATCCCGAAAGAGAACTACACACTAGGCGATGTTTGAAGTAATAGTGGGTTCAATCAACATGTCCGGCCTTTTACGCTAAAACGTCTTATAGTCACGCAACGGAACTAGGACCGTGTGGTATAAAAAATACGCCAGTTTATCTAATATGTAAGGAAAGCGCTCGTAAATGTCGGATACTTTCAATTTCGAAACTCTATGTGTATTCTCTAGTAGCCGTCAAAACTAAGTCAGTTTTGGTGGTTTTGCGCATGTATACTAATTATTGTATATAAATTACAATAATTATGAATAGCTTAATAATTAAGATAGCAGCATCATAAGCAGCCCGCATCTTAGGGACGCTTCCGTCTGGTAGTGATTTGGATCAGTTGAGCTACCTTTAGATCGCTAGCAGCGGTCTTCAGATAGCACAACTGTTTCATATGTATTTTGTACATACCTTGTATTAGTATAAGTTATTTCTGTAAATAATGTATATTAAGATAACAATTAATTATTATTTTTGTCATTTTTGCAAGCTTTTTAGTTTCTTAGTATGTATGCGACAAATTTAGCAACTGAGTTTTGATACATTTCCTCCCAACCGATTGAGCTGAAATTTGGCGTAGGTACAGGCTACCTATCAAGTTATATTTTAAGAAGGAAAACTATTTACGTCGTATCATATAGAACAGGCAGAGAAGGCGATTATTAGTAGTACGACATTGGAGGACCCTAATGGGTCCCCGAGACGATCAAGTCCACTTGAAAAGACTACGTGCTGTCAAGTATGGTCCAGCCCGTAGATACATGACGGGACTTGTCAAGTCAACGCTGTAAACGATCAATATTCACTTCAAGCACGTAGACTTGTCAAGTGGACTTGATCGTCTCGGGGACCCTTAAGAGACAAATAAACTAGGCTAAAAGTCACCGAAACCTATGCATCAAAAGCTGTGTCAAAATGACACTATACACTCGCAGATTAATTATTTAATCAGTGCGTGACCGCGGAGCAAAACCCTGCAAATACATTGTTTGACAGCGGAAAACAACAACTGTTAGGTACCAAATACCAGGTAACTTAATTAAAACCGTCGGTTACAAAACGGTGTATGATAATTTATTGATGCGTATTTTGTGTCATACTCTGTGTTTGCCCTGGCTAGGGTTGATACTTTTAATCTGCTTCTTCTTCTTCTTTTTTCGTGACAGTAGCTAAACATGACTAAATTTTATTAGACCAATAGGAAACAATCGCTAAACCCCTCTCCGTTGCCTGGTTCAGCCACCTGCACACAGGACACAAGCACTGAACCAAAACATTGAAGCTGACTCTAGTTACAAAAGATAAAGATACAGCCCTATTCCTTACTTTTGTCATTTAGGGTACAGGTGTTGGTGCACAGTGGACAGGACAGCAAGTGAGGCATCGTCTGAGGAGTGAACCCACAGTCACATTGTGCCTCGTCGGGACAGACATCAATGGTTCAGATCACGGTAATGTTTGGTAAGCTATTTATAGAGAAACCAGTCCAAGAAAAGCTTGACTTTGGACAAGAAACGTTTACAAGACTATAATAAGCCTTACAAAAACTTGTAGGATATTGAAGCAGACTCTAGTTACAAGTTGTAGCCCTATTCGTTCCCAGTTCAGATTAAATATTAATTTGTGTGTGGTGGCTGCAGTGCCGCCGTGCGCTGATTGGTGGAGCGAACCTCATCAAAATTCAAGGTGCGAGTGCGTATCGTGGTCGATAGCACCACTGTTGCATAATATACTGAAATTTATACCATTCCACAATGACAGGTTTGTTTTTATTAACACCCGACGCAAAAACGTAACATAACGTGTTTTAAAGTAAAGTAAAGTTTACTTTGACGTGTCTGTGTATGTGTGTGTGTGTATGTGTCTGAGTGTGTGAGAGAGAGAGATAGTGTGTGTGTGTGTGTGTGTGTGTAGGTGTGTATGTATGTGTGTGTGTGTGTGCGTGTGTGTGTCTGTCTGTGGCATCGTAGCTTCCGAACGGATGAACAGATTTAGTTTTTCATGTTTTGTTTGAAAGGTGAATTTATCGGGAGTGTTCTTAGCTATGTTTGATCAAAATCGGTACAGCCGTTTCATTGCGTTGAGGGTTTTTTTGTTTTACAAAATTAATTACTTGTTAACTAGTGGTTTGCCCCGAACCAAGACCTCGCGAACACATGCGATGTATATAACCAATGATGAAATGAAAGACTTTTCATCTTTAGGTATATCTCAGGGTGGCGGGCGCAGTGCAATGCCACATAGGCTAAGTCCTAGGTGGATGTGACCTATGTGGTAATGCATTGTTAAAGGCGGAGATTACCGCTTAACATCAGATGGAACATATGCATGTTCCGTCAGAAACAGAAAAAAAAAAAAACACTAACAAAACGCAAACATTTACAAAATCCTACAAACACAAGATAAGGCCCAATATAAGGCACAAGATAAACCCTTGCAACTCAATGTTTGACCTAATTCAGGCAACGAATTCTCACCCTCTTTCCTAATCACCACAACTATCAAAACTATTCCCAGCTCTGCTTTTATTGTGTAAGAAATAAATAATATTCGCCAAATCGGAGGCATTTTTTCATAGGCTGCTTTTATTGACAGTGATGGATTAAAGCGGTTTCGTGTGTTAGATAACTTTGATGAGACATGTCTCGCTCAGATTAATGAATACAATCGGTATATTGACTTGCTGATGTTCAGTTCCGTTTATTTTCCTATTTCCGTTTCCGAAAACGAAACCTAACAGAATTAATTTATATTCTCACTGATTCTTTTATCAAAAATTTTCTTCTTTCTTGCTACTGTTTTTTTTTTCCTTGAAAGCCATATACCCATATATGACTTATCAAATCTTATCATTATCTATAAACCAATATAATAAAATTGAAATCACACCATTCCCGAAACTATGAAGCCTACGAATGATAGATTTTACGAAATTTAACAGATAAGGGAATAAATGTATGAAAAAGTACCAGAGCCAAATTTATTCTTACAACAACGCGTTACATTGATAGATTGATAAACATTTTATTGCACACTAAATATCAAAATAAAAAGATAAAAGAACAAAAAACAATAACAGTAACTACAATGGGCGGTCTTATCGCTAAAAGTCTATAGGTACATTTATGGCATTATTTACATTAAAGTGAGACAAGTTGTTATTACTACTTGTGAAAATTACTCGAAGAAGAAGTTTTCTATATAGTTTAGGTACTATATGAAAATGGGAGATGGGCCTCGTCAGCATTGGTCTGCAGCCTGTCTCCGGGGAGATGGGCCTCGTCAGCATTGGTCTGCAGCCTGTCTAGGAGAAGGAAAACTCCGAAATCAAACCACCACTCAGGGAGCATACCCGAAAAAAAACCCCGATCCAAGGTGTAAACCGACCCGTGCCGAGGGATTCGTAGCCAGAGGGCAGTCTGGTTGTTAACGGAGGGTGCCTGTGTTGGCGGTCACAGGGCACAGCGGAGATCTGCCTTACCCCCGTAAAGGGCTCTGCGGGGGTGGACCTTTAGATCCCTTCTACTCGTGGGAACGCAATGGAGATATATAATTATAATAATCATCCGCATGGCGGCGACGCGGTCCGCCACCCGTCACGTCTCGTTTCCCGCGGGGGCGAAAAGCGGTCTACGGAGAGCCGTTTCGCTACGTTGAATGTTGGAGGAGGAATGGAAGAAAAGTTGAATGAGGTGTGTCAGATGATGGATGAAAGAAAGATTGATGTTCTATGTGTAAACGAGACGAAGCGGAAAGGCTGTGACACCACCAAGCACGGACCCTACACGGCATATTGGTCTGGAGTACCTAGTACCGCCAGAGCTTGCCAGGGAGTTGGTGTTATACTTTCCGCGCGAATGGCTGAGTGTGTGAATGAGTTTGAATGTGTAAATGCGAGATTGCTTTGGTTAAGAACGAAAGTCGGCCTCACTCGTATCTTTGGCGTAGGGGTATATGCTCCTGTTGACAACGGTACAGGTGGGTCTCAGCGTGCACAGGGAGAAAGAGAAAAGTTTTGGGAGAGTTTGAGAGATGTTCTGAGAATATGCAAGGATAATGAAAGGTTAATAATGTTAGGTGATTTTAATGGTTGGGTGGGGGTAAAGCGGGATGGATTTGATAGTGTTCTAGGAATGTTTGGTGACGAAAGGGTAAATGAGAATGGTAAAAGTTTGCTTGAGTTATGTTTGGAATGGAACCTTTGTGTGACAAACACCATGTTTAACCACAAAAGGATCCATATGTATACGCGAGAGGCGAAGAATGTGAGAAAAAGTATGATTGATTTTGTTATAGTGGATGAAAGAATCAGAAAGAAAGTTTTAGACACCAGGGTATACCGTGGGACCAGCATTCATACAGACCACTTCCTGGTAATGAGCCGAATAAGTGGTCTGTTTCAAGGATGGCGACATCGGGTGCGTGAGCCTACAAGTGTTTTAGAAAGAATAAAAGTAGAAAACTTGCAAGAGGAAGAAGTGATAGATGAGTATAAAAATAAGTTGATTGAAAGGTTTGATAGGTTCGATGACATTTCTGAGATTGAAAATTGTGGAAGTCATTTAAAGAAGAAGTAGTGAGTGTTGCTATTGAAGTATGTGGGGTGATTAAGAGGAGGAAAGGAAAAAAGTTGAAGAATGTGTGGTTGGATAAAGATGTACAGAAGGTAGTAAGTGAGAAGAAGAAAGCGTGGATGGATTGGCTAGCTGTCAGAGCTAACGAAAGAATGCAGAAGGCAACGAATGCGGATGTAGATGAAGCTAAGAAAGAGTTTAAGAGACTGAAAGGCAGAGTGAAAGAATTGGTTAAAAGAAAGAAGAATGCGCAGGAAGATGAGTTTGATAAAAGGTTATCTGAAGATTTTCGGACAAACATAAAGTTTTTCTGGAAATCTGTTCGTTCAGTTAGAGGTAAAACTCAAGGCTCTGAGCTGAACTCGATCAGAGATCAGAATGGAAGTATGGTGAAAGGAGAAGAATGCGTATTAAGTAGATGGAAAGAGTATTTTGAAAGTTTGTTTGAAAGAGAGGATAGACAGGCACCTACCTCAGTTATGAATGTAAGCGATAACCATAATGAAAGTAGTATAAGCATGGATGAAATCGTGAAAGCATTGCGAAGTATGAAATCAGGGAAGTCTGCAGGGTATGATAGGATAACAGTTGAGATGCTGAAGGCTGGACATGGTATCGTAGCGAGTCAGCTGTACCGCCTTTTCAATTTGTGCTGGAACACCGGTCAAGTACCAAGGGATTGGAGCAAAGCTGTCATCGTACCTCTTTACAAGGGAAAAGGTTCACAGCAAGACTGTAAGAACTACAGAGGTATTAGCCTACTCAGCATCGTCGGCAAACTGTATGCAAAGGTGTTGATTGAAAGAGTTGTGAAAGAAACCGATGAGAAAATATGGGACGTACAAGCGGGATTTCGAAAGGGTATGGGATGTACGGATCAGGTCTTTTCCTTGCGATGCATAACCGAAAAATTTTTGGCTATGGGTCAAAAAGTCTATTGCGCTTTCGTGGATTTGGAAAAGGCCTACGATAAAGTTATGAGGAATGAACTATGGTCGGTACTGTCAATGGTAGACAGGAACCTCATTCGAGCTCTGAAATCTCTCTACGAGGATTCCAGTGCTTGCGTAAGAATACACGGGTCATACACTGAATGGTTTAACATCGAAAAGGGTGTTAGACAGGGATGTGTAGCGTCACCGTGGCTGTTTAACCTATTCATGGACAGTTGTTTGCGAGATTTGAAAGATAGTGAATGTGGGTTAAGAATGAATGAGTTACTCGTCAAATGTCTTCTCTACGCCGACAACCAAGTAATACTTGCGCCGTCCGCGGATGAGTTACAAGAGATGGTAACAATTGCGCATAAATGTTTTGAGAGGAAAGGAATGAAAGTAAACGTAAGTAAGACGAAAATAATGGTTTTTGAATGAGATGAACTAATGACGAAATGTGATGTTTTGATTGGTGGAGAAAGAGTGGAACAAGTAAAAAAGTTTGTATATTTGGGAACTTTGTTCACAAGAGACGGCAAGCATGAAGATGATATTGAAAGGAGAGTAAATGCTGGAAACCAAGTGAATGGGGCACTTCACGCCTTTATGAGCAGTCGGAATGTGTCCAAGAAGGCACGACTGGCCGTGCATAGAGGGGTGTTAGTACCGACACTAATGTATGGAAGCGAAAGTTGGGTATGGCAGAAGAAACATGAAAGTAGAATAAATGCAGTGGAGATGAGAGCTTTGAGAAGTATGTGTGGTGTGACTTTGAGAGATAGAATAAGGAATAGTGTGATAAGAGAGCGTTGTGAAATTAAAGAAGACGTAGTGACTAGGATTGAGAAAGGTATGCTTAGATGGTTTGGGCATTTAGAAAGGATGGACGACAGTAGATTGACGAAACGGGTACACAAGACGAGCGTGAATGGGACAGTGGGAAGGGGAAGACCTCGGCGAACGTATTCAGACCAGATCGGACACGTTCTGGAAAAAGGCCAGGTCAAGAGTACCCTTAACCGACGAGCATGTATGAAGAATGTGATGAGAGTGAATGAAGCAGAAGAGGTGTGTCAGGATCGTAGCAAGTGGAAATCCGTGGTCTCTGCCTACCCCTCCGGGAAACAGGCGTGAGTTTATGTATGTATGTATGTATGTATATGAAAATAATTAATTAATTTCTTGCTTTTTCAGGTCCGAGTGTTTTTTGTCCGCACTTCGGAGTTGAAATTATTCTTTCGAATGCTTATACCTCAAATTAGATACAGTTTGTCTTTTGTAGACTTATTTTGTGAAAAACATTAAATTTTCGGGCAGGTAATTTGCTCCACCAGATTGTGGCAATTTAGACACAATAGCGTAACAAACTAATACCAAAACTGTGCTAATACAAAGTTTGTTTGACGCCAAAATATTAGATCGCCAAAGTAAAACACCAAAACACTGACACTTCTTGTTTGTCCGCCGGTCGGCCAATTAGCCCTGAGTTCACAATACTACGCCAACTTTCAGCATTCCATTTAGTGCCAGCTGAAAAATACTGTTCTCCCAACTTTATGCGAAGAGGCATTGGGAATTCAAACATAAGCAAGCACCCAAACCGACAAACTTAGTAGACGCTATTGAACTTTTAAATAATGATTGGGCGACGATAGTTCAAACTTCGGAACTGGACCTGGGGAATAAAATAATGAAAAAGTTTACTGTTTTCTTGTTTCCTAAAGTGACATCGCACCATTTACGCTTGCAGCGTGAAATATTGTATACCGTAAGAATACACAAGTAATTAATTTTGTAAAAATTAAAAAACCCTCAACGCAATGCAGCAGCTGAACTTATTTTGATCAAACATAGCTAAGAACACCTAATCCAGACTAATTCAACTTTCAAACAAAAAAAAACGGGTCATCCGTTCGGGAGCTACGATGCCACACACACACACACACACACGCATAGAAACTGCAAAAACTTATAACACCCCGTCGTTTATGCGTCGGGGGTTAAAAATTATATATTTCGTTCTTGCTTTTTCTTGTCTGAGTATTTTTTTGTGTGCCAGCTGAAAAATACTGTTCTCCCAACTTTATGCGAAGAGGCATTGGGAATTCAAACATAAGCAAGCACCCGACAACCAACAAACTTAGTAGACGCTATCGAACTTTTAAATAATGATTGGGCGACGATAGTTTAAACTTCAGAACTGGACCTGGGGAATAAAATAATGAAAAAGTTTTCTGCTTTCTTGTTTCTAAAAGTGACATCGCACTCGCACCATTTACGCTTGCAGCGTGAAATATTGTATACCTTTTCAAAATAGTAGTAGTAGAGCTTTTTTGTGAAAGAGTTTGTCCGGGGAAGTACTACCACCATACCTATTTCTGCCGCAAAACAGTAGTGCTCACATTGCAGTGTTCCGGTTTGAAGGGTAAGGGTGCCGGTGAAATTACAGGCACATGAGACTTTTCATCTTAATGTCTCAGGGTGGCGGGCGCAGTGCAATGCCACATAGGGCGCGTCCTAGGTGGACGTGACCTATGAGGTAATGCACTGTTCATAGGCAGAGATTACCGCTGAACATCAGATGGGCCATCAGCTTGTTCCGTCATTCAGTAGTATTAAAAAAAAAAAACATAGATTCATACCTACATAGACACACGCCTTTTTTCCCGAAAGGGTAGGAAGAGCCTCAAATGGGCCTCTTTTCACTATGGGTTGCACCATCGTGGGAAATAGAAGTGACAAGTGGTGAGCTCATCGCCGCCATTGTGTCCCACGGCTGACTCTGCTAACGCTTTCT
Organism: Operophtera brumata; assembly: GCA_932527175.1. Classification (NCBI taxonomy): domain Eukaryota; kingdom Metazoa; phylum Arthropoda; class Insecta; order Lepidoptera; family Geometridae; genus Operophtera; species Operophtera brumata. The sequence continues at coordinate 21,186,268 of OW052234.1, forward strand.
TTCAGTAATAACACATTCCTTAATAAGGTAGCAGCCAGGACAAATCTTATACCGACGAATCTTACAAACAAGTCCGGGTGAGGATGGACAAAATGGATATATAACGTTTCAGCACATACCTATATAAGGTACACTATGTAGGTAGCTTTGCGTGTCACTTTGCCAGTAGATGCAATGCATATTAGCAAACTTCAAATCAGTTCAAGTCAGTTGCGGCATAGCTGAACTGTAAAAATTCTTCGATATCAGCTAGTATCAAGATTTTTCTTTTGAGAATTTGCGGTCGCAATTTTTCATCAAAATATATTCAAATTTATTATTGGCAAATACCTATAGAGATTTATAGTTTTTACGCCGACTGTACTTCACCACAGAATAAAACTTCACTAAAAAATCGACAAGGGATCCATCAGCAATTTGAAAGTTGCCTAAAAATGTTAAGGGATCGAACAGGACGATCAAAGTCAACTGGATCATTTTCAAGGGATCGAACAGGAACTACTCCTCTTGGTTTCATACAAAACGTGTTTGCGGTGTCTATCTTGATATATGGTCTGTGCGTTTTAGTAAAAGTTTGGTGGCTATTTTAATAAAACTTTGACAGTTTGGACAAACACGAAAATTCTAACTTATCATTCTAACATCTTCGGCTAGCTTATTACGTATCTTGCAATAGCAAAGCGATGGCAAAAATTGCGCGATTATCGCATCCAAATTGCAAATTCGTATTACGTTTCTCTGATATTGAACTGAATTTGCGATTTGGATGCGATGATCGCGCAATTCTCGCGCAATTATTGCTATCGCATTGCTATTGCAAGATACGTAATAAGCTAGCGTATATTGCGAAAGTTTGGATATGTAGATATTTGAGTGTTTGTTTTTAGGGTTCGTTCCGTACCTTAAGGGTGCCAAACAGGAGCCTATTACTAATACTACACCGTTCGTTCGTCTGTCTAGATTAAGTCAAGAGAGGCGTATCATTCTCGGTCGCCTTAGAGCAACACGGCCGACTCTTAAGGCGATAAAGACCCCAAACTGCAACGACCTCTCTTTAAAAGCCTACTTCTCACAAACTTCTTTTTTTTTAAAGTTATTTGTACTTTTGTCACGGAATAAATCCAAAGATTCCTATGATTCAAGCACAAAAATACAAAAAAATCCTACTGCTTCCAAAAGCATGAAGCAATTTGAATGCTTCTTACACACAATTAATAGGTTTATAAAAATGTATGTTTAGATATTTGGAAAGAATCATTTACTTGAGACGGTTGCGGTTTTTCGTGATTTTTGCTCACTTTTTGTTTCGCGCGCCCTATTTTGCTTTCTTACTTACCTACCTGAACTTTACTGAGTTAGTCAGTGACAGAATTTTGGGTGACACATCACCTCAAGTCTATCGTATAGCCTGGGAGGTTACTATGAGCTCTTATATCCATTCAGTTCAAAAACTATTCAGTACAAAATATCGGTTCACCGTTGACATTTTTCATCGTTGAATAACTTTAATCGCAGAAGTCTGTAGACCCTCTGCGATTGTGCCTTTAAATATAGTTGCGGACATCACGGAACCAATATTTTGTACTGAATAGTTTAACAACTGCATGGCAATAAGAGCTCATAGTAACCCACCTGAGGTCTTAGAACAAGACGGCCTCCGTACCTATACCTGAAGTATATGTAAGGTATGTAGATGTCACCGTTGTTGGTAGAAATAACGTGATCAAAGGATAAGGTCCGGCAGGAGATTCCTTTCATGGACAAGACCCATGTCTCTTGGATGCTTTGGAACATGAAACCGGCATTGTCCGAGGCCGAAATTCTAACACCAAAATTTTACGCGAAAAATACTGCCACTGGCTAACTTCTCAACAACTATCAGGCGTGTTTTTTTTTCTGGTTCCCGGTGTATTAAGGTGGGGTATAACGCAAAATTACCAATCTTACATTAGATTTTTCACTGACTAAAACAAGTAAAATATTCAAATTAAAAATATGCATGGATACTACATTATAATACCGAGGGATCACCCAGACAGAAACACGATAAGACAAAAAAAACGATTAAAAAAACACAAAGTTACCTCTAACTTTTGGCTAGATTCGATTGTTTGTCAATATGGTGCAGATTATTGGATCAAAAATTGGATAAATAAGATCAATACAATAAAAAGTAGGGAACACTCGCGGGAATTTTAAAAATTATGTATATTTCACGAGATCTTCAATAAAAACCGCTTTTTCGAGCGGCGTGTGACGTTTTTTTTATATGAAAATTTTTGCCTGGTGTTGGCGCGGTCTTAAGCGTAGCCTACTTTGTGAGAGGTCGGAATTCATCAGTAATTTTTGTGTTGCGTTTTTACAGCGTTGCAGCTTTCTATCTCACACCAACATCATCAGTTGTTTAGTGGTCCTTCGACAGCTCCGTGCTAAGACATACACGTCGCCATATTAACAAGAACACAATGCTTTTCTCTAATCACCAACCCTCTCCTACATAACACTTTCGTTATCTTTAATTACCTTGATAATTTATCCTGATAACGACGCAAAACCGACTTTATTATGACTGTATTAAGGGTCACTTCTTGGTCTGACTGTCCTGATGTCACCGAGGTAACTACAACCGTATTATGAGGTATCTAAAGTTGATTTTGCCGTGGTGAGAGGATATAAATTTCACGAGCATATTCAAGGATATCTCTGAATGTAGGTTTAGTACATTCTACCTAGATATGGTAATGACGTGGGAAATGTTCTGAACCTGTGTCAGTTGTCACTTATGTGGTTTGATTGTCATGTACATTTACTGCTGTTGTTTTGGTATGTTTTGCTTATCATTATAATATATATGACTAATTAATGTGGGTTATTATACATAGTTGCTAATCTGAGGTGACAATGTTGCAGGGACATATATTACATTTCACGAGACTTCACGAGAGACTATGAAATAGAAGGAATATTGACTCAATGTGGGCACCTCTACATTCTTATTACCTAGGTACTTACATTAAAAGAAGCTCAATGGTCTGTGTACATTAAGTTTTTAAATTTTAATTTAATTGATTAAATATTAATTTAATTGATTAAATGTTAATTTAATTGATTAAATGTTAATTTAATTGATTAAATGTTAATTTCATTGTTTAAATGTTAATTTAATTGTTTAAATTGTTAATTTAATTGTTTAGATGTTAATTGAATTGTTTAAATGTTAATTGAACTGTTTAAATGTTAATTTAATTGTTTAAATATTAATTTAATTGATTAAATGTTAATTTAATTGTTTAAATGTTAATTGAATTGTTTAAAATGTTAATTGAATTGTTTAAATGTTAAATGAATTGTTCAAATGTTATTTTATTGTTTAAATGTTAATTTAATGGTTTAAATGGTGTCAAAATGCTGAATGTACTCATCAGGACTTAGATACTTTAAAGACTACATAGTGCTTCGTGACAAAAATGCGTCGAAAAGATATCAGCTAACTCTTAGCTGATAAGTAGCTCATCGCCTCTCATTGTCAATTGTCTCGTCAAGGAGAACGGTCGCAACGTTCAATTTAATATGTGTCTGCAATGACGAGTTGCGTTATAAAAGTGTGCAGAAATTACAAAGGACGTCTATAAACGACTAGTAAAGTCAGTCTAGTATTATATAAAGACAATCAGTTTATTAGTCCCGATTTTTCAACTCAAGCTTGACACTTTTGTCGGTGTTGCCAGTTTTTGAAATGCTAAATTCCTCATGATGTATTATTATGAAGTGCGACGAATTCATGTTTATTTTTCATATAGACGTGTAACTTTGCTGATAACACCATTTTTTTCCGGTTCTTTTAAAAATTCTGCGTAAATATATATAGATTATGTTGGCTTTGTATTTTTGTTAGTGCCGAAATAATTTTTATTCTATTCTTGAAAACAAAACTATATTCTCAATTTCACCCGTCGCAAGACAACCGCTCATATAACTTTCCTACGGCACACGAGCACGGGGCAGATCGCCCATGAGATGGAATGACCAAATCAAGGCAGCTTTGGACGGTCCACTGCATGAATGCACCAGGAAAGCTGCGGTGCGAGATGAGTGGCGAAGGATTGTGAAGCGAGCCACAGACCCTGAAGTGACGACCACGACCACTCTGCCAAGAGTGTAACGACTAAGAATAAGAATGATCATAGGTCATGATATCAATTATATTTTTACCTCCGACGACGGTACGTAGCGGGTATATGCGTTTAGGGTGGTTGCTTGAAAATTCAATTTTTTACGTGTTTTGCTCATCACAGCTCATCAACACTTCTTAAGATAACGAAAACTATGTTGCCGGTTATTATATGACCTAACACACAAGTTTTAATTTATAGTATCACATATATACAGGGTGTAACATAATATCCCTATAAGCCCGGGGAGGGGGTATTCTACACATCATGGTGAATAACTTTAATTCTACGACTTTTTAAATTTCGAAATTTTTCATTCATGAAATGCCTCGTAAGTATCCACGGGGACGTTACGGTACGCTAGTACCTTGCGTGGGGCTGCCTCATGTTCTGTAAGGTACATTTTTGGAGGAATTTCAGGAATTTTTAGAGGAATTTCAGGATTTTTACGAGGTACTTCGTGAATGAAAAACTTCGAAATTTAAAAAGTCGTAGAACTAAAGTTATTCGCCATGATGTGTAGAATACCTACTCCCCGGGCTTATAGGGATATTATGTAACACCCTGTATATCATTAGTTTAGCTACGATTGTGCTTTCAAACACAATCATAGCCAAACTAATGATATTTATGAGAAAAATATAAATTAAAATAAATTATAATTAATCATAATTAATAATTTATGATAAATTAAAACTTGTGTGTTAGGTCATATAACTACCGGCAACATAGTTTTCGCTATCTAAAGAAGTATTGATGAGCTGTAAAGAGCAAAAAACACGAAAAAATAATAATTTCGCGCCACAAGCGAAAGCAACCACCTTATGGTAAGATGTTGTGTTTGTGTGCAAACGAATGTTCCCATTTAACTCCAAAACTGTTTGACCGATTTAGATAAATAAATAAATAAATAAATAAATAATGCTGGACAAAGTTCACACAACATTATCTAGCCCCAAGGTAAGCCCAGAGCTTGTGTTATGGGTACTAGATAACTGATATACTTAATACTATATATTACATAGATAGATATTTTTTATTATACATAGAAAATACCCAGAACACCCTGAACAAATATCTGCGAACGCACAAATATTTGTTCCGAGGCGGGAATCGAACCCGCAACCTCCTGCGTCACAGGCTAACCTTCGCCCGCTGCGCCACCGTCGTAAGGTTTTCTTTATAATTAAAGATGGAGTTCAAAAGCAATTCAAATTGTATTAAATGACTGTGTATACCAATGTTTCATGGAGGAGCGCTTATTTGAACGTGGCGCACTGGCTTGTAAAACATTAATACTACAAACGCACATTTGGCCGAACACTATGAGACTGCATTCTATATCTTTATGGTTATTATTTCAGAATTTAGAACCTCTGTACCCGGACATGTTGATAAGATTTGTTGGTATAAGATTTTTCCTGGCTTTGTTTGTAGCTTATTATAGAGTGTGTTATTACTGGAAGAAAGTGCAGAGTCCTGCCGAGTCAGTCGTGGGAAGCAATGGCGGCGATGAGCTCACTCGTCACGACTATATCCCACGATAGTGCACTGTGAAAAGAGGCTTATTGTGGCTCTGCCTACCTCTTCGAGGAAAAAGGCGTGTGTCTATGTTTGTATGTATGAATTAAAATTGGGTATTTTTAACCGAGCTATGTGATGTTTCTGTGTATTATTACAGGAATTGACGTTTGTCTGTGAAAATGATATGAAATATGTGATATGAAAATGCCATGGTATACTTTTTTTTTGTAACTGTAATTTCCCTCAAACACGGAACACTAATACTCCCTAGCGAGACCCTCGATTGACCGCTATCTCACCTGTAGTACTTAAGTGACGATGCGGACGACGTTGGCGCACGAAGGTCTAGAAGGCACCTATTCACTAGTTTTCAGGTAAGACAGACGACGGCAACTTGTTCCATTCCTTAGCAGTTGAATTGCGGGTATACTAATGAGGTAAGGATGGTATGGTACTGAGCCGTGCGCCTGCTTGTCGCATGATGGAAAGGAGTTGGTGGGATCAGTTGTCATATTGTCTAATCGATGTCGATTACCAGTTTGCTGTTCATTGCGCTGTGTGTTTTCGCTTTTTTACAAGACTCATGAGCAGAAACATTTAAAACACGCAGGGCAATGAATAGCAAACTGGACATCAATTCAATTAAATTAATTTATTTATTTCAGGCAACAGTGAAAAATGTACATTGTGCCTAGACAAAGGCCCGTAGCAATATATACCTTACAACTAACATACATATAAAGATAAAGATATACTTAAAACTATCACTTAACGACAAGGGGATTTGGTTTCGAAAACGCTTCCCTATAGCGTCGGTTAACAATGCCAGCTGGCCAGAACTCCGGATCTAGGAGCACATCCCTGTGCTTCGCCTGGACCTGGAGAGCATATGACTTGAAGCCAGTGGCCCTGTTGGTCTGCAGGCGCTGAAGAGACAGTCGAATCTCCGCCCCCTGAATCCGGCCTTGGCACCTCTCCTTCACGAACTGGAGTACATAATCTCCTGATGTTCTCTCGCTTATTCGGGAGAGGTGGATCTTGATAGTCGGCTCAACTGCATGCAGTGTTGCCAACTCAGCCAGTATCTGACCGGTGCCGCGTTGATTGCGGCACGATCTTGGCCGTCGTCTCTTCTCCACGATGGTGAAGCCGTCCTCGTTGACTCTCTGCGTTTTTAGAACGGATTTATCTTGTGCCATATTCGACATCGAAATTGAACTTCAGTCTAATACGCAATAAGACCCCTGATCATATCATGTAGTGTGTACTTATCTCGAAGTGATTGTATGGGACCCCATTCTAAATTGCACGAAGAGGCTTTTTCAATAACACAAATATGGTGTTCATATCTGCAGCACCACAATATAATTATGCCCAATTTGAAATGAACTGATCCTAACCTATTTATGTAAAGCAATCGATTCCCGCGATAAACCCGAAATGTAGTTGTCCTAACTCGTAATTAATGCTGAAATTACCGCTATTGTGTGTAATGTAATAAGTTTGCCCGTTATTTTGACACATTGCCCGCTGGTACAGAATAATTTCACGGCTATAGTGTTGTGTCAACGTCTGTTGCAGCGCTAATTAATTTATATACCGAGGATATTAAGATTCATAATCACGACTTACTTTTAAAACAACGATGTATGGAGAAAGCTATGCTAAGCACGTTTAGACAAGGCATTTTAGGGGGAGCCCTATTTCTAGCAGTAGACTTCTACAGGCTGATTATAATGAAAAATTCGTTGTTTTTTTTTTTATTTGTAATGAAGGAGCAAGCAGATGCCCCACCTGATGTTACGCGGTAACCTCTGCCTTTAACAACGCATTACCTCATGGTCACGTTCATCTAGGACACACCCTATGTGGCATTGTATTGCGCCTGCCACCCTGAGACATAAAGACGAAAGTCTCATGTGCCAGTAATGTCATTTCCTGTATACCCTTCAAACCGGAACACAGTAGTGCGAGCACTACTGTTTCGCAGCAGGAAAATAGGTATGGAGGTAGTACTCCCCCCCCCCCCCCCCCCCCCCCCCCCCCCCGTATGAACTCTTTTACAAATAAGCTGTACTATTATAATATACCATATTATAGTATATGCGATGTGTACATATAGCAGCAAATATGTTGAGCGCTGGCGCACGTATCACGGGACTGCGCTACAAAGGATTTTGTACTAGAAATTGCTACTACGCAAGGTAAGCCCTCGAGCCTCGGTAAGGTCGATTATACCTATGTTTTTTGTTATGTTGTGGCAATAACATACATACATACATAGACACACGCCTTTTTCCCCGAAGGGATAGGCAGAGCCTTAATAGGCCACTTTTCACAGTGGGTTACACCATCGTGGAATATAGACGTGACAAGTGGTGAGCTCATCGCCGCCATTGCTTCCCACGACTGACTCTGCTAACGCTTTCTTCCTGTAATAACACATTCCTCATAAGCTTGCAGCCAGGACAAATCTTATACCAACGAATTTTACAAAGAAGTCCGGGTAATCCCTTAGTCGGCTTTTACGACATCCACGGGAGGAGATGGAGGGGTCTATTCTTGGGCCGGATACACCACGGCAATAACACTAAACTAAACATACTATAGTACGTCCAAAATGGTCAGAGCTCTTACCACATTACCTGTACGATCTTTTTATACAGTTTTACACTAAATTATTCTCTGTTTTTAATCTTATTAGTGACAGTTTATTAGCTGGGTTCCTAATAGATCCTTTTTTAATATGACTTTGATCTTACTAATAGATCCATTAAATCTTTAGGCTACTTTCAAATTACTAATAGATCCCTTGACGATTTTGTTAGTAAAGTACAGTCGGCGTACAAATAATAAATTTCTACAGAAATTTGTGAATAAAAACCTTTGATGAATTTTAGGTGTGGTTTTTTGGCAATAAGCCTTTGAACCGCTAAGCGCTATGTAGACAGTGCCATCAATCTGTTTTATACTGTGTACGAGGCTTTGGCAATGCCTAAACTCTATTCTCATTTAGGCAATGTTTCTCCAGCTCGCGTTAACAGGAGCTTCATAGCATAAGCCTAATTAGGTTTAGGCGTTAGTGTTGAAATACGCTATTCACGCGCAGATCTTGTCTAGACCACACCCTTGTTTTACTTGATATTTAGCAGACAACAATTAGGGAGGCCATGAGTTGACTCAATCCACTAACTTACTGCGATAATTTTTTTTTAATTGTTTTTTATATTTTTAATCTAATATAGGCTTACTATGGAATGAGCTTCCATCTGAGGTTTTCCCACTTGGTTACGACATGTGTCGCTTCAAGAAAAATGTTCATAAATTCCTTCAGGGTAGGCAGCGCATCGACAATACCCCCGGTGTTGCCGGTGTCTATAAGCGACGGTGACCACTTTACATCAGGTGCAATGGGCCGTAACCTAGTTTGCCTATTAGATTCATAAAAAAAAGACTTGCTTTTGGCTACATCTTACCTGTAACGCAATTACGTAACTCTGTTACCATCGGTTTCAATCGACTTCAATGCTATTTCTATAAAAAAAGGCTTTGCGATTTACTAATTTATGCAGTCTAGTTGCAATCAAGCTTTGTAGGTAAACTGCGTAAATTGGGTAACCGCAAGAGCGTCCTTTCGGATAGAAATAACATTGAAACTGATTGAAACTGATAGCAACACAGTTAGGTAATCCGCTAGCTGATGTGAAGTGACGATGAGGCCTATTTAAGCACACTCGCCTAGAAGATGCTTATTCACTCTTCGTTTGAAGATGCCCAAGTTGTATGATAAAGGGAATAAAGAAGCCGGAAGAGAGTTCCAGGCTTTTACTATCCATATGACGAAAGAGCTCGAGAAACGGTTAGTACGCGATGGTGGCATTTGTATTTTAGCCTGCCTAACACACAGGGTAGTCCGGATTGTCTGGTTCACCGTTCGTCGTGGCATTCTATGAGGGAAGCCTATGTTCAACAGTGGACTTCTACAGGCTATGGTGATGATACTGATGAATGGCAGTATTAGGTGGAGGGTTTGGGTGTTAGTAGAGCACTTAGTCCCCTAATTCTGGTGCATCGCTGAATTTATTTGTAAGATTCATGAGAACCTTTATTGGCTATACTTTTCATAAAGAAAACTTACTACACATATAAAAATAAAAATTTGGTAATTTTTTGGTTATTATTAGGTATAATTAGGTATATTGGTTCGATGTAGTTTAGTTATTAGTAGGTATATAACTATAGTTAGATCTAGGTGTATATATATGTAGGTATGTTTTACTTGTGCACCGCCGTCTTTTGATTTTGTATTATCCTGTTCATGCAAAGGTTGTCTGGAAGAGATCCTTTTTAGCGATAAGATCGCCCATAGTACATTGTTATTGTTTTTTGTTCTCTTATCTTTTAATTTTTCTATTTGGTGTGCGTTTATCTATCTATCTATCTACACACCACAAGTCGCAATTTATCTAAGCAACCTCACACATTTAATAGGTATATCACTCAATCGCCATCATTCACCAGAAGCCTGAGACGTCCCCTGCTGGACGACGCCTCACCCATTGAATAAAATGGGGGAATTTGATCAACCCCAGGCAGATATCTTCATACAAAAAAAACGCCTCGGGCCGCTCAAAAAGGCGTCGTCTCGAAACATCTCGTAAAATATAGACAACACCCCAACAGTCGGCTTTGTTGTATTAATTTTGACGACCTCTGTGGCGCGGCGGGCGCAGCTTGGCCTGCGACGCAGCAGGTTGCGGGTTCGATTCCCGCCTCGGAACAAATATTTGTGCGATCGCAGATATTTGTTCAGGGTGTTCTGGGTATTTTCTATGCATAATAAAAATATCTATCTATGTAATATATTGTATTAAGTATATCAGTTATCTAGTACTCATAACACACAAGCTCTGCTTAGCTTGGGGCTAGATAATGTTGTGTGAACTGTACAGCATTTTTTTTTTTTTTTTTTTTTTTTATCTTATTTTTTTTCCTCATAATACAATATACACAATTGAAAAACAATCGAATCTAGGTAAAAAATAGACGTAACTTTGTTTTTTTTTCTATCGAGAAAATTTTGTCCTATCGTGTTTCTGGTACAGTGATCCCTCGGAATTATAATGTGGTATCTAAGTGGTTGCTGCTGCCCATCCCCTAGAGTAATCCCTTAGCCGGCTTTTACGAAATCCCCGGGAGGAGACGAAGGGGTCTATTCATAAGCCAGACCAACCACACCACTTACAATTATCATCTCTTATACTTACTAAGTAATCAAATATTAAGACCTACGAATTTTTTCTGGTGCCGCCTTATTTAGGCTTACGGCGACATAATGTATAATTCCACGGTTACATCTCCATGTTTTCGTAAACAGTAGGTAGCCTATCTACAGAGTGGTGCGTAGCTAATATTAAAACATCTGGTCCATGGTATAATAATATACTTCGCCAGATATGCTACAGATATGCTGTATGGCAGTAAACTATGTCATCAAAAAACCTCTGTTCCAAGAGGATCTACTGTTGGTTCAACTATTAGAAACTCGTGGAAGTTTTCTTCCAAGAAATTTTACTTTAAGGTGAAGTAGAACTGTTTGAAATATATTCAAAAACACACGTCCGAGCAGTTCTACTATTCAAAGTAATGATTAATAATGACTCAAAAATTAACCAAGAACGTAGGTTTAATGATTTCATAGCTGTCACGGGTATAATCCTCTCCAGGATCGCTTCAAATTGATGTCCGAAAAGACCCATGAACAAAAACTCCATACAACAAAAATGAGAATGCTGCGATGGGCAGGAGGAGCTACACTGAAAGACAGAGTACGGAACAACTATATAAGAGGAAGTTTCAAAGTTGCCCCAATAAGTGTTTTTTTTTTTTAACTTCGATTTTCCTTTGCTTGACCACTACCTTACCTGTTGGTAAGTGACGATGTGGCCGAAGATGGAGCACAAAGGTCTAGAAGACACCTACATTCACTCTAGCCTTGAAGAGACCCAGATTATAGTTTTCAGGAAAGACAGACGACGGTAGTGTATTCCACTCCTTAGCAGTTCGCATTATAAAGTTAGAACTGAAACGTTTTGTGCGAATAGAAGGTATACTAATGAGGTAAGGATGGTACTGATCCGTACGCCTGCTCGTCCTATGATTAAAAGGAGATGGTGGGATCAGATCGCGCAGTTCCTGGAAGCATTCCCCGAAATCACAGAATATATCCGAAATGTAACCTATAGAAGATCGCAAGGCATGCAACCTTACGACGGTGCTCGAGACTCTGGATCTTAGTCTCCGCCATATGTTGCTCATCTATAAGCCTGAAAGCTCTACGTTCGATCGAGTCCAAGGCAGCAAGCTGGTATTTGGCCGAGCCATCCCAAACATGGCAGCAGTACTCCATACCAGCCCGGACTTGTGCTTTATATAAACTGAGAAGCTGTCCTGGTGTGAAGTAACGCTTTACCTTATTCAGGATGCCTAGCTTCATGGCAGCTGTTTTTGCCTTAGACTCGATGTAGGAGCCAAAGTTGAGAGTAGGCGTGAGCGAAACACCTAAGAGCTCGGGGTGATCTCCTATAGCTACAGGTACATCTCGGAATACAGGAACGTATTACAGGTACGTAGAGCTTTCTTGGTGGTTGGAGTGAACCAACTGTTCCATTGTGTTGTTTACGAGCTGTCTTCATTATTCAAGGAGGTGTTCTTATAATAATGTTGTAAATTACAGCCGTCCGATAAGATAGGAGCTCAACACAAGGACTCGTGATAATGACTGAGTATTTCACCTGAAGGTGGCTTTATAATGCCTTATCCTAAGCTTATTTAAGCCCTTTTAGGCTCAGAAGCGAGCTAGATACTGGTTTACTGTACTATCTCGGCTACGCTGACGTTGTCTTTTACGTGAGGTTGGATGTAGATTAATTTGTTTCTAAATCGCTAACTCAAACTTGGCATCCATCGGCAGAACTAAGCTTACAATGCCAATTCGTGCATTAAACATATTTTAAGGCGCAATAGGTTCACAGCGTGTCTATAATGAGCTCTAGAATTGTTAAGTTTTTGATAAGGGTTCTTACAGTTTTCAAAACATTCTTACGCTTTTTATCTAGTGAAATCATTAATTCAAATTCAAATTCATTTATTTCAGGCTGATAGCTCATAATTTAATTACACACAGAATAATAAAGACACATTATTAAAATTTCAAAACACACAAATTACAAATTATTATTCATTATTATTATTAAAAAATACACTATTTGAATTACTTCACTCGATCAAAAAATATATCAAAGAAACCACGTTTTTAAAATTTAAATACCATTTTAGACTTACCTACTTCTTACAAGTTTTAATTTTTTAAACATTTGGTAACTTATTTGTGTTAAGTAGTGAAGTCATCAACAAAATTTAATAAAACTCTAAAGGGCATTTTTATATTATTTTTTTATGCATAAAAACAAGGTATCAGCGCTTGCGCTCGCCGGAATTAAAATTAAAATGTTCTGCCACAACAGCAAGCATACTGTTAGCACTGCCACGAACGCAACTCATCAGGGAAGCAGTTCTGATGCGTATGATCGCGTAGAAATCATCAACGCGCGCATCTGCGGACATGCCTGAAGCACTGCAGAACCGCGGCAGCCCCAACAGCACCCTGAACCCGTTATTATACTGGACTCGTAGAGCGTTGATGCCTGATCCACAGGCTGCAAGTGTATTTTTTTTGGAAATAAGCCCTGAACAAGGTGTCTTTGACCTGGGCAGAACAACGTGCAAACCTGCGAGCCAGCATATTGCATCTAACCGCCAACGCTCTACGTTCCCTCTCAATATCAGAATCATCACACATATCCTCAGTAACCCAGTGGCCCAAGTACTTAAACAGCTTAACCCACGTAAGGGAGTTCCCCCTAACGAGACTATAGGGGGCATATAGATGCCCTCATAATCATACCCACATGTCTACAACTCTTCTAGGAAAAACAAAATGCGATCGATCAAATCTTACCTGATTGTATTAGAAGCCCAATTGGTCTCTCATTTATTTTAAAGGCACACTGCAAGTTGACCGAATCGAGACTGTATTATGAATTGACTGAAAAATTGGTATTCTGCTCCCTCATAACCACAATATAATCTACTTTACGATTAAAAAAAAGGTGGGCGAGGTTTCGCCGGCGACACAGGAGGATACGGGTTCGATTCCCGCCTCGGAACAAATAGTTGTGCGATCTGCAGATATTTATTCAGGGTGTTCAGGGTATTTTCAATATATAATAAAATAAAAAAAAATATGTAATGTATTGAGTTAAGTATATCAGTTATCTAGTACCCATAACACAAGCTCTGCTTAGCTTGGGGCTAGATAATGTTGTGTGAACTGTCCAGCATTATTTATTTACTTTCTATCCTTGCGACCATATATTAGAGTAGGATAGTGCTGTTTAATAATTAAAAAGAGTGAAAGAGAGAATTCACAGAACGTTGAAACATTCAAGTTACAGTCACATTTCGATATACTTAACTATAACTTCATGACTTAATCACATTCCGCGTTGTTATATTTTTTGACGTTTGTGACATCGACACTAGATCGAAACATGATCCGAACTTTAATTTGACTAACTTTATTTTTTTATTTACGAGAATTGGGCTTCTAGTTACTATTATTTATTCTGTGCTTCTCGTCTAATCTTGCAACTGAATTCCACCCAACCGAAAACTTGCATACCAGTCAAGTTCCGATGACAATACAACATTATGGCGATATCGAGCTCATCTGATCATGGAGATGCAAGGTGGACAATGGAGTTAGTGACCTGGCTGGTCACAGTTAACGCCTTCAGGCCTCAGGTGTTTGGCCTCATGTTGACCAGCTCACGGTTCTGATCACGAATTACATAAAAGTTTTTTTTTTAAATATTTGATAGACCTTTGTTTGACCACGATCTCACCTGTTGGTAAGTGACAAATGTCTACTATGTCAATGGAGCACAAAGGTCTAGAAGGCACCTATTTACTCTAAGATTGTTTTGAAAAAGATATTTTTCAACAAACAAACGTATTTTCTTTTCACTACCCAAGATTTTATTTTTAAGAAATCTTTTCAACCAGAAATAGTTCGTGAAATAGGAATTACCAACGGTAAATTCATTTCCCTTGGGTTCGTAATTTTGTTTTTCCTAGAACTAGCTACAAAATCTTTGAAATAATTTCCTAAGCTAAAATAAGCTTTAAAGAGAACCCTGCTAGATATTTTCTAGCCACCACTCATCGCCCCCAAGGGTCGTTTCACGTGCGACCAAAACAGTAAAGTTTGGGCAGAATCATCGAAAATCCTACCCTTGACTGCTGTTATGAAGAAATCTAATCCTGAACCAAACCTCGTTGTAGAAATTTTAGAAAGAATGTTATATAGGTATCTATCAATCTTTAATCTTTTATGAAATGAATGCTAGCCTTCTATCTAACTAATGGATGTTAAAAAAAACATACATACATGCATAGGCACACGCCTTTTTCCCCGAAAGGGAATAGGCAGAGCCTCAATAGGCCTCTTTTCACAGTGGGTTGCACATCGTGGAATATAGACGTGACAAGTAGTGAGCTCACCGCCGCCATTGCCTCCCACGACTGACTCGGCTAACGCTTTCTTCCAGTAATAACACATTCCATAGCTAGCACCCAGGACAAATCTTATACCTTATCTTATCAATAAGTCCGGGTAATCCCTTAGTCAGCTTTACGACATCCACGGCAGGAGACGGAGGGGTCTATTCTTAGGCCGAACACACCAAAAACAAACATCCAATAAAATCGTTCTTTAGTAAGATTTGGATCCCCAAATAACTAGACCATTAAGTTAGCTAATTCGCAACGCGCCGCTGGGGCCGTTAGAATAATTTAGAACTTAGGTAAAACATTTTAATAAGTTTATCGGCTTTAAAAATGTAATCTAGTCTATATCTATCGACGACCTTGTGGCGCGGCGGGCGAAGGTGCGCCTGCGACACAGGAGGCTGCGGGTTCGATTTCCGCCTTGGAACAAATATTTGTATGATCTGCAGATTGTTCAGGATGTTCTGGGTATTTTCTATGTATAAAAAAATGTATTTAGTACCAATATCAAGTTTTATTTTTTATTTTTTATACTACTTTGATGACGGAACAAGCAGATGGCCCACCTGATGTTAAGCGGAGCAAGTTATCTTCTAGTACCCATAACACAAGCTCTGCTTAGCTTGGGGCTAGATAATGTTTTGTGAACTGTCCAGCTTTTTTATTTATTTATTATTCTATCCAGCCGGTAACATCCACTGCTGAGTAAAGGCCTCTTCTCTATAACGCCACTCCTTGCGGTCTTGTGCCAGCCGGATCCACCGCTCTCCTACTGCCAGCACAATGTCATCTGACCATCGGGCAGGTCTGCCTCGAGACCGCCGCATATATCTCGGCCTCAATTCGGTGACTGCTTTGGTCCATCGGTAATCCTCTCGCCTTGCCAAGTGTCCCGCCCATTTCCACTTGAGCCTCGCAATCCGTATACCTACATCCTCGACCATAGTTCAGAAATCAAGTCACTGCTTAAGTTTTTTTTTGTATACCACCAAGGTAGCAAACAAGCATACGGCCCACCTGTTGGTAAGTGGTTACCGTAGCCTATGGACGCCTGCAATACCAGAGGCATCACACGGGCGTTGCCGACTCTTTAAACATTTCCAAACACCCCTTTTGGAGAACCCCATACTGTAGTCACTTGGTAAAACCTCAGCATTCACAACCTGAGTGTTCACGGGAGGAAGTTCCTCTGAAACCGCAAAGTCCGGGACCACCCTGGCTCTAAGGTGTGCAGATGTTTTTTTTTTTTTTTTTTTTTTATACTACTTGGATGACGGAACAAGCAAGAGGCCCACCTGATGTTAAGCGGTAACCTCTGCCTATGAACAGTGCATTACCTCATAGGTCACGTCCACCTAGGACGCATCCTATGTGGCATTGCACTGCGCCCGCCACCCTGAGACATAAAGATGAAAAGTCTCATGTGCCTGTAATTTCACCGGCACCCTTACCCTTCAAACCGGAACACAGCAATGCGAGCACTACTGCTTTGCGGCAGAAATAGGTATGGTGGTAGTACTTCCCCGGACGAACTCTTTCACAAAAAAGCTCTACTACTACTATCCTCTGCCGATGGCGAGCGGTGCGGTGAAAAAAGGTTGCCATTATACAAACGGTAGAACACACAGAGAGAGGCAAAGACTCTCCTCAGAAATAAATCATAACCAATTTTTTTATAAACATATCTCAAGTATAGTCGTACGAAACAAGGTCTGCTACTCCGAGACTACCACGTGACTAACACCAGATGACGTGGTGACGATGATCCAGTTGCCACTTTATTGCAACAATAACATAATTATGGAAAAACCTGATAATTCTGTTAAAAAAATGTCTAAAGTTTTCTAAATTTGTTATTTTTTCAAGAGTAAACCACCACTTATGGAATTTCAATGTGACCCGAAAATTCCGTTCCAGCTAGTCTCGAACCCGCATCTTCACCTCTAATTGGCGATGCCTTGACCAGTTGGCCATAGCAATATATAATTTTTGGGTCACATTTAAATTAAAAAAATTGTATTCAAATGAAATAAGAGTCTAATAATATTCATGGGTCGGGGAGTCAGATTATGCTACTGGTAGCACAGAGAGACTGATCTCAATTCTCATTGGTGATGACGTCATCTGGTGTTTAATCACGTGACCATCGGATCTCTGAGTAGCATGCCTGGTGTATAAAAATTACGGCAAATGTCCAAGCCGAGAGAGTACTGAAGTGCCTTCAGTACAGTTCAGAACAAAGTGCTTTTCAAGCATGTTCACCGAGGAACTAGCTCTTTATTCTCCGCTATCAAAACTAATATCGAGCATTGTTCTTGAGTGTCCTATTCACTCCATTTAATTGCACACAATTTAATAGAGCCAACACTCTACATCACTGGAAAATAACCCTTATATCCTGGTTCTAGGGTTATTTTCTGTTTGTTAAGACAAAGCTCAATTTCAGAGAATAGTACCATAACAGGATTACATATGGGAACATTCGTAATTCATACTTTCATACCAATTTGTACTAATTTTCGGGTTAATAGGGTAGATAAACGGATAAGATTAGCACTTATCTATAGTTAAAGTTCTAAGTGGATTATTTTGGCATCGCTAACTTTTTTTTTTTTTTTTTTTAACATTGATAGACCTTTGTTTGACCACGATTTCACCTGTTGGTAAGTGACGATGTGGCCGAAGATGAAGCACAAAGGTCTAGAAGGCACCTATTCACTCTTGACTTGAAGAGACCCAGATTATAGTTTTCAGGAAAGACAGACGACGGTAGTGTATTCCACTCCTTAGCAGTTCGCATTATAAAGGTAGAACTGAAACGTTTTGTGCGAATAGAAGGTCTACCAATGAGGTAAGGATAGTACTGAGCCGTACGCCTGCTAGAGTTTTATTTAGGAAATAAAAGGCAAAACTAGAAAAAAAAAAGGTTAGTTAAAGGTTTTGTTGGACCTGTAGGTATTCCAGAACTATACTTACTCAAACCATCTACTCATCGAGTCTAAGGCAAAAACAGCTGCCATGAAGCTAGGCATCCTGAATAAGGTAAAGCGTTACTTCACACCAGGACAGCTTCTCAGTTTATATAAAGCACAAGTCCGGGCTGGTATGGAGTACTGCTGCCATGTTTGGGATGGCTCGGCCAAACACCAGCTTGCTGCCTTGGACTCGATCGAACGTAGAGCTTTCAGGCTTATAGGTGAGTAACACATGGCGGAGACTAAGATCCAGAGTCTCAAGCACCGCCGTAAGGTTGCATGCCTTTCGATCTTCTATAGGTTACATTTCGGCGAATGCTCGCAGGAACTGCACGATCTGATCCTACCATGTCCTTTTCATCATAGGACGAGCCGGCATACGGCTCAGTACCATCCTTACCTCATTGGTATACCTTCTATTCACACAAAACGTTTCAGTTCAACATTTATAATGCGAACTGCTAAGGAGTGGAATACACTACCGTCGTCTGTTTTTCCTGAAAACTATAATCTGGGTCTCTTCAAGGCTAGAGTGAATAGTTAGCCAAAAGTTAGAAGTAACGTCGTCTGTCTTCCCTGAAAATATAGGGTCTCTTCAAGGCTAGTGTGAATAGGGGGGGCTTCTAGACCTTTGTGCTTCATCTTCGGCCACATCGTCACTTACCAACAGGTGAGATCATGGTCAAACAAAGGTCTATCAATGTTAAAAAAAAAAAAAAAGATGAGATCGTGGTCAACATACAAAGGTTACAAACATACCAATGTTAAAAAAAAAAAAAGTAACGTAATAATTTGGCCTAAGCCCGCCTGATAAAATTATCGTTATTACATCAAAACACACAGATGGTTTAATTGAATTCGTAATACATCCGAAGTCACCTCGCGAGTGGATGAAACAGATAATTGGATTTGAACATTTGTAAATTTATAATTTTTCTACTCACTCTCGCCGTTAGTTCATGTTTATTCGGGAGTAAGATACTGAATCGTCTTGGCTTTGTACACAAGTAAAAATTTTGTAAAAACTATAAAAACCCTCAGCGCAATGAAACGGCTGAACCGATTTTGATCAAACATAGCTAAGAACACTACCAACAAATTTACCTTTCAAACAAAAAAAAACGAAATCGGTTTATCCGTTCGGGAGCTACGAGCGGACAGACAGACACACACACACAGAGACACGTCAAACTTATAACACCCCGTCGTTTTTGCGTCGCGGGTTAAAAATAACGAAAGTTAGACATTATTGTAAGTGGTGTGTCCGGCCTAAGAATAGACCGTCTCCTCCCGTGGATGTCGTAAAAGCCGCCTAAGGGATTACCCGGCTTGTTAGTAAGATACGTTGGTATAAGATTTGTCCTGGCTGCTATAGCTTATTATGTAATGTGTTATTACTGGAGGAAAGCGTTAGAAAAGTCAGTCGTGGGAAGCAATGGCGGCGATGAGCTCACCCCTTGTCATGTCCATATTTCCACGATGGTGCAACCCACAGTGAAAAGAGGCCCATTAAGGCTCTGCCTAGCTGCCTACCCTTTCGGGAAAAAAGACGTGTGTCTATATATGTAGAAATATTTATACTTATTTTCTGCGCATACGAGTAGATTCCGCAAATATATGCATGGACAAAAATATACCACGCGAGCTATTCATTCGATTTAGAGTGGTCGAAGTGAAGATGCGGGTTTGAGTTCCAAAGATACGGAACTTTTAAGTCGCTTAAATTTAACGTTAGTAGTGCTCTCTAAAGTGTCATGAGAAGGTGGTACGGTACAAACTTTTTTTTTTATTTCGTAAAATAATTTCTAAGAATAATCCTTCTTCGAGATTAACCTTAGATTAAGGTTAATCTCGTAGAGATAAATTGAATAATTAAAGAGGGAAAAATTTAAGGGATTCATTGAAAAGATGGTAAAAAGCTCGTCGGCAGGGGCCGGTTTTTTTTGTTGTACTTGTGGCGAGCAAGCAATATCTGTAACAGGTTAAGTAGCCGCTTGGATCTTTCTTGCACCAGCGTCAGCTCGGCGCGGCAGCGACTAAGTAGAGACTTCTTCTCATAACATGCTGTTTGTAAACACAAAATCTTATATACTTATCTGTGTTATTTAGTTTTACATACACACGCCTTTTTCCCCAAAGGGGTATTAGGCAGAGCCTCAATGGGCTTATTTTCTCAGTTGGTTGCACCTTCGTGGAATATAGACGTAGTGTTGTGCTCATCGCCGCCATTGCTTTCCACGACTGACTCGGCAACTCTTTCTTCCAGTAATAACACATTTCATAATAAGCTAGCAGCCAGGACAAATCATATACCAACGAATCTTACAAACAAGTCCGGGTTTTTTTTTTATTCTACTTGTAATGACGGGTCAAGCAGATGGCCCACCAGATGTTGAGCGGTACCCTCTGCCTATGAACAGTGCATTACCTCATAGGTGACACCTACCTAGGACGCGTTCTATGTGGCATTGCACTGCGCCCGCCACCCTGAGACGTAAAGATGAAAAGTCTCATGTGCCTGTAATTTCACCGGCAACCATACCCTTCAAACCGGAACACAAGAATGCGGCAGAAATAGGTATGCTGGTAGTACTTCCCCGGACGAACTAGTTACAAAAAAGCCTACTACTAGTACATGCTGTTTGTAAACGCAAATTCTTATATATCTGTGTTATTTAGTTTTTCAATAGTTACGTATAATTGCTACTGTTATCTCTTTTTTAAGCAGTAAGCGAATTAATTGTTAATTTTCACCAAATGAATGTTCACATCCTGTTGCTTACCTACTCAAACGCTATTCGTGAGAACCTTTTATTGGCTCTCTATTATTATCCTACTGTATTATTGTGTTAAAGTAAGCTGTTGGTTATCCTGAAAATAAAAAAACAAATAAAATATAAGCCCGCCATTGGCAATGGCTTATTGCCATTGTTTACAGGAAAAACCTCAACGAAAATCTTAAATCTATAAATGGAAATGGAAAATATTCGTGAAGAGAAAATGCGTATACAGGACTAATGAGTTTAATTGGTCGAGTGGTTACTATGGTAGCCTACTTGTACAGGAACCACTTCACGGGAGTCCAACTCACTCTTGACTGGTATTTATTAAGATTAAAATGAGTTTTTTTTTTAACATAGATAGACCTATCTCTGACTACGATCTCACCTGTTGGTAAATGAAGATGTGGCCGAAGATGGAGCACAAAGGTCTAGAAGGCAACTATTCACTCTAGCCTTGAAGAGACCCAGATTATAGTTTTCAGGAAAGACAGACGACGGTAATGTATTCCACTCCTTAGCAGTCCGCATTATAAAGGTAGAACTGAAACGTTTAGTACGTTTAATATGTCAGTAATTGGACTCATTTATATGGGCCTCTGCACCTCGCTCCACATTATCACGTTCGTCCATCAACGCCTGATTTGCCGGCCGCTTCAGTAATGTACTATTATTACATAGAAATCACTAAACTTGTAAACTCAAATCATTTTAACAAAGGTACTTACTACATTATAATATACTGCGATGGATGAAACTGTTGTACTGATAGGATGGTCCATCCAATCAAAGTCTTTTGTCAATACTCACTCACTGGAACTCAGTGTATGGCCTCGACCCTGCTTCTATCTATTCAAGGTTGAGCAAAGTAAAGGACTTAAGGTGGTTGCTTTTCCATACTAATGTATTTTACCAAATATAGGCGGACATAGTATAATTTTACACTGAAATTACTGTTGTTTGCTTTTGTATTGGTCATTATTTGCGGCAAATTATATTTGGTTCAAGAAAACAGTGGATTAATAGCGTAAAACATAGCCAAGGTAGAACGTTTCGGTTATGGCGTGAAATTCAAATTTTATTGTGTTTTTTTGCTAATCACAGCTCATCGACACTTTTTGAGATAGCAAAACCTGATTTTGCGGAAACAAGAAGACCTGTTATAATTGAAAGCGTCTCATAAGTAGGTATAATCAGTTAAGCCACAGAATAAATAATAGTTTAAGCTACGAATGTCAATACAAAAAAATCACAGTAAAAATCATTGAATGACATTCGTAGCTAAACTAATGATCTTTATGAGACTTTGGTGTCGATTCTGTGCAGCATTCTCTAATATTAAGCCGCGTTAAAGTTGTCGCGCGCCCTTTCTAATAGACTGAAATAAAAGAGACCGCGATAATGTTAATGCAGTTTAAAATTAGAGAATGCTGCACAGAATCGACACCACTATCAATCTAAACATGTGTGTTAGTTCTCATAGTTTCCGCAAAATCAGGTTTCGCTATCTCAAGATGTTTAGATGAGTTGTAATTAGCAAATAACTTAATAAAATTTGGATTTTACGTTAAAAGTGAATAAAATAATATGAAAAAACGCGAGCAAACGAGCAAGACAAAGTTTCATCGACATAAATTTATTATTGACGACCTCTGTGGCGGGGCGGGCGAACGTTCGCCTGCGACGCCGGAGGTTGCGGGTTCGATTCCCGCCTCGGAACAAATATTTGTGCAATATACAGATATTTGTTCAGGGAGTTCTGGGTATTTTCTATGTATAATAAAAAATATCTATCTATGTTACATATTGTATTAAGTATATCAGTTATCTAGTACCCATAACACAAGCTCTGCTTAGCTTGGGGCTAGATAATGTTGTGTAAACTGGCCAGCATTATTAATTTATTTATTTATTTATTACCTTAGACACAGAATAAATAATAGTAGATTTAATAACCTAACAATACCCTGTTACACAATACAGATATACAGACGGACGGCGTGTTATATGCTTAGTTATAGGATCCCATTGGCACCCTTTGGGTACGAAACCCTAAAAACTAAGTCCCTCTGGAATCCTATCACCCTCATCGAAAGGCAGTGAATCGAAGGACATTATTGCTAAATGGATAAAGTTCCAGTGCCCAAACAGCGTCCCAACTTGCTTCATTAGTCGGCTGAATCGAAAAACAAATATATATACCTATTGAATAAACATCGAACAAAGTTTTATCTGGACTTTAACAGGGACGCAGCAAGGAGAAGTTTTCACTATTGTCTCATTTTGTGGAATTTTATTTGAATAATACCTACTAATGCGATATTAAAAATATCACAAAATAATGTTATTGGCACATAGTAATGAATCAATGTGACACATTTTAGTTTTTTTTACTTTATTTTGGATTCGAAATAAATATTAAAAACAAATAAAAAAATGAAATCAGACTCTGTGACTTTATCGCAAACGCCACACTGAAGGTTGAACTGAATAAGGGTTTTTTTTTTCTCTTTTTTTTCTTTATAATTGGCGCCGCACGGCTTGTACATTTGCCATTTTCAAGTAAGTATATTTGTATTTTCACTATATTGTATTTTCAATATATTTGCAACGTTACACTCCTTCCAAGTCGTCAAAGTCACAGTCGAGTCATGATTTAGTAAAACGGTGGCCAATTTTACTAAAACTTTGGTAGACAATTTCCACCAATTTCAAAAGTCACGAAACCACTTCCATTTCATTTCACTACACTTGTGCTTTTTAAACGAG
Organism: Operophtera brumata; assembly: GCA_932527175.1. Lineage (NCBI taxonomy): Eukaryota > Metazoa > Arthropoda > Insecta > Lepidoptera > Geometridae > Operophtera > Operophtera brumata. Next base: position 21,210,118 of record OW052234.1, read on the forward strand.
TTACATTAGTTAAAATGCCACCAAAATAACACATTATAACTCAAGAAAACACTAGGAAAATAAATAAAATAAAAGTAGACAACGTCTCTTTTCGAAAATGGCGGGAAGAGTCGAAAAAGGGCTTATCATTTTAGAATTTAAAAAAAAGGATTTCAATTTGGCTCGATAGATGGCGCTGACTCAACTATGGTTGTCAATATTAACAAATGCATTGTCTGTGCTTCTATGTGATGGTAACAAAATACCACGAAAATATTTCGCTACGTCGTTGACTTTGTCATTTCACTTTATTTTGACAGTTAAGTACAGAGCTGGCGCCATCTATTTTCAAGGCTTTAAGCATGATGTGAAACTGCCGTGAAAACCCCTCATTGGCCTTAAATCTACGCTGTTTAGATGGATGTTTCTTTCAAAACGCATGGACCTGCTAATTTTGGGATACCTATCGCCTTAACTAAACGAATAGTACAACAGTAATAGGTACAAATAGGTGTATATAACATTTTAAAAGTACAACGAACACAGTTGATATAGGAGGAGCAGGAGGTTGCGGGTTCGATTCCCGCCTCGGAACAAATATTAAATATTTGTGCGATCCGCAGATATTAGTTCAGGGTGTTCAGGGTATTTTAAATATATAAAAAAAATATCTATCTATGTAATATATTGTATTAAGTATATCAGTTGTCTAGTACCCATAACACAGGGCTAGATAATGTTATGTGAACTGTCCAGCATTATTTATTTATTATTATTATTTATTAGGTATCTAAAAACCGTTGCAATTGATCTAAAGATAGCTCAACTGATCCAAATCTTTAGCAGGTGGATGCTCTCGCTTGTGGCAAAAAATTATAATTTTTTGGTGTTTTTTGCTCATCAACACTTCTTCAGATAGCGAAAGTTGATTTCGCGAGAACTAGGAGACTTAACACACATGTTTTAATAGATAGTATCTCATAAATATCATCTGTTTAGCCACGAAAACAAAAAAAAGAAACACTGTAAAAAACAGTTTAGGGTATTCGTAGTTGAACTGATGATATTTATGAGATACATAAAGAAGTGTTGTTGAGATTGAATTAGCAAAAAATACGAATTTTTTTTAATTTCACGGGAGCGTCCACCGATACTTCGACCAATTTATTTTAGTTTGGTCGAAGCACCGATTTATGACATTTGGGTTTTCCTGCCCCCTGTCCCCTCTCTGAGTACGGTTCTGCAAGCTGCTCCGTACTTCCTTTAATCCACCAACAGATTAAGAAGGAAAAATAAGGGACAGTTAGGTTGTGACGCAACACAAATATTAGCTCAGGACGCGGCGGGAATTAACATTTTTTTGCTTTCATGAAAAGGTTAAATATACAAAGGTGTTTTTGTTTGCAGCCACAATTTGTAAACGGCGCTTACGGTCAAACAAGGTGCACTTAAGGCATATATAGCAGCTGATTGGTCTTATTTCGATGCTATCTCCTCCTAGAGGAGTCAATATTATGTGAAAAATACTTCGACCAAGGAAATGGTCGAAGGAAAAATATATATTATGTGAATTATGTCATTCATTGACCTGTTATCTGTAAAGTGAACGTACAAAAATGTTATACCTGTGGGGCTAGTCTGCAAATGTAACAAGCAACTAACACGGGCGTGAGGTGTACACTACACGGATTTTGGATTTTACAATGCCACATAGGGCGCGTCCTAGGTGGACGTGACCTATGAGGTAATGCACTGTTCATAGGCAGAGGTTACCGCTTAACATCAGGTGGGTCATCTGCATGTTCCGTCATTCTAGTAGTATAAAAAAAATAAAAAATAAAAATTACTATGGAATTTGAGGTTCTCAAGGTGCCCGCTAGGGGCGCTAATCGGATTCTCCATACTAAAATCTGTGTAGTGTACACAACACGCCCGTGTAGTTTTCTTGTCAAAGCAGACTCGAGGCTCTGTTCATTACCAATTGGGAAAAAATTTAACAAAGTGCAGCTGTTTTCGACTGAAAATTTTACTCTAGTTCTAAACAACTTAGAATTTTGTACTTTTTCTTTCACCTTAATGTCGGCAAAGGTTTTATCTTCAAGTTGAACGTATGATTCTGTAATGCGATGTTTTTTCACGTGGCAAATAATTTTTAACCCCCGACGCAAAAACGACGGGGTGTTATAAGTTTGACGTGTATGTGTGTGTGTGTGTGTGTGTCTGTGGCATCGCAGCTCCCGAACGGATGCACTGATTTAGTTTTTTTTCTTTGTTGGAAAGGTAAATTTGTCGGGAATATTCTTAGCTATGTTTGATCAAAATCGGTTCAGCCGTTTCATTGCGTTGAGGGTTTTATAATTTTTACAAAATTAAAAAATTGTTTTTCATTTTTCCGTGGACGGTAACCTCTGAAGGTGGTTGCACGGGCGACGGGCAGCAGTGTAACGCTGACTGTCTTATAAGAGCCTCCTAGCACCGACAAATCAATGATGATTATATATCTACGCAAAACCACGTAATCACCACCACACACATCATCATCACCATCGTACACCAGTATTAAGGCTCACTCCACAAAAAAATAGCGACTTTTCTACGACAAATGCAACGATTCGGGTTTGGCGCGAAATTCAAATTTTATTGTGTTTACGCTAATCACAGCTCATCAACACATCTTGAGATAGCGAAACCTGATTTTGCGGAAACTATGAGAACTAACACACATGTTTAGATTGAAAGTGTCTCATAAACTATGAGAACTAACACACATGTTTAGATTGAAAGTGTCTCATAAACTATGAGAACTAACACACATGTTTAGATTGAAAGTGTCTCATAAACTATGAGAACTAACACACATGTTTAGATTGAAAGTGTCTCATAAACTATGAGAACTAACACACATGTTTAGATTGAAAGTGTCTCATAAATATAATTTGTTTAGCTGCGAATGTAATTTTTACGGTGATTTTTTTGTTAATTGACATTCGTAGCTAAACTAATGATATTTATGAGACACTTTCAATCAAAGTATGCGTCTAGGTCTCCAAGTTTTCGCAAAATCAGGTTTGTCTATCTAAAGATGTGTTGATGAGCTATGATTAGCAAAAAACTCAGTAAAATTTTTATTTTACGCCACATTCGAAACGTTCCTCCTTATATACGTTCTGTAGGTAATGAATGGTCACAAGTGAAATGACGCCATACTATTAATGCTTCAGAGATATACGTTTTTTGTGAAAAATATATTTTGTCAATACAAGCTTTTATAAAATTTGCTGATCAAAATGAGCCTAAACACGGCCAGTCTATATTATCTATCGAGGAGTACCGTTGTCCACCTTCCGTCTCAATCATCAGATAGCTCGCTGTCAGCATTATATTGTGTTGTCATCGGAACTTGACAGGTTATGCCGTATTTCAGTTCAATCGGTTGAGGAAAACTCCTTTAAATTCAGAAGCAAGATTCCACCCGGACAAACATATTCCACCCAGACATACCTTGCAAGTTAAATAAAGCTTGTAAAAATGGTAAATGGTAACTTTTTTTTATATATATACAACTTGGAATGTCGGATCAAGCAGATACCCCATCTGATGTTACCCTCTGCCTATGAATAGTGCATTATCACATAGGTCACGTCCACCTAGGACGCTCCCTATGTGGTACTGCACAGCGCCCGCCACCCTGAGACATAAAGATGAAAAGTCTCATGTGCGTGTAATTTCACCGCCAACCCTTCAAATCGAAGCACAGCAATGCGAGCACTGCTGCTTTGCGGCAGAAAAAGGTATGGACTTAGTACTTACTACACACGGAACTCACAAAAAAGCTCTACTACTACTAAGTTAGCAGTAGTAGTAGGTATCATTGGTCCCTAGGTTCTATTCAACTAAATTAACTCCACGCGGACGAAATTGTGGGCATTCCACTAATTTCATAAACTAAACTAGCAATAAAAAAAATATTGATGTAATTCCAGCGGACCCAAGTTTCGTCAAACTCCATCCTACAGGGAGGCGAAGTTGAACGTAACTAATAGAGATAATAATATCTATACCTAGTTAAGATCAGAACTTCGAATAAACTTACCTATAAGATCTTTAGCAAGATATGATGTAATAATTAAGGAAATAAAAAAGTTGAGCCAACTAAAGACAGTTGCCTTGCAAAATATCTAAAGGTAGCTCAACTGATCCCAATTACAACCAGATGGAAGACATTTCTGAGTGTGGCTGTTAGATGATGGCTGCCTGGCCATGTTGAATAGCAATACTAATGCGTTGAGCCAGATATGAGCCAGCTCGCGGGTTTTCATTTTCCTGTTTCTTTCAGTGCAACAGGAATATAGCCCAGAATAAAAAAGGGGTGTTATAAGTTTGAGGCCAAAGTCTGTCTGTCTGTCTGTCTGTGTGCATTTCTTTGTTGTCACGTAGCTCTGGGACGAGGGTTGTGATTTCAGTGCGTTTTTTTGTATAAATGTTGGTGTTTGCGAGATGAGTTTTGGTGAAAATTGGTGCAGCCATTTCTCTTTTCACTGTAAGTTTCGTTTCGGTTGAAGGAAAGCGTTAGGCCGAGTCAGTCGTGGGAAGCAATGGCGGCGATGAGCTCACCCCTTGTCACGTCTATATTCCCACGATGGTGCACATCGTGCACATCGTGGGAATATACACGACTGACTCGGCTAACGCTTTCCTCCAGTACTAACACATTCCTTAATAAGTTAGCTGCCAGGACAAATCTCATACAAACGAATCTTACTAACATTCCAGGTTTTTATTTGAATTATAATGTGACAAACAAGCAGACAGCCCGCCTGATGTAAAGCAGTCACCGCCGCCTATGGACATCTGCAACACACACGGTATTGCAAACGCGTTGCCTACCATTAAGAGCCCTCTTGATATTTCTCTTGAATTTGCCCATATCGTAGCCCCGTGGGAAGACATCCAACGGGAGCTCATTCCACGCCTTGCAGAAGAAACCGCGGGAGAAACGAGCGCGTGAAACGCACTGTGGGTAATCCCTAGTCGGCTTTTATGACATCCACGGGAGGAGACGGAGGGATCTATTCTTAGGTCGGATACACCACGGTTTTAAAAACAGTGTCATGTTGCTGTAATTTCGCCGGCACCCATACACTGCAAACTGCCAACCTGCAAACTGTCACTACTGCTTTGAGGCAAAAATAGTATAGATGATGGTTGAAATCTGCCATTTTTGAAAGAAACGTCGTCATTTTTATTTTATTACATTTTATTGTGTTTTTTCGAGTTATTTCGTGTAAGTGGCATTTTAACCGATGTTACTTGGATAAATGGCACATGTGTGATGTAGTGAAATTTAAGTGTATTGCGAGTCTTTTCGAAATGGTGGAGTTTTTCGGCCACCATTTAAACAGGGTTAGGACTTGACGGAGACTCTTGACGACAAGACTATAAAACTATAACAATTATATCACTTGACATTGGCTAAATTGTTGCAAATAATACACAGAAGCCATTACCCAAGCTAAGAAGAAGAATAGTATAGATGTATTTACTGGCTTAAATAAAACATAACATCTCATTGATGCTCTCAATTTCGCAATCCAATCTACAATTCCTTATTAATGCGTCCCACGCCCTAAGTTTGCTTTACCTTAGGCTACACAAAGGGATTATTAATCATTTATTCCGTGACCTATTCAGGAATAAGCATTAATATGTAAAGGTATTATATGAGACGAAAGCCTCCTAGAATCATAAATATATCATGAAAATCACACCTACCAAATCAGAGAAACCTAAATAAAAATAAAATAAACAATGCTGGACAGTTCACACAACATTCTAGCCACAAGCTAAGCAGAGCTTGTGTTATGGGTACTAGATAACTGTTATACTTAATACAGTATATTACATAGATAGATATTTTTTATCTACTATATAAAAATAAGTCGGGTTTTCCTTCCTGACGCTATAACTCCAGAACGCACGAACCGATTTGGCTGAAAATTGGTGGGGAGGTAGCTTAGAACCAGGAGATTGTCTTAGGGGGGGGGGGGTTCAGCGGGTGCTATCCATGCGAAGCCGGGGCGAGTCGCTAGTTATACATAGAAAATACCCAGAACACCCTGAACAAATATCTGCGATCGCACAAATATTTGTTCCGAGGCGGGAATCGAACCCGCAACATCCTGCGGCACAGGCCAACCTTCGCCTGCCACGCCACAGAGGTCGTGTCAATACTACCAATCGTTATTACACCGACATGAAATTGGTGTGATGAATACGAGTACAATAAAAGCAAAAAGGCAATAAATACATGGTGGCATTTTAACCCTTCAAACCGGAACACAGCAATGCGAGCACTACTGCTTTGTGGCAGAAATAGGTATGGTGGTACTACTTCCCCGGACGAACTCTTTCACAAAACGCTCTACTACCACAGAATAAATAATAATATAACTACTAACAAAACACCTACCTACCCTTGACACGTTTTGGAGTCACTGTCATAGAGTTTTTTTTATATTTTCACTGTTTGAACACAATAAATACATAGGTACCACATATTGTCAAAGAGTTCCATTTTAAAAATTTTTACTTATTATTTTTATTATATCGTTTACAAGTGGCTCATTACAGGCACATGAGACTTTTCATCTTTATGTCTCAGTGTAGCGGGCGCAGTGCAGTGCCACATAGGGTGCGTCCTAGGTGGACGTGACCAATGAGGTAATGCACTGTACATAGGCAGAGGGTACCACTTAACATCAGGTGGGCCATCTGCTTGATCCACCATTCCAAGTAGTATACAAAAAAAAAAGTCCAGTACTTAAAACTTTCAGTGTCGCACTCGTATGTGGGAAGGCTTCGTCCAAGGGGAAGTTTGGCTACTGGATGATGTGTACCAATTAACACTAAAGCGTCGTTGCGACAGATCACACAAGTAATGTTTCCTGTTATAACTATAATAAATAACAACTTAAATAAATAACAGAATAGTCGGTGTATAATAATAATAGGTATCGGTATACGCACATGTAGCGGACGAACTGTATTGTCAGCAGCGCCGCCGACATTATGGAGCACATCGAACAACAGCGGCCCCAGTTCTTACTGAACTTACAGATAACGATACGAATAAGAATTCATTTAAAACAGGCATCTGAGATAGACTATATATAATTTCACCATATAGTCAAAATATAGGTACTTACTACAATCAATATAAATAAATAATATAAATAAATATAGCAAAATACTATCTGTTTTCAAGACAAGAGTGAATTGATAAGTATTACTTACCTTTATAATGCTTAGTTTTTTTTTTATCTTTTGTATGGCTGCCAGTCTTTTGTAAAAATCGTTTTCTGACATTTTAAATGTCACCATAAACTCCAAAAACGAAGAGAACGTTTCGGAGTCGCCCGGTAACGTGCGGTGCTTGCTACGTTCCTGTCCCTGGCTGGCCTACAGCGCTAGAGTCGATCAGCTGTTCTGACTATAGCAACGGTTTCAACGACGCTCACTTTATTATATTGAAATTTGCTGCACGGTCTAGTTGAAAAAATGGCTAGCCTTACCTGTGTGTTTTTCAAAGAAATAAGAAACAAAAAAGTGAAAAAATTTACAAAAGAAAATTTAAAAAAGTGTAGAGAAGTAGCTGACTTTCGGAGTAAGAAGTATTCTGCAAGGAAATCTATTTACTCCGACATCGAGTTAACACGTGGTGTTGAAACGGATATAGGGTATCACTCAATGTGTTACAAAAATTTTACGGCTGTGAAAATTCCAAAGGATTCCTTTGTTTCTCCGGAGAATGTCGTTGATACTTTGACCTGATTCGTCGACGAACGTTATCCCAATTTCCTTTTGTCCAATTTATTAAAAATGTCCTTCAATTTTAGTTCGATGGTTTCGAGTAAGCTCTTTATCGATCATCATCTAAGAATTTGCGAGTTGCAGCTTATTCATTTGTTTAACAAACGTAAATACGCCACAATACGATTTTTAATAATTTCTGACTCGAAAAGTTGTCTGATTAATGAAGTACGACACTAAATTTGTCTGATAATTTTTTTTCTACATCCAGGCATCGACGTAAATAAAATCATCCAGGCAACTTTTTTCATGATGTAGAACAGTTTTCAGACAGAATGCTATGTGAATTATCGGTAAAAAATTTCAACACGTTCAAAATGGTTTCAACACATAAGATGCTCACACTTTCTTCTGAAAAATGTTTAATTCGCATCAACTGACCAATGTTCACTTGAAAACGAGATTCTCAGACGGTTTGCTATAGGTTTTTTTTTTTGCCTCATTTTTAATTTTCGAAAATGGTCTCCTGGGTACGTGCGACGCTTGTGGTGTCTGAAAATTGTGTTTTAAGTATCTAAAATTTATCGTTCAACTACATTCTGAAAATCAGACAGATTACTATGAAACAGTTCGGTAAAATTATTTGAAATCTTCAAAAATGCGGTCAGGTCAGACGTGACGCAAAAAAAATCTGAAATCAGGCTTTTTGCAATCAAAATCAATTCAGTTTTGATCGTAAAACGATAAGGCAAAAATTTTGGTCCTGGGCTCTCGTAGCTTTAATATTGAAAAATATATTTTTCACAAAATACTGATTTAATATTAAGTAGGATAGAAAGTTATAAATAAATAAATAATAAATAAATAATAATGGACAAGTTCACACAACATTATCTAGCCCCAAGCTAAGCCAGAGCTTGTGTTATGGGTACTAGTTAACTGATAAACTTAATACAATACATTACATAGATAGATGTTTTTTATTATACATAGAAAACACCCAGAATACACTGAACAAATAAATAAATAAAAAAATAAAAAAAATGCTGGACAGTTAACACAACATTATCTAGCCCCAAGCTAAGCAGAGCTTGTGTTATGGGTACTAGATAACTGATATACTTAATACACAATATATAACATAGATAGATATTTTTTATTATACATAGAAAATACCCAGAACACCCTGAACAAATATCTGCAGATCGCACAAATATTTATTCCGAGGCGGGAATTGAACCCGCAACCTCCTGCGTCGCAGGCGAACCATAGCCAGCGGCGCCACAGAGGTCGTCAGATATGTAGATTTTCCGATGCTTTGTCCGCTCAATGTTCTTCAAGTCGTCAGGTGGAAATAACAAGGGTAAATCCGGGAGAAAATCGGGAAGATCTCAATCCTCAATTAACGTGAGCTCCCTTGTGACGGATGATACACGTTAATCAAGTATTAATTAATGTACTCGTGACATATTTGATAAATAACAGAGTTTGGATGTTTGTCTGTATACATAGATTTATATAATATAGATGTTTGTTACATTAGGCCCGGTTTCCACCAATGCGGAGGAGATATGAGACGAGAGTAGATGTGTATTGAATAACCAATCAGATTTCGTTATTTCCAGATATCCTCTCCGCTTAGCTTCGGTAGAAATGGATCAAGCGGAGAGGAGAGGAGATCTCTCATTTTTCTATAGAACCTTTTGTGACGCGAGCGAGTTAGCGGCGCAGCAGAGCGGAGGTGTGTGTAGTCGGGCGGCGCCGGCGCCCGCGCACGCGCGCCCCTTTCCTTGCTGTTTTCTCCGCGCGCTTCGCACACTCGAAAGCATCCATTGACTGATGTCGAGCTCTCACAGCTCACATCTCCGCTACGCACAGGTCAAATCTCCTCTCCGTTAAGCATTTCCTCTCCGCTTTGGTGTAAACCGGGCCTTACTCAATCAAGCCGTACCTAACGTCTAAAATAATTTAAATGAAATCCGACGCGAGGTAATTCGAGATAGATTGTTACTTGGACTGGCACATATATTATGCTACTTTTTCTCGCGATATCACTCGAGCGATGCTGCGGGCGAATCTAGTATTTTAATAAAAAGACTTTGTATATATATATTTCCTTACTTCATGATAAAACCTCGTTAGATAGGTTTTCTAAGAAGTGGTGGCCGGATTATAGCCATAATTATTTGTATTATTTTGGCCAGGGGCACATGTTCCCAGGCCCTCAGATCATAAAAAACTTCGGATGTTATTCCATAATGCAGACATGTCCTCTGTGATCTTGATCTCTGTGGCGCGGTGGGTGAAGGTTCGCCTGCGACGCAGTTACGATTTCGATTCAGATCGTACAGATATTTATTTATTGTTGCCTTCTTTGCTGCAATAATTTTCTCCCAATTCTCAATTCTAATTTTTTCAATAATTACATCGCATATGCATTGCAAGTTGTTTTGTCACTAGCCACTAGATAGCGGATGACGTATTAGGAATACTCTATACCCCTTCAAATAATATACCTACTCGGTGGTTTTACATTTGACGGGTTAGCATGGAAGAAGACGGGTTAGGGTTAATAAATCAGTTCAGGGGGGTTACTATGAGCTCTTATATCCATTCAGTTCAAAAACTATTCAGTACAAAATATCGGTTCATCGTTGACATTTTTCATCGTTGAATAACTTTAATCGCAGAAGTCTGTAGACCCTCTGCGATTGTGCCTTTAAATATAGTTGCGGACATCACGGAACCAATATTTTGTACTGAATAGTTTAACAACTGCATGGCAATAAGAGCTCATAGTAACCCACCAGGTTTAGCTACTTCATAACTCTCTAATCCAACTAACAGTACCTACACAGAACAAAAAGCTTAATTCCATACAAGCTAGCAGATTACCTACAGATACCGAACATGAGTGATCTTAAACACGGCGGGATTAAAGGGATCCGGCAAATCTCACACCCTCGGCTAATGGAGCGCACTCCTGGGAGTTCCCTAAATATGTCGGCACAGGGAGGGACAACCGTTTGGCTAAACAGGTCAGTCGAGAAATGCCATGGACCTACTATATCCAAAGGGACCGCGCTCTGCTATGACAAGAAACTAGCCGAGCGAGAGGAACCATCTATCTATGGTGCTTTTATTGCACTTTTTATCTGTGGTGACACTGACTGTTTTGCGTATATGCGGCAGTGATTTCGTGAAAAGGGACGGAAGTGTCTAACAGGAAGCGCGCATTTTTCCGTAATGTTGGTATTTTTTCTTGTGTATTTTTACCATGATTCAAGTGTAAAAACAATAATCTTGTGAAACATAACTAAGCATTTTTTGTTTTGTTTATTTGCGATCAAAAATCTCACTCTTTCACCACACATTTACTCATTTTGCATGACTGTTTCTTAACCCCCGACGCAAAAACGACGGGGTGTTATAAGTTTGACGTATCTGTGTGTGTGGCTGTGTGTGTATCTGTTGTGTGTCTATGTGTGTGTCTGTGTGTGTGACTGAGTGTCTGTCTGTGGCATCGTAGCACCCGAACGGATGAACCGTTTTTTTTTTGTTTGAAACGTGAATTGGTTGGGCGTGTTCTTAGCTATGTTTGATCAAAATCGGTTCAGCCGTTTCATTGCGTTGAGGGTTTTTTAATTTTTACAAAATTAATTACTTGTTTGTTCTTTGAACTCACCACGGTCAAAAACCTAAAAATAATAATTTTGACGATAGAATTCTACTGCAAATTAGGTAGGTAGGTTAGGTACCTAACCTACTCTCTACGCAGTGCAACGCGTGTGCGTGTGTCTGTAATATGGACAATGCTTTGTGATATTGTGCAGGCCAAGGTTAACCACGACTTACTGAATTGTTTATAATGTATTAGGTATTGAAATGTTACAATGAATGACCCACGTCATGTTTCTGAAGCGACCGATTTTCAGACAATCATACTACGTGACGTCTTCAACTAATGAATTTGTTTACAGTTGAAATGCAAATCGATCTATTCTTTATGTAGCAGTTAGACAAAACCCTTTCTTATTACGTCCGTATAAAGTGCAATGTTTCTAAAATGGCACATCACAGCGAGTTGCAAAACTGCTGAATAATTCCGAATTATTCCAGATAATTCGCTGAATACTTCGAATGTTTCAGGATTATTAATATCATCAGTTTAGCTACGATACCCCTTAACACATTTTTACAGTTTTGTTTAGGTTTATGATGATATTTATGAGATACTATCAATTAAAACATGTGTGTTAAGTCTCCTAGTTCTCGCGAACTCAACTTTCGCTATCTGAAGAAGTGTTGATGAGCTGTAATGGGCAAAAAACACTAAAATAATTGAATTTCGCGCCACAAGCGTGACCATCCACCTTAACAATAATGAGGGCTTTTCATCTCACATTAAAAAGTAAAAAAGTAGTTCCACCAGGCTCGATAGATGGCGCTGAGCCGCTGGCTCAAAATCCACTGTCAAAAACTCTAAGCTGGTTTATTTTTGTTGCGTGTCAAAGTCACTATGTCACAAAGGTAGCCTTTCTTCTGACAATTTAAATAAATAACGGCTTATTACCATTGTATTTCGTCGCTTTGCTGACGTTTTGAGACTGAATTCAGAAGCCTCTTTATCATGAGCACCGCCCGCGACCGCGTTCGACGGTGGACCGGCGAATACTGCGTGCATCCGCGCGCTCCGCTCGCTGGGACAGCGGCGGCGCCGCGGCGGCGCGGGTGAATTCAGTCTCGAAAATACAGTGGTAATAAGCCGTTGTTTATTTAAAATGATTCTCAATCACGATAGTTTCAATTCTATAATTTCTTCTGACAGTTTATCCTCAATGCGGCGCCATCTATTTTCAACATTAAAATCATGTTTCGAGACGGCCGTGAAAACCCCTCATTGTGCGGTGTGCGCTTGACTACCAAAATTCACTGACAGTTGCCAAACTAGCAGACGCTCGTGCGTGCTAGGTGTGATAGTAATTCGAATCCCACGGAGATTATTCCAGCTCGGATTGATAAGGGAAGTTAACGCATCTCTCCAAAAACGGATGGGGTTTTTGCGCGATAAAGGTATATACTACCCACTAAGCCACAAAGCTTCTTAGTACCTACCTATAGGTAGAGGTAGAAAGTCTTGTTTCCTATTGGCATTTATGTATAATTGAACGAGCTGAGTAGTTCTGTGTTAACTAGAGGGGTCGGTTTTCGTATGTGGGTGTTTAGAGTAGGTTTGGCGATAACTTAGGGAAGTTTACCGCCAGCCTGCTTCATACAAAACGTAGTTTGACTGTATTTTGGATATAAATTATGTATACCTAATATAAATTTCAATAATAAATCATAATTACCGGACTTGTTGATAAGATTCGTTGGTATGATAAGATTTGTCCTGGCTGATAGCTTATTGTTAGTACTGGAAGAAAGCGTTAGCCGAGTCAGTCGTGGGAAGCAATGGCGGCGATGAGCTCACCACTTGTCACGTCTATATTGCACGATGGTGCAATGCAACCCGAGGCCCATAGAGGCTCTGCCTACCCCTTCAGACGTGTGTCTATGTATGTATGTAAAAAGTAGCTTTTAGCTCAATCCAGGTCATAATCTATTTGTGTACCAAATTTCACCGAAATCGGTTTAGTCGTTTCAGCGTGATTGAGTAACAAACAATCAAGCATCGTAACTTTGACATTATAATGGAATTATTAAAAATCTTAAAGTAAGGATATAATTAACTCACACAAAATTATTAGTTTTTGCGGTGAAACATTAAAATTTGTCAATAATTATAACTTGTCAACTTGCTTCATCGTTTTTTAGATGTTTGTATGTGGAAATAACTTTATTTTGATATAATGTTTTGTTGGGAATAACGCTTTATTCAATTATTCAATTTATTCAATTTTTATAATTCGTGGAAATGGGTAAAGATTTTTTTAATTTTATTTAGGCATGAATGTAATACTTAGTCGATTTAAATGATTTTTAATAAATGAGTGGTATAATAATAATAATTCTGGACAGTTTTACACAACATTATCTAGCCCCAAGCTAAGCAGAGCTTGTGTTATGGGTACTAGATAACTGATATACTTAATACAATATAATACATAGATAGATATTTTTTATTATACATAGAAAATACCCAGAACACCCTGAACAAATATCTGCGATCGCACAAATATTTGTTCCGAGGCGGGAATCGAACCCGCAACCTCCTGCGTCGCAGGAGGTTGCGGGTTATATGCCCGCCGTATGTCAACAAGGATATATGCCTGAGTTACACATATATTATATACATATATTATATACATTTTCAGTAAATGTGATGACTTTTAGAGTATTATTTTATGTGTGCTTTCAGTAAAGGAAATAGGACTCTAATGTTTAGTTGTATTTCATTTTCAGTAAAACTAGGTGCTGGAAATTGATCATTACAAAACATATGAAATAAGAAATAATAATAATAAGAAATATTTATTGACCATAACATGATGATAATATAAAGATGTAGCCCTGTCTCCCGGAAAAGCGTGAGCTGTGGCCCAGGAAACAGTTCTCTCCCGTAAGTGATTAACTTTTTAAAATTACAGTCGCTACAAATTTAAATGAATGTAAACACTACTACAAAAACCATATAAAAATAAAACTTACTCTAATATAGTCTATTGTGTAGTATTGTGTGTGTGTGTGTGTGTGTGAGAGTAGTGTGTGTGTGTTGACCTTAAGTACCAAGCGAGGACTTGCTATTGAATACACAAGGCACACCCGAGGACATTTTCAAAGCGAGGTCTTTTTCATGGGTCCTCGTATCGATCGGACCATTGCATCGTATTTTATGCGCGATTTTGAGTCTTATTGTATATTTGAAACGGAAATATTGGCCTAACCTCGTTTTGTTCACGATAAGTCATGCTCACACCCCGACAGTGTGTGACCACCAGGCGGCGCCACTATCGCCTTCTATACACTCCATTTCACACTCTGTCATGTTCTTTGTACCTTCCGAGGCCTTATGTGTGAATTTAACACACAAGACCTCGTAATGGTAGCTTTTCCGGACAATGTGTATTAACGACCTCGCTTTGATCAGTAATATTACAACATTGAATTTTCCAAGTGTGTTATATAAATTTTCTGTCCTCGTTTGGCTAACGCACACTTTTTGTATAAAGGTTAAAGTAGGTTTATAAACTTTGTGAGTTTGAAAGTAGGTAACCTCCGGCTCTATTGATACGTCTCTGAAAATATATGATTTTAAGGTTAAAATTAAAACTTTAAAACAAATTACTATTTCACTAAATAAATAAAAAGTTATAGAAATAAGTTTCCCATACCTTTGTGCTGAAACTTCGCATTGCACGCTTCCTACCTTTGCTTGGGAGGTGATCGAATACCGCCTTCCAGGTCGGTTATCTTGCCCCATTTAGACAAATTTGATAAGCACAAAGTAGGCATTCAAGGGTTCCGTAATCTACCGTCCAGGTCAATCATCAGATCCTCATTCGCTCTTTTATTATATTACTAGCTGACCCGCTCTCGGCTTCGTCTATATTTACATAGAGTACACCTACTCGTAATACGCATTCTAAATGGATGGTGGTATAAATATCAGACTATTGGCTATTAAAATAAGAATGCCTCAATGAACGTCCTGAGTTGCCTGCATGCAACGACTTCATGTGACTTTTAAAATATCGTTGGCCCATTGAAAAGGGATAGGCTTTCTACTGTGCGTATTCCGGTTCGAGGTTGGCCATTCGAGAACCATTATTCCCCAGTGGTTGACGACCACTTTAGCGCGTCGGGCGAGTAGCCGGCTGAGATGCGAGAGGTTGCGGGTTCGATTCCCGCTGCGGGACAAATGTTTGTATGATCTACAAATGTTTGTTCTGAGTGCTAAGGTACCATGGTACTCGTAGTTCCTTATACCCACGACCCTAGGAATCCTAGTGTGGGATCAGGACTATGTATGTGACTGTTGGGTGTTATGTTATGTTATGGTTGTTGGTTCTGCGAGCTATATATACGACCTGCCCATTACAATTTAAACTTGCTAATTTTGAGACCTATGTCAGGGATCTCGGTTCTTCTACGGATCTACGGATCGTTTACGGTACGGATACAGAATCTGTGTGCATAGCTCTCTCCAAAGCCCGTTGCGCGTATTTGGGCTTGTGTTGAGGTTGACGTTTAAGTAGTAGTGGAGCTTTTTTGTGAAAGAGTTTGTCTGGGGAGTACTACCACCATACCTATTTCTGCCGCAAAGCAGTAGTATTCGCATTGCTGTGTTCTGGTTTGAAGGGTTGCCGGTGAAATTACAGGCAAATGAGACTTTTCATCTACATGTCCCAGTGTGCGCGGGCGCAGTGCAATGACCACATAGGGCGCGTCCCAGGTGGACGTGACCTATATAAAAATGCACTGTTCATAGGCAAAGGGTACCCCTTATCATCAGGTTGGCCATCTGCTTGTTCCGTCATTTTAAGTATCCAGTATTAAAAAAAAAAAGTTTTAGTCCCGTGAGTTATCACTTCCAACATTCAAACTTTAATTTTATGGCTCTGCAGTATCTGTGACTTGAAGATATAAACATAAACACACACCCAACAGTCACATACATAGTCCTGCCCTCGTATTCGGGGCTCGGTGAACTTGCTGAGCGAGTCACGGGGTGAAGTCACGCGTTGCGCAGTAAGATAATATTTGACTTCGGTAATGTTAGGTGTGTCAAAAATTAATGGCTGTCTCGATGACAGTCATAGATCTAGTATGTACAAGATAAACAATGAGAGATCGAAGAAGAAACAAAAAAAATGTGCACGTGTTGGTGAAAGTCTATGTGTA
Source organism: Operophtera brumata (assembly GCA_932527175.1). Lineage (NCBI taxonomy): Eukaryota > Metazoa > Arthropoda > Insecta > Lepidoptera > Geometridae > Operophtera > Operophtera brumata. The sequence continues at coordinate 21,226,750 of OW052234.1, forward strand.
AGTTATAAATAGTGTTGTCCTCGATCAACACTTTTACATTGTCGATAGAATTCATCATCCGTCCGTGATGTGTATGGTAGATAAATACATCTTAATGCAGATTAAGTCTTTCATGAATAACACAGTTTGGCAGATATGACGTCATAAAGAGAATAAGGTTCTTATTCCAATTTTGAATAAACTAATTTTTATTCTTATTTTAAAGGGATCGTTTGGAGAAATAAAACAGTTAATAAATAAACCTTCATTATTTATTGACCCCTAAATATTATGGTTTTATTTAGGTGGGATCTTAGAATTTCCCTATTAAATTTAAACTCAAAATCTTTGCTGCAGATACCTAGTGGAGTTCTTATTTGAGTCCATCCCACTCTTTTTATAACCGATAATAACTTTTTTCGAAGGTGCAGGTTTGAGTCCCGCTGGAACGGAATTTTTGGGGTATATTTAAATGTAATTTGTTACCTATTACTTTATCAAGGAGAAAGAAACAATATTTTTTGTTAAAAAAAAAACCCTTTTGGGGAAAAAGGCGTGTTTAATAATCTACAACGTAAATATTTACTCCAAAATATCTACTACACAAACTGCAATAAAAAATAAAAAAGCGGCCAAGTGCGAGTCGGACTCGCCCATGAAGGGTTCCGTAGCAGCAAGTAACATAATATAAAAGTTCTTGGATGGATTACGATTAATGACGTATTAAAAAAAAACTACTTACTAGATCTCGTTCAAACCAATTTTGAGTGAAAGTTTACATGGTAATGTACATCATATTTTTTTTTTAGTTTTACCATTCTCTTATTTTAGAAGATATGGGGGGGGGGGGCACACTTTTTACCACTTGGAAGCGTCTCTCGTGCAAACTATTCAGTTTAGAAAAAAATTACATAAAAAACCTCAAAATCATTTTTGAAGACCTATCCATAGACATCACACACGTATATGACACGGGTATGATGAAAAAAAAAAATTTGAGTTTCAGTTCTAAGTTTGGGGAACCCCAAAAATAAAAAACTACTTACTAGATCTCGTTCAAACCAATTTTGAGTGAAAGTTTACATGGTAATGTACATAATTTTTTTTTTTAGTTTTATCATTCTCTTATTTTAGAAGTTACGGGGGGGGGGGGGGGGACGACACTTTTTACCACTTTGGGAGTGTCTCTCGCGCAAACTATTAAGTTTAGAAAAAAATGATATTAGAAACCTCAACATCATTTTTGAAGACCTATCCATAGATACCTCACACGTATAGGTTTAATGAAAAAAAAAATGTTGAGTTTCAGTTCTAAGTATGGGGAACCCCAAAAATAAAAAACTACTTACTAGATCTCGTTCAAACCAATTTCGAGTGAAAGTTTATATGGTAATGTACATCATATATTTTTTTTAGTTTTATCATTCTCTTATTTTAGAAGTTACGGGGGGGGGGGGGGGGGGTACACTTTTTACCACTTTGGAAGTGTCTCTCGCGCAAACTATTCAGTTTAGAAAAAAATGATATTAGAAACCTCAACATCATTTTTGAAGACCTATCCATAGATATCCCACACGTATAGGTTTGATGAAAAAAAAAATTATGGGGAACCCCAAAAATAATTGTTTTTTTTTCTCAATTTTTGTGTATAAATCTTAATGCGGTTTACAGAATACATCTACCTACCAAGTTTCAACAGTATAGCTCTTATAGTTTCGGAAAAAAAAGGCTGTGACATACACGGACAGACAGACAGACAGACAGACAGACATGACGAATCTATAAGGGTTCCTTGTCTTTGACTATGGAACCCTAAAAACGTGGTGCTTTAAGTTACCTTTTCAATAGTCAATACAAAATCACACACCTCAATGTCCACCTGGTTATTTTAGATTTAAAAAAAAAACGGTAAAATGTTAACAGAGCACACATATTTACTCCAAACAAAATTAAACCTCCATTCGAGGATGGACAAAAATTTAATTTATAGGTAGGTACTACGATATAGACTGCAACAGGACTATCGATATTTCTGACGTCATCACTTGGCCAAGCCCTATCGTAATCAAACATTTTTATATTTTACTTATAATATTGTTTATTTCTAGGTGCAGCAACGAAATATTATTAAAAAATATAAGGGAAAGTCCTAATCTACGAAAGAAACTAGTTTTTAGGTCATTCACTAAAGCAGAATTGATAAAATAAGCAATACAACCGAACTACCAATAATCTCTTATTTACCTGAGAAACTTGTATTTTCCCGGATTTTACGTCTTGTATCTTCACAGTCACAAACTGAACACGACACCATTGTCATACAAAGTAATATTTGTTATTTAATAGTAAGATTACTAAAAAAATTACAAAATTAGTTAAACTGTACAAGAGACCGGACGCTATGGGCATCTACTCAAGCAAAAACATGTCAAATTCAATACAATTGTTGCTGTATCATTTCTTCTTGCACGGGGTACATTTAAAAATGACTTCTCTCTCCCACGCTTCGTTTGTCTATTCAGCGTAGCAAAAATTCTACGTCTATGATGACAGCATTATCTATGGGTGATTTGATCTGTTTGTCAAAAGCTGTGAATTTTAGTGTAGGAATTTTAAATTCTTTTTTTTTCACCTGGGCTAACATTCGATATAAAAAGCGTAAGCCGAGTCAGCTCACGTCTATATTCCTACGCTTGTGTGATCCACATAAAATAAACACGGTCAAGAAACGAAAGCTAAAAATAAGTATTTCTCTTTGGCTTCATTCTTCTATGCAACTACTATTTCTGGTATTCTTATCCCGATGATGACCGGCCTTTGGCATCGACGCGCGCAAGTTGACACTTCACTTCACTTAACCACCTCACTGTACCCCGAATACCTAGGCTGATCCCACACTAGGATTTCCTGTGTCGTGTGTAAGTATCAGGAACTACGAGTATCACCATAACACCCAGACCTGGAGCAAATATTTGTAGATCATACATACATTTGTATCGCAGCGGGAATCGAACCCGCAACCTCTCGCATCTCAGCCAGCTACTCGCCCGACGCACTACAGAGTTCGTCAATATGGGGTTGTTTCCTGAACGCTGCCCATCCTATACAAATAAATGAGCTTAAAATAAAAATCAAAAATAATTAAATTAAATTCTGTCTCTGGAGCCGGTAGAAGGTAAATTACATATACATGGGTACCCAGACCCACATTATAATGTGCGTACGTGATTTCTTAACATAGATTTGTCTGTTGTAGGGCAATGTTAAAATGTCCTCGCTTGTATTCACGTAACTTGAACTGTGTATGAAGAAAATATAACGTTTTGGCACAGAATAAATAATAGTACAGGGTTTTGGTTCAACTATTTATTCTTATCAACTCCAAAAAGTCTAATGTCCTCACTTCGGACAAGTCTGCTGTAGGGTGATGTGTACCGTGTTCAAAAAAGTCCACGCTTAGTTCCTACATAACTTGACATAGGTATGAAGAAAATATAAGGTCCTCGGTTAGTAAAACTAATTGAAAAAGTCTGACACACGTTCTCTCGGTTTATTCCTGTTGTTCACGTTCAGCTTGTCCACGTTAACGTTGACAACGGGAATAAAATAAAATAATTAAAAAACGTTCCCGATGTCCACGTTATCATATATTATGATAGCATAGACCGAATCATTTGTATACAAAATGTTAATCAAAACCACCTATGTATACCTCCTCCTATAATATACTATTTCATGTAAAAATGTAATTTAAAAAAAATTACAAGCGATGTCCCCTGCATTCCGACAGTCTTTAATGCAACAATCTCGGAAATAAAGGACTTTGGGCTGGATAATGTATGAGAAGACCCGATGGCCATGCTTGGGGGTTCGGGAGTCCCTGCAGTCTCCAATCTAATCCCCTACTGGCACAGCAGCCTGCCATATGTCTTTTGGCTCGCTGTCCAGTGCCACGCTCAACTTTCGTCTTCCCACAAACCACTCAAATCACTCAAATCTCAAAACTAAACGAACAGGAAAAATATGAATTTAACTGTGATTGTTTTTGTTTAACTGTGATAGACCCTCGATTGACCGCGATCTCACCTGTTGGTAAGTGCCGATGCGGCCTACGTTCAAATCAAATCAAATCAAATCATTTATTTGCTAAATAGGGTTGAAGAGGTTCTTAAAACATTTATACACAGCACCATTCTATTTCACCATTCTAGGTTAAGCAAATTACAGTTTACAAACACATTATTGATTAAAGATTATTAATTAATTAAACACACAATTAATTAAATAAACACAAACAGTTAAAATCAAAAAAATAATCAAACACACACATTAGGAAAACTTACACATGTCAACAACAACAAAATACAAAAACTATGTGTACGCTTACCTACTCTAATAATTTATCAGTCAAGAATTCATTTATGGAATAATATGCCTTTAGGGCCAAAAAATCAAAAAGTTTTTTGTTTTAAATATTATTGTTTTCGATTTCTGCAATTGATATTGGCGTTTTATTGAACAGTTTTGGTGCCATACCCAGAATACTTTTGTGGAACATAGATGTTTTATGTGAGGGCATAGCGATTTTATTCTTTAATCTCCTACTACTTAATGGAGTAAACTGATCCCTGTTTAATCGTACAAACATAATTAATTCAAATATATATAAAGAAGGAAATGTCAAAATGCGCAGATCTTCAAAATATGGCTTACATGAGTCAGTTTGATGTAATTTACACACGGATCTTAGGCACTTTTTTTGTGCTTTAAACACTCTTTCTCTTTCAGTACAGTTGCCCCAAAATATTATGCCGTATCGAAGAGTGGACGTTACGTACGCATGATAAGCCGTCAGCACTGTATACCTATTTACTATTTTTGAAAGCATGTATAGGGCATAGGAGAAGCGACTTAATTTAGGGCACACTACTTCCACGTGATGTTTCCATGACAAATTAGAGTCAATGTGAAGACCTAGAAATTTTGTATCACGTTGTAGCACGAAGGTCTAGAAGGCACCTATTCACCATAATATACCCATATTATAGTTTTCAGGAAAGACAGACGACGGAAACTTGTTCTATCTGTTCCTTAGCTGTACGCATTACAAAGGTGGAACCGAAACGCTTAGTGCGAATTGCGGGTATAATGATGTAACTGAGCCGGGCGCCTGCTTGTCGTATGATGAAAACGAGATGGTGGGATCAGATCATGTAGCTCCTGGCCACATTCCCCGAAATGTAACCTATAATAGAAGATCGAAAGGCATTCTACTTTGCGGCGGTGCTCGAAACTCTGGATCCTAGTCTCCGCCATATGTTGCTCTCCTATAAGCCTGAAAGCTCTGCGTTAGATCGAGTCTAAGGCAGCGAGCTGGTGTTTGGCCGAGCCATCCCAAACATGGCCGCAGTACTCCATACCATACCGGACTTGCGCTTTGTACAAACTGAGCAGCTGTCCCTGTGTGAAGTAAAGCTTTCCCTTAGTGCTGTGTGAAGTAACGCGTTGGATTTAACCAGATTAGCATCGTCCCAGTCGAGCAGCCGCCAACGATTGCTCGAATCTAGAGCCCACTAAGCCATACTTTAATAAGTGACGCTCACGGAGACGCAGATTCAATATCCTCCCGATACAGCATACCTGACATACCCAGGCTATGCTCTGGAGCACAATTTGAAACAAAAAGCTGGTATCTGTATTTATGCCTGGGACGACATTTGTTTTGTGCGCCTGCATGATCTTGACGATCCCGATTTATTATCTTTGTGGATTTTGGTGGATAAAGTCTCAGATAACATCATCTATGCCAGTCTATATCGTTCACACTCTAGAGATCACGTGACAACCAGGTTATTTAACTACATGCGGCGGATGTGACCCAACAATGGTACCCTGATGCCCAACTAGTGCTTTTGGAGGACTTCAACGCTCACCAAAAGTGGCTGTTCCCATACCAGATTACGGACCATGATCGGAGACAGCTGTGGAAACTTGCAATTTTGCTTAATCAACAAGAATTCCAAACGTAGAGGACCACACAGTCAACTTTGGAACTTCTGCTGGCAACGCACCGGACCGCCACTCAGTGCTGCCTCCCCAGATCACTGTGGTCTGCATCGTCATACTCGCCACCCGATTCCTTCCACAAAGGAAGTAGGTGAGTGTGGCGTTACGTGTAGGCAGATTGGAATGAGATGTGACACTTCTTCGCTTCTTATCCATGGCGCCAAACCAGCTTTTCTTCTTGTGACCCAACGGTCTGTGCTGATGCCATTACAGAGGTGATCAAAAGAACAATGGAATACTTTATGCCATTCTCCGATTATTCACCTTCAGGTTATGCTTGCCCATGGTTTAGTCCCGCGTGTGCCAGCGCAGAAGCGCAAAAACATGTGGCATATCTAGCCTAGGTTGACGCAAGAAACAGAAAAGCCTCGGATGCATGGGATTAGAAGAAGGCCTAACATAGCCGCCAAGTCCTGCAAGAAGGTGAAACAAAAGGGTCGCTTCGATCGGATTGGCCGTTTGGGGGCTAAGCTTGCCGCATATCCTCTGGGAAGTAAAGCATTCTGGAGTCTGGCTAAATCGGTTGAAGCTAATTTCAGCCGTACTTCACTCCCCCACTGCTGAAAGCAAATGGAACCCTAGCTCACGCCGCCGTTGATAAAGCAAATTTGCAACTCAATTTGCGCAAACCTCGCGTCTGAACACTTCTGGCGAAACTCCATTCAGCTGTCCTCGTTGCGAAGTTTCAATGCAGGAAAGGAGATGTCCAAAAAATATATGGAGGCCGGTATAAAAATAACTAGAAATTCTTAGCAATATAATATTTATTTACGGAGAAAGGGCATATTATTTAGCTATTTTTAACCTAATGAAAAATAATAAATGTACCTCCGTTTTTTAAAAACGTTATTTATATGTTGTATTTTTCAAAATAAAGTTTAGAAGTTGCAACACTCCCAAAAGGTGAACTTGATGCTCTTTGGCAGGCAGACTAAGGAATTTTGATACTCTCTAGCTAGGCGAGACAGATGGCAGACAGACAACCACAGACAATTTTTCATAGGAGTATCCTACCTTCGTTCCGTGTTGTCACGTTATTACTAATACTTCATTTATTAGATTATCCGTTCTGTATAGGTTCAGGAAACATTTTGAGTAGGTACCTACCTACACTGTTGGAGAGTTCACTAATAGATAGGAGCTGCCTATAATGATAATAGTGCCTATAGCAATACGCATAGGTACCTACATTCCTCGCCTCCTTATTAACATTTGTATTTTTCAGGTAGCTCAGGGCACAGATAAATTGATTGTAAATTGTGTATAAGCACGTATTCCATTCAAGGAGAATATTTTAGTCATCATAATTTTGGGAACAGGCAGAAGAAGACAAAATGGCATATTTGCGTGTTGAATAATAGATAGGGATAGCACTATCAACTTGTTTTCATGCCCAAGAGATGGCAATGTATGTCCTCCTCTACATTTTACATATTTCCAATCATGTTATAAATAACATTTTATATCAGGTATAAATAATAATTTTAAGTTCAGTTCAGTTCATTTCTTGAACAAGTTTACAAGACACATTATTAAATAGCAATAGAATGTTACTGACAGTGACACATGGAGGATAGTTATGTTTTGTTTGAGTTTGTAAAGGATTTGCCTGCTTTTTCCGTAGTTCGTTTTAGTAAAAACACAAAATATATTATTTATTATTATTTATTTATTAAGAAACAAGGTTGGTATTGGTTTTTGTTAATACTACTTGGAATGGCGGATCAAGCAGATGGCCCACCTGATGATAAGTTGGTACCCTCTGCCTATGAACAGTGCATTACCTCATAGGTCACGTCCACCTAGGACGCACCCTATGAGGCATTGCACTGCGCCCGCCGCCACCCTGAGACATAAAGATGAAAGTCTCATGTGCCTATAATTTCACCGGCACCCTTACCCTTCAAACAGGAACACAGCAGAGCGAGCACTACTGCTTTGCAGCAGAAATATGTAGTACAAATAGGTGGTAATGGTGGTAGTACTTCCACGGACGAACTCTTTCACAAAAAAGCTCTACTAATACAACCACAAAAAAGCTCTACTACTATTGTATTGCATAGACTACACAATTACGACCAGTGGCACACACAATTTCACGACCTCTGTGGCGCGGCGGGCGAAGGTTGGCCTGCGACGCAGGAGGTTGCGGGTTAAATTCCCGCCCCGGAACAAATATTTGTGCGATCGCAGATATTTGTTCAGGGTGTTCTGGGTATTTTCTATGTATAATTAAAAATATACATCTATGTAATATATTGTATTAAGTATATCAGTTATCTAGTACCCATAACACAAGCTCTGCTAAGCTTGGGGCTAGATAATGTTGTGTGAACTGTCCAACATTATTTATTTATTTATTTATTTATCAAACACGTGTGGTTGGGGCGGGGCATGTTTGTTTCATTATGTTTTCCCTCCAAGAACATTTTTATTATTTTCTCGGAAACGGAGGTTTTATAAAATATAAAGTTTATATAATCGAGTAGCCCAATAAATAAGCTTTTTTTTTGAGATATACTTTATAACTGTAAGAATTTTCTCGGAATATTATACCAAATCTGAACATCTCATTTGCATACAGCAAAAAGTATGTAGCGTATGTAGTTGTATGTTCTATGTAGCGGCTACATAGCCTGGATGTGGATAAAATAGCGGGCCAGACGGCATCTCAGCTGTAGTATTAAAAACATGTGCTCCTGTGTTGTCTGAATTTTAGACTGCTTACAATATTGATACATTACATTATTACAATTAGACTGACTACTGATAATGTAATACTATGAGACTAAAGAACTTACTCCTTGCAAGATGATTCTGTGATACGTGCAATTTTGTAACATAATTATGAGAGAAAATAACTTGAATACTGCAATTAACGTTTTTTTTTTTACTTTTTACCGTACTAATCAATGTTATTGAATTTGATTCAGTAATTGATTTGTATGTTTTGTATGTCTTATTTAAGTTTTGTGTAGTTGAAACCTATGGAGATAGCGCTTTACATAAGATGGACAACGGGAAGGGATTTAGTGACTTCCCGCTGTCCACGTTAGCGGGGACAGCTAACGTGGACAACGATTTTTGACTTCCCGCTGTCCACGTTGACGTGGGCAAGATAACATGGACATCGGGAATAAACCGTTCTCTCTTTGGACAAGGGATTTACTTGTTGTAGAGGTATTATGTTAAAGTGTCTTTGCTTCTCTCCACATAACTTGAAATGTGTATGAAGTAAAAATAAGGTCCTGGTTATGTCTACTCCGATTTTTAACGATACCACGAGGCAAAAAATACAAACAAACTGCGCTCAGTGGAAAAAAGCCTATTTAATATCAAGTTGAAAAATAATCAAAGAAGTGAGGCAATAATAACAAAGAAACACAAAGAGACCTATACCCGAAACGGGCCTTAGCTATATTAAAAAAAGTCTACTATATAGTTGTTTAGTTATTTATGTAAATAGTTAGTTTAGGAAATAATAAGGCTATGTTATTATTATCTCACTCATTTATACAAAATACTCGTAAAAAAAATATTTTTCACTATAAAGGAATACTATCCACAAAAAATAAATAGTATAGAAACATTATAGTAAAAATATAAATGTAAACGGGGAACCACCGACCGCGGAGGGAGGCCCAAACGGTCGTAGGCTAGGGCTGCAGAGAGAGGAACCTCCTGACTATGCGTACCGAAAGCACATGCCTGAGGGACTCTCCGGGACGGTGACATGCTCTACAGATATCAACCGTCCCATCCTTCATGATATACTTTCGATAGTTGTTCGTCTTGATAACGTCATCCATAATCACACAGACAAAACCATCGGTTGCCCCAAAGAGGTCACCGAAACGTAGCCGGTTCACTGAAGCGAGCAAACATCGGGCAAAATTAAATAATTTAAAATTAGATTAGATTTAATAAAATCTAAGGTAATTGCTACTTAGTATATTTAATTTTAACATGGCATCTGCAATGAGTAATAATTAATTAGTTTATGTTTACAATTTGAATTATTGACTACATTTTTAGATATTTTTTTCATGATTTTTCGTATGAAATTTTATTTGTCTGACCTTTAAATGTATATTTACAAATAAATTGATTATTCCTTGATTATTCCCTGTGAGTAAATGGTAAATGTACAAGACGTGCAACGCCAAATATAAAGAAAAAAAAACGATGTGACAGATAGACAGATTTTTGTCTTTCTTGTGACAATATTGAAAGTGAGGAAATAGTGCCTCATATTTGTGAATAACTTTGGTTAATAAATATACTTATTGTAAATATTTTGTAACCAACTTATTTGTATTATTGTTTAGTTTTACTAATAGACCCCACTCGATGAATCTTTGACACTGATAACTTTGCGGGAATTCACTGGATGGGGGCGGCACAAGCCCATTAATCGTGGAATTCTATGGGGAAGGCCTATGTCGTCAAGTGGCTGAAAGTATAATAAAGATGCCCTACCTAAAATGATGTGTAATCATTTTAGGTAGGTAGGGTTGCAAAGATGCCCTACCTAAAATGATGTGTATTAGGTAACACATCATTTTAGGTAGGTAGGGTTGCAAAGATGCCCTACCTAAAATGATGTGTATTAGGTAACACATCATTTTACCTAAAATGATGTGTATTAGGTAACACATCATTTTAGGTAGGGCATCTATAAATAATAATTAAGATGATATAATAAAGCATCATTTTACCTCGTAACCTAGACGAGGTATTGTACATTATGTGTATTGAGTTAATATATAATATAATATAATATAAGCTTTAATTACTCTTACACTCTAATATTTAAATATAACAATTTATTGACTTATCTTAATATGTTGTAAATAATTAGTTAATCCGTTTTTCGGGTTTCTCAACCAGTGCAAATATCACTTTGAGCGGTAAAAGCCTCCACCATCTGCCCCCATCTCTCTCTATCTCTAGCTGCTCTGCTCCAGGTAATGCCTGCCACTTTAGCGATGTCATCGCTCCAACGTTTATGCTGTCTTCCAGGCCGTCTCTTTTTGTCCATGGGGTACCAGTTAGTTATAGTTCTCGACCACCTATCGTCTGTCGCTCGCTGTACATGTCCAGCCCATTTCCACTTTAGCTGAAGAACTTTTTTCACAGCGTCAGAAAAAAGATAAAGGCAAACTTTATCTTTTTTTCTAATTACGGCATTTTTGTTTTTTTTCCTTCAGCTTGTGACCAGGTGTAGCTTCTCTCGAGTCTTTGGCATGCTCTTATTTTTCCAGTGTCTTCTTCGTGAGTGGCCATGTCTGACATGCATACGTGAGGCACGGCAACAAACACATTTCCATAACCTTTGTTTTTAGTTTAACCGGTAAATTGTTTTTGAAAAAATTGGTTAATTGATTATTGGGTTAATAGTAAAAACAAACTTAAATTGGACGTTGGAATTTAAAAAAGAAACGTCCTCGCAAGGTACATTGTTTATGAACAGTGTAGGAAGAAAAACTAAAATAAAATTACAAGGTCCTCGTTTTGTACACGCCCTACCCGGAAAAACGTCCTCAGTTTGTTCATGTAAAATCTAGCACAACGTCCTCACTTTGTACAAGGATCAAGAAAAAACGTGTTAAACTGAGTCCTCAGATGGTCATCCCTGGTCAAATGATATGGTCCTCGCTTGGCTCACACAAAAGTCCTCGAAAGGATGTCGCTATAAACGTTTTCGCGTGTAATTAAGACCCCACGTTGTTCACAGAAATTCAAACGAAAAAATGTTGAGATAGAGCTATAAGACTTGGCTCATCAGTCATGTTTTTTTTTTCTTTCTCTTTCTGGCGCACTCACAGTTCCCTAAGAGGTCGCTAACCTAGTTTTTCAGAGGGTCCTCGGTTGGTGACATTCCACTATAGTCCTCTTAAGGACGTCAGGACACGTATAGGTGTGAGTGTGAGTGTGTAAAGTAAGTGTTTGCAAATGTGGTGTACATTAAAATCAATAAAACATATTTGTCTAGTTTTTACACTTATATAACAGCGTAAAAGTTTTTCCTGTGATGTTAAATTATGCTCTTAAAATCTTAGATTACTCGCATGAAAATGTGAACCGCCTGTACCCACCGTTGACGTTAATCCAACCGTCATTTTGGTAGGATTCGTGATACATATACTATTGGTAAGTTACGTATATGGAAGTTATTCAATTCGGTAAAGGATTCGTTGTGATAGGAGAGTTCTCAGTTCGGGACAAACTACTATATAATGTAATAGGTATATGTAACGAGGACCTCTGTGGCGCGGCGGGCGAAGCTTGGCCTGCGACGCAGGAGGTTGCGGGTTCGATTCCCGCCTCGGAACAAATATTTGTGCGATCGCAGATATTTGTTCAGGGTGTTCTGGGTATTTTCTATGTATAATTAAAAAAAAATATCTATGTAATATATTGTATTACCTAAGTATATCAGTTATCTAGTATCCATAACACAAGGTCTGTTTAGCTTGGGGCTAGATAATGTTGTGTGAACTGTCCAGCATTATTTATTTATTTTATTTATTTATTTATATCCATATAGGCGTAATCGAGTATAAGCAAGTTACTGGCACTTACCGGCCCAAGGTCACGTACCATGTCAAGTTTCGCGATTTTGTACGTATGTGATTGCGCCCATAGAATATTTGTGGTAGAGTTGTGGGGTGGTTTCAGCACAATTTGCAAGTAGTTAATAATAGATCCCTTGGCTATGATCCTGCGGACTTTGATGTTAATAGATCCATTAAATTTTTAGGCCGCTTTCATATTAATAATTGATCCCTTGACGATTTTGTTAGTGAAGTACAGTAGGCGTAAAAAGAATATTTAAACGTTCGGATCTCTATATCCCTCAATGAAAATCTCGTATTAATTTATTTTAATGAAAAATCTCTAATAAATATCTTGGAAAAAACTCAATGAAAAATCTCGAAATTAGTTATGAAGTTCAAAATTGATGAATTTTTTATTATCCTTTTATAATTTATTTACCTTTTAATATAAAAATAATAGTTATATGTATTTATATTATGTTATAATTAGTAATTTAACTTGTATAATACGGATTTGAATTATCTTAAATAAACTGATTAATAATAAAGCTAAGGCGCTCGGGTTTGTGCGTTCACACAATCATCAAGCTCTCTTCACGGACGTGAGTCGACGGCCGGTGTGTTTCTACCTTGCCTAAAGTTTGGCCAATGTTAGACCCAACCGTTACCAATAGTTAGCCAATGTATATCAGTATCACCAAGGGTGTACGAGCGCCCTTTTTGTTGCTACAAACCATCGAGCAAAGCTCCATGCTACAAACTAACCAAGTCAGAATTACCTAGATTCAGTGTACGAAAACTAGCAGAGACCGACCCCCTTCGAATAGCTCCATACTGTAGTCTCGAACTTCATGTTCACAAGGTGAGCACTAATATTACGTCTTGCTCCGAGAGAGCTAACTGTTTAATAGCTACTAGCTAGTCGGAGTCCGGTTACAGCTTCCACCGCAGAGAACATCTTGAAAGCGGTATTATTTGAGTACCTAATAGGTACCCACATTTAATTAACAGAGATCTTCAGTTTCTCTAATTTCTTGGAGGTCGCGTGACTATGACAATATGCGAATTTTGTAGAGCGACCGTAATTGGCTGCGCCAACCAGAGGCAGAAATCTTCGAGAATGACATGTTTTTTTTTACTTCCATTTAAACCAGGAACTTTTTTTTTAATATGACACCTATTGAGTATATAAGTATAATTTATTTCTGTATATTTATTATAGAATTGAAACTATCGTGGTTGGGAATCGTTTTAAATGAATAACGGCTAATTACCACTGTATTTCGTCGCTTTGCTGACGTTTCGAGACTGAATTCAGAAGCCTCTTCATCATGAGCACCGCCCAAAAGCAAGCGACGAAATATCAGTGGTAATTAGCCGTTATTTCTTTAAAATAAGCATATTATGTTTATTATTAATACTCATGAATTAATAATATTTATTCACAGAAATAATAATACAACAATACAGTCAATAATTCACAATTCTTTCAGGGCGTCTAGTCAAAGCGACGCGTGAACCGAGAGCTGGCTCTTATCTAGCTCAATGCATTAGTATTGCCATGCAGCGTGGCAATGCAGCCAGTATCTTAGGGACGCTTCGTTCTGGTAGTGATTTGACAGACTAAAACAGAATAAAATAAATATTTAAGGGGCTCCAACAAACGTGTTTTTTGCCGTTTTTATAATAATGGTACAGAACCCTTCGTGCGCGAGTCCAACTCGCACTTGGCTGGTTTTTATTTTTTTATATTGCCTGTGAATAAATATATCGAAATGGCAATTTTTTAGACTTTGTTTCTACCTAAGATACTTTAGATATGGAAGTATAGTATCTACCTACTAACACAACCCCAAGATTGTCTAGTCGATAATAACTATTTGGTCATAGGTTCAGTACATAATAGATCAATTTGATGTGTCTATTGTGTGTCAATGTCAAAGCTATTTACCCAATTAACAGAACACATCATAGATCAACTACCTCTACCATAATCTAAATGCGTGTGTCTGTCTGATGGACTCTATAAAAGTATGAAGTGGAATGATAGATCGTTAGCAGCTGTCTTCAGGTAGCACAACTGTTTCATTTGTATTTTTGTATATTTTGTACATATAGGTACCTACTTGTATAAGTTGTTTTTTTTTTCTTTATAGTTGGCGCCGCACGGCTTGTGCATTTGCCATTTTCATGTATCTGTATATTCACTATATTGTATTTTCAATATATTTTGCAACGTTACACTCCTTCCAAGTCGTCAAAGTCACAGTCGAGTCATGTTTTAGTAAAACGGTGGCCAATTTTACTAAAACTTTGGTAGACAATTTCCACCAATTTCAAAAGTCACGCAATTCACTTCCATTTCATTTCACCACGCTTGTGCTTTTTAAACGAGCGACATTAGTTAAAATGCCACCAAAATAACACAATATAACTCAAGAAAACACTGCGGGAAGAGTCATAAGTTGTATTATTATTTCTGTAAATATAGGTATTGATCTTTATTCGTCTGAGGTTCGCTACAAAACTTACATAAAATAGGTAATATGCTACACCCGTTTTCACTAAACGTAGGCGAAGCCTGACAACAAATCAAACAAAACCATAGACAACTGTCAAAAATTTAAGCAACTCCTATAGTAGGAATCAAAAAGTGAAAATCGATTGGTGAAAGGTTTTTTTTTGTTAGGGAATTGCTTAGACTAGTCGTTACTTAGTTAGGCGACTCCTTGATCGTTGTTAGTGAAAACGGGTGTTGTTATAAACTATATCACTTAAAAGCCTCTAGTGGAGCTTTTTTTTTTTTTTTTTTTATTTCTTGTCCAATGCTTTTAACTACTATGTGGATAATGCAGTGGGCTACAATATTGTATATTTGTGTTACTTAATTCTTTAATGCCCTAAAATTTATATTGTAGCTGTTTATTGTCCCTGAATAAATATATATTATTGAATTCAATTATAAATAAAATAAATAAATAAAATAAATAAATAATACTGGACAGTTCACACAACATTATCTAGCCCCAAGCTAAGCAGAGCTTGTGTTATGGGTACTAGATAACTGATATACTTAATACAATATATTACATAGATAGATATTTTTATTATACATAGAAAATACCCAGAACACCCTGAACAAATATCTGCGATCGCACAAATATTTGTTCCGAGGCGGGAATCGAACCCGCAACCTCTTGCGTCGCAGGCCAAGCTTCGCCTGCCGCGCCACAGAGAATGTTTTGTTCATTTAGAAGCTTTTCTACTTATTTTCACCGGTCCCGGTGTTATCAAACCTTACAAGCTAATATGACCTACTTCCTGGGTTTGATTGAGATGAAATTTAGCATACCTTGTTCCAATAAAATGTTATGGTAACAGGCGAGCTGATCTGATGATCGAGAATGGCACTCCTCGATGGATAACAGTAGACTGGCAGTGTTTGGGCTCATTTTGATCAGCACACCGTTCCGATCACTAATTTCATAAAAGCTTGTTTTGAAAACGATATTTTTAAAAACTTGTTGATCTACTTGTTTTTGGTGCTGTAGGGTTGACAATTTTTTTTAGGAATTTTGTAGTTGAAACTCAATGAGACTTAACATTTCCATTCGTAGGTCGAACGAGAATGTACCTGCCTACCTTCACCTACATTTTACATTGAAGTAGGTACTCATATATGGTAGACTAGGTACTTGTACTATTATAGTACTTGTATAGTAGCAGTAGAGCTTTTTTGTAAAAGAGTTCGTCCGGGGAAGTACTACCACCATACCTATTTCTGCCGCAAAACAGTAGTGCTCGCATTGCTGTGTTTCGGTTTGAAGGGTAAGGGTGCCGGTGAAATTACAGGCACATGAGACTTTTCATCCTTATGTCTCAGGGTGGCGGGCGTAGTGCAATGCCATACAGGGCGCGTCCTAGGTGGACGTGACCTATGAGGTAATGCACTGTTCATAGGCAGAGGTTACCGCTTAACATCAGGTGGGCCACCAGCTTGTTCCGCCATTCGGTAGTATAAAAAAAAAAAAAAAAAAAAAAACTGGACTAGGTATTATTTTAAAGGGTACTATTTGTTTTGTTTGAAGTTACGAATTTTATCAACGTCAATAAAACAAAGTCGTGTTAGATACACCCTTAAACCCTTCGACCAAAGCTTAAACCACTTATAACACAAGAACGGGTGAACCGATTTGCCTGAAAATTGTTGGGGAGGTAGCTTAGAACCAGGAGATTGACATATGGGGGAGGGGTAGGAGGGGGGATAACCGTGCGAAGCCAAGGCGAGTCGCTAGTAAGGTATAATGAACATAAGGTGCTTTGGACCTATTCTCCGAAATTTGTTTCAAAACTTTCGTAAACGCCCTTTACAAATATTATGTCGTCGGGAAAATTAAAAAAGTTCTTTTGAACTTGTTCGTGTAATTTGGTGTATTACGGAACTGCTTGGTTTTTTCTGCAGCAGATTTTGCCAAATTCATCATCATCATCAGCAGCCTAGAGAAGTCCACCGCTAGATATGGATTATAATATTTCCATACAAATCTAAGATAGTGTGTTTTTTAGGGTTCCGTAAAAAAATTACGGAACGCTTATGGATTCGTCATGTCTGTCTGTCTGTCCGAGTATGTCACAGCCACTTTTTTCCGAAACTATAAAAGCTATGCTGTTGAAACTTGGTAAGTAGATGTACTATGTGAACCGCAAAAAGATTTTCAAATAAAAATAGAAAAAAAAACAATAAATTGTTGGGGTTCCCCATACTTAGAACTGAAACTCAAAAAACTTTTTTTCATCATACCCATACGTGTGGGGTGTTTATGGATAGGTCTTTAAAAATGATATTGAGGTTTCTAATTTTTTTTTTCCTAAACTGAATATTTTGCGCGAGGGAAACTTCCAAATTGGTAAAAAGTGTCCCCCCCCCCCCCCCCCCCCCCCCGTAACTTCTAAAATAAGAGAATGATAAATCTAAAAAAAAAATATGATGTACATTACCATGTAAACTTTCACTCAAAATTGGTTTGAACGAGATCTAGTAAGTAGTTTTTTTTATTTTTGGGGTTCCCCATACTTAGAACTGAAACTCATAAAACTTTTTTCCATCATACCCATACGGTGGGGTATCTATGGATAGGTCTTCAAAAATGATATTGAGGTTTCTAATATAATTTTTTTCTAAACTGAATAGTTTGCGCGAGGGACAGTAGTAGTAGAGCTTTTTTGTGAAAGAGTTCGTCCGGGGAAGTACTACCACCGTACCTATTTCTGCCGCAAAGCAGTAGTGCTCGCATTGCTGTGTTCCGGTTTGAAGGGTAAGGGTGCCGGTGAAATTACAGGCACATGAGACTTTTCATCTTTATGTCTCAGGGTGGCGGGCGCAGTGCAATGCCACATAGGGCGCGTCCTAGGTGGACGTGACCTATGAGGTAATGCACTGTTCATAGGCAGAGGTTACCGCTTAACATCAGGTGGGCCATCTGCTTGCTCCGCCATTCCAGTAGCATAAAAAAAAAAAAAAAAAAAAACACTTTCAAAGTGGTAAAAAGTGTGTGTGTGTCCCCCCCCCCCCCGTAACTTCTAAAATAAGGGAATGATAAAACTAAAAAAAAAATATGATGTACATTACCATGTAAACTTTCACTCAAAATTGGTTTGAACGAGATATAGTAAGTAGTTTTTTTTTAATACGTCATAAATCGTAATCCATCCAAGAACTTTTATATTATGTTACTTGCTGCTACGGAACCCTTCATGGGCGAGTCCTGCTCGCACTTGGCCGCTTTTTTTTTATCTCTACAGAAATAATAATTAATGTAAAAACAACATGCAAATTTGAGAAATTATACAGTGGGTCCCAAACTAGGCTAGGCCTGTATCTTGGTGACCATTTACCATACCATGGTGATTTGCAAACCATGTACCTAATTAGATAAGAAACTGACAAAACACGGGCCTAGATACTAGTGTACCTACAGCCATGTACTATTATTTATTCTGTGGTACAGCTCGTTCACCGTAAGATGGCAGCTGCATTGGTTGGCACCCAAACAAGGCAGGTGCAATCTTACGTCAAAAAAAATGTGGAAGCTGATTCAAATAAAAAAGGAAAACCTACTTAAAAGCCGTAGGCAGTCAAAAGTAAGATGCTAGATAGAATCAGCAAAAGTTCATAAGACAGCACAAACTCATAAACAACACATGAATAATAAATTATATGTACTCGTAGGTACAGACATTGCAAATTGTCAAATTAGGTGTCGAGGTGCAGAGCGACATCAGGCCACGCGGCTTTATCGTTAACATAGTCATATAGAGTGTAATACGCTTTCTAAATTCGATTATTCTTTATGTAGGATTTCAATCTTCGAATCGAAAGTTTAGAAGCACTTTCTGGAAGTTTATTATAGATCCGAACAGAATTCCCCATAAAAGACCCACTTACTTTTTTTGACAGGTTCTATAAAAGTAACCAGCCCCGTTGTCCACGAGTTAGTTAGGTGTGGTTAGGTATATTAGTTATTTAGTAGTAGTAGAGCTTGTTTGTGATAGAGTTCGTCCGGGGAAGTACTACCACCATACCTATTTCTGCCGCAAAGCAGTTGTGTTCGCATTGCTGTGTTCCGGTTTGAAGGGTAAGGGTGCCGGTGAAATTACAGGCACATGAGACTTTTCATCTTTATGTCTCAGGGTGGCGGGCGCAGTGCAATGCCACATAGGGCGCGTCCTAGGTGGGCGTGACCTATGAGGTAATGCACTGTTCATAGGCAGAGGTTACCGCTTAACATCAGGTGGGCCTTCTGATTGTTCGGTCATTCAAGTAGTATAAAAAAAAAAAAAAACATTATAGGGAAAAGAGAAGGTATTATTTATTTAGTGACATACTATATTGATAAAATAATATTCAAAACAGGAGCAAACTTTCTTTGTGTAATAAGGTTCAATCGCCGTCGCCCGTGCACTTCTCTTAAATAGCTGGTTTTATTAAAAGGTGGTAATTCCATAACTTACCCCTATGATAGGGTAACCCTATGTTACGAGTAGGGTCTAAAAATTGATGGGGCAACCCCGGAAGCGCACAAGGTACTCGAATGACCCTGTTAAAATATCACCACTATCACAAACCTAAAAAGCTTTCACAAAAATAAATATTATATTATAGGTACTCGCAGTCATTGTAATCGTATCAACGAATCAATGTGTGTAC
Organism: Operophtera brumata; assembly: GCA_932527175.1. Taxonomy (NCBI): domain Eukaryota; kingdom Metazoa; phylum Arthropoda; class Insecta; order Lepidoptera; family Geometridae; genus Operophtera; species Operophtera brumata. The sequence goes on from OW052234.1 coordinate 21,246,562, forward strand.
CATCGTATAGTATTACTTTATCTCGGGTAGAGTACGCGTCATGTAAAAAGAACCCAGGGGATCGATTTTTGAAAGTCACTAAGTGAATAGAAGTCACGAATGACAAAACGTCATCGATGACTTTGAAATCACTTTTTACCAAATGCCGTATTTTTTAAAGTCATACCCTGTCTACCAACTTGCAAATATTTCACATTCGATGTCTTTGACATACGACGTATCTGTCCATTATTAGTTTGTAAGATAAAGAGTAAAATTGAGTAAATACTATTCATAAATGTCAGTGCCAAAACAGTCACGGAGTGATTTCAAATCGAGTGGGTAGAGCCACTCGTATTGATATCATAGTATCACAATTTTAGTCAGCGGTGATTTCCAAAAATACGAACTTTTGGAAATCGGTGACTAATAGTCATTTTGCTGACTTCTAGTCACTCGCTGACTTTCAAAAATCGATCCCCTGGAACGTATGAAGAAGTATGACCGCTAGCGTTCTTTTTGCATGACGCGCATTATACCAACTAAATCGCCAATCAGTAGGTAATTTAAATAATTATGAATGAGATAATAATATAATTAATATAATTAATATAATATATTAATATATAGAGAATAATAAGAATAATATAATATAATTGAGAATGCTTCTTAGCATTAAGTTCGCCTGTGTACATTGTTAGTTTTGTGCAATAAAGAATATTCTATTCTATTCTAATTATTATGTAAAACCTTGAAAAATTCGCAAACTTTTTATTATAGGTTGAATTAGCGGAACTGGATAAATATTAATAATATCTACATGTGTACACCCTTTTTCTGCGAAATAAGTAAATAAATAAATAAATATTGCTGGACAGTTCACACAACATTATCTAGCCCCAAGTTAAGCAGAGCTTGTGTTATGGCACGGAATGTTATGGGTACTAGACAACTAATATACTTAATAACAATATAATTACATAGATAGATATTTTTTATTAAATATAGAAAGTACCCAGAACACCCTCAACAAATGTCTGCAGATCGCACAAATATTTGTTCCGAGGCGGGGATCGAACCCGCAACCTCCTGCGTCGCAGGCGAACGATCGCCCGCCGCGCCACAGAGGTCCTCAAATCATTCATTCATTCATTCGTACATTAATGTCACAGATACGATTTTTTTTTTATGACTGAACAAAAATAAATAAATAAATAATTCTGGACAGTTCACACAACATTATCTAGGCCCAAGCTAAGCAGAGCTTGTGTTATGGGTACTAGATAACTGATATACTTAATACAATATATTACATAGATAGATATTTTTTATTATACATAGAAAATACCCAGAACACCCTAAACAAATATCTGCGATCGCACAAATATTTGTTCAGAGTGCGGGAATCGAACCCGCAACCTTCTGCGTCGCAGGCCGAGCTTCGCCCGCCGCGCCACAGAGGTCGTCTGACGTCGTCGTTATGATAGAGGTCGAACAATCTGTAGTAGGTACATCTTTCTAGGAACAATCAGATGGGCACACCTATGGGACCACAGATGGGACCACTCTGCCTTTAGGCAGAGGTTACTGACTAAAGGCAGAAAACATGCACAAAAATTACATGTAAATGCACTACAAATTAAAAGCCAAAAAAGTACAGGTAAATTTTCGTGAATGCTTTTTTCACTAGAGAATTAGCACGTAAATCGCTTTCATGGTATCTCTGCTCAAGATTTGCGTCGTTGATACATAATTTTCGAAGTCGTATTATTTAACGAGTTTCGAGTCTTTTATGAACCCTGAGAAAGGGGAGTTTATATCTTCCGTGAATAGGGTTGTCTGAAGTTGTGCTTTAAAAATATGTGATTTGGCATTTCTAAGGATAATATCAGGTTTTTTTTTTGTTAACCTATTGTGTCCTACTGCTGGGTAAAGGTCTCTCCCAAAATTTTCCAGTCATCCCATCTTTTGGCCGTTTCTCACCACTCCTTCTGGTAAGCCTCGAGATCGTCCCGCCAAAGCCTTCTCGGCCGGCGCCGTCGTCGCCATAAGGTATTAATAATATGCCGAAAATATTAAATATAACTATCATGGTATACTTTTCACTAAAAACGGCTCTATTCCCGTTGTCAACGTTGAGCTTGTCCACATACAACGGGAATATAATATATCACACTAATATTATACAGGCAAAAGTTTGTGTGTGTGTGTGTGTGTGTGTGTAGTGTGTTTGTTACTTCTTCACGCTGAAATGGCTTGACGGATTTGCATGAAATTTGGAATGGAGATAACTGGACTTTCAGAATAACACTTAGGCACATTTTTATCCCGATATTCCCACGGGATCGAGACTTACGCGGGTGAAACCGCGGGGCCCTGCTAGTTTTTTATAAAACGTTTCCAATGTCCACGTTATCATATTATAACATTGATAGACCGAATCATTTGTATACAAAATGTAAATCAAAACCTTCTCGAATGTATTATGGAAATATTTCGGCACAGTTGCATGCGCCATGATCACGGGAGAACTTACTAGTCTTTGCGAGTAGATGTTATTGGCAGATATATCGATCTACCCTCTTTCTCACTCTTAATCATGGTAAATATCCCGTTTTTAATGAAAAGTAAATAATAAATAGATCCATTTTTATGCACTGTGTTTATTAAAAAAGATTACGAAATAAATAAATAAATAATAATTGCGGACTACATAGTTAATGTTTACCTTCTTGTTATAAATCTCTTCGGATGCAAGGCTTGTATAGGTAAATTGAAAACCATCTTCTCTATTGAAATTTCCATTCTCATTTGTACCATTCTCGGTATGTAATGTCGCTCTGTTGAGATTACCTGCGGATTGTGCAGCTCGATCCAATGATTTGAGCCAAATTCAACAAGGTGTTCTGGTATGGCTGCCTTTTGTGTGTCGGTGTTCTTGACTTCTCGTATGTGCTCCTTGACCCGACACGCTATCGTACGTTTTGTTTGGCCAATGTACGTACTCCCACAGCTACAATCAATCTTATACACCCAAGAGGCCGCAGTCACATTCTAATAGCGATGACGCTAAAAAGCCAAAAATGTATGAGATTGACGTAAGCTATCGAAATGTCACGTGGTCAATTGTATTGTATAACGACTGTAGAAATGGAATCGCTTCGATGCGAATGCCATTTGGCTAGGCCGGCTGGTTTTTCTGTTTTTTTTTAGTTTTGGCCATCAGGCGGGCCGTATGCTAGTTTGTCGAGCCATTACATTAAAAAAATACATGGTAAATATCCCGTTTCTATTGAAAAATATGTACATATCAAATCAAATCAAATCAAATCAAAATAATTTATTGCGTAATATGGGTTTGTTACAGAATGTTAATTGCAACTGTTTAAGTCCTGCCATAATCAGCGTTTCACGCATGCAATTTAGTAGAAACCTATACAGGTGACATTATAATTAATTTCATATATCAGATTTACATTAATATTATACAAAGTACATTACATTAGAAAATTACATTAGTCCAAGTTCTTATCATCTAAATACTCTTTTGTGTTATAATATGCCTTTTCTATAAGCAGTTTTTTCAATTTCCCTTTAAACACATTCAAGCTAGGGGCATCCAATATAGATTTAGGAAGGTGATTATATATACGTACAGCCATACACATTACACTCTTGTTGTGTAAGGCAGTTTTATTATGAGGAAAACAGATTTTGTTGATGTGCCGTTTGCTCTTCCGGTTTACAAAGAGGTCCATATTAGTTTTTACAAAAGTAGCTGTTTCATAAATATACAAACAATGTAATGTTAGAATTCTCAGTTCAGTGAAGTATTGCTTACAGCTATCAGTTTTATGAAGTTTACTTATGGCTCTAATACATTTCTTCTGACTTATAAATATTCGCTCTTTCAGTGTAGAATTACCCCAGAATATTACCCCATATCTCAAAACAGACTCGACATATCCGTGATAAGCAGTCGTCACAGCAGACTCATTAACAATTTTACGGAGCATGTACATTGCATATGAAAATTGATTAAGTTTCTTACATATAGTGTCAACGTGAGCTTTCCAGTTTAAGTTACTGTCTAAATTTAATCCTAAAAATTTGGTAATGTCAACGTGTTTAATATGATTTCCTAAATAATTTACATCAATGTCTGGTTTATTAATGTTATTATAATTATTTGAAAATTTCATAATATGAGTCTTATCAAGATTGATATTTAAATTATTTTGTTTTAACCAGTTAATTATTATTTCTAAGGTGGAATTGACTGTGGACTCTAATTGAGATCTACAAGTATCCGAAAACATCACCGTGCTATCATCTGCAAATAGCACCATCTGGTTAGAAATTGCCTTTGGAAGATCATTAATGTAGATAATAAAGAGAAGTGGCCCTAAAACACTTCCCTGTGGTACTCCATACTTAGTTTTACGATATTTAGACCTATACAGAATCTCTTTTTTCAACTTCGGACAAATACGTGATATTTCAGTTGCCTGTTTTCTATTACTCAAGTAGGAGTTTACAAGGCTTAAAATGTTGCCTCTTACACCATAGGCTTCAAGCTTGGATAATAGAATATTATGATCGACATAGTCGAACGCCTTAGTTAGGTCCATATAGAGAGCACATACCATTCTCTTGCTATCCAGGTTACTTAACACAGTTTGAAGAAACCTAAAAATTGCTAAATTAATAGATTTATGCCTACGAAACCCTATCTGTTCTTCAGCAAATAAGTTATAGGTTTCAAAAAAATTATATAAACTATTATTTATGACCTTTTCGAATATCTTTGAAAACACTGGTATTAACCTTTTAACATAACCATAACATAAACATTTACATAACCATGATAGCAAAAGTTATAGGTACCTATAATTGTATTTTTGATTTTGATGTATAACATAGCTCTAAGTCTTACTAACACTATGTGAATCCTAGTAGTCTGAAATAATAGTACATTATGGTACAAGTGTGTAATGTTGGTGATTACCGCTGAGGCGCCATTGAGACCCGAGCCGTTAGGTGAGGGTCTTAAGAGAGCCGAGGACGGTAATCATCAATACACACGTGTATCATTCGACTTTTTCAACACACTTGTGAAGAAAATAATAATAAAACAGAAATACACACTGTGTAAATGATCACTGTTTCTATTAACTCACTAGTGAATAATAGCAATGAAAAAGTCACAGTTTGATTACAGGTGTCATTGTGTGATTAATTGCGGTGAAATTAGAGCCACTATTTTGAACACACTATGAGCAAGTGTGTTCAAAATATATGATTATTAAGAATAATCCTAATAATAATATATTTAGTAGTAGTAGAGCTTTTTTGTGAAAGAGTTCGTTTGGGGAAGTACTACCACCATACCTATTTCTGCCGCAAAGAAGTAGTGCTCGCATTGCTGTGTTCCGGTTTGAAGGGTAAGGGTGCTGGTGAAATTACAGGCACATGAGACTTTTCATCTTTGTCTCAGGTTGGCGGGCGCAGTGCAATGCCACATAGGGTGCGTCCTAGGTGGACGTGTCCTATTAGGTAATGCACTGTTCATAGGTAGAGGTTTCCGCTTAACATCAGGTGGGCCATCTGCTTGTAACGTCATTCAAGAAGTAAAAAAATATATTTAAAAAAATACGGTCGCATTGGCACCCTTTAGGTACGGAATTCTAAAAACAGTCTAGTAAAAACGATAACTGAATTGAAATCACGCAGAACCGTATCTAAAGTAAACTTCCCTAGTTTACTTTAGATACGGGTCTGGGTGATTTCGGGAACAGGCTCCGGTAATTTGTGATCTCAGGTGATTAAAGGCTCGCAGTTTACTTAATGGATGCGGAACGGTTAGAGGCAATTCACTGCCTTTTCAGTTAGAATAGATATTAGAAAGCTACCAGCCTACAAAGTCGTTAGTTGACCGAGCGAAGCGACCTTGCAACTGGCAAAACTTCCTTTTTTTTTTTTTTTTTATACAACTTGTGATGTCATTACCAGCAGATGGCCCACCTTATGTTAAGCGGTACACTCTTCCTATGAACACTGCATTATCTGTTAGGTCACGTCCACCTAGGACGCGCCCTATCTGGCATTGCACTGCGCCCGCCACTATGAGACATAAAGAAGCCGTCTCATGTGCCTGTAATTTCACCGGCACCCTTAAAACCGGAACACAGCAATGCGTTCACACACACCAAACACCCTTAGATAATCTATAGACCATTGTACATCTCCTCCATCTATCCACACACCAAACACCCTTAGATAATCTATAGACCATTGTACTTCTCCTCCATCTATCCACACACCAAACACCCTTAGATAATCTATAGACCATTGTACATCTTCTCCATCTATCCACACACCAAACACCCTTAGATAATCTATAGACCATTGTACATCTCGTCCATCTATCCACACACCAAACACCCTTAGATAATCTATAGACCATTGTGCATCTCCTCCATCTATCCACACACCAAACACCCTTAGATAATCTATAGACCATTGTACATCTCCTCCATCTATCCACACACTAAAAACCCTTAGATAATCTATAGACCATTGTACATCTCCTCCATCTATCCACACACCAAACACCCTTAGATAATCTATAGACTATTGTACATCTCGTCCATCTATCCACACACCAAACACCCTTAGATAATCTATAGACTATTGTACATCTCGTCCATCTATCCACACACCTAACACCCTTAGATAATCTATAGACTATCTAAGATTATCTAGGCAATCACTTATCTATTGATTATCTAAGCAATCACTTATCTATAGATTATCTAAGCAAACACCACCAAAACCTACATTTTGTAACCAATGTAAACCTGTATTTGACCCACACACAACACACATCGATGCCAATCTACTTTCAACTGTCGGTTTTTATTTTTATTTCATTTTATGTTTTGTTTTCTTGTGTTATGTTTATGTGTGTGTGTGTGTGTGTGTTGTGTTCTCTTGATGAAAAAATAAATAATTTTTCTTTCATTTCTTTTCTTTCAAAATCTGCTAAAATTTATTTTTATTTCATTTAATGTTTTGTTTTCTTGTGTTATGTTTATGTGTGTGTGTGTGTGTTGTGTCCTCTTGGTGAAAAAATAAATAATTTTTCATTATTTATTTTCTTTCAAAATCTGCTAAAAAAGTTCCCCCAAACAAACAACCCCTATGTTGCTCGTTGATAACTTAGCTATCAATAGGTGAAAGAATGTTTTTAATCGGTTCAGCAGTTTTGAGTTTATTCATACAAACTAACAATCAAACAAACAAAGTTTACATCTTCATAATATTATTGTAGTTTTAGAATATAGTTAGAATTATTATTCATTGTTATGAGTTATGGAACCATTTGTTTTTATTTGTAAAATGTTGATAATGTATACTTGTACTAGTGTAACAACCATAATGTTATAAGGTCAAATAAATGAATATGAATAATATTAATAAATAAAACAAACGGACCTAACCTACCTAGTCGAATTTGCACTATAAAATGTAACCTTACTTACCTAGGTTACTAATGTACGAAGGCCACATGAAATATACCTTTCTAGGGGCACGTAAACCGGCAAAAAAAAACAATAAGTCCATACTTGACCAGCTGGCCATCAAAACCAGACTCTCCACCATCTGCTACCAGCGAGTTCTCAGTTATTTTGGACACACAGCCCGAAGACAGCCAGATAACCTTGAAAAACTGGTTGTAGTGGGAAAAGTGGATGGGAAAATACCACGCGGCCGATCACCTAGTCGCTGGTCTGATCAAGTCAAGGCACTCACAGGCTTGCAGCGGAGGATAGAACAGCGTGGAAGAAGCTCGTCAGCATCTCTACTAAATCCTTTCAAGACGGGCACGACCTTCAGTAATGAAGAATACGAAATAAAGAAAGAAAGATTTATATTTTTAGCACACGCACACACTTAATAGATATAACAAATAAAAAAATAAATAATAGAATGTTAACAAATAAATGAAATATTTCATAAAAAAAGAATAAAACACAAAAAATACCCATAGGGTTTTAAACTACGACGAAGAATAAGAGGCACATACATTCTATGAGTCCATACAATCGATTTAGGTACATTCTCCAATAGCTACTACAATCACTGACAACATAGTGTACAGGATAACGGTTAATCTATAATAGCCTTTATAGCATTACTAACAGGGTTCATAGTTGATAAACATGTTCAGAGAGGAAAATCTAGATGGCCTTGATTGAGTACCTAAGCAAGATCAGTTTGATAAGAGTTCGTATTATGACGATTTAGAGCTGAACCCCACTACACAGCACGCAGCAGCACAGCGCCCATAATAAAAGAGTGCTTTTTATCTGTTTGTTTGAGTGTTTTGTTTGTTTGATTGTTGTCATGACACAAAGCCTGAACAGATACTCGTAGTCGGGTCATGGAAAAGATACGAGGACCGGAGAAAATTAGGAATGCACACAACGCCGCTGATACGCTGATACAAGATTCAAGAAAACAAGGTCTGCTACTCCGGGGCTGCCATGTGACTATTCAGTTGCCACCATATTGCAACAATAACAGAATTAAGAAACAAGTAATTAATTTTGTAAAAATTAAAAATAACCCTCAACGCAATGAAACGGCAGAGCAGATTTTGATCAAACATAGCTAAGAACACTCCCGTAAAATTCACCTTTCAAACAAAAAAATATCGAAATCGGTTCATCCGTTCGAGAGCTACGATGCCACAGACAGAGACACACACACACACTCAGACACGTCAAACTTATAACACCCCGTCGCTTTTGCGTCGGGGGTTTAATCAAATGTTAATCAATTATTCTAATCAAATGAAATAAATCAATATTATAGAGATAGAACATTTTTATTAATTTTATCGGATCGAGATCGGGGAGTTAGATTACACTATACTATACTGGTAGAGTCTGTTCAGAAAGAGAGTCGTCGTGGCCAAATTGTGAACTAGCTTTCGTATGTTTTACTATTTCTTTAGTTTCTGATTCAAACTACCGGCATTTAGAATCATAAAATAAAAAAATAGTTACAGTTGTAAAAGGATTAAAAAGGAACAGACGCGCTATGTTTTGTCCGCTACACAAAAAAAAGGTAAATAAGCACAGCTGCCTCACATCCCACGACGGTTCTCTTTGTGAACAGACTCTAGCACAAAGACGGGCTGTCTCAATTCTCATTGGTGATGACGACGTCTTGTGTTTAACCACGTGACCATCGGATCTTGGAGTAGCATACCTGCCGAAGTATGTTATTAAACCACGCATTGACACAATGCTTTATAAGTATAAAGGCTTAGGTAAGATATGGTCAAATTATGCGTCCACCCATACTGAAGATACGGATACTAGATACCTACGTATAAACGTGATAAACAAGAACATATGTGGACCAGTTCAACGCGCGTGCGATCCCATTCGAATGTCATCAATTAATCAACTTTATTTTGGGACGAGTGCAGTGCTGCTTTCGTGCTGACAAGTGTAGTTCCGCCCTAACACTCTAGACACTAATAAACGGTTTTTTGTCTTTACTTGTTTAATAAAGTTGCCAAACCAAAAGATCTTTAGATTGGCTAACAGAAAGTGCTTAATATCTAGACGCGTCTATTGATATAGTTTATAGCACATTGTCTATGCCAATAATACCGATACAAGTTAAACGTATATATTGCCTTCATGTACTAAATATTGTATAGGTATACAATATTTAGTACATGAAGGCAATATGAAGGCGACGCCGGAGGTTGCGGGTTCGATTCCCGCCTCAGAACAAATATTTGTGCGATATGCAGATATTTGTTCAGGGTGTTCTGGGTATTTTCTATGTATAATAAAAAATATCTATCTATGTTATATATTGTATTAAGTATATCAGTTATCTACCCATAGTACCCATAACACAAGCTCTGCTTAGCTTGGGGCTAGATAATGTTGTGTAAACTGTCCAGCATTATTTGTTGTTGTTGTTTGTAATTGTATAAACAAGTCTGCAAAAAATCAGAACTACCGGATTTGACGCATACTACCACATACTTTCAGACGACAAAGTTACAAGACTAATTGTATTCGTATAATTTGTGACATTTATTATGATATCGACACTAGATTGGAACATGATCCGAACTTTGTTTTGACTATTTCTTATTACGAGAATTTGGGAAGCAATGGCCAGTCAGTTATAGCCAATTAGACATATTAATCTATCAATATCGATCGATTAATCTATCGATCTATCAATATCGATCGATTAATCTATCGATCTATCAATATCTAGATTTATTTAAAATTAATGTAAATTAATATTTTATTATTATTCTGGCATTAATTAATTATTTGACATTACCTATTATTATTATAATTTTTTACACTAATTATAATTTTTTATACGATTATTAATTGTTATGGTATTGACATATTAAATTTCAAATTGTTATAATGTATTGTATTGTGATGTAAATTTTGTGATGTACTTATGTACGATTTATGGATTTATGTTTATTTGACTTGTAACCGTTTTTGTTATTAATAAATTACTATGACTATGACTATGACTATTAGGTACTTACTGAGTTCATTTTGGACTAGTAGTTAGAATAAAAATTATACACTGTGTTAGTGTTAATAATATTTTCATAAGTGCTGTATTTTGTTGATAACCAAATTATGGATCTGTGAGTCTGAAATAACGTATTTTTTTTAATGGTGGCGACGATCTCACTACTTGTCACCTCTATATTCCCTATGACGATGCAACCCACGGTGAAAAGGCATTGTTATCTGCCTAACCTTTCAAGGAAAAAGGCGTGTGTGTATGTATGTATGTATGTATGGGCAACGTGTTGCATTTGCATGTGATTATGCCCTATATCGGCTTCTTTCCCGTCCCGGGCCTCTATTCAATAAACAATTGAATGCACATAACGTTTTTTGCTTCGGTCTGCGTAGGTACTTTATGTCGTTGTATAGGTATATTAGTTGTATAGGTTGTTATGACTGGGTACAGTGGGTGGCCTTCATATGACCTACGATGCATGAGGTAATAGGTATATTACCTGTCCACTGTAGGCAGCCTCAGCAGACAGCATGCATCGTAAAATATTCGTATAATTTCGTTAAATGCTCTTGTTACGAGGCTTATTTTTGAAACCAACTAACCATAATCAAAGAAAGTAGGCCAAAATTATCCCTGATAATACCCACGGGTAGTGGAAAACATTCGTGACGAGAAAATGTGTATATAATAGTAATAAGTCCAATTGGTCTAGATGTTACTAACTAGTTAATACCTATAGGTACTCATATGAGGTATACATATAGTGAGTATACGATAAGGGGGAACTGTGGCAAACGTAGTGTCCGAAACAAGATGATTCTTGAGCCAACCCACCACCGTCTGAACATGTCAGCAAAACTGCCCAAACTAATGGGACAGCAAGTTTATAACAAACTTCCCCAAAATATAAAATTAATAAAAAGTGATAATAGGTTTTTTATGGAAGTTAAGAAACTTTTGCTTGACAAAACGTTATACAGCGTCAAAGAGTTTTTACAAAGCGATTACAGCCACTTTAATGTCAAACTGGTGGAACCACCAATTTTCACATGATGGTGGGTGTGCTCCTAGTTCTGTGCCTACTAATATACCTACCTGTTTTGTTTTGTTTATTGTTTTTTTTTCCGTTTTTTGTATTATTTCAGTGTTGAAAATTATTAATTTATTAAAAATATGATAATCACCCCTATACAGCGATAAAAATAATTAAAAAATGTACCTATTAATTATAAGTTTTTAGAGCATTGTTGATCAAATTTTTTACCTAATTTAAGAATTTATATTTTTGTTGTGTTTTCACCTATGGCAATAAAAAAAACTATTCTATCCATCTATCTATTCTATGAACATAATTATAATGAAGTTACTCTTGTATTTTTTCTTCATAAGAATACATAAATATTACTATATATAGTACAAAACTTCTTTGAAAAATACAGATTCTTTGAAGGATCCGTCAGGAACAAAAAACGAATTAAAATAATAATTTTAAGCTGTTCCCTTGGAGACAGGATCGATTAGGAACAAAATTATAGGTAGGTACGAGTATAAGGGATCGAACAGGACAAGGGATCGAACTCTGGCGACCTCTGTAGCGCGGCGGCCGTAGGTTCGCCTGCGACGCAGGAGGTAGCGGGTTCGATTCCCGCCTCGGAATAAATATTTGTGCGATCTGCAGATATTTGTCCAGGGTGTTCTGGATGTTATCTATGTATAATAGAAAATATATATCTATGTAATGTATTGTAATAAGTATATCAGTTATCTAGTACCCATAACACAAGCTCTGCTTAGCTTGGGGCTGGTTAATGTTGAGTGAACTGTCCAGTATTATTTTATTTTTATTTTTAACTCAAGGGATCCATCTGGAACTACTCTGGTATTCTACATACTTGTACGGACATACTCCTCTGGCACATACATAGATAGGTACTCTACGCGGGCTTGACTTTAATATAGGTTACTTAATTCACCTGGCTTAAATCAGCCACCTTGGTTGCCTTGGTGATCTAATTCCGCATAATATTTTTTATTTTTTATTTTTTTATACTACTTGAATGACGGAACAAGCTGATGGCCCACCTGATGTTAAGCGGTAACCTCTGCCTATGAACAGTGCATTACCTCACTGGTCACGTCCACCTAGGACGCGCCCTATGTGGCATTGCACTGCGCCCGCCATCCTGAGACATAAAGATGAATAGTCTCATGTGCCTGTAATTTCACCGGCACCCTTACCCTTCAAACCGGAACACAGCAATGCGAGCACTACTGCTTTGCGGCAGAAATAGGTATGGTGGTAGTACTTCCCCGGACGAACTCTTTCACAAAAAAGCTCTACTACTACTATTTATTTCATTTTGGTATACTTTATTCACCTACTATGAACTTATGTTGGTAACTGAGAGTTAAAATTATGTTTTCACACCACCTGCTCGACAATGTCCAATTGCATATCATTCAACGTCAATGTAAAGTAAAGCATTATCTCCCAAGGGATATAAAGTTGTATGAAACTTCCTAGGGAATAAAGTGATTTGAATTTGGAACGGCAAATTCTTGTGGAAACTCGTGGAAAACTCTAAGTAAAAAAAATTGTATTGATGGAATTGTAAAGAGGTTTGTTAGAAAATTGAACTGGCCAACATAAAAAGAACTCAAAAGAAAAGTAAGTACATTCACAAAGAACACAGACCAAGAGTGTAATATAAAGAATGTGAAACAAAAGACGGTGATTGGTGCTGTGATTTTCAGTGAATTTTTAACTATGTAGATCTATGATTTTTAATGTCTTATGCAGAAGGTATTAAAAGTAGAGTATGCTCCTCTGGAATAAAGCCTGTCTTCGTCTTGGGCAGCTTGACCCCTCGCTTCACTCAGGACTCTATATAACCTCGTTACGCTCAGTGTTCAATATGCCGCACACGACGTAAGACACTGCTTTATTCCCATAGTGCATAATCTACTATTTTTGTACCTAATTATATACATTTGACAAGCACGTATATGGGCTTCATTGAGATAGTTGTATTTTTAGTTTGGGGCTAACTACTATAGCATTTTTACAGCAGCAATGTTAGCTATGTGGAAATGTTGAACATGAACTTATATATAAAGTTGTAGTGGCGATCGCAAACAAAGCGAGCATTATATAGCTGCCAACTCGTAACTATTGTTGGCACAGATTCAATGGTTACTGGTACAAGTTGTCAAATTCGACTGGGCCTTGTATCACATAATTATAATCGACTGACAATGTGACCCGATAATTCTAGGGAACCCGCGTTGCTCAAAAACCCCTGTATAATGCGCGTCATGTAAAAAGAACGCTGGCGGTCATACTTCTTCATACGTTCCAGCGTTCTTTTTACATGACGCGTACTCTACCGATCAAACTCATTTTCGAATTTTAAAATTCTATTCACATAACCACAGAAACAGATAAATAATACTATACTAGTACAAATATACTCGTATTGTATTATTTTGTCTGTGACTATATAGTATTATTTTATCTGTGACTATATAGTATTATTTTATCTTTGACTATATAGTATTATTTTATCTGTGACTATATAGTATTATTTTATCTGTGACTATATAGTATTATTTTATCTGTGACCTATATAGTATTATTTTATCTGTGACCTATATAGTATTATTTTATCTGTGACTATATAGTATTATTTTATCTGTGACTATATAGTATTATTTTATCTGTGACCTATATAGTATTATTTTATCTGTGACTATATAGTATTATTTTATCTGTGACTATATAGTATTATTTTATCTGTGACTATATAGTATTATTTTATCTGTGACTATATAGTATTATTTTATCTGTGACCTATATAGTATTATTTTATCTGTGACTATATAGTATTATTTTATCTGTGACTATATAGTATTATTTTATCTGTGACCTATATAGTATTATTTTATCTGTGACTATATAGTATTATTTTATCTGTGACCTATATAGTATTATTTTATCTGTGACTATATAGTATTATTTTATCTGTGACTATATAGTATTATTTTTTCTGTGACCTATATAGTATTATTTTATCTGTGACTATATAGTATTATTTTATCTGTGACCTATATAGTATTATTTTATCTGTGACCTATATAGTATTATTTTATCTGTGCCTATATAGTATTATTTTATCTGTGACCTATATAGTATTATTTTATCTGTGACTATATAGTATTATTTTATCTGTGACCTATATAGTATTATTTTATCTGTGACTATATAGTATTATTTTATCTGTGACTATATAGTATTATTTTATCTGTGACCTATATAGTATTATTTTATCTGTGACTATATAGTATTATTTTGTCTGTGACCTATATAGTATTATTTTATCTGTGACCTATATAGTATTATTTTATCTGTGACTATATAGTATTATTTTATCTGTGACCTATATAGTATTATTTTATCTGTGACCTATATAGTATTATTTTATCTGTGACCTATATAGTATTATTTTATCTGTGACTATATAGTATTATTTTATCTGTGACCTATATAGTATTATTTTATCTGTGACTATATAGTATTATTTTATCTGTGACCTATATAGTATTATTTTATCTGTGACCTATATAGTATTATTTTATCTGTGACTATATAGTATTATTTTATCTGTGACCTATATAGTATTATTTTATCTGTGACTATATAGTATTATTTTATCTGTGACCTATATAGTATTATTTTATCTGTGACTATATAGTATTATTTTATCTGTGACCTATATAGTATTATTTTATCTGTGCCTATATAGTATTATTTTATCTGTGCCTATAGAGATTTATTATTTTTACGCCGACTGTACTTCACTAAAAAATTTACAAGGGATCCAACAGGAATTTTAAAGTTGCCTAAAAATTTTAATGGATCGAACAGGACGATCAAAGTACAATGGATCATTATCAATGGATCGAACCGGAACTACTCTATTTTCCTACCAAGTTGCATTAAGGTCAGATCAACGATACTGCAGACAAACACACATAAGTACATACATACATACATACATACATACATACATACATACATACAGACGCCAAATCCTGTAATAAGACACTAAAACCTCACATAGCTCGGTTAAAAATACCAAATTTTAATTCATACATTCATACATAGAAACACGCCTTTTTCCCCGAAGGGGTAGGCAGAGCCTCAATGGACCTCTTTTCACAGTGTGTTGCACCATCGTGGTATATAGACGTGACGAGTGGTGAACTCATCGCCGCCATTACATCACACGACTGACTCAGCTAACGCTTACTTTCCATAAAAAAAGCTAGAAGCCAGGACAAATCTTATGCAAGGAATCTTACAAACAAGTCCGGGTAATCCCATAGTCGGCTTTTATGACATCCACGGGAGGAGATGGAGGAGTCTATTCTTGGGCCGGATACACCACGGTAATTCATAAAACTCCGACAATCTACGAATGAATGTCAAAATATGACACCATACATTTTAAAGACACATTTTTCGGTTATGAAACGCCAGCCCACTGTGAAAAGAGGCCCATTGAGGCTTTGCCTACCCCTTCGGGGAAAAAGGCGTGTGTCTATGTATGTATGTATGTATGTATGTATGAAACGCCAGTCACATAATAAAAACACACATTTTTCGGTTATAAAACGTCAGTCACATAATAAAATTACCACAAATTACAAAATTGTCACGACAAAATGTGACAGGCAACGCCTGTCGCTGAGTGACAATCGTCGGTAAAGCCAAGTTTGTAGGTTTATAAAACATTTGTTTATTTTTTATATAATATTTTATATTTATGTTACATTATGTTTTCTTTAGTAATAGGCGCCGCACGGCTTGTGCATTTTCCATTTTCAAGTTATTTTAATTAGTGTATTTTCAATAATATAATTTGCAATGTTACTCTCCTTCTAAGTCGTCAAAGTCAAAGTCATGTTTTACGAGTAGTACTATTATATATTCTGTGGTTTTAGTAAAACGGCGGCCGGGTTGCTTTGACAAGACAATGACAAACAATACAACGGTAGACAATGTCCACCAATTTGAAAAGTCACGCAATTCACTTACATTTAATTTCACTATACTTGTGCTCTTTAAACGAGCTACGAGTACCTACATTGGTTAAAATGCCACCAAAATTAGTCGCTGAGTGACAATCGTGGTACAAGTTTGTAGGTATAAAAAACATTGTGTTTGTTTATTACAGATTGTCGCTATATGGAATAGGGCCCCCTGATCGACTGTCTACGATTTATTAGGGAAAGTTCAATGACAACCTCTGCGGTTCAGATAGATAAGCAAACTGGGATAGATAGAACAAAGAAACTGCCTACTTAAGGCTTAATCTTTAGTACCATTAGAAGATAATTGGATGGTAGCCTACGCAAGAGTTATGTGTTATGAGAAGACCTTAATAAGAGCAAATAATTATTTTTATAGATGCTTTTTTTGGTGCCCTACGTCAGTACTATCTTAATTGGCAATCGCTCGCACGAAAATAGGTATACGATGTGATTTACACCCGTTTTCACTAAACCTAGGCGACGCCCAAATCAGATGCCTAAATATAAAGGAGTTGCCTAGAGCAAAAAAACGTTTCACCAAATTTTAGGTGATGACTACGACGTTAGGCACTGCCTAAAGTTATGACATCGATTATGTGTGGTAGGCACTCACCTAAACTGACAGATTGTCACCCATTTTCACTAAACCTAGGCGACGCCTAAATCGCTAAAGCTGACAACAAAACAAACAAAATCATAGACAATTGTCAAAAATGTAAGCAACTCCTATTATAGGATTCAACTAGTGAAAATTGATTGATGAAAGGATTTTTTTTGTTAGGGAATTGCCTGAGCTTGGCTTTACTTAGTTAGGCGACTCCTTGATTGTCGTTAGTGAAAACGGGTGTTAGTGGTGCGATCAAAATTCTTATAAAAACTCGATCTTTTTCACATAAGGAATCGTATGAATTGACCCGTATAGACTACTAGCTACGCCCCGCGTTGTTACCTGCATAAGTCTCGAACCCGTAAGAATATCTGAATAAAAAATAGCCTATGTGTTATTCCAGGAGTATAGATAGCTGATCTCTATTCCAAATTTCATCCAAATCCGTCCAGCCGTTTCAGCGTGAAGAAGTAACAAACACACTCGCAAACTTTCGCATTTATTATATTAGTGTGATTTCAACCTAAGAAGCTTAGTAAAACTACCTAGTCACCTTTTGTATAATATCAATTCGCAATATTTAATTATGCAATAATTAATTTAAAACAAAGTAGGTACCTATGTAAAAGAGCTTACGATAATTATTATTGCTAAGTAGGTCATGCAGGTATACCTATATGAAGACTTTTTCTTTATAGTAGAGGCGAATACTTATCAATAAATAACACACGCAAATATTGTCCAAGTATATTGTTAAAACAACATAGTGTTTTTTTCTAACTTCGTGACTGACGGAACAAGCATATGGCCCACCTGATGTTAAGCGGTAACCTCTGTCTTTAAAAATGCATTACCTCATAGGTCACGTCCACCTAGGACGCATTCTATGTGCATTGCATGACCCGCCACCCTGAGACAAAGATGAAAAGTCTCATGTGCCTGTAACGTGGACATCGGGAATGTTTTTTAATTATTTTATTATATTCCCGTTGTCCACGTAAACGTGGATAAGCTCAATTTGGACAACGGGAATAAACCGTAGTACTACTTCCCCGGATGATTTCTCTCAGAAAAAAGCTTTAGGTACACTATGGTACCTACTCGCGATTTCCTGACCATAGAGAAAATGTTTCACTATTTTATTTATTGTGTAAATACCTAGTAGGTACCTACCACTTATGTTTCCTTTGAAAAGTTCTATCATTTCACATATTTTCTCATTTTAGTTTTGCAAGCTTTTAAATTTTTAAACTCGCACCATAGAGACGATGTTCGGATTGCTTTTGTGGTTTTCTCCATCTGTTATCAAAGTAAGTAGAGTACATCTGTAGTAACCATTGTGAGCTGTGGTTTAGGTGCGGTTTGTTTGATGAAGAAATGCATGTTTCAGTAATGACATGCCTTTTTGTTGCACGAGTAGATTAGAGTATGCCTTAGAGTATTGCAGGCCTCCGATTATGCTTTTCAGAATTTCCTGTAAAATAAGACTCAATCCTCGCGAAATTCAAATTTAATTGCGTTTTTTACTCATCACAGCTCGTTAAAACTTCTTGAGAAAACGAAACCTGATTTTGCGAAAACCAAGAGACCATAAACACACATGTTTTGATTCAAAAATATCATTAGGTTAGCTAAGAATGTCATTCAATGATTTTTACAATGTTTTTTTTTAATCATTGGCATTCGTATATCTAAATTAATGATATTTTTGAGACTATCAACCAAAACTGCGTCTCTAATTTTTCGCAAAATCAGGTTTCGCTATCAAGAAGTGTTGATGAGCTGTGATGAGCAAAAACACAATAACATTTGAATTTCGCGCCACAATGAAACGTTTCTCTCTAAGTAGAACAATAATATACAATTCTATGATAAAATATTCGCAATAGGTACTTAGAGGCAACACAAGATTGCATGCTCTATCGTTAGAAAATAGCTGATTTAAACTTACAGCGGAGTCTCAAAATAGCTGATTTAAACTTACAGCAGAGTCTCAAAATAGCTGATTTAAACTTACAGCGGAGTCTCAAAATAGCTGATTTAAACTTACAGCGGAGTCTCAAAATAGCTGATTTAAACTTACAGCGGAGTCTCAAAATAGCTGATTTAAACTTACAGCGGAGTCTCAATATAGCTGATTTAAACTTACAGCGGAGTCTCAAAATAGCTGATTTAAACTTACAGCGGAGTCTCAAAATAGCTGATTTAAACTTACAGCGGAGTCTCAAAATCGAAAAATAATAAAATTTGCGAGTAGTATAATCGGTCACGTAGAAGGCACCTTTATTTGCTCATATTATATTTAATAGGTATGTTTACAGTTGGTACACACTTGCTACTTTATCTCTACATGCACACACTTAATTTGTATTTGGTCAAGGCTGTGGCATTTCCTGCAATTCATAAATATCCATTAAACTTATCACGCCTTTAATAACTAGCTAGGTATAACCAATGTGTTTAGATAGGTATCATAGAATTTAAATGATTGCTTGGTAGGACGCACTAAGCTTATCCAATTTTAAACGAAAGCTAAAACACTGGCTCGCTGAAAAGGTGTTCTACAGTTTTGATAAATTCCGTGAACACAATGAGGACAGAATGATACAGTAATTTATTTTTTGTACCTTTTTATTTTATAATAGGTATTAATTATTATTATGATGGTTTTTGTTGTTGTAAATTAATCTGATAATGGTAACGTACCTATTTTTTTTTTTTTTTTTTTTTGTCTTTATATAGTTAGGTAACTGTTTATCATTTTAGAAAAATTACGACTATAAGTACACCACATACTTTAACTATTCTCCTGCTGACGTTTCGTTGACCATTTAGAGGTTCTTCTTCATGAGCACCGACCGCAACCACGTTCGAAGGTCGACAGGCTCTTGGAGTTTTGGTCATGAAAGAAGCACCTCTAAATGGTCAACCAAAACGTCAGTAGGAGAATAGCACGTACGTGGTGTATGGTCGTAATTTTTCTAAAATGTTTTTTCTACTCATTAAAACACTTGGAGAATAAACTAAAGCAAGATGAATAACATACACTTACATTTTAGCGGCGTTGCTGCAAGTTTAATCCTTGCTCCAAACACCACAACAAAACACTCACAAGTTACACTTCAAATCAAATACCGCACTCGACATCGTAATTTCACTCTCTCGCGATCTTGACGACGACAGACGCAGAACACACGTCCGTTCGCGACGGCGCATGCCGGGGTACTAAATGGAAAAAGTCCTGGTACTCCCATGAAGCTGTAACGGGAGAATTTTCCCACCCCTACGCAGGCGTTCCGCAACTTTGAATCGCTTGACGCACTGATACTTCGGGCGAAAATTATTGTCCTTTTTACAAGCTTTTATTTAACTTGCAATGTATGTATGTTTGTCCGGGGAATCTTGCAACTGAATTTTAAAGCAGTTATCCTCAACCGATTGAGATGAAGTTCGGCATACCTGTCAAGTTACGATGACAATACAATATGATGTTGACAGCGAGCTGATCTGATGATGGAGACGGAACTCCTGGATGGATAATAGTAGACTGGCCGTGTTTTAGGGCAATATTGATCAGCACACGGTTACGCTTAGATCACTGATTTTATAAAAGCTTGTATTGCAAATCTATTTTTCACAAAAAACTTAATGAAAGTTAAGGTTGTTCTCGCACATTAAAAAAATCTAAAATATATTTAACTAAATGTGCACGGAACGTTATTGTGATGGTCTGAATTAAAATACTTGTTATGTATTTCACTTTTTTCAATATCTATGATACTACATAGCCTTAATATGTAGGTACCTAGATTCTCGATCTTGTTTTATCATAATTCTAACAACATCCTGTTTTTGTATTATTGGTTGAAATTGTATTTTTTTTATTTTGGATTCGCTCGTGTTTAACCGGGATAAAAATAGCGTAGCCCAATCCAGGTCATATCATATCGGTCATATCGGTCATATCGGTATAAAAAATTTCACCAAAATTGGTTCAGCCGTTCCGGCGTGATGGAGTAATAAACATCCAAACATCATAACTTTGACATTTATACTATTAGTAGGATATTAGTAAGATTACTTGTTGATAAGATACGCTGGTATAAGATTTTGTCCTTGGCTGCTAGCTTATTATGGGTTTTTGTTATTATTGCAAGAAAGCGTCAGCCGAGCCAGCCGTGGGAAGTGATGGCGCCGATGGGCTCACCACTTGTCACGTCTATATTCCACGATAGTGCAACCCACTGTGAAAAGAGGCCCACTGAGGCCCTGCCTACCCCTTCGGGGAAAAAGGTGTGTGTCTATGTATGTAGGTATGTAAAAAGTAGCTGTTAGCTCAATCCAGGTCAGAATCTGTGTACCAAATTTCACGGAAATCGGTTCTGTCGTTTCGGCGTGATTTAGTAACAAACAGCCAAACATCGTAACTTTGACATTTATGATATTTGGGTAATTATTAAAAATCTCAAAGTAAGGATAAACCATAGACGTAGAATTTTTTCGCTACGCTAAATAGACAAACGAAGCGTGGGAGAGAGAAGTCATTTTTAAATGTACCCCGTGCAAGAAGAAAAGTGACAGCAACAATGTATTGAATTTGACATGTTTTGCTTGAGTACATGCGCATACCGGACGGTCTCTTGTGCAGTTTAACTAATTTTGTAATTATTTTAGTAATCTTACTATTAAATAATAAATATTACTTTGTATGACAATGGTGTCGTGTTCAGTTTGTGACTGTGAAGATACAAGACGTAATTATCCGGGAAAATACACGTTTCACAGGTAAATAAGAGATTATTGGTAGTTCGATTGTATTGCTTATTTTATCAATTCTGCTTTAGTAAATGGCCTAAAAACCAGTTTCATTCGTAGATTAGGACTTTCCCTTATATTTTTTAATAATATTTCGTTGCTGCACCTAGAAATAAACAATATTTTATGTAAAATATAAAAATGTTTGATTACGATAGGGCTTGACCAAGTGATGACGTCAGAAATATCGATAGTCCTGTTGCAGTCTATATCGTTGTATAATGCGCATCATGTAAAAAGAACGCTGGCGGTCAAGCTTCTTCAGGCGTTCCAGCGTTCTTTTTAAGAGATTACTTACTTTTCTACTTATTTGAGAGATGTATAACTATGCATTGAATGAGTGCCTATCTAGTTTACTACAAATAATGTACAATTATAGTACGCGTCATGTAAAAAGAACGCTGGAACGCCTGTAGAAGCTTGACCACCAGCGTTCTTTTTACATGACGCGCACTATACCTACCTATAAATTAAATTTTTATCCATCCTAGAATGGAGGTTTACTTTGTTTGGAGTAAATTTGTGTGCTCTATTAACATTTTACCGTTTTTTTTAAATCTATAATAACCAGGTGGACATTGAGGTGTGTGTTTTTGTATTGACTATTGAAAAGGTAACTTTAAAGCACCACGGGTGTTTTTATTGCAGTTTGTGTAGTAGATATTTTGGAGTAAATATTTACGTTGTTGATACACGCCTTTTTCCCCGAAAGGGTATATTTATTTTGAATTTTTTATAAATAAATATTGTTTATTTCTGCTTAATAAAATAATAGGTAACAAATTAAATTTAAATATACCCCAAAAATTCTGTTCCAGCGGTACTCGAACCTGCACCCTCGCCTGTGATCAGCGATGCCTTTACTTTCGAACTTTGAATAGAAGGTTTCCAATGAAACACCTGTAGATACAGCACTATCAACTTGGCGCTATAGCCGAGTTGATAGTGCCCACAAATTTCGTCTCCAGCGTCATAGCTCGATCTATGGCTAAATTTTTTAAGGCATCGCCGATGACAGGCGAGGGTGCGGGTTCGAGTCCCGCTAGAATGGAATTTTTGGGTTACATTTAAATTTAATGTTATCCATAAAGCGTGGTTTACACTTGAAAAATAATAAACTTTGGGGTAACAAATTGTCTATAGATAAAGTAACAGAGTGAAAAATTATATGGGCGTAGCACGGCTGATATAAAATGTTTTTGTGCTTTCAGATTTCCAAGTAATCCTTTGCTACGAGAAAAATGGTCATCGGTTATAAGAAGAGTGGGATGGACTCAAATAAGAACTCCACTAGGTATATGCAGCAAACATTTTAAGTTTAAATTTAAAAGGGAAACTCTAAGATCCCACCTATAAATAAAACCGTAATATTTAGGGGTCAATAAATAATAAAGGTTTATTTATTAACTGTATTCAAAATTGGAATAAGAACCTTATTCTCTTTATGACGTCAAATCTGCCAAGCTGTGTTCTTCATGAAAGACTTAATCTGCATTAAGATGTATTTATCTACCATACACATCACGGACGGATGACGAATTCTATCGACAATGTAAAAGTGTTGGTCGAGGACAACACTATTTTTAACTCAGACATAGACTTTCACCAACACGTGCACATATTTTTTTTGGTTCCATCTTCGATCTCTGATTGTAGATCTAGTACATATACTAAATCTATGGGATAAACACATAAAATTATTCGTTTTTGCGGTGAAACATTATAATTTGTCATATAATTTACAAATTTGTCAACTTGCTTCATCATTTTTAGGGTACCAAAATGTTTTACCCAAAGGGTAAAACGGGACCCTATTACTAAAACTCCGCTGTCCGTCCGTATGTCCGTCTGTCACCAGGCTGTATCTGATGAACCGTAATAGTTAGACAGTTGAAATCTTCACAGAAGATGTATTCCTCTATTAAAAATATCTATCTATGTAATGTATTGTATTAAGTATATCAGTTAACCCATAACACAAGCTATGGCTTAGCTTGGGGCTAGATAATGTCGTGTGAACTTGTCCAGGATTACTAATTTTATTTATTTATTTATTTCTGTTGTTGCTATAACAACAAACACTAAAATACAGAATAAAATAAATATTTAAGGGTGTTTTTTTTTTTATCTACTTTAATGTCGGAACAGGCTGATGGCCCACCTGATGTTAAGCGGTAACCTCTGCCTATGAACAATGCATTACCTCATAGGCCACGTCCACCTAGAACGCGCCCTATGTGGCATTGCACTGCGCCCGCCACCCTGAGACATAAAGATGAAAAGTCTCATGTGCCTGTAATTTCATTTGTATTTCCATACAACAAACGTGTTTTTTTTTACCTTTTTTTTACATAATGGTACGGAATCCTTCGTGCGCGAGTCTGACTCGCACTTGGCCGGTTTTTCCTTTATGATAATCGTAATTAAGCTGTTCTATCTCTCCGATACAATACCATCCAACTTTTTACTTCTTTCAGTTTAATCCACTGTGATGTGACGTTGTGTTGGTTTTTATAGCATTGTTAATTCTCATGGTCATGAGTTCATCGACCTTCGCTACATTGATCTATCACCTCTATCTTTTTATGATGAATCTTGCGACTCTATTTTTTGCCACTCGATCTTTTGCCTTATAAACTATATATCCGATATAACTTCACACATTTCGGCACAGTCTGTGAATATCTGTAACTTTTTTTTTTTTTTTATAATTGGCACCGCACGGCTTGTGCATTTGCCATTTTCAAGTAAGTATCTGTATTTTCACTATATTGTATTTTCAATATATTTTGCTACGTTACACTCCTTCCAAGTCGTCAAAGTCACAGTCGAGTCATGTTTCAGTAAAACGGTGGCCAATTTTACTAAAACTTTGGTAGACAATTTCCACCAATTTCAAAAGTCACGCAATTCACTTCTATTTAATTTCACTACACTTGTGCTTTTTAAATGAGCTACATTAGTTAAAATGCCACCAAAATAACACAAAATAACTCAAGAAAACACTAGGAAAAGAAATTATATAAAAGTAGACAACGTCTCTTTTCGAAAATGGCGGGAAGAGTCTATCTGTAACTTACTGGGCTGAAATAAGTTCACGAAAAAATTGGTTTAAAAAAAAAAGTTGTGTTGCTGGATTTCGAATTTCTTCAGATCAGAAGTTCCAAGTACCGACCTTTCACCGTAAGATGTCTCCTGCGTTATACTCTTAAGGTGGTTGCTTTCGCTTGTGGCGCGAAATTCAAATTATTTCGTGTTTTTTGCTCATCACAGCTCATCAACACTTCTTCAGATAGCGTAAACTATGTTGCCGGTAATTATATGACCGAATACACAAATTTTAATTTATAGTATCACATAAATATCATTAGTTTATATATGATTGTGCTTTAATGGTTTTTCAGTGTTTTATTGTTTCAAGCACAAACACAGCCAAACTAATGATATTTATAAGATACTATAAATTAAAATTTGTGTGTTAGGTCATATAATTACCGACAACATAGTTTGTGCGCTCACCAAAAGCCCGGTAACGCAGTCATGACCCCAGGAGGTCAACTGCATTAAAATCCATTGGAAAAAAAAAATCGCTATCTCAAGAAGTGTTGATGAGCTGTGATGAGCAAAAATAAAGGAAAAAAATTGAATTTCACGCCACAAGCTAAAGCATCCGTCTTAACATCAGGTGGGCCATCTGCTTGTTCCGTAATTCACGTAATTTAAACAAGCACACACGCCTATTTCCCCGAAAGGGTAGGCAAGTCAATGGGCCTCTTTTCTTAGTAGGTTGCATGGTAGGAATAAAGTTATCAATAAAACATGACTTCATACTTAAAGTTTTAGATTTGAATAAATGGAAATCACTCAAGCATGAGTACGAATATGCTAAAGTGGCTAAAGCTGGGCACGCACTGAAACAAACGCATCTGTCTTTCACTGGAATGGAAAATTGACGAAAAAAGCGGTCAAGTGCGCCCGGGCCAAGTTTTCACATACCCAAAAAATTTTTTTTGCAGTAGAGCTTTTTAGGGTTCCGTAGTCAAAGACAAGGAACCCTTATGGATTCGTCATGTCTGTCTGTCTGTCTGTCTGTCTGTCCGTGTATGTCACAGCCTTTTTTTTCCGAAACTATAAGAGTTATACTGTTGAAACTTGGTAGGTAGATGTATTCTGTGAACCGCATTAAGATTTTTACACAAAATTTAAAAAAAACAATTATTTTTGGGGTTCCCCATACTTAGAACTGAAATTCAAAAAAAAATTTTTCGTCAAACCTATACGTGTGGGGTATTTATGGATAGGTCTTCAAAAATGATATTGAGGTTTCTAATGTAATTTTTTCTAAACTTGCATTTTTTCTAAGTTTGCGCGAGAGACACTTCCATAGTGGTAAAAAGTGTGTGTGTGTCCCCCCCCCCATAACTTCTAAAATAAGAGAATTATAAAACTAAAAAAAATAACATGATGTAAACTTCCAACCAAAATTGGTTTGAACGAGATCTAGTTAGTAGTTTTTTTTTAATACGTCATAAATCGTAATCCATCCAAGAACTTTTATATTATGTTACTTGCTGCTACGGAACCCTTCATGGGCGAGTCTGACTCACACTTGGCCGCTTTTTTGTGAAAAAGTTCGTACGGGGAAGTACTACCACCATGCCTATTTCTGCCGCAAAGCAGTTGTGCTCGCATTGCTGTGTTCCGGTTTAAAGTACTCGTATATTATGAAATTACAGGCACATGAGACTTTTCATCTTTATGTCTCAGGGTGACGGGCGCAGTGCAATGCCACATAAGGTGCGTCCTAGATGGACGTGACATGAGGTAATGCATTGTTAAAGGCAGAGGTTATCACTTAACATCAGGTGGGCCATCTGCTTGTTTCGACATTCACAAAGATCAAAAAAACACATTATTGACTCTAACAAAAACTAGCACTTTAAAGCCTAATCATTTTCAAACGGATCCCTGAAACGAAAAATGGTTATCACACACACACGCAATATTTTTCCAACGACACCCCACGCCATGGGATAGAAGAGAGAAACACTATTTACGTGAAGGGTAGGTAAATTAGATTAATAAAAAAAAAAAAAAACTAATAAAACTCTGAGGTTTTATTTTAACACTTTGTCGTTGTGATTAATATGTACACCCATGCCAAATTACAGCTTTCCAGTACTTCTGAGAGTACTTACCAGAGTCTCTGAGCTAAGCCGTGGACTGACAGACAGACAGGCAGACGAACGGACATTGCGAATTCGGGTTCCTTGTCTTGAAGACAACGGAGTCTTAAAAAGTAATATTCATTCACTTTTTTTGGTCCAGTGTACACCCTGCTTTATGGCAACACCAAGGCCACCTGTCAATCAATCAGCAGAGCATCCGATAATTAGCATTGAATAGGAATAATAATTATGCCCAGTATTCTGTACTTATTTTTCACCTTTTTAGGGTTCCGTACCCAAAGTGACCCTATTACTAAGGCTCAGCTGTCCGTCTGTCTGTCTGTCCGTCTATCACCAGGCTGTATCTCATGAACCGTGATAGTTAGACAGTTGAAATTTTCACAGATTATGTATTTCTGTAGCCGCTATAACAACAAATACTAAAAAACAGAATAAATTAAATAATTTAAAGGGGCTCCCATACAACTAGGGATCCGCAAAAAGTATCGATACCTGAGTAGTATCGATACTTTCTCATCGATACCTAGTATTTTTAGACTCGATACTTTGATTCCGATACTTTACTAGGTATCCATACTTTTTCACATACTCCATACTTTTAACTCAAAAAAGGAAAACCAGGCGCAATGACGACGCATATAAAGAGGATGAACCGTCGCTTTACCTTGCAAGCTCCGTGTCCTCTATAAACTCTGACCCATTCAAACATTGGAGTGAGATAAAAGCAGTCTTTCCAAAATTATACGGTTTGGCAAGTCAATATTTGTTAATACCAGGCACTTCAGTCCCATCTGAAAGACTTTTTTCGAAGGCTGGAGCGACGGCGACAGCGTCTTGAAACCGGCTCACTGGGTCGCGTATCGACAAATACTTTTTATGTCTGATTGCGTCGAAAAAGATTGGGGATTTAAAAATTAATTTAAGTTTCTACTATACAAAAGAGTACATTCACTCTAAATCAGTTTTTACATTAAAACACTAATATTTTGGCCTGCTATCTGCTCTCCGACATAAAAACTAGTTCTGATTTGATTGATTTATATGTTAATGATAATTTTAATGGAAAATTTTGTATGTTTTTAAAAAAAAAAATTACTTGAGTATGTTCTTGTTTATAACTTTTTTTGCAATTATTTACAGTTTCTAAGGTGATCAAAAAAGTACTCGATACTGAGTAGTATCGATACTTTTGGATCGATACTTTCATCGGTATGTATACTATCTTCTGCGATACCGGAATCGAGTAGGTATCGATATTTTTGGATTTTTGCGGATCCCTACATACAACAAACGTGTTTTTTGCCGTTTTAATAGATAATGGTACGGAACCCTTCGTGTGCGAGTCCAACTCGCACTTAGCCGGTTTTTTCACCTTTTTTTGTGTTCACTATTCTATCCGTTGGTAACCAATTAGCGACAGACCGATGATTCAGTGGCCTGCCCTGAGAACTAAAATAGTTTTACGGGTTAACTTAGAGTCGCCGATTAGTTCGAGTAACTAATCCATCGTGGAACTATCAAATTTAATTAGTGCTTCTGAGTTACGACGGACATAAGAAAACGGCCACAGAGCATACTGTTGAACGAATTCAGAGCGCCATCTGTTTAGGCTGCGCCAAAACCAGGCAGAAATCTTCATACAAAAAAAACGCCTCGCGTCGCACGTAAAAGCTGTTTTTATTGAATATCTCGTAAAATATAAGCCCTCGTCTTTGTTGTATTGATTTTATTGATCTAACATTTTACTCATGAATATGCACCATTTTAATAAGCAATCGAATCTAGGCAAAAAATAGACGTAAATTTAGGTTTTTTTTCTATAGAGAAAACTATTGTCCTGTCGTGTTTCTGGTAGAGTGATCCCTCAGAATTCATAACATCCATGCATATTTTTAATTTCAATATTGTACTTGATTTAGTCAGTTAAAAAACAAATCAACGATTGGTAATTTTGCGTTATACCCTACCTCATCGAGCGGACGTGCTTTAGGAAATTTAGATTTGCTAGCGCCATCTGTTCTCGAGTAGACGCACTGCGTGTTTAGACAGGGACGCGAGAGAGAGAGCGGTAGAGGTTATACCTGAGCCTTGAGCTGTATATGGATAGTTCGAGAATGCTCTACGGAATTCTCAACTCTTCTCGCTGGAAGAGCAGTCAGTCGTAAACAGGCTAAAAGTCGTTTTTTTGTTTTGTTTATACTACTTGAAATGTCGGAACAAGCAGATGGTCCACCTGATGTTAAGTATTACCCTTTGTCTATGAACAGTGCAATATCTCATAGGTGACGTCCACCTAGAACGCACCGTATGTAGCATTGCACTGTGCCCGCCACCCTGAGACAAAGATGAAAAGTCTCATGTGCCTGTAATTTCACCGGCACCCTTACCCTTCAAACCGGAACACAGCAATGCGAGCACTACGGCTTTGCGGCAGAAATAGGTATGGCGGTAGTACTTCCCCGGACCAACTCTTTCACAAAAAAGCTCTACTACTACTCAAGTGACTTGAGAGTGATTTCGGAATGACTAGTGAACAGTGTGAGTGTGAATGTAAGTGGAGCGAACAGTGAATAAGTTAGATAGATAGATAGAAAATTATTTATTGCACAACCTAAAAAGTCTCTTCCAGCTGACCTTTGTGTATTGTGGACAATTTACAGGTACCTAGTGACAAAAAAGTAATTCAAGGATAGATTATGTAGCATTAAAGATAAACTAAATATATCATATTTACTACAATAGGTACAGAATTAATAAATAAACACAAACACACATATTTAATAGATTATTACATCCGTACTCCGTACATATATCTTAGGTACTTACATTTGTTGTTCCGAGGTATTATTTAGACATTAAATGTCAAGGACACATATTGTGATATAAATTATAGGATTAAATCATGAGAGTGTGATAATCCTACATATATTATAAATGCGAAAGTTTGTGTGTGTGTTTGTTACTTCTTCACGCTGAAACGGCTGGATAGATTTGCATGAAATTTGGAATGGAGATAACTGGACTCCCGGAATAACACATAGGCACATTTTTATCCAGATATTCCAACGGGATCGAGACTTACGCGGGTGAAACCGCGGGGCGCAGCTAGTGATTTATAAACTTTGAATTAAAACATGAACTGAGGATACCCCACGATATTGCTAAGTGTTTCTGATTATTTAATTAAAAGTGTAATATTTGTTAAATCGGAGTTCAGTGTGTTTATTATATCCCGAACCCTAGCTCGTAACAATACTTTTAAATCAAGCCAGTTGTCAGTGAATACATAGAGTAATTTTAGAAGGACTCTAAATGTTAGGTATTGTAAGTATTCGTATTCGATTTCAATTCAGTTTCATCGTTCCACCCAGGTACCAGTTTAGTATTATTTTATCTGTGACCCAGATCAGCATTTTATTATAAAATAGTTGATTTTTCTAGCTGACCAAATATTTAACGGCAACCATTTACATTTAACCCTTCCTGTTCCAAACAAAAAAACAAAAAGATCTCTGAAGTCCAAAAGTACTTTTTACTATATTATTGTCCTAGTGCGTTAATGCAAAATAATACAGTCCCGGCACGTCCCGTGGAATTAATCACTTTAGAGTTTAGAAGTTGTAGACCTTTACACACATGTGGCTAACGTATTTGTACATTCCAAGCGCATGTTTGGTGAGAAATGTCTCACCAAACATGCGAGATCATGAGACATGATCTCATTATACATTCTCTGTCCACAGAACCCCATAATGATGGGGTTCTGTGGACAGAGAATGTATTGGCATTACACCCCTCTCCTTGCATTTCCAAAAATAGGGATGTTAGCCAAACTACCAACTGTCTCCAAACATTGCGAGTTCTAAGTAAATTGTCCGATACATTGTTGCACGACACTAGAAACTAATTTCAATAAAACGAATTTTATTGATAGTTTCTAGAAACTAGTGAAATAGATTTCGGTAGAGTAGTAAGTAAAGCGAATTGTTTTGTAAATTGTTATTTTTAACCCCCGACGCAAAAACGACGGGGTGTTATAAGTTTGACGTGTCTGTGTGTGTGTGTGTCTGTCGCATCGTAGCTCCCGAACGGATGAACCGATATCGTTTTTTTTTTGTCGAAATTATAATTTGTCTGGAGTGTTCTTAGCTATGTTTGATCAAAATAGGTTCAGCCGTTTCATTGCGTTGCGGTTTTTTTTTAATTTTGACAAAATTAATTACTTGTTCACTACAGTCGTGGAAGTATTTTGGCTGCGGTTTTTGTAGTAACTTTTGTAGAGAGACCAAAATTGAGATTGAACAGAAGGTAAATTCACGTAAAAAAACAAAATAAAGTTCGGATTATGTTCCGATCTAGTGCCTTTTTTTTGTATACTACTAAGGTACCAAACAAGCATACGGCCCACCTGCACCTGCCACCGGCCACCTGTGTGATATATAAATATCACAAATAGTCTTCTACTCAACTGACTAACACGGATAGGATAGGATATGTGTATATAGAAATGTTATCGGCTCGCTTCATAGTTTTGCCGAGAATTTTGCCTAGAATTGTAGCATAGTAGACGCGTCACTTCCGATAATATAATATCAATCATTTATTGATCTAGGAAAACTTACAACATGGTAACATTAAACATGGTAACAATATTATTATCTTATGCATAATTGCATATGGCAAAAGGATAAGATTCCAAAGCCAAAAAAAAACTGTGTATTTCTGTATGTTATTTATATGATTTGCTCATAAAAAAGTACTATTATTTATTCTGTGTCATTGCTAAAACTTTTTGAGAAGTTAGCCAGTAAGTAAGGAGCAGCGAAAGTATGGAGGCCTGGCGGTGTTGTATTTTGATGTTGCAAAAACGTGTATGACAAGCAAAAGCGCCATATTCATATTTTGGAAAAATATTTGATATGCTACCCTGTCCGGCCCGGGCCCGGGCCGAACCCGTTAACAGTCCCGCTTATATATGTAGCTACGCGTATTTATACGCCGCGCGTCGCGCCCCAGAAAATCCAAGATTACTCGCGTTTTTTCTATGAAACCTTTGCTTAAAACTACGTTAAATCCTTGCAAGATAACTGTGAGAGTTCGCCGCCGGACCGCGCGCTAGCCACACGTGCTAACCTCGCTCCGCTGTCTGTTACAGATTCGCCGCCCCGCTGCCCCGCCGCCCGCGCGCTCCCTTGCGCCTCCTAGCGGCGCGCATCGCCTGCCGGTTCCTGAGCCGGCCGCGTCGTACCTACACCGTACTACTCAACTACAACTCGCTCTGCTTTCTGTTGCAGATTCGCCGCCCGCCGAGCCGCATCGTGCGCGCGTGTAGTAGGTACGCTGTACCTACTCTTCGTGTGTTGATCGACTAAGTCGATCCGCACTTTTGAGTGCGTCTTCGCTATCATAGGAAGCTGCCCTTTTCAGGGCGGAATCCTGTTTCTAGACACTTAAATAGGAAATCCACGCTTAGTGGTCAACCTACGGATACCTTGCGGTGTTATACCAAGTAGGTTGGGCGTTGCCCCGGAGCGCCCGTTTTCCTCCCTCAGGGGAACACGGAATCCGGCTGGGTCTGGAACCACCGGCCTTGGGGTCTCCCCTAGTCGACTCCAGATATCGGTTAGTCCACACCCCGTTTACCCCGTAAGAGCGGTAAAAGGGACACACTAATTAGGTAGGACACCCAGGCCTCACCCCGCCCTGTCTACCCCGACAGGGCGGATCACTCGCTTTACACATCTGCCGGTCTCACCCCCCGGCAGAGAATATGGACATCTCCAAGCTGGATGTAAACTCCGTCCGGAGTTTACTCCAAGCTCTCATTACTTCGTACCCTAACGTGGTACAGGAGCTGCTCTCAGCTCCCGCCTCGGTCCCTGCCTCTCAGGCATTGAACTACGCCCCATTCGAAGCCCCTCAGGCCTCACTCGCCTCCAACATCCCGGACTCCCCGGAGTCCCCGGACCCGGCTCCTGCGGTCGATGACCAAGAAATGGAATTCAATCAGAGTTTGCACCTCTCCCCCCCTGCTGAGTCCTCCTCAGACGACGATTACATCGTCATAACAGGGGGAAAGAGGAAGAAGGCCTCTGTCAAAAACGCCCCTCCTGCCAAAACTGTGATCACTCCTGCGACAACCCGACCCACTCCACCCCCGGCTTCTTCCTCGCCCCCCGCGACTATTTCCAAGGAGAAGCCACCCCCGCCCCTTTTCCTTCGCGAGAAGGAAAAGTGGGACAATGTCTCCTCTCTCCTCAGAGAGAGGAATATCCATTACACCAGTGCCCGCAGCACAAAAGATGGCATCAAAGTACAGCTGCAGACCTCTGCTGATCACCGTAAGATGACAGCCCTTCTTCGCTCCGAGTCCGTAGGTTTTCACACCTACGCGCTCGAAGATGAGCGCCTCCTCCGTGTCGTGATCCGCGGCCTCCCTGCGGAACACAACACGAGTTCGATCAAAGCAGATCTGCTTGCGCAGAACTTCCCCGTCCGGGAAGTTCACCGTATGTACAGCGCCCGCACAAAAACGCCCTTTGACCTTGTCCTGGTCATCCTCGACCTGTCGCCGGAAGGCAAAGCCGTCTTCGGCTTAAAATCCGTTAATGGGCTCTCTGGCCTCAGGGTAGAGACCCCATATAAAAACGCGTCCCCTAGCCAGTGCCATAGATGTCAACTCTATGGTCACTCGGCTAGAAACTGTAACGCACGTCCTCGCTGCGTTAAGTGCCTGGGCGACCATGGCACGTCCGAATGTGCCCGCACGACCGGCACCTCTGTCCCGCCTAGTTGCGTGCTCTGTCGCGCCGTCGGGCATACCGCGAACTATCGCGGTTGCCCTATGGCGCCAAAAGCGCCAAACAACAGAAAGGTGGCAAAGAGGTTCCCCGACCGTGTACCTCCCCCCACCCCCCAATACACTCAAGCCACTCCTAAGCTGGCCGTGGTCCCCTCCCCCCCTGCGCCCACTGCCTCCGCATGGGCAAAGGCCCTCCCTTACACCAGCCGAGCCCTTCAGGCAAAGCCCTCCCCTCCTCGTCGCCCGCAGGAGCCGACCGCTAACCCCTCGCCCCCCCCCCTGCCTCCTCTAGGCCTACCAAAATGTGTCAGTCTGACTTAGCAGCTGACATTGCATTTATTACGTCTTTTGATCTCTCTAAGATCCGCGCACTCGCGCGCGGACTTAGGGAGGCTAACTCTGCGGTGGAGAGAGTCATCCTCCTTGAGGCAAACTCCTCTCTTATCGAAGCCCTCAGCAACCCCTCTACTAGATCTTAATATGTTAGTACAAAGGCAAAGATTAAAACCCCGTTCCGTCTCGTTAGCATTTTTTAATGCTAACGGTCTTGCTAAACAACGCGTTTTAGTTCAAGACTTTCTGGCTAGACACCAAATCGATGTTATGCTAGTGCAAGAGACCTTCTTGAAACCCGCCCATCGCAATCCTAGAATTGCTAACTATCAGATGGTTCGTAATGACAGACAAAACGCCAAAGGCGGTACAGTCATTTACTACAAGAGGTCTCTGCACTGCATTCCTCTCGATACCCCCCCCTGACTGACTTAGAAGCCTCTGTGTGTAGACTCGCGATGACCGGTCATCCTTCGATCATTATAGCCTCGTGCTATCTCTCTCCTAGCAAAACACTACTTGGAAGCGATCTTTTAGCTCTCTTAAATCTTGGAAGCTCCGTCATACTGGCGGGTGACTTCAACTCTAAGAATGTCCTTTGGAATTGTGTTGCCAACAATCCAAATGGAATCAAACTTGACAGACTAGTTGACAATTTAAACTTTGATATTATCCCTCCCTTGTCCCCGACTCACTATCCTGTCATTATAGGACACCGTCCTGACATCTTGGATATTGCCCTCTTTAAGAACACAACCCTCCGGTTGCGCTCTATAGAAGTCCTCCAGGAGCTTGACTCTGACCACCGCCCCGTCCTCATGAAACTAGGCCCACCCCCCGACCCCTCTGCCCCCACCAAGACCGTGGTGCAGTGGCATAAGCTTGAGCAAGCTCTCAAGTCTATTCACTCGCCAGACTTGGATCGAATCCCCGATGATATTAGTTCTTCTGACGATGTCACTATCGCGATCAACTCCCTGACCAATCATGTCTCAGCCGCTGTTAGCGCTTCATCGAAACAGGTCCCAGTGACGGACGACCGTCGCTTTGCCCTGCCAGATGAACTGAGGCGGTAGCTCACGGAGTCGAACGCGGCGACTCGCCACTACAGTGCCTGGCCCACTCTCGAAAATCGTGTCAGGATGCGCCGCCTGCACCGGGATGTCAGGAGGCGCATTCAGGAACACCGCGATCGCGAATGGGATACTCTGCTCTCGGGGATCGGGCCAAGTCATCTGGCTTACTGGAACTTGGCTCGATCCATGAAATCAGACGAGGTCGCCACTATGCCCCCTCTCATCCGTCCTAATCTACCCCCCGCGTTCGATGACGATGAAAAAGCCAACTGCCTGGTTTCAACTCTCGAAGCTCAATGCTCTCCCAGTCTTGAGCCTGTAGACCCTGAGCACCTCGATACGGTGAACAGCGAAGTCGAAAGGCTCATCTCTCAGCCCCCCTCCGCCCCAGCCCTACCCCCGATTAAAGCCTCAGAGGTACTTTCGATTATCAAGGATCTTCATCCTAGGAAAGCCCCTGGTGCCGACGGCATCAGCAATAGAGTACTCAAGCAGTTCCCTATTGCACTCATTTATCTTCTAGTCAGCATCTTTAATGCGGCTATGTCCACTTGCACCTTCCCCGATGCCTGGAAAGAAGCCAATGTCATTGGTATTCGAAAACCAGGCAAAGATCAGTCACAGCCTTCCAGCTACCGCCCTATTAGTCTCCTCAGTTCCCTGGGGAAGATATATGAGCGTCTCCTCCTCAACCGGCTCTGGTCCATTGTCAATGAGCTAAAGCTCCTCCCGAATGAGCAGTTTGGCTTTCGAGCCAGACACTCATGTCCCCAACAAGTGCTTCGCATCACGGAGCATGTCCTATCCAAATTCAATCATACCTGGCCTGCGGGTACGGGAGCTGTCTTCCTCGACGTGGCGAAAGCCTTCGACAAAGTCTGGCACAACGGCTTGATTTACAAGCTCTCTAAATTCGGAGTACCAGATAGACTCGTGCTCATCCTACGAGACTACCTCCAAAATCGTAGCTTTCGCTATCGCGTGGAAGGTACGCTCTCCGACCCGCATCCCATAAGAGCCGGAGTCCCCCAGGGCTCCGTCCTCGCCCCCCTTCTATTCACGCTGTATACTAGCGATATGCCCCGGTCCCACCATCAAGTGGAAATCGCCCTTTTCGCGGATGACACAGCCCTATATACATCGGATCGGAATCCGAATCGGGTGTGTATAAGACTGCAATCCGCTCTCACTGCACTAGGTGCATGGTTCCGCAAATGGCGCATTGAGGTAAACCCAACGAAGAGTGCAGCAGTGTACTTTTCGCGGGGGCGCCCTACACCCCGTGCGATCCATCTCTTTGACAAACCCATTCCCTGGGTAAAGTCAGCCCGTTACTTGGGAGTGATCCTTGATAGTCGCTTGACCTTTCTCCCTCATATCAAAAAAGTTAGCAATCACGCTAAATTCATTCTCGGTCGTCTTACTCCTCTCGTATGCAAGAAGAGTAAAATGTCCCTTAGAAATAAGGTGACACTTTACAAAACTTGCATACGACCTATCATGACATACGCCTCTGTGGTGTTTGCTCATTCCCAACATGTCCGAAAGATCCAAGTAGTCCAAAACCGTTTCTTGCGTAAGGCCACAGGTTCGCCTTGGTACGTACGCAATGTAGACCTCCACCGCGACCTAGATTTAGAGTCGATTGCCAGTTTCATGAAGCTCGCCTCCCGGCGGCATTATGACCTGGCAATAAATCATACAAACCCTCTCATATCCTCCATCCCCGACTACCCCACAGAGCCTCCCTCTGATCAGTCCCTCCGTAGACCAAGACATGTTCTTGGTGATCCTGATGACCCTATCACTACCGCAAATGCGGTAGTGACGTCATCCAGTCAAGACAGAGACAACACTCTACCTTTGCACCGACCTCGCCGGCGAGGTCGACGAACCTTCTAAGTACCTTCTGTACCCTACGCCTAAACCGGTACAAGCATGTTCCGGGGCGTTTTTGCCCGTTCCTCCCCAACCGGCAACAGCCCAAGCCGAGGTCCGTACCTAAGTGGTGCCCTTGTGCTAGTTGCCCCAACCTAACTTTGCAGGTTGAGCGCCATCCGCGCTCACCAAAAGCCCGGTAACGCAGTCATGACCCCAGGCGGTCAACTGCATTAAAATCCATTCGAAAAAAAAAAAAAAAAAAAAAGCAAGATAACTGTATGATGTATTTATTACTTACATGTTTTCCACAAAACACTAAAGTACTATAAATTTTTCACTTAACACAACACCATATTGCACAAGAAAATGGAGGATGCCGCCGACCGGCACAGATAATTATTTTTGGTAATTATTTAAATCTATCTCTCATACAAAAATGTGCTAAAATACCTGTCTTACTTCTACCCAAAGCTATTCACGGCATCTATCCATACATATATAAATAAAAAAAGAAAAAAAGAACGCGAAAAGACGCGATTATGAACACATATGCCAAAATCGTCCTAAATAGGATGTTGGACTGTTAGAGGATACGTAAAAATAGTCCTAAAAAGGCTTTTGGACTGTTGATTGAGACGATATCTGGAATACGAATAATAATGTGCCATACCTACCGATATCATGTCTGCAAGTAAACTTATGCCGAACTTTTCAAGTTACAAACTTTACAGGTTTATAATTTTACTTCATGATCTCGTCTCTCTATGTAAAATGAAATATGTCTCAAAAATATTAATATAGCACTTGTGCTTGTGCATGTGTGTTGCGTGGAATGACCACGTAACAAAAATACCTACACAAGTATCGCCATTCAGCATGGCAAGCAGCCAGCATCTTAGAGACGATTCCGTCTGGTAGTGATTTGGATCACTTGAACTACCTTTAGATCGTTAGCAGTGGCAGCGGTCTTCAGGTAGCACACCTGTTTCATATGTATTTTTTAAATTTTGTACATTTATTATACTTGTATTAGTTGTATTTTTTTTTGCAAATAAATGTAATATGTCATAAATTTTTCTATTGATGGCTCCCGTTCTATAAGTATCTCCATATTGTTGCTTTGAACTTTAGACAACACCCACACTATAAACCTGTGTTGTGGCACAGAATAAATATTAGTACAAGTAGTTGTGGGAAGCTACGAGTAGGCTCTTCCGCACTAGTGTTGATAAGTAGTACATGACTTACTTTACAATACAGTACATCAATATATATAAAATCGTTGCGTGACTGACTGACTGACTATCAACGCACACTCCAAACCATAAAGTCCTAGAGACTTGAAATGTGGAGAGTACGTTTAGGTGCACTAAGAAAGGAATTTCAGAAATTCAATTCCTAAGGGGGTACAGCGGAGTGTTTAAGTTTGTACGGAAAAGTACACGCGGACGAAGTCGCGGGCATTCCACTAGTATATATATTAGTATTATTTTATCTGTGCCCATATATGATACTTACATATGTCAATGACGACCCCTGTGGCGTGGCGGGCAAAGGTTCGCCTGTGACGCAGGAGGTTGCGGGTTCGATTCCCGCCTCAGAAAAAATATTTGTGCGTTGAGGGTGTTCTGGGTATTTTCTATGTATAATAAAAAATATCTATCTATGTAATGTATTGTATTAGGTATATCAGTTATCTATTACCCATAAGACAAGCTCTGCCAGAATATCGATTTTCAGTCAATTTACAATTCAGTTTCGATTCAGTTAACTTTCAATGTGGTTGTAACATAATTACGAGTTTTCCCGGACTATAAGAATAAGAATATTTTTTTGCCAAAAACCAAAAAACAGTTGTACAAACTTAAAAAAATTACAGATGCAACTTAGGTGGTATAAATTATAGAAATTAGGATTTTACAAGCAAACAAAAAATAAAAAAGCGGCTAAGTGCGAGTCGGACTTGCCCATGAAGGGTTCCGTAGCAGGAAGTAATATGATGAACAGGAAGTTCTTGGATGGTTTACGATTTATGACATATAAAAAAAAACTACTTACTAAATCTCGTTCAAACCAATTTTCGTTGGAATCTTACATGGTAATGTACATTATGTTTTGTGGAAGTGTCTCTCGTGCAAACTATTCAGTTTAGAAAAAAAAAAAATAGAATCCTCAATATAATTTTTGAAGACCTATACCTGAAACCCTTTGATGAAAAATAATAATATAGTTTCAGTTCTAAGTATGTGGAACCCCCAATAGTATTTTATTTTTGTGTGAAAATCTTAATGCGGTTCACAGAATACATCTACTTACCAAGTTTCAACAGCAGAGCTCTTATAGTTTCGGAATAAAGTGGCTGTGACATACACGGACAGACAGACAGACAGACATGACGAATCTATAAGGGTTCCTTGTCTTGTTGACTACGGAACCCTAAAAACAGTTTTATACAAACTTAAGAAAATTACAGATGCAACTTAGGTGGTATAGACTAAAGTAATTAGGATTTTACAAGCAAACAAAAATAAAAGGTACATAAGTAAAGTATACAGTTCCAGGAGACCATTGCCTATCCTGTAGGTATAGCGAATCCCCGGACTTTATATTAGAAGAGAATACTTAATTAAAAGTTCAGATTTCTATTTCGGTTCCTATTACAATCGGAAAATGAAACGTGCTTCTCCAAACGAATTTGAGAAAAGGAAAGCCGCGTTTTAGGCTGTTATCCCTTTTCCATCATTATTATTTCGCAAAATCGCGATTCCACTCCCGTTTAAAAAATCTCCTGTCGATGTTTATCTATGGGCTTTAAGGCCATTAATCTGGCACTGTAGACAAATCGACTTCGAAAACGAAAATCGACAAAAACGCTTCCAGTCGACAAGCGGTAGCGTGCCGAAACAACGGAACATCGCAAATGTGAAAAGAAAGAATTAAGAAAGTTTTTTTTTATACTACTTGAATGACGGAACAAGCAGATGGAATTAATGAATAATAATATAATAATAATAATATGAACAACAAATATTATTTATTTTCTGCCCATATTGTCTCACTGCAGGGCAAAGGCCTCCCTCCCTTTTTTCCAGTTCTCTCTGTCCCTTGCTGCCAAATATATATTTATTTGTATACAAGAGCTATAAAGAAACACATAATAAACTTAATAGACTAAGAGGAATCAGATAAGAAGGTACGAAGTGTAACTCTAGCAACAAAATGGCTCTGCCTCAGCATGAGTTGGTTGACAGCAACCTAGCAACCAACGCTGGTCTTCCGTCAGAACCACTTGTAGGCGTAACGACTCACAACGACTATACAAAAAAAAGACGATATGTGGGATCGACAAACGCTAGGTATCAAAGCCAACGCGTTTTCTTTTTCTAAATTTGCTAAGAGCTTTCGTGTTGCTGATGGTCCGTTTGTCTACAGGGACTAGAGCTGGATAATTGATGATTTCACCATCGATCAGTAGGTTTTGGATTGAGGAAACACTGTTTTGTAGGAAAAGAATCTGTCCTTTTTGATGATAATCAATTGATAGCTTGGACA
Source organism: Operophtera brumata (assembly GCA_932527175.1). Taxonomy (NCBI): domain Eukaryota; kingdom Metazoa; phylum Arthropoda; class Insecta; order Lepidoptera; family Geometridae; genus Operophtera; species Operophtera brumata. Next base: position 21,287,485 of record OW052234.1, read on the forward strand.
TCTAACCTTGGTGGGCTAGTGGGAGAAACCTCACCTGATGATGTCGTTGGTAGGTCAAATAAAAAGGGTGGTGAAAAACATCAGTGAGCCTCGTGGTCTTCCGGACCACCTTTATTCAAAAATGTTTTTAAAAGACAATTGTAAGGAATGACAGCTGATAGCGCGTTCTATTTTTTCAGTGGTGACATCTAGTCTCGGTTCTAGAGTATAGCTTCCGGCCCTACATTATGCTGCTAGACACCGATGAGCTTGCAAATACAATATACAAATACAAATATACATATTTCGTCAGAATTTTAGGTAGGTACAAGACAGTTCCTATGTTTAATATAGGCGTAACACTAAAATTCTACCAATACAGGCATACGAAATTCACTTAAGTAGGTACACAATTAATCAATTTAAACAGTTAACACAGGACACCAGAAAAAGGCAGAAAAACACAATCCTCTTTAAATACCTCAATTCAATTAAATTAACTAACGCAATTCAAATTCAACAATAGATAATAAAAGTAGGTACTAATAATAAATACAAAAAATGACAGTTATAATTGTTTACATGTCAGGTACTCATTAATACTATAGAAGCCAAGAGAAGTTTGACTAATCTTGGCTTCTTGGCTTGCATAATACAAAGTCAAAAACAAAAATATTTTATTAATTGAAATCACAAGGATCATTTAGAATCGTCTTATAAATTAAACTTACTCCTGTTCCAACGCGACAACCTAGAAGAATCAGACAACAAACACGGCTCGGCTTAATTTGATGATCCTTCTTACTACTAGGTGGGGAGCGCCTGTGTGGTGCCTCGAGACCAAGTGGAAACTGAGGGGCTGACTGCAAACTTGACAAGCAACTTACACGATGTGTGGCGTACACTACACACTACACGGATATTTTTACGGGATTTGAGGTTCTCAATGTGCCCGCTAGGGGCGCTCTTCGATTTCTCCATACTAAAATCTGTGTAGTGTACACCACACCACCGTGTAAGTTGCTTGTCAAATTTGCAGACTAGCCCCCCTGATTCAAAGGAAAAAGGAAAACCAACTTAAAAGACATAGGTAGGCACTTAGGCAGTCAAAAGTAAGATGCTAAAGAAAATCAGAAAAAGTTCATAAGACAGCTACGCTACACTTGATATACTCATAAATAACACATCAATAACAAATGATATGTAGGTACAGACATTGCAAATTGTCAAGTTAGCTGTCGAGAGGCAGAGCGACATCAGGCCACGCGGCTTTATCATTAACATAGTCATGTTCCTTTTTCCAATTTCAGTAGAACACTGAAAATAGTCTGGGTTTTTTTTAAATTAAATTATCTTGTATCACCTTTTCTCTGAACCTTACATTGAGAAGGTAACTAATTGCAATGGAGCTATCAAAAGCAACTTGTGATGATAATGGATCTGTTTACGTTTCCTCAAATGGGAGGCTTCAAGCGTCTCGAACTTGATACCAGGATTCAAAGGTGTTTGCTTCAAGGTCCTTTTACACTATCCGTTTTCAATCAACACGATTTCCAGTATAGGGAAACCTGGAATCAATTTACAATGTAAACAGATTAATTGGTCATCTGAATCCTCAATTTCCTCACTATTTACGTATTTCTGTTGTCTTGTGCAAATAGTAAGGAGAGATCGTATCGTAAGCTAAGGTTCGACCGGGGAAGTACTACCACCATACCTATTTCTGTATCAAAGCTGTAGTGCTCGCATTGCTGTGTTCCGGTTTGAAGGGTATATAGGCCGTCATATCGTACAAAAAACATTGGGAACCCTGTGTCATGGGAGCTATTAGACCTAGAAAGTTGGATTAGGGCTCAAACTGTCAGGAATTTTGATTATTTTAAATAAGTACGAGTGATCTTTCTCGTAGTGCCTATCGAAAAAATTAATATACCTACCTACCTACCATGAACTTGTATGCCTTTTAGACCCTTTTGTTTGTTTTATAATTCGCCTAGTGTCATACGTCTAGTTAATTTTCATGTTAAGCATATTTGGTCTCCTTACTTAATACTTTCTTAATGTTAACTTTCGTGGCATGTCCGTGCGTCAACCGAGGTCCGTGCTGAAAATCAGCGCTGCAGGTCACTGCAGCATTATGCTGAGCACGGACCTTTTTTGACTGCACTTTACATATCTTTCATAATGTACACGTACTATAATTAAACTGTATTTATGTAAAAAAACTATGTATGGTGTATCAAAATAAACTTTTTACTTACTTACTTACTTACTTAGAGCCTTCCTATGTCGTTTTTTTTGAACAAAACTAAAAGATGTGAAAAAAACGGTTTTTCAACCATAACTCAGCGCGCTTACATTTCAAGTGCTGCAATTCTGGATAAATACTACCTAGGTGGACCCAAACAACATACCATAAAAGCAAGTTTACCGCATTTATGAATGTAACATATGACTGACCTAGTTAGTATGCGTGTCAGTGAAATTACAGGCACATGAGACTAAGGTATCATCTTTTTTTGTCTCAGGGTGACGGGCGCTGTGCAATGCCCGTATAACGTGTCCTAGGTGGTCATGACCTGTGGCGTAATGCATTGTTAAAGGCAGAGGTTACCGCTTAACATCTGGGCCATCAGCGATTCTTCCGTAAATCATTCGAATAATGAAAACCTCAAACGGCATCGATTTTATATAAGAACGCATTGGTCTGTGCATTTTTTTATTGTGTTTGGAACATCGAGCAACGCAGGCCTCCGTACCGGTTTGGAACAATAGAAGGAGATAGGTTTTTTTTATTTTTTTATACTACTTGGATGACGGAACAAGCAAGAGGCCCACCTGATGTTAAGCGGTAACCTCTGCCTATGAACAGTGCATTACCACATAGGTCACGTCCACCTAGGACGCACCCTGTGTGGCATTGCACTGCGCCCGCCCCCTGAGACATAAAGATGAAAAGTCTCATGCGCCTTTTTGCTCATCACAACTCATCAACACTTCTTCAGATATCGAAAACTATGTTGCCGGTAATTATATGACACACACACACAAGTTTTAATTTAAAGTGTCACATAAATATCATTAGTTTGGCTACGATTGTGCTTCAATGGTTTTTACAGTGTTTTTTTGTTTCAAGCACAATCGTAGCCAAACTAATGATATTTATGTGACTTGATGTGTGTGTTAGGTCATATAATTACCGGCAACATAGTTTTGGCTATCTGAAGAAGTGTTGATGTGTTGTGATGAGCAAAAAACCAGAAAAAATAATAATTTCGTGCCGCAATAAATAAATAAATAAATAAATAATGCTGGACAGTTCACACAGCAATATCTAGCCCCAAGCTAAGCAGAGCTTGTGTTATGGGTACTAGATAACTGATATACTTAATACAATATATTACATAGATAGATATTTTTTATTATACATAGAAAATACCCAGAACACCCTGAACAAATATCTGCGATCGCACAAATATTTGTTCTGAGGCGGGAATCGAACCCGCAACCTCCTGCGTCGCAGGCGAACCTTCGCCCGACGCACCACAGAGGTCGACAAATAGAAAGCTGCTCGCATCGCTGTGTTCCAGTTTGAACAGTAGGTGCCAGTGAAACTACGGACTCATGAAACTTCCGTCGTATTAAAGGTTCTCTCAATAAATTAGCTATGGCGGCAGTATCAGTGGTCCACATACCTTGAACCTACTATAATCTGAGTCCCTTCGAGGCTAGAGTGAGTGAGCCTTCTAGACCTTTGTGCTTCATCTTCGGCCACATCGTGACTGTTACTTAAAAACAGGTTTTTTTTTTTTGTACAACTTGTTATGACGGTTCAAGCAGATGGCCCACCTGATTTTAAGCGGTACCCTCTGCCTATGAACAGTGCATTACCTCATAGGTCACGTCCACCTAGTACGCGCCTTATGTGGCATTGTACTGCGCCCTCCACCCTGAGACATAAAGATGAAAAGTCTCATGTGCCTGTAATTTTTATTAAAGCCCGGTAACGCAGTCATGACCCCAGGAGGTCAACTGCATTTAAATCCATTCAAAAAAAAAAAAAAACTGTAATTTCACTGGCACCCACCTTCAATCCGAACATAGCAATGCGAGCACTACTGCTTTTCGGCAGAAATAGGTATGGTGGTAGAACTTCCCCGGCCGAACTCTTTCACAAAAAAGCTCTACTACTAACAAATAAACAAAGGTCTATCTCCGGCAGTACGCACCAGTCAGGGTAGATAGATAGATAGAAGATAGAAAATACTTTATAGCACAACATAATACAAAACAATTTACAAATAATAAAACTAAAACTAACTATGTTGTACAGTTAGCGGTCTTATCGCAGGGTACATTTCTCCTGAACTCATATTACTTTATGTTGGTCTAAAAACAACATAACACAAGTCTTTTATATCCTTACCCCTTGAACTAACTTCCAATTTTAGGTGAAACTTTACCCTCGGATGAACAAAGGAATTTCCGTTGATACAATATTATTTCTGGCAAATAATTTCAGTTCCAGTTCCCAGGGAACCGTAGGCATAATAAATGACAACTGGGTAAGTAGAAGTGACACTGTCACACTTAAAACAAAAACGTGCTAAATAATGTTTGCTCGCTAGCGTAAGCAGCAGCTGATTGGTCTTATCTGGAGGCTTCCTCCTCATAGAGAGTCTATGTTGAGTGCTGAAAAAATATATGTCATCGAACGTACAACAATGTTCTACCTGTTCAATAACCATATTCAACTTCTAAACGACTTAGAATTTTGTACATATTCCTTAGATAATCTCTATAGACATATTCATTCACCTAAATGTCGGCAAAGATTTATCTTCAAGTTGAAGGTATGATGCTGTGATGCGACGGTTTTTCACGTGGAAAATAATTGTTTTTCACGTGGAAAATCATTGTTTTTCACGTGGCAAATAATTGTTATTCACGTGAAAAAATAATTGTTTTTCACGTGGCAAATAATTGTTTTTCTTGATTTTCACATATCCGTGCTAAGTTATAAATAATATTGCCAGTTCTTTTACACTTGCAGCCTCTGGACCAGCTATACGCAAACAGCATACAATGGCTTACGCGAACAGTACAACAACGCGTTCAGGGTGCTGGTGGGATTGCCTCGTTTCTGCGGCGCCTCTGGCACGTTTGCAGTAGAGTTGTTTTTTTTTTATACTAAGAATGACGGAACGAGCAGATGGCCCACCTGATGATAAGCGGTAACCTCTGCCTATGAACAGTGCATTATCACATCAGTGCCACCCTGAGACATAAAGATGAAAAGTCACATGTGCCTGTAATTTCACCGGCAACCATACCCTTCCAACCGGAACACAGCAATGCGAGCACTACTGCTTTGCGGCAGAAATAGGTATCGTGGTAATACTTCCCCGGACGAACTCTTTCACAAAAGAACTCTTCTACTACTAACTACTACTGCTTTTTTTAACAGCATCATGCGCAAGAGGTGTGCGTCAATGAGGAGATGACAACAACTTCATCTAAGTAAATTATTTTATAAAAACGGGAAATTTTCACGTACCGTTAAATCGAAAATCCGTTTTCCGTTTTCATCTAAGTAAATTGAATTTGTACATAATTTCGTACTTTTGTACATTTTACTTATAAGTACCAAGTTTGACTTCTTATACTTGTAGAGCAGACTCTTCTCCGCAACTAGGCCCCAGTGGGCCCTTTTTGCGTGAGTTGTTTGACTTTTACTCATTAACTTGTAAAGCTTTAGCTATGATCTACTGCCATTATTTTTTTCACGTAACCAAAGACAACCGTTTAAGCTGGCAGGGGGAACCTTGACTCTAACAATTTGCACTTCAAACATCGATATATTATACTAGTATAATATATGAATGACTTCAAAGGTTAATTTCGCAAACGGATCCCTGAATCGAAAAATGGTTTTCGTATACTTACCCGTAATAATTTTGAACAACCTATCCAATGACATTCCACACCATGGGATAGATGAGAAACAAAAATATTCCCACTTTACGAGTAGGGGCGGTATCCATTTTTTTTTTACTACACCTCTTTGACTCAAAAATCTCAACGTTCTCGCTCGAACATTTAGAATGAAACTGTACATAACGAATTCCCTCTTTGCCTGACAGGCTGGAATAGAGCCATAGTTACCTGGAGTGCTTTTCGACCGGTAGTTTATTTTTTAAGATAGGTTACTTAGATGAAGAAAGTTCCACCGAAACCAGCTTATCAGGACTTTTCACAAACACATTCCAATTCGTACCGATGCAGATGGTCGGAGATTACGGACTATTTTACTGTGCTTGCAACGTTACTGAAAATTAAAAAAATAAAAATGGTTTTATTACAGGTTTTTTTTTTAAACTTCTTATTACCCTTATGTTACGAGTACCAATTAGTTTTTAATAAACCCTTGTACTAGATGTAAGTTTACCTAAAACTGTAAAATAAAATAAAAATAAATAAATAAATATTTATGTACAGTTCACACAACATTATCTAGCCCCAAGCTAAGCAGAGTTTGTGTTATGGGTACTAGACAACTGATATACGTACTTAATACAATATATTACATAGATAGATATTTTTTATTATATGAGAAAATACCCAGAACACCCTGAATCTGAATCTGCTGAATCTGATATCTGCGGATCGCACAAATGTTTGTTCCAAGGCGGAAATCAAACCCGCAACCTCCTGCGTCGCAGGCGAACGTTCACCCGCCGCGCCACAGAGGTCGTCAAAATACATTAGGTATCCAAACAATATTCACAATTTACCACAGCTTAAGAGCTAGGTATACATCAATTGGATCCAAGTATTTCGCAGACAACTATTTAATCCTAGGTGGTAATATCTATCGGTTTCCTCACTATAGGCATGGCCTGTATCGAGGAAACCTGAACACAAGGAAATCATCATTTTTAAACCCCGACGTAAAAACGAAGGGGTGTTAGAAGTTTGACGTGTCTGTGTGTTTCTGTGTGTGTGTGTGTGTGTATGTCTGTCCCATCGTAGCTCGCGAACGGATGAACCGATTTAGTTTTTTTTGTTTGAAAAGTGAATTTGTCGGGATTGTTCTTAGCTATGTTTGATCGAAATCGGTTCAGCCGTTCAGCGTTGGGGTTTTTTTTTAATTTTTACAAAATTAATTACTTGTATCATTATATTCAACTTGCTAAGCTGACATAATCAGACTTTGCCATTTGGTGTGCAAAATGATGAATAAATTACCTGAATAAAGTAAAATTAGAAGATGGCACAAAATATGAAAATTACAAAAGTAAATAATAAATAAAATTATAACTATATACCTATATTATTAAGGGTTTAGATCAAAATTATAATGAAAGTTTAGTTGCATTGTATAAACATCAATCTCCAATTAAATTCCCCAGCCTGTTCGCCTGGCTAGCTCGCTGAACAAGGCCTTGCGTCCGCATGCATATATCTTATGTACAAGGTCATTGGAGTGATGTACATCTCAGTATCTGCGCTTGGTACTAACTGTAATTAAATATTTACTTGGCATCTATTAACCAGTCTGTCTTAATTACAGGCACATGAGACTTTTCATCTTTATCAGGGTGGCGGGCGCATGGCAATGCCACATAGGTTGCGTCGTAGGTGGACGTGATCTATGAGGTAATGCACTGTTCATAGGCAGAGGTTACCGCTTAACATCAGGTGGGCCTCTTGCTTGATCCGTCATCCAAGTAGTATAAAAAATAAATTAAAAAAAAACTTGTTTACGTAATCTCAGCATTTTAGTGCTTTAGACGTTTTCGAATTTGTAGATAGGCTTTTCATTGCATTTTTTCACGTGTGATTTTTTCAGACTGCTGTTTGGACATTCCTGTATTCTCTATAGTCACTGTAAATTACAGGTCTAGCGCTTAACTGAGTCAGTCCCTGAGGTATGGGAGCGGTACGGGAGGGGTGTTTTCGTTACGTCAAAATTAAGCGTGGCTTCAATATGTCACATGTCATCTGATAATTTGAGAGACGAAAACACCCCTCCCGTACCGCTCCCATACCTCAGGGACTGACTCAGTTAAGCGGCAGTTCCAAAATTTAGACATTTCACTATAACTCTCAATACCTACTATAAACCACGTCGCGTTTGTCTGTTTGTCCGCTGTTCTTCTAAACTACGCAACGGATTTTGATGCGGTTTTCACTATCATTAGAAGTTTTTTTTTCGGAAGGTTTATTTGAATAACTTTTCCTGTGAACCCGGGACTGGTCACTGGTGTCCTATGTATGAGATTCTGTCAAATTAACTGTCAGGGCTGTCGCAAGCAAACAGAAAACTTCACACAAAAAAAGGCACTGCCGTTTAAACTTAGAGAATTAAAAAAAATTGGCTGGATATATAATCAAAGCGTTTGGAAAATGCATTTCATCCTTAGGGTTTTTTTTAATATATATAATCAAAGATATCGTCCTTATAGTAAGGAATTGTATTCAACAATTTTTTCTCAAATCACTTCAATCATATCATACCGAAAATTAGAGATACCTAAGTAGCTTGTTTTTTTCCAACGAGACAATGTTATTCATTTGTGTTTTAAATTAGAGTTAGGCCCTCAAAATCATGGTGTAGTTCCATGCAATATTGTACTTGATGTACCTACTTATGTAAAGACTGTGCTAAAACTGTGGTTGGAAAGACACCCTTGCTGACCACATTGTACCTGCAGAGAAGCTCCATTCGGGACATGAACTGCCATGGTCCACCTGGAAATCTCTGAACCGCCTCCGGAGTCAGGTAGGCCGCTACAGGTATAACTTAGTTAAATGGGGGTATTCCAACGAGGCACATTGTGACTGTGGGTTCACTTCTCAGACGATGCCTCACTTGCTGTCCTATCCACTGTGCACCAACACCTAGACACTAAATGACCTGTGAATGATAAGCAGAAGCATAAATAAATAAATAAATAATGCTGGACAGTTCACACAACATTATCTAGCCCCAAGCTAAGCAAAGCTTGTGTTATGGGTACTAGATATCTGATATACTTAATACAATATAATTTACATAGATAGATATTTATTATTATACATAGAAAATACCCAGAACACCCTGAACAAATATCTGCGATCGCACAAATATTTGTTCCGAGGCGGGAATCGAACCCGCAACCTCCTGCGTCGCAGGCGAACCTTAGCCCGCCGCGCCACAGAGGTCGTCACCTATACCTACACCTTTCAAAAAAAAAAAAAACGGTTCACCCGTGCGGGAGCTATTACGATGGGACAGACAGACACACACACAGACACGTCAAACTTATAACACCCCTTCGTTTTTCGTCGGGGGTTAAAAAACACTTCTCAGACAACTGAAATCACGATACTGATGAAGTCCCAACACGTTTTGGTACATTTAGTAGGTACCTATTTTATTTATTTGAAAGCATGTTTTCTAGCGGTGGTTCGTAGACATGTTTTATCAAAATCGGTTCAGCCATTTCATTGCGTTGGGGGTGTTTGTAATTATTACAAAATTAACTATTCAAAACAAGCTTTGGGTAAACAATAGATAATTAATATAGGATATCACCGTAGAGAGTTGAAAAAAGGGACCTCATCTACATAGAAATAAAAACCGGCCAAGTGCGAGTCGGGCTCGCGCAAGAAGGGTTCCGTACCATTATCTTTAAAAACGGCAAAAAAACACGTTTGTTGTATGGGAGCCCTCTTAAATATTTATTTTATTTTTAACCCCCGACGCAAAAACTACTGTGTTTGTAAGTTTGACGTGTCTGCGTGTGTGTCTGTCTGTGCCATCGTAGCTCCCGAACGGATGTACCGTTTTTTTTTTGTTTGAAAGGTGAATTTGTCGGGAGTTTTCTAAGCTATGTTTGATCAAAATCGGTTTAGCCGTTCCATTGCGTTTTTTTAAAATGTTTACTGAATGAATCAATACAAGCTTTGGGTAAACTATGAGACACCACCGTAGAGAGTAGGGAATAGGGAGGAAAGGAAGACCCTCCCATATATTTAAAAAAACTAGGAAATATAAAGTTTTCGAGGAACTAATAAAGTAAGTTAAGGTTAAGTATGGAAACCTGCACAGAGCAGCATTTTTTTTAACTATACTGCACGCCAATATACATTTGCCTATATAATATCGGAGTCTCATACTCAAAAATAAGTGCTAGTCCGACATGGATTTAAAACACTAGAGAACTGTGATCATCACGTGAGCTGCGAGTGAGCTGTATTTATATCTGTTTGTTAATGCAGTTAAAGCTATTTAAGAAAGGTGGTATGAGAAAAAGAGTTGGTAGCTTAGTTAAAGTTACTGTTTTAACGTTACCTGGCACCTAAGCATTAAACACTTGTAATCTGTGAGTGAAATGGACGGAGCCCAGGTAAAGTCGGTTCCTAGGTAGGTAGACATCATCATAGGGAATTGTTGATCTGTAATAAATAAAGATTACATCTCTTGTGATAGTTAAATAATACTGTGAAATAAAATCAAAACAGCTGAGCACTTTTAGCTTAACAGTCCAAGAAAAGGATGCGTCTCCAGCCGGGCATTTCCGTTTGGTATTTTTTAGGGTTCCGTACCCAAAGGGTAAAACGGGACCCTATTACTAAGACTCCGCTGTCTGTCCGTCGGTCACCAGGCTATGAACCGTTACCACACAACCACAAGACAACCGCTAGTTACACAGTTGTAACTATCATTAATTATGGCTCCCATACAACAAACGTAATTTTTTTGCAGTTTTTATAGATAGTAATAGATAGATAGTAATCAGTATTTATTAAACATCTTTATTCAGTCTTGTTTGTAAGTCGAAGCAAGGTCTTGTTTGTAAGTTGGTATGTATTATGTTTGTCCGATGATAACTTTATAAAATTTGGTTGGTCGAACCGCACTGAATCTCTAAGGTGATAAATTATTTATTTGTGAGACATCCGATTCTTCTTCAGACACCTTCTGCAGACTGTCCCACTATTGTAGAGGTGTTTGTTCGGGAGACATGCCTGCGATGCGCCTCTCCGACGTGTACAACGGATGGCACGGTCAACATCATGATCTAAAAAATAAATTAAATATATAAAGAATAAAAATCTTTAACCATCTCGTCCCTCTCCTCGAACCAAAGATATTATAAAAGTTGCAGGAAGTCTAGATGCGAGATTGTTCATAGTGGTATTCTACGGGGGAGGCCTATGTCTAGCAGTGGACTTCTACTCTATTCATAATAGGCTGGTGATGATGATGATTATGTCACTTATAGGATTAACAACTAAAGACGCGAGGTTATCCGATTGTTAATTTTTAATGATTTGTAATTGTATTGTTTTTTTAGAAACAACTTAGCTGCAAAAATTTAAATTGTAAGTAGATATTTTAAAACTATATGCCGAAAAGAGTGTCGATAAAGGGGCACTGAAGAAAAAAGACTTACTGGAGAGAATAGAGTAGGTACTCCTCGCCTGCATGTATCCGGAGTTTTAGTGTCACCTTTCCCAAACAGAATTGAGCCCGTTGGACAACTATGTCCAGACTTTTTTGACCTCCAGATTGCCAAGGGGTCCACTTTTACAAGGTGCTATTCAGCGGGATTGCGCTGGTGTGTTCGTTCAACGATTTTATAATTGCCTTACCGGTGCCATGGCTGTCTGAAAAATGTTAAGTTGGAATCATAACAACGAATTAACACAACTTGGGTCTATAGGTAATAACATTTCACTTCAATGTGGTTACTTACTTTCCTTGCAAACTATTCCAAACTCTAATTATTTGATAATTCGTATATTTGCTGAAAAGTAAACAAACAACAGTTTACGATACGCAACGCACAAGCAGTGCTGCCATGCCACCTCTCTAAGGCCAAACAGCGCTAAAAGTGCTTGAATTCTTGAAAATTGCGCTAGATTCCGCTAGATTGCATAAACATAAAATAGTGGTAGAATCCGCTAGCTTGCATGAACAAACAAAGGCATAGTAGTAAGAAGTTTTTATTTATTTCAATACAAATATAAAATGGTCTTAATATTATATAAATAAATATAAATAATGCTGGACAAGTTCACACAACATTATCTAGCACCAAGCTAAGCCAGAGCTTGTATTATGGGTACTAGATAACTGATATACTTAATATAATACATTACATAGATACGATATTTTTTTATTCTACATAGAAAACACCCAGAACACCCTGAACAAATATCTGCAGAACGCACAAATATTTGTTTCGAGGCGGGAATCGAACCCGCAACCTTCTGCGTCGCAGGCGAGCCATCGCTAGCCGCGCCGCAGACGTCGTCAATAATAAGTATAATGACCCTACCCTAAACCTAAGGTACGGAACGGAAGCTAAACGAATTGCGGAGTGGTGTTGCTGCTTACTTCCTACTTTTTGCCGGGATTGCGACGTGATTACTGCTAAGTTTGGTCTGTCATAAAAAAAGCGCTATATTTTCCGCTTTTATACTAAAATTTAAGCGCTAAGTGTCCCAGAATTAAAAAGCGCTATATTTTACGCTTTTATACTAAAATTTAAGCGCTAATTGTCCCAGAAAAGCGCTAGATCTAACTCCGGAAGCGCTAAGGTGGCATCACTGTGCACAAAGCACAGAGTAACCTTTTTTTTTTTTTGGCTTTGGAACTTTATCCTTTTACCTTGTCCTGATTATGCTAAAAATTTGACAAAATATTTTAACACCACTTTTTAGATGTTAGATAATTTTAGTTTTTCATTACTGTTAATGATGTAAGTGGTGTCGATTCTGTGCAGCATTCTCTAATTTTAAACCGCGTTAAAGTTGTCGCGCGCCCTTTCTAATAGACTGAAATAAAAGAGACCGCGATAATTTTAATGCGGTTTAAAATTAGAGAATGCTGCACTGAATCGACACCAATGTTTACTTTAGTTTGTTTGACTTATTTGGTTAATTAATATTTCATAGTGTCTCCACCGTGTTGAGCACATACTTGTTTAGAGATCCAAATGTATCTTTATTGATTAAAAAGTCTTGTAGGCGACGGGGAATGTCTGGATTTATGTCCAGTATTTCTGCTGTCGTCAGGAGTCTTTGCAGTGACAAATATTGACAATCCAAGATTGAAGATCTGCATTCAGAGTAAACATATGTTTGTTTATATCTTAGAAAAAAAAATAGAGTCGTGTTATACGGTTGATTAAAAATGGTTTGTACGTTTATACACGGTTCATAGTATAATCGTACTTTGTAAATTAGTCGGATTATCCATAATTTTTAAAACTTCTGACTTTGACTTTCAATGCACAGCCTGGGAATTCACAACCATGGAAAACGTAGCCAGGATTGCACAGCCCGGTAATTCATGTACAAATGGACACAGAATCCATGGTTGTGTATTAGCCGGATTGTAGGTAGCTCGCGATGTCATCCCTAATTGTCACTTCACCCACTCGACCTTCACTACGCTACAGAAGTCGCCGGCTCGCTTCATTCACCACCTCCTACTTCGCTCCACTTGGCGTCGCAGGCTTGCTTCACTCAGGACCTCTCACGCGAGCTACATTTTTATATGTACTCTAGGTGCGTGCCGCACAAGACCAGCAAGGCCATTTTGAAACGTTCGAAAAGTCTTCCGATCGGATTCGTTAGTTTTTGTCGGAAGAAGTACCGACACCAAATAGGTCTCGGAATGTTTTGAGCTAAAGTTTCGTATTCTAATGTCAAAGTTTTCGGTATCGGATATTTTAGAATCGCGTCTATCGGAATCTCCGTCGGTAACTTCCAAATCCGCTGTCGGAATGATTTTCGAAACGTTTTAAATTAGCCCTGCCGGTGTATTGGGGTGCTCTGTTTCGGATATACACAACATTTGACAATGACATCCATCATGCTACGCTTTCTATTGTGTCATCTTATAAAAGCTCGTCTGAAGTTTAATTCAAGCCAGTGTGTGTAAACGAAGCATAGGTTATGTATGACGTATCCTTGGCATCCAATTCCCAGGTTGCATATTCCACGGCTGTGAATTATGGGCACGTGTTGGGAATCACACTATATAATATTATAAAGGCGAAAGTTTGTGCGTGTGTGTGTGTGTGTGTGTGTAGTGTGTTTGTTACTTCTTCACGCTGAAATGGCTGGACGGATTTGCATAAAATTTGGAATGGAGATAACTGGACTCAAGGAATAACACATAGGCACATTTTTTATCCCACGGGATCGACACTTACGCGGGTGAAACCGCGGGGCGCTGCTAGTGTACTATATTTTTGTTGTATAACCATGGAAAACGCAACCAAATAATGTAAAACCCGGCAATTGGAAGCCAATTGGATGTACGTAGGAAGTTTTCCAAGGGTGTATGTACAATAATAAGCACAACCCGATAAAACACAACCCTGGAATTGTCAACCATAGATGTTCCAAGCAACCAATTCCAAGGGTGTGCATTCCTTGGTTGAATTTTCCATGGTTGTGAAATAACAGCACCCGAACATCTGCTTGTTCCGTCTTTCAAGAAGTTAAAAAAACCATGCTGCGAGTGAAGGCAGGTAACACTTCTAGGTCTCGGGATATTGCCCAGATGCCTTTCTGGTGGTCCATCTGTGGCTTTAGTGTAGCACAGAACTTCTCGGGGCACGTTATGCCAGGATCGTCGGATGTCAAGCGGTCGCGTGTGCAATGGTGCTTAGTAATAATAGTGCCGACTACGATTTTTCAATGTCATCGTATGGACATTCTATACATATAGGTCCCTCGACAAGGGAGAGGGTCTAATTGTTTATATGTTTTGTGTATCTGTGTATAGATAGCCGGAAGTCAAAAATATCGAAATCATTGGAAATCACATTTTACCAAAAGCACATTTTAGCGTGTCAGATTCTGTACCTAACTTGAAAATATTTCACAGTTATAAACATGCGTTCCATATTATGCAGTATTGTAAAAAAAAAATAGCTAGGTATTTCTATTAACTAGTGAGCCTAAAATATTTAAAAAATACAGAATATAGGGCTTTACCCTTAGCTTACAGGAAAACCTAACCAAAAATCCTGTCTTTAAATTTCTACAGGAAATAGCGGTTTCTATGGTAGTTTACTTACACGGAACCCTCATCACGCGAGTATGACTCGCACTTGTCCGTTTTTACATTTGAAGGTGAATGCAGTTAATAATTATTTATCAATCTATCTGTGTCTCATTGTAATCTATTAATTCCAGGTCTATGTTAACCAATCAATGAGAGGTCCCTTCCCGGCCACTGTAGAGGACCTGCAATGCTTATGGGACATGGTGTGCCTTCAAAGTACACAACGTGTACGAGTTGTATGAACAAACCGCAGAGTTAAAGCCATTGGCAGGTGGTAAGGATATGTCCGTGTTATGTTCGGCTTTAAGAATAGAATAGACCTCTCTGTCTCCTCACTTGGATGTCGTTAAAACCGACTAAAGGGTTACTCTAGGCCCTAGGGGATGGGCAGTAGCATCCACACACATGGATACTCGATCAAAATACTGCGATCAGCAATAGTTATCACGATCATAGCTCTCTCCGTAGCCCGCTGCGCGACTGCATTTTCATGGGTATCGAAGCTATATTTTTGTAATGTAGTATCAATCAACCCGTGACTTTGCTCGCTTGTGACTGGCTAGCTTTTGTGGCATTCCAGTTCATAATTTATCTTTCTATCACAATCGGTTCAGCCGTTGTTGCGTTTCGTCATAGGGCAGCAGGCGCACGGCAAAGTAGGTGCCATGATTACTTCCTTCTCAAAATAACCAGTGGCCTTATTGACTCTTCTGATCTTTTAAACCAGATTAACCTAAGTTTTCCTTTTCGACTAACTAGATTCAACAAGCCACTATATGTTCCAATAGTTTCAACCAAATAAAAGCTGAATTCTTATTCTTGCTTTATTCTTGAATTCTTGGGCGAGCAACCAATAACTATAACAGGTCGCTTAGACTTGGATTAACTGCTACTGTTATTTTTTAAAGCAGTAAGTGAATTTATTGATATCTAGCAGCGCCCCGCGGTTTCACCCGCATAAGTCTCGATCCCGTGTGAATATTAGGATAGAAATGTGCCTAGGTATGTGTCATTCCGGGAGTCCAGTTATCTCCATTCCAAATTTCTTGCAAATCTGTCTAGCCGTTTCAGCGTGAAGAAGTTATAAATACACTACACACACACAAACTTTTGCCTTTATAATATTAGTGTGATGATGTGATTTTCACCAAATGAATGTTCACTCGGTCTGATCCCGTTGATTACCTACTCAAACAATATTCGTGAGAACCTTTTATTGGCTCTCTATTGTTATCCTACTTTAGTATAACGTTAAAGTAAGCTGTTGGTTCCCCTTAAAATAATAATTGTATACCAGAGTTTCAGTTCCACCTTAATAATGCGAAATCTGCTAAGAAGTGTAACACACTACCGTCGTTGGCGTGGCAGGCAAGTAGCTGGCGGAGATGCGAGACAAATGTTATTATGATCTGCAAATATTTGTCGCTGGTCTGGGTCCTGTGGCAGCATGGTACTCGTGTATTTTTTATATACATATATAAAAAAATACATATGACTCACTCACTGACTAATTATCAACGCACAGCTAAAGTCCGTTGTCCGTCCTAAAGTCCTAGAGACCCGAAATTTGGAGGGTATGTTCCTTTTGGAAAGTAATTACTGGAATTCAACCCTAAAGTTGAAAGTGGGGTGTTGAAGTTTGTCTGAAACACCTACACGTGGATGAAGTCGCGGGCATTCCACTAGTAACCCAACGGAACTCCTCGATGGATAATAGTAGTCTGGACGTGTTGGAATCATTTTAATAAGCTCACGGTTCTGATTTCAATAATTTCTAATATCTGATTTCGGTTGAATTTCATAAAAGGTTGTTTTGAAAAAGATATATTTCAACAAAAACTTGTATTTTCAGATTTTACGGTACGATGGCGACCTGTGGACTCTGACGCTGCTACCTGTATTTACCTGCTCTATCGTCTCATATCATACAGCTTATTTTGTGAACTACTTTACTGTTGAACTGGTTTATTTCAGATTATAATTCGCTATTACCTACAGAAAATAAACTGTTTGTGTTTGTAAAAATAACAAAATCTTATTTTCAAGTCTTTACATTAATTGTATCTCGCCAGCAAGCTGAGTTTCAGTAGCTGATGAAATGTCTCAGTTGGCATATCAGAGCTCATCTTGCTCAAAGTGAACTCAAACTGAGCTGACGTGACGCAAGATACAACACAACATGAATTATTCTGCTAGTATGAGTGAAAATATATTACCTTGTACCTACCTAAATTAAATTTTGTATTTATGTGTGTTATTTAATCGTTAATGTACAATAAAGTGTTAAACTATGTATCGAAATATTGATAACAACTAACAAATTGATAGTACCTACAGTAGTCATGAACTAACCTCTACTATGCGCTTATAACGTAAATATCTCCTAATACCTATCAAAGTACATTGGTAAAATTAATAAGAGTAATAAATAATATTATTTTAGAGGGCATAGTTGATGTATATTTTCAATTACACAGTGAATTTTTGTTTAAGTACTGTTTTTCGATATTTTCGTTCACTTTACGTTGCGAAGCGCTATTCTGTTACTTTGTAACTTACCTGAAATTAACTGTTGTCCGCCTCTTAGATTAAATGTACTATGTTGTTATTTTGTAACTTGACAATACAAGCTGTTTCTCATCTATTAAGTATATACTTACTACAATATCGTTGCATTTAATAAGAACAGTCGTAAAAAAATAAAAAAAATAACTCATTACGTAGGTACGTAACTACGTGCTTAGATTTCGTATTCGTAAAAGGGTTATTTTGCTGTAGTCTTGTTCAATAAATGACAACAGGGTGTCTATTTAGTTTGTATAATTATTCTAAGAACCTGTTGTAATTTATTGTCTGTTGCAAATGTACAGTTTTTTATATTTATAACTTTTCCAAGATTTTATTGTTACGAATTGTAAATAATAAACATATCAAAGTAGACGTACAATAGATACTATGCGAATCCGAATAATAGCACTAGTCTTGTCTTTAGATGGTTCGAAAAATGTTTGTTTTCATTCTTTGCTTTGAGTTTTTTGTTTGATTTGTACGTGATAATATCATAAAAAATGTGTATTTTACTTATTTCTTAAGGCTGTAGCTTTGTTGCAATCAATTACAACACGGTGTCTGTGTAATTTTTATAATGTTTCTAAGAATCTATTGTAATTTGTTTATATGCTCCAAATGTAACAGAAAAATGAAAGTAACTTCTTATGTTTTTAGGATATATTTGTAATTTTTTACAGTTCTAAATATACAGAAATATACGTGAAAGCTCTGAAGTTTAATTTATACCCAAAATAATAATTATTATGTAGGCTAAAAATCAAATAAGAAACATAATAGCCCCTGGGTCCTATTACGCAGTCGTGTATGTTAGTTCCACCAAATTCCGTAAAATCCAATTGACCTCTGGGGTCACCACTTGCCATATTATATACAAGTTTATATTATCTGTTGCATTTACAACTAGCAAAGTTTTCAGTTCCTCAGTAAGGCTTCTTTCTATGTATATAGGTAGAGCTGTTCTGTGATGATAAGCCACTGAAAATGCTGTCGACGTGGCTAAAAACTATTTTATTATCTATGGGAACCAATGACAAGAAAAATAAGATGGGCACAGTGACACTTCCCGCCATTTTGGAAAAGAGACGTTGTCTTCTTTTATTTTATTTCTTTTCCTAGTGTTTTTTTTTTTTGAGTTATTTTGTGT
The DNA here is from genome assembly GCA_932527175.1 of Operophtera brumata. Classification (NCBI taxonomy): domain Eukaryota; kingdom Metazoa; phylum Arthropoda; class Insecta; order Lepidoptera; family Geometridae; genus Operophtera; species Operophtera brumata. The sequence goes on from OW052234.1 coordinate 21,306,255, forward strand.
AATTTTGGTGGCATATTATTTGTGAAATGGTAAAGAAAAGGAAGTGCAATGCGTGACTTATCAAATTGGTGAAAATTGTCTACCAAAGTTTTTGTAAAACGTCCACCGTTTTACTCAAACATGACTTGACTGCGACTTTGACGATTGTAACGTTGCAAATTAAATTGAAAATACAATAATTATACTTGAATTATAATTATTGTATTATTTTAATTTTAAGTTAATTGCACAAGCCTTGCGAGGCCAATAATTAATAAAAAAAAGATGGGCACAGATAGTGGAAAATAAAACCAGTTGGGTGGGTGGTGCAGGTAGAGTGACTTTCAGGAATGAACGCACGAATATTTGGCAATCTATATGTAGGTATTACCTTCGACCAAAGTATGGGTTTTACTATGATATCTCCAACTCTCAGATCATAAGAAGCAAAGAAAATATTTTTTGCCGAATCATTAAAATAGACGTAAATTGCTCCTGAGCACGCGAGATCGAGAAAAAACGAATCACCTATTCATTACTTACCCTTTGGTAAGATGTTCCCCTTGTGCTGTTATTGTAAACATGATTTATTTAATCTTTTGTTACGTACATATTTTAAATTCTAAAGAGTGGAAAACATAAAAGCCGTGAAAAAATATTAAAAGAATTAAGGTTTATAGTTAGGGGAGGGCGGAATTACGAAGGAAAACCAACGGCCTACCCTCCCTGACCGAGCAATAATGCTAGCACATAGTGTTCCGGTTTGAAGTGAAATCATAGGCAAATGAGTTTTCTAGGGTTCTGAACCCAAAGGGTAAAACGGGACCCTATTACTAAGACTCCGCTGTCCGTCCGTATATCTGTCTAACCGTCCGTCTGTCACCAGGCTGTTGTCTCATGAACCGTCATAGTTAGATAGTTGAAATTTTCACAGCTGATGTATTTCTATTGCCGCTATAACAACAAATACTAAAAAAACAGAATAAAATAAATATTTAAGGGGGCTCCCATACAACAAACGTGTTTTTTTTGCCGTTTATATATAGATAATGGTATGGAATCCTTCGTGCGCGTGTCTGACTTGCACTTGGCCGGTTTTATTTTTGTCTATAGCTTCTGTAGATTATTTCCAACAAATTAGCCAATATAAAGTAATAATCATTCAATTCATATCAAGTAATAATAAATTCCAGTAAAATTATGTCAAGTCGTCAAGAGTCTCCGTCATTGTCATAACCCAGGTGGGAGAAAAACCAAGGTTCTGGAAGACAAAATCCACAATTCCGATAGATTAGATTAGATTCCGAAAAGACACGCGATACACTTCCTCTCCTAGTGTCCTCCTATCTTCCTTTATCCTAACTTCTGATCCTAACTTCGTCTGGTCTGGAAGCATGTTTTTTTATATTTTATTTATCCAAAAAAATACAAAAGGTGGGCGCTAAGTTAGCTCCCAACTTGATTTATATTTTCCTATTCCACCGCTAACCGAATTGAATTCGCTTTCTTCCGGCAGCCAGCGGAAAATTAAGGATTTATTTGGTGTTAACTTCTTACGTTGCGCTTGAAATTGTACCAACTTGGCTTTTCATCTGAGACAGAGTAATATAAATTGGTGGCCAAGTGGCTGATTTATTTCGAGGTTGCCTCATATTTATTTTTACCCTACGACGGGAGCTTTTGGTTTGTTTCAAATAAACACAAATTCAAGAATTTATTTTATTTTATATCATGATTTATGTAGGTACTTCAATTTAGAATATAATATTATCTAGATCTTTCATAGCCCGGGTACAAGATAACACAAATAATTTATTTCTTTTGGGTCTTTTTATTTGACAAACTCATAATTTTATGCATGTTGCTTACATATTGCTTATATTTTCACTTTATTACCAAAATTCACAACTAAACGGGTTCGATTCCCGCCTTGTGCGAATATTTGTGCGATCGTAGATATTTGTTCAGGGTGTTCTTGGTATTTTATATGTACTTATAATAATAAATATCTATTTATGTATTATTATTATTATATTGTATTAAGTATATCAGTTATTTAGTACCCTTAACACAAGCTCTGCTTTGCTTGGGGCTAGATTTGTTGTGTGAACTGTCCAGGATTATTTATTTTTTATTTATTTATTTAAACATTTGATGTCCTTTGGTGAATAACAGTACAGAAGCCTCAGAGCGCTAGTCTTACGCGTACTTGTCCGTTTTTTCGTGGGTAATCGACTGAGAATTATAGTCTAAACAGTTCAGGATTTCGGGAAAATAATTTTTGCACCGTGTAAGCACAAAATACATAGTACAAAAGGTCAGTTCTGGCCGAATTTGATTTTAATTACCTACGCTCGGCCGTCTGGCAAAGGCTTAAGTTTAGATTTCGTCTTCGTCGTCGTCGATTTCGTTTAGAGTCTTTAATGTCAATTAAAGACATTTCAGGTCCAGTCGATTGTGATTTTAATTACCTACGGTCAACCGTAGCACTAGGGCTGGCTAAAAAAAACAATTCATCATATTATAGAATTGAAATTACCGTGGCTTGGTATCATTTTAGAAAAAATTACGACTATACACCAAGTACTTTACTATTCTCCTGCTGACGTTTCCTTGACCATTTAGAGGTCCTTCTTCATGGACGACAGCAGGATTTAATTAATTTAATAATTAATTAATTAGTCGTAATTTTTTCTAAAATACTTATCATGTTCAGTGTTGTGTTTAGACAACCAAACACAATGCATTTATGCAATTATGCATTGCACAATTCACAGTCACAAAACTACAACAATACCTAAGTCACAAGACTCAAAATATATATGTACCTAAATAATCACGCCAATCGCCAAAGCGCGTGCACTCGCGACTGGCGTTTGACCGAGTTTCACCGAGATCGTCGAGTATACGCGTATATAGGTAGGTGCGCCTGTTATCACTCATTGTACTGAGCTGACCTTGTGTACTATGTATTTTGTGGTGTAAGGCTGCTTTTCACGAGCTAGGCAAAGTTAAGCTACGAAACATGTGACCGTTTCCACCAAAGCTAAGCGGGGCAGCGGAGCGCGTAAGATAGATAGATAGATTTGACGACCTCTGTGGCGCGGCGGGCGAACTTTCACCTGCGACGCAGGAGGTTGCGGGTTCGATTCCCGCCTCGGAAAAAATATTTGTGCGATCCGCAGATATTTGTTCAGGGGGTTCTGGGTATTTTCTATTCATAATAAAAAATATATAATGTATTGTATTAAGTATATCAGTTGTCTAGTACCCATAACACAAGCTCTGTTTAGCTTGGGGCTAGATAATGTGGTGTGAACTGTCCAGCAATATTTATTTATTTATTTTATATTTAGATAACTCTTTATTTTAATCACCTTCAAATAATAAAAAACAACATACTTATATTATCTTACATACTAGTTCACGGTGATACAATGGGCGGCCTTATCGCTAAGAGCACATAATAAAAAATATATAATGTATTGTATTAAGTATATCAGTTGTCTAGTACCCATAACACAAGCTCTGCTTAGCTTGGGGCTAGATAATGTGGTGTGACTGTCCAGCAATATTTATTTATTTATTTTATATTTAGATAACTCTTTATTTTAATCACCTTCAAATAATAAAAAACAACATACTTATATTATCTTACATACTAGTTCACGGTGATACAATGGGCGGCCTTATCGCTAAGAGCAATCTTTTTTTAAACTTAACTTTGATAGACCTTTGTTTGACCACGATCTCACCTGTTGGTAAGTGACGATGTGGCCGAAGACGGAGCACAAAGGTCTAGAAGGCACCTATTCACTCTAGCCTTGAAGAGACCCAGATTATAGTTTTCAGGAAAGACAGACGACGGTAGTGTATTCCACTCCTTAGCAGTTCGCATTATAAAGGTAGAACTGAAACGTTTTGTGCGAATAGAGGGTATACCAATGAGGTAAGGATGGTACTGAGCCGTACGCCTGCTCGTCCTATGATGAAAAGGAGATGGTGGGATCAGATCGTGCAGTTCCTGGGAGCATTATCCGAAATGTAACCTATAGAAGATCGGAAGGCATGCAACCTTATGGCGGTGCTCGGGACTCTGGATCTTAGTCTCCGCCATATGATCTTCCATGCAACCTTTGCATGGACACACTGGGAAAAAAATGGGTCGATTTATCGGTATGTCTGAGCCGTGTAAACCCGGTACAGCAGTTGCAAACGTGTCAACACGGCAAGAGTTGCCGTGTGTCGCTGAAACGGCTTCGGTGGACACACGGTTAAAATGACGGCTGAAGAAGATGATTTTGTTTTGCACACGGCTTGTTGGGCCGTTTAGAACGATTACAATGCCAGGTTTGTTTGACAACACGGCCCAATCTTTTGTGTCAACACCGCTCCTAAAACCGTGTTTGACCGTAACCGTGCATTTTTGCACGGCTAGGGTTTTGAAACGGCTAGAAAAATATTCTACAAGTTTAACGTAGCCGTCTTTAACCACTAACGCAGCTGTGTAAATGGCTAAAGTAGCCGTGCCAAATGTCTAACCGTGTACACGGCTTTACACACGGCTGCCAAACTCGGTAGGCAAAGCCGTTTACATGGCTCTGCAAATGGTAGCCATGTTCGAAAGCTGTGTTTTTTTCCCAGTGCAGGATTGCTATGACGATGCGCTGCGCATACTGCCTCGTAGAGTCGTAGCATATAGCACAAATACTTAGCTCCTATCAGTAGCTTGTACTTGATTTAGTCTGTTAAAAAACAAATCTAAGATTAGGAGTTTTGCGGCACACTGTACCAGAAACAAGATACCTAGTACAATATTTTCTCGATAGAAAAAAACCCAAGGTTACTTTTTTTTTTTTTTTACCTTTGTTTGGCCGTGATCTCACCTGTTGGTAAGTGACGATGTGGCCGAAGATGAAGCACAAAGGTCTAGAAGCCCCCCCTATTCACACTAGCCTTGAAGAGACCCTATGTTTTCAGGGAAGACAGACGACGTTACTTCTAACTTTTAGCTAGAATCGATTGATTATTAAAATGGAGCATATTATATTGGGTATAAAATTAGATAAATAAAATCAATGCAACAAAGCCGAGGATTTACTGTTTGTAAAATTATCTATATATTACGAGATATTAAATAAAAACAGTTTTTTCGAACTGCACGAGGCGTTTTTTTTGTATTAAGATTTCTGCCTGGTGTTGGCGCAGTCTACTATTAGATTCTGATACGTCGCTTAATAAGTTAGTGTCCTGCAGCCCCGAATAAATACTACTACCAGTCTTCAGATTAAATAGGTAAATACTGGTAAACCCAATTAAAACATTATCCCCCATTAGTCAACAGTTCCCGATGGCCTAAACAATTTAGTTATCCAAAAAGTTATTCTGTGTGGGAAATAGTTCGCTTAATTCGGGACGTGACTGAAACAGCGTGCAAGTAGGTAGGTGTTACATCATATTATATTTCTTTTGCAGCAAAACATCAGCTTATATAAGCTGATGTTGTGGTTTTACTCAGAACTTTTTCAAGCTTATAGTCAGGCACCATGAGCCGTGGCGTGGGGACGCAGTTCCAAGCCGTCTTCGTTATACGAAGTTCGTCATATAGCCTCAAGACTCCATGGGGGATATCCTCAGGTCTCTACTCCGATCCGTGAGAAGATCCTACTAATCCGTAGCATAATGCCCAATTGACCATATTCATCACCTTCTCCGTTGTGAGGAACACAAGGACATAAAAAAAAAAAAAAAAAAAAAAAAAAAAAATGCCTGTTATTTCTTGCTTGCTCTTACACAAAAAGAAAATGTAAGTAGGTACGTACTTCAATTAGAAACCTAAAGAAATATATTATTTTTCTTTTTTCTATTGATTTCATACACAAATATACCTTACAAAGTTAATTATAATATTGTAAGTACCTAAATAACCTTTAAAAAAACCTAAAATTCATAATTTAGTACCTAGGTACCTACATAGTAAAATTATAGGTACTTATCCACCAACTTATCTGTAGAATGAAAATATATGTAGTTTTCTATCATCTACATGCATTTCATTCTACAGATAAGTTGCTGGATCCTGTACCTACTTTTTTGTAAATTGCGTGTCCAATTTTCGAAGCATTTCTGTAATTTCCATTCCTTCAGTACTTCTTGGAAAACCAACAAATCCCACTATACCATAAATGTAGAATGTCATGTTTGTATGTTTGTTACTCAATCACTCAAAATTTGGCACACATAACTTATGACCTGGATTGAGCTAAGCGAACCTGTCCTGGTAAAACACGAGCGAAACCACGGGCAGGCACTAGAATTCAATTTAAATTGTCCATGTGACATCCATTTATGAGTCATTGTCAGAAACGGGAGCAAAAAAAGTCAAGGTTTCAAGAAGTCTATTAAAATTGCGTGTCATTTTACCGAGAAATACTTCCTGTGCCTAAAATAAACACTTTACTGAATTTTAATACAAGCTCACAAGCTTCGACAAATTAGTTCCTTTATCGAAACTCACAAGCCACTTGGGAAGCTCCATAGCTTTTAAAGTTTTGTCTAATTTTCACAACTGTTTGTTTGTATATATATTCCGTCTATATTCCACGATGGTGCAACTCACTGTGAAAAGAGGCCCATTGAGGCTCTGCCTACCCCCCTTCGGGGAAAAAGGCGTGTGTCTATGTATGTATGTTTGTTTGTATTTGTATTTGTATTTGTATTTGTATTTGTATTTGTATTTGTATTTATATTTGTATTTGTATTTGTATTTGTATTTGTATTTGTATTTGTATTTGTATTTGTATTTGTATTTGTATTTGTATTTGTATTTGTATTTGTATTTGTATTTGTATTTATGCTTACATGTACTTACAATATTGTTAGTATAAGATCTTATTTCTACTGTTAGTTATGTAGTAGGTACATGAGCCCCGTTAAGGCGCTGTAATTTTTGTGATCACGACCACATAATAATATGTCAAGTAGTAGGTAAGTATAGAAAACAAAGCAATTTCAAAATAATGTCCTAAATCAAATAAAAAATAAATAAATTAGCAGAATTAAAAGAATAGTAGCACTACAGATCGTTCACAAAAACAAGACACTTTTAACTGAGTAGTTACATTCGGTTATATATAATTTGTCAGCGATAAATTTATATTTTATATTTATTTGTTAGAGTCACTAACATAGTATACACCGAAAAAAGTAAATACAGACAAGATAGTTAAGTTATACTTGCCAAGTGCTACCACAATTATAGATGACTAACAACATGCTATTAATAATAAAGAGCGAGAACAGATTAAAAAATTAAAAATAAAACATTATCACAAATTAATTAAAAAACAATTCATCAACAGAGTAATAACATTTTCAGAGTAATAAAGATTTTATTTTTTTTATAAATAAATTGTCCTTGGTTTCGGTTTCTAATTGTTCTGGTATTTTGTTATAAATTCTGACAAGTCTAGAAAGGGGGCTCTTACTAAACGTGTGTAAGTTCGAGGAGGTTGTCATTAGCTTATTTCTATTTCGTCTGTTATAATTTTCATGAGTTTCAGGCTTGGATTTAGTCCGGGATTGTTTGATTGATTGACAACTAAAACCAATTTGAATAAACACATTTATTTACAGAAAGAATAATACAAGGTATGTATAAAATACATATGAAACAGTTGTGCTACCTGAAGACCGCTACAAGCGATCTAAAGGTAGCTCAACTGATCCAAATCACTACCAGACGGAAGCGTCCCTAAGATGCTGGCTGCATTGCCACGCTGAATGGCAATACTAATGCGTTGAGCCAGATAAGAGCCAGCTCTCGGGTCACGCGTCGCTTCGACCAGAATTGAATTCAATAATACCTACACCTATGATCACAGAGTTTCTTGTTTCTGTACTTACCTAAAACTAAATAAAAACCTTCGGAAATCAACGATACGATACCGCATTTGTCGAAAACCCGCTTCCGTTACAGAGGATGAACATCAATACACGGATACGAAAATAAAATCTCCCCTGGGGATTGAAGTCGACTCGAAATATTGCCGAGATGAAAACATCCCTTGGTATTTGATCGTAGCTCAATACAACTCAGTTTCTACAATTGATATGTACTTACGCTACTAAGTACAGTCAAAAAGCTCTCCCATCAAACCTTCAATAGCACACCTACCATCTCAAATTCTCTTTGAGCGCAGCCAAGTGGCCTACCGTTCCTTAGGACACGTTACTCTCAAATCTAGGGCTCATTGCGGTGTCCTCGTACATCAATAGACCCTCTTGACCCAGTAAACTAGCATTCACATCATTTCTCGTTTAAGCCCGAGCCCGCCTCAAAGGTTTACCCATCAAAATTTCATGATATGACTTTCTGGTTGGCATCTTGTTTATTTTTAAATCGTCGCAGCGTTAAGAATTTTAAGATAAAAATTAAAGGATATTCAACTTTATCACTTTAAATATTCAGCACAAAATGATAGTGCGTTGCTGTAGTTTTCATAATTCAGTGGAAAGAGAGTCTTTTGAGGGGAATCGTGACGCATTCATTTCTAGTGCGATAATTGCGAACGAAACTTGCGGCCGGATAATTTCACAATGTGCTTTTTAATTCGTTTTTCTACAGAGATGGTTCACGAACAAATTATTGTGGGTAAAATAGCAATGTAACGTAAAGTATTGACACTACATTATTTAACCATGGGTTCAATTCGTTCGGTCATCAACAAACCGTTGAACCACTTCAAACAACCACCAAACAAATTCGAAAGAACTTCCAATCCAATAACTTTTGATTTTTACGCTAGCTCAGCCCCCGCGCTGAATGACCGTTTTTTTTAACATTAAAGATTGCAAAATGACATATATTTTTTTCATAATTTGAACTCTTATAATTTACGAATAAAACCCAAGACAAAACGCTGTTTCTTCAGCCACCCGTACCGTTTTGTTTTGGAGCCTCGCCGACGGTATAAGCACATATTACTTAATAGTTACCACGACTTAGACTCTTTGAATACCTATTTTGAGTAAATAACTCATTATTTTTGACAGCTCTAGTACCTACACAATATAGTACGGCTCTGTTTGCGTATAATTTGCCTTGTTTGTATCTCGTTAGGTACACGTTATACTGGCAAGCAAATACTGTTCTAAGCCGCTGTCAATCAAAGTCGTAGGTAAGCGCCCTAGAGCTCCATTATTCAAACTTGTTTTGTAGAAAAGGAAGGGTAAGGTGTACCTATGTAGGTACATAGGTACACGGATGGCCTGTTTTGCGGCGCGAAATAGTTTTTTTGTGTTTTTACTCATCGCACCTCATCAACAATTCTTCAGATCGCAAAAAATGATTTTGCGAAAACTAAGAGACTAACACACATGTTGTAATTAGTATTACATTAGTATTACTCAAAACATTATTAGTTTAGCTACGGAGGTAAGGAAACAAAAAAACCTCTTCTTCTTATCGTGTCGATGCTATATTTCCGATTCTGTATTTCAAATAATTTAGAGTAATAGGTGGCCACCTTAATCGCATTGAGGTCTTCCCTCGTACAGGTTTTTGGGCACGAGGGGGCACCAACAAGTGTGGCATGTTCTGTGTCGGGGCACCGCAGTCACATTGGGTAAGACTCGGGTCCCTGAACCCCCATTTGCACAGGTTAAGTCTGCAGCGGCCAACCTGAGTCCGGAGTCGATTTAGCGACTTCCACACGGGCCACTGCAGATCGTGTCCTGGTGGTAGCTGCTCCTTTGGGGTGATAAAGTCAGGGGGCGGGGTGTTATTTTCCTTCCACAGTTTAAATCTGGTGACAGTGGGGTGGTCAGTTGTAGCCTGTGTGGTGCGCAGGAAGCTTTTGCGGCTTTTGAAGCGAGCTCGAGAGATTTCGTGACCGTACAGTGTCGTTTGTCACTATCCCGTTTGTTTTTATCCCTAGAGTAGGTTACATCCCGTCGCACCCAAAAAAGACCTCTAAACATTATTGAAGAACCATGGCAATTCTCTCCCATTGCGTTCTATGGGGGAGGCCTCGGCCAACAGACGAAGTCTAAAGGCGATGATGACGATGCCAGGTATTAAATTTATTTTACTATTTAATATTTAATGTATTATTTTATATTATTTAAAACAAAACAAGAACATTGAAATAGTCAGTAACGGTTAGTTTTAAACCCCCGACGCAAAAACGACGGGGTGTTATAAGTTTGACGTGTCTGTGTGAGTGGGTGTGTGTGTGTCTAGCTCCCGAACGGATGAAACGATATCGAGTATTTTTTTGTTTGAAAGTTGATTTTGTCGGGAGTGTGCTTAGCTATGTTTGATCAAAATCGGTTAAGCCGTTTCATTGCGTTGAGGGTTTTTTGAATTTTTACGAAATTAATTACTTGTTTATACTGTTTATTTTCCTAGAAAAGTCTTTTCCGTTTTTAAAGTTGGTTAAAATTGTGGTCTCATGTTGTAAGTGCTTAATACTTTTAAGAATATGTTTACACGTTGCTAAAAATAATTTGTATAAGTACTTCGTATCATCCTCATGAAATAACACCCCTAACCTTACCCCTATTTAGGAACATTTAAGTGCACACGAATGAATTTAAAATACACAAAGATTTTTTAAGAGTGAGCAAGCAAATTCAACAATGGTCCACCCTCGTTTGAATTTTCAATTAAAATTGTATAGTAAGAAAGAAACCTCCCCGAGACGTGGGAAAAGTGAATAATTATTACACAGCTAAGGTTACTTTCTTAGGGTTCAGTATACCTTATGAGGCAAACTTCCATCACTATCTAAACTCAGTAAAGTTCGGTAAGTTATTTTCATATCGTGTTTTAATTCTTACAGAAACAATTAAAAACCAGAAAAAAAAAAAAACATATTTATAAATATTTGACTTTTAGAACATAACATAACATAACACCCGATCCCACACTAGGATTTCCTGTGTTGTGGTTATCAGAAACTACGAGTACCATGGTACCATAACACCCAGACCCGGAACAAATATTTGCAGGCATACAAACATTTGTCCCGCAGCAGGAATCCAGCCCGCAACCTTTCGCATCTCAGCCGGCTACTCGCCCGACGCGCAACGTCGTCAAAAACCCCCAAACCCGGGGTCAAGCACCCGTAGATACTGAGTTCTAGGACTATTTTGGTGGCCAAAATGACATATTACGGCCTCTTAAGGGATCCAACGGGACCCTATTAGTAAGCCTACGCCCTCGGTCGGTCCGTCCGTCTGTCTGTCTCAAAAAGAAACAACTACGGCAAGTTTAATCCGTCCATTGTTGCTTGATTTTTGAACACATTTGAAGGACTAGAGATATAAGCTGGCATCGTATCGAACTCATTTGTTATCAAATTCCAATTCAAATTCAAAATCTTTATTTCAGGCTTACTGAGAAATGCACTAAACCTAAACAGAGTAAACAGTAAGCCCATATCAACATAAATACCTTAGAAACTAACATATAGGGTGGGTGTGGCACGAATGAGCCACCTAAATTTTAAGGACAAATTATTTCGCTCCTATTCGTTTAAAACCTATGTTTTATACGTCAAATTGTTGGTAATTTAATTGACTTTACGATTGCATTTAAGATTTTTACTATAGTGAACATTGGTTTTTAGAAAAAAGTTTTTGAATAAAAAATGGAAAATGGCTCACTGTGTACATCCCGGGGTACACAATGAACATAGGGGGTGGTATTCAATAAACCAGAGGGTACTCAGTGAATCACGTGTGTTAAAATTGATGTTAGGATTAATAGCCGGAGCTAGGAATAATGGAACAACAAAAAAAAACTACTTCATTGTGCTTGAACTTTAATTTTATTAAAAAATCTGAGGTAGGGACATAATTTTCGAAACTTCTAAAAGAAAACAAAAATACTCTTCCGAAATAAAATAAACAAAACTTACTTCTACATTATTAAACTAATCAACGTCACACAACCAAGTAATTATTTATCAGACTTTTCAAGTAGGTATTATTAAGTTCGACATAAACACTTCTAAAAGAAAACAAAAATACACTTCCGAAATAAAATAAACAAAACTTACTTCTACATTATTAAACTAATCAACGTCACACAACCAAGTAATTATTTATTAGACTTTTCAAGTAGGTATTATTAAGTTCGACGTAAACACTTCTAAAAGAAAACAAAAATACACTTCCGAAATAAAATAAACAAAACTTACTTCTACATTATTAAACTAATCAACGTCACACAACCAAGTAATTATTTATCAGACTTTTCAAGTAGGTATTATTAAGTTCGACATAAACACTTCTAAAAGAAAACAAAAATACACTTCCGAAATAAAATAAACAAAACTTACTTCTAAATTATTAAACTAATCAACGTCACACAACCAAGTAATTATTTATCAGACTTTTCAAGTAGGTAGTAAGCACTTTTCAACGTGCAGGTCTATAGCTCGTTTCATATCTTCTTTAGAAGTTGACCCTTTTTTTCTCAATTCCCTTCCCTTTGAATTTCGTCCCATTCTGAAATTTATAAAAAAAACACTATTTCAAATCAATAATTTTATTAATCGTCATTTCTATTAATCGTCATCTTAACTCAAGCCAAAAGTACACAATGAACCATGATTCACTGTGTACACAGACAAAATGGCTCACTGTGTGCCACACCTGTTCCACAAACTTGTAGGTTATATAGCTTCCAACAAGAAGCACCGAATCAATTGTGAATAATACTCAAAAAATGCAATTGAAAAGTTAAAAACAATAATCATATTCATTACTTAGACAAACAACAAAAATATACAACAAAACAACAATTAAAGTAGGAAGAAAAGTTAACTCACCTTTTTTTTTTACTTTTTGGCCCTTGGAAATTGAAAATGCTCCGCACGCGCGCGTGTTCAACGGCAGCTCGCCGGCGACTGGGGACTTGGGGAGGGGTAATTGAAGCGGGGGCTACGTGTATTCTTGCGAGTTGCACGAACTGGCAACGCCTCGTTTTCAAGTTACCATGGGTGGGTCATTGTGTGCACATGGCTCATTGTTGGCATCCCTACCCTACATAAAATCACTTTATTTATAACCGTGTGATCGCCGACGCGTCGCGGCGGTTATCGTTCGAGTTTTCAACGTTGCCATAATATGTTGCGTTATATATGCGTTGATAGTGTACTAATATCGCGGAGTCATATTTATTCTGTGGCAGAGTTCTCGAGTGGCGACCACAAACTGGACGATGCAGTGCAGTGTTCCACGTGTCAATCATTCAATTATGATTGGATTTGACCACGTATCGGTTACGGTAAGCTCTTCGTGCCTTTGGAGGAGATAAAACTTGCGTACCTACCTACTCTACTACTAAGACACTAAGTACTAAGTTTTTGCGTTTTGTAGGTACTTATTACCTTTTATGTTTTATCTTTTTTATTTTAGTGTCATTTCTTCTATGTGTGCCTCCAAATAAAGAATTTTTCATTCTTTCTTTCCAATGTTACAGATTTTAATTTTTAACCCCCGACGCTAAAACGACTGGGTGTTATAAGTTTGACGTGTCTGTATGTGTGTGTATGTGTGTGTGTGTCTGTCTGTCTGTCGCCTCGTAGCTCCTGAACGGATGAACCGATTCGATTTATTTTATTTTTTTGAAAGGTGAATTTGTCGGGAGTGTTCTTAGCTATGTATGCTCAAACTCGGTAGCCGTTTCATTGCAACGAGGGTTTTTATTAATTTTTACAAAATTAATTACTTGTTCATCAGATCACTGTTTTCTTCATAATGCATTATTTAAATTACATTTTCGTTTTCATGAACGGAACAGCTCGATTATGGGTCTGGGTAGGTACCTACCTGCCGTAAGGGGTGTAGCAGGTATGCCATGCGTGAACATCGATTTTATCCAAGAGTTTTTTTTGGTTGGATTAATCATTTTATATGTTATCCTTCATTGCTTTTTTGTCTAAATAGTAGGTACCTCTTGCGCCTTTTTTCGCGTGACCTTATGAGGTTATTACATTGTTAAAGGCCTATTGTTAAATACGTAGAAAATATTATTTGAATGAGGGCAGAGGTTACCGCTTTACATAAGATGGGAATTTAAATATATGCTTGTTCTGTTAGATAAAAAAACTGAAAAAAAAAAGTATGGGACACGTCCTGTCGTTTTCGAAAAGAGACGTTACCGCTACCGCCCTTACCCCGTTACCCGGCCACCGTTTTACTAAACTTTCATAGACAATTTCCACCAATTTGAATAATCACGCAATTTCATTCGCTCTCGGGATAGACGAGCTAGAATGCCACTAAAATAATACAAAATAACTTTAAAACAAAATCTAGGCAAAGAAATAATATAAAAGTAGACGACGTCTCTTTTCGAAAATGACAGGACGTGTCCCAATCTTTTTTTTTCCAGTTTTTTTATCTAACAGAACAAGCATATATGTAAAGTCCCATCTTATGTAAAGCGGTAACCTCTGCCCTTAACCAAATACCTAATATTTTCTACGTATTTAACAATAGGGCTTTAACAATGTATAACCTCATAGGTCACGCAAAAAAAGGCGCAAGAGGTACCTACCTAATGCCATTCAGACAAAAAAGCAATGAAGGATAAAATATACCTATTTCGATTAATCCAGCCAAAACAAAACAAAAAACACTAAGGTTATATCGGTGTCAGCACCGACATACGAAATGGAACGGTGAAGACGGCAGCAGACAGCGATGAGGCACCACAATCCACTGCGCCGACGACGATGACGAAACGAACACAAGCTATATTCCTACCCGCGCGCCCCACTACACGAGCCGAGCGGGCAGCAGCTCGCACGGAGCGGATTTGTGCTAAACGGGACGCGGAGGGAGTGCGTCGCGTTCACTCACCTTGAAAAAGACTCTCGGAACGAGTCGAAACAATGTCGGTGCTGACACCGATATAACGTTACGTGAAAATTCCCGTTTTTATAAAATTAATGTTATGATTCACTAAATTTTTTATGTTGGTTATACGTATGACTTTATCGGCTTTTGGATCAGTGTTTGACCCGTTCTCCCTAGATTAAGGTTAGGAGCAAAAGCATTCTTAATCGGAGCTTCAAATAATACTCTTGGTGATTGAATTTAGTCCCTTTATAAGCGCTATTTGGTTTGATGATAAAATTATTAAGGAATATGAAATTAAGCCTAATATCAATCAGAATTTAGACAAAGTTGAATTATTTTCTTTATTTCACATTATACAACATCCACCAGTAACGTACCTGCCTGATCCCACACTAGGGTCTCTTTATCGTGTATATCAGGAACTACGAGTACCATGGTACCACAACAACCATCAGACCCGGAACTAATATTTACAGATCATGCAAAACAAACCTCGTTTTTATCTCGTATGAAAATCGAACCCACACCTCTTGCGTCACAGCCGGCTACTCACCCGCCAAGCCATGGAGGTCGTCAGAATTCTCATTACTAAACATATTTTTTTTCTCATTAATAAAACGGATTGCCGGTAATACTCGTAGTCGTCGTCTTTCTTTTTCTTTTTTTTGTAGTAGTTTTTAGTTCTGTAGTAGTCAATGTAGTAGTTGGAATGTTAGATTCAGTAGTCGATGTCGATGTAGTATTAGCTGGCAAAGGTGTTGTTGTGGATGCAGTGGTCGGAATAGTAGATTCAGTACTCGATGTATTAGTAGCTGGCAAAGGTGCTGTTGTGGATGCAGTCGTCGGAATAGTAGATTCAGTACTCGAAGTATTAGAAGGTGCTGTTGTGGATGCAGTGGTCAGAATAGTAGATTCCGTACTCGATATATTAGTAGCTGGCAAAGGTGTTGTTGCGGATGCAGTGGTCAAAATAGTAGATTCAGTACTCGATGTATTAGTAGCTGGCAAAGGTGTTGTTGTGGATGCAGTGGTCAGAATAGTAGATTCATTACTCAATGTAGTAGTAGTTGGCAAAGGTGTTGTTGTAGATGCAGTGGTCGGAATAGTAGATTCAGTAGACGATGTCGATGTAGTAGTAGTGGGTAAAGGCGTTGTTGTCGATGCAGTGGTCAGAAAAGTAGATTCAGTGGTAGATGTAGTAGAAGTTGGCAAAGGTGGTGTAGATGCAGTAGTTGGAATAGTAGATGCAGTGGTCGGAATAGTAGATTCAGTAGTCAACGTCAATATAGTAATAATTGGCAAAGGCGTTGTTGTGCATGCAGTGGTGAGAACAATAGATTCAGCAGTCGATGTAGTAGAAGTTGGCAAAATTGTTGTTGTAGATGCAGTGGTCAGAATAGTAGATTCAGTAATCAATGTAGATGTAGTAATAATTGGAAAAGGCGTTGTTGTGGATGTAGTGGTCAGAATCGTAGATTGAGTACTCGATGTAATAGTAGTTGGCAAAGGTGTTGTTATGGATGCAGTAGTCAGAATAATAGATTCAGTAGTCGACGTAGTAGCAGTAGACAAAGGCGTCGTTGTGGATGCAGTCAGAATAGTAGATTCAGTACTCGATGTAATAGTAGTTGGCAAAGATGTTGTTGTGGATGCAGAGGTAAGAATAGTAGGTTTAGTAGTCGATCTAGTAGTAGTTGGCGTAGTAGTTGGCAAAGGAGTTGTTTTGGATGTAGTGGTCAGAATTGTAGATTCAGTAGTCAATCTAGTAGTAGTTGGCGTAGTAGTTGGCAAAGGAGTTGTTGTAGATGTAGTGGTCAGAATAGTAGATTTAGTAGTCGATCTAGTATTAGTTGGCGTAGTAGTTGGCAAAGGAGTTGTTGTGGATGTAGTGGTCAGAATTGTAGATTCAGTAGTCAATCTAGTAGTAGTTGGCGTAGTAGTTGGCAAAGGAGTTGTTGTAGATGTAGTGGTCAGAATATTCGATCTAGTAGTAGTAATTGGCGAAGGAGTTGTTGTGGATGCAGTGGTCGGAATAGTAGCTATCTTAGTCAACAAAGTAACGACAGTAGTCGGTATTGTAGCTTCAGTAGACACTATATCAGCTTTAGTAGTCAGAATAATAGTTTTAGCAGAAGTTGAGGGGTTTCTTATTCTATTTTCTGCCGTTGTCACTGCAGCTTTTGTAGTTTTGGCACCCGTTCTTGTTGTTTTAACATCATTCTTCGCATTCGTAGCCGTATTTGCTGTTATATCTTTTTTCCATTTTGTAGCAGTTTTAGCTCTTGTAGTTCGCGTTGCAATATCATAATTTTTGGCTTTTATTACGTGCCTTTTCTTAGCAACAGCTTGAGAATCTTTTATTGACTTAGGACCACTTAGCTTCATTTTCTCGATTTTATGAACTGTGGGCTTTTTAAGAGCATTCAACTTAACAATCGATGGCCTCTTTATCGTATTGGGTAATCGAGGTGTTATTGATTTCTGTTTTGTACCTCTTATCTTGTATGTTGTCAGTTGATTAGCCCGCATTTCGATCGATTTTTTTAAAACACTCAATGGTACCCAGTGGCCAGGTAGGCCCGCCTCTATGGGGTTGCTAACATAAACTAAAGTATCGCTTCCAGGTTTCGGCCATTTGCAACATATCATCCTGCATGTAGCCATTACAAAGGTTACGAAGGGCATGATACGCACTGTGGGATAAGATTTAATTAGTTGTATGAAAAAGTAAAGCACATTGCATACTCGTACAAACTATAGCCGTTCTCGGCAGTGTAGGTATTACATCAACATCATAATTTCAGCCGAGCCCCTGCTGGACATAGGCCTAGCCCTCAGAATGCCACGACTTACGGGTTTGACCCATCGATTACCCGTGACCATGTGTGGACGCAAGCTCAAGCGGGGCTATGAGAGAGCTATGCTCGGAGTTTCACTACGTAATCCGAAACGAGGGGGTCCGTAGAAAAACTAAGATCACCAACAAAGCTGACAGAATCAGAAATATTAATGGGCTTGCAGAACCGACCAACCATTGCGGAATAAACAAAGACCTCAAAGAAAATGGACATCGGGTCAGCGCTCAAAGCGTCCGAACAAAAAAAAACTGTCCATTGCTGCTTGAATTTTGAAATATTTGAAGGACTAGAGTTATAAACCGGCAGTGTATGGAACTCATTTGTCATCGTTCGAATTTTAAACGGTGCCATAATGTTGGCGACGGAATGCTAAGTCGATTGCAGAGTTCTCGAGTGGCGACCACAAACTGAAGGGCTAGTCTGCAAATTTGACAAGCAACTTACACGGGCGTGTGGTGTACACTACACGGATTTTAGTACGGGATTTGAGGTTCTCAAGGTGCCCGCTAGGGGCGCTCTTCGGATTCTCCATACTAAAATCCGTGTAGTGTACACCTCACGCACGTGTAAGTTGCTTGTTAAATTTGCAGACTAGCCCCTCTGGACGATGCAGTGTATTCCACGTGTCAACCATTAAATTACTATTGGATTTGACCACGTATCGGTTACGGTTAACTCTGCTTGGCTTTGAAGGAGATAAAACTTACGTACTTTCTTTAAGATGTCACACATTTTAATTTTTCACCAGATCACTTCATTTACTGTTCATATCACTGTTACTTTATAATACATTATTTAAATTACATTTTCGCTTTCATGTACAGAACAGCTCGATTATCCGACTTGGTACGTGCATTGATTACCTATATCGTAAGGGTATTATGTGTTAGTAAGTCATGCATGAAAATCGATTTCATCCTTCATTGATTTTATGTCTAAAATGGCATTAACTACTGCGCGTTCTTTCCTTGCCTTGCGATCCACTCTCGACATTCAAAACTACTTGGTTTTTCATATCATTGGACATGACGTAGGGTGTCCAAGAAATAACTAGTAACACTGCTAACGAACTAACGATCATTGACAACACGAAGCTAGGTTTAACTGTTAAGTTTGTTTTCGTATGGGGACTTGGAATTTATATTTTTAATAAGTACGATTATTTCAGTAATAAGCAGTGTGAGGGAAATCTAATTGTATTTTTTATATTTTATATTTTTAACCCCCTACGCAAAAACGACGGGGTGTTATAAGTTTGACGTGTCTATGTATATGTCTATCTGTGGCATCGTAGCTCCCGAACGGATCAACCGATTTTTGTTTTGTTTGTAAGGTGAATTAGTCGGGAGTGTTCTTAGCTATGTTTGATTAAAATCGGTTCAGCCGTTTCATTGCGTTGGGGGTTTTTAATTTTTTCAAAATTAATTTCTTGTTGCTTGTCTTGGTTGCTACCTAGTCAGACAACTCTCACGCATAATGGACCGCCCATTGAGTTCGAATGCGGAAAGGGAGTTCTTTAACATTAACTTTTATAACATTGTCAGGGTTGCTTGTTTTGTCTTGCACAGTTTTTTTTGTATACTACTTGGATGACTGAACAAACAAGAGGCCCACCTGATGTTAAGAGGTAACCTCTGCCTATGAACAGTACATTACCACATAGGTCACGTCCACATATGGTGCGCAAGTAGTCATTGACGCAGTTTCAGAAGTCCAAACTCAAGGTCTGCCAGCGTGCGATGGAGCGCAGTATCCTGGATAGGATCATGGATAGGATTCGAAACAGCGATTCACAGCGTTGCGCTCACAAACCCAAATTGTGGATGTAGCTTCGAAAGCTGCTAAGCTGAAGTTGGATTGGGCTGGTCTCGTCTGCCGCATGCCAAGCGAGCTGTGGGCGAAGGTAGCCACCGAGTGGCGTCCTGACCCAGCGAGAAGGCGACGCGGCAGACCAAAACGGAGATGGCGAGACAAAATTACTGGCTGACTTGTTTTATCTTTTTTATTCTACTTTATTCTACTTGAATAACGGAACACACAGATGGCCCAACTGATGTTAAGCGGTAACCTCTGCCTATAAACAGTGCATTCTCACATACGTCACGTCCACCTAGGACGCGCCCTATGGGACATTGCACAGCGCCCGCCACCCTGAGACATAAAGATGAAGTCTCAGGTGCCTGTAATTTCACCGGCACCCACACCCTTCAAACCGGAACACAGCAATGCGAGCACTACTGCTTTGCGTCACAAATAGGTATGGTGCTAGTACTTCCCCGGACGAACTCTTTCACAAAAAAGCTCTACTACTACTAGAACTGACTGGGCAGACATCACTCAGGATCGTGACGTCTGGAAGGACTGGGGCGTGGAATTTGCCCAGCAGTGGAACACAAAGGGCTAGAAATAGAATAGAAATATTTTATTACAAAAGAACAGTGTCACGGCTGAAATGATTGTGTGAAAATACGGTAGTGATTAGATGACCTACGTATTAACTTTACTGTGTTTTTTTAAACCGGTAAGTACCTCGCGGACGGGCTAGAAATAGAATAGAATAGAAATATTTTATTACAAAAGAACAGTGTCACCGCTGAAATGATTGTGTGAAAATACGGTAGTGATTAGATGACCAACGTATTAACTTTACTGTGTTTTTTTAAACCGGTAAGTACCTCGCGGACGGGCTAGAAATAGAATAGAATAGAAATATTTTATTACAAAAGAACAGTGTCACGGCTGAAATGATTGTGTGAAAATACGGTAGTGATTAGATGACCAACGTATTAACTTTACTGTGTTTTTTTAAACCGGTAAGTACCTCGCGGACGGGCTAGAAATAGAATAGAATAGAAATATTTTATTACAAAAGAACAGTGTCACGGCTGAAATGATTGTGTGAAAATACGGTAGTGATTAGATGACCTACGTATTAACTTTACTGTGTTTTTTTAAACCGGTAAGTACCTCGCGGACGGGCTAGAAATAGAATAGAATAGAAATATTTTATTACAAAAGAACAGTGTCACGGCTGAAATGACTGTGTGAAAATACGGTAGTGATTAGATGACCTACGTATTAACTTTACTGTGTTTTTTTAAACCGGTAAGTACCTCGCGGACAGAGGTGCGGGCAAATGCAGTTGCAGAGAGATCAAAATAAAAAGAGCTACAGCTTGAATAAACAAGTTTAATATGTCTACACAACAAAATATATACCTAACATTCTAGTTGTCCCATTTCTTGGTTTGGTCGAGGTACTCTCCGTCGGGTGATTCGTAATTCTTGATTGGAGGCGTCGCTACGGGCCCCGTGATTGAGTATGGTATCAATTCAAGGTCCGGCTGCAAAAAACAAAAATTTGATTCACTTGTACCAAAGACGTATGCTATGGAGAGAGCTATTATTGCGAGTTTCACTACATAATTAATGAAATCAGCCCCTATAGTGACGCGCGAACTCTGTACAGCCAAGGCCAAGCCAAAGCGTTCAGCCCGCGTCCGCGGTGGCGTGCGCGGTGGCGATCCATTGTCTTACTATTGATCGCCACCGTCCACGCCACTGAGGACGCGGGCTGAACGCGTTGGTTTGGCCTTAGCTTAAGTCGTTTCAAATCACCTTGTGGCTACACTTACAATTAATAAAAAGGATTTAACTTTGATATATTAAGACGCGTTTAAATTAGATAACATTTGGACTAGGGTTTCTAGAAGTAGCATTCAGTTCTAGATCAGGATACACGTCTCGCGACTGCTATCTTATCAAAAACTTGTATGTATGTATGTTAGGTTATAAACCTAAGTTGTGTATGTTACTTCAATGTCTTTTAATTTTAACAGTTTGTTTGTTCGCAACCAGTTATCCAATTTGTTTTTGAAAGCATTTATCGATGTGGCAGTAACAACATCTTCAGGTAAATCATTCCAATTATGGACCACTCTGTTACTAAGGAAGTGCTGCGCAGTGTTTGTGTTGGATGGTCCATAGGATATTTTACAACTATGCCCTCATGTAAATTATACATACATACATACATAGACACACGTCTTTTTCCCCGAAAGGGTAGGCAGAGCCTCAATAGGCCTCTTTTCACAGTGGGTTGCACCTTCGTGGAATATAGACGTGACAAGTGGTGAGCTCATCGCCGCCATTGCCTCACACGACTGACTCGGCTAATGCTTTCTTCCAGTAATAACACATTCCATAATAAGCTAGCAGCCAGGACCAATCTTATACCAACAAGTCCGGGTAATTCAAGTCGGCTTTTACGACATCCACGGGAGGAGACGGAGGGGTCTATTCTTAGGCCAGACACACCCACACCACAGCATTTTATAGAGTTAACTATAATTAGAGTTGACTATAATTTTATACCATAATTTATACTATACCATGATAGCTTCATTATACAGGTCTTCTGATTCCTCGTAGAGCCTATCCAAGGCTCGTCTCTGCGCCGCCATGATCCTGTCCAACTGGGCCACGTTAGCCATGTACTCTTCCCGCTTGTACCTGGTCCATTCCTTCTGAAGCAACGCTCGAGCTTCAACCTCCTCCATTGTTAGTTCAGGCAATGGTCGCTTGCGTTTTCTGAAAAGGCAATTTTGTTTCATGGTTAGGTACTTCTACACTTCTACACTAATATTATAAAGAGGAAAGATTTGTATTTTTGTATGTTTGTAATGAACAAGTAATCAATTTTGTAAAAAAATTAAAAACCCTCAACGCAATGAAATGGCTGAAACTATTTTGACCAAACATAGCTAAGAACACTCCCGACTAATTCAATTTTAAAACAAAAAAAAACAAAAAAAAAACAGTTCAACCGTTCGGGAGGTACGATGCCACAGATAGACACACACACACAGGCAGACACAAACACCCACAGACACGTCAAACTTATAACACCCCGTCGTTTTTGCGTTGTCAAAAATTCTTTCACCATTGGTAAGCTACATTCACCCTGAGTGTCATAGGGGGGATTGTTTTTCATCTTGAAACAACCCGTGCGAAGCCGGGACGAGTCGCTAGATACTCATAAATTGATAAAGGGTAGATCGAATTTAACAGCCAGGCTATATGAGACACTGCCATATAACGGGTCAAATTGTAATTGTAAATAAATTGTATTGATTTTTTTATGCAACTTGAAATGACCGAACGATATTATTACCGAAATTATACTTATGCTGTCGACGTAGCTCAATTTTAGCCTAAAACAATTCAATTATATATGGGAACCAACACAACAACACATGGCAACAACACGATAAAGAAGAATGACTGAACAAGCAGATGGCCCACCCGTGGTCTTATTGTCTAACAGACTGAAGTTCAGTTTTGATAACCAGTTTGCTAGAATTGAAACTATCGTGGTTGGGAATCACCAGTTTGCTGTTCATTGCGCTGCATGTTTCCCTCTGCCTATCTCAAAAAGGACCCACTGGTGGCGTAGTTGCGGAGAAGAGTCTGCTCTACAAGTACAAGTAACCTCTGCCTATGAACAAAGCAACAAGGCCCCACAAGGCAAGAATTATTATAATCAGTGTTAATTACCAGATCCATGGGCAAGGCAAACATTCTTTGAATTGGGATACTGGTAGTAGAAAAATCCTGGATTCAATTTTAACAACCCTTTAGCAACGTAGAGAGCATGGAGACCTAATAGAGACCTGCAAGATCCTAAACAACCACTACAGTATACCAGATTTATCACAGACACTATATACCATGAACAATAATATAGGACTCAGAGGACACTCGCTGAAGCTGCAACACGGGCCAAGTAACAGCATTCTGAGGATGCACATATTGCCTAATCGCGTCGTACACACTTGGAACCGGCTACCAGACTCAGTGATCAGAGCCCCCTCAGTGAGTTCTTTCAAAAATAGACTTGACAAACATTTAAAGTGCACTGATAAGGACTAAGATATACACGCATCAGCTCCGAGAGCTGCCTGTGTATTATAAATAAATTATTGTTACTCTGTCATGATGTAACAACTGAACCCATTTTGATGACATTTTGTAGAGATAGAACACATCTTTATGCTAGGTACTTTTTATCCTGGTTTTTCACAAGCAAAGCGGGGCACGGATGCTAGTATTGGATAAAACATACCCTATCTGGTCAACCACATCTAATGGAACTTCCAATTCATCAATTGGTTTTAGTTGTCGAGCATTCTTCTCGAGCCTTCGAATCTGCTTCTCAATTCTCTTGCGCCGACGATCTTCGCGAGCTTTTATGACCTGCGGATCCACCTTCTTCTTCTTTTTCATAGGTTCGGCCCTGAAATATGAATTGTTCCAATTTAATTTAAGCATTTAGCTCTCAGAACTGACAACCACTCGAGAGTGATACAGTGTACGACAACCCTCCACTCGATGGACTGATTAGATCCTGTTGCAGGAAGTCTGTAAGTACAATAGCATATGACCATCGTTACATTGTAAAGGGGAGACCTATGGCCCGTTGTGGATGTCAAACATCTAAGCATCCGATCATCAGTGCTGGATAAGCCTATAAGCAAATTGAACAATTATTTATTTTATTTATAGACAAGCAGCTTTTGCTAATATGCCTACATCAGAACAGTGTGGAATGTATAATTTTGGGTCACTTTTTTAATTCCTGAATTGTCCTTTCATAGCCAGTTGTTGAGCTTGTTTTTGAATGCATTTAAAGACGAGGCAGAAACAATATAGACTGGTAGTATGTTCCAATTACTCAGGATATCACGCCTCAGGGCACCACAGCACCATATACAGCACAACCAAAAAATTTTTGACAATCACAACATATGCCGCCGAAATGAAATGGTGCCGGTGAAATTACAGGCACATGAGACTTTTTATCTTTATGTCTCAGGGTGGCGGGCGCAGTGCAATGCCACATAGGGCGCGTCCTAGGTGGACGTGACCTATGTGAGAGTGCACTGTTCATAGGAAGAGGTTACCGCTTAACATCAGGTGGGCCATCTGCTTGTTCCGTCATACAAGTAGTATAAAAAAAATAAAAAATTGGGTCAGAGTGTAATAAGCGGCCACTGAGGAAAAAGACAAAATTTTAGCGTTCATTTTAATGGTTTAGCGTTTTATTAACCGCGTAATTATTACAGTGTGATCACATCAAACTCACGCACAATAATTCAAATAATACACGTTAAAATTGAATCTGAATTTCAATGTGGACACAGCCCTCCGTGTATTCCTTCCTATTTAGTCAGATATTTCAATGAAAATGAACACTATAGTATAGGTAGTTGGATACACTGGGCAAACATAACTAAGAAAGTTCTCGGATTTTGTCAGATCTACGAAATCAGGATCTGTTTCAAGTGAAAATAATAAAGAAAATTTAACTTGTTATCTTTCTTACCATAGCTTGTCTGTTGTTTTGAATTGGAGTGCTGGAATTGTAGAAATAGTCCTCGAATTTATTTGTATTTTAGCAGCAGGGCATATTGTTATTCTAAAATGAAAGAAATTAATTATATCACTGCAATGATTTGAGGTTACTTTTTAGTTGAATTATTACGAAAATACCTCGTAAATTGTCTCAACACTGAGAACATTATGAGGACTTGTTATTTATAATGATTTCAGCAGAAAAGTTACATGGAAAAACAAATAAATGCAACAGAAAGAAACTTCGTTATTCTACAAATTGAAAATAGATAAGTTACGTTCCGTAATCGCATTTCGCGTATTTCATTTGATTGGAACTTGGTGGAAGTTTTGTGCCAGTGTTACTGTCAGTGTCACTGTCAGTGTTACAATCAGTCACAGAAGAAGCTTGTACTGATTTACCTATAACCTAGGAAGGAGTTGAAATCTGCCATTTTTGAAAGAAACGTCGTCATTTTTATTTTATTACATTTTAATGTGTTTTTTGGTGTTATTTCGTGTAATTTTAGTGGCATTTTAACCGGTGTAACTTGGATAAATGGCACATGTGTGATGTAGTGAAATTTGAGTGTATTGCGAGTCTTTTCGAAATGGTGGATTTTTTCCTGTAAAAACTCAGTTTTTCTGCCACAATTTAAACTGGGTTAGGACTAGACGGAGACTTTTGACGACTTGACTATAAATAAAACTATAATAATTATATCACTTGACATTGGCTAAATTGTTGCAAATAATGCACAGAAGCCATTACCTAAGATAAGAAGAAGAATAACCTAGGAAGATGGACTAAAGACATGGAACTAAGGCTCAAAACGAAACGTTGGCGATTATACCAGTCTTATTCTTTTATATGAATGTATTCATGTGTTGGAATGAGATAAGCATAAATCTATCTGTTCTTATTTGTGTTAGTCGTACCAGGCCAAATGTCAAATTACTAGTACATTCATGGTAACAATCTAGGAGATGTATATGCATGATACCAAAATTCAGGGTACGGAACGGAAAGACGACTGTCATGTGACAATATATTTGTTTCTCTCTAACATAGGATAGCAAGCTATCTTCTAGGATAGGAGTAAGAAGGAACACTCTATGCTATTTGTAGCACTCACTCCATTACTATTATACCTCCATGCCTATAACTTCATGTTTGTACTACATTCATGTTGTCAGTGTCTATCCATAGAAGATCCCTTGGAACTTATGTGAAACGAAACGTTAAATGTTTTTTTTTCTTTAAGCCATTTTTAAATATTACGCCGTCAAAGTCACAGTCAAGTAATGTTTTAGTAAAAAGGTGGCCGTTTTACAAAAAATTTGGTAGACAATTCCCACCAATTTGAAAATTCACGAAATTTACTTCCATTTAATTACACTACGACGAGCTACATTGGTTAAAATGCCACTAAAATAATTCAAAAAACACTAGGAAAATAAATAAAATAAAATTAGACGACGTCTCTTTTCGAAAATTGCGGAAAGAGTCGTTTATTATTTATTTTTAATTTCTGCCCGTTGACACGTTGACTCCTGTTGACCCGTTGACTGTCCACATGTCACAAGCCCCTCAAAATGTACCTACACTACACTTTTGGTAGACAAATAAAATACCATTTTACTCTGTTAGAAATTGATGTATCCTACGAAGGATCTATTTCCCATCCCATACTTGAGTAGGTGAATATTTTTATTATCTACTCAGGTGGGTACTAATTATTAAATTAAAATTATCTTAGTAATGGAACAAAAAATACAAAAAATAATATAATAACTCAGGATATTCAGCTAGTAATTATGAAGGTAGGTAGGTATACCCGGGTGGTGACCACGACCTGGATAACGAAGCAGTGAATGACGAACCCACTAGATGGACCGAATAGGTACATTTTATAGGACGCAGGAAGTTTTGGATAGACGCACCTCAATCAAGACTGTTCGTTGTTCGTGTGGCTTTAATTTTGGAGAAAGCTTATGTCGTGCCCTCTGGCGCGCCGTGGGCGAAGGTTCACCTGCGACCCAGGAGGTTGCGGGTTCGATTCCCGCCTCGGTACAAATATTTGTACGATCTGCAGATATTTGTTCAGGGTGTTCTGGTTATTTTCTATGTATAAAAAATATATCTATCTATGTAATGTATTTTTTTATAATTATTTTATTTTTATTAACTTTTTACAGTGTCATTACAAAAACACCAAATCGACAAAGAAAAACAGAACGAATTGAAGAAATGTAGCTATGTATCTAGTAGGTACTAGGTAGGAACCCATAACACAAGCTCTGCTTAGCTCGGGGCTAGATAATGTTGTGTGAATTGTCCAGCATTATTTATTATTTATTCATTATTATTATTTATGTCCAACAGTTGACATCTATCAGAAGATGATGATGATGAAATAAAACATTAAGTAGGTACCTATGTGTACCTACCAAAGGTACCTAAGTAGTAACATCGCAATAGTTTATTTCCTCAAAGATACTTCGGATTCTTGTAAATCCTTGTCTATGGGAGTTCATGGTCAATTATTCATAAAAATAACAGGTATCTACCTACCGGCCTACTAAATAAATAGGTAGGTACCTATAGCCCGAAAACGAATACCACTAGGTACTATGTAATGTAGATAAGTAGTACTTACTGGGTTGTACATGTGATCATTATGGGTCCAAAAATGACTAAGCAGATTATGTATGAGGTTTTCTTTAAATGCAAATCACATTACAAAAGCAAACAAGCCAACCTGTTATTAGCTTGATGTTCCGTAATGTTTGGTTTGCTCATTCTTGACCAAGTATCGTCGCGAGTGACATGTGTTCCAAAATTAAAATAAGAACTTACAAAACTTCTTACTTCTCCATTTGTACAAGGAGTCTTAATATTAACCAATGGATGGACTGTTTTCTAGCGTGAACCAAAGTGGACACAATGTTACGGATTTATACGAAGTATACAGGTTGAAACAAATGGATAGTTTGCGTGTACACAAATATGTGGGATTCGTTTTAGGGACTATTATTATTTTGAGTAATTTCCCAGTCGTGGTGTCGAGTGGACTTATTTTGAGAAAAGGTGAGGATATTTTTTTTCTACCATAAAGCCATTTCTACCATTATCCTACTATTAAAGTCACTCCGATTTTTACAGGAGGAATGTATTGGCCAGGTTAAATTCCCGTAGGTATATATTATTAATTATTTATTTGTGCCACCTGACAAACACATGCAGAACTATAAAAGTAAGTTAAAAACATAATTTCGTTGTCACAGCTCAGCTCAGGTATTTGTCGGGGCACGAGCACTAGGTGTAATATCATTGTGATGTCACTCGGTTGACTTTCACTGATTTTCCCCTTATGCCGCATTCCCACGGCCCGTCTAGAGACAGGCGTCTGAAACCCGAGCATAGAATAAATAATAGTATATATGAGGACGACGCGCCGCGGGCCACTGTGGTCCCACGGCGCGCGTCTGCCCGCTAGGGAATGCAACAACGGTGTCCTAAAGAATCGGGATTTACGGTACTTAGGAACCGGGATTTGTTTTTGATAACACTGAGAGTCGAAAATGATAGACGAGAATTAATCATAAATATACTAAAACGATGTAGGTGCGTACTATAGGTACTTAACTAATAGAAAATGTTTTACACAATTTTGTTTGGCCAGTGGAGTCAGCACGGCGATGCCGCCTTGATCAGACCATGGTGAATGGTCTACAAACGTAAAAGCATAATAAAAAAAAATACTTACACAAAAAACAAATAGGCATGATGACAATAACAAAAAAACCAGTGACATTATATATTTCAAAATAAAAATAGGTAAGTACATTTACTTACCTATTTTTATTCTTACCATTTAATCCCTCGGGCGGCTTGACAAACTCTGACACCAGAGGCCAGCACCACCTCATACGAAACGAAACGAAACGAACCATTTAATCCCAAAACGTTTCCTTTGCTTCGCGAGGTTTTTATGATTTTTGGTAATCAGAACCCAGTCCAAGGCGTGACGTCATCGTGGTAACAAACGTGAGGCAAACGTACCGCACTGGTAATGCGGGCACACATTAAAAAATAGTTACTACCTAATAGCTTCTCGCTGAGAAAAACTTGTGCCTTCACAAGCAAACGCCATGCTATGCATGACATAATTGCGAGCCTTTTAACGCAAAATTCAAAGTTGGTATAAAAAATGCAAAATGTTGCAACTAAATGATAGTTTTATACAGAAATAAGAGAATTTTTGGCAATAGTAAACACGTAGAGACCCACCAACTTATCTGCAGAATGAAAAGTATGTAGATGATATAAAAATGTAGGTAAATGGTTCTACAGATAAGTTGGTGGATCTATAAGTACATTATAAAATAGTTTTTAAAACAGTCATCAGTCATCATGCCTATTCATAGAATATGGTCTACCCCTATATTGTACTATTATTTATTCTGTATAATGTACTCTGTGCTTAGGCTTGGGCGCACGATAAAGACATACTAGGCATGTTCTTTGGTTATTATTATAAGAAAAACACGCTAGCGAAAACGTCCACATTGTGTTAAGGTGGATGCGCACGCTAGAGGCGCGAAATTCAAATTTTTTGGTGTTTTTTGCCCATTACAGGTCATCAACACTTCTACAGATAACGAAAGTTGAGTTCGCGACAACTAGGAGACTTAACACACATGTTTTAATTGATGGTATCTCATAAATATCATCAGTTTAGCTATGATACCCCTAAACACATTATTCCAGTGTTTTTGTTTGTTTAGGGGTATCATAGCTAAACTGATTATATTTATTATATACCATCAATTAAAACATGTGTGTTAAGTCTCCTAGTTATCGCGAACTCAACTTTTGTTATCTGAAGAAGTGTTGATGACCTGTAATGGGCAAAAAACACCAAAAAATTTGAATCTCGCGCCGCAAACGTGAGCATTCACCTTAACACTTCAACACCTAGCTACACCCCCTTAGGGGATGAATTTAAAAAATCCTTTCATTGTGCACACCTAGACCACAAAAGGAATGTATCTTCCAAATTTCAGCTCTCTAGAGTTAAAGGTGTAGTCAGTCAGTCAGTCAGTCAGTCAGTCAGTCATGCAAAGATTCTATATACCTATATACTAGATGACCCGCTCGCGACTTCGTCCGCTTGTAGTCAGAAAACTTCCTCGGCGCGGTGTGCAGAGAACAACACCACGCCGTGAAACGACCTTTGAAACGCCACCACACACAAGTTTTTTAATTAAGGGGTCACATTATAACCTTGAGTTCCTGAAAATATTTTAATCTCAACAACGAAACCGTGAAACGACCTTTGAAACGACAACATACACAAGTTTTTCTTTTTAGGGGTCCCATTTTAACCTTGATATCCTGAAAATATTTTTTACTCAATGACTAAACCGTGAAACTAACTTTTAAATCATCTAAATACGCTGAAATCTGGCTAAAACGTTAAGTGTATTTATTTACAAAGAAAACGTTCCAATGGCTTTTTTTATTAAATTTTCAGGTACTGCTGAAACATATGTTTGCTATTTTTATTTAAGGAATCTAGCTGTGAATTTTCAAGTTTCTACTACGAAGCATTTTAGTTTTACATTAAAAGCCGTTTTGGACCCCCTACAGGGTGAATTTTCCAAAATCCTTTTTCAGTACACTCTTAAACCCAAAAAGGAATACATCTTCTAAATTTCATGTATCAAGGTCCAGCGGTTTAGGCTGTGCGTTGCAAAACGCAAAGTGTATACGTTAAAAGCCCTTTTTGGACCCCTAAGAGGGCGAATTTTCCAAATTCCTTTCTTAATCCACCTCTACACCCTAAAAGGAATACACTGTCCAAATTTCAAGTCTCAACGACCAGCGGCTTAGGCTGTGTGTTGTGAAAACTAAAGTTTTTTTTAATTTTTACGAATAAAACGTTCCCGTTCCGTTTTTCAGGAAAATTTCAGATACCGCTGAAATATGTGTTTGTTTATTTTAATGGACAAATCTCCTTGTAAAATTTCAAGGTTCTACTACTAACGGTTTCCGAAATAAGGAGTATTTTTATTTTAAGTTAGAACCCCATTTTGAACCCTTTAGGATATGAATTTCCAAAATTCCTGTTTTAGTACAACCCTTCACATTGATACAAATACACCCTCTAAATTTCAAGTCTCTACGACCAGCGGTTTAGGCTGTGCGTTGTCACTTGTCAGTCAGTCAGTCAGGACACTGCATTTTATATATATATATATATATATTGTTAACTACTATGTTTCAGACGCAGAACAAAATGCGATAAAATTCTAAAAGAAACGAATGAACCAGTATTTAGTTTGGAATTCCCGGTTCTTTAATGGACACGAAATACTACGATTTCGCGGTACTCTGGGTCCGGGATTTCCAGGGAGCATACATTACTGCCTACGACACTATCGTTCGCCACTATATAGGATTAGGTATTCAAATCGAAATATGTAGGTAATTACCTAGCTAGTTTTAGGTATGTAGGCGGGTGTTGTAAGTAGGTACTCGTATATAGTCTATAATAAGTAGTGTACGTACACATTAAAAAGTTTGCGATCACTTTGAAAATATAATGAAAACCTATAAATTGTATAAATTTGCTTAGATATTTGACGACCTCTGTGGCGCGGCGGGCGAAGGTTCGCCTGCGACGCCGGAGGTTGCGAGTTCGAATCCTGCCTCGGAACAAATATTTTGTGCGATCTGCAGGTATTTGTTCTGGGTAGTTTCTATGTAAAATAAATAAAATAAATAATAAAATAAAATAATTATCTTGCCCCAAGCTAAGCAGAGCTTGTGTTATGGCCATAGATAACAGATATATTACAAAGATATATATTTTTTATTATACATAAAAAATACCCAGAACACACTGAACAAATATTTGCGATCGCACAAATATTTGTTCCGAGGCGGGAATCGAACCCGCAACCTCCTGCATCGCAGACCAAGCTATGCCCACCGCGCCATAGAGGTCATCAAAACAAAAAAAAACAAAAAAAAAAAAAAATAGGTAATGTAATAAAAAATATGTATATTTAACCCCCGACGCAAAAACGACGGGGTGTTATAAGTTTGACGTGTCTGTGTGTGTATATGTGTGTGTGTGTGTGTGTGTGTGCGCGTGTGTGTGTGTGTGTATGTGTGTATCTGTGTGTGTGTCTGTGTGTGTGTCTGTTTGTGGCATCGTAGCTCCCGAACGGATGAACCGATTTTGATTTTTTTGATATGTAATGTATTGTATATCTAGTACCCATAACACAAGCTCTGCTTAGCTTGGGGCTAGATAATGTTGTGTGAACTTGTCCAGCATTATTATTATTTATTTATTTATATGTAGATGCTCTCTGGTGCTTGGGCAAAGTCTGGTTTCAGCTAGTGTTTAAACAAATAAAATTCTTCGAAACAAAATTCATTTATTTGTCCCCAAAAAAAACATTTGCAATATTAAAGTAACGAACTAGCAAAATCAAAGCGAAACAGCACATGCCTTTCGGAATAGTATAGGTACCTAGTAACCTACCAATTCTGGGATAACTGTAAGTACCTACACGGTGTACCTACCTTTCTACTCATAGTTGTATTATGTAAGTATGTAGCTTACTACATACATTGTCTACCTAGCTATTGCTAGTTGTAGGCTTGTAGGTAAGTACCTACCTATAGCCAGTTAGTGGTAAGTACCTAGCTAGTTGTAGGTAGGTACCTACTACGTAGTGAGGAATGCCCGCACTTGATGGACTGAGGAGAGTGTAAAAGGGCCATTTGCAAAAAAATTGTCCTACCTACATTTCACAAAGTACATGTCACAAGGTTTTTTTTAAATCTAAACTATCAGTAACCTCATTATTTCACTGTCAAATTTACTTAGTTTAATCATTGTTTGATCCATTTAATTGTAAACAATAACTAAATATTGAACATAAGTAATAAATAATAATAAATAAATAAATAAATAATGCTGGACAGTTCACACAACATTATCTAGCCCCAAGCTAAGCAGAGCTTGTGTTATGGGTACTAGATAACTGAAATACTTAATACAATATATTACATAGATAGATATTTTTTATTATACATAGAAAATACCCAGAACACCCTGAACAAATATCTGCGATCGCACAAATATTTGTTCCGAGGCGGGAATCGAACCCGCAACCTCCTGCGTCGCAGGCCAAGCTTCGCCCGCCGCGATTTTTGAAGTTATAATACTATTGATAACTTCAAAAAATATGCCACAAAATCTCTCCATACAAATTATGCATGTCACAGCAAGGTCATTGCAACAAAAAAATACTCTGCGGAAATTTCTAGCTAAAATATTTTTGGAAACTACATAATCTAAGCAATCTAATTTCATTTTTATGAAGACCTCTGTGGCGGGGCGGGCGAACCTTTGCCTGCGACGCCGGAGGTTGCGGGTTCGATTCCCGCTGGGTTCGATTGTTCTGGGTATTTTCTATACATAATAAACTAGTGGTTCGCCCCGAACTGAGACCTCGCGAATACACGCGATTCAGGTAGGTTACCTCATTTCTTTCGATAGAATATCTATGTAAATAAATAATTAAATAATACTGGACAGTTCACACAACATTATCTAGCCCGAAGCTAAGCAGAGCTTGTGTTATGGGTACTAATAACTAATATACTTAACACAAAACATCAAGTAGATACTTTTTTTTTATTATACATAGAAAATATCCAGAACACCCGGAACAAATATCTGCAGATCGCACAAATATTTGTTCCGAGGCGGGAATCGAACTCGTAAACTCCTGCGTCGCAGGCAAACCGTTGCCCGCCGCGCCACAGAGGTTGTCAATGTCCCTACGTGAGTACATCCACATAAAATGAATGTTCTTGTCGGTTCGATGAGTTAGACCTACAACGTCGTTAAAATTCTTAGAAACGGGAGGTCAACTATACTGGTTAATGTTTTATGGAGTAGGTACAAGTTTCGAAATTCTTCAATTTTAGACTTTTCCCAGTATTCGCATCATAAAAGCAACAAACATACCAAATTTCTGCGTTGTAGGATTAGTGGAAGTACCCTAGAGGTTTTGGTTTTTTACGTTTTTAGATTTACCTTAACATCTAAAAAACTTCATAAGTAAGTTACAAAATTCAAAAAAATAGTTTTGAAATGTCGAGTAAGGGACTTTCATATGACATCCCATTTGATCTGATATTCTCACTTTTTTTTACCCCCTCTTGGACTCCAATATCTCAACAACCCCCCGACCGATATAGCTCGTAACCTTACCAACAAATTGTACCAATACTATCTACCTCCCAATCAAACATGAAAATCAGATTAACGGTTCGGAAGTTATGCTCGGACAAACATACATACATACAAACAAACGCCGCTTCTTCCAAGTTGACTCAGAGAACTCGCTTCGCTCGTTCAAAAATATCTATCTATGTTATATATTGTATTAAGTATATCAGTTATCTAGTACCATTAACACAAGCTCTGCTTAGCTTGGGGCTAGATAATGTTGTCGCCCGCGGTTTCACCTGCGTTTTTCTCCTTTAGAGTAGGTTTTGATCTATCTATATACCTACCAAATTTCATCAAAACCAAGACTAATAAACATAACTACTCCGCAAGCAGCCTGCTGCTTGCCTGGTGTTGAATTGGATAAATTCCAGTATTGAGGATATCCAGTAGGTATCCGACAAGCCGACTACTCTTGCAGCAGCATGTACATATACCAGGCAAGCAGCAGACTGCAGGAGTCTTCTAGTTGCAGAATGTCTGGAATACCCTTGAAAATACTGGATTGCTGTCGCCCCCATTTCACCGGAATTCCAGATATTCGGTTGCCATATTGCTCCTGCATGCAGTCCTGCATTCAGCACATGCATTTTGGAATATTATAGGTAGGGTACCTACCAATTCTGGGACACCTGTACACGGTGTACATACCTTTCTACTCATAGTTGTATTATGTATGTAGGTATGTAGCTTACTACATACATTGCCTACCTAGCTATAGCTAGTTGTAGGCTTGTAGGTAAGTACCTACCTATAGCCAGTTCGAGGTAAGTACCTAGCTAGTTGTAGGTAGGTACTACGTAGTGTGGAATGCCCGCACTTGATGCACTGAAGAAAGTGTAAAAGGGCCATTTGCAAAAAAGTGTACCTACATTTCACAAAGTAAGTTTTTTTTAAAATCTAAACAATCAGTAGGTAACCTCATTATTTCACTATCAACTTTACTTAGTTTAATCATTGTTTGATCCATTTAATTGTAAACAATAAGCAAATAATGAACTAAGTAGTACTTTGATAACTTCAAAAAATATGCCACAAAATCTCTTCATACAAATTGTGCATGTCACATCAAGGTCATTGCAACAAAGAAATACTCTGGGGATATTCTTACTGAAATATTTTTGGAAACTACATAATCTGAGCAATCTAATTTCATTTTTATGAAGACCTATGTGGCGAGGCGTCCGTTCGCCTGCGACGCCGGAGGTAGCTGGTTCGATTCCCGCCTCGGAACAAATATTTGCGCGATCTGCAGATATTTGTTCAGGGTGTTCTGGGTATTTTCTATATATAATAAACTAGTGGTTCACCCAGAACTGAGACCTCGCGAATACACGCGATTCAGATAGGTTACCTCATTTATTTCGATAAAATATCTATGCAAATAAATAATTAATAAATAGTACTGGACAGTTCACACAACATTATCTAACCCCAAGCTAAGCAGGGCTTGTGTTATGGGTACTAGATAACTGATATACTTAATACAATACATTAAATAGATAGATATTTTTTATTATTCATAGAAAATATCCAGAACTAACTCCCTGAACAAATATCGCACATCGCACAAATATTTGTTCCGAGGCGGGAATCGAACCCGCAACCTCCTGCGCCGCAGGCGAACCTTCGCCCGCCGCCACAGAGGTCGTCAATGTACATTAGTACGTACAGAGTACGTGAGTACATCCACATAAAATGAACGTTCTTGTCGGTTTGAAGAGTTAGACCTACAACGTCGTTCAAATTCCTAGAAACGGTAGGTCAGCAATACTGGTTATTTTTTATGGAGTAAACATAAGTTAAAAAATTATAAAAAATAGTTTTGTAATGTTGAAGCAAGGGACTTTCATATGACATCCCATTTGATCTTATAGTCTCACTTTTTTTTTACCCCCTCTTGGACCCCAATGTCTCAACAACCCCCCGACCGATATACCTAGCTCGTAACCTTACCAACAAATACCAATACTATCTTCCCCCCAATCAAACATGAAGATCGGATTAACGGTTCGGAAGTTATGCTCGGACAAACATACATACATACATACAAACAAACACCGATTTTTCCAAGTTGATTCAGAGAACTTGCTTAGCTCGTTCAAAAATATCTATCTATGTAATATATTGTATTAGTATTGTATTATATCAGTTATCTAGTACCTACCCATAACACAAGCTCTGCATAGCTTTGGGGCTAGATAATGTTGTGTAATTTAAACTGTCCAGCATTATTTATTTATTTATTTTATTTATAAACTAGCTGTTGCCCGCGGTTTCACCCGCGTTATTCTCCTTCTGAGTAGGTTTTGATCTATCTATATACCTTCCAAATTTTATTCAAATCTGTCCAGCAGTTTCAGCGTGAAGAAGTAACAAACGCACTACACACACACACACACAAACTTTCACATTTATAATATTAGTGGGATTTAACATCTGCGTATCGAATCAATGGATGGAGGCGGAAAAAGTTTAAACATTTCTGTGGCATTCTATGGAGAAGCCTGTTATCCATAAATTAACATCTATCAGCTGATGATGATGAAGTAAAAAATCCTCTCATTATGAGCAAGTCCTTATGTTTCCAGTTCGTCATAAGTTCGTTACGTTCAATTTAGTTTCCATTTGTTAACATATACACATTTTTTGCAAATGGCCCAGTTGGTTTTGGTTTTTTAACTAGGTACCTACCTACGTCAATGACGTATCAAGTAGATGGCCCACCTGATGTTAAGCGGTAACCTACCTCATAGGTCGCGTCCACCTAGGACGCGCCTTATGTGGCATTGCACTGTGCCCGCCACCCTGAGACATATAAAGATGAAAAATCTCATGTGTTTGTAATTCTACTAGGTACCTATATTGTATTTTGTTTTTTATATATTTACACGTTTTTTTTTTTTTTGTTGTAAATTCACCTCCTCTCACGTTCTTTACAATCCTGTCCATCCAAAGGTTGCCTGGAAGAGATCGCTCTTAGCGATAAGGCCGCCCATTAAATCACCGTGAACTAGTTTGTAAGATAATATAAGTATGTTGTTATTTTATTTTTTAAGGTGATTACAATAAAGAGTTTTCTTCTATCTATCTATCTATCTATTTCACCGGAACCTAGCCTTCAAACCGGAACACAGCAATGCGAGCACTACTGCATTGTGACAGAAACAGGTATGGAGGTAGAACCTACTTCCCCAGACGAACTCTTTCACAAAAAAACTCTAGGTAACTAGGGACCACTAGTAACTACTAGGGTGGGTGCACCAGCCGCACACCAGGCACCAGTAGTACACCATTTAAAACTTCAACCATAAATAATAAGCTTCTTTTAAATTTCCCACTACTTTTTTACTTTTACCTTTTTTTTTGTTGTTAAAACAGAATGAGACGCCATCTGCAGAAATTATAATGATTTTTATGTAACAATCACTCGTTCATTATTGCCATATTGTAACGGGGTAAATTGGGGAGGTGGGAGGACAAACCTCGCAGATGCAGCTCCCTTAGCTCAGCGGTTTCGCTACTAAATGTTTTTTTTATTATTTTGCGATTTAAGGATGTGTGAATTAAATGGATATGAGACGTGGACTAGGTGTTTAGGCTTTAACAATTAAAACGAGTCTTTCTTCTGTAGGATTGACTTTATTCTTATCTTATTTCTTCGACCCTAAAAAAAACTACTGAGGTCCCTTCATACAGGGGGCGACACGCGCTTGTCCTGTTTGTTCATCTGAGAAGTTATTACAATTTCTGAACCCACCTCTATTTTTTTATAACAAACATAAAAACTGGGGTCCTTTCCTTAGGGACGACACGCACTTGTCCTGTGTTTATCTGAGAGATTATTACAATTTCTGACTTCACGCCTATTTTTTATAACAAAGATAGACACTGGGGTTCTTTTCCTTATGTTCATTTGGTTCTGGCGGCCATTACAATAAGCACGCGCATGAAGGTAAGTTTTTTAATCTACTTAAATCTCGGGTTGTATCTATTGTTATGAGCTCCTATTGTTTTAATTCGTTAATATAATGTGTTTACTAATGGTATTGCATACTATTTTTGAAAAATATATCTTTGTGAAGAGATAGTTTCGCTGGTAAACTACTGGTGGTCGAGCTTTTTTAAAGATAATTGTTATTTAACTTTATACAAATTTAAGGTTAAGTTAATTGATTACTTTTTTATAGGAAACACTTCGGAAACTTACATTGTTCCAATAGTTGTCCAGTGGTTTAACTCTGGTAAAATCAGTACTATCAATTTGTTACAGTAGTTGACTATTTACATTTTCTTTTAAACTCATCAACCTTCCGAAAAGTTTTCTGTTGTTATTTTATAAGCGTAGTGTTTGTTGTGAAAGTATGATCTCTTAAAATTTAAAATTAATCTCTTATAGTAATAACTTTCTAAGTGCCGAGTTATTAATTATAAATGTTGATTTCGTAATAATTATTTAATATTTCATTGATGACACGTAATAAAATAAGATAATTAAAAACACTACTCGTAAAGTAGCTTCTTTTCAATAAAAACACTAGTTTTATTACCTGGTCAATCATTGGTGCAATGCATGGTTAATAACTGGTACAAACTGGTCAACCTAAGGAACATAACACCTCGCGACGCATTTTTTTAGTGTATTTAAACATTGTAGTTCAACTAGTAGATCTTTTTTGTGAAATAGTTCGTCCGGGGAAGTACAACCATCATACCTACTTCTGCCGCATAGCAGTAGTGCTCGCATTGCTGTGTTCTGGATTGAAGGGTATGGTTGCCGGTGAAATTAGAATTTGTTAAATGTGGTTACAAAATAAATATCTTTTTATCTTTTATCTACATTACGGGCACATGAGACTTTTCATCTTTATGTCTCAAGGTGGCGGGCGCAGTGCAATGCCATATAGGGTGCGTCCTAGGTGGATGTGACCTATGTGATAATGCACTGTTCATAGGCAGAGGGTACTGATGGTCATCTGCTTGATATGTCACTGAAAGTTGTTTAAAAAAAATAGGATACAGACAGACACTTTAGTAGTAGTAGTAGAGCTTTTTTGTGAAAGAGTTCGTCCGGGGAAGTACTACCACCATACCTATTTCTGCCGCAAAGCAGTAGTGCTCGCATTGCTGTGTTCCGGTTTGAAGGGTAAGGGTGCCGGTGAAATTACAGGCACATGAGACTATTCATCTTTATGTCTCAGGATAGCGGGCGCAGTGCAATGCCACATAGGGCGCGTCCTAGGTGGACGTGACCAGTGAGGTAATGCACTGTTCATAGGCAGAGGTTACCGCTTAACATCAGGTGGGCCATCAGTTTGTTCCGTCATTCAAGTAGTATAAAAAAAAAAAAAAAAAAAAAAAGACACAGCTACACACCATATTCCAGAATAAAAAAGTGAAAGGCAATCAAAGGTTGAGTTGTAGGTTGTAGGTAGGTACATAAATTCTACTTCTCGCGACTACTGTATCTAGATACCTAAGTACCTACCTACCTATACCTACGCACGAACGAAGGTATTTCATTTAAAAATCTCGGAAAATATGCGTCCTAGCGAAATTACCACTAGGTATACAAAATAAAAGCTTATTAAATTTGCTAAACGTTTTACTTTGTCAAGTTTTTCGAAATCTTGAATAGTTTTCGCATTATCCGCTCTTGAAAGTCTGTAATTATGGAAAAAAAGCGGCCAAGTGCGAGTCGGACTCGCCCATGAAGGGTTCCGTAGCAGCACAGAATAAATATTAGTACAGGTAGCAGCAAGTAACATAATATAAAAGTTCTTGTAGTTCGTTATAACTTTGATCGATGTTTTAATAATAGTGTATTTGTTTAGGGTTCCGTTGCCAAATGGCAAAGAACGGAACCTTTATGGATTCATCATGTCTGTCTATCTGTTTGTCTGTTTGTCTGTTCGTCCGCATGTCACAGCCACTTTTTTCCGAAACTATAAGAACTATGTTGTTGAAACTTGGTAAGTAGATGTATTCTGTGAACCGCATTAAGATTTTCGCTTCAAAATAGAAAAACACAATAAATATTGGGGGTAGGTACTTAGAACCCCATAATTAGAACTGCAACTATTTTTTTTTTCATCTAACTTATACGTGTCTATGGATAGGACTTCAAAAATGATATTGAGTTTTTTTTTTTTCTAAACTGAATAGATTGCGCAAGGTACACTTACAAAGTGGTAAAATGTGTGAAACTTCTAAAATAAGAGAATGATAAAACTAAAAAAAATATATGATGTACATTACCATGTAAACTTATACCCAAAATTGGTTTAAACGAGATCTAGCAAGTAGTTTTTATTAGATACACTATTATTAAAACATCGATCAAAGTTACAACGAACTACAAGAACTTTTATATTATGTTACTTGCTGCTACGGAACCCTTCATGGGCGAGTCCAACTCGCACTTGTCCGCTTTTTTTTCTCTCTATTGAACGCGGCCTGGGTCTCATTCGTTCTTGAATGAAAGGTAAATTGCGGTTTACGACTTATGAAGTATTAAAAAAAACTTACTAGATCTCGTTCAAACCAACTTTCGGTGGAAGTTTACATGGTAAATGTACATCATATATTTTTTTTAGTTTTATCATTCTCTTATTTTAGAAGTAACGGGGGGGGGGGACACATTTTAGCACTTTGGAAGTGTCTCTCGCGCAAACTATTCTGTTTAGAAAAAAAATATATAATTAGCCAAGCATTTTTGAAAACCTATCCATAGAAACGTATGGGTTTGATGAAAAATTAAATGTTGAGTTTCAGAACCCCCAAAATGTATTGTTTTGTTTTCTATTTTTGTGTGAAAATCTTAATGCGGTTCAGAGAATACGCATCTACTTACCAAGTTTCCACAACATAGTTCCCATAGTTTCGGAAAAAAGTGGCTGAGACATACGGACGGACAGACAGACAGACAGACATGACGAATCCATAAGGGTTCCGTTTTTTGCCATTTGGCTACGGAACCCTAAAAAGCAGCTTCTTGGGTGGGAGGAAGACAAGAGATATCAGGCTTGACGGTGGACACCGATTTCAAGACTGACTTGTAGGCCTATGTACCTGGAGGCATAGAGGGAGACCTCTTTCACTGGAGCCCCATACCTCCTCAGAGGAAGGGTCTGAAAAGACCGCTGCTGCTCTCTGGACCTCTGGCGACTTCAGAAACCACTTAGCAAATGCGACCATGCTTTTTTGAAATGCTGAAGATGTTGTGTCGCACGCATCCTGATGTAAAGGCAAAAACAGCACGTATTTGAAACCTTGTTGCTTGACATAACTTTTGAAACTATCATGGTTATGTACATAATTTTCACTAGAAACGGGATATTTACCATGATTTTTGAGTTTTATATGTAAAAAATCATGGTAAATATCCCGTTTCTAGTGAAAATTATTGTTGCTTGACGTTTTACGAGTATAAAGAATTTAACGGCAAAAAAGTTTTTTTTTCCAAAAATGGCAGACTTTCAAGATCGGATATCACGAAAACTATAAAAGATATCGAAAAAATTTACGAAGTAAAACTTGTTTCATATATTAGCCTCATAGCTAACATTAGCTTTAATTCTGTATAGAGTGATCATTAACCCAGAGCCCCCCCTCCCCCTCCCCCCAGCTCAAAGGCTTCGGTCAGGGACTTTTGATATGTTCACCTCCTAACTACGTACCTACCTAGTCCAAACAAAGTTAAGAAGTCAAAAATTGTGTTCCAAACATTTCCCACTATAAATATTTACTTATTTATTAACTTTTTTCGAAGTAGTTTTATAAAGAATGAAGAGCTCTTCACATATCTTTACATAAAATGTTATATCGGTAGCAATTGTTTAAGTCCGCAGTTTTGCAGAATCGTGCCACAGATAAAATAATACTATAACTGTGCATAGCTCCTTTGAAGTTTTGCCGCCACGCGTTGCGAAACTCGTGTTCAGTGCTGCCACCTCTGAGGCCGATCGGCCCTAAAAGCGCTTGAAAATAGCGCTAGATTCCGCTAGATTGCATAAACAAAAAATAGCGCTAGATTTCGCTAGCTTGCATGAACAAAAAAAGGCATTACGAAATAAGAAGTTTTTATTTATTTCAATACAAATTGTATTTATCTTCTAAATTCTACTATAATCTTACTACCTACATAAAAAAGGCACATTGTAAACCAACGAGCAGAAACAATTTATATTATTCGGGGAATACCCTACCCTAAACATATGGAACGGAACGGAAGCTAAACGAATTGCGGCGTTGCTGCTTACTTCCTACTTTTTGCCGAGATTGCGACATGATTACTACCAAGATTGGTCTGCCAAAAAAATGCGCTACAAGTTAATATTAAAATTTCAGCGCTAAGTGTCCCAAAAAAGCGCCAGATCTAACTCCGAAAGCGCTGAGGTGGCAGCACTGCACGTGTTTGGCTGTCGGTAAACTCAATAGGTACTTCACTTCGTCGGCGCGAGTCCGTCGCGCCGTCCGCGCCTTTGAAGTTTACCGACTCTCGATGGATTCGGCGCGCCGGCACGGGCGTGCACAGGCTTGCGTGGTCCCACGGCCCGTGGTCTGTGCCGGCGGGTACAAGAGTGCGGGGAGGGAGGGAGCGGACTCATGCTGATTGGACGATGACTACCAGACATCGGCAGGCGTCTGCCGACGGGGTGGTCCCACGGCGTGTTGCCTGTGACCTTGTGTCTGTGCCTGTGTGAAAACGGGCCGTGTAATTGCACCATTAGAATGAACCATGAACGGGTTTTAGTCGTCTCCATCCACTTAGGTAGGTATAAGTACATCCCGTAACCTTAACAATGTCGTCAATCCGTTGGAGTGGGTTGGTCCATTGAGTACACTGCGTCGTCCGGTTCTTGGTCGACACTCGAGAACCATTATACCTACCTACCTACCCCAACGGCTGTTGGTTCTGCGTGTTATCAAACATTCATAAACTATGGTTTTCGTCTAAACTATGCTGCAGTGTGGAGTCTAGACTATTGAGTCTATATACTATAGCTTAGCATGGTCCTCTGCTGCATCGACATACTTTAATATTCACTTTATGATAAAGTTGAGTAGGTACCTACTATGCATTATGATAAGCAAAAACCCGATTCCACTCGATAGAAAAAAAGAACAAAGTTGCCTCTATTGTACAATAAACCGCTAATAAACAGTTACTTTATATAAGATCTTGAGTCTTTGCATAACACTTGAACTACCTACTTAGACAAAAAAAAGGCATTATGTTTTTTAGATTTTTGAAAATAAATATCATTACCTATTTTCGCTGTAAGAAATAAAAAAACTAGTACGTAATGTACATACATTTCTGCGCACGATGTCCGCTAGCGCGTGCTAAATTGGCATGATGGATGGTCCGCGCGGGCAACACTGTGCGTTGGATGGATCCGAAGAGCCTAATTCGTCATCCTACCGACCCTTAAATCTTTTCAAATACCTAAAAAATTTACAATTAGGTAATTAATTGGTTTAACATACAGGTATAATATTTATTAATATCCATATTTTTGTTTCGGTTATTCCCCACTAGCCCATACGGAGGCCCCGAAATGATTAAAATTAATTAGGTAGGTAGAAAAGTAAAATAACATGTTTTTTTCATACAAAAGGAGCATCTCGTAATATGTAATAAAATTAGTACCTACCTACCTTTGTCGAGATTAAACTGAGCCTGTTAACTTTTACAACTAATATGCTAATATATACAAATAATACAGCCCCCATTGTCATAATTAATGTGGCTAATTATATTTTGGAAGTCCTTTAGATAAGTACACGTGACTTTATCAATACCTACATAGGTTTTTTTTAATATACTACTTGATTGACGGAACATGCAGATGGCCCACCT
The DNA here is from genome assembly GCA_932527175.1 of Operophtera brumata. Taxonomy (NCBI): domain Eukaryota; kingdom Metazoa; phylum Arthropoda; class Insecta; order Lepidoptera; family Geometridae; genus Operophtera; species Operophtera brumata. The sequence continues at coordinate 21,350,548 of OW052234.1, forward strand.
GCCTATGAACAGTGCATTACCTCATAGGTCACGTCCACCTAGGACGCGCCCTATGTGGCATTGCACTGCACCCGCCGGGTGAGGCATAAAGATGAAAAGTCTCATGTGCCTGTAATTTCACCGGCACGCTTACCCGTCAAACCTTCCGGTTTGAAGTTAACATCTCCCACAGCAATGCAAGCACTACTGTTTTGCGGCAGAAATAAGTATGGTGGTGGAACTTCCCCGGACGAACTCTTTCACAAAAAAGCTCTACTACTACTAAAATGTAAACTAACTTAACATAACTTAACTTAAAGTGCAAACAAACTTGAAATGCAACGGATTCATTGAATTATTTTAATTTCAGGACAAAAACCAAGAAGCACCTATATGCTGCTGGGCAACGTCTCACTAGCTGATACCATCGTCGGGGCTTCGCTCATCTGCGGTGTGCTTATAGAAAATGTCAAAAGTCCTAGCAGCCTTTGTATTGTTGAAATAGGTAATTTTAGGTATAATTCATATAAGTAAATGTTTCTTATTTTATTTTATTTTATTTATTAAGGAAAAAACAAACAACTACATTATATATCTAGGTACAATCAGGATTAATACATAAATTTAATTTAATTGTGCTTTCTTTTACATTTACACATGGGTACACCCCAACCAATCTTCCATATAAGTTTAGCTCCTCTCCATCCAAAGGTTGTCTAGAAGAGATCGCTTTTTAGCGATAAGACCGCCCATTGTACATTTAGTTTTTTGTTTAATTGTTTTGTGTTGATTTTAACTAGTTTGTAAGGTGTGCAATAAAGTATGTTCATTCATTCATTCATACATTTTGGTTTATGAAGATTCTGTATTAATTCGGCCATTTATGGCATACATACCTACATACATAGACGCACGCCTCTTTCCCCGAAGGGGTAGGCAGAGCCTCAATGGGCCTCTTTTCACAGTGGGTTTCATTAATTGTGAAAGTGGCAGCTTTCATTAATTTATGAAAATTTAATAGTTATAATTTTTTTCTATTCAACAAATCGAATTATAATATTGCCCAAGATATTTTGTGCGAAAGAATTATACTTATATAATTGAAAAATAAAATATATAAATAAAATTATACGTTTTCTATAATAGCTTCTAGAGAAAACAGTAATACTAAACAATTGGCAATTACCTCTAGTTATTGTTATACTATAGTAAACGTAGTTAGGTACCCATAGAATAAATAATTAAGCAATAATGCTAGCAAATAAAACCTACCTGACTGAACCATTCAATAATTCTGACGTTTCCAGGTATGATGGTGTGCCCAGCAATGGTCTCCATATTGAGCGTTGGTCTAATAGCAGTGGACCGGTACATCTACATACTCCATGGACTCTACTACAAGAGGTGGTTCAGCACTACTCGAGTTCGGATCGGGATAGTTTTGATATGGATGATTGGTAAGTCAAGTCTCCATATTGAGCGTTGGTCTAATAGCAGTCGACCGGTACATCTACATACTCCATGGTCTCTACTACAAGAGGTGGTTCAGCACTACTCGAGTTCGGATCGGGATAGTTTTGATATGGATGATTGGTAAGTCAAGTCTCCATATTGAGCGTTGGTCTAATAGCAGTGGACCGGTACATCTACATACTCCATGGACTCTACTACAAGAGGTGGTTCAGCACTACTCGAGTTCGTATCGGGATAGTTTTGATATGGATGATTGGTAAGTCAAGTCTACATATTGAGCGTTGGTCTAATAGCAGTGGACCGGTACATCTACATACTCCATGGACTCTACTACAAGAGGTGGTTCAGCACTACTCGAGTTCGTATCGGGATAGTTTTGAAATGGATGATTGGTAAGTCAAGTGTCCATATTGAGCGTTGGTCTAATAGCAGTCGACCGGTACATCTACATACTCCATGTACTCTACTACAAGAGGTGGTTCAGCACTACTCGAGTTAGGATTAGGATCGGCATAGTTTGGATATGGATGATTGGTAAGTCAGTTTACACAATGTTTAAATTAGGCTGTGGTAAGAGTCGTGAGCAAAATCTTATTGCAAGATCTGAAAACAGGGTCATTAAAACTATTCGTCATCAAGGTGTTTGGAAACTGCAGTTACAAATAATACTACTAACTCTGATTTTGAAATTAGGAAGATGGCCAATAACATCTTTGGTCGACTTCTGTGGTGCGGCGGGCGCAGGTTCGCCTGTTACGGGTTCGATTCCCGCCTCGGAACAAATATTTGTACGATCTGCAGATAATTGTTCAGCGTGTTCTGGGTATTTTATATGTATAATAAAAAAACTGTCTATTTAAGTATATCAGTTATCTCCAGTACCCATAACAGAAGCTCTGCTTAGCTTGGCGCTAAATAATGTTGTGTGAACTGTCCAGCGTTATTTATTTTTATTTTTTATTTTATTAAGTTATGGGCACATCATTCAAAACTAGTTTAGTGTGTAGTTAGTTACTCTGACATACCATAACAATAAACTCCCAAGAGTCACATTAAGTCACATGGTCCGATCCTACCCTAGGATTCCCTGTGCCGTATCAGGATCTACAAGCACTGGTACCACAACACCCAGACACGGAACAAATATTTTCAGATCAAACAAACATTACCATGCATGATTACCACGCACCGGAAATAGTACCACAAACTTTCACATCTTAGCCGGCTACTCGCCTGCCTCACCACACGTACTTGTACTATTATTTATTCTGTGCCACAGGGATCAAATAAGTAAAGGGTCAGTAGTAGTAGAGCTTTTAGTGAAAGAGTTCGTCCGGGGAAGTACTACCTCCATACCTATGTCTGCCGCAAAGCAGTAATGCTCGCATTGCTGTGTTCCGGTTTGAAGGGTAAGCGTGCCGGTGAAATTACAGGCACATGAGACTTTTCTCCTTTATGTCTCAGGGTGGCAGGCGCAGTGCAATGCCACATAAGGTGCGTCCTAGATGGACGTGACTTATGAGGTAATGCACTGTTCATAGGCAGAGGTTACCGCTTAACATCTGGTGGGACATCTGCTTGTTCCGTCATACAAATTAATCCACCAGTTAATCTGCTTCTTTCCAGGTACTATTCTTGGATTCATGCCAGCAACCGGATGGGTTAGCGAAGAACTCAATATGACAAGGTGTTTCTACGTGTCTCTGTTTCCCGGAACGCTAATACTGCTCAATTCCTTCCTAAGCATCATACCAATCATAGTGGTTGTTGTGCTTTACTCGATTATTTTAGTAAAAGCCTTACAAACTGTTAATACTATAAACGGAACTATAAAAGTTAAGGAACTAACACCAGTGAGTGAGAAACCCAAGCTGAGAGTGAATCGTGGGACGATGATAGACAGAGGAACAAATGCACACGTAGCAAAGTCTGACACAAAACTGAAAAGAAGTGCTTCCTTTACACTCGGAACAAGCACTAAAAAACAACCTAATTGTAGATCTAAAAGCATAGAAGACCTGTCAGGTGTAGACAAATTTAAAACTACAGACGCGAGTAAAAGCAATGGCAGATCTGATTCAGATTTTAGTGTTTATACTATTGAATCAATTGCTTCATTCAATCTGTCGTCAGATGTCAATGAGCACACTGAACATAGATCTTCTAACCCAAGAAAGTTCTCCAAAGTGCGTAAAATCAAGGAGCCTAACAAATGGCGTGCCATAACAGTTGTTTTACTCACGACCGGGACTTTTATAATCACTTGGATTCCGTTTTTTATCGCTGTTATATTTTTTGTTTTCTGCGAAGAAAAACTGACGAATCCAAAGTGTATTCAGCTCAGGTTTTTATTGGGTGGTCCTTTTCCGTTTTTAGCCTTTACAAATAGTATAGTGAACCCATTGATTTACGCCTGGTGGCATAAAGGATTCAAGAAATCTGTGAAAACTTATTATAAACGGTATTGCCATAAGTATTTTTGTCGTGTTGTTTTGTGAGGCTAGTTCAAATTGATTATTAACCTAATTCAGGGATTTTATGGCAGTTTGTGAAATAAGATCGCTTATATTCGATTAGGTTCAGTTGTATCTCTGATTACCTATAGTGATATTAGTAAAAATATCAAAGCAGGATGTTTGTGATACTTGATGATGAATCTCTGTGCCTCATGATTATCTGCCTACCGGCCTGTAAGGTAGGCTACCTTACAGATCGGTACAGGCCTGAGCTGTCTCAAAAAACCTACCTATATACTACATAAAGTAGATACCTAGATACTTTATGTAGATTTGGATCAGTTGAGCTACCTTTAGATCGCTTGCAGCGGTCTTCAGGTGGCACAACTGTTTCATATGTATTTTGTACATACCTTGTATTATTCTTTCTGTAAATAAATGTAATAACTTTATGTAATAAGGCACCTATTGACTTCGCATAAAGATTTATGCGAAGTCAATAGGTACCTTACTAATAGACAGGAAGGAAAGTTATATACCATTTATATTTCAAAGAAAATTTAAAGTAAGATGCTAAGTATTAACAGTAAGAAGTAGAAAATTAACTTTAATTTTCACTAGAAACGGGATATTTACCATGTTTTTTTTTTTTTTTTTTTTTTTAATTTTTTTTTTGAGTGAAAATTATGTACGTAACCATGATAGTTTCAAAAGTTAATTAACTCTAAATCCATTCCCGCCTATATATACACAAAAATAAGCATTTCGCCATGTAATAACCGACGTAGGTACTTACCGATAACCTTCTGTATGGTTTTGTCGGTTCAAAAGGTGAAAAATATGGCCAAGTATGCTTCTTGAATGGTATTATCATTCAGAGTAATGTATTAAACATTCTTAGAACACAGCTTATAGTCGTTTTATTTTCCTTCATCACTCAGTAGATAATTATAAACTGCTTAATCGGTAAAACATTTATTTACAGAAAGAATAATACAAGGTATGTACAAAATACATATGAAATCGGTTGAAATAATGTTTTAACATCCACGGGCTACCTAACTACTACCTACCTATATGTATAGGTACCTTACCAAAATTATGATAAGTTAAATGCTGCGTAAAAATATGATTTGACCAGCAACAGCAATATTTTTTATTCTTTATTTTATTATTTAATCTTATTCCTTTTTTAGGGTTCCGTAGTCAAAGACAAGGAACCCTTATGGATTCGTCATGCCTGTCTGTCTGTCTGTCCGTGTATGTCACAGCCTTTTTTTTCCAAAACTATAAGAGCTATACTGTTGAAACTTGGTAGGTAGATGTATTCTGTAAACCGCATTAAGATTTTTACACAAAAATTTAAAAAAAAACAATTATTTTTGGTATTCCCCATAATTAGAACTGAAACTCATTTTTTTTTTTTCATCAGTCCTATACGTGTGTGGTATCTATGGATAGGTCTTCAAAAATGATATTGAGGTTTCTAATATCAATTTTTTTTTTACCTGAATAGTTTGTGCGAGAGACACTTCCAAAGTGATAAAAAGTATGCCCCCCCCCCCCCCCCCCCCCCACATAACTTCTAAAATAAGAGAATGATAAATCTAAAAAAAAAATATAATGTACATTACCATGTAAACTTTCACTCAAAATTGGTTTGAACGAGATCTAGTAAGTAGTTTTTTTTTAATACGTCGTTAATCGTAATCCATCCAAGAACTTATATATTATGTTACTTGCTGCTACGGAACCCTTCATGGGCGAGTCCGACACGCACTTGGCCGCTTTTTTTTATTATTGTTTTTACTTAAATTTTGCTACCTTAGCAGCGGTTTTCAGGTAGCAAACTGATTCATTTGTATTTTTAAATGTTGTACATACCTTTTCGTATTAATTGTAATATTATTTCTGTAACTAAATGTTTTTTTATGGATAGTGCCCTGTTTAATACTTAGCTGAAGTATATAATGTACTATTTAAGTACCTACTTTATATTATCTTAAGCAGGATCCCTTACCCGAAATACAATTATAGATAAGTAGGTACAATAAGTAGGTCGGTACGTAACATATACCATGCTATCGCTTTCTTCGCTACACGGTGGCTTCTATCTTTACAACTAAATAACAGTAATTTAGATAAAAAGATATTAAACCAATTTAGGAAGCCGCAAATAAAAAACCGTCCGCTTTATTTATTAAACATCTTTCAAATTGGTTCCGTAGTGTCTTTTATGTTTTTATCTGTGTCTAATAATGGCATCCCACTAATATTATAAATGCGAAAGTTTGTGTGTGTGTTTGTTACTTCTTCACGCTGAAACGGCTGGACGGATTTGCATGAAATTTGGAATAGAGATAACTGGACTACCGGAATAACACAAAGGCATATTTTTATCCCGATATTCCCACGGGATCGAGACTTACGCGGGTGAAACCGCGGGGCGCTGCTAGTTGAAAATAAAACACAAAGTTGTAAATGTAGAGTCTCATCATCATATTAAAAACGTTACAAGTACCTACCTACTGAGTCGGTAGGTAGGTACCTACAAAGGTTCATAGTACCTAAGTTTTAATAAAAAGTATTCACTTTAACTCTAGCACATGATAGTCGATATCAGATGGATTATGAATAATCTGAGGATATTTATTTAAAGTACGTAGGATTACCGACAAAGTATCAGTAGGCGAAATGTCTCGACTGGTGGTTTGTGTGCTACTGCTTGTGGCTTTAGCCCAAGCCCGACACGAGAAATATGAAGGGTAAGCAGCTCCTATATAATCTAATATATACAAAAAAAGTCGGGTTTTCCTTCCTGACGCTATAACTCCAGAACGCACGAACCGATTTCCACGGTTTTGCATTCGTTGGAAAGGTCTCGGGATCCGTGAGGTTTATACGTTTTTTTTTTTTTTTTTTTTTTATATAAGTCGGGTTTTCCTTCCTGACGCTATAACTCCAGAACGCACGAACCGATTTCCACGGTTTTGCATTCGTTGGAAAGGTCTCGTGAGATTTATACGTTTTTTTTTTTTTTTTTTTTTCAAGTCGTATTAGTTACACAACTGTATAACTCAAGAATGGGTGAACCGATTTGGCTGAAAATTGGTAGGGAGGTAGCTTAGAACCAGGAGATAGGACATAGTGGGAGGGGTAGGACGGGGGGGGGGGGTTCACCGGGGGCTACCCGTGCGAAGCCGGAGCGAGTCGCTAGTTCATTTATTAAAAAAAACGACTTCGCAGCTAGAGTTTTTTCCCCAGTACAAGATTTTATAATATTAGTGATCGGAACCGTGTGCTGATCACAATGAGCCTAAACACGGCCAGTCTACTATTATACATCGAGGAGTTCCGTTGTCCACCTTCCGTCTCCATCATCAGATCAGCTCGCTGTTACCATCATATTGTACTGTGATCGGAACTTGACAGGTATGCCAAATTTCAGCTAAATCGGATATCGGAAAGTCGCCCTTATCGCCACCCGTGAAATACTTATCATTGAGTAGTTCCAATGGCCATCTCTGGTCTTCGTCATCAGTTTGACTTCACCAAATAGCACTTTCTGAATGCGCATGCTTGGCTTGTTGCTGAAAATACCGAAATCGCTATGTGTGTGCCTATAATATTTGAAGAGTTCCCTCAATTCCTCTTGGATCCCATCATCAGAACCAGATTTTTATGAACATGGAATCTAGGTGCATATAAAAACTGAAAAAACAACAAATCTGTTCATAAATTCTGGAGATTGTAACAAACATATCCTCCTTTTTTTATTATTATTATTATTATTTATTAAGAGCCTGTGGTGTCCCACTGCAGGCCAAAGGCCTCCCTTCCTTCTCTCCAGTCCTCTCTATTTTGGGCCACTGTAGACCAATCCTTTAAATAGGTATCTATTTCGTCTCTCCATCTTCGCCGGGGTCTGCCACGGTTTTTTTAAGTCGGTTAAAAATTGGCAGATTCCCAACATATTTCAGCTAGAATTTGAAGAATTATAATGACTTTCACCACTAAATATATTCACGGCATAAATTACACTTCCAAATCTATTCACAGGCATCAACTGTTCCGTGTGGCTGGACCTGCTGAAGAGCTGGCGAAGCTCGAAGCTGTCTTAGATGTTCTGTCAGCGACACCCGCCGCTAAATCCACTACTGGCCAACTCGAAGTCCTACTGAGGCTGGCTCCTGAGGAGAAAAGGCAATGGCTGAGTTACTTTGAAGCCAACAGTATGCAATACAGGCTAATCGCTGAAAATCTTGCCACGTAAGATAATTTGCAAAAAGCATTTCTTTAAAAACAGTTTAAGTAAGTAGGTAATATCATTATTTCAGGCTTAATGGGAAATGTACTAAACTGAAACAATAAGCCCATAACAACATAAATCCCTTAAAAACTAACATAAATACTAACATGGATAAAACACAGTCGACGTATGACGCAACTGCGCGGTGTCTCGTGTCAGGCGTCCGAAATACCTCCTGAACTTGACAACTTTCGGCCAGAACTCTCCATTCATGAAGTTCGATAGACAGTCAGTCGGCACCCTCACCATAAAGGAAATAAAATGTACGTCATGGCGAGACTCCAACTGCTCGACCCTTATGGTTAGCCCTGTTTTCTGTTTACTCCACCACCGCTTCGGGCTTCCCGGCGTAGTGAACACACGTACAGTGGAGTAGTGGGTACCTCCGCACGCAGCAAGCACGGCTGGCAGCAAGTGGGCTTCCTCTCCCTTCGTTCCACCTTGATGAAACCCTCCTTGTCCCTAGAAGGGCCCGCAGGCACTTGCTGTCGCTCAGGTTTCGAAACGCGAGCGATGGCGGCAGTGGAAGTTTAGATGTAACGCCTAAATTTGGCCGGTTTCTTTCCAGTATCCTTAGAAAAGAAGAGGAACAAATAGAGAGCAGAAAGTTAGCGGCTGCAAGGAGCGGTAAAAATATCAGCTGGGACACTTACTACAGGCATGAAGAGGTAAAGTTCGCTTGAAATTATTTAGAATTTTAAACGATAACTCGCTAATTGACATAAAAAAATAAATATAAATAAAAGAATAAATAATAGTTGCCAATAGGTCAGCAAGTTTTATTTTTTTATTTTTTAAACAAGCTTAAGTTTAAGAAATTAGTGATTGGAACAGTAAGTATGCTGATTAAAATGAGCCCAAACACTGCCAGTCTACTATTATCCTTCGAGGAGTGCCGTTATCCACCTTCCGTCTCCATCATCAGATCAGCTCCCTGTCACCGTAATATTGTATTATCATCAGAGCTTGACAGGTACCTATGCAAAATTTCAGCACAATCGAACACCACGAGACATTTTCACATGAGACTTTTCATCTTTATGTCTCAGGGTGGCGGGCGCAGTGCAATGCCACATAGGGCGCGTCCTAGGTGGAAGTGACCTTTGTGATAATGCACTGTTCATTGGTACCGCTTATCATTAGGTGGGCCATCTGATTGTTCCGTCATTCTGGTAGCATAAAAAAAAACAGGAATTGGTTAAAATTTAACTAGTTAGATTTGTTTACAGACACCAGGACAGGTGAAACTAAATAAAAGCTTATAGAAAGGTAAGCTTTAGAAGCTTACCTTTATTTAAATTTTTAATGAACAATAAATTATTAAATCAATTTGAATCGGATTTATAGCGTATTTTTAATTATTTCGTTATTCCTGAAGTTTCAAACAAATCAATAAAAATAAGCTATAAATGCAATCAATCAATAAAATTGATCTATCAATGAATTAGACAATGTTTAGCAATCTCGAAAACCTTAGACATTACGATAATATCGTACAAGTGTGTAATGTTGGTGATTACCGCTGAGGCGCCATTGGTCTTAAGAGAGCCGAGGACGGTAATCATCAATACACACGTGTATCATACGACGTTTTTCACCTCACTTGTGAAGAAAATAATAATAAAACAGAAATACACACTCTGTGTAAATGTTCAACTGTCTCTATAACTCACTTGTGAATAGCAATGAAAAAGTCACAGTTTGATTACAGAAGCCACTTTGCGGTGAAATAAGAGCCATTTTATGACCAAGTGTGTTGAAAAATAAATATGGCGGAGACTAAGATCCAGAGTCTCGAGCACCGCCGTAAGGTCGCGTGCCTTTCGATATTCTATAGGTTACATTTCGGCGAATGCTCACAGGAACTTCATGATCTGATCCCACCATCTCCTTTTCATCATAGGACGAGCAGGCGCACGGCTCGGTACCACCCTTACCTCTTTAGTATACCCTCTATTCGTACTAAACGTTTCAGTTCTACCTTTATAATGAGAACTGCTAAGGAGTGGAATACACTACCGTCGTCTGTCTTTCCTGAAAACTATAATCTGGGTGTCTTCAAGGCTAGAGTGAATAGGTGCCTTCTAGACCTTTGTGCTCCATCTTCGGCCGCATCGTCACTTACCAACAGGTGAGATCGTGGTCAAACAAAGGTCAATATTTAAAAAAAAAAAAAGTTTTATATGAGAGATGTCGTCATATTACGAGCACAAATTTTATTAGTTATGTTCTATTTACAGATCAACGATCATCTTGACAAACTGGCAGAGGAGTATCCCAATTTGGTAACAGTCATAAACGCAGCGTTGAGCTACGAAGGTCGCCAGATCAAATACGTCAGGATCTCCACCAGCCGCTTCGAAAACCTCAGGAAACCAGTCATTATTATTGATGCTGCTGTACACGCCAGGGAATGGGTCACCACTCCCGTTGCTCTCTACATCATCAATCAATTGGTCGTCGATATTGTGGACAATCAACTAACTGACGAAATTGACTGGATCATCATTCCATTGGCTAACCCTGACGGATATGAATACTCCTTTGATGAGGTAAATCAGATTATGTAAAGCAAATTGACTGTTTATAAACATGACCTGTGACATGCATGAGATGGGTGTACCGGGTGACCTACTTAAGAATTTCCATAGCATAATTTGCCTAATTGGGACCTTATAAGGAATATTCTGTGCATGGTAATCATATTCAAAGTCAACAGCGAGACGTGAGGACTGAGGATCCACGGTCATGATTCATTTGGCAATGTCGTTTTCTATAACTTGGAAAACACGTCATTCTTAAACTATTACATTTTTTTTAAAACACTCCACCTGCTCGACTTTGTCCAATTAAATATCATGCAACCTCAACGTAAATTAATGCATTATCTCCCAAGGGATATAAAGTTGTATGAAACTCCCTAGGGAATAAAGTGATTTGAATTTGGAACGTCAAATTCGAGAGGAAACTCGTGGAAAAGTCTAAGTCAAAAATAGCCATATGGCATTGTAAAGAGGTTAGTTCGAAAATCGAAATGGCCACAACAAGGAGAACTAAAAAAAAGAAGGGCGTTTACAAAGAATGTGGAACAAAAGGCAGTGTGTGGTGCTGTGATTTTCAGTGATTTCGTATTGTCTCGCAGGTGTGAAAAGTAGAGTATGCTCCTCTGGAATAAAGCCTGTCTTCGTCTTGGGCAGCTTGACCCCTCGCTTCACTCAGGGCTCTATTAACTCTAGAGTCCCTCGTTACGCTCAGGGTTTAATATGCCGCCCGCGACGTAAGACACTGCTTTATTCCCTTAGAGCATAATCTACTATTATATTGTTACTTTTTGGTTATATGTATACATTTTTCTCAGGATCGATTGTGGCGTAAGACCCGTTCGACGTCCCACGCGGGTTCAGGTGAATGCCCTGGAGTCGACGGGAACCGCAACTTTGACCATCATTGGGGTACTAGCGAAGCAAGCAGTGACCCCTGCTCTCTCATCTACGAAGGGCCCACCGCATTCTCTGAGCCTGAAACCAGGGTCATCAGAGATGCGGTCTTACAGAACGTTCAGCGTACTGCCCTGTATATCTCGCTACATAGCTATGGAAACATGTTCCTGTACGCATGGGGCAACAATGGTACGTGACAAGAATCATTATTTCAATAGGCTCTATCACATGAGCAAACAGATGCATCCTACTAACATTATAAACGCGAAAGTTTGTAAGTATGGATGGATGTTTGTTACTCTTTCACGTAAAAACTACTGGATGGATTTGGATGAAATTTGGAATGGAGATAACTGGACTCCCGGAATAACACATAGGCACATTTTTATCCCGATATTCCCACGGGATCGAGACTTACGCGGGTGAAACCGCGGGGCGCTGTTTGTACCTATATACAGGGCGTCCCATGACCATGCGACATGAAGGTAAAGTACCTTAAATATTGTAGTTGGGATATTTTGCTGAGAGGAGGCTTTATTTTATTTTTAAAACTATTAGTAATACTGCATTCAAAGATTTTCTTAAAATTACTTGTTTCGTCTGGGAATCGAACCAACTTAAATGTGAAAAAAAGAAACACATTTTTATGATGCCAATCGAAAGAATTGATACAAAATAATAAATCCTCTATCTTATTACAAAATAATAATGTAAAATATTTGATTATTTTACATGTTCGGTTCGATTCCCAGACGAAGCTAGTAATTTAGAGCTTTTTTGTGAAAGAGTTCGTCTGGGGAATTTTTAGAAAATCTATTAATGCAGTATTACTTAGTAGTAGTAGAGCTTTTTTGTGAAAGAGTTCGTCTGGGGAAGCCTACCACCATACCTATTTCTGCCGCAAAGCAGTAGTGCCCGCATTGATGTGTTCCGGTTTAAAGGATAAGGTTGCCGGTGAAATTACAGGCACATGAGACTTTTCATCTTTATGTCTCAGGGTGGCGGGCCCAGTGCAATGCCACATAGGGTACGTCCTAGGTGGACATGACCTTTGAGGTAATGCACTGTTCATAGGCAGTGGTTACCACTTAACATCAGGTGGGCCATCTGCTTGTTCCGTCATTCAAGTGGTATAAAAAATAAAAAAACTTAGTTTAAAAAATAAAATAAGGTCTCTTTGCAGCAAAATATCCTATCTAAAATATTTAAGGACTTTCCCTTTATGGCGCATAGTCTTGGGACGCCCTGTATATAATCACCAGCAGCAGCATGATACTTAAATTGAGAATAAAGTAAGGTAGTTAGGTAGCAAAGCCAGAAAGCCATAATATACACATACCTTTTTCCTGAAGGGATAGGCAGAACCTCAAAGGGCCTTTTTTTACCGTGAGCAAAAACGCAGGAATATAAGTAAACGTGATCAGTGGTGGGTACATCACCGCCATTGCTATCCCACGACCAACTTGTTTAACGCTTTCTAACAGTAACACCTATCACAGTTTTTTTTTTTTTTTTACGTTTGTTTGACCACGATCTCGCCTGTTGGTAAGTGAACATGACCTATTTGAGACAATTGACCGAATCGAGACTAGGTATAGGTATTTTGAATTGACTGATTTTTTTAACATCGACACTACCTAACTTTATTTTGACTGTATTTTATTATGTGAATTGGGCTTTAATGGGATTCAATCTTTTCAAACAAAAATACCGCGTAAGAGCCCACTTTGTCGGTATTTCCCAAGGTCTGTAGGTATGTTACAAAATTATCACCTTAGGACACGAGTTATGCTGTGAGTTTTATGATTCATCATCCATAGAAAGTACATAACATCTAGATTAGGTACTAATTTATTATTATACTTAGATGTAAGTAATTTAGATAGTGATAAGTAGGTAGCTCACTACTTTCATATTGCCAAGTCTTCGCAAATCTCATAATTCATTCAATTATTTTTTCTTCTAATCTTTTAGATTACTCTCCATCCAAAGGTTGCCTGGAAGAAATCGCTTCTAAGCAAGAAGACAACACATTATACTTTTAATGCTGTGTTCTGTTTATTTTGTTATTCTTATAATAATTCATATAATTCTTTATTTTACACATAAAAAACATTACAAATAAAATAAAAACAAAAGATATGTACAAAGGCGAGCCTACCCTAGAGAGTCATTAGTTATTCTAAATAAATAAAAAATAAATAATGCTGGATAGTTCAAACAACATTATATAGTCCCAAGCTAAGCAGAGCTTGTTTTATGGTACTGGATAACTGATATACTTAATACAATACATTACATAGATAGATATTTTTTTATTATACATAGAAAATACCCGAAACACCCTGAACAAATATCTGCAGATCGTACAAATATTTTTTCCGAGGCGGGAATCGAACCCGCAACCTCCTGCGTCGCAGACAAACCTTCGCCCACTGCGCAACACAGGTCGTCATTCTCATAAAGTAGATTTCTTTAAACTTAGAGCATTGCGGCCTCCGTACCGGAATCTTTAAATAAAGTTAGTAGTATAGTTTAGTTAGGAGTAGAGCTTTTTTGTGAAAGAGTTCGTCCGGGGAAGTACTACCAACATTAAAATGTGAAATTACAGGCACATGAGACTTTTCATCTTCATGTACCTATCAGGGTGGCGAGCGCAGTGCAATGGCACATAGGGCGCGTCCTAGGTGGACGTGACCTACGAGACGATGTATTGTTAAAGGCAGAGGTTATCGCTTAACATCAGGTGGGCCATCTGCTTGATCTGTCATTCACAAAGTCAAAAAAAAAAAGTATTAACTACCAATCCGTGAAATATTTAGGTATGTTTACCATCTGATACCTTAACACAGGCACTCTTCCCTCCAACGGATTGATCCTCCACCTCGCTGGAGTACAAATGGCCACAGCTATAGACGAGCTCGCGCTGGACAAAGCTGACCGCTACATCGTCGGCAACGCGGCCAGCGTACTCTACTACTCCACGGGAACCTCTCGCGACTGGACCCGGGCTGCAGGCATTCCCCTCACCTACACCTTGGAACTGCCTGGTTACGAGTACTTGTTCGAAGTGCCCGCAGAATACGTGGAGCAGATCGTCACTGAAACTTGGGCTGGCATTGTCGCGGGTGCACGATATGTCTTGGCAAATCATTAATTTGTTTTTTGGTAATAAATTGGAGCACAACTATCACGAGTTTCCTTTAGTCCGAGGTTAGTAGGTTACCTGCATGTAAGTAGGGAAGTACCTTCTCTGTACCTATTTACCAATGCACATATTTGAATTGCTTATTGCACTTGGCGTGCTCTAAACTAATTACAAAAGAAAGATAATAACAATAAAATAGCTTATAAACTAATAAAACACACACAACACAATAACAAAAAAATTACATAAATAACATATCACCCTTACCTAGGTACTAGCTGTTATTTGTTGTCCAAAGTAGGTACTTGCTATTTTTTGTTTTTTGTTTTCTTGTGATATGTGTGTGTTGTGTCCTTTGGGAAAATAAATCCTTTTGTTCACCCTTTTATTGTTGACATACCACCGTCGCGTACAAACCGTTTCTCGAACTCTTTCATCATGCGGACAGCAAAGGCCTGGAACTCTCTTCCGGCTTCTTTGTTCCCATTATCATACAACTTGGGCCTCTTCAAACGAAGAGTTAATAGGCATCTTCTATGCGAGCGTGCTTAAATTATTTCTTTCTGCGCAAGCTTTTCTTTCTTTTTCCGAAGCTCGCAAACGTGCAGCCTGTACCCAAGAAAGGCAGTCGTGCTGACCCTTCAAACTACCGCCCTATTTCGGTCACCTCCCTACTTTGTAAATGTATGGAGCGTGTACTGAATAGGAAGCTCCTTGCATACCTCGAAGGTAACGACCTCCTCAGTGATCGCCAATACGGATTTCGCTGAAACCGGTCTACTGGGGACCTTCTTGTGTATGCCACGCACATTTGGAGCGAGGCCATCGAGAAATACGGTGAAGCACTAGCTGTTTCATTAGACGTCTCGAAGGCCTTTGATAGGGTTGGGCACGCTAGCCTTATTGGCAAGCTTCCTGCCTACGGACTGCCAGTTCAACTCTGCTCCTGGCTCGCAGACTTTCTGAGGGAAAGATCCATTCGAGTAGTTATTGACGGCTGCTCGTCGGATCAATTGGCTATTAACGCCAGGGTACCTCAGGGGTCAGTGCTATCTGCCACACTGTTTCTGTTGCACATTAACGATCTGCTATGCCCGGTATCATTGGGTATGCAGACGACGCACGTTGTGGAGAGATATGTTTCCAATGCGCGAGCTAGCCAGAATGAAATTCAGGAGTTAAGAGATGAGATGCTGCAGCGTCTGAATTTGACTCTCAAGGCTGTATCCGACTGGGGTGATGCCAATCTAGTCAAGTTCAATGCCTCTAAAACGCACGTTTCTCCAAGTTCCTGTATTCCGTGATGTACCTGTAGCTATAGGAGATCACCTCGAGCTCTTAGGTGTTTCGCTCACGCCTACTCTCAACTTTGGCTCTTACATCGAGTCTAAGGCAAAAACAGCTGCCATGAAGCTGAATAAGGTAAAGCGTTACTTCACACCAGGACAGCTTCTCAGTTTATATAAAGCACAAGTCCGGGCTGGTATGGAGTACTGCTGCCATGTTTGGGATGGTTCGGCCAAATACCAGCTTGCTGCCTTGGACTCGATCGAACGTAGAGCTTTCAGGCTTATAGGTGAGCAACATATGGCGGAGACTAAGATCCAGAGTCTCGAGCACCGCCGTAAGGTTGCATGCCATTCAATCTTCTATAAGTTACATTTCGGGGAATGCTCCCAGGAACTGCACGATCTGATCCCACCATCTCCTTTTCATCATAGGACGAGCAGGCGTAGGTACGGCTCAGTACCATCTTTACCTCATTGGTATACCTTCTATTCGCACAAAACGTTTCGGTTCTACATTTATAATGCGAACTGCTAAGGAGTGGAATACACTACCGTCGTCTGTCTTTCCTGAAAACTATAATCTGGGTCTCTTCAAGTCTAGAGTGAATAGGTGCCTTCTAGACCTTTGTGCTCCATTTTCGGCCACATCGTCACTTACCAACAGGTGAGATCGTGGTCAAACAAAGGTCTATCAAAGTTAAAAAAAAAAAAGAAGTTTTCTTTGTAAACGTACTTCGTCTTAGGGCTAATTTATTGATAACTAGCGTATCGTCCCGGCTTCGCACTGGTAGTTTCAGGATGAAAAACAGCCCCTCCCCCCTCCTATCCCCCCCCCCCCCCTGGTAGCCTAGGTCACTTGGGAGGAATGTATATCCCTGTATGTATATGTATAGCTTTCCAATCGTGAAAGATTTTTTGAAATCGGCACAGTAGTTTTTGAGTTTATTCATTACAAACATACACACACACAAAAATACAAATCTTTCCTCTTTATAATATTATATAGTTAGTGTAGACTAGTAGGTTGAGTTAGGTTGGACTTAGAGCATTGCAGGCCTCCTATGATATTGGATCTAGTTTACAAAACATGGCATTGTTAACTTAAACCCTGATAGCAACTTCCTAGATAGGTATCTACCACCTATCTATGTACCTACAAGTTACTTAAGTAGAAGTACTTGCACTGACAGTTTGGTTTCTCTTGAAGAAAGACATCTTCTTGCAAGTCTCACATAAAGTTTTTTTTTTTTTTTTTTTCTCTTTATTTAGCGGCTTTTGAACATATTGTTCATGTCAGCCCGTAATAACAAAGATACATAATTGACAAAAAAAGGAAAAAAATAAACATTTAGTTAACAAAAAAATAAAAAATACTTATATAACAATCCAATAAAACTTATCAACCGTATGCACTAACCTATAAATAATTTTGGCTTCATTTGAGTTTGGAGAAGATAAAGTTAGAAACAATATGTTGAGACAAACTATTTCATTAATTGTCGTATTTACACTACTAAACAGTGCATTTGGAGCTAAAATGACAAGAACCGTCCTCGGTGTCGGATTACGGCGTTACAAGATTTTATTGTCCCTAGGATTTTGTAAGGGTAAGTAGGTACCTACCAATGAAATAGAAACGATGTAAGTAGGTACGATCTTTGAATATTTGGGTACGATGATGATATATGTGATACCTAGTAGGTAGGTACCGTTTAACAAGAAAATTATTAATTTGCAGATCAACTGATATTTACTGAACAAGAAATCTGGAGTAGAGTTTTGATGAATCGGATTTTTGATATTTATTACCAAAGTGGAAATGGTAAGACAGAAACGTATAGGTAAGGTAGGTAGTAACTAATTGTTTTGGTTGGCATACCTACCCCAAGGGGGACTGTTGAGGGAAGAAGGCCTGATCCCAAAACGCCAAGAAATCATGCCATGCCCCCTTGGTGGCCTACCCGGAACCCTACTGCTGTCGCTCAGTTATCTGTCCGGTTCAACGGTCCATACGGCTGTCTATTACCCGCTTCTAGCGCCCAAGCAACGCAAAAATTGCCTGCCGTGGTGAATCCGGCTTAAAAATATACCTTCTCCGTCTTAGCTCATGGATATCGTAAAAATAAAGTCAGTGGCATTCAACTGAGTATAGTCTGTTCATAAAGAGAGCCGTCGGCGTCGTGGCGAAAATGCTAACGAACATTTTCCTAGGTTTATATATGTAACTATTTCTTTAATTTATGATTCAAACTGTCGGCATTTTGAATCATAAAACTAAACAAATAGTTACAGGGTTAAAAGGATCAAAACGGAACGGACGCTCTATTGTATTGCCTCTAAACAAAGTAGGTAAATAAGTACCTACAGCTGCTCCCTCAAATCCCACGACGGGTCTCTTTCTGAACAGATTGTCCAAAATACTGCGATCCATTATTTGTACAAGACCAACACTGCGATCACCAATCCTTGCCAGTGTTTACGGAAAATTCCCTTCATAACTCCATGTAGGAGGCTTTAGCGGACATCTATCGACAGATACCTAATGATCATGATGACATGAAAATACTGTACCTAGATGAGTTGTCTCGCTAATACAATGTAGGTAACGCAGAAGGAATAAGAATAATTTTATTTTATTTACAAACTATATTTCCTATGGTACGGAACCGTCTGTATCCGATTTTTAAGAGCCAAAGCTTACAAAACCCCACCAGACAGTGCTCCCGTGAAGTCCCGTGACATACTGGTAGCTGTATATATTCTGTGCTGGTAGGTAGGTCACCTGTGACCCCCATGGCGATCGATGGGTTTGTTTGATTCACATAGATAATGCACAGTTTTCGTACTTTTTCAGATCAGATAAAAGTTTCAAGAATCGAAATAAAACTGATCCTCAACGAGTCGGACGTACTGGCCTATTCGGAAGATGGAGTGGGACAATCAAAGTTTACCGCCAGTATCTACATGCCTGCAAACACGTTTGCTGTTTATTACAATCTGAAAATTTTCACCTGCAGTTCTCCTAAAATTTAAAAAAAGTTTAAGTAATGCTGAGAAATTGTACGTAGGTAGGTAGGTACTCATAGACAAATTATTATTGTACTATTTTTTATTCTGTGTTACAGCGTTTAACGTTTTTAGGTAGGTAGGTACTATATCATAGAGTAATGTAGGTACCTACCTACCTACCCACTGGTGTTTATTTTATTTTATTTTATTTATTAAACAAACTCCACAGCTCTTAGATATTCATTGCTTAGTCTAATACATAATGCTTACAGCCAATAACGGATTTACATTTTTTTTACATTACTTACCTTTGTAGGTTACATAAAATTAGGCACCTAGATGCACCGCGCCACGACTGAAATCCAGTGACTGGAGCGTTATTTTCTATGCGCAAAAGTGCAAAAGCTAAAATCTACCTCTGTTATCCGTTAGTTCCTCAAAAGGCCGTCGTGAGGAATCTGGTTGACTTCCCGACACGAACTACGGTTTCGTGCTGCACTAGTCTAGATCACCTATACTTATACAAATTTAGCAAATGGGGCTATTTCTGTGGCTCCTGTGGAGACTAACATAAGCGATCATTTGGCAGTAAGGGGGGTATTTTTGTGTCCCAGGTTACAGCCAACTGTGAAATTTGCGTACATTAGGAAATTTAACAACGCAAACAATGCAAACTTTGTACGATCTTTAGATAGCATTGACTGGCATGAACTACTATCTAAGTACAGCCGGACTACTGACAAGTTTACCTCAATTATTAATGTAATTAAAAATAAAATTGACATTTGCTATCCGTTAAAAAAAGTTTATAGAAATAAACCTGAGTTATCATGGGTTACTCAGGATATAAAGGATTATAAGCTATTATTATTTGAGATTACTAACATTAGTAAATTAGAACCAAACAATGAATCTTTTGAATTATTACTAGCTGACATGAATTATTACTATGACTTTATTATAAATGGGACTAAGCAGGACTACTATACAAATAGTATAAAAACAAATTTAAATACCACAAAAGCAATGTGGAACGTAGTAAATAGAGAAAGAGGTAAACATAATACGCCTCGCCTAGATTTTACAGATGTAGTCATCAACTCTGATGGTAGCAAATTTGCGAGTAAGAAAATTCTGTTGGACACTATGAATTGTCGACTACTGAGTGCGGCCGAAGCGTGCGGGGCGCCGCGCGCCGACACCGCCGCCGTGCGTCACGCGCTTGCCATGGCGCGCGCTCCCGCGGACCGCTCGTTAAGGCTCCGACATTTCACATTAGAGGAGGTATATGTTATAGTGACAAAGCGGATACCCCCAAAGATATCTAAGGACGTCTACGGCTTGTCGATGAAACTGCTGCGTCCTGCGGTACTCGTTCTTGCCCCCATACTAGCCCACGCGTACAATAGCTGTATCCGGGAAGGTACTTACCCGACCCCATTAAAGCAGAGCAAAGTATCCCCTTTGTTCAAAGGCAAAGGCAAGCGAAGTGAGATGGATAACTATCGGCCTGTGTCAATAATCCCAGCACTAGCAAAAATATTCGAAAATGGCATATGTTCTCGACTCACAGCATTCTTATCGTCAACCAACGCACTCACTGACCGACAGTATGCGTACCGCGAGGGCCGTTCCACCACATCGATGACACGCGAAGTAGTCAGGCTTGTGGTAGCTGCTCGCGAACGGAGGCAACACGTCGCAGTGATATGCTGCGACTTATCAAAAGCCTTTGACGTCGCCGACCATAACATACTCGCAGTTAAACTGCAACACTATGGAATCGATGGCCCAGCGTACGCTCTGCTGACGGACCTCATGCGGAACCGGACTCAGGTCGTACTGGGCGACGGTATCACATCCGACCCATTGCAGTCGCAGATGGGTGTTGCGCAAGGATCCTCGGTATCAAACATCCTGTTTACGACCTATTAAACGACCTACCAGAATCAGTCTCCACAGCCGAGATCCTCATGTACGCTGACGATGTGGCCGCTATAGTCACCGCACCATCTCTTGACGCTCTTGAAAACCGCCTGAATCATGCGGCGTCTCAGCTATCGGAGTGGTTTAGAATAAATGGCCTCGCCCTAAACTTAAACAAAACTCATTTTATTCATTTTCGCCTCAAAGATAGTGCGGTGCGACCTCTGTCTATTACCGTGGATGGCAAAGTTATTGGTCAGGTCGAGAACACCGCCTTCCTCGGCTTCCAGATCGACAGAGGACTGCAATGGGCTAAACATATTGATGTGCTCTGTGGAAGGCTAGGGAGTGCGTGCTACGCACTAAGCCGGGTGGGACGAGTAGTATCCGTTGACGTGGTCCGTGCTTGTTACTTCGCCACGGTGCACTCGCTACTGCAGTACGGTACCGAGCTGTGGTCGCGCGCTGCCGATTGGGAGCGTGCGTTCCGGATGCAGAAAAGGGCCGTACGGGCGATTGTGCGGATACGGAGTGACGAAACAGTGAGACCGCATTTCAAAGAATTAGGTATTCTTACGCTGCCCTGTATTGCCATCTCACAAGTGGCACTATATGTGAGGAAAAACCTAAGTTCTTACGCGACTCACGGGGATTTCGCTCATCAGACACGTAACCAGCACAAACTCGTGTCGTTGCCGCGGACTCTCGTGAAGTCATCGAGATTAACTCATATTATGGGCCCAGCAGTGTACAATAAGCTGCCAGAGTCCATAAAAGATGCACCAAACTGTACCGTGTTCAAAACCAGACTAAATCGCTGGCTTATCGACAACACTTTTTACAGATATGATGACTTCATACAGTCGTAAAATAATGTATTTCAATTTGTGATTAGTATTAATGGTATTTCTATTTTTACCTACTTTTTGCTGTAGGTATGTTTGTACTTATGTAGGTGCCTATTTACCTATAAATGTTATTATCGACTTTTATTGTTTTACACTGTGTTTTTGACGTATAATGATAATTTATCAATAAATGACTATAAATGACTATAAAAGGACTTCAGTAGTGGCGCGGACTCTACTCATTATTTAAGTTATTTTTTTTACACGTACAGTATAGTATTATTTTAACTGTGCACGTACGTACCTTATGTACCTATAAGTATATTTACTCTACAATTAGGTACCTACTTGCAATTTTCCTATAATAAAATCATTATGTAGGTACTTACCAGGCAAAATGTTTTACATAATTCATCGAATCTACTAGGTACTATTGGACCTCGCGCTACCTCGCGTACGCGTAGGTGTACGCGTACGCTTTAGCTCACATAGAGCAACCATGGCAACACTACGGAAGCCATAATCACAGAATAAATATTAGTACAGGTACTAATGCTTAGTTCGCTAAACCGCGTTAATTTATTTTAGTCCCATAACATTTAGTCAAGGGCTTGGGTCAATATAAGCGTCGTTCGACATTAGATTTATTGAGCTATTGTAATTGTACAATATAAGCTATTATAAATCGTCCAAATAAATCATAATGGAAATTCTATGAAGCACGAGTAATATATTTTAATCTGTGCATGAAGCATAGGATCATCTGACAGCCAGTCAGCCGTTTTTGACAGCTGTATCACATTGCGTGAAAAGAAACGCAGTGTTTATTTACGTTTCCACAAGTCAAACGCACGACGCAAATAATCACAATAGTCAGACAGTCATTATTACGCACAAAATCATAAATTCTCAAGTGTGATGATAATTGAAATGAACTGAAAATGTTGTGGTATCTGCCATGGTCTGAGAGCATCAAGAAGCGAGCCTGCAGGTACCTGCTACAGCGTTATCTCGGCAACTTTCTGAAGGAAAAACTAACTTTGGATCAGCTGAGTGTGGACCTTTACAATGGAACTGGTACCGTTTGCGATGTCAGCCTTGACTGCGAAGTGAGTTACAATATTATTTAACATCCTTTTGAGTTTTTACCAAACTTAGCTAGATATTGAAGCCATAATATAGGCCAATAACTTGCCAAAACTACATGCGCATAAAAGCGATGTAAACACGTGCTTATTATTGAATTTAGACAAAGAATAATACAACTTGTTCCTCATTTTTATCAACATAAGAGCACAATGGTCAAGGTTACTAGAATAAAGAATACTAAATAGATAGTACCTACCTACATTGAAGGACAGAATTGTATCAGTGTTAATCCTAACTTCCTGAATAATATTATTAATGCGAAAGTGGGTTGGGGTGTACATAAAGGGGCATTGAGGAAAAAAGACTTAACATCAAAATGAAATCAAATTCCATGGTGGTATGAGTAGAACCAACAACCTGCATGTTTGAGCAAAACTACATGCCCTGGCCACAACCATGATAGGTACTCATGTTTGTTACGTAGAAATGCTGACAACATAGGCAAGCTGTGTGTGTCCATTGTGTGTCCGGCCCAAGAATAGACCCCTCCATCTCCTCCCGTGGATGTCGTAAAAGCCGACTAAGGGATTACCTGGACTTGTTTGTAAGATTCGATGGTATGAGATTTGTCCTGGCTGCTATCTTACTTAAGGAATGTGTTATTACTGGAAGAAAGCGTTAGCCGAGTCAGTCGTGGGAAGCAATAGCGGCGATGAGTTCACCACTTGTTACGTCTATATCCCACGACAGTGCAACCCACGGTGAAAAGAGGCCTATTTGAGGCTCTGCCTACCCTTTCGGGGAATAAGGCGTGTGTCTATGATGATGATGATGATGATAGAAAAGCTGAGTGTAACTGGCAAAATAGTGTGTAAATGACCAAGAGAAGAGAGTTCAAAGCGATGATCAGACCATTATCCCAGAGCTTGGAGATACCAGTAAATGATGCACATCACAAGCTGATTATCGTGGAAAACAATTGAAGACATACTTGCAAGAAGTCGCGATGCTCAACAGTGAGGAACGACTGAAGAGGAAGTGTGTCAAAATTAACCTTATTTTCATCTGTTTTAGGCTCTCAATGAACTTGGAGATGCCCAGAACTGGCCATTAGAGATAGTGGATGGCCGCATGCATGAGATCACAGTCACCATCCCGTGGTCGACGTTGCTGAAAGATGACTCCATCGTTGAGATCAATGGCCTCTCTCTCACCGTTCAGCCTAAAGTGCGGGCAGAGCCAGGTACTAACTGTTGTTGTCGTAATAACATGTATTTGCCGATGAAATTACAGGCACATGAGACTTCAACTTTATGTCTCAGCGCCACCTTGCGCAGTGCAATGACACGTAGGGCGCGTCCTAGGTGGACGTGACCTGCGATGTTTTGCATTGTTATAGGCAGAGGTTACCTTAAGCGGTAACAGGTTACAGGTGAGATCCCGGTCAAACGAGGGTCTATAAACTGAAATTTATTTGTGACAAGCAAACAGAGTATCATGAAATAATCATTTTGAAAACAAGATTCATGGATGGTCGTAGCTTTAACTAAAACACAGTCACCTTAATCAAAATACTTTAATTGATTGCGAATATACTGCCAACCTCAGGATTAAGGAAATGTATGTATCACTAAGTTTTTGTCACTGTGATTATATTGCAACCTTATTTTTAAAAAAAACTGGCAATGTGCGAATCGGACTCGCGCACAAAGGGTTCTGTACTATTATCTATAAAAACTGCAAAAAAATCACATCTGTTGTATGGGAGCCCCCTTAAATATCTATTTTATTCTGTGTTTTAGTATTTTTTGTTATAGCGGCAACAGAAATACATCATCTGTGAAAATTTCAACTGTCTAAATATCACGTTTCATGAGATACAGCCTGGTGACAGGCGGACAGAAAGACAGACAGACAGACGGACAGCCAAGCCTTAGTAATAGGGTCCCGTTTTACCCTTTGGGTACTGTAGTGTCGTACACCACAATGTATTCCTGGTTCCCTTTGTAGCGGCTTCGTCAGAGCCTCAATCTCTCCACAACACCGACCATTATCCTGGTATGGAAGCCATCACCGACTGCGGCTGCCTATCATAGACTAATCTCTGTTGTCTTTTCTACCGTCTACATAGAAACAGGCATAGATCTGTCGGCCTCAGTATGCCACAGACTAACATTATGATTTAGGCACCTACATACACAATAACCACGGAATCCTAACAAACCCAAGTATGCTTATTTTAATTATCAACAGTATCATCAATGCTGGAGTCGATGTGGTCTTCCATGTCCTCGTCCATGCAGCTGGCGGCGGAATGTCTCCGAGAGGAGGATGGCCCTCAGGAGTCGCATCCCGTTGAGGGAATTGAGATGTTTGCACATGCCATTGATTCAAGTAAGCTATTTACTTATTTTAATATTACTTAAGTGTCCTTTGCACACATCTTTTAACTTGATTCTGTTGAAACATGGTTTACAAGCAGCGCCCCGCGGTTTCACCCGCGTAAGTCTCGATCCCGTGGGAATATCGCGATAAAAATGTGCCTATGTGTTATTCCGGGAGTCCAGTTGTCACCATTCCAAATTTTATCAAAATCCATCGAGTAGTTTTTACGTGAAAGAGTGACAAACATCCATCCATCCATCCATACTTACAAACTTTCGCGTTTATAATATTAGTAGGAAGTAGGATTTATTTATTTTGAATACACAGGCAGCTCTCGGAGCTGATGCGTGTATATCTAAGTTCCTAAGCAGATAATTGTTCAGGGTGTTCTGGGCATTTTCAATGCATAATAAAAAAAACTATGTAATGTATTGTATTAAGTATATCAGTTATCTAGTACCCATAACACAAGCTCTGCTTAGCTTGGGGCTAGGTAACGTTGTGTGAACTGTCCAACATTATTTATTTATTTATTTATCAGTGCACTTTAAATTTTGGCAAGCCTATTTTTGAAAGAATTCACTGAGGGGGCAATGATCACTGAGTCTGGAACCGGTTCCAAGTGCGCACAACACGATTGGGCAATATGTGCTATTGCTGGTACTGAGCCCACGATTCATTATCATCATCAGCCTACGAAGTCCACTGCTGGACATATGCCTCCCCCATACAATGCCACGACGAACGTTCTTGAGCCGCCTCCATCCGTTGACTTCTCGCGACCTTTATTATGTCGTTAGTTAATCGAGATGGATTACTTATCTACGCTGTACGGTTCGTGGTGAAATAGGATTAGGTAATTGTCGTTAGACAAAATAAATTATAATATACCGAATGGTGTTTCTAATTTACGGACATCAAAAGAAAGGCCTTACCTCAGACATGGAACCACAACTCGAGTGATTGTGTCGGTACCTACTCTATTCTTAGAATTTAAGATCCAAAGTTTCGCTTGTGGCGCGAAATTCAAATATTATTGTGTTTTTGCTCATCACAGCTCTTCAACACATCTCGAGATATCGAAACCTGATTTGAACCTGCGAAAAGTAGGAGAACTAACACACATGTTTTGATTGATAGTGCCTGATAAATATTATTAGTTTAGCTACGAATGTCATTCAATGATTTTTACAGTGATTTTTTTGTTCATATTCGAACCTAAACTAATATTATTACGCATATTTATGAGGCACTTTCAATCAATATATAGAGCGATGGTAGCCTAACGGTTCAATAGTGCAACTCAGAATCCAACGATACCGGGTTCGATCCTAGGCTCCGCACCAATGACTTTTCTAAGTTATGTGCGGATTTCCATCGCTCTGTGCTTCGGAGGGCACGTTAAGCTGTCGGTCCCGGCTGTTATTGATTAATAGCAGTCGATAAGCCATGTCAGAGGCCCTCGGGCGGCTTGACAAACTCTAACACCAGAGGCCAGCACTACCTCTTACGAAACGAAACGAATCAATATATGCGTGCTACCTCAAAATGTGTTGACGAGCTATGATTAGCAAAAAACACAATAAAATTTGAATTTCGCTCCTCAAGCGAAATGTTCCACCTTAATGATGACTACTCTATTAGCAAGAACTCAAATACAATTTAAAAAAAAGCGGCCAAGTGCGTGTCGGACTCGCCCATGAAGGTTTCCGTAGCAGCAAGTAACATAATATAAAAGTTCTTGGATGGATTACGATTAATGACGTATTAAAAAAAAACTACTTACTAGATCTCGTTCAAATCAATTTTGAGTGAAAGTTTACATGGTAATGTACATTATATTTTTTTTTTAGTTTTATCATTCTCTTGTTTTAAAAGTTATGGTGGGGGCACACTTTTTACCACTTTGGAAGTGTCTCTCTTGCAAACTATTCAGTGCAAAATTTTGAGTTTCAGTTCTAAGTATGGGGAACCCCAAAAATAATTGTTTTTTTTAATTTTTGTATAAAAATCTTAATGCGGTTTATAGTACAGGCAAATTAGGTGATTTTTAGCAAAAGTGTGGAAGTAATTAGATGTAGTCACAAAACCTTTTCTAATTGTTTTGTTTGGCTTGAAAATCACCTCTAATATAACTTTCAGCAAATTCTCCCCCCCGGAACAGGGTGAAATAGGGTGAAAACCTTATAATACCCGTAACTTAATGGGGAAAATAGATGTAGTCGGTGCAATTTGGCATACACTTAAGACCGTTATGATCTACATTTGCACCAAGTATTTTTTTAATCTGACTTACGGAACATACGAAAAAAAAAACATTTCTAAAAAAATCTTTTTTTCTGTATTGCGGCTCGGGGGAAATTGAAGTAGTCGGTGCAAATTGAGAGAATTACCAGAAAAATGGGCCAAATAAATTACCAGGTTTGCACCTGGGTACCTCACACGGAAGTCACTTTTTCCATATTTTATTGTCGCTCTACTTCGGGGAAATTTCAGGCAATTCTGGAATTTCACTTAAACTTATTCATTTGATTAGTACTACATTCGCCAGCCATTTAATACTGGAATTTATATACGGAACATGCATTTTTTAAGTATTATATATGCAAGTTCAGTGCGGTGCTAAGAAACTAATATATATACTGTGGCGCTACAATGCTAACACTGTCCCCCGACCGCGGGGTGCATCCGTATTGATCCCAGAAAATCATCCCACGAGCTGAAAGTAATAATAATTATTCCGGATTCATAAAATTAATACTCATTTCATTTTTAGAGTCCGTATTTATCCCACCTAGAAATACCTACACCTAAAACGAGTGAAAGTAACGTCAGCAAAAAAATATGTTATTATGGAACATCTATTTATTTCATAAAATTGTTTGTATAAAATAATCAACAAAGTAATAATATATACAGTGTGTCCCAAAAAGTAGTGTCAAGCCGAAGTCCAAAGAAAGGTTACCCCCAGAGATACCCGAATCACCCCCATTTCGCGATTTTTAGTAGTTTTCGAGTTATGTGTTTTTAAGACAATCGGAGCTCTTACACTTTTTTGGCCATTGGGACTCGATTCGTTGAGGTAGAGGCCTGTTTTGTTGTAAATAAGCTAAATACTAGGGCTACCTTGTCTGATAGCATTTACATCAATAGCACCTACTATTGCATTAAAATAAAAATAATAATATGAAGATATTTTTTTTTTGCCTAAACTCTTACTTTCAATGAACGTTTAAAAAAAAAGTCACATAATCTTTTTAATCCAAACCTATCTTAAAAATATGGCTGATGTGACAGCTATTAGTTATGTAACCTTGTTCCAGATTCTTGCACAGGATCATAAAAACACTCAATTTAATAAAAGTTAGTTCAATTTAAGAAAATGTTCTGCAAGTCGGAATTAAAAAGAAATGTGACGGAAGTGAAGAATGTGTGTCTGAAGATTGTATTGCACATAAGCAATAGTAAAACAACCCATCTTTGTTGTTCAAGGACATTATTTTCTACATACGAGGCAGAAACCTGCGACAGATGGTGGGCCCATTCCAACTGCCAGGTCGCCTAAATGGCAAGTCATACTTGAACATTTTAAGAGAAGATTTAAATGGATAATCCACAGACATCATTTTACTAGCACGCCGAAACATGACTTTTTAAAACGACGGCGCACCATGTTACTTTGCGTTAAAAGTTAGACAATATCTTAGTGACAGGTTTTTTTTAATACTACTAAGAATGACTGAACAAGCAGATGGTCCACCTGATGATAAGCGGTACTCTCTTCCTATGAACAGTGCATTATCACATAGGTCACGCCCTCCTAGGACGCGCCCTATGTGACATTGCACTGCGCCCGCCACCCTGAGACATAAAGATGAAAAGTCTCATGTGACTTTAACTTCACCGGCACGCACCTATACCCTTCAAACCCCATTGACTTTTTTGTTTGGGGATATTATAAAGAGATTGTTTACTCTCGAGAGTGCCGAAATGTGGAAGAATTGCGAAAAAGGTTGACCCAGGCAGAAGCAACAATTC
This sequence comes from Operophtera brumata, assembly GCA_932527175.1. Lineage (NCBI taxonomy): Eukaryota > Metazoa > Arthropoda > Insecta > Lepidoptera > Geometridae > Operophtera > Operophtera brumata. The sequence continues at coordinate 21,379,937 of OW052234.1, forward strand.
AAAAGCAACAGAATCGCTTTTCTACGCTTTAAAGATAATTTTTTTAGACGATGCTGATTATGTATTGAGCAAGAAGGTCGCCATTTCGAAAATTTACTGTGATGATTCACTGAATAAATGCAATGCTGAAAGTTATTATTTAGTTTTATTTAAGATTTCACTTAATCTTAAAAACCAGAATTTCGCATTCAACTGTTTTAATTGAATATCATGAATGATCCCGTAAAATAATCTCAATCAAATTTACATGATAAATAGCTGACATAATGACCAAGTTTTTAAGATAGGTTTGGAAGAAAAAGTTAATGTGACTTTACTTTTAAAATGTCCTTAGAATGTAAGGGACTAAACAGAATTTTTAATTTTTCCATATTTTTTATTTTATTTCAATGCAATGGTTCGTGCTGTGGATGTAAATGCTTTTTTTTTGTTACTGTTTCGATTACTTTAAAACCGATATCTGAGGTTTACTGTCATCACAAACAAAAATAAGTATAATACATATAAAAAAAAGTGGAAGCCATTTTTAAAATATTTTTCAGGAAAATCACGGACTAGTGTAGAAATCGTTTCAGAGAATCAGAATTATACAATTATTTATAACATAAGCTTTTAGATAACATCAATATCCTATACAACGACCAAAGATTCGTATATTATATAAATATTTGTAATGGCAACTTGTATTTGCAACGAGCTCTAACTAGACATCTTGCTTTTCTTACTCCAGGGTTTTCTCATCGTAACCTGTATGACCAACGACTAGTTAAGTTTAAAATGATCTCCCTGTGAAATCGGCGTAAATTATCAGACCTGTGCTTGTTACATAGTATTATCAATGGAAAAATACACTGCAGTGAGCTATTAGAGCGGTTCCCGCTATACGTGCCATTCAACTATCCCCGTCAACCAATACAGAATATATTTAATACGCCTCGATCAAGAACTAATATGGGCTTACAAGTACCTACCACGCGAATGTGTAACCAATACAATGATTTGAACAACAAAAACCCAGACATAGACATATTTTGCGACCCCCTACGAATCTTTAAAAATAAGATTTTGAGCCACTTAGGCTCAATCACAAGTTTTTAAAATGTAATTATTTTTTTTATGTTTTAGTAATTTTTAGCTTTAGTTTTTAGTTCTTATTTTAATTTAGTGTTTCTTACTGTTATTTTATTTTATTTTCCCTTTGTGTACAATGTTTGTGGTAAATGTTATAGAACACCATTATTGTTGTACGTATCAGAATTTATTTTGTCCTTGTAATTTTTTTGAATGTGTAATATGTATCATGTGTGTGTTTTTTAAATAAATAAAGTATAAAGTATAATGTTACGAGAGGCAATTGAGATTACTATATACAGAAATTTCAATAGAGAAGATGGTTTTCAATTATCTGGAGTATGGAAGCCTGTGTTGAGAATGTGTAAAAATCAAAAAAGTGTGGTACCTGCTACGCGACCGGATACCGATAGTGTTGTGTGTCGAGTTGGGGTGAAGTGTGACAATGAAACCGATGGTAGTGGTATCGTTCATAATAAAAGAGTGAGAAAGAGGGTAGATTGATATATCTGCCAGTAACATCTACTCGCAAAGACATTAGTTAGTTCTCCCGTGATCAGATACGATTAGAATATGATTTAAAAATATTTTTTATGGCACTTAATCCAACCTAATACCGAATTTTTGCAATTTATAAATAAAATGTGCAATTTCTAAATAAATAACGAAATTCCGATATTAATATCGGAATGCCAATATTGAGATTTAATATCGGAAATCAGTATAGAAATTGAAAACCTTCCGATATTACATGCCCTAAACGTGACAAACAAGCAGACGGCCCGCCTGATGTAAAGCAATCACCGCCGCCTATGGACAACACCCACGGTATTGCAAACGCGCTGCCTACCATTAAGAGCCCTATTGATATTTCTCTTGAATTTACCCATATTGTATAATTTATAAATATTTGTACTATCTGCAGATATTTATTCAGGATGTTATTAATGTTATGTTAAATGTTTTTGTTGGTTATTTTCTATGTATAATAAAAAATATCTATCTATGTCATGTATTGTATTAAAGTATATCAGTTATCTAGAACCTATAACACAAGCTCTGCTTAGCTTGGGGCTAGATAATGTTGTGTGAACTGTCCAGAATTATTTATTTATTAAATATTTATTTATGATGGTGACAGCGAGCTGATCTGATGATGGAGACGGAAGGTGGACAACGGAACTCCTCGATGTATGATAGTAGATTACTGGAAAAACTGTAGAGGTTATTTATTTTTACTTCTTCGTTTATATCCCAAAAGGTACACAGTCTAAAATAAAATTAAAACTAGTTTTGAAACGTCTATGATTGTTTCACTTTTTTACCCTTTCTTTGGCCCCAATATCTTCTACAACCCCCGAACCAATTTAGCTCATAACCTTACACAAATTGTACTAATACTATATACCCATCTACCAAATTGTATAAAGAATACTAGTTTTATAAAGAATATATCAACAGTTCGCAAGTTATCTTCAGACAAACATACAAACATACGAATGCCAATTATTAATAATTTGCATCCAACAAAAATATATGAAAATGATAGTAAGGCATTTTTCTGTCTGACCGTACTAATATCCATTGTTCAAGGTCGTGGCTTGGTATGAATCCGGACTACATTTTGCGATTAATATGGACAAATATACAATTTTATTATTCGTGGGATGAATACGGGCTACATTTTGGTATGAATCTGCACCCCCACCCACGCCGTTGATTTCTTATTAAGATATATTATTAAGAAGTACTTCCGGTACGAAATTTGTGTTTTTTTTTACGTGCGAATGTGGTAAACCGATAGTATATACCATAATAAAATTTGCACGACTACATAAGTTTCCCCCGAAGTACTATTTACAAAAAAAGAAAAAAAACTATGTTCCGTAAATCGCTGAGGTGTGCAAAACTAATATAGTGTTTATAATACTTATAGAAACCTTATGTAAGTTTGCACCGAGTACATAAATTTCCCCCGAGCCGCAAACTAAAAAAAACAAATTCACAGTGTTTCCCACTATGCACGTAGTTTTAATTAAAATCCATAACGCGCTAAGACTGTCTCTATAAGTAATTGAACTTGCACTTAACACTTTTTTGTTTTTTCAAAAGTTACAATTTTTCAAAGTTTGTACCTAATATTTAAAAGCCTTCCGTATGCGCCAGAAACGGTGCAAACCTGGGATAAGCTTCTTTTCGTGTCATCTATCGATTCCATAAGAATCCACGACTACTCGACTTAGGGCAACACTTTTTGCTAATTTGCCTGTACTATTACAGAATACATCTACCGACCAAGTTTCAACAGTATAGCTCTTATAGTTTCGGAAAAAAAAGGCTGTGACATACACGGACAGATCGACAGACAGACAGACAGACAGACATGACGAATCCATAAGGGTTCCTTGTCTTTGACTACGGAACCCTAAAAAAAGGTACTTTAAATGTTTTCTTTACCATTTCAGTATTGAGTCGGGTGAAGGTAAAATTCATAAATACAAAAATACGAATCGAACATGTATCCAAAAACGGTGACAGAGGCATTGCTCTTGAGATCCACATAAAGAAGTAAGTAAACTCAATTACTAGTAGATCTAGTATTAGTAGTATCTTTAGTAGTAGTAGAGCTTTTTTGTGAAAGAGTTCGTCCGGCGAAGTACTACCTCTATACCTATTTCTGCCGCAAAGCAGTAGTGCTCGCATTGCTGTGTTCCGGTTTTGAAGGGTATGAGTGGCGGTGAAATTACAGGCACATGAGACTTTCATCTTTATGTCTGAGGGTGGCGGGCGCAGTGCAATGCCACATAGGGTGCGTCATAAGGTGGACGTGACCTATGAGGTAATGCATTGTTAAAAGCAGAGGTTACAGGTTAACATCAGGTGGGCGATCTGCTTGTTCTATCATTTAAGTAGTTGTTTTTTTTTGTCTGATGTCACTTGCTCTATCCATGTGTGCCGTTCCAAATAAAGAACTTTTCTCTCTTTCCTTCTAAACTATCCTAGAACAGCATATTTTGGAATGGAGTAAGTACCCTAGTAATTCAGTAGTAGTAGAGCTTTTTTGTGAAAGAGTTCGTCCGAGGAAGTATCATACCTATTTCTGCCGCAAAGCAGCAGTGCTTGAATTTATGTGTTCCGGTTTGAATGGGTGCTGGCTAAATTACTGGCACATGAGACTTTTCCTCTTAATATGTCGTGGCGGGCGCAGTCCAATGTCACGTAGGGCGCTTGTTGGGTGGACGTGATCTATGACGTAATGCATTGTTATAGACAGAGGTTACTGCTAACATCGTGGGTCATCAGATATTAAATAACCCCTTAGCCGAGTTGGCCGTCTTAAAGCAATAGCGGCGATGAGCTCACCACTGGTTAGGTCTATATTCCAGCGATTGTGTGACTCTATGAGGTAATGCATTATAGACAGGTTAATGCTAACATCATCTGATTTTAAAAAACCCTTAGCTGACTTGGCCGTCTTAAAGCAATAACGGCGATGAACTCACCACTGGTCAGGTCTATATTCCAGCGATTGTGTAACTCACGGTGAAAAGAGGCCCTTTGCCTACCTACCCCTTCCGGGAAAAAGGCGAGTATCTATGTTTTACATAGATATGAATGAGTACCTATATCCTTAGGAAACCTTGGGGTTATTTTGGAATATAAATACTCTTGCTACTATTACTTCGGGTTACTGGTTCTTTCTTGGTCACCCTGAGCTAAGTCAGAGACCAGTAATCGCCTGGGTATGGTAATGCAATTAATGTATGTGTATTACTATTTCGTAAACATAATTAAATAAGTATTTTCGGATGTGATATTAACATAGAGAATACTATTGTGGTGCATATTATTTAGGTAGCGTACTTCCTTGTGAGGGCGTGTGACCTCTAAGTGACTGATTAGAATAATCTCAATGTATTGGATCAATGACCTTCATGACATTACGAATTTAAACGAGCTACCATCCTGACTTACGGTAGTAAAATTTGCCAAATTGTCAGCCACTTTATTGACGGGGAAATTAGGAATAAGTAGAGCTTTTTTGTGAAAGAGTTCGTCCGGGGAAGTACTACCACCATACCTATTTCTGCCGCAAAGCAGCATTGCTTGCATTGCTGTGTTCCGGTTTGAAGGGTAAGGGTGCCGGTGAAATTACAGGCACATGTGACTTTTCATCTTTATGTCTCAGGGCGGCGGATGCAGTGCAATGCCACATAGGGCGCGTCCTAGGTGGACGTGACCTATGAGGTAATGCACTGTTCATAGGTAGAGGTTACCGCTTAAAATCAGGTGGGCCATCTGCTTGTTCCGTCAATAAATAGTATTAAAAAAAAAGTTTTTTTAGTGATGTATGCTACGTCGTAATCTTTTTATGGCTTCTAATAAGTAATGATCCTGTGGGGTGCACCCTGTGTCCTTTCACCATACTGGTTATTTCTTAAGAACGGTTAAAAATCTCTTTTTAAACCCACATACCCAACAAAGTATAGAAACAGGGGCTCAGGGAGCTCAATAAAGAACCACGGGCACGAAATAAATGTGGAATAGAATCCACTGCAATTCTCATTTGTAATTAATTCCAGCATCGATTACTTCGACGAAGCCGGTACCGAACCCTCTCCAGACATGACAGACCCGGAAAAATCTAAAACATACGTAGTCGCCACATACACAAACAAAAAAATCAAATTCAGTGGAATCACTCTATACACCGACGAGTTCCCATCAAAACTGCGGACCATGGCCCGGAGTCTTATCATGGAGAAGTCCGTATCATCCCAAGCGGATAAAACCGAAAGCACTGAGACTCATACGCAACACGATATAAATTTCTCTAGTACAATATCAGATGTTTTCTACGAGACAAGAAGCGTTATTTCAACCATCGAACCCGATCCGATCAAAGACATCATAGCTGAGGCAAAGAGCCGTGCTGAGTCGCGTGATTTAACCCCTGATGAGAGGTCCAATCAGCCTGATCCAATACTGTTCGCGAAGTTGGTCGGACACCAAGAACTGGCGTTTAAAATCAAGCATACAGAAGAGGTGGAGGGTCCTAAAGTGGAGATCAGAGTTCTACTGGGATCCTTTATAGTATTTTTGTCGCCGAGACAACTGCATACGTTGTTTGAGCTGGTTGACGCTTTGAATCAGCCGGATTTGGAGGATACAAGGTAAAGTAATGTACAAACAATTTTCAAACAACATTTTGGATTGTTAGATGTGGGATGTGGAATCCAGACACTGATTATAGGCAGTAACTATTTAGACGTCATAACACCCTCGCGTCTGGAGATCGAATGATCTCGAAACTCGCTCAAGTGTCAACCAATCCAATGGGGAGACACACTGCTTATGTATCACGTTAGGTGGCGCATAATCGCTGGTGTTGTTTCGTAACCAAACAAAGGTCTATCAATGTTAAAAAAAAACTGTCAAAAGTGTCAAATATCAATGGATAATTTTAGTAAATAAACATTAAATAATAGTCTGGCATAAAACATGCCTCTGTGTAGTGCATTTCAGTGTAAAAATAAAGGTACACACCGTTTCCCTTCTGATGAGAAAAAGACAAGACCACTAAATGACAAGCACCAGCGATGGTGGCGCCATCTGAGATTAGTTTTGCCTGTGGCTCCCCATTGAGAGACTTCGTCAAGTCTATCCAAATCGTGACTAATATTGGCTAAACCCTCCGTTTCCTCCTATGTATGGCGAGGGGATGAGCAGTAGAACCCATCTGAGTATGACCAATACTGCGTTCACCAATCCGCTTGCCAAGCGTGGTGATTATGGCAAATCACCCCATTGCATTCTATGGGAAGGCCTCGTCTAGCAGTGGACGTGTAAAGGCTGATGATGATGATGTTTATGATGATTGGCGGAACACCACACCAATGAATATTCTTTTCGGTTCCAATTGTTAAAGTTATTTGCATGATATAGTATTTTAAATTGACCATAAATTACACCGATTTAAAAATTGTTTGTTTTTTCTTACAGTAATATCCCAATGAGGTCTAGTGGAATGAACATTCACTGCAAACCAATGAAGCAAGCCGACTTCCAACTAATAGAAGCGCAACTCCTCGGTAACTTGGAGCATCAGACTAGCAAGCCTACTGGAAAGCATGGCTGGTCTGGGCCTAGTTTTGGTAAGAAAAGAATTCTCCAATCCCCTCCCCATCCTCATAGTATTGTATTTTTGTGTTTTTTATTTGATGTATTTGATGTCTAACATAGCTCTAAGTCTAACTAACACTATATAGATCCTAGTTACCTGAAATTAAAATATTAATAATCTACTATCAATATAACCCAAAACCAGTACTGGAGAGTGACAGCCACAGGATTTACTTTGACCGAGCTATATTAACCGACAAAATGATACTTTACAACAGACCTGATATAACATACATACATACATACATACATACATACATACATAGACACACGCCTTTTTCCCAGAAGGGGTAGGCAGAGCCTCAATGGGCCTCTTCACAGTGGGTTGCACCATCGTGCAATATAGACGTGACGAGTGGTGAGCTTATCGCCGCCATTGCTTCCCACTACTGACTCAGCTGACGCTTTCTTTCATTTTCTGACATAACAGTGATAGATAAACTCAATAAAATAGTCCACTTAGTAGATATCGCAGTCCCAAATACACATAATATTCAAAAAACAATATCAGAGAAAATACTTAAATATAGCTTATATATTTACTTAATACTTAGCTTAAAGATGAAATAACAAGGATATGGAAGATGAACAAGGTATTTATTGTACCACTGGTGCTCTCCAGTACGGTAGCCGTAGTGCGACTTTTTGCTACATGTTTACGCGCTCTACCAAGACCGCGTTTTACGCGCACTTTGTATGAAGAAATGTACAGAGCCCCTAGCGGCGAGTTAATGAATCATTTTGTGTGAGTGTTTTGCGAGTGTAAGTGACATTTTTGGCTTCACGTCACGTATTGTTGTAAAGTATACTTGTTGTATACCTTAATTTTGCCGTTTACTCAACCAACGCGGTGGTCGCGTAAACGCGTTTTAACTGGTATGCCCACACTAGGCCTACGGGTGTCATCTTAAACACTTAGAGCCCTAATTACGCCTTACTCTACTTAGAGCGTCAACCAATTGACATACCTGAAAATAACTACGTCACTATGCAGAAAGCTGCAATTTTAAATACCTATCGAACTGTTCGAAAGTTTTTACAAGAAGACGCTTCAAATATCATATATATCATATATTTCGCTATATATATTTTGTTTGTTTCTTTTTGTTTGTATTATTAGCTATTAAGGTGTATTTTCTATCTATCTATCTATATCAACTTTGAAAATGATACTCACTTGGTCTAGACCCGTGAGCTTCATAAATACCGAGATTTATATCTCGTGAAATAAAAAACACTGATAATAATAATAATAGTGCCATCCCCTCAATCCAGGACATTCATTACCAGCCTGTCGTTAAACTATTGTACGTCTCCACAGAGGATAGTGACATGGAAAGCGAGAGGTTCCATCCGATGACGTCCAACAACCAAATGACGGAGAGTTTCACTTCATCAGTCAGTTCTATGAACACTAGTATGACATCGAGTGTCAACCTACCAACAGCACAACCCCGGATAAAGAGGAACAAGAAAGGTAACATAACATAACAGTAGTTAGCTTTTTATTAACTTGCAATGTATGTCCGGGTGGAATCTTGTAACGGAATTTTAAAGCAGTTATCCTCAACCGATTGAGCTGAAATTTGACATACCTGTCAAGTTCCGATGACAATACAATATGATGGTGACAGTGAGCTGGTCTGATGATGGAGACGGACGGTGGACAACGGAACTCCTCGATGGATAATAGTAGACTGGCCGTGTTTATGCTCATTTTGATCAGCACACGGTGACGATCACAAATTATGTAAAAGCTTGTATTGAAAAATACAATTTTCACAAAAAACTTCTTGTAAAAGATTTCGTCCAGGGAAGTACCACCTAGTACTATTTCTGCCGCAAAGCAATAGTGCTCGTATTGCTGTGTTCCGGTGTGAAGGGTAATGGGTGCCGGTGAAATTACGGGTCTATGGCGACGCAGTACAATGCAAGATACTGCGCATCCTAGGTGGACGTGACGCGTGAGGTAATGCGTTTTTATAGGCAGAGGTTACCGCTGAGGATCTGCTGGATAAATGGATTCATATAAATAATTAAAAACCCAAAAGTCACATACATAGTCACAAAGGCGTAGCCAGGTCTTAGTATCGGAGGTATGTAATAATTTATACTCCTCACTTCTCCATAGTTGATTTAAGTATTAATGTAATATTTTGAATATTTCGGGTTAAACCAAATTACCAAAACAAAACCAGAATCACGTTATTTCATACGTCTGGGCTGAGGGATCCTTGCTTGAACTGGCCTGAAACTCAGCGGATTAAGTCGTTACGCACTGTCGACTTGTAGCCAGCGACTCAGTCCATCGGTGACCAAAATATAGGCAACTAGGGCCAGGAGACCAAGCCAAGCTACAGTATTCCAAGTAAATTCGTGCAGAATGGACGTCGAAGAAGTTGCAATAGTGGCGCTACTAATTTTAAAGAGAAAGAAAAATACGACGAGAATAAAACCGACGTCCGGTCGCTACGACAGTTGCTCGCAGTGTGAATACTTCCATTTTCGCCACTATGCGTCGAGTCGACCGGGCGACTGACGACCAAGTGCGTAAACACCTATTTAAACTATAGTAAGTAACAGTCGCCGGCGACCAGTCGACAGTGCGTAATGGCTCTAAGGAAGATAAAGCTCAATTCAAGTTCGTTCGTTCGTTCGTTCGTTCGTTCGTTCGTTCGTTTCGTATGAGGTAGTGCTGGCCTCTGGTGTCAGAGTTTGTCAAGCCACCCGAGGGCCTCTGACATGGCTAATCGACTGCTATTAATCAATAACAGCCGGGACCGACAGCTTAACGTGCCCTCCGAAGCACAGAGCGATGGAAATCCACACATAACTTAGAAAAGTCATTGGTGCGGAGCCTAGGATCGAACCCGGTATCGTTGGATTCTGAGTTGCACTATTGAACCGTTAGGCTACCATCTCTCAATTCAAGTAAGAATCCCTCAATCCAGACGTACGAATGACGAGAACGGTTCTGGTTTTGTATAATTACGTTCAAAATTAGCGCGTTTGGGGCCCTGGGCTGGCGGCCAGCTTGTTTCCCACCCGGGTCGGCAGCACTAAGACGAAGATATAATGATTTTTACATGAAATCCTTTTTTCCCTTTCAGTGCCGCATATTGATGGAGACCCAACAGCTGAGGTGTCCCACGTCAGTCTTCGTATTACATCATTATCTTGCGTACTACTGCATAAGGTGAATATATGCTGCTTGTCACTATAATACGTGGGGAAGTTCCCGGAATGAATAAGGATAAAATACTGTCAAAATTGAATAGGGTTCGTACAAAGAACCCTATACGATCGACCGGGCCTTCCGTCCGTCCTAGTTTGTCATAGCGTTATAAAGTTCACAGTTATGAATCAAAATGCTTGAAATTTGATGTAAAACTACTTTAGATATAGATCTGAGTTCGCAAAAAATAAACGGTCGTCCATTTAAAATTTTAAGGGATACCTCCCTCCCTGTACATCTAAAGTAGGTATGTTTTTAGCGCACCCCCTCGTTTGATGTGTCGTTACAAAGCTGTGTTTTCTTACACCATTGTTTTATCATCCCTAGCGTCAGTGAGAACAAGAAAGTGGTTCCGCTCAGCCATTTCTAAAAACCTAACTTGTAATTCCTATGTAGGTGGATCGTGGTGTAAACTTTCATCAAAATTATCTGAGATACTCGTATCCTACAATTATTATTTTTCGAGATATAGGGGGAAAATTAGTATTTGCCAGAGGGGTATAGAGATAAGTTTTTTAAGCATCAAGCTCAAAGACCCGATTCAAAAAATTTGCGTATAAAACAAAAACAAAGGATGTGCTCAAAAGACATGTATAATGTGCCTAAAGTGGAAATGGGCAGATACATACAAAGAATGAAGCAAAATAGATGGTCCCACATTATAACTAACTGGATACCCCTAAACATAAAAATAAAAAGAGGAAGACCATTCGCAAGGTAGAATAATGATATTATTCAAATAGCTGGGAAACTCTGGTCAAAAAGAGCAAGAGTTAGGGAAGATTGGCGATCTTTGGTGGAGGATTATACCGCCAAGGACAGTCTATACTTAAAAACTAGTTAATTTTTAAACGTATATTTTAATTTATAAGTGTATATTTTTTGTTTCGAAATAAAGCTCTTTCTTTTATTTTATCAGGGGAAAAACTGTGACTTGATTTAGGAACCCTACATTATGCTTGGTCTGTTTGCGTTTCACACGCATTTGGCCAATAATTTCACTGTACATTCTTTTAACAGGACATCCTAATAGGATCTTCAATTGGATCCGACTGCGTTTCACCAAACAGCGCGAATAAAATGCACGATGCAGCGTCACAGTTCTTTGAACGGTTGACCCCACTCTACGTCACTGAAGGCGATGTCTTCAGCGTGGTCAATGAAGCTATCGACAACGCTGCGAGGTCCAACCATTTAAGGTAAGATTGGGCATTTCATACCTCCTGATATACAAAAACCTGCTGACAGGTCTAGCACTTAACTGAGTCAGTCCCTGAGGTATGGGAGCGGTACGGGAGGAGTGTTTTCGTCTCATAAATTATCAGATGACATGTGATATACTGACGACGACGACGAAAACACTCCTCCCGTACCGCTCCTATACCTCAAGGACTGACTCAGTTAAGCGCTAGACTTCTCTAGGTCAGGTCTAGCACTTAACTGAGTCAGTCCCTGAGGTATGGGAGCGGTACGGGAGGAGTGTTTTCGTCTCTCAAATTATCAGATGACATGTGACATACAGACGACGACGACGAAATCACTCCTCCCGTACCGCTCCCATACCTCAAGGACTGACTCAGCTAAGCGCTAGACGCTACTAGAGCGAATTCAACTTTCGTTATCTGAAGAAGTGTTGATAAATAAATAAATAAAAATAAATAATGCTGGACAGTTCACACAACATTGTCTAGCCCCAAGCTAAGCAGAGCTTGTGTTATGGGTACTAGACAACTGATATACCTACTTAATACAATATATTACATAGATAGATATTTTTTATTATATATAGAAAATACCCAGAACACCCGGAACAAATATTTGTTCCGAGGCGGGAATCGAACCCGCAACCTCCTGCGTCGCAGGCAAACGTTCGCCCGCCGCACCACAGAGGTCGTCACGGACGATGAGCTGTAATGAGCAAAAAACACCAAAAAAGCTTGGAGTGCTAAACCGCACTAAGCAGTATTATACGCCGAATCATCGGCTATTGCTTTAGAAAGTACAAGTTAGGCCGCACGTTGAATACTGTTCCCATCTATGGCACGGGGCACCCAAGTACCAGCTGCTTCGCTTTGACTCCCTACAGAGAAGAACCATTAGAATCATCGGCGACCCCAAGCTCTCCGATAGTCTAGAACCGCTTAGTCAACGCAGGGCCATCGGATCTCTTTGCGTGTTCTACCGCCTGTACAATGGGGAATGCTCTGACGAGCTTTTCGATCTCATTCCCGCATCGAGATTTTACCATTGCTCTTCCCGGCACCGTGACAAAGCTCATCCGCACATCATAGATCCCTGGGTTTCTAAAACGACTCTTTTTACGAGATCATTTCTTCCTTATACCTGGTATAGTATTATTTTATCTGTGCTTATACCTACAAACTATGGAATGAGCTTCCATCTGAGGTTTTTCAGCTTGGTAAAGACCAGTGTCACTTCAAGAAAAGAAAAAAACCTTCAGTTAGGGAGCGCATCGACAATACCCCCGGTGTTGCCGGAGTCTATAAGCGACGGTGACCACTTTACATCAGGTGGAGGGCCGTAAGCTAGTTTGTATACTGGTTTCATCAAAAAAAAAAAGAAATCCACCTTATAATTAATCAATATATTTTTCAATACAAGCTTTTATAAAATTAGTAATCGTAACCGTGTGCTGAACAAAATGAGCCTAAACACGGCCAGTCTACTATTATCCATCGAGAAGTTCCGTTGTCCACCTTCCGTCTCCATCATCAGATCAGCTCGCTGTCACCTTCATATTGTATTGTCATCGGAACTTGACAGGTATGCCAAATTTCAGGTCAATCGGGTGAGGTTAACTGCTTTAAAATTCTTTTGCAAGATTCCACCCGGATTCCACCCTGACAAACATACTTTTTTATTTTTATTTTAGCATACATTGCAAGGTAAATAAAGCTTGTAAAATGTAAACAGGGCATAGTTAGAGGGTAGCAAAGGAAGTGTCACAATTATTATAGTTTAGTAGTAATTAGTATTTTAGTTCTACCTTTATAATGCGAACTGCTAAGGAGTGGAATACCCTACCGTCGTCTGTCTTTCCTGAAAACTATAATCTGGGTCTCTTCTAGGCTAGAGTGAACAGGTGCCTTCTAGACCTTTGTGCTTCATCTTCGGCCTCATCGTCACTTACCAACAGGTGAGATCGTAGTCAAACAAAGGTCTATTATAGTTTTATTCTGTTACAGGCTACTCACATCAGACATAACATTAGACGGGAGTGAGAAGGTGACGTCACATGGCAGTCAAACTGTCTGCGAAGCGGCAATAAGGAATATACTCGTGAGAGAATGTCTTTACACGCCGGTGGCGGGCGAAAATGGGAAGCCGCACAGTTTTGACCTCATTCTATTTGAAAACAAATGTAAGTTTTATGGAAAATATTTCCATCCCTCACCATTGGATAATGTCAAACAGTGACAGGACTAATTAACCCCGACGCAAAAACAGGGGTGTTATAAGTTTTACAGCTATGTGTCTGTGTCTGTCTGTGGCACGGTAGCTCTTAAACGGGTGAACCGATTTGAAAGCAGGTTCTAGCAATGGTTCTTAGACATGTTTTATCAAAATCGGTTCAGCCGTTTCATTGCGTTAGGGTTTTTTTACATTTTTAAATTTCTTCTAGTGTTTCTACGAGAAGGTTTAGTCTAATGTTTGTTTAATTAATGACGACCTCAGTGGCGCGGCGGGTGAAGGTTCGCCTGCGACGCAGGAGGTTGCGGGTTCGATTCCCGCCTCGGAACCAATATTTGTACGTTCTGCAGATATATGTTCAGGGTGTTCTGGGTATAACTTTTGATACTGACTTTTGATTAATTTGATACTGGTCAATGAAACACCTATTGAAAGGTACACTTCCAAGCTTATGGACGTGTGTATTCTCCCCATCCTAACCTATGGCGGCTACGGCGCACAGACCTGGTCTTTGTCTGATCAACAAAAGTCCAAACTCGGGGTTTGCCAGCGAGCCATGGAGCGTAGTATTCTAGGAGTCAGACTGATAGACCGAGTTCGTAACAGTATACTGCGCTGCAAAACTCAAATCGCGGACGTCTGACAGAAAGCGGGTAAATTGAAGTGGGATTGGGCCACGTCTGCCGCATGTCAGACGAGTTATGGGCTAAAGCCATAACAGAGTGGACGCCTATGAACGGAAAACGATCTCGTGGCAGACCGCGGCGAAGATGGAGAGACGAAATAGATACCTATTTAAAGGATTGGTCTACAGTGGCTCTAAATAGAGAGGACTGGAGAGAAGGAAGGGAGGCCTTTGCCCTGCAGTGGGACACCACAGGCTCTTAATATTAATAATGTATTAACTTTGACAGCTGACGATGAAGATGACTCTTCGAGCCGGCGAGGTTCGTCCGGCGCTTCCAAAGCGAATATTCGAGTCAACTTCAAGCAGACGTCGAAATTCGTTCGAGTCGCAGGCGAAAAGAAACTAGTATATCCCACTACTGATATTGTGTAAGTATTTTTGTTATGATGATCGTTGTGTATCCAGCCTCTGTCTCCTCCCGTGGATGTCGTAAATTCCGATTGAAGGATTGGCATTAGCATCCATGTGAGTACCTTTATTGATATAATCAATAAATTCTGGACAGTTCACACAACATTATCTAGCCCCAAGCCCTACCCTACAGAATGCAATGGGGGGATTTGCCATATTTTGACGACCTGTTTGGCACTGCGAGCGATGGTTCGCCTGCGACGCAGGAGGTTGCGGGTCCGATTCCCGTTTTGGAACAAATATTTGTACGACCTGCAGATATTTGTTCAGGGTGTTCTGGGTATTTTCTATGTATAATAAAAAATATCTATCTCTTTAATGTATTGTATTAAGTATATCATTTATCCAGTACCTATAACACAAGCTCTGCTTAGCTTGGGGCTAGAAAATGTTGTGTAAACTGTCCACCATTATTTATTATTTATTTATTAATATAACCTGCTTGTCTTCTCTTTTACCCTTTACTTATTTTTTTCAGAGTTAAATGCTCTCCATTCTACTTAGACGTAGAACTGACGTTGATGGAGCGTATGTCCGCTCTGTTCTTCGGAGGGGTGGCGAGTAGCAGCTCGCCCCCGCCGACACCTGTCACGGCGCAAAACCAACTCAACTTATCGATGCACTGCCCCAATCTCAATGCTATACTTAGGTATAGTAAGATTTTTTCAGTATAGTTTTAAGACGCATATAAAAGGCAATTTCCATCACTTTCTAACTCATTAAAGTTCAGGTTAGTTAGAAAGTGACAGAATCGCGTGTGCGGAATGGATAGTAAGTTAAAATCACGAAAAATAATTATTTTCCACGTGAAAAACCATCGCATCACAGAATCATACGTTAAACTTGAAGATAAAGTGTTTGCCGACATTTAAAGAAAAAGTAAAAAATTCTATGTTGTTTAGAATAGAATAGAATATAATTATTTTTATTTGTAACAACACAGATATATTTTGAGACGCTGAATATTTTTTTTTACTGAATTACTCCTGATAAATGTATGACATATTTTTTTTCAGTACATAACATTATATATAGATAGATAGAAAATTATTTATTGCACAACTTAAAAAGTACTGTACATAGGCGTACTTAATGCTAGATAGCATTATCTTCCAGCTATCCTTTGTGTATTGTGGAAAAAAAATACAGCTAGCGCACAACAATTTGATTCAAGGACAGATTATGTAGTATTAAAGATAAACTAAACATAACATATTTACTACAATAGGTATAGAATTAATAAATACACACAAACACACATATTTAATAGACTAATACATACATCATAGGTATATAATTATATGTACTTACTCAGACATTAAATGATAAGGACACCTGCGTCCACCTAGGACGCACCCTATGTGCTATTGCACTGCGCCTGCCACCCTGCAACATAAGATGAAAAATCTCATGTGCCTGTAATTTCACCGGCACCTTCAAACCGGAACACAGCAATGCGAGCACTACTGCTTTGCGGCAGAAATATGTATGGAGGTATCACTTCCCCGGACAAGCTCTCACAAAAAAGCTCTACTGCTACTACTTGTATGTATGTATTGTGTTGTTTTTCAGATTTCCAATAGCTGATCTCCGGCCGGGCATAAGTCGCGAGTCGCGTCGCGTGCGACCGGACTATCTACTCTTCAAATTCACGAATGCAACCATAAGTACTCAACAATCGCCCAGCGTTCGCCCGCTGCCTACAACTGTCACTTTGAAAGCGACCGCACTGGATCTATATTATCATGTAAGTGGACCTTAGTGCTTAGACTTACGGCTCAATTTCCCTTTCGCTGAATATTGTAGTTTGACCACTACCACAGATAAAATAATACTATACTGGTACCACTACCAAGTATTCAAGTTCACTAATACAACTATAAACTCTGTACAATAAATATCTCAACGTTCGCCCGCTGCCTACAACAGACACTTTGAAAGCGACCTCACTAGATCTATATTAAGTAAGTAGTATGTATTCTATGTAAGTGGACCTTAGTACTTAGACTTATAGTTCAATTTCCCTTTCGCTGAATATTGTAGTTTGACCACTACCTATTATTCAAATTTACGAATACAACCATAAACTCTGCACAATAAATATCTCAATGTTCGCCCGCTGCCTACAACTGTCACTTTGAAAGCGACCTCACTAGATCTATATTATCATGTAAGTGGACCTTAGTGCTTAGCCTTACGGTTGAATTTCCCTTTCGCTGAATATTGTTGTTTGACCACTACATAGTATTCAAATTCACGAATACTAACGAATATATCATGAATAAATAAATAAATAAAATAAATAAATAATGCTGGACAAGTTCACACAACATTATCTAGCCCCAGGCTAAGCCAGAGCTTGCAGAATAAACTCTGAACAATAAATATCTCAACGTTCGCCCGCTGTTTACAACTGTCAATTTGATAACGACTCCGCTGGATCTATAACCATGTAAGTGGACCTTAGTGCTTAGTCTTACGGCTCAATTTCCCTCTAGTTGAAGCTTGTAATTTGACCACTACCAAGTATTCAAATTCACGAATACAACTATAAACTCTGAACAATAAATATCTCAACGTTCGCTCGCTGCCACTTTCACTTGAAAGCGACCTCGCTAGATCTATAATATTACCATGTAAGTGGACCTTAGTGCTTAGTCTTACGGTTCAATTTCCCTTGTATTGAATAACTTAGGCTTACCGTTGATAAGTATTGGTTGTTTGTTATAGGAAAATGACACCTTACCCGCAACTCATATAGCTAATACGACGATGGACAGCAACACATCAGAAGGAAATATTTTGAGTGGCAATATACCATCTACATTGCTCCCCACGTAAGTAATTCTACTCATATTATTATTACAAGCTTGGGTTCGGGATAAAATAAACACACTGAACTCAGGCTTAACCAAAATTACACTTTTAATAAACAAGGTGGGCAACCGCTGATCCAGGTCAAAAATAAATGAACACCCTTCATGGAAATAAGTAGTACGGTTCTAAATGTTGTTTTTTGTCCAATTTTTCTAAAGAACTTGTATATTTTAAGAAGTTGGGAAGCAAAAGTTGTATTTCTAAATAATTAGATAACTCAACTCATTGCATTTGCGTGAAACAAAACGCAACAAGCTTCATTACTTTCCCACAACTTCTACGCAAGAAATTAAATTAGCTTTTTCATTATCTTAACATATATTATCAATAACCAAAAGTATCTCAACTGTACGTTACGTTAGTTAAAAAAGTTGGGTCAAACAATGTATCGGGAGTTGTCCAAGTTCTTATCAAAAACACCAAGTCACTCTTTACTACGACTGTACTTCGCTAACACTATTCACTAATCACTGTCAATCTCAAGTCACTTGATTGATTTGCACTGAAAGCAAATTTACTACTGACTGCTCTTCAAACAAGCTCTGCTTGTATACGTGAGCAATAAATGCTGGGAATGTTCTACCGCTGTCGCGCTTACCTCGAACTATTCAAAAATACTACTTGAATGACGGCACAAGCAGATGGCCCACCTGATGTTAAGCTGTAACCTCTGCCTATGAACAGTGCATTACCTCATATGTCACGACCACATAGGACGCGCCCTATGTGGCATTGCACTGCGCCCGCCACCCTGAGACATAAAGATGAAAGTCTCATGTGCCTGTAATTTCACCGGCACCCTTACCCTTCAAACCGTAACACAGCAATGCGAGCACTACTGCTTTGCGGCAGAAATAGGTATGGTGATAGTACTTCCCCGGACGAACTCTTTCACAAAAAAGCTCTACTACTACTAAACATCAATACACAGCAACAATACTACTACTACATCATCAAGCCTTTCATCATCATCATCAGTCGTGATTGAGTAACAAGCATCCAAACATCCAAACTATCACATTTATGATATTAGTGGATGTTTATGATTTAATATCGTATTGTTCTTTCAGGATATCAGTAACTTTCAAGCCTAAAAACCCCAACAAGGGCCCGTTCGACAGTCTGCACGAGGAGCCGTGCTTCGCGCCCGCCGCCGCCAACCCGATGACGACGTCCATGTACATGATGTCGAGTCTACGGAGCGCGCAGCCCGGCCCCTTCAGCGGGAAGAAGTGCGCGCATCAGAGTGTCACCAAGCACGAGAGCACGCCGCAACAGAGTAAGTAGTGATCTAAGATGTTGACTTGACTGGCCATGTTTAGCCAACAACATGCTGGCCATTTTGGGCGGCAAGACCTACCGCATCTGGTCCTGGCCTCGGCCAGGTAAGGTGTGCTATCGCGTATAACCGAAAGGTTGGTCGGGCAGCCACTTTAAACACGTATAGATGATGAGGGTTTGGCCATGTTTAGCCATGTCCCAAAATGGGGGGAGTGGCGGGACAGCGCTTAGGTAAAAAAAAATAGAGAGATGAACCGCACTTGTAAGGCGCATCTCTCGCACTTTCGGTCTGTGGAACCGTAAGGTTGGAGGTTGGGAGGTTGGAGGGATGACCATGTTTAGCAAGTAAGTGGAGTAGTAAGTAGAGTCATGGGCTGGCATGAATCCGGCCACTCAGCTGCAGGACCTGGGTAGGCACATGTACGTGTGTCGAGAAGTGAGCGCGCTTTACAGATCCGGTACCACTCATGGAGAAACGGTAGTTAGCTTCTCTTACGTCCCTAGCTGGGGTTGAAGCTAGCACCCTTTCTGGGTGCGGGTGGTGAGCGACCATGACCGCTCCGGTACCATTTTGGATAAATGGTTGTGTTCTGCCAAGTTCACGAGCAACTCGCATGTGTACCCGGATTGTAAGTTTCTTATGTTTGGGCGGCAATACCTACCGCAACTGGTGATGAGGGGTTTGGCCGGGTTTAGGTTCATTTTGATCTGCTTATTAATTTCATCATCAGTCGGATATACACTTCCTAAAAGCTTGTTTTGAAAAATATATTTTCCAATAAAAATCTTATTTTACTGCCAACTGGCCCATCAAATAAAAAAGAATATGCATTTCTTATGTACAAGGCCTTTTCTTATTTGACGGAACAAGCAAATGACCCACCAAGTGGTAACCTCTGCCTATAACAATACAATCAAAAAAAAAACGTTATTTCAGGCTTACTGAGAAATGCACTAAACCTAAACAGTAAGCCCATATCAACCTGAATACCACTACCTCATACGTCCACCTATGACCCGCCCTATAGGTAACCTCTGCCTATGAACAGTGCATTACCTCATAGGTCACGTCCACATAGGACGCGCCCTATTTGGGATTGCACTGCGCCCGCCACCCTGAGACAAAAGATGAAAAGTCTCATGTGCCTGTAATTTCACCGGCACCCATACTCTTCAAACCGGAACACAGCAATTCGAGCACTGTTGCTTTGCGACTTAAATAGGTATGGTGATAGTACTTCCCCAGACAAACTCTTTCACAAAAAAGCTCTACCAACAATAACTGTTCTGTGGCATTTGAAATGTTGTTTGTTTACAGGTCAAGAAGAGGAGCTGATTGTGCCAGGGAACGACGAAGAAATGGCTGAGTTCACCAGCAACTCAATAGAACTCTCTTCTATACACCTGGAGTTCAACCTGCCGATACTCAGTTTACAACTTGAGTGAGTACACTCGACAAGTTCCGAGCTTAGCCTCGGTATAGACTAGCGTAGAAGAACGAAGATAACCGACACAGCTCTCAGAATGAGCAAATTGAAGTGGCAATGGGCAGGCCATGTAGCTCGTAGAACCGACCGCCGCTGGTTCTCAAGTGGCGGACAGGAACCGCGACGTAGTGTAACTTAATGGACCTCTGACATCTTAAGAGTATTGGACCGCTAGGGCACTTGAGCCATTTTGTATGCAAACAAAGTTTGCTCCTATTTTGGATATTATCTCATCATACATACATACATAGACACACGCCTTTTCCCCCGAAATGTGTGTAATCAGATGGAAGCCGCCCCCTGGTGGAATCCCTTACTCGACGTTTACATCCACAGGAGGAGACGGATAGGTATATTCTTAGTCCGGACGCACTACAGATGTTCGTTTCCTTAATTTTCAGGTCAAAACAGCTGTATGAGATAATCTACAACCGGATCAACTCGGACCTGTTGCTGTGGGAGCCTCAAATAGTAGATCCTTTCGAGATCAGTCCTCTTGCGTGCGCCGCCATCAACCCCGCCTTCGGCTTGTGCAAAGCTAAGGGATATGGTATGTCTATCTCACATTAAACTCTACAGACCGTTCACCGTTAGGGCGCGTACACATAGAACGTCTGATTTTACAGGATCCTTTTTAACTGATCCGTCGCTACTGGAGGTAATATTCACACAGCATTTACAGGACCGATTTTAACGGATCCGTCGCTACTGGAGATAATATTCACACAACATTTACAGGACCGATTTTAACGGATCCGTCGCTACTGGAGGTAATATTCACACAGCATTTACAGGACCGATTTTAACGGATTCGTCGCTACTGGAGGTAATATTCACACAGCATTTACAGGACCGATTTTAACGGATCCGTCGCTACTGGAGGTAATATTCACACAGCATTTACAGGGCCGATTTTAACGGATCCGTCGCTACTGGAGGTAATATTCACACAGCATTTACAGGACCGATTTTAACGGATCCGTCGCTACTGGAGGTAATATTCACACAGCATTTACAGGACCGATTTTAACGGATCCGTCGCTACTGGAGGTAATATTCACACAGCATTTACAGGACCGATTTTATGAAGAATGAAACTGGCAAATGGCGGCTGTGTGCAGCATACCGCACCCCCGTGCCAAGCCTCGCGCGGTTTCTATCCGATAAAACGGATCAGTATTTCCGTTGTGTGTGGGATTTTTTACTGGATTCAGAATACTGCCATGTGACTGAACTGGCTCATACAACTACATACGCTAATAACATATATGTTTAAACGGACCTGTTAAACGGATTGCTGCTTATTTTGTCGGATTGGTATATATTACTGGATCCGGAATACTGTATTCTGTGTGAACTCGCTCATACAATTACATACGCTAATAACATATACGTTTTAACGGACCTGTAAAACGGATTGCTGCTTATTTTGTCGGATCGGTATATTTTACTGGATCCGGAATACTGTATTCTGTGTGAACACGGTGATACAACTACATACGGTAATAACATATACGTTTAAACGGACCTGTAAAACGGATTGCTGCTTATTTTGTCGGATCGGTATATTTTACTGGATCCGGAATACTGTATTCTGTGTGAACTCGCTCATACAACTACATACGGTAATCACATATACGTTTAAACGGACCTATAAAACGGATTGCTGCTTATTTTGTCGGATCGGTATATTTTACTGGATCCGGAATACTGTATTCTGTGTGAACACGCTCATACAACTACATACGGTAATAACATATACGTTTAAACGGACCTATAAAACGGATTGCTGCTTATTTTGTCGGATCGGTATTTTTTACTGGATCCGGAATACTGTATTCTGTGAGAACTCGCTCATACAACTACATACGCTACTAACATATACGTTTTAACGGACCTGTAAACGGTCGTTCTATGTGTATGCGCCCTAAGATGTCCCCGTCGTGGTTGGCACTATTCCAAACGCAGGGGACTTCTATAGCTAGATTCATAATGTTGTGTCGGGGTGTGTTGGGGCGACTTCTGTTGTGTCGCGGAGTGTTCATACTGATGTTTTGTGTTGTGGCGAAATATGGCGCATTTACAGATCATTCATCGTGTGAGAGTTGTTGTGTATATTCCACGATGGTGCAACCCACTGTGAAAAGAGGCCCATTGAGGCTCTGCCTACCCCTTCGGGGAAAAAGGCGTGTGTTTATGTATGTATGTATTTATGTAAGGTGTGCAATAAAGTATTTTCATTCATTCATTCATTCATTCATTAAACCTCGCCATTAACTTCGCCTCGGAACAAATATTTGTGCGATCTGCAGATATTTGTTCAAGGTGTTCTGGGTATTTTCTATGTATAATAAAAAATACCTATCTATGTAATGTATTGTATTAAGTATATCAGCTGTCTGGTACCGATAACACAAGCTCATGCTTAGCTTGGGGCTTGATAATGTTGTGTGAACTGTCCAGCATTATTTATTTATTTTATTTTAATATTCATTACAGATTCAGACTCAGACAGCTCATCGTCGGACGAAGAAAACCTTTACTACTCCACATATGACAATAAACTGAAGAAAGGACTCGGAACGCACCGGCCCGCTCCAGAGAAGATAGACACGCACAATTTTTGTCTCACTTTCAAAGTCGGAAAGGGGCTCTTGTCTATCTACGCGCCTGTTAGGGTAAGTTTGTAACACTACGAGTAAGTTATGTTATCCGAAGAGTAAGTTATGTTATCCGAAGAGAACGTTCTGTTATCCGAAGATAACGTTCTGTTATCCGAAGACTATGTTATGTTATCCGAAGAGTAAGTTCTGTTATCCGAAGACTATGTTATGTTATCCGAAGAGTAAGTTATGTTATCCGAAGACTATGCTATGTTATCTGAAGAGTACGTTCTGTTATCCGAAGAGTAAGTTATGTTACCCAAGGTGTACATGCTGTTTTCCGAAGACTAAGTTATGTTATCCGAAGAGTAAGTTCTGTCACAGTTAAGTCTGTAAGTTCCTGTCCTGTTATCCTGTCGCGCTAAAGTTTATGGATAGTCTGATCAAACGTAGGTACACCTGCGCCGCGTCTGGACCCTATGTTTAAAACGGTCTTTAAGTTTAGTACAAACTATGGAAACAAACTGGAGTAAAGACAAGTGATTCTATTGCAATATGTATGTATTTCGTAGTAAATATTGGAACTGGCTTTTGACCCATCTGACCCATCTGATCCCGCTTACCCACCCCAGTCCACTTTAAATACAATGCCTCTTAGGCCACGTCCTTCTGGGATTTGGCATTGCATTTCGACCGTCATCCTGAGACTCCTTCAAACTGGAACACAGCAGCACTGGATTTCAGCATAAACGGTTGTCTGTAAAAACTTCTCATTTTCTAAGCTAAAATTAGCAATATTGATTATTGCAATTAGCAAAAAATATTTAATGATGCATTTTTTGACCAGTTTTTCGTATGCTTGTGCCTTTAATTCTTTATTTAGGTACAATTGTTTATCTTTGACCTTCCATTAACATGATAAAGACTTATAAAGCTCTATAAACTTGTACAAAATTCATTATTTTCGCTAAATGCCATTTCTATGATAAACCGCGTGTACACTATTAGACCGTTGGTGCGCGACTGAGGTGAAATCTGGCGGGCGCATCCGTCGCTACGCACACACGCACTGTTGGGTGCTCGGATCTATCTACCTGCCCCTAGCCAAACCGGTGAACTTGACCACGGGCAGCGGGCAGACAGATGGCAGGCAAATCCGTGTCTGTTTTCACAATACACCAGCAGTTTTGCCTGCCAGGCACGTCTGTCAGGCAGATCCGACGGGCATATCCGTAAATTTATGCCTTATGTCTCAGGGTGGTGGGCGCAGTGCAATGCAATGCCGCATAGCGCGCGTCCTAGGTGGACATGACCTATGTGGTAGTGCATTGTTATAGGTAGAGATATCGCTTAATGTCAGGGTGGCCTTCGGCCTGATCTGTTATTTAACATCACATACAATTTGTTCCCTCAGGATAGCAACAAACGTGTAGTGCCGGGACAGATGGGCGAATTAGTACTGGAAGCGCACAAACTGTCGATGTGTGAAGTGAGCGGACTCAATGGACGACCCAAGACAGCACAACTTTGCTTACGGGCTGGGAAAGTAACGCTCTATCACGACTGTGAGTTTTTTTATTTTTTCTAAAAAAAAAAATGTACTACTTGGTATGACGGATCAAGCAGATGGCCCACCTGATGTTAAGCGGTACCCTCTGCCTATGAACAGTGGATTATCACATAGGTCATGTCCACCTAGGACGCATCATATGTGGCACTGCACTGCGCCCGCCACCCTGAGACGAGACATAAAGATGAAAAGTCTCGTGTGCCTGTAATTTCACCGGCAACCATACCATTCAAACCGGAACACAGCAATACGAGCACTACTACTTTGCGGCAGAAATAGGTATGGTGGCAGTGCTACCCCGGACGAACTCTTTCACAAAAAAAGCTAGCTTGACACTAAGTTGTTTTAAATAAAAACGAAAAATTTTGAACATTTTGATTGAATAGTCAAAATGTTCTAAATTTTTCGTTTTAAACACATTTGCTGATACTTGTAGTATCAATTATTTGTACGCCGTAGTGTTTCTGGCCTAAGAATAGACCCCTCCGTCTCCTCCCGTGGATGTCGTAAGAGCCTACTCAACGTGACCTAAGAGGTAATACATTGTTAAAGGCAGAGGTTACCGCTTAACATTAGGTGGGCCATCTGCATGTCCCGTCATTCACGTCTATCTATCTATTCAGCTGGTAAAACCCACTGCTGAGTAAAGGCCTCTTCTCTATAACGCCACTCCTGGCGGTCTTGTGCCAGCCGGATCCACCGCTCTCCTACTGCCTGCACAATATAGTCTGACCATCGGGCAGGTCTGCCTCGAGGCCGCCACATATCTCTTGGCCTCCATTCGATCCATCTTAATTGCTTTGATCCATCGGTAATCCACTTGAGCCTCGCAATCCGTATACCTACATCCTCGACCTTAGTCCGGCGTCGAATCTCGACGTTTGGTATACGGTCCACGAGGTGGATACATAGCACGGCCCGCTCCATGGCCATTCACGTAGTTTAAAAAAAAGGAAGCTAGTTTGTATATTTGCTTAAATTAAAAAGGATTCGTTCAGATAGCTGAGCTTTCGGTTCGAGGCGAACTACTTAGTATTTATTTGTTTCTTATAGCACTTCAATCAATACCAATAGAGAAACCGCCTTTACGGTTGTACGGAGTAGCACTACCGCTGAACCTGAAGAGCACCATCTACCCGTCTGGCAAGGGGGTTATGGTGAAGGAACGGTTGGAGCCTAAGGACATGTTCACGCTAGCGCTCAAAGTGGACCCTGATTCCGAGACGCCTAATTTAAAGGTGAGTAAGATACAAACAATAAGATCCACCCGCAGCTTTGCTTGTAACGAGATAAAAAGACAGAGAATGCAGAGCATAAATGATGACATCTGTGGCGCGGCGGGCGAAGGGTAGCCTGTGACGCAGGAGGTTACGGATTCGATTCCCGCCGATACTTCCGAACTGATATACTTAATACAATACATTAAATAGATAAATATTTTTTGATTATGCATAGAAAATACACGGAACACCCTGAACAAGTATCTGCAGATCGTATAAATATTTGTTCCGAGGTGGGAATCGAACCTTCGGCCACCGCGCCACAGAGGTCGTCATATAGGTACATATGGTATGTGGTTATGTGTCTGTGGTCTGTTCCTACGTTCTTTTACGGATTTATTGATTCAGATTTGGTCACGTAGTCACAGATAACGTAATACTACGTAGTGACGCTACAAGCATAGCTCTCTCCGTAGCCTGTTACTTGAAGTATGCGTGACGACCTCTGTGGCGCGGCGGGTGAAGGTTCCCCTGCGACGCAGGAGGTTGCGGTTTCGATTCCCGCCTCGGAACAAATATTTGTACGATTGCAGATATTTGTTCAGGGTGTTCTGGGTATTTTCTATGTATAATAAAAAAATATATCTATGTAATGTATTGTATTGAGTATATCAGTTATCTAGTACCCATAACACAAGATCAGCTTAGCTTGGGTCTAGATAATTTGTGTGAACTGTCCAGCATTATTTATTTTATTTTTTATTACCAGTATGTTTGTTTCACAGACGATATGTATAGCGCTCGGCATAGAGCAGGCGACGCTCCGGCACCGCGGCGACAAGGGCATCGCGTGGCTCACTCAGCTGATGGACGTGCTGGATGTGCTGGACTACCCTGTGCCAGGGTACACGCCGTCTACTGTACTCTCCGAGCTGCACGTGCATGTGCTCGACGCAAACGTGGACTACAGGTATGTTACACTACATCAGAGGTGCCCATACGGTCGATCGCGAGATTTTTTAAGGTCGATCGCCGAGGATAGCTTAAATTATCAGTAATTTACCTTAAAACTGCTAAAGAAAAAGCGAAGTACAGAAAAATGAAGTTCTAAAAAATGATTGATCTGATTGTGGTTCTCTCTTTCGCGAGATGGAGCGCGCGCAGTAGGTCGTCAGCTCAGCGCAGCCGCCAGGTCGAGGTACCTACCTACGCTACGCGGTGCGCAGGCGGCGGGCGGGGTCCCGCCGGGATGTGTTACAAGTTTGACGTGTCTGTGTGTGTGTGTCTGTCTGTGGCAACGTAGCTCCCGAAAGGATGTAAAGTTTTTTTTTTTTTGAAAGGTGAATTATTCGGGAGATTTCTTAGCTATGTTTGATCAAAATCGGTTCAGCCGTTTCATTGCGTTGAGGGTTTTTAAAATTTTTACTTTATTTATTACTTGTTCTAATGTATTGTATTAAGTACCTCAGTCATCTAGTACCCATAACACAAGCTCTGCTTAGCTTGGGGCTAGATAATGTTGTGAGAACTGTCCAGCATTATTTATTATTTATACTACGTGGTAACCTATGTGCCAATCGAATAATTGATAAACCTCTGTCAACAGGCCTCTATACCTACCGATCCGCACAGTATTATCCCTGGGAAACTTCAGTGTATCCAGCAACCTCATCGCAGCCACAAACACCTCCTGCCTCCGCTTCCTGGCGCAGGAGTGCATGCTGTTCCTCTACCATCTTCAAGGGACCAAGAGCAACGTCGCCGTACCACAAGACGACGACAAACAACCTGACCTGAATAAAGACTACGTGTGTGTGATGGATCTGGGGCTCTTTGAACTGTCGTTGAGGATGGAGGATAAAATCAATGGGGTGAGTTTTCATGGCTGAAAATAGTTTTTAAGGTGGAACCTTTCGCTTGAGGCGCGAAATTCAAATTTTATTGTGTTTTTTGCTAATCATAGCTCATCAACACATTTTGAGGTAGCGGAACCTAATTTTGCGGAAATTAGGAGAACTAACACGCATATTTTGATTGAACGTGTCTCATTAATATCAATGTTGTGTGAACTGTCCAGCATTATATATTTATTTTATTGGTAGCTACGGCCGCGTTGGCAATCCAGCCAATGAGGCCATTTGATCATCCGTTGAGGCCCAGACTGAACCACGGATATCCGCTCACCAATTGAGCGCCGTGTATTTAGGTACCTAGAATAACGTGTTACAATTCAAATTCAAATTAAAAACACTTTCAGTTTACATATTGCAAGTATAGTTTACTGGTAAATAATACTGGTTTAATAAAAAAGAAAAAACGAACGAGGCTTTCCCCATATTGCAATTTGCTATAATTACCAGACTTGGCGGGCGGACGCTGCTGCATATCCCCTGGTCGGCTTTTAAGACATCCATGGGAGGAGACGGAGGGGTCTATTCTTAGGCTGGACAATATTATGGTGACAGCGAGCTGATCTGATAATGTAGACGGAAGGTAGACAACGGAGCTCCTCGATGGATAATAGTAGACTGGCCGTGTTTAGGCTCTAATTCTAATTCCGGTGTTAAGACCTGCACTGACGTCCCGCTGGTGTGCACTGTACATTATCCCCCTGTGCTAACCCTACCGCAGCCAGCCCAGCTCCTTAAAGTAACAGACCAGGGCGTTGGGTTGATGGCAACACTGTTGAAGTGTGTCCGAAGGCATCCATGATGGAGAGTAGGATCCAAGTAGCTCCTGCAAACCCGTCTTAGCCCTGGCCTCTTTTGTGGCCGCACAATTTAAGATGACGTGCTTTACAATCTCTTCTTCCTGTAGGCAGCCCCGACATAGCCCCAGTGGCGGATTTACCAGCAGGCTGAGTAGGCTGGAGCCTAGGGCGGCAGATTTTATGGGGCGGCAAATTTGGGGCAATAAAAATTTTTGTTCCCCTAGCTCATTACGCAATCATACTAAGAACGGAAAAAAGCTGATGTAGTGAGGACGATATATCCACAAATCACAAAGAAGCAATTTCATTGACAAAAAAGAAATATGATTGTGAACTAGGGTATCGAATTTTGTGTATTTGAGTGGCGTGGTCAGTAGGGGCGGCAAAAACTAGCCTACTGGCGGCAAATGTGTAAATCTGCCACTGCATAGCCCGCTGTTAGTGGCTGTGTTTAGGCTCATTTTGATCAGCACACGGTTACGATCACTAATATTATAAAAACTTATATTTTAGACCAACGATCAACCCCAAGTGGATCTAAGTGCGTCCAACAGCATGGTGAACCTGTACACTTGTTGGGACTCCGCGTCTGCGCTGTGTCGGCTACTCACGTACGCGGCGTCAGACGGCGACTCGCAAACACCCTTCGACCCTTCTTCGCGGCACACCAGCATCTGCTCCGATCATCCGTTGGAGCCTTTAGTGGGTAAGTTCAAAATTTACAGATTATCGTAATCATAGGCCTTCCCCATAGAATGCAATGGAGGGATTTGCCATAATCACCACGCTTGGCAAGTGGATTGGTGTTGAACACTCGGGTGCATGCTACTGCCCATCACTTTGTGTGATCCCTTAGTTGGCTTTTAAGACATCCACGGGAGGAGATGGAGGGGTCTATTCTTAGGCCGGCCACATCACTGCTTACTCACAGATTGACACTTGTTGTAGATGTTACAGAATTGCCACTTGATGTTTACACGTCTTGTAATAAAAATTACTAGTTCCTCATATACAAAAAATATGTTTCAGGATTAGAAGAAAGACCCATAGAAGAAATAAGAGAACTATCTCCCAGTGAAATCCAACAAGTCAACGACCTCATGGCAGAAGCGATGAAGGAGAGTCCGAGCGCCACGCGTAAGTTTGTTCCGAGTTACCATTTAACGTTGGGTGGTATGGAGTTGTATTTGACGACTTCAATCGCGCGGCTTGTGAGTAGCTGGCAGAGATATTGCTAGTTCGATTCTCGCTGCGGGGCAAATGTTTAAATGATTTGCAAATATTTGTTCTGGGTCTGTATGTTGTGGTACCATGGCATTCGTAGGTTCGGAGGTTTGGTCGCGTTAGAACAGGAGTAAATTTAGTTTTTAGTTTTAAATTATTTTAGGGCGTCTGGTCGAAGCGACGCGTGATCCGAGAGTTGGATATTATCTGGCTCAGCGAATTAGTATTGCCATTCAGCGTGGCAATGCAGCCAGCATCTTAGGGACGCTTCCGTCTGGTAGTGATTTGGATCAGTTGAGTTACCTTTAGATCGTTAGTAGCGGTCTTCAGGTTGCACACCTGTTTCATATGTATTTCACTGATTTTGTGATTTCAATTAATATAATAACTTTGACTTTGATACCCACGCCACATGGGATCCTATCCTAGTGTGGGATTAGGACTAACTATAAACTGTTTGCGCGTGTAATCTACTCAAACAGCCTTCTCATTTTATTTATGGCTTTGCCTAGCCATTTGGGGGAAAAACGTCCATATAACATAACACGCCCAACAGATACATACATAGTCCTGATGTGTCTTATTCTAATTGTTAAGGTGGTTGCTTACGCTTGTGGCGCAAAATTCAATTTTTTTCGTGTTTTTTGCTCATCACAGCTCATCAACACTTCTTCAGATAACACAAGTTTTTATTCAAAGTATCACATAAATATCATTAGTTTAGCTAAGATTGTGCTTCAATGGTTTTTACAGTGTTTTTTTGTTCAAGTTGTAAGTGGGGGGTGTTAAAGTTAAGATTCGCACTGACCTCGGGGGCAGAGCAATACATATATTGTCCCTCTGTGTTAAATATACCACAGCCAGTTTAGTTTATTAATTCTTTGGCTCCTGAGAGAATATCCTGATGGCCAATATAGTCGGGGTGTCGGCTGTCTGTTTATTGTTTAAGTATTTCGGTCTATGTATGTATTTACAGTAGTAGTAGAGCTTTTTAGGGTTCCGTAGTCAAAGACAAGGAACCCTTATGGATTCGTCATGTCTGTCTGTCTGTCTGTCTATCTGTCTGTCTGTATGTCTGTCTGTCTGTCCGTGTATGTCACAGCCTTTTTTCTGAAAGAGTTCGTCCGGCGAAGTACTACCACCATACCTATTTCTGCCGCAAAGCAGTAGTGCTCGCATTGCTGTGTTCCGGTTTGAAGGGTATTGTTGCCGGTGATATTACAGGCACATGAGACTTTTCATCTTTGTCTCAGGGTGGCGGGCGCAGTGCAATGCCACATATGGCGCGTCCTAGGTGGACGTGACCTATGTGATAATTCACTGTTCATAGGCAGAGGGTACCGCTTATCATCAGGTGGGCCATCTGCTTGTTCCGTCATTCTAAGTAGAATAAAATAAAATAAAAAAGTAGATAATGGCATAGATACGCCTTCAAAATCCTTACGTTGCCAATATCATGATTTCTTATCTCTTCCAGTAGACGAAGATGAGCTAAACAGCTCAACCGAAAAAGAAGGAGTAGAAATATTCTTCTTCCCCGACGAGTCCAACATAAAACGACAAATGATGGACGCGACAGAGCTAGAAGATCCCAAGTCTATGGAATATGAAGATAATGTGATGGAAACTAGTCAAGACAGCAAGCCTATGAATGTACAAGTCGCTAAGGATTTGGGAGACCCGAGTACGCCTAAATCTACTCCGAAGAAAGCTAAAAGGAAAAAGGTATGATTTGAGATTATTCAAAAGCATTATTTAAATTGTCGTGTATGTTTGTTTGTGTAGTTCAAACCAAGGCGATAACAATATTCAATTCGAATTCAAACATTATTTATTCAAAAGTATTTTTAAAAAATATTTTTTTATAAAATAATTATAGTATGCAATCTTAATATTAGATATACATTTGCTTTGGCTGTGATGGAGCAAGTTCAGTCCCAAGATTTATTATAATCTAAACAATCTGAGATTTTATAGAACTCTTTTTTAGAATTTATTATCGACAACTCTAGCACGTCGCTTGGGATCTTGTTATAGAAGCGTACACACTGTCCTGTAAATTATTTACTAACTTTATGAAGCCTGATAGTGGGAACAGCGAGTTTATCTTTGTTCCTAGTACTTACATTATGATTAAAGTTCATTATTTTTCAAGTGTCTTTATGGATAACATAACATTAAATTTAAATTCCGTTCCGGAATTTTTGGGTTACATTAAAATTTTACATTATGATTGTCGCTTCTTTTAATAAACTAATTTATATTTTTGCGAACATACATCAGGTGTTCATAAATATATTGACATGGAAATGTAAAGATGTTTATTTCTCTAAATTTTTCTAGAAGTGATTCTCTGAGTGGTTTATCATCCGGAGGAAGTTCACTGCTGGATATAGGCCTTTTATAGAACTAACTTGTTCCCTCTGATACAGGTGAAATCCACTGGAGACGACACAGATGATGAATACTGCATCATAGAGAGCGCGCCGCGCAGCCAGGGACAAGACAACGAGATGGACGAGCCTGTCGTCAACTGGATAGGGGGCCCGGGGCCCGTCTATATGTGCGACAACCACTTCACGGTGCCGGCCGCGAGGAGCGACGTGCTGAAGGCCCCTAAGAGCTTCCCTCTGCCCGTGCTAAGGTAAACGCGAAAGGGTCACAACTGGATAGGGGGCCCAGGGCCCGTGTACATGTGCGACAACCACTTCACGGTGCCGGCCGCGAGGAGCGACGTGCTGAAGGCCCCTAAGAGCTTCCCTCTGCCCGTGCTAAGGTAAACGCGAAAGGGTCACAACTGGATAGAGGGCCTAGGGCCCGTGTACATGTGCGACAACCACTTCACGGTGCCGGCCGCGAGGAGCGACGTGCTGAAGGCCCCTAAGAGCTTCCCTCTGCCCGTGCTTAGGTAAACGGGAAATGGTCACAACTGGATAAGGGGCCTGGGGCCCGTCTATATGTGCGACAACCACTTCACGGTGCCGGCCGCGAGGAGCGACGTGCTGAAGGCCCCTAAGAGCTTCCCTCTGCCCGTGCTAAGGTAAACGCGAAAGGGCCACCTGGATAGGCCTGGGACCCGTCTATATGTGCGACAACCACTTCACGGTGCCGGCCGCGAGGAGCGACGTGCTGAAGGCCCCTAAGAGCTTCCCTCTGCCCGTGCTAAGGTAAACGCGAAAGGGCCACCTGGATAGGCCTGGGACCCGTCTATATGTGCGACAACCACTTCACGGTGCCGGCCGCGAGTAGCGACGTGCTGAAGGCCCCTAAGAGCTTCCCTCTGCCCGTGCTAAGGTAAACGCGAAAGGGCCACCTGGATAGGCCTGGGACCCGTCTATATGTGCGACAACCACTTCACGGTGCCGGCCGCGAGGAGCAACGTGCTGAAGGCCCCTAAGAGCTTCCCTCTGCCCGTGCTAAGGTAAACGCGAAAGGGCCACCTGGATAGGCCTGGGACCCGTCTATATGTGCGACAACCACTTCACGGTGCCGGCCGCGAGGAGCGACGTGCTGAAGGCCCCTAAGAGCTTCCCTCTGCCCGTGCTAAGGTAAACGCGAAAGGGCCACCTGGATAGGCCTGGGACCCGTCTATATGTGCGACAACCACTTCATGGTGCCGGCCGCGAGGAGCAACGTGCTGAAGGCCCCTAAGAGCTTCCCTCTGCCCGTGCTAAGGTAAACGCGAAAGGGCCACCTGGATAGGCCTGGGACCCGTCTATATGTGCGACAACCACTTCACGGTGCCGGCCGCGAGGAGCGACGTGCTGAAGGCCCCTAAGAGCTTCCCTCTGCCCGTGCTAAGGTAAACGCGAAAGGGCCACCTGCCTTAATACCTTGGTTAAGTCCTCCTCGCGTCGTATTCCTCAATGCTGATTGTCGTGACCCCCTCCATGGATCACCTTCTACCAGACGATGTTGCGCCAATGAGATCTGTTGCCAGCGAGCTGCACGGCTTCGTGGAATTTTGAATCGAGAGTGGTGCGGATCTGGTCTGACCAACGTAATGGGCCACGGCCTCGTGGCCTATTCCCCTGATTTTTTTCCGTAATAATCAGTTTCTCCAAGTTCCTTGAGTATTGACACGTTCGTCCTACGGGCTGTCCAGGGGATTCGCAGCATCCGTCTCCAACACCACATCTCGAAAGCGTCAACACGTCTGCGATCCTTCGCTTTGAGAGTCCAGGTTTCTGCACCGTACAGGAATATAGAAAAGACTAGGCTCCGGATGAGCCTAATTTTGGTCCTATTGGTGATTCTCCTATCCTTCCATATTGCTCCCAGCTGACTCATTGCTTTCTTGGCCATCCCAACCCTCTTTCGAACTTCAAGCTCACATGAGCCGGTGTTAGAGATGCTGGAGCCCAGATATATAATGTTTTTTTTTTTTTTTTTTTTTTTTTTTATACTACTTGGATGACTGATCAAGCCAGAGGCCCACCTGATGTTAAGCGGTAACCTCTGCCTATGAACAGTGCATTACCTCATAGATCACGTCCACCTACGACGCAACCTATGTGGCATTGCACTGCGCCCGCCACCCTGAGACATGAAGATGAAAAGTCTCATGTGCCTGTAATTTCACCGGCACCCTTACCCTTCAAACCGGAACACAGCAATGCGAGCACTACTGCTTTGCGGCAGAAATAGGTATGGTGGTAGTACTTCCCCGGACGAACTCTTTCACAAAAAAGCTCTACTACTACTAAACTAACAACGACTACTTACTAACACTACTAACTTACTTTACTGATTTACTTGTCTAAGTTAATCGTCCCGGTGAGCTCCAAGCTCGGCGGCTTGGTTAAGTAGTAGTACAGATTTTATCCCGACTACGGGAAAGCTAAAAGGAAGAGTTATATTTTTAGCAGTCTATTATGTATGGCTGTATTTGTTTAACTGCTTGACTGAAGGAACAAGCAGATGACCCACCTAATTTAAAGCGGTAATCTCTGCCTAAAGGCTGCCAAAAGGCATTGTTAAAACAATGCATTACTTCGCAAGCCACGTCCAGCTAGGACGCGCCCTGTGCGGCATTGCACTGCGCCCGCCACCCTGAGACATAAAGATGGATAGTCTCATATGGCAGGCAAATTGGTGATTGTAGTATTGGTGTTAAGTACTCAGGTAAATGCTGCATCTTCTGGTGTAATCCGTTGGCTTTTACGACATCCACGCGAGGAGACGGGTCTATTTTTAAGCTGGACACACCAAGGCCATTGTTGTACAGTACTACCCAAGTAATATGGCTTACCGATGAACCTGCGCAGAAGATGATTTTTTAAAGCGCGGGAAATGCTATGTACCTCTATTGGTCGGCTTGGTCGGCAGCTGTTAGGCAGCCGCCATACTTCTGATTGAGGGGCGTGACTTGCGAGTGAGACGGAACTAACAGCTGCAGTGTAATATGAACCTTATAATAGTGACCTAAATTTGATTGTAAGTTTTGAGCATTAATCTTCGGAGGCATACTTTATTTTCTGCGTGAACGAAGATTCACGACGCGCCATATCAGTTTTGTACTACTGGAAATGTGTGATATTTTTAGATACACCCTACACGAGATGAGCGTCACGTGGAACATGTACGGCGGCAATGACTTCCGCTCTGCGAGCGACCCCGCCCCTGTCAAGAAAACTGTTACCATCGATGACAATAGGAAACAAAACTCGCCCACTACTGTCAGGTAACGACTTTATCTATTTCAAGATACGACACTACGCCCAGTGATCCTTTGCAAGCTTTTATAGTGCTTTTGAGGGTTCCGTACCCAAAGGGTAAAACGAGACCCTATTACTAAGGCTCAGCTGTCCGTCTGTCTGTCACCAGGCTGTATCTCATGAACTATATGATAGTAAGACAGTTGAAATTTTCACAGATGATGTATTTCTGTTGCCGCTATAACAACAAATACTAAAAAACAGAATAAAATAAATATTAAAGGGTGCTTCCATACAACAAACGTATTGTTTTTTGCGGTTTTTATATATAATGGTACGGAACCCTTCATGCGCGAGTCCGACTCGCACTTGGTTGGTTTTATTATAGCTAATGGTACGGAATCCTTCGTGCGCGAGTCCGACTCGCACTTGGCCGGTTTTTAACCCATAAAATGGATTGGTAAAGTTTGTAGAAAAAAGGGGCAGAAACTCGAAAAGGACTGACTATTTCGAAATACTTTACGGATCAGAACCACCAGGGCACGAGTCTCACTCGCACTTGTCCATTTTGCTTTGTATTGACCTCTGTGGCGCGGCGGGCGTGCTGCCGGCTGAGATACGAGAGGTAGCTGGTTCGATTCTAGGATGCATAGTTTTTGCTAAACTCTAATTTGTATGTACTTATACTTACGAATTAAATTTCAGTCGCAGTAAAGAATACGAGCCGTACGAGAGCGGGCGAGCGCTGACCGCGGCATATCGGAGCGCAGGCGTCAGCTGGGCGCCCGGCGCGGACCGCGTGCGCGCCAGGAACGCGCCCGCCACCCGCCGCGAGCTGCGGACGCGCGGCGGCGTGCATAGGGACCATCACACACGCGTCAAACTAGTCCTATCTAAGGTATTGAATACGAGCCGAACGAGAGCGGGCGAGCGCTGACGGCGGCATATCGGAGGGCAGGCGTCAGCTGGGCGCCCGGCGCGGACCGCGTGCGCGCCAGGAACGCGCCCGCCACCCGCCGCGAGCTGCGAACGCGCGGCGGCGTGCATAGGGACCACCACACACGCGTCAAACAAGTCCTATCTAAGGTATTGAATACGAGCCGAACGAGAGCGGGCGAGCGCTGACGGCGGCATATCGGAGCGCAGGCGTCAGCTGGGCGCCCGGCGCGGACCGCGTGCGCGCCAGGAACGCGCCCGCCACCCGCCGCGAGCTGCGGACGCGCGGCGGCGTGCATAGGGACCACCACACACGCGTCAAACTAGTCCTATCTAAGGTATTGAATACGAGCCGAACGAGAGCGGGCGAGCGCTGACGGCGGCATATCGGAGCGCAGGCGTCAGCTGGGCGCCCGGCGCGGACCGCGTGCGCGCCAGGAACGCGCCCGCCACCCGCCGCGAGCTGCGGACGCGCGGCGGCGTGCATAGGGACCACCACACACGCGTCAAAGTAGTCCTATCCAAGGTCTTTTTTTGCTTTAGCCTATTTTGTCCCACTGCTAGGCAAAGGTTTCCCCCAAATTCTTCCACTTGTCCCTGTCTTTGGGAGTCTCCCACCACTCCTCAAAATTTACAAGATCGTCCCGCAACACGTTCGAACAAAGTATTGAAACACTTTTTTTTTTTTTTTTATACTACTTGAATGACGGAACAAGCAAGAGGCCCACCTGATGTTAAGCGGTAACCTCTGCCTATGAACAGTGCATTACCTCATAGGTCACGTCCATCTAGGATGCACCCTATGTGGCATTGCACTGCGCCCGCCACCCTGAGACATAAAGATGAAATGTCTCATGTGCCTGTAATTTCACCGGCACCCTTACCCTTCAAACCGGAACACAGCAATGCGAACACTACTGCTTTGCGGCAGAAATAGGTATGGTGGTAGTACTTCCCCGGACGAACTCTTTCACAAAAAAGCTCTACTACTACTACACATAAATTAAAATCCTTTTTTCTAGCTAACATGGAAATCTACCAACATTAATAATAATGCAACTACCTAGTTCCAGAAATAAGATACCTGTATTTAATGTATATTATTATATTTTTGTACCTATTTACTAAAAGTCGTTGTGTCTATTAATCTAAACGTACCTGCACGTACGTACGTTGTTTACTCGATTGAATGTAGCGGTTTCAATAAGACTCGCTTATAGCATTACTTTTACAAACCTTTGTATTATTTGAAGTGCTGTATCTATGTAATACGTTTTAATTAATAAGTTTAAATAGAAAAAAAATATTGTTGCATGTTCCATTTTGTTACCATCAAGCGAGCCGTATGCAAGATTGCCGAGGCATTCATAGATACACGCCGTTTTCAAATGGTAGGCAGAGCCTCAAATGGGCCTCTTTTCACGTGGGTTGCACCATCCTGGGAAATATTATTATCAAAATTACTTCAAAATGATCCTTGTTATTTCAATGATTAAAATACTTTTTGACTTTTACTTATATTCTTATAACTTAAATACTTAAATCTCTATTTCAGGCTTATTGATAATTGTACTAAACCTAAACAATAAGCCCATAGAAACATAAATACCTTAGAAACTAACATATATACAAAAACACTATATTTATAACTTAATCTAACACACGTGTGATCGCCGATCACGTGACAGGCGGCCCTTGAACCGCCGGAACTTCACCCCTTTCGGCCAGAAGTCAGGGCTCATGGAGGTCTTCAGATCTTCCGTAGGGACACTCATCATAAATGAGCTAAACCCCACATTATGACGAGAGTCCAACTTCATGACCATCCATATATATTTGCAGGTTAAATTCCAATATGAGGTGTACGCGCCAGGAGGCACCCACGCCAGTCGACAGACGCTGGCGATCAGCAAGATCGAGGTGATAGACCAGCTCGTGTGCAGCGACATCAACAAGCTGCTCAGCCAGTACAAGCTCAAGGACGAGCCGGAGAGGGTCAACGCGCACATGGTGAGTCACACATAAATTGCAAGTTAAATAAAAGCTTTTTCAAAATTGAACTAAAATAACTTTTTTTTTTTATTTAAACAAATATTTGCTGCGTAATCGAAAACATAAATCGACCATGCTCTCCAAATAATATTATTTGTTACTCTTATTAATTTTATCAATGTACGCTGATATGTAATAGAGATATTTACGTTATAAGCGCGCATTGTAGAGGTAACTTCACGTTTTTTTTTATCGGAAGTCTTGTTTTGGGCTCGATAATGCTTTTGAAAATATGATGAAGATTAACATATATATATTTTTTGTTATATTAAACTGTGTAGATTTTGCTAAAAATACGTTTAACTCCTCTGCCCACAGTTAATAGTGAAGGCGGTGCACATGCGGCCGGAGCCCGCGCTCTCTGCCCAGGAGTGCTGCCTGAAGGTCTCCCTCCTGCCGCTCTGGTTCAACCTTGACCAGGACACGCTGGCGTTCCTCGTCAGCTACTTCTCAAAGCTCGGCACTGATGACTCTAATGGTATCTATTTTAAACTAGTATCCGCCTGTGGCTCGCTCGCGTTTGACCAGGGTAAAAGTAGCCTATAGCATAATCCAGGTCATAATCTATATGTATACAAAACTTAATCGAAATTAGTACAGCCGTTAAGGCTTGGTTGAGTAACAAACATTAAAACATTGTACCTTTCACATCCTATCCTACTAATATTATAAATGCAAAAGTTTGTGTTTGTGTGTGTGTGTGTGTGTGTGTGTGTAGTGTGTTTGTTACTTCTTCACGCTGAAACGGCTGGACGGATTTGCATGAAATTTGGAATGGAGATAACTGGACTCCTGGAATAACACATAGGCACATTTTTATCCCGATATTCCCACGGGATCGAGACTTACGCGGGTGAAACCGCGGGGCGCTGCTAATTAACAATATTAGTGAGATTGAATTGTCAGGTAGTTCCCCTGAAGCCACAACACAGAACAAATAATAGTACATTTTGCTGAAGCCCAAATTGTCGTAATAATTAAACAGGCAAATTTTATTTAAAAAAAATGCTTGTCATCGTCTCTGGACTGGAGCTTACTCCAGTGCAGTTCAGTACAAGATGCACGAATATGTTGCAGAGAGGGTTTTTCTTTTTAATGCTTTCCTTTTTTTTACATCGATAGACCTTTGTTTGACCACGATCTCACCTGTTGGTAAGTGACGATGTGGCCGAAGATGAAGCACAAAGGTCTAAATCATAAAAATCATAAATCATAAATCATTTATTTGTTTATGAATCTAGGTACAATACAAAATGCATTAGATGTTCGGTTGTAGGTAAGATCGCTAGATTCTGCAAGGCACCTATTCACTCCAGCCTTGAAGGGACCCAGATTATAGTTTTCACGAATACTTATGGAACAGTCGTTGCCTCTGCCTATAAAAATAGTTTACCTCGTAGGATTTAATGCATTTTATTTATTTATTTATAGACGAGCAGCTTTCTCTGATGTCTTTTTTTTTTTATAAAACTAATAGGCATATTGGCTTACGGCCCACCTGATGTAAAGTGGTTACCGTCGCTTATAGACACCGGCAACACCGGGGGTATTGTCGATGCGCAGCCTACACTGAAGGAATTTATGAAAAAAAATCTTGAAGCGACTCATGTCGTAACCAAGCGGGAAAACCTGGGATGGAATCTCATTCCATAGTTTGTTTTTGTCTACATCAAAACAGTGTGGAATACTTTTTAAGTTCTGCATTGTCCTTTCAAATTCAAATTCAAAATCTTTATGTCAGGCTTACTGAGAAATGCACTAAACCTAAAGAGTAAGCCCATATCAACATAAACCTTAGAAACTAACATACACATAAAAATACTTTATTTAGTCGCTTTGTTTAGGCCTTTCGTAGTCAGTTGTCGAGCTTGTTTTTGAATGCATTTACAGACGTGGCAGAAACAACATCGTCTGGTAGTATGTATCGTTAGGTGTATTTTATCAGTAAACATTAACTTTCCCCACAGATGACGACACGAAAAGCCTGAGCGGTCTATCGACAGACTCGAGCGGCTCTCGCCAGACGACCCCGACGCATAGACCTCCAGTTATGAGCATCGCCAGCCATCTGAAAGATCCGCCGCCCACGCCCACGTCTCTCGGCGACGGTGACTCTCTATCTCTCAATGAAACTGGTAAGTTGAGACTTATACCCCTCGGATAGAGGCTAGCCTGAGCGGTCTATCGACAGACTCGAGCGGCTCTCGCCAGACTACCCCGACGCACAGACCTCCAGTTATGAGCATCGCCAGCCATCTGAAAGATCCGCCGCCCACGCCCACGTCTCTCGGCGACGGTGACTCTCTATCTCTCAATGAAACTGGTAAGTTGAGACTTATACCCCTCGGATAGAGGCTAGCCTGAGCGGTCTATCGACAGACTCGAGCGGCTCTCGCCAGACTACCCCGACGCACAGACCTCCAGTTATGAGCATCGCCAGCCATCTGAAAGATCCGCCGCCCACGCCCACGTCTCTCGGCGACGGTGACTCTCTATCTCTCAATGAAACTGGTAAGTTGAGACTTATACCCCTCGGATAGAGGCTAGCCTGAGCTGTCTATAGACAGACTCGAGCGGCTCTCGCCAGACGACCCCGACGCACAGACCTCCAGTTATGAGCATCGCCAGCCATCTGAAAGATCCGCCGCCCACACCCACGTCTCTCGGCGACGGTGACTCTCTATCTCTCAATGAAACTGGTAAGTTGAGACTTATACCCCTCGGATAGAGGCTAGCCTGAGCGGTCTATCGGCAGACTCGAGCGGCTCTCGCCAGACTACCCCGACACACAGACCTCCAGTTATGAGCATCGCCAGCCATCTGAAAGATCCGCCGCCCACGCCCACGTCTCTCGGCGACGGTGACTCTCTATCTCTCAATGAAACTGGTAAGTTGAGACTTATACCCCTCGGATAGAGGCTAGCCTGAGCGGTCTATCGACAGACTCGAGCGGCTCTCGCCAGACTACCCCGACGCACAGACCTCCAGTTATGAGCATCGCCAGCCATCTGAAAGATCCGCCGCCCACGCCTACGTCTCTCGGCGACGGTGACTCTCTATCTCTAAATGAAACTGGTAAGTTGAGACTTATACCCCTCGGATAGAGGCTAGCCTGAGCGTCTATCGACAGACTCGAGCGGCTCTCGCCAGAGTACCCCTACGCACAGACCTCCAGTTATGAGCATCGCCAGCCATCTGAAAGATCCGCCGCCCACGCCTACGTCTCTCGGCGACGGTGACTCTCTATCTCTCAATGAAACTGGTAAGTTGAGACTTATACCCCTCGGATAGAGGCTAGCCTGAGCGGTCTATCGACAGACTCGAGCGGCTCTCGCCAGACTACCCCGACGCACAGACCTCCAGTTATGAGCATCGCCAGCCATCTGAAAGATCCGCCGCCCACGCCCACGTCTCTCGGCGACGGTGACTCTCTATCTCTCAATGAAACTGGTAAGTTGAGACTTATACCCCTCGGATAGAGGCTAGCCTGAGCGGTCTATCGACAGACTCGAGCGGCTCTCGCCAGACTACCCCGACGCACAGACCTCCAGTTATGAGCATCGCCAGCCATCTGAAAGATCCGCCGCCCACGCCCACGTCTCTTGGCGACGGTGACTCTCTATCTCTCAATGAAACTGGTAAATTGAGTCTTATACCGCTCGGATAGAGGCTAGCCTGAGCGGTCTATCGACAGACTCGAGCGGCTCTTGCCAGACTACCCCTACGCACAGACCTCCAGTTATGAGCATCGCAAGCCATCTGATAGATCCGCCGCCCACGCCCACGTCTCTCGGCGACGGTGACTCTCTATCTCTCAATGAAACTGGTAAGTTGAGACTTATACCCCTCGGATAGAGGCTAGCCTGAGCGGTCTATCGACAGACTTGAGCGGCTCTCGCCAGACTACCCCGACGCACAGACCTCCAGTTATGAGCATCGCCAGCCATCTGAAAGATCCGCCGCCCACGCCCACGTCTCTCGGCGACGGTGACTCTCTATCTCTCAATGAAACTGGTAAGTTGAGACTTATACCCCTCGGATAGAGGCTAGCCTGAGCGGTCTATCGACAGACTTGAGCGGCTCTCGCCAGACTACCCCGACGCACAGACCTCCAGTTATGAGCATCGCCAGCCATCTGAAAGATCCGCCGCCCACGCCCACGTCTCTCGGCGACGGTGACTCTCTATCTCTCAATGAAACTGGTAAGTTGAGACTTATACCCCTCGGATAGAGGCTAGCCTGAGCGGTCTATCGACAGACTCGAGCGGCTCTCGCCAGACTACCCCGACGCACAGACCTCCAGTTATGAGCATCGCCAGCCATCTGAAAGATCCGCCGCCCACGCCTACGTCTCTCGGCGACGGTGACTCTCTATCTCTAAATGAAACTGGTAAGTTGAGACTTATACCCCTCGGATAGAGGCTAGCCTGAGCGTCTATCGACAGACTCGAGCGGCTCTCGCCAGAGTACCCCTACGCACAGACCTCCAGTTATGAGCATCGCCAGCCATCTGAAAGATCCGCCGCCCACGCCTACGTCTCTCGGCGACGGTGACTCTCTATCTCTCAATGAAACTGGTAAGTTGAGACTTATACCCCTCGGATAGAGGCTAGCCTGAGCGGTCTATCGACAGACTCGAGCGGCTCTCGCCAGACTACCCCGACGCACAGACCTCCAGTTATGAGCATCGCCAGCCATCTGAAAGATCCGCCGCCCACGCCCACGTCTCTCGGCGACGGTGACTCTCTATCTCTCAATGAAACTGGTAAGTTGAGACTTATACCCCTCGGATAGAGGCTAGCCTGAGCGGTCTATCGACAGACTCGAGCGGCTCTCGCCAGACTACCCCGACGCATAGACCTCCAGTTATGAGCATCGCCAGCCATCTGAAAGATCCGCCGCCCACGCCCACGTCTCTTGGCGACGGTGACTCTCTATCTCTCAATGAAACTGGTAAATTGAGTCTTATACCGCTCGGATAGAGGCTAGCCTGAGCGGTCTATCGACAGACTCGAGCGGCTCTTGCCAGACTACCCCTACGCACAGACCTCCAGTTATGAGCATCGCCAGCCATCTGAAAGATCCGCCGCCCACGCCCACGTCTCTCGGCGACGGTGACTCTCTATCTCTCAATGAAACTGGTAAGTTGAGACTTATACCCCTCGGATAGAGGCTAGCCTGAGCGGTCTATCGACAGACTCGAGCGGCTCTCGCCAGACTACCCCGACGCACAGACCTCCAGTTATGAGCATCGCCAGCCATCTGAAAGATCCGCCGCCCACGCCCACGTCTCTCGGCGACGGTGACTCTCTATCTCTCAATGAAACTGGTAAGTTGAGACTTATACCCCTCGGATAGAGGCTAGCCTGAGCGGTCTATCGACAGACTCGAGCGGCTCTCGCCAGACTACCCCGACGCACAGACCTCCAGTTATGAGCATCGCCAGCCATCTGAAAGATCCGCCGCCCACGCCCACGTCTCTTGGCGACGGTGACTCTCTATCTCTCAATGAAACTGGTAAATTGAGTCTTATACCGCTCGGATAGAGGCTAGCCTGAGCGGTCTATCGACAGACTCGAGCGGCTCTTGCCAGACTACCCCTACGCACAGACCTCCAGTTATGAGCATCGCAAGCCATCTGATAGATCCGCCGCCCACGCCCACGTCTCTCGGCGACGGTGACTCTCTATCTCTCAATGAAACTGGTAAGTTGAGACTTATACCCCTCGGATAGAGGCTAGCCTGAGCGGTCTATCGACAGACTTGAGCGGCTCTCGCCAGACTACCCCGACGCACAGACCTCCAGTTATGAGCATCGCCAGCCATCTGAAAGATCCGCCGCCCACGCCCACGTCTCTCGGCGACGGTGACTCTCTATCTCTCAATGAAACTGGTAAGTTGAGACTTATACCCCTCGGATAGAGGCTAGCCTGAGCGGTCTATCGACAGACTCGAGCGGCTCTCGCCAGACTACCCCGACGCACAGACCTCCAGTTATGAGCATCGCCAGCCATCTGAAAGATCCGCCGCCCACGCCCACGTCTCTTGGCGACGGTGACTCTCTATCTCTCAATGAAACTGGTAAATTGAGTCTTATACCGCTCGGATAGAGGCTAGCCTGAGCGGTCTATCGACAGACTCGAGCG
This sequence comes from Operophtera brumata, assembly GCA_932527175.1. Lineage (NCBI taxonomy): Eukaryota > Metazoa > Arthropoda > Insecta > Lepidoptera > Geometridae > Operophtera > Operophtera brumata. Next base: position 21,424,720 of record OW052234.1, read on the forward strand.
GCTCTTGCCAGACTACCCCTACGCACAGACCTCCAGTTATGAGCATCGCCAGCCATCTGAAAGATCCGCCGCCCACGCCCACGTCTCTCGGCGACGGTGACTCTCTATCTCTCAATGAAACTGGTAAGTTGAGACTTATACCCCTCGGATAGAGGCTAGCCTGAGCGGTCTATCGACAGACTCGAGCGGCTCTCGCCAGACTACCCCGACGCACAGACCTCCAGTTATGAGCATCGCCAGCCATCTGAAAGATCCGCCGCCCACGCCCACGTCTCTTGGCGACGGTGACTCTCTATCTCTCAATGAAACTGGTAAATTGAGTCTTATACCGCTCGGATAGAGGCTAGCCTGAGCGGTCTATCGACAGACTCGAGCGGCTCTTGCCAGACTACCCCTACGCACAGACCTCCAGTTATGAGCATCGCAAGCCATCTGATAGATCCGCCGCCCACGCCCACGTCTCTCGGCGACGGTGACTCTCTATCTCTCAATGAAACTGGTAAGTTGAGACTTATACCCCTCGGATAGAGGCTAGCCTGAGCGGTCTATCGACAGACTTGAGCGGCTCTCGCCAGACTACCCCGACGCACAGACCTCCAGTTATGAGCATCGCCAGCCATCTGAAAGATCCGCCGCCCACGCCCACGTCTCTCGGCGACGGTGACTCTCTATCTCTCTATGAAACTGGTAAGTTGAGACTTATAGAGTTACACCCGTTTTCACTAACGACGATCAAGGAGTCGCCTAACTAAGTAACGCCTACTCTAGGCAATTCCCTAACAAAAAATATCCTTTCACCAATCGATTTTCACTAGTTGAATCCTACATAGGAGTTGCCTAAATTTTTGACTATTGTCTATGGTTTTGTTTGTTTTTAGCTATTTAGGCGTCGCCTAGGTTTAGTGAAAACGGGTGACAATCTGTCAGTTTAGGTGAGTTGCCTAACATTACGCCACGCACAATCGATGTCATAAGTTTAGGCAGTGCCTAACGTCGTAGTCACCACCTAAAAGTTGGTGAATCCTTTTTTTGCTCTAGGCAACTCTTTAATATTTAGGCATCTGATTTAGGCGTCGCCTAGGTTTAGTGAAAACGGGTGGTCAGATAGAGGTTAGTTTCCTCTAATGGACTCGTAGATCATTTAGTTATCACGCAAGGACGGAAAAAAAAAAACACTGGACATGTCACTTGGCCGTTCTCGCCTCTAGCCACAAACCAAGCACTTTATTTAGCAAGAGTAAACTTTCGCTAGCGCTTGACACTATCGATGAACGATATCGATGTGATGTGAATGAAAGAATATAACATCCCACCATTATTGTAGGTCACGAGCAACATATATTTGTTTGTGTTTTTATATGTTTGTCCAGAAAAACTCGTAAACTTTTAAAAATAGTAGAATTGGGCCCCAGTTCGGACGTTACGTATCAAGTGTTTTTTTTTTCGTCCCAACGTCGTTCGTTCGGAGTAATTTGAAAGACGAAATGACCACGCTGACTGTTTATCTCTCAATTAAACTGTTGAGTCTTATACCCCTCGGATAGAGCTTAATTTTCTTTGCAGTCCATCGAGAGATTCAAATGGTACTCTATAGACTTGGACGGGTCGGGAAACACTTGTAATATCAAAGCCAATACAAGGCCTAAAATTGTTTGATTTTAAAAATTGAACTTTATTACCTCACTATACAATTAATATTCCAGTGATACGTGACGACGAACACTTGTAATATCAAAGCCAATACAGGTCCCAAAATTGTTTGATTTTAAAAATTGAACTTTATTACCTCACTATACAATTAATGTTCCAGTGATACGCGACGAAGAACCCCTAATGGAGACGTACGAGGCTGAAAGACTAGTCTCCGAGAACCTGATTCAGCTCGAAGAGGACTTCAACAAGCTCGGCATCGGACAGGAGAAGCCGGTTGCCAAGTTTCCGGTCGACAGCGAACTGATAGACGACTCTCCCATATATTTCAGGTAGTTTAACCTTCACTTCATAATATTATAGTTTTAAGATACCACCCCAAGAGTTTCGACCTAGGGCCCAATTCTATCAAACCAATTGTATTTAAATTGTTATGGAATTGTCTCCTAATTGTAATTTTTGACACTTTTAGTAATCTAGTAACTTCAATGGTTTCTCAATTGGTAGTTCAGTATAAGTTGCGTGAATATGTTGCGCAGAGGGAAACCATAATGGGCTAACGCCTGATTTTTCTTCATATAAGGCCCACGGTATGCAAATAGATGGGTATTTGCGTACCGTGGCCTTTTATGACAATCGATACTTAAGATGGACCATACATACATACGCCTTTCTCCCCGAAAGGGCAGGCAGAGCCTCTTTCCACGTGGGACTGACTCGGCTAACGTTCTCTTCCAGTAATAACAAATTCCTTAATAAGCTAAAAGCCAGGACAAATCTTATACCAACGAATCTTACTAACAAGTCCAGGTTAAACTCAAAAAAGCTGGCTTCAGTTTGTGACGCTCCGTCTTAAATTATTTTTTGTCCGAGGCTCTCAGATATAATACTGAGAGTTAACTGCTGAGGTTTTCCCAAGTGACTACAGTATGGGTTTCTTCAGAAGGGGTGTTTGGAAATTTTTGAAGGGTCGGCAACGCGCGTGTTTTGCCTCTGGTATTGCAGGCGTCCATAGGCTACGATAACCGCTTACCAACAGGTGGGCCGTAAGCTTTTTTGCTACCTTGGTAGTATAAAAAACTTGTCTTTTTTTCCAGGCGTGTGGTGTTCTCCCCCGAAGTGCCGATCAGACTGGACTACGTGGGCAAGCGCGTGGACCTCTCGGCCGGGCCGGTGGCGGGCTTGCTGATGGGGCTCGGACAGCTCAACTGCTCCGAGCTCACCCTCAAGCGGCTAGATTACAAGTCAGTACAGTCAGTTTGACGACCTCTGTGGCGTGGTGGGCGAAGGTTCGCCTGCGACGCAGGAGGTTGCGGGTTCAATTTCCTCGGAACAAATATTTGTACGATCTGCAGATAATTGTTCATGGTGTTCTGGGTATTATGTATGTATAATGAGTAGGGGGATCGTAGCTAAACTGATGATATTTATGAGATACTATCAATTAAAACATGTGTGTTAAGTCTCCTAGTTCTCGCGAAATCAACTTTGGTCCATCTCCCATTACGATACGCAAAAGGCGATTCAAGTATCCTGCAATTCTCGGAGACTAGTCGCCTCCAAGTATCTCACATACATTTGAATGCAGGCTAGTGTGCGAGCCTGCATTCAAATCGCCTATGCATATCGTAATGGGAGAATTGACTTTCGCTATCTGAAGAAGTGTTCATGAGCTGTAATGATCAAAAAACACCACAAAATAATAATTTCGCGCCTCAAGCGTGAGCATCCGCCTTAAGAGCTTTTTGTCTGGTGAAATCATAAATTCAGTACATAATAATTTACCAAATGTTGTAAAAATTAAACCGTGTAAGAAGTAAGTCTTAAATTGATTTTAATTTTAAAAAGATGGTAACTTTGTTTTAAACATTGCTCGTAATTCAAATGAGTTGTTAATTCATCAACAAAACTTTTAAAGGACATTTTTATATAATACTAGCGACTCGCCCCGGCTTCGCACGGGTTGCCCCCGGTGAAAAACAGCCCCCCCATCACGATATTTTATTACTTATTCTGCTATTCGGAGCGGAGACGAATCCATCAAAAAAGAGATAACTAACATTGGTCCAGCCGATCTTGAGTAAGTGGTGTAACTAACTTTGTTTTGTATATATAGATTTTACACACATAAACATGGTATCAGAGTGTGCGCTTGCCTTCCTCGCCTCATGCAAAACATTTTGTTGAACCTATAGCTTGGACAAATCTTACTAAAAAGTCCGGGTAATGTTTGGTGGAAATTGATGCAGCTTCCAGGATAATCAGCAGGAGGGGGCTGCTCTTTATCCTGGGACCACGCGTGGGAAGCCGCAGAAAAACGGCCAGTTTAGAATAGTTATTAGTTTTAAGTATTATATTGCCATTCAGCGTGGCAATGCAGCCAGTATCTAAGAGACGCTTCAGTGTGGTAGTGATTTGGATCAGCTGAGCTATATTTGAAACGTTAGCAGCGGTCTTCAGGTAGCACAACAGTTACATTTGTATTTTTAAAATGTGATACATGCCTACTTGTATTATTCTCTCTATAAATAAATGTATGTACATAACACCCAAAATAAAAGAAGTTTCTAAGTAAGTACCTGGTTTCCTTAGAAAATAAAATAAAACTTGCTCGTTGTGTCCTGCTGGAACGAAATTATTGGGTTGCATTTAAATTTAATGTTATCCATATAGTGTGGTTTACACTTGAAAAATAATAAACTATGATGATATAGCAGTGGTGTCATCTCTTGTCAATGTTTCGAACTAATTTCGGACTTTGAACAAAAGGTTTCTAATAAAATACCTGTAGATGGCGCCCATCGGCGCTATAGCCGAGTTGATAGTGCCCACAAATTTCGTCTCCAGTGTCATAGCTCGTTCTATTGCCGAATTGGTAAAGGCATCGCCGATCACAGGCGAAGATGCTAGTTCGTGTCCCGCTGGAACGAAATTTTTGGGTTACATTTGAATTTAATGTTATCCATAAAGTGTGGTTTAAACTTGAAAAATAATAAAGTAAAACTTGCTTTTTTCTCAGATTGGGGCTACTAGGGCTGGAAAAGCTAGTGCAATGGGCACTAAACGAATGGCTGTCGGACATAAAGAGGCACCAGTTGCCCGGACTACTCAGCGGAATCGGACCCATGCATTCTCTGTTGCAACTCAGTAAGTTTAATTTACCCACGACCTAACAAACAAGGTTAGGGTTAAGCTGGGTGTAGTCCAAACGAGCGAATGCTCATTCTATCCCCTCTCCGTCCAATTATATTAGTGTAAACAGAGCCAGACCATTCCTTTTCATCCCATCTATTCGAAAAGGACGACTGGGTTCGCCTTTAAGTGCACCCAACGGTGGTGTTTTCTGTGAGAAACTTTTAGCGGGCAGTAATGAGTTTTCCGGCGCACTTATTAAGTTCCTATTTCAAAAAGTGCGCGGCAAAGATAATTGCGGCGCACTTATTGAATTTGGAACCAGCGCCACGCAAATATTGTTTGAATAAATACTGGCTGCTACGACGGCCCAAAACCCAAAACAAAAAAACCCAAAACACACAAAAAACACAAAACAAAAAAAAAACACAAAATCACAACAAAACACAAAACACAAAAAAGCACAATACACACAAAAAACACAAAACACAAAAAAAACACTAAAACACAAAAAAAACAAAACACACAAAAAACACAAAACACAAAAACACAAAACACAAAAAAAACACAAAAACACAAAAAAAAACAACACAAAAACACAAAAAAGCACTACACACAAAAAACACAAAACAAAAAAACACAAAAAAGCACAAAACACAAAACACAAAAAAACACCCAAAAAAAAACACAAAAACACAAACACAACAAAAAAAACACAAAAACACAAAAAAACAACCATTTGTTTTATTAAATAATAATATTACAATAACATATGAGGCGCCTTTTATTTTCTCATAGTGGGTGATGAAAAGCAGAGTGTATCACACGGGCGCAACATATATTTTTGGCTCGGGCGACGTACTTTGAATCTCTCGCTACGTTCAGGATTCTACTAAAGAATCCCTCGCTACGCTCGGGATTCTACTCTAGAATCCCTCACTTCGCTCTGGATTCAAAAAAGCGCCCTCGCCGTAAAAATATTATGTTGCTCCCTTATGATACAATCTACTATTGTTGTTCATCTTAGCTCGCATAAATTCTTGGAATATTCTAAGAATGCTCGCTCGCTTGATATAAACGGCACTAGAGCGTGCGTACAGTAGCTTAAATGGTTTAAATGTTTATTTTAGTGCACTGCTTTGTTTTTGTGTATGATGGTTTTATTATCTAGTTTTTAGTGCACTGTCTTTTATTTGTTATGAATGTACGTGTGTGATCGGAGATACAAATAAACGTTTTATCTATCTATCTATCTTCTAAAGCGTTCTTACTTGTTCGCACGTGCTCGCTCCCCGTTGCGAAAGTGTTCAAAGTGGTCTTGGTTCTCATTCTTGCTCATTGAAATTATGGTGTAAACGCTGAAAATTAGCTTTCGTTTACACTAAAAGATCAAGAGAATGCTCTTGTTCTAGCTCTAGCTCTTTGTTCGTTTGGTCTAAACCCACCTTTAGAGGTTGTACCTACGACGTAACGAAGAAGGTTTTTTTAACAAATACCAATTTAATTTGTTTTAGTAACCGGCATCCGCGACTTAGTGTGGCTGCCAGTGGAACAGTGGCGGCGCGACGGCCGCCTCGTGCACGGCATACGGCGCGGCGCGGCCTCCTTCACGGCGCGCACCGCCGTCGCCGCGCTCGACATCACCACCAGGCTCCTGCAGCTCATACAGGTCAGCGTAGACCCTCGTGCGGAGAACGAACTCACGAGACCCGGCGTCTAACGAAGCGAGTCCTCTAATAGTAATTCTAAATGAGGGAGATAAGATCTGCACTGACGTCCCGCATTGGGGTGTATTGTGCATTGTCTCCCTGATAATCCTAGCCCAGCCAGCCCAACTCATTAAAATAGCGGAGAAGGACTCTGGGCTGATGGCAGCACCGTTCCAGTATCCGCTAAGGAGCTATACATGAAGTGAGACGTGATCAACTCCTGGAGTCCGGTTTTTTCTCTGGCTTCATTTGTGGCAGAGTAGTATCACATGCTCCACTGTCTCCTCGACTTGAAGATAGCCGCGACACAGACCACTGTCCGTAGCCCCTGGTTTTAGCAGCTGTTGGTTGAGATCAGTGTCCCGTGATGATGCCCACCATCATCCGTAGGTCTTCGCGTTTCATCTCTTTAACAATGTGTTTGTTATCTTTTTGTTCTTGGCTGGGAGCATCGACATTGACCCTTCAGTGGAGCGATGGTCGAGTGAGGGTAGAGAAGGGGCGACCAGCAAATCTTTCTGCGAGATTTAGTATACTTTACAAATATAAATCGCTAATATAATTTATCAGAGGGCAAAAGGACGCAGCATTTTGGATTATAAGAGAACCGACCATGTTAGGAACACCACGCTGCGTTCCCTGACTGGTATTGCCGACGTAGGTGAAAAAACAGCCAGGCTCAAATGGGACTGGGCGGGGCACGTCAGTCGAATGCTTCCCAACAGGTGGACCAGAATCAGCACACCATGGTTACCTGAAGGACGGCGACCTCGGGGTAGGCCGAGAAAGCGTTGGCGGGACGATCTTGTTAATTTTGAGGAGTGGTGGGAGACTGCCAAGGACAAGGGACAAGTGGAAGAATATGGGGAGACCTTTGCCCAGTAGTGGGACAATATAGATTGAGTAAAAAAAGAATATAATGTCGCTGTGATCACAGAACACGCAATTTGTCAGAATTTTAAGTAACCATTCTGCATCATATTGCTATGTAATGGCTCACACTAGTCGGACGATAGTTTTTTAACAGTCCATATATTTATGTTTATAGGCGACGGCTGAGACGGCTTTCGATATGTTGACCCCCGGGCCCACGCTGCAGCTCCAGGACGCGTACGACCGCCGCGAGCGCCGCCGGCGGCGCCGCGCCGATCCCTCGCGACACCCCACCGACATACGAGAGGGCGTCGCGCAGGCGTACACCACCGTCAAAGAGGTACATTACTCCTTCATACACAACACCCTACAGTCACATACATAGTCCTGATCCCACACTAGGATCCCCTGTGTCGCCGGCGCCGCGCCGACCCCTCGCGACACCCCACCGACGTACGGGAGGGTGTCGCGCAAGCGTACACCACCGTCAAAGAGGTACATTACTCCTACCTACCATTACTCCTTCATACACAACACCCAACTGCGGGGATGGAAAAAATCACGATTTTTTGCAAAAAAACAAAATTCAATGATTTTTTACAAAAAATACAAACGATCATGATTTTTTTAGATTTTTTACTTATCTACTTACTAAGAAAATATTCTACTTACATAGTTGCGATACTTATAGGACAATACCAATATTTTTGATATTAAAGGTTATAGTTGCCCCAAGAGCTGAACAGCGGTTAATTAACGAGGATGTGTGTTACCCATTATTCAGCACAAACGACCAATGGCCCTTTTTATACGCTTCTAAACAGACGAAACTACGTTTTTGGCGAAATTGTGAATGTTAATAACTTTATAATATCTATCACGTTCGGTAAATCGACCTCTAAGTACTTAATGTTGTGGTTCACCCTCAGACAGATAGAGAGAGATCAGACTGAACACTCGAAACAAGTAAAGCCAATAACTACGCGTCTATCATGAACAAACAGAATGGGTGGACATTGGACCTCCTCGATCTTTAATATTAGCACAAAATACATAGTACAGAAGGTCAGTTCCGGCCGATTATGAATTTAATTACCTACGGTCAACCGTAGCACCAGGGCTGGCTAAAAAAAGACAATTATTTTTATATTTCTTGTCCTATGTTTTACTATGTATCCCTATAATAAGCTGTTAATGTTGTATTTCTTGCGCACGCTGTGATGCCCTATAATTACGGGAACACTGAGATTAGGACCTTGTCTTGTTTTGTTTTTTTAATATGTTAGTGTAAACCGGTGTTGGATGTCCTATCTAATAAAATAAAATAAATGTACGATCGTGCTTTGCACGATTCAGTCACAAAACAACAACAATACCTAAGTGACAAGACACAAAATATATAGGTACCTAAATAATCACGAGTCGCGAAGTTTGGGTCGCCAAAGCGCTGGCACTCACGACTGGCGTTTGACCGAGTTTCACCGAGATCGTAGTGTATACGCGTATATAGGTAGGTGCGCCTGTCATCGCTCGTTGTACTGAGCTTACCTTCTGTACTATGTATTTTGTGATATATTGGCTGGCAGAGTTTTGTGGTCATTTTGATCAGCTCACAGTTCCAATCACTAATTTCATAAATTAATATGTTGTTCAACAAATAACTTGTATTTTAGGGGTTCGCGGACACGGCAGCGACGATGGCGCTCGCGGCGCGCTGCCAGAGCGGCGTGGGCGTGCTGCGTCACTTGCCGGGCGCTGCCGTGACGCCGCTCGCGCTCGCCGCCGCCGGCGCCGCCGACGTGCTGGGCGGCGTGCGCGCGCACCTCGCGCCCGCCACCAGCCGCGACCGCGCCGACAAGTGGCGCCGCCACGCGCCAGGTACATGTAGCATGCTGCCAGAGCGCGCCACCTGCCGGGCGCCGCCGTGACGCCGCTCGCGCTCGCCGCGACGCCGCTCGCGCTCGCCGCCGTCGTGCTGGGCGGCGTGCGCGCGCACCTCGCGCCCGCCACCAGCCGCGACCGCGCCGACAAGTGGCGCCGCCACGCGCCAGGTACATGTAGCATGCTGCCAGAGCGCGCCACCTGCCGGGCGCCGCCGTGACGCCGCTCGCGCTCGCCGCGACGCCGCTCGCGCTCGCCGCCGTCGTGCTGGGCGGCGTGCGCGCGCACCTCGCGCCCGCCACCAGCCGCGACCGCGCCGACAAGTGGCGCCGCCACGCGCCAGGTACATGTAGCATGCTGCCAGAGCGCGCCACCTGCCGGGCGCCGCCGTGACGCCGCTCGCGTTCGCCACCAGCCGTGACCGCGCCGACAAGTGGCGCCGCCCCGCGCCGGTACCATTCTCCTTCTTCTATCGTGTCCAGGTTCTCTCACAATAATATAAATAGGGTCAGATGTTTTAGCCCTAACTGTTGTGAGTGTAAAGTCTGAAGGTTTACTCTTGGAACCCCGACTGCACATGCAATATCTCTACGGTCAGGCAGTAGACCTACAGCCTGAACCCCAAGTCCCTAGCGTCCTAGACCCCTAGTGTCGGTGATGGCCCTAAATCCCTAGCCCTAACCATAGAGTGATGATAAATAAATAGATATAATACGTGCGGGATATCCACTACCAGGAGACCTAAGGTAGCAGACGGAGTGTTGGTTGGATCCTGGTATATTGATAAATGGTTTTCTCACGCCAGTCAGGGAGGCTCACAAGACTGATTGAGGGCTGAAGGATGTCTTCGCCACGTGAGAGGTGTATGTCCTCAACATACACCTCCGTGGCGAAGATGCAGTATGTAGGATGCATCAGCGGTAAGGCAAAGCCTCAAGGAATTTTAGGAATGCATGTTCAGCTTTGAACAGAGAGTTAGCTAGTGTTGTGAAACACAGGGCAGAGCAAGTATGGCGGCCCGCAGGTGTCGGTGTTGACCTGCGCAATATTTTTATGAGTTTCATGAGTAGATTTTTATGCACAATCTTTTTGTTTCAGATGTATCATCCTATCATTAGAAGTATGCAATCAACGAATGCCGGAACGCTCTCCAATTGATCCCAAATTACTCAGGATTTGGTCCCGAATGCTACACTTTTTACAGGTTGTCCTAAAATCTAAATGATAATCTAATCAGACTTGAAATGTTATTTCATATAGGTCGCCCAACGAGTTATGAGCGCTCGGCGAAAGTGGCGGGGTTGATTGTGCATGTCTACATTCGCGCATTCGATATACAGACCCAAAAAATTACTACTGCGCATTGAAAGGTCAGCGCTCATAACTCGTTGCGCGACCTGTACAACAAAATACATTCTGATAGGTGGTGGTTCTAACACGATGCAGCAATTTATCTGAGAACAGTGGTGGAAGCGTCACATCCCTGCCCCCTTATTCCCTATGACCAAACGTGACATAACGTGGGCTCGTTACGATATCTGCGTGGAATCATCGTTCAGAATTAATTGTGACGTCACACGTTATTGTCATGTTATCCACTATGGTCATAGCGCATAACCGTCCCGATTCATTTGTGACACTCGTAACCGATTATGTAGGTACCTTCATTTTATAATAAGGGCTAGATGCAATGCGAGGCAGACATCTTAAAAGATTTCTACTTACTATAAAATAGTTAAAATAGCTCGAGAAGCATTATAGAGTGGTCTGCACATTATTATATAATAATAGTGGAATCGCGACTTTGTCCGCGTGTACTTTTCCATACAAACTTAAACACCCCGCTGCCACCCCCTTAGGGGTTGAATTTCTGGAATTCCTTTCTTAGTGCACTCCTAGGCCACAAAAGGAACGTACCCGCCAAAATTCAGGTCTCTAGGACTTATGGTTTAGGCTGTGCGTTGATAGTTAGTCAATCAGTCACGCAACGATTTTATATACAGTTGTGGTCATATAATTAAGAACGATTTGAAGTTCTAGAAGTTTTTTATTTAAATCGTATCATACACAGAGATGTGTACCTTCTGAGAAGCAACTAGTTATGTTATATAATAGTCACATTAATAGAGCAACCTGACTTAAGAATAAAGTATGAAATCACTAACTATTTTTTGCACATTTTATTGATTTTATCAAAGTAACACATTCAAATAGTACTGAAACTGGACAAATAATTAAGAACGATTTATTTAACTGCTCGGGAATTGTTTTGTATGACACTTAGATTTAAAAAATCACAATATTATGTAGCACAGGAAACATAAAAAGAAATTTAATAAATATTTAACTAAAATTAATAGTTAATAGCATATCCACGGCTTTTAATTACAGCTTTACACCGGCGAGGCATTGACTCTATTAATTTTTGACATTTCGCAAGAGAAATAGAGTTCCATTTTTCTAAAAAAACGTCATACAGCTCTCTTAAATTTCCACACTTTGTATTTGAAACCTATTTCTTTACTTCAAACCACAGATTCTCTATTGGGTTTAGATCTGGACTGTTAGCAGGCCAGTCTAAGACAGAAACTAATTGCGCTGTAAGAAATTCCTTTACGGTGCGTGCAGTGTGCTTTGGATCATTGTCATGCTGGAATGTCCAAATGACCGGTAGAACGTCTTCAGCGTATGGTAACATTGTTTCTTCCAGTATATTTTTGTATTGGAACTGATCCATGTTACCTTCTATCAACTTTACAGGTCCTACACCATGTCCAGAAAAGCAACCCCAAATTTTCACATTTCCACCACCGTGCTTTAATGTAACTTTCGTGTACTTTGGGTCGAATGCTGTATTCGGGGGACGTCGTACATATCGTTTTCCATCAGAACATACTCTGTTTATTTTCGTCTCGTCAGAAAAAAGTACATTTTTCCACTGTTGCACAGTCCAGTTTTCATACTTTCTCGCAAATGCAAGCCGGGCTTGCCTGTGGCAAAGTTTTAACATGGGTACCTTTCTTGCTATCGAACCGTGCAATTTTTCTTCTACCAAACGTCTTCGAATAGTGCGTGCTGAGATTGCTGAAGGGTTGTTTTCACCAAAATATTTCTTTCTAAGCTCATTGGACCCTTTAAAAGGATTTTGTTTTGCCATACGAACGATGTTTCGGTCATCTCGAGGAGTTGTTTTTCTCTGTTTAGGTACACGTGGAACATTCGAAGTAGTTTGATACGTAGCAAAATGCTTTACAGCGTGGAAAACCATCGTTTTTGAACATTGCAGATGGTCGGCTATCTTTTTATAAGACCAATTCTTCCGGCGAAGTTTTATTATTACTTCCCTTGTAGATTTATCACAACTTTTATTTTTTCCCATTGTTTTTTCTAAAGAAGCAATCAGCTTTAATCTTTTACAGCACGTAATGGCGCCAAAATTATACAAACAGTAACAAATCGACTGAGTGTTCTCTATTTAAATTTGAATAAAGGTATAAACTACTTAGCGTTCTTAATTACGTGACCAGCCAGTAATAAGGAATACTTTGTTTAAAAGTAGTGTAAAAAGTTTGCCTATTGATTTTTAGCCAATCATGTATATCAATGAATACAGTGGTACTATGGAAATGTTTTACGATACCGAGAGAAATAAAAACAAATGCATACAATTAGTTTTGCATCTTAGTTGGAAAAAATCTTCCCTTTATATCAGCTTTCTTAATTATATGGCCACCACTGTATATTGATTGAGGTTCAAGTAATTTCGAATATTCAATCATATTTACCAATTAACCAACTTTTGAAACTATCATGGTTATGTATGTATATACCTTTCACTAAAAACGGGATATTTACTATGATTTTTTAGTTTGAATTGTTCCCGATATTTCGGCACAGTTGCATGCGCGCCACGATCACGGGAGAACTCACTAAAGTCTTTGCGAGTAGATATATCGATCTACCCTCTTTCTCACTCTTTTATTACGAACGATACCACTGTGCCGAAATATCGGAAAATACCGTTTCTAGTGAAAAGCAATTAATACTTGCTATTTTCTATAACGTCCCGTGCACCGACCGGCTCAAACCACCAGTGGGGTGAGAAGAATCCCTCAAGACGTCCATTTGTGGGATGAGGGAATTTGTGTTTACCGGTGTACCCACCGGCATACTAGCTCATAGACCGTCAAAGAATAGTGTGCATGACATTTTTATTTTAAAATAAGTTAGTTCTTATTGTCTGCGATTGACTATTATTGAGTGATATAAAAATATAAAAATAATAAACAATTAGTAATATTAAACAAATGTGATGTATTTTTATACGGAGATGCGAAATTTTAGAGTAATGAAGTCTGTACTAATATGATATTCTATTTTTAACCTCCAACACATTTTTCTATGTATGCAAATTGGATTGTAAGGAGAGACATGATTGCACATGAGACTTCATCTTTATGTCTCCGGGTGGCGGGCGCAGTGCAATGCCACATAGGGCGCGTCCTAGGTGGACGTGACCTATGAGGTAATGCACTGTTCATAGGCAGAGGGTACCGCTTAACATCAGGCGAGCCATCTGCTAGATCTGTCATTCCAAGTTGTATAAAAAAAACCGTCTCTTACCATGCTACTAATTAACACGGAATATCCTTTGAGTAGTCACACCGTGTCGTCGTACCGTTCGTTTCTATCGAATTTGAAACTGCTTGTCAAAGAAAGAGATAAAACACAGACTGTTACAAAGATAATTTGAATTTTATAGTTAAACGGTTAATCTTTCTGAGCAGCCAAAACCATGTATTTTAAGTATTATAAAAACATTGTTGTTCATAAATATTATTTTTTTAGTCACGATATTATATGAACGATATTACAAAAAAATGGTAAAAGGTGTCCCAAAATATTTTCTCATTAGTGTAAACTATCCTTCCGCTATAACAGATAGCACATTGTTATGGGAAACCCTGTACTTTGCTTGTGTGGTGAAAACACCAGTTAAAAATCCTACTGGAAAGTGCTATAGCAACATTTTATTAATTTGTTACTAGAACGATTTATTTTATACTCAAAACCTTTATTCCTAAAGTCAAGGCACATGGATACCTTTGTCCTAATATCGATCGTATACTGTATTAAGGTGGACGCTTTTGCTAGTGGCGCGTTTTTTTTTTGTGTATTTGCTCATTACACCTCATCAACACTTCTTCAGATAGCGAGAGTTTATTTCGCGAGAACTAGGAGACTAACACACATGTTTTAATCAATAGTCTATCTACATATATAAAACAAGGTCTTGTTCGTTACACCACTTATAACTCAAGAACGGGTGAACCGATTTGGTTGAAAATTGGTGGGGAGGTAGCCCAGAACCAGGAGATGGACATAGGGGGGAGGGGTAGGAGGGGGGGATTCACCGGGGGCTACCCGTGCGAAACCGGGGCGAGTCGCTAGTATCTCATAAATATCATCAGTTTTGCTATGAATACCCTAAACAAAAAAAACACAACAAAATTGTTTAGGGTATTCGTAACTAAACTGATGATATTTATAAGATACTATTAATTAAAACATGTGTGTTAAGTCTCTCGAAATTAACTTCTGAAGCTAATTTGAAGAAGTGTTGATGAGCTGTAGCTGTTATTTAACAAAAAACACAAAAAAAACAATTTCGCGCCACAAGCGAGAGATTATACAACAAGTGCGATTGTAAAAGCTATCTATGTGCATTTGTTCAAGACTGGTGCTTGTTTGTTAGGTCCTTAGCATTTTAGAGCATTTAGGTTTACCCATTTATTTTCATTTAATTATAGTAATTATGTTATCCTAGCATGATAGGTATTATTTTTACGTATGTGAATATAATTTTTAATAATTTTGTATATATTTTTACCAAAAAAGTTGGTGCCATGGCAGAAATAAATATGTTTTTCTTCAGTAATATCAAAAATTACAATCGGAAACTGTATGTACCTTTTGTGTGAAATTGCAATTGTTATTCGAAATAATAGTTTAGTTTGATTTAAATCAGGTATATTAGTTTTCTTATGATAATTTAACAACAATCATTATGGAAATAAAATAATTAAAGATATTTTTGGTGTTATTTTTTGATATCTCTCCATCAACTTGGGTGCTTTGGCGTTGTGTGTATGTATGTATGTATGTATCTATTTATGTAGATATATTGTTCGAGCACACTTTTCGAACCATTGATAAGATCTGCATGATATTTTTTCGGTTTAATCATTTATTTCCTCAAAAGAATTAAAAAAATCACTTACAGAGAAAATACAATTTAGTAAAATAAAGTAAAGTAAAGTAGGTATGTGCCATTAAGCGTAGCTAACTTAATCGAACAGTTACACACTATTAGCTTTCTATAACATAGGTAGGTACATTCCAAACGACAGCTATACATTTAGTTATTACAGTGGTGGTAGGTAATTTGCATGCTAGATAAGGTAGAACATAATTGGAACTTACATACTTATTTTTAAGACCTATATGACATTATGTTCAAGCAAATAAATATATCTTTAACTTTATCTTCAGTTGTTGCTCGAAAAATGAGGTAGGTACTATTGTTGCAACGGAAGTGTCTTTACGGAAGCGGAAACGGAAACAGAAGTTAAAATTAAATTTTAGCGGAAGCGGAATCGGAAGCAGAAGCAGAAGTCCTAATACTAAAATGGCGGCGTAATGAAGCAAAAACAATATGTACTAACATAAACAAACTCGTTATGACACGTTTTTCGTTTGTTTACCTCTCACTCTCGAAATACACGCGTAAATCATTTCATTGGCACGCGACGGCCCGTTGCGCCAATCACACCGCCGCGCATCGCCCGCCCCCCGCACGTCACCCCTTTCCCCACGGTAGACTTCCGTTTAAAAGTTCTATTATAAAGTTTACGGAACCAGAAGCAGAAACGGAAGTGAAAAATTTGCGGAACTTCTGCAGAAGCGGAAGCGGAAGCAGAGGTCCGTTGCAACACTAGTAGGTACTATCATTAGGCTCCATGTGGGTACACAAGGAATGAGTGAGTGAAGCAGCGCGCACGGAGCGCGGCACGATGCAATAACATTATTTATAAGGCCTACTCCACAGTGTTAATAAATAAATAGTGGAATATTTGAACTTTACATTTTTGCTAGGCTTGTTATTTATCTTTGTAAATTATTATTCTAGTAATGAAGAATCCTTTAAATTAATTATGTTATCAAGGTTTGCTGTTATGTACTTCGACCAGACTTTGGTCGAAGGTTATGTAGATGAGCTGAATCGGTAGGAGGGTTGTAAGATATTGGGTTCCAAAAGGGAAAAAAAACAAAATGGTGTCATTTGAAATAGGTAGTGGTGGGTCCACTGAGCAGGTAATCACTACGTTTGGTGGGTCCTCAGCACGTCTGTGCTAACAAACTTGCTCAAAAGAGGCCCTCGCTCATTATTATAATCGTGCTAGCACAGTGTGCAGGCAAACTCATTCATTTTTATTCAAATATAAAAATATCATTGACATCGGGTCAGCGTTCAAAAAGTGTCCGAACCAAAAGAGAGACAAAACGCATAAAGAAGGACAATTCTGTCAAGTTTTATCTGTCCAATGCTGCTTGATTATTGAAGACATTTGAAGGACGTAAGCGTGAACCGGCAGTGTATCGAACTAGGGAAGGAGCTTATTTACGCGACCAGGGTTTTCCAGCACGTTTTTGCTTGCAAGTACGCCGACCAGGTGCGGACCCTAAAGACTTGAAAGTAACAAAATACTAGCAACTTGCAAGTAAAGTTGCTAGTTCCGCTCGCAGAAACTTAATCGCTCTGTGCAATCGAATTACTTGCAATGTTTCGTAGTACTTTTTCGCAGATGCAATTATACTCCCTAAATATATATAGATGGTTTGGTCCAAATTCCTATGCAAGTATTTTTCCATTTGCAAGTATTTTTTTTTCAAATGCGATTTTTGTCCCTGTTTATATTCCTGCACGGATCAATTTCCGATGCAAGAAAATACCTTGAAGTTTTATGAGCCCTGGTTTTTGGCGCTGGTGTCTTAAGGTGGACGAACTTGGAAGCCCTGGTTCTCGATTTTGCAAATATTGCAGCCCTATATCGAACTCATGTGTCATCAATCGCATTTTCAAAGGCGTTATATTCGCCGTTATGTCCGGCCTAAGAATAGACCCCTCCATCTCCTCCCGTGGATGTCGTAAAAGCCGACTAAGTGATTACCCGGACTTGTTGAAAGATTTTTTTGGTATAAGATTGACCTGGCTGCTAGCTTATTTGGAATATTAGCGTTGGCCGAGTCAGTCGTGGGAAGCTATGGTGGTGATTTGCTCACCACTTGTCACGTCTATATTCCACGATGGTGCAACCCACAGTGAAGAGGCCCATTGAGGCTCTCCCTACCCCTTCGGGGTAAAAGGCGTGTGTCTATGTATGTATGTATGCTATATTTTGGCGTACATAGTGTGTTGGATTAGTCTTTGTTCCATATCATAAAAAATACCTGTTTTATTTAACAATATTTATTACACTAACGACACTAATACATAAATAACACAAACTAAGCTTCTTGTTCCGTCTTCTCTTCCGGATATCTATCTGTTAGGAAGCTCTTAATTTCTCCATACTCTACTTTTAAGTCTTGCCTAATCTTTTCATGATTTCTAAACTTCTCGTACTTCTTCAGATATATCTTATAATGCGGCATAGTTTGGAAGAATCTGGGGAACTTCTTCTTTCTCAGTATGACTTTGTCGTTCATCACATAGTTGGTGAAGTCTAGAGTTTCGCCTTTAGGTATTTCCTCCTTGCTCCGCACTTCACTGGGACTGGCTACCACTTTGGGGAAACCCTCATTTTCAGCTCTATATTCCACAAGGTGGAGTTTCTTTTCCTCTGCCAGTTGCTGGTGTGTTCTCTGCGAGGAAAAAGTTGTAATTTAACATATTTTCAAAAACACTTGCTAATTATACAAAATAGTATAGTAGCCCATTAATATAATAAATGACAAAGTTACGATGTTTGGATGTTCGCCGAAACGGATGAAACACACAAAAAACTGAATTTTCAATGGAATTTGTACGAAATTATAAATAAAATAAATAATGTTGGACAGTTCACACAACATTATCTAGCCCCAAGCTAAGCAGAGCTTGTGTTATTGGTGTATTGGTAGTAGATAACTGATATACTTAATACAATATATTACATAGATAGATATTTTGTATTATACATAGAAAATACCCAGAACACCCTAAACAAATATCTGCGATCGCACAAATATTTGTTCTGAGGCGGGAATCGAACCCGCAACCTCCTGCGTCGCAGGCCAAGCTTCGCCCGCCGCGCCACAGAGGTCGTCAAAATTATCGTTTTTCCTTCTCCATGTGCGTTGTTCAAAATGGCTTTGAGTGAGACATCGACACGAAAGAAGAAGTTTAAGTTGTTTGACTATCAGAATAGAATAGGATATAATCATTTTTATTTGTAACAACATAGATATAAACAAAATATAAGTAACATGAAAATACATAAAATGATAGTTAGATTTGCTATTACAAAAAGGACTCTAACTCAGATGCCGGTCTTAAACAGCCTGACGTGACGGGTGGCGAACTGTGTACAAATACAAATACAAAATACAAATACAAATATATTTATTTCGTCAGAACTTTAGGTAGGTACAAGACAGTTCTTATTTAAAACTTTTCTTTTTAATGCTTCTTGGAATGACGGATCTAGCAGATGGCCCACCTTATGTTAAGCCCTGGTGTCACCTTCTGCCTATGAACAATGCATTACCACATAGGTCACGTCCATCTATGACGCACCCTATGTGGCATTGCACTGCGCCCGCCACCCTGAGACATAAAGATGAAAAGTCTCATGTGCCTGTAATTTCACCGGCAACCATACCCTTCGAACCGGAACACAGCAATGCGAGCACTAGTGCTTTGCGGCAGAAATAGGTATGGTGGTAGTACTTCCCCGGACGAACTCTTTCACAAAAAAGCTCTACTACTCTAGCTCTACTAGCACTGCAGTTTACTACAGCATTATGCTGAGCACTTTTTGATCCTTTTTGACAGCACTATACACGGCCCAGTTTATATCTTAGCCTGTAAATTGTACTGTATATGGTTTTAATCAAAATAAACTTACTTTACTTTTACTAGTATTAAATATACTGCATGCTGAGTCAGTACAGACAGTGGCGGAATTAAACTTTTTTTTTTTAAATATCGCTGGACAGCTCACACAATATTATCTAGCCCCAAGCTAAGCAGAGCTTGTGTTATGGGTACTAGATAACTGATATACTTAATAGATATTTTTTTTTTATTATACATAGAAAATACCCAGAACACCCTGAACAAATATCTGCGATCGCACAAATATTTGTTCTGAGGCGGGAAACGAACCCGCAACCTCCTGCGTCGCAGGCCAAGCTTCGCCCGCCGCGCCACAGAGGTCGTCAAACATTCGCCGCCAGTAGGCTATTCATATTCTACTACTACTAAAGTTACCTGTTGCAACAGGCCAATGAAGAAAGCCTTAACAATATGCTGCAAGTTATTGGACCCCTCGATCTTGGCTCTCAGGTCCTTGATGCCGATGGCCTGGCAGATCTCCCGGATAGCGCGGTGACAACTCAAGCCGTAACCCTCATTCTTCTTTTGCACGAATATCTTCGTCTTTCCGAATGCTGTGTAGAAGTCGTGGAAAACTGAAAGAAATTCAATTCAATTCAATATCTTTATTTGTGAAACACAGGTTATAAAAGTTCTTACATTTTTTTAGGTACACTGTGATCTGCGCTAGGCGTACAAACTTTGTGATTTACATTATAACAAAAATAACCATAAAACCAAACATACAATTTTCAATAAAAATACAATGTGAAATAGCAATAATGTCAAAATATAGATAATCATGTTAAATAATAAAAATAATTAGTCCTTATGGTCAAAAAATTCTCGAATTGTATAAAATGTATTTTCTATTAAATAAGTAAATAACTTAGTTTTAAATGTCATAAATTCACTGCATTGTCTAATGTCAGATGGTATTTTATTATAGATTTTGGAGGACATTACAAATACACTATTACTAAAAAGAGCCGTTGTGACGTTATCCCTCAATCGCAAAAAATCGCAACGCCGTGCGCTAGAAACATGAGAAAGTATTTGAGGGTTACGTCTTATATATAACACAGTTTCATAAATATAAAGTGATGTCAGTGTCAATAGTTTTAGTTGTTTGAAATACGGCCTGCAGCTATCCCTTCTTTTTAAGCCAACAACATATCTTGTCATATATGTACAGTCAATGTACATTTTTATGCCGACACGGCGTTTACATGGCGCTCGCAAACATGTACGTAAAATAAATCAGTTCACGTTAAACACCGGACTCGGGTGGTTGTCATTTTATACCCCATCCTTAATATCAATCTCATCTATCAAATGTGTAAGGGAGTTCACCCTTACATGTTTTTTGGTCCTTCGAGCCGGATTTGAACCAGCGACCTATGGATTGATGATAATTTTGACGACCTCTGTGGCGCGGCGGGTGAAGCTTGGCCTGCGACGCAGGAGGTTGCGAGTTCGATTCCCGCCTCGGAACAAATATTTGTGCGATCGCAGATATTTGTTCAGGGTGTTCTGGGTATTACCCGGACTTGTTGATAAGATTCGTTGGTATAAGATTTGTCCTGGCTGGTAGCTTATTATGGAATGTGTTATTACTGAAAGAAAGCGTTAGCTGAGACAGTCGTGGGAAGCAATGGCGGTTTTGAGCTCACCACTTGTCACGTCTATATTCCACGATGGTGCAACCCACTGTGAAAAGAGGCCTATTGTGGCTCTGCCTACCCCTTCGGGGAAAAAGGCGTGTGTCTATGTATGTATGTATGTTCTGGGTATTTTCTATGTATAATCAAAAATATCTATCTATGTAATTTATTGTATTAAGTATATCAGTTATCTAGTACCCATAACACAAGCTCTGCTTAGCTTGGGGCTAGATAAAATGGTGTGAACTGTCCAGCATTTTTTTTTATCTTTACACATAATATGGATAGCTTTTGTTAGGCTTGCCAGATAACCCGTATCGGATTACTCCATTTTTCATGCTAAAACAATCTAGGAACCCGTAATTGGCAAAGCGAAACACAGGGTAAACCACAGACCATATACCAAGATAGACACCGCAAACCTCCACAACCGCTTGACGACCACTGTAGCGCGTCGGGCGAGTAGCCGGCTGAGATGCGAGAGATAGCGGGTTCGATTGCTGCTGCGGGACAAATGTTTGTAAGATCTGCAAATATTTGTTCCTGGTCTGGGTGTTACGGTACCATGGTACTCGTAGTTTATGATACCCACAACACAGGGAATCCTAGTACGGGATCGGGACTGTGTATGTGACTGTTGGGTGTTATGTTATGTTAAACACGTAAATTTGTATACAACCAAGCGTGCCGCACTATTTTGTACCTGCTAGCTTGTTGTGCTAGCTGATTTCACAGAATATGTAGGTACAGTGCAATATGGCGCAATTAGGCATTGTTCTATTAAAATCCGACCATGGAGGTATAATAGTAATGGAGTGAGTGCTAAAAATAGCATAGAGTGTTCCTTCTTACTCCTATCTTAGAAGATAGCTTGCTATCCTATGTTAGAGAGAAACAAATATATTGTCACACGACAGTCGTCTTTCCGTTCCGTACCCTGAATTTTGGTTTTATTTATTATTTTATTATTTATTTAGTAGGAAAACCAACAGCTATATATAAATACATAAAAAACAGAGTTAAAAAACAAAAAGCCAATTACAGGTTTCCACGTGTAGATATCATACATATACATCTCCCTAGATTGTTACCATGAATGTACTAGTAATTTGACATTTGGCCTGGTACGACTAACACAAATAAGAACAGATAGATTTATGCTTGTCTCATTCCAACACATGAATACATTCATATAAAAGAATGAGACTGGTATAATCGCTAACGTTTCGTTTTTAGCCTTAGTTGCCTTTAGTCCATCTTCCGTCCTAGCATCCGACGTGCTATCGCGAAGGCGGCCGAGAGCGAACTGATTTAATGTTTGCTAATAGGCGCATTCCACATACGTGACAGGCGAAGTGACACGCAAAGTAGGTACACTTGCGTTATCTAATGTTCCTTTTTAGGGGTCCGTACCCAAAGGGTAAAACGGGACCCTATTACTAAGACTCCGCTGTCCGTCCGTCTGTCCGTCTGTCACCATACTGTATCTCATGAACCGTGATAGTTAGACAGTTGACATTTTCACAGATGATGTATTTCTGTTGCCGCTATAACAACAAATACTAACAAACAGAATATAATAAATATTTAAGGGGGCTCCCATACAACAAACGTGTTTTTTTGCCGTTTTATAGAGCAGCGCCCCGCGGTTTCACACGCGTAAGTCGCGATCCCGTGGGAATATCGGGATAAAAATGTGCCTATGTGTTATTCCGGGAGTCCAGTTTTCTACATTCCAAATTTCATCCAAATCCATCCCGTAGTTTTTACATGAAAGAGTAACAAAGACACATCCAAACAAACTTTCGCGTTTATAATATTAATAGGATGGTACGGAACCCTTCGTGGACGAGTCCTACTCGCACTTGGCCGGTTTTGTCTTTGAATCAGCTTCCACTTGTTCTCGAGGCACCACACAGGCGCTCCTCTCCTAATAGTAAGAAGGATCATCAAATAAAAATTCAAAAATAAATGAATTTGAATAAAGCCGAGCCGTGTTTAGGAAAGCGGTGTAATAGTTTTTAGGACAGACAGACAACGGTAGTGTATTCCACTCCTTAGCAGTTCGCATTATAAAGGTAGAACTGAAACTTTTAGTACGGATAGAAGGTATACTAATGAGGTAAGGATGAAACCGAGCCGTGCGCCTGCTAGTCCTATAAAAAAAAAAAAAAAGGGCATTTATTCTTTACTCTATACTACGATGAAAAGGAGATGGACTTCAATATCGGCCTACGTCTATTTGGTACGTACTATGAATGTCTATTCGCTATACTTGCTTATTAGTTTGCTACAGCATCATAAACTATGTTTCACTTACTTGTGTGACCGTTGTAAACTTCAAAATTCATCAGCTTCTGTCCAGATCTGTTCTTGGCTTTCCTCAGGGCTGCTGGGGCTTCCTTGGCGTTCCCAAAACCAAAACCAGCAAGACCTTGTCCATTGCCCGTGACAACCTATTAAAAAATTTGTTTATTAGGTCTTTCTTACTAACATTGCCGTGGTGTCCAGCAATTTTTATTTCACTTCCAAGCAACATTAGTTAAAATTTGTCACCTTGATTGACTAGTAGGTGCCAATTACATTAATTTGGGTGTTAGTAGGTAATATTCAACAACAATAACAACAGATTAGATATAATCTGACTAGATATCAGTGTATTGATCAAGTGTAAACATGGGAACTCCCCATACATTACATTGCTTTTTAGCAGTAGTAGAGCTTTTTTGTGAAAGAGTTCGTCCGGGGAAGTACTACCACCATACCTATTTCTGCCGCAAAGCAGTAGTGCTCGCATTGCTGTGTTCCGGTTTGAAGGGTAAGGGTGCCGGTGAAATTACAGGCACATGAGACTTTTCATCTTTATGTCTCAGAGTGGCGGGCGCATTGCAATACCACATAGGGTGCATCCTAGGTGGACCTGACCTATGAGGTAATGCACTGTTCATAAGTAGAGGTTACCGCTTAACATCAGGTGGGCTATCTGCTTGTTCCGTCATTCAGAAGTACAAAAATAAAAAAATAAAAAAAATACATTGTTTGACCCAACTTTTTTGACTAAAGTAACGTACAGTTGAGATACTTTTGGTTATTGATAATATATGTTAAGATTATGAAAAAGATTTTGAATTATTTAGAAATACAACGTCTGCTTCCCAACTTCTAAAAATATTCTTCTTTAGAAAAGTTGGACAAAATACAATAATTAGAACCATACTAATTACTTCTATGAAGGGGTCCTGGTTCATTTATTTTTGACCTGGGTCAGCGGTTGCCCACCTCCTTTAATACATATATGCAGTTAATATTAAAAATAGGAGAAAACTTCAAGTTGCAAGTTATATTTTTGTTATAAAGTTAAATATAACTAGCAACTTGAAGTTCAAGACAAGTGCCTCTTTAAACACAGTTTTTTTGAGTAAATGTACTTACCATAGCTTGGTAATTCCTGGTGCGTCCAAGACTTCCCTTCATTATGAGCAGAGATCTAAGTTGCAATACTTTTGTGTCAAATCCGACAAACTCATCTGAAAAACCACATTCATAAAACAGATCAGAAAAATTTATTTGATTTATATTATAGGAATACGTGATTGCAAAACAAATGCTGGTCAGCATGCACTCTTGCGTATATATTTTGTGCTCTTGCCTATGCAAGAAGATGAAGAATAAATAAATAAAAGGGCATTTATTCACTCACATCATAGTTATTTACAAAGGTTATAGGTACTTAAATAATATAAATACTAAGATTAAGATACTTAACTACTAAGATTAAGGTATTTTAATAATACTAAGATTAAGATAGTGTAAGTGAAAAGGTTTTCTGCCTCGCCGTAGAATGCCTGCTCTCAGCAACTATTATACAAGTGATTGAATATTTTCATGATTCTACAATCATGAAAATATAAATATTCAATCATCATTCAATTCAATCATGTTGTATAATAGTTGCTGAGAGCAGGCATTCTACAGCGAGGCAGAAAACCTTTTCACTTACACTATCTTAATCTTAGTATTATTTAAGTACCTTAATCTTAGTAGTTAAGTATCTTAATCTTAGTATTTATATTATTTAAGTAACTATAACCTTTGTAAATAACTATGATGTAAGTGAATAAATGCCTTTTTATTTATTTATTTATAGACTAGCAGCTTTTGCTGATAATGTCTACATCAAAACAGTGTGGAATATTTTTTGTCTTTTATTATACTTTAATTTTGTTATTTTCTTCTTCTTTTCTTCTTTTAATGGCTTCTGAGGAATACTTGAATATTGAATTGAACTTCACACTTGAACTTGAATATTTTCATGATTATAGAATCATGAAAATAATTATGAATACTCATAATAATTTAATAGAATTGTTATAAAATTTGTGAAATCATCAAGAGTATCCATCAAGTCATAACCCAGTTTGAAGAGTGGCAGAAAAACAACGTTTATGGAGGACAATATCCACCACTCAATTGTACATGATCACTAGGTCGTGGACAATATTAATTTCATACCTTCTCCAATAGTATCAGGAGGGCCGATGCTGCGTCCAGGCATGCGCATGCCGGACCAACCCCTCTCGATAGGACTTAGCTTCAGTCTACGGAACTTTGTCATTGAATCTCTGATCTGTATCAACTTCTCCATCCTGAAAAGTTTTGCAAATCTTTCTACTTTGTTTCTCTATAAGAATAATTGCTACTGATGGCTTTCGACCGTGTAAGATCATTCACAAACATCTAATAAGGTAAGATATAAGGATGCCTTCACATTCATGGTCGCGCTGCTACTTCTATGCTAAAAAGAGCAGCGCGACAGCCGCGCGACACGTGATTTTTCATGCTGCCCGCGCTGCTGCCGCACTACTGGCGACCTAATGTGAAGGCACCCTTAAACATCTCATTTAACGACCTCTGTGGCGCAGCGGGCTGTGGTTCACACAGACACAGGAGGTTGCGGGTTCGATTCCCGCATCGGAACAAATATTTGAACAATCTGCAGATGTTTGCTCAGGGTGTCCTGGGTATTTTCTATGTATAATAAAAAATATTTATCTATGTAATGTATTGTATTAATTATTTGACGACCTCTGTGGCGCGGCGGGCGAAGCTTGGCCTGCGACGCAGGAGGTTGCGGGTTCGATTCCCGCCTCGGAACAACTATTTGTGCGATCGCAGATATTTGTTCAGGGTGTTCTGGGTATTTTCTATCTATAATAAAAAATATCTATCTATGTAATGTATTGCATTAAGTATATCAGTTATCTAGTACCCATAACACAAGCTCTGCTTAGCTTGGGGCTAGATAATGTTGTGTGAACTGTCCAGTATTATTTATTTTATTTATTTATTTTTAGTATATCAGTTATCTAGTATCCATAACACAAGCTCTGCTTAGCTGGGGCTAGATTATGTTGTGTGAACTGTCCAGCATTATTTATTTATTTATTTATCTGTCTGAGGCTTCGCTCGTATGGTATCAGGATAAAAAGTTAAAAATAAATCCAGAACTTCATCTATCTATGTCAATTTTCAGTAAAACCTGTTCAAACAAATACACGCATCAGCTCCGAGAGCTGCCTGTGTATTATAAATAAATAAATAAACATCACATTTATAGTATTAATAGGAAGCTTGTGAGTACCTCTCTGGATCATCTGGCAGGCGTTGCTGTTTTAACAATTCTCTGCCTCTAATAACAGGTGCAGACAGACCCGGCCACAGCATGTTGATGCGGCCCACACCGATCATCTGTCCACGGTTCAAGTCTCGTATCCTGATCCGACCAGCACCCTTACCACGACCCTTCTTCGCACCGGCATTACTGACCGATGTTACAGATTTCCATAGCTTATCTGCTGGCACTGAAGGAAATAAATATTTATGTTAAGAATATACAATTAGTTATTAAGCCAGTTTCGATTATTGAACGAAATAATTAACCATTATAGAAAGCTAAAGAAAAATAAAATTAGAAAAAAATTTTAGGTGCTTACTTACAATTATTTATTTAAATACTTGCATGGAAGTTGGTTAATAGTGTCAGTTAACCGAATAATGGACGAAACCGGGATCAAATTCCAGGACTAATTTCAGATATTACAAGTAATTACTTACATTTGTTGAAGAAGTTTACACAAACAATAGATGAGGTGCTGAAACTGGCGTTGAGGTTAGGAGCACCATTATTTTGTTTGAGTACAATGCTCAGAGGTTTATTTAAAATTTTCCCCAAGGATAACAACTTGAAAGTCATTTCAAAAAGCTAGTTAAGCTAGGCAGGCAGGCAGAGTGAGATCGCCGCTTAATTTGCAAAAAAAATATTTTGATATAATTTCGTCCTTCCGTCATCCGATATAATTTCCATAGATAATTTCATTCAATCAAACAAACAATCAATCTTATCAATCAATCGATTTCTCGACATTCATTCATTTGTTAAACGAAACAAACAGGTCAGTCATTCATTCACTTGAAGTAAACAAGACAGACTTGTAAAATGATTTTTATCTGTCGCAAAACTAAAACCGGGCAAAATCCGAAAATTAAATCATGTAACAAAAAAAAATGTGGTTGACATTCAATGACAATGACAGCATGACAGACAGTCGCTTTACGTGGCTTCGTCAGTTTTGTTTGTCTTCAAATTTAATTTCCTGTAAAAGTTCAGACTTACCAGTGAAATTGCAGCATATGGATTGTGATATTTGTATGGACTAACATTATATCAAAAAAAGCGTCACAATGGGGCTTTGTAAGTGCCCAAAACGGCGAGTTACGAACCAGTTTTGTTTCGAGCACAGAGTCAATGTTTGTGAATATTGTATGGTGATGAACCACCCAAAGGTAACTTTCCACTTCTCACGAATGCTATTGAGTGTTACTAAACCTATAGAAAATATACTAATTCTAAATGCTTTAAAATTTTAGTGCATCATCCAATCGTACCTACAATGGTTGCAAGACAGTGACTACAATCCCATCTGTGAGATTTGCACGAAAAGTTTGAGCGAAGGCGAATGTATCAGACTTACATGCTATCGTGAGTATCCTCCTTTACTTACTACACTTATTTATCGCACTAGCGAATCCAGAGAGGTTCCTGTTAGGTAGCTTACTTCCACGAGAAATCTTTGTTTTTCCAGATGTTTTCCACTGGTCATGTGCCGAGTCTCGCTACAGAGCCCTGCCCCGTACGACGGCGCCGGCGGGCTATCAATGCCCTTCTTGCGCAACCCCTGTCTTTCCACCATCTAACCTGGTATCACCTGTAGCTGATGTTTTGAGAGAAAAACTGGCCGGAGTCAATTGGGCTAGATCTGGTTTAGGCTTGCCATTGGTAAATATCAAAATACAATCAAAACATCAAGTAAATAACACACCCAATTTAGATAATCTGGATTAATTTAATAGAAATAATTTTATTCTTTATTCACAGCTTTCAGAAGACCAAGACATGAAAGGTGCTGTTAGCAGACGGAGCCAGTCTCCCATAGACCCGTCACAGTACTTCAATTCCATAGACAGCCAGCGAGGCACACCTGTAGGGGCCAGTGATGATGAGTCCACCGGCCGTCCTAACGGCACACCACATTCAGTTGTCCAGATGACGGATGAATCAATCTCTATCAATGACAACACTTATTTGAAGAGGAGTGATAGTTTACAAGGTATTTTGGTTGATGCGTATCTCATTGGACGACCTCTGTGGCGGGGCGGGCGAACGTTCGCCTGCGACGCCGGAGGTTGCGGGTTCGATTCCCGCCTCGGAAACAACATTTGTGCGATCTGCAGATATTTGTTCAGGGTGTTCTGGGTATTTTAATATACCTATATAATAAAAATATCTATCTATTTAATTATATTGTATTAAGTATATCAGTTGTCTAGTACCCATTACACAAGCTCTGCTTAGCTTGGGGCTAGATAATGTTGTGTGAACTGTCACGCATTATTTATTTATTATTATTATTTATTGTTGTAGATTTTGTTACCATTGGAGAACCAGTCAACAAAGCTAGTAAATACCTAACTACTAACTAACTAAGTTGTTGGCCTTGACTGAATATATTATTTTAATAAGATTTGGGTTCCTACCTACTACTAATTTTAACATTCAACATAACTAATTACATTATTTTCACGTTGTGTAGTCTTCTATAGCTATGTAAGATTCCTGTCTTAGTCTGTATTTGTAAATTACCCCTTGGTACTTTCAGGGGGTCAGGCACCTAGAAAGACTAGTAAAGTGACTGACAACACGAAAGGTAGTGCAGCCTTTGATCACGATGAAAACAAGTACAAACAGAAGTCTACATTCGCCTGGATCAGCAGGTGGTGGAAGTGAGTTACTGTTATTATTTATATGCATCACACACCAGCCCCCTTATTCGCTATGACCAAACGTGACATAACGCGGGCTTGTTACAATATCTGCATGGAATCATTGTTCTGCCCCCCTATTCCCTAACTGAAAGTCACTCGGTGACTAACGTTAGAAAAGAAGAATGATCATTAATTAAAAAAAAATACTATTAAGAATTGTCAATTGATGGTAATTTTACTTGTCAAATGTTGGTCACTGAGTGACTTTCAAGATAGGGAATAGGGGGGCAAAATACATTGCGACGTCACACATTAGGCGCTGTATCTACGAGCGAGAGAATCGCGACGAGTCCGCGCTCGCCCTTACAAATTATCGCCGCGCTAACATCGTTTCGCTGGGCAAAGCAGACATAGCGAAAACTTGTTCCATTTCCAAAACATGATTTAAATTGTGCTCAAACTTCCAAGTTTTATTAATTTGCAGATAAATAAATGGTGATTTTTAATTAAAATTGTTTACAGGAACTCCCTTCCTTCATCCCGGGTAAGAACTGGAGGTATCTTCAGGCGATACTGGTTACTGATCTTTGTAGTCATTGCTCTGCTGACTATCTTACTACTGCTAAGCCACCGAGGAGTTGATGATGAAAATCCTTTCGGAATAATACAAGAAGATGATAGCAGAATACTCCAGAAAAACTAATAATTTTATATTTAATGTATTTATAAAATCAAGCAAATGCAAATTAATTTATCATTGTATCCTAATTCCATGCTTTATTGTTATTATTATCTGGTAAATAAACTATAACCAAGAGTTTGTGATTTAATAATGTTTTATTAAATATTGAATAGGTTGCAAAAAAGTCATAAATAAAAAAACAGGATTGGGATTGCTCAATCTGTGAGTATAAAATAATTGTGCCTACAAAACTCTTGTGCATGTATCTACTTCTTTATCTAAGAACATTAAAGAGAAAATGTCATTGTAAAAGTCAGGATAATATTCGCAGGCACGACGGCAGTCCGGCATCCAGTTCAGTTCTAGCAGTAAAGGCTGCAATACTGTTTGAGGACCTTCCTTCTGCCATGACAGCATGATATCAGCGGCATAAAGAGCCCTAGACTGAGGACTCTTGGCAATTCCACAAGGTGGATCTTTGGATGTAGCCGCAGTAAATAATTCAGAGAACATTTTGAAAATTGCCTTTTCAACACCATCCCAGTTGTAATCTCCGTACTGTTTCGCCCATTCTGTCTTGAAATCTTCACAAAGCATTTGGTGAAGGCTTACACCTTCAGCATAGTTCATCACAGTGAAATGTTTCTCATAGTCATCCAAATTATTCAAATCAAAAGGTTTATTAGCAAACCTCAGGAAGAAATTATTGTAAATATAAACTTTGGTTGGGTTAACTGACTTAAGTATCACTACATAACGGATATCGAACTTAACAGAACCGATGTCTGGTCTCTCTAATAAAACTGGGTTCTCAATATACTTCTGGGCAATCTTCGGACCACTCAATGGTAGGCGACATATGAAATCTAAGTTATCTGTGATGTACATATCAAGGCCTCTAGCAAGGTTATAGGGCTTGCAAATCCAATGGTTGTCCAATCCTAACTTCTTTCTCTGCATGTAATATGCAACTAGTTTAGATAGTTCAGTCTTCATGTTGAATGTACTGGGGAGCCATAGAGGACCGGTCTCAGTGCCTCCTTCCTTTACATTCCCTTCACACCTTCTAGCCACAACAGCTAAAAGATCTTTGATTGTGACAATATACTCAAATGGGAATTGGTTAACAAACTTATGAGGTGAGTTCACACTCAGCTCCTCAAAATGAATGAAATGCTTGGTGTACCACAAAACATCAGCATCATTTTCGTTGTGCACTATTTGAAATTGCGGAGCAGTGAGATGCTCATTGATGAATCTATATTCTGAGAACACTTTCAGCTTATCAGTATTGTTTTGCTTATCAACTAATAACTCCAGATTGGGCATTGTCTCCTTAGTGTGCCCTTCAAGAAAATAGTTCATACTGGGTTCACTTTGAGCAAAATCTCGATCAAAATGCTCATAATGCTTCCAAGGTATGAGCATAGCTTCCCTGTCCACATCATCATCATAATGACCCTCAATAAAATTTCTTCTTACTATTTCACCCTCCTCCATGTTCTCAATGGGGAACAATAGTGTATAAGTCATTTGATCGGGAACATGTATAAAAGGTACAGCTCTAAAATTAGGGTTATCTGAGTGAATAATACCCGAGCCTAGCTCGTCAAGGACATACCATACTGGTACTCTGTCTTCTACTGAAAAATCACTGCCTCCAATAGCGTAGCAGTTAGCATATTTCCATACCGTTTGTGACACGTTTTCGATTTGTTCGTCCGTAGTCTCTCCACCCACTTGCATAAGATTGCACATTCTTTCTAGTAGCCCTGGGACATTCCTAAGGCTGTTTCTAATACTGTTGGGTTTGAAAGTCCAGGCATGATCGACCAAGAAAATGTTGGTAGGGTTGGTATGATCAACATTACGAATAGTGATGACGGTCCAAACAGGATCGTAAGGAGACTTCTCGACATCTTCATAGTCAATTTTTACGAGCTGGAATGTAAGCCCCGAGTCGAAAATTTGATCTCGAACCTTTTTAGATAAAGCCGGCCAAAAATGTTCAGGAACACCAGATAAAACAAGCTGCGGTTTGTGAAGTGCTACAAAGTTGTTGTAGGTCGATATCCCGTCCATTTTAACCACATAAATTAAACATTAAAAACAAAATGAAATTTAATTTTTTTACCAAAGTAATGAGTTTAAAGGTTAAAAAAACGACGGGTGACTGCTGTGCTGACTGACACTGAAAAACAGTAAACATAAAGGTCATGATGGATCGTATTTTTTCTTCTGTGATAAAGGTACTTTGTGACAGTAACTAACTACCATGGAGGTCGAGCTAACTACCCAGAAGTTCACAGAACAAACACTATGGACTCTCTAATAAGTCGGTCAGTCTCGGCCATGAAGTTATAGGGAAATCTGGAGGCCACGCTCGTCTAGACCTATATGAAGCAAATCGACTGAGTTCTATCTCGCACCACTTAGGTCCCCCTCCTCTCTTTCTAGTAGGGTGTCCACACAACTACAAAGTAAATGAGACAAGTTCAAAAACGATAGGTATAGGTGAAAACCTAACAATGTGGTAAGAATGAATATTCATGACATTCTTTTATAAGTAGATAATATTGTAAACTGAGAGACGTTTGAATGGAAATAATAATTAATCATAGTATCCTGCCATCAATTAATTCCCTATCACATTCCTCTTCTTCCACTCTTATAGATGTGATTGTCATTTTGCAGATATAAATAGAACAATGTATGTAATATAATTATATAATCTGTAGGTATTAGTTGTATTATTCTTTCTGTAAATAAATGCATATCTGTAGGTACAAAATGATTAGAAATCCACCAACTTATCTGTAGAATGAAATGTATGTAGATGATAGAAAACTACATACGTTTCATTCTACAGCTAAGTTGGTGGATCTGTACTGCATATTTTTGCTGTTTCATAAAATTGTTTTTTTATTTTTCTCTGGATAGCCCTCTACGTACATTTTCATTCTACAGATAAGTTGGTGGATCTATACTGCATATTTTTGCTGTTTCATAAAATGTTTTTTTTTATTTGACTCTGGATAGCCATTGTCTTCTCCTTGTTGGATCCTTAGGAAAGCTAAAAAAAGGAATAAAATAAATTTAAATAACTAAGTAACAATATAACAAACACTATATACCTAGGTAGTAAGTGAGAAAGAAGATCAGAAAGAGACGGTTTAGTGCCTTCTAGCCTAATGGCATACGACCACAGTGGCGCGGCGGGCGAAGCTTGGCCTACGACGCAGGAGGTTGCGGGTTCGATTCCCGTCTCGGAACAAATATTTGTGCGATCGCAGATATTTGTTCAGGGTGTTCTGGGTATTTACTATGTATAATAAAAAATATCTATCTATGTATATTATATTGTATATTACCAATAACACAAGCTCTGCTTAGCTTGGGGCTAGATAATGTTGTGTGAACTGTGTCCAGCATTATTTATTTATTTATTTATTTTATCATAACCCTGCCAGCTGGTCAGAAATCAGACTGCTGATCATAACGGGAAAAATACAAAGTTTACTATGCATCATGGTCACTATAGGTGGTTTCTGTTAACAAAGTAAATTTTGTTAAATTCTGATAAATAACTACTAGAAACCTTTTGAATTATAAGTTGGAAACCACGTGTGTACTTGTTTATGTACCAGATATATTACTAGATGCTGGAAAAAACAAAGACTTCTATGTAAAAAACTGAATTTTTGTTATTATGAAAATATTCATATATTTAGATAATTTACTACTCACCTGTGAAATAACAAGTTACATCCAGGATACCATTTACTTCCACAATTTTGTACTACACATTTTTGAACCATTTTTCGTGTTTTGATGACGATTAACGTTATAATCTGATTATAAACTTCCGAGTCGACAAAATTATCTAATATGTTTTTGACAATTCACCATAAACACGCATTCGGTGTTGCCGTAGTTTCGGGATTCCGATTTCCATAATGATGGGATAATTGCAAAATATCATTGATAGTTAAATTTAATCGGTTGCTAGATCAGTTAAATATTATTTTACAAATTACTTATAGCTTGTAATAATTATTCGCCAAATTAAATTACCAACTAAGGAATTCTTTGTCTTAACCATGAAAATTTTAATTTAAAGGTAAACAAAGGGCGAATTCAGATTTCTGAGATAGCATCACAGGAGTCCAACAAATGGTCCATGTACTTTGCTTCAACATAAAGAACACAGTGTGGCCTCCAGATTTCCCTATAACCTCTAGGCCCTCTTTTTTTTTCTTTATAATTGGCGCCGCACGGCTTGTGCATTTGCCATTTTCAAGTATCTGTATTTTCACTTTATTGTATTTTCAATATATTTGGCAACGTTACACTCCTTCCAAGTCGTCAAAGTCACAGTCGAGTCATTTTTTAGGAAAACGGTGGCCAATTTTACTAAAACTTTGGTAGACAATTTTCACCAATTTCAAAAGTCACGTAATTCACTTCCATTTCATTTCACTACACTTGTGCTTTTTAAACGAGCTACATTAGTTAAAATGCCTCCAAAATAACACAAAATAACTCAAGAAAATACTAGGAAAAGAAATAAAATAAAAGAAGACAACGTCTCTTTTCGAAAATGGCGGGAAGACTCCCTCGGCCCTCTTGCTAGAGAGTATTAGTGTTCTGTGGTCTCGGCTTAGTCAGGATTTCTAGATAGATTTCGAAATTTTCCCTGAAGTGATTAAAAAATGTCCAGAAAGACACTATTTCCGCATCTTTTCCACAGACATCTTAAGATACCTATTTCTTATCTTCCTATTTATTAGATGTTTTTTTGGAGTTGGCTTGAATCTAGTATGGCTTCCTTATTAAGACTATACCGCATTATAATTATTTGACCTGCTATGCTTTAAAATGATGTGATTCATTTCGCAACTTGTTATTTAAAACATGATTTTTCGAAAACCTCTCAAGACTAGCGTTTGAGAACGATAGGCTTATAAGTCCCATCACTATGATCACTAATCGTGTTACTATAAAAGTATAAAACGTGAATTATCTTCGGAATACCTACAGTGTTTTGTCTTTTGCATTGACAAGCAGGTATAAATTCGATCGAATGAGACAAAACAAGGTGTAAATATTCAAAGGATACCTATTCAGCGTTTATTAGTTGCACGGTAAGTTATTTATTTATATGGATCACCAACGAATGAAGCACAATCGTGCAAAAATACAACACTAAAGTTACCTACTTAAATCTAGTGTTCCTTCAAGTTGCTCAGTGACGCTCTCCATCTTTAAAGGCTGCCACTTTTCCACAAAATGCTCTTACGATGAATTAACGTTCGGTATCCCAATTGTTGGCACTAGAAACACTTTCCCGATGTCTTCAGTAACGAATAGTTCTTCACTCAATTTTTCCCCAAAAATGTTCCCAACCTTTTCGTTTCCCCAATATATTTTTTCCTTAAGTGAATTGGTTTTTAAATCTACGTTAACAACGCTAACGTTATCTACGTTTCTTTCAAAATCAGGCGTGCGTCCGACAACCGACTGCCACTTGTCCCGAGTGAGGGACGCCCGGGTTGTAGGTATATAACACTCCCCCTGAAATCCCTCGTACTTTCTCTTCCAAATTCCTTCTATCCTTAGTTTTTTCCCCCTTCATTTCGCTTTTATGTAAATTTATTAGTGTAAATAAAATTAAATTGTAATATTCATGTATGTTTATATTTATTTATTTATCATATAAATTTGTGTTGTGTTGTGATATAATTGTGTTATCCCTAGGTTTTCAGAATAAATAAATCATCTTCGTTATAACTTCTGGTTGAGTCTCCCATTTTTAAAGACCGACCACTTTCATATACACAGATCTCCATCGTCTTACCGTTTTATATCCTGTCGACATTGACATTGGCAAAATTGTGGAAAATAAAGCCACAGTATCCACAAATAAAAGAAGAAGAAGTAGGTATATAACGCGCGACCTTGAGCAAGTGGTGACCATGAAGTTATAGGTAAATCTGGAGGCCTCACTCTGTACTTTATGTTGAAGCAAAGTACATTGACCGTTTGTTGGACTCCTGTGATGCTATCTCAGAAATCGAAATTCGCCCTTTGTTTACCTTTAAATTACAATTTTCATTGTAATGGCAAAGAATTTCATAATCGGTAATTTAATATGGCGAATAATTATTACAACCTATAAGTAATTTGATAAATAATATTTAACTGATCTAGCAAACCGATATAATTTAACGATTAATAGATATTTTTCAATTGTCCCATCTTTGTGGAAATCGGCATCCCGTAAACTACGGCAACACCGAATGCGTCTCTAAGGCGAATTGTCAATAGCATAAATATAATTTTGTCGACTCGGAAGTTTATAATCAGATTATAACGTTACTCGTTATCAAAACATGAAAAATAGTTCAAAAATGTGTAGTACTAAATTGTGGAAGTAAATGGTATCCTGGATGTAACTTGATATTTCACAGGTGAGTAGTAAATTATCAATATTAGATGAATATTTTCCTAATAACAAAATTTTTGTTTTTTACATAGAAGTCTTTGTTTTTTCCAGCATCTAGTAATGTCTGGTCCATAAACAAGTACACACGTGGTTTCCAACATGTAATTCAAAAGGTTTCTAGTAGTTATTTTTCAGAATTTAACAAAATTTGCATTGTAAACAGGAACCAACTATAGTGACCATGATGCATAGTAAACTTTGTATCTTTCCCGTTATGATCAGCAGTCTGATGTCCGACCAGCTAGCAGGGTTATGATCTTATGCCATTTGACTAAAAGGCACTTAGGCGTCTCTTTCGGATCTTCTTTCTCGCTTAAACTACCTATATAGTTTTTGTTATATTGTTACTCAGTTATTTAAATTTATTTTATTCCTTTTTTAGCTTTCCTAAGGATCCAACAAGGAGAATACAATGGCTCGCAAGAGACAAATAAAAAAATCAATTTTATGACACAGCAAAAATATGCAGTACAGATCCACCAACTTATCTGTAGAATGAAATGTATGTAGTTTTCTATCATCTACATACATTTTATTCTACAGATAAGTTGGTGGATCTCTAATCATTTTGTACCTACAGATATGCATTTATTTACAGAAGGAATAATACAACTAATACCTACAGATTATATAATTATAATACCTACATTATTTTATTTTCATCTGCAAAATGACAACCACATCTATAAGAGTGGAATAAGAGGAATGTGTTATGGAATTAATTTCTGGCAGGATACTATGATAAATTATTATTTCAATTCAAACGTCTCTCAGTTTACAATATTATCTACTTGTAAAAGAATGGCACGAATATTCATTCATACCACATTGTTAGGTTTTCACCTATACATCGTTTTTGAACTTGTCTCTGTTACTTTGTAGTTGTGTGGACACCCTACTAGAAAGAGAGGAGGGGGACCTAAGTGGAGCGAGATAGAACTCAGTCGATTTGCTTCATATAGGTCTAGACGAGCGTGGCCTCCAGATTTACCTATAACTTCATGGTGGTGATACCCTGGCAAAGCTTTCAGGCTTATACGTAGTACACTATTTGATAAATTATTTGTCTGTGGTGGAGTGGAGTTGAGTTGTTTTAATATCGTGTTATTTTAATATCCGTAACTAACCTTCATTCAATCAAGATTGTTTTGTTGTTTGCTGCAAAAACTACAATATATTACATGGTTTGCTGTAGTCAGAACTCAGAAGTCAGAACTCAGAAACTATTTTTGGAAACTATCTGAAAATGTCTGAAATTCGAACGTTAGCGTGTAGAGCTTGTCTGCGTATTAATATGCGGATGCATCGCATTGAAAACACCAATCTTGAAGAATTGTACGAGAAACTAACAAGGACTAAGGTATGCATGCATGCAAAACTTTATTTGGTTGATTTAGTACACTTCGTATAGGAAAAAGAAGCACCCTTATAATTAATCAATCAATCATTTATTTCTCGTATGTAAGTGATTTACAAATAAAATGTAAATACACATTTTTACAATGTCATCTCTCTCCCCCTCGGGAAATGTTTGTTCCATTATTATTTTCCAAAATCATACATAACTCCTAAAGTAATGTGATTACTTTTAGCAGAATAGATACGAGTTAAGGTCACACAACATTTTAATATGGATAACCATTTATCAAGTACATTGTATTGAGAAAGCTCACATTTTTTTTATATATGAGATGACAAGAAGATAACTACAATAGAACAAACTTGATCTCTCCGTCCACTTTCCATACACCGGAATAACCTTTGTGCAAAAGCTGAACTTGTTTTAAAACGTGCCATTGGCGAAATTGTGGTCTATTCCGCAAGGGCCACTTGTTCAAGAACTGAACTGAACTTGGTCTCCTAGTGACCAGTCATAGAGCTGTGTTTTACACTGATGTTTCCATAACAATAAACACTCACTTTATGCACTCATTTTTAGTTTCACTAGTAGGTAAGTTTTTACCCGAATTCAGGTTTCGAGTGTACGTCGTCTTCTCCCCTCAAACCGTCCATTCACTACTAGGCTACAGACTACAGCTGTGAGGTGACCAGTACCTATACAGTAGCACATGCTACGAGTGATATCTTCATAATAACAAAGCTTACCTCCCATCATCATCATCAACCTGTAGAAGTGTGTTTTTGAAAGAATTCACTGAGGGGGGGCACTGATTACTGAGTCTGGTAGCCGGTTCCACACGACCTGGCTGGGCAATATGTGCATCCTTGGATTGAAAGAAAGAAAGAAAGAAAGTGTCTTCTGAGCCCTATATTATTGTTCATCTTATATAGTTTTTTTTTTAATTTTTTTTCCTTAACCTATTGTGTCCCACTGCTGGACAAAGGTCTCCCCCAAAATTTTCCAGGCATCCCGGCCTTTGGCAGTTTCCCACCACTCCTTCTCGTGAGCTTCGAGATCGTCCCGCCAACGCCTTCTCGGTCGGCCCCGTCGTCGCCTTCCGTCTTCAGGCACCCAAGGTTATACTTATATAGTATCTGTGATACCCACCCACTTATATAGTATCTGTGATAAATCTGGTATACTGTTAGTGGTGTTTTAGGATCTTGTAGGTCTCTATTAGGTCTCCACCCTCTCTACATTGCTCAAGGGTAGTTAATCCAAGTTCGTGAAGTCGTTCCTCACATGTAAGTGCTTTAAGACTAGGTACCATTTTCGTAGACCTACGTTGCACACTTGTCGAGAAGGCTCATATCTTTTTTGAAGTATGGGCTCCAAATCTGGAATGCATACTCTAATAATGACCTCAGATATGTCTTATACAGTTTTATAAACAACTCCCTGTTAATGCATGTGAGAGTTTGCTGTTTTCACAGTTGCCACTATATGTTCATTCATATGTTCACTGTATGTTAAGTCCATCATTATGTTCATATGTGATTCTGTCAGCTGAGCAAATAAAAAATAGATTAGGATGATTTCCACATGGTAATTATATTCTTTGATTACCACACCTAGTGAGGAAACTAATAGATATAATACCACCTGTGATCAAATAGCTGTCTGCAAAATACTTATGCTAGATTGATATACCTACGCTTACACTTTGCGAAATTGTAAACTATGTTTGGATACTGTGTTTTTTGGTATTATTCTCATATGGCATGCCCATTACCATTTCAACTTGCTAACTCAAAGAGCTATGTTTGCACTCTTGGTTCCTCCTAATAGTTATACCTACCTTGGCCGACCTTACTACTAACATTAATAAAATCATGTAACTGAACAAGTAAATTATTTCAGCTCAATGCCGAAGACGAACGGCGTTCATCATTGTGCTACATCTGTCGCTCACAGTTACGGGCATGTCTCTCATTCCGCAACATGTATCAACAAGCAGAGAAGTTGTACAGAGATGCTCACAATGGCTTACAGGTAACAGAATAGAATAATATTATCAATATTCATTATTAATTCGGTCCTCTGGTGTAGAAGATAGGTAGAAAATACTTTATTGCATGCTATAATATAAAATCAATTTACAAATATTAAAAATAAAACTAACTATGTTGTACAATGGGCAGTGTTATCGCTTAGTAGCAGCACCAGCACTTAGTATCACTTAGTAGTAGGTCTACAAGCCTAAGAATATACCCCTTTCTCTTCCCATGGATGCCTCGAATAGTGACTAAGTGAATAAACCAGCGGATGGGCAGCAGCATCCACCTGAGTACTCAACACCGTTACTGCGATCACCATTCAGCCTGCCAAGCGTGGTTATAATTGATTATGACAAATCCCCCTATTGCATTCTATGGGGAGGACTCATCCAGCAGTGGATGTCTAACGGCCAATGATGATGATGATGATGATGATGATGATGATTGTAGCTTAAACAAGCTGTTTGCATTTTGATGACGTATACCACACACACACAGTCACAGTCTCACCACTCCTGTGTTTCTGTACTTTCAGGTTCAAGAGGCGCTCGGGTTTAATCTTGAAACGAGACATAACCTGTCAGTGACAACTATTCCTTCTGTGTCGCTAAACGATTTCCTAAATAATGGAAGCACTCAAGTTACTGTTAAAAATGAAACAACAGAAGGGGAATTGAATCAAACTGAACAAAATCAATTTGTTACAGAAGATTTGATCGAAACTAAACAGGAAACATTGATGGACATTGATGAGAACACATTTGAAGATGTTGAATCAAATGTTAGTTCTTTGGTTGATCAGTTGCGAATTAAAGAGAGTGTTGCTGCAAAAAACATTAATGACAATAATGTATTTTATTGTTGTAATGACTGCAGCAAAACATTTATCTCCAAAATTAAACTGTTGAGTCACATGAGAACTCACTCTGTAGAGAAGCCACATGTCTGCTACAAATGCAGTAAATCATTCAAACAAAAATGTAATTTGATTAGTCACATAAGAATTCACACAGGAGAGAAGCCATACACCTGCAACAAGTGCAGTAAATCATTCTATAACAAAAGTACTCTAAATAGACACATGAGAATTCACACAGGAGAGAAGTCATACACCTGCAACGAGTGCAGTAAATCATTCAATCTAAAAACAACTTTGATAAGTCACATGAGAATTCACACGGGAGAGACGCCATACACCTGCAACAAGTGCAGTAAATCATTCTATGACAAAAGTACTCTAACTAGACACATGAGAATTCACACGGGAGAGAAGCCATACAACTGCAACAAGTGCAGTAAATCATTCAAAGACAAAAGTACTTTGATTAGACACATGAGAATGCACACGGGAGAGAAGCCATACACCTGCAACAAGTGCAGTAAATCATTCTATGACAAAAGTACTCTAACTAGACACATGAGAATTCACACGGGAGAGAAGCCATACAACTGCAACAAGTGCAGTAAATCATTCAAAGACAAAAGTACTTTGATTAGTCACATGAGAATTCACACGGGAGAGAAGCCATACAACTGCAACAAGTGCAGTAAATCATTCAAAGACAAAAGTACTTTGATTAGACACATGAGAATGCACACGGGAGAGAAGCCATACAACTGCAACAAGTGCAGTAAATCATTCATTGACAAAAGTGCTTTGATTGGACACATGATAATGCACACGGGAGAGAAGCCATACAACTGCAACAAGTGCAGTAAATCATTCATTGTCAAAAGTGCTTTTATTAGACACATGAGAATGCACACCGGAGAGAAGCCATACAACTGCAACAAGTGCAGTAAATCATTCATTGACAAAAGTACTTTGATTAGACACATGAGAATTCACACGGGAGAGAAGCCATACAACTGCAACAAGTGCAGTAAATCATTCAAAGACAAAAGTACTTTGATTAGACACATGAGAATGCACACGGGAGAGAAGCCATACAACTGCAACAAGTGCAGTAAATCATTCAAAGACAAACATAATTTGATTAGACACATGAGAGTGCACACGGGAGAGAAGCCATACAACTGCAACAAGTGCAGTAAATCATTCATAGACAAAAGTACTTTGATTAGTCACATGAGATTGCACACGGGAGAGAAGCCATACAACTGCAACAAGTGCAGTAAATCATTCAAAGACAAAAGTACTTTGATTAGACACATGAGAATGCACACGGGAGAGAAGCCATACAACTGCAACAAGTGCAGTAAATCATTCAAAGACAAAAGTACTTTGATTAGACACATGAGAATGCACACGGGAGAGAAGCCATACAACTGCAACAAGTGCAGTAAATCATTCAAAGACAAAAGTACTTTGATTAGACACATGAGAATGCACACGGGAGAGAAGCCATACAACTGCAACAAGTGCAGTAAATCATTCATTGACAAAAGTGCTTTGATTAGACACATGAGAATTCACACGGGAGAGAAGCCATACAACTGCAACAAGTGCAGTAAATCATTCAAAGACAAACATAATTTGATTAGACACATGAGAATGCATACGGGAGAGAAGCCATACAACTGCAACAAGTGCAGTAAATCATTCATTGACAAAAGTACTTTGATTAGACACATGAGAATGCATAGGGAGAGAAGCCATACAACTGCAACAAGTGCAGTAAATCATTCATTGACAAAAGTGCTTTGATTAGTCACATGAGAATGCACACGGGAGAGAAGCCATACAACTGCAACAAGTGCAGTAAATCATTCAAAGACAAAAGTACTTTGATTAGTCACATGAGAATGCACACTGGAGAGAAGCCATACAACTGCAACAAGTGCAGTAAATCATACAAAGACAAAAGTACTTTGATTAGACACATGAGAATTCACACAGGAGAGAAGCCATATGCCTGCAACAAATGCAGTAAATGCTTTGCTCACACAAATTCATTGAAGTATCACATGCAAACTCACTCTGGAGGAGCTTAGTTAAATTAACATTTACTTGTGTATACAATTTGCTCCTGAGCGCATGATACGGCGAAGGAAAACCAGGAAAACCCAAGCATCTACCTTGACTTTCCATCTCATTCACTAGTATGACGTCACGATGATCCCAAGATAAAATACTCTATTATCTTCACCGTGTGTGATGCGCGTAAAGATGTAGTGAATATATTTGACCGAGCTAGTGACGCGAGCGAAGTCTGCAACTGGCAAAATTTTCTTTCATTTGTCCGGATGTAGGCATGTTGGTACTCGCGTACAGGTCGTATATTTCAACTAATCTTGAGGAATCTTAAATAGGTTCATAGGTTTTTGTCTTAGGCGATTTTTGATTGAAGGGGTATTTCCCCCAGAAAGGGGGGAATTTATCTGTGGAGTCATTTACCGGCCGACTTTGATAGTTTTGGGAGAAAAATTCGGTTCTCAGTTTTAAACAACAAAATCGAATATGAGCAAACTCATTAAAGAAGTTGTCACGATATAGATTATGGTTCGACATGATGCATTCTACAAATATATCCAAACATCACTTTAAGTTTTTCATTAACTTTTAACATAATGTAAAAAGTTATCTGTTTCAAAAACCTCACGAGTTATGTTCAATTTTACAAATCAGAATGAACACAATTGTTGCAATAATGATTGTGCTCGCGAGGTCTACTCTTTGCATAACTACTAGTTTTAATTTATACACTAGGAATGGCGTAGATTATGTATGAATCGCGTTGCATGGTACACTCTGGAGGGGGTCTATGTCAAAAGTCAACCTACTAGCCAAATGTGTGAAATGTAGGTTACCAATGTTTAGGTTAAGAATTTGTTTGTACAATTTTTTTTAGGTAATTGTCTTAGATTTGTAGCTTAGTTTTTATTTAGTTTAGTGTATATTCTGATTTGGATCAGTTGAGCTAGGTACCTAGGTTGGTAGATCGTTAGCAGCGGTCTTCAGGTAGCACAGCTGTTTCATATTTTTTTGAAATTTTGTACATATGTACTTACTTGTTAATGTTGTATTATTCTTTCTGTAAATAAATGTATTATGACTAATAGGTACCTATATACCCAACTTTCTAAATAAATACTTAAGTACATCAATAAATATAATGCTTTCATTGTAGCTACCTGCCCATGTCAGTATTGCAATATGTATGACATATTGCACCGTCATCGTGGGTTGGACCGACCAGTTACTTGACCAGATCAAGTCTGCAGTGGGCGGCGCATGAATTAGTGAATTACAGCAAACTTCGTGGTTGGCGTGTACGCCCCGAGTGGCGAGTGGTCGCCCGCCGAGTGGGTACGCGTTCAGATCCGCCGAGCGGGCGAGCGAGACAGTGCGGGGAAGCGGAGGGATGGGTACTCGGCCTAGTAATTAGAACGGGGTCCGAGTGACCGTCTCGGCCTGCTAGGCCGAGCACTCGGACATGTGTTTACAAATACCGAGGGCACTGTCTCGCCACTACTCGGTAGGTGTAATCAGGCTATTATATACGCGTCCAAATACCGCGCTGACATAAGTACCTACTTGGCCCCCGCGTATTAAGCTCTGAAGGCCGTTTTCCACAGACAGAAACTACTCAACCAACATATAAGTCAATGCCTACGCACTGCCGTCAACGCACCGAAATAAGAGTACGTAACGCAACCATCCCGAGGGACCTCAGAGTGAATCCCCGTGGCACCCCCAGGGGTGCCTTGGGTCCGGAATGGAGTGGAGGGACTTGACAGCTTTTTTAAAACTATGATACACCCTCGTTTGAGTGCGGTCTCACCTGTTGGTAAGTGACAATGCGGCGCCTACATTGCAGCACGAAGGTCTAGAAGGCACCTATTCACTCTTGCCTTAAATAGACCCATATTATAGTTTTCAGGAAAGACAGACGACGGCAACTTTTTACATTATGGGAAAAGAAAAAACAAAGAAG
The DNA here is from genome assembly GCA_932527175.1 of Operophtera brumata. Taxonomy (NCBI): domain Eukaryota; kingdom Metazoa; phylum Arthropoda; class Insecta; order Lepidoptera; family Geometridae; genus Operophtera; species Operophtera brumata. Next base: position 21,469,573 of record OW052234.1, read on the forward strand.
AAAACACAAATTATGGGGCATAGACAACATATCTTATGTCATACGGAATACAGTTTTTCAATTCCCTATCGTGGCGTGTTTAGAAATCACGTTTGCGTTTAGAAAATGTTATCACGTCACACGTTAGTGGCAAGGAATCTCCTATGTCATAGCAAATAACCCTCCTGCTCATTTTGGGCCCTCCGTAGCAAGTGGACAGATTGGGTTACTTATCGCCTTAGCCTTAGGGATATATGACGATACCGATACAGACCAATACGATATATCAGGCAAGCTCTTATTGGGCTTGGCTGTGAGTACTAACCACTCAAAATATACAACCCCAACTCTGATTGTAAATAATGTAGGTGAGTAACCACCTAGATACATCCAAAGCCTATAAAAAAAAACATTGATTTTTAAATCGATATATTCAATATCAACAACTACGATACGACCCATTCCGGAACGTAAATATGTATTTCTTACAAACTGTTAACAATAAATCACATACATTTTTTTTTATGTTATCTATACTTACAAAAGCTTAAATACGCATTATACTCACAGCAACTTTTAGGCTTAATTCACACCAAGATGGCAACGGCAAACAGCGGCCGGAAGCGGCTGGTAGCAGTCGGCAGCGGCTGCGCGACATCAGCCTTTATAAATCGGTACACGAAGTGGCAAAAGCAGCCGCGAGACTTTTACGAGCCATTTATTTTATGGCGATATGTTAAATTTTGGAGTCGTTACGTTAAACGCTCACTCAATAATGGTTACAACCTGATATAAACACAATAATTACTTGAGGATGTAATCAAGAACAGAAACACGACTGGTAAAACGTTTCTCGATAGTTTTTTTTTAAATTTGGCCCCGTAAACCCCGTTTTAGGTCCCTCCTTCGATTAGAGAAAATATTAAGCGTTAATTTGTATACTATTTAGCAGGTTATCACATAACTAAGATTAAAACAGGATTTATTTGTAATATTTGCTACTTTAGAAGCAAAACTAAGTTTTATTATTTTTCGCTTACGTCAGTTACAGAGCGGCAGAAATCTATACCTCGTCTCTTCCCGGGTTCAAAAGTGAGCAATAGCACAGAAGATAATATAACATGTACCTATGTACTGTGGTAATAGCGCTGTCACAATCTTGCAGCTATTGTTTTCTTATAGACTCCGCCGATTGTATATTTTAAAAATCGCCTAAGTATTTTAGCACCAAAGATAAAGTTTAAAATGCTGTATATCAGAAAATGGTCGCGGCTGCGCTGCCGGCCGCTGCCGTTAGTGTGAATTGAGCCTTAAACTTATAGTACTAAGTAGTTAATTATGATGACAAACAGTGAGTCCTATACATTTTTTTATATTTTCCGCTGCTGCCTTAGCCTACCTCTCAAAAACGTCTATATGCTATAAAAACAATATCATTGGACATGAAGAATCAGTACCAGCTATACCGAAAAGGTTACACAAAAGACGGCAATTTTTAGAAGAATTTTGTTTAGAAGTTGTGGCTATTTTTCGTACACCATTTCTACTGCAAAAACAATGACATTTTGATAAAACCTGTAGGTACCTACTCTTCATTTTATTAGCTATATTTTCTCCTGCAAGTTACGCTAGCTTAACGGCGATCTAAAATACAAAGCTCACTGACCAAAGAAAAAGTATCCATGTGATAAGATTTTAATATTATCCCAAAAAATACCAGCAAGGCGGGATTCGAACCCGCGGCCGTCCTTGATACGAAGATGCGTTAGACCGCTACACCACCTCCCAACCTCTGTGGCGCGGCTGGCGATGGTTCGCCTGCAACGCCGGAGGTTGCGGGTTCGATTCCCGCCTCGGAACAAATATTTGTGCGATCTGCAGATATTTGTTCTGGGTGTTTTCTATGTATAATAAAAAATATCTATCTATGTAATATATTGTATTAAGTATATCAGTTAACTAGTACCCATAACACAAGCTCTGGCTTAGCTTGGGGCTAGATAATGTTGTGTGAACTTGTCCAGCATTATTTATTATTTTAACGCTAAGTCCGAGGGGTTAGTGGAGTTCCACAGTCACAAACGCAGACATTAGGTTAAAAGAAATAAAGTTTAATCGTTCACACACACAATTAGCAGACAAAACACAACATAGGTAGGAATTAGGATGATACAGTCAGTTACACAGGATATTTAAAATAGCGTCGATCGGATCGCGGAACGAAATAATATGAACGCGTGCGCATTGCATTTATCCTCTGGGCCGACTGCCTTCGATCTGCACATCGTATTACGCATGTGCGAACAGACGCGCTCTGATTGGTTGAGCGCGTCAGGGCCACGCGTTGCCATGGAAACGAAATAGGGTTCATTGCGTTTAATATGAAACCCATACAAAGCTATTCCAAATACGAGTGTTCCATACCTTCGCGCTACAATCTCCCCCGATAGCCCTACTGAGCGCCCTCGCTGTTGGGCTAGCATTCGGTTATGAATCGGCGCGGCCTACCTCGCTTTCTCTTCTCCCTGACCGGAGGCTGGATTGGACCGATGAAAGGTGTGAGGTGCGAAACGTGATATTTTCCTACCCGTTCCCCAGTCTGCGTGCTTTCTAATATAAATGTCGTGGGGCTAATGATCTGATGTATCTTGTATGGGCCGTCGCGGCGTGGAATAAATTTCGCGGACTGGCCACGGCCTACATCGTTCTGCCCTTGTGTCTTCAGCAAGACGAGATCCCCTACCTGGTAATCTGGTGGGGGCCTTCTTCCCTTGTCCGTGTTGCGTTTATAGACTTCTTGTACCTTCTCGTGAGTATCCCTAGCCTCGTCCAACGTCGCCGCTATTTTCTTGAGATAGGGAGTGATACCCGGTACGAAGTTATCGTTCTCTAGTATCGCCCTCATGTCTGTCGCGGAGTATGATGGTGCTCGGAGTTCTCTCCCGAATGTGAGATAGGATGGAGAAAACCCAGTACTAGAAGTGACAGCGGAGTTCATAGCAAACCTCACCGACGCAAGATGCAAGTCCTACGTGTCGTGATCTTGACCTACGAGCATCGCCAACCGAGGTTTAAGGTCCCTATTTTTCCTTTCAATAGGGTTAGCTTCCGGGTTGTAATACGGCGTGAGCGACTGGGTGATCCCCAATACGTGACACACCTGTTGCATTACTTCGCTTACAAACTGCACCCCGTTGTCGCTGATTAGATGACGGGGAACGCCGTACCTAAGGAAAACCTCATTTGTCAAGGTTTGAGCACACTCTGCGCTGGTGGCACTCTCGAGCGGGAAAAGTTCCACCCAGCGCGAACAAACGTCTTCTACAATGAGGACCCACCTGTTCCTCCTCGGTGTCTCGACGAGGGGCCCAAAAAGGTCCACCGAAAGAACCTCGAACCGTCTTGACACAGCGGGTGTTTGTAACAATCCCGCTGGTTTTCTGTTATCAGAGGGGCAAGTCCGAGTTTGCACACACCATCGTAACGATGATCGTAACGGCGAGTGTACGTGTATTGCGTAGTAACTAGCCATTAATCTGTGACGTTTTTGGCACAGATTAATAGCTAGTTATTATGTTATACACGTACGATCGTGTTACGTTCACCGTTACGATGGTGTTTGCAAAACTCAGACTCACCCCTCAGCTTTGTACCGTTGACACGGGACACAGCTCTTGATGTAATTCGTCACGAAAGTGCGCATGCCAGGCCTGTAGTAACGCGCGCAGATGCGACTCACCGTCCGTTCCACGCCCAAGTGGCCGGCTGTAGGGGCGTCGTGAAGGTCCGCCATAACCTTGCTGCGCTCATGTTCGGGTACTACTAGGCATGCGTCCTCGCTGTCATCGGTCTCTAAGCTGTATCTGTATAAAATACCGTCGGATATTGTATATCCACGGTCTGACCACGGTCTCCCCCTGGAGGGTTCGTCGGCTTCCAGGTCGTCGATGATCTTACATATCTCGGGGTCAACTCGTTGGTTGTCGCGGATATCCCTACTGCTCCTCTTCGGCATGTCGACGACGGTAAGACACATGTCACAGTCAGCGCCCTGCGAGCCTACAGGCCTCGACAGTGTGTCTGCCACTACGTTCGAACGTCCGGGGGTATATCCGATAACAATATTGAATTCCTGCAACGTTAGGGCCCACCGGGCTAATCGGCCGCTCGGTGACCTTTGATTCATCAGCCAGCGTAGGGGCTGATGGTCCGTCCTAACTTTAATTTCGGCTCCCTCTATATAGCCGCGGAACTTACCTACTGCCCATACGACTGCCAGAGCTTCGCGCTCCGTCGTCGAGTAGTTTCGTTCAGCGCTAGTGAGAAGTCTGCTCGCGTACTCTACCGCCCTCCTTTCAGGGCCCTCCCCCTGCATCAGGACCGCACCTAGACAGTACCCGCTGCTATACGTACAGAGGACGAACGGCTTCGTCTCATCTGCTTGACGCAGGATAGGGGCAGTTACCAGGAGGGATTTGATGTGTTCAAATGCCCTCTGTTGTTCGGCGTCCCACTGCCACGAGCTCGTTTTCTTCAGGAGGCTAGTGAGGGGCCTTGCAGTCTCTGCATAGTTAGGGATAAAACGCCGAAACCAGTTAGACGTTTGTAAGAAACACTTCAAGTGTTTGACATTCTGTGGAATAGCCATACCTTAGATCGCCGCAGTTTTATCGGGGTCCACTTGAATACCTCCCGGGACGATGACATGGCCTAGGAACTTAACAGAGTCACGTGCAAAATGACTCTTCTCTCTGTTCACTCGTAGCTTGAACATCTCTAGACGATCAAAAACTGCTTCCAGATCAGCCAGATGCCGCTCAAAAGGTCCTGGTGATAGCAGCACCAGGTCATCAAGATACGCCAGAAGTTCCACCCCCTTCAGGTTGGATCGAAAGCGATCAATGAGTCTTTGAAAGGTTGCACCAGAGTTGCGTAGTCCCATAGGCATCCGTTTATACCTATAGGTTCCTAGTGGGCTGATGAAGGTGGTTTTGTCTTGGTCCTCAGGAGACACGTTCACCTGATGATAACCGGCTCGAAGATCTAATGTCGTCATATACTCGCTAGTCTTGGCCGCATGGAGTACGTCTTCAATACGCGGAAGTGGGTATCTGTCCGGTTCTGTCACCGCATTGAGCTTCCTGTAGTCTATGCAGAGCCTCCAGCTCCCATCTTTCTTCGCGACGAGGACGACATTGGAGGCCCACGGGGACACACTCCTCGACGACATCGTCTCGGAGAAGCTTCTCAAGCTCTTTCTGCAGGGCCTCTTTCCTGTTCTGCGACATCCTATAAGGTGGGGACGCAATGGGCTCCTGGCCTGTACATACCTTGATATGTATGTAGCGAACTCCGTGGCGGGTCCGTTAACTGCGAACTGCGCGGATCTACGCTCGATAAACTCGTCGAGTGTTCGCCTCTGCTCATAACTGAGCTTGGATCCTTCATCTTCACGCAAAGAGAGACTTACAGATTCGGCGCGCATCAATTCCGCAGCGGACGAACTCAACGGACACTCGCGGACAAAATCATGTGGTCGTTCGGGTTCGTTCACAAACGTCCATCTACTGTGGGCAACGTCCACCACCATGCCGGCTCGTGACAAGAACTCGACGCCTAGGAGCGTCCTAGTCTCGTCGCCGGGTAGCACCAAAAAGTCAGCTGTTACCTCGCGTCCCTCCAAGGTCACTGGTACTTTAGCCTCTAATAACTTTCTCTCTACTCTTGAACCGTCAGCCAGACGTATACCACATTCAATCTCGCGGAATTCCACGCCGGAATCTAACAATATTTTATATAAACTAGGACTGGCAATACAATGTGTGGCGCCGGTATCAAATATCGCCACACCGCTACGACCCATAACATTAATATTTACTAATGGCTGCGGTAGGAATTTACTTTACCGACCGTCGATTTTTGGGGGGGAGGGGAGGGTTGGGGGGGAGGGGTAAAACACCCCCTTTGAAGGAAAAGTTGCGGAACCCCCCACTTTTCGGGAAAAAAAATAAGGAACATTTTGAGGTTAAGTATGGAATTTATACAAAAAAGATCTTGTTATGTAGGAATTTACCTTACTTGCCATCGATTTAAGGGGAGGGGGGGAGTGGTAAAACACCACCTGTGAGTGGGGAGTTGCGAAAACCTCACAAAATACTGTAAAATACTTAAATACTGTAGATATAAATACATAGTTAAAATACTGTAGGCCGTTCAAGTTAAGGTAGATAGGATATTACTAAGGCTATTGGGTATTGGCGTGCAGGTGTCGGTTCTGGTTCGCTGCGGGCCCTACCGGGCCACGCTCGCCTTGGGCTCGCTCGCAGCTCACGTGCTGATAATGTTCTAACCTAACCTAAAAACTTTATTATTTTTCTCTAAAACGATGAGTTTCTACATTTCCCCACCTATAGGGCAGAGGTCTCCCACTGCCTCCCCCAACTCCTTCGGCTCGCTCGCAGCTCACGTGCTGATCATGTTCTAACCTAACCTAAAAACTTTCTTTATTTTTTTTCTCTAAAGCTATGAGTTTCTAGATTTCCCCACCTATAGGGGAGAGGTCTACCTCTGCCTCCCACTCCTCCCCCAACTCTTTCGGCTCGCTCGCAGCTCACGTTGTGATCCCTTTTTTATAAATTCCATACTTAACCTCAAAAAGTTCTTTATTTTTTTTCTCGAAAAGTGGGGGGTTCCGCAACTTTTCCTTCAAAGGGGGTGGTTTACAGCTCCCCCCCAACCCTCCCCTACCACTCCCACCCCAAAAATCGACGGTCGGTAAAGTAAAACTTAGCCATGGCTGCGAAGCACTTTTGTACGTGACTGCACTACATGCGTGCGCTACTGAAGTTTCGATCTCAGAATTATTTCCGATGTCGGACCTATTCTCGTTGTCGGAACGTTCGTCGACATCGGATCTCTCGATGTCGGACGTTTCCTCGACATCGTACCTACATCTCGACAACTTGCTATCTACAACAGCAACATTAAAATCGGTCGTCTTCTTGCTATCCCCGTTGCACACCTCACACTTCGATCGGACTACGCCCACTTTACCGCAACCGTAACACCGAATTTCTCTACGCTGATTACTACTATTATTATTATTATTATTCGTAATGGGTTTACTAGAATCGGCTTTCTCGCGGTTGCGGCATTCCTCAGTGGAGTGCCCGAACATTCTACAAAAATTACAGCGGGTTCTCATTCGTATTTGGGGTAGAATTCGCGGGTAAATTTCCCTTTCGACCTACGGCAGGGGCCAACTTTGGGTAATCAATCGAACTCACCTGAGGGTTGGTCGTTACCTCCTTGGACTCTCTTACGGCATCCTCCGCGATCCGTGCGTCGCACAATAACTTAACTTATGATACACTCGCGGGACAACTCTACGATGTAACAAGCCGTAACACATGTCGATCTGAGCACTCTCCGGTAACACATACGGTAACTTCGCTAGCAATGCCCTAATGCGACACAGAAACACTTCTGCACGTTCATCGTCTCGTTGTTCAGCGGCGAAAATCTGTCTGAAGATTTTATGCGCCGGTTGGGTCACGCCGTATGTCGCACGAAGCCGGGCGAGGGCGTCGGGCCAAGATATGACCGACGCTTTGACGCCTCTCCACCATATCGCCGCCTCTCCTAGCAGCATCGGTAGTCCTCGGAGTGCGTGGTCATCGCTGACGGCTGCGCACTCCTTGAAGATTTCTACAGAGTCTAGAAACGCTTCCAGCACTTCGCCGTCGTGTGAGGACCCGCTGAATCGCACCGTGCATTTGCTGAAGTTCCCACAGGCGGTTCCGGCGGGCGCAGGGGCTCCGCAGGTGATGCTCGTCCGTGGTACGGATGCAGGCACATGTGTCGATGGTGCAGGTGCGCTCGGACTGGACGTGCTGAAGTTGCTGGTGAAGAGCGCGCTGATCAGATTCCGGTTGGCTTCTGCCTGCGCGCGCGTGATGGTCTCCATCAACGTGGAGAGAAACTGCTCCGAGGGGGCTTGGAACGCTGGCGACTGCGTTGGCTGTGAGCCGCAAGTAATGGGTTCGTCAGCATTGCTGACCCCGCTGACGCTGCCGTTGTCCCCTTTCGGTGTGATATCACCCTCCTCATGTTCTGCCGCTTCTTGTTCTTGCTGCCGGCCCGCTTCCTTTCTTGTCACCGGCGGCATTATCGCGTCACTCGCGAAGCACGCCGTTTGTGGGAAGGAAATGTCCGGGTCACTAAGTTGTATGTTCTCGAGCCAGCTCGAGCCACGGCGTCGAGCACGTGATTCAGCCACTTAGTTGGAGCGCCAATTTAACGCTAAGTCCGAGGGGTTAGTGGAGTTCCACAGTCACAAACGCAGACATTAGGTTAAAAGAAATAAAGTTTAATCGTTCACACACACAATTAGCAGACAAAACACAACATAGGTAGGAATTAGGATGATACAGTCAGTTACACAGGATATTTAAAATAGCGTCGATCGGATCGCGGAACGAAATAATATGAACGCGTGCGCATTGCATTTATCCTCTGGGCCGACTGCCTTCGATCTGCACATCGGATCCGGATCACGCATGTGCGAACAGACGCGCTCTGATTGGTTGAGCGCGTCAGGGCCACGCGTTGCCATGGAAACGAAATAGGGTTCCTTGCGTTTAATATGAAACCCATACAAAGCTATTCCAAATACGAGTGTTCCATACCTTCGCGCTACATTATTTATTACCACTGGCCGACAACTCAAATGGGCGAATTTATGTTTTTTTTGGGATTATATTAAAATCTTAGTATCTTCCCGTAAGTGTGACCTACGCTTTAAGAACACAGCCTTCAATGAGTAAAATACTTTTGAATAATTGAATAATTTGATTCTAAGAAAATTAGTTTCGTCACGTGGTCTCATCCCATACAAAAAATATATTGTTCTATTAAAGTTCAATAGATGGCGTTACAGGTATAGATTTGGTATTGAAGAATGTAAAAAAACAATATTAGTTCTTGAAAAAATCTTTTCTAATATAAAGAAATACCCACAACACGGGAAAATTAAATAAATGTATCTACAATCAAGTTTAATAATTTTTACAAACATTTAATTTTGTCGTTTTTCGCGTTATTTTAAAAAACAGGTGACATGCCTATGACGTCATGCCCGAAATGAAAGAGAAAACTAGTATTTCCTTATTATTCTAAAATTTACAAATAAAATGTCAGACATCATTTGATATCATTGTGTCCAAAGACGAATATATATATATATATATAAAAGACAATGTCCTGAATGACTGACTGACTGAGTGCCAACGCACAGCCTAAACCGCGTAGAGACTTGAAATTTGGAGGGTGTGTTTGTCTTGATGCGAAGGGTTGTAACTAAGAAAGGAATTTTGAAAATTCATAAGCTAAATGATTCTAACGTAATACAAAAATGCTCTGTATTTCGGAAAGCGTTAGCAGTAGATAGTCACTTGTAATTTACGTAAATAGGTATAGGTATCCATAAACACGCATTCGGTGTTGCCGTAGTTTCGGGATTCCGATTTCCACAAAGATGGGATAATTGCAAAATATCATTGATCGTTAAATTTAATCGGTTGCTAGATCAGTTAAATATTATTTTACAAATTACTTATAGGTTGTAATAATTATTCGCCAAATTAAATTACCAACTAAGGAATTCTTTGTCTTAACCATGAAAATTTTAATTTAAAGGTAAACAAAGGGCGAATTTAGATTTCTGATATAGCATCACAGGAGTCCAACGAATGGTCCATGTACTTTGCTTCAACATAAAGTACACAGTGTGGCCTCCAGATTTCCCTATAACTTAATGATCTCGGCCCATTTTTTTTTTTTTTCTTTACAATTGGCGCCTCACGGCTTGTGCATTTGCCATTTTTTACACTCCTTCCAAGTCTTCAAAGTCACAGTCGAGTCATGTTTTAGGAAAACGATGGCCAATTTTACTAAAACTTTGGTAGACAATTTTCACCAATTTCAAAAGTCACGTAATTCACTTCCATTTCATTTCACTACAGTTGTGCTTTTTAAACGAGCTACATTAGTTAAAATGTCACCAAAATAACACAAAATAACTCAAGAAAACACTAGGAAAAGAAATAAAATAAAAGAAGACAACGTCTCTTTTCGAAAATGGCGGGAAGAGTCCCTCGGCCCTCTTGCTAGAGAGTATTAGTGTTCTGTGGTCTCGGCTCAGTCAGGATTTCTAGATAGATTTCGAAATTTTCCCTGAAGTGATTAAAAAATCTCCAGAAAGATACTATTTCCGCATCTTTTCCCCAGACATCTTAAGATACCTATTTCTTATCTTCCTATTTATTAGATGTTTTTTTGGAGTTGGCTTGAATCTAGTATGGCTTCCTTATTAAGACTGTACCGCATTATAATTATTTGACCTGCTATGCTTTAAAATGATGTGTTTCATTTCGCAACTTGTTTTTTAGAACATTATTTTTCGAAAACCTCTCAAGACTAGCATTTGAGAACGATAGGCTTATAAGTCCCATCACTATGATCACTAATCGTGTTACTATATAAGTATAAAACGTGAATTATCTTTGGAATACCTACATAGTTTTGTCTTTTGCAATGACAAGCAGGTATAAATTCGATCGAATGAGACAAAACAAGGTGTATATATTCAAAGGATACCTATTCAGCGTTTATTAGTTGCACGGTAAGTTATTTATTTATATGGATCACCAACGAATGAAGCACAATCGTGCAAAAATACAACACTAAATTTACCTACTTAAATCTAGTGTTCCTTCAAGTTGCTCAGTGACGCTCTCCATCTTTAATGGCTGCCACTTTTCCACAAAATGCTCTTACGATGAATTAACGTTCGGTATCCCAATTGTTGGCACTAGAAACACTTTCCTGATGTCTTCAGTAACGAATAGTTCTTCACTCAATTTTTCCCCAAAAATGTTCCCAACCTTTTCGTTTCCCAATATATTTTTTCCTTAAGTGAATTGGTTTTTAAATCTACGTTAACAAAGTTAACGTTATCTACGTTTCTTTCAAAATCAGGCGTGCGTCCGACAACCGACTGCCACTTGTCCCGAGTGAGGGACGCCCGGGTTGTAGGTATATAACACTCCCCATGAAATCCCTCGTCCTTTCTCTTCCAAATTCCTTCTATCCTTAGTTTTTCCCCCTTCATTTCGCTTTTATGTAAATTTATTAGTATAAATAAAATAAAATTGTAATATTCATGTATGTTTATATTTTATATTTATTTATTTATCATATAAATTTGTGTTGTCACTATTGATTGATTATTTGTCTGTGGTGGAGTGGAGTTGGTAAAATAAAATATTGTGTTATTTTAATATACGTAACCTTCCTTCCTTCATTCATTCAAGATTGTTTTGTTGCTTGCTGTAGTCCAGAACTCAGAAACTATTTTTGGAAACTATCTGAAAATGTCTGACATTCGAACGTTAGCGTGTAGAGCTTCTCTGCGTATTAATATGCGGATGCATCGCATTGAAAACACCAATCTTCAAGAATTGTACGAGAAACTAACTAGGACTAAGGTATGCATGCATGCAAAATTTTATTTGGTTGGTTTAGTACACTTCGTATAGGGAAAAGAAGCACCCTTATAATCAATCAATCAATCATTTATTTCTCGTATGTAAGTGATTTACAAATAAAAGGTAAATACACATTTTTACAATGTCATCTCTCTCCCCCTCGGGAAATGTCTTGTTCCATTATTATTTTCCAAAATCATACATTACTCCTAAAGTAATGTGATTCCTTTTAGCAGAATAGATAAGAGTTAAGGTCACTCAACATTTTAATATGGATAACCATTTATCAAGTACATTGTATTGAGAAAGCTCACATTTTTTTTATATATGAGATTACAAGAAGATAACGACAAAAGAACAAACTTGGTCTCCTAGCGACCATTCATAGAGCTGTGTTTTACACTGATGTTTCCATAACAATAAACACTCACTTTTATGCACTCATTTTTAGTTTCACTAGTAGGTAAGTTTTTACCCGAATTCAGGTTTCGAGTGTACGTCGTCTTCTCCCCTCAAACCGTCCATTCACTACTAGGCTACAGACTACAGCTGTGAGGTGACTACCATAGCACATGCTACGAGTGATATCTTCATAATAACAAAGCTTACCTCCCATCATCACCATCAGCCTGTAGAAGTGTGTTTTTGAAAGCATTCACTGAGGGGGGGGGGGGGGGGCACTGATTACTGAGTCTGGTAGCCGGTTCCACACAACCTGGCTGGGCAATATGTGCATCCTTGGATTGAAAGAAAGAAAGAAAGAGTCTTCTGAGCCCTATATTATTGTTCATCTTATATAGTATCTGTGATAAATCTGGTATACTGTTAGTGGTGTTTTAGGATCTTGTAGGTCTCTATTAGGTCTCCACCCTCTCTACATTGCTCAAGGGTAGTTAATCCAAGTTCGTGAAGTCGTTCCTCACATGTAAGTGCTTTAAGACTAGGTACCATTTTCGTAGACCTACGTTGCACACTTGTCGAGAAGGCTCATATCTTTTTTGAAGTATGGGCTCCAAATCTGGAATGCATACTCTAATAATGACCTCAGATATGTCTTATACAGTTTTATAAACAACTCCCTGTTAATGCATGTGAGAGTTTGCTGTTTTCACAGTTGCCACTATATGTTCATTCATATGTTGTCTGCAAAATACTTATGCTAGATTGATACACCTACGCTTACACTTTGCGAAATTGTAAACTATGTTTGGATACTGTGTTTTTTAGTATTATTCTCATATGGCATGCCCATTACCATTTCAACTTGCTAACTCAAAGAGCTATGTTTGCACTCTTGGTTCCTCCTAATAATTATACCTACCTTGGCCGACCTTACTAACCTAACATTAATAAAATCATGTAACTGAACAAGTAAATTATTTCAGCTCAATGCCGAAGACGAACGGCGTTCATCATTGTGCTACATCTGTCGCTCACAGTTACGGGCATGTCTCTCATTCCGCAACATGTATCAACAAGCAGAGAAGTTGTACAGAGATGCTCACAATGGCTTACAGGTAACAGAATAGAATAATATTATCAATATTCATTATTAATTCGGTCCTCTGGTGTAGAAGATAGGTAGAAAATACTTTATTGCATGCTATAATATAAAATCAATTTACAAATATTAAAAAAAAACTAACTATGTTGTACAATGGGCGGTGTTATCGCTTAGTAGCAGCACCAGCACTTAGTATCACTTAGTAGTAGGTCTACAAGCCTAAGAATATACCCCTTTCTCTTCCCATGGATGCCTCGAATAGTGACTAAGTGAATAAACCAGCGGATGGGCAGCAGCATCCACCTGAGTACTCAACACCGTTACTGCGATCACCATTCAGCCTGCCAAGCGTGGTTATAATTGATTATGACAAATCCCCCTATTGCATTCTATGGGGAGGACTCATCCAGCAGTGGATGTCTAACGGCCAATGATGATGATGATGATGATGATGATGATGATGATGATTGTAGCTTAAACAAGCTGTTTGCATTTTGATGACGTATACCACACACACACAGTCACAGTCTCACCACTCCTGTGTTTCTGTACTTTCAGGTTCAAGAGGTGCTCGGGTTTAATCTTGAAACGAGACATAACCTGTCAGTGACAACTATTCCTTCTGTGTCGCTAAACGATTTCCTAAATAATGGAAGCACTCAAGTTACTGTTAAAAATGAAACAACAGAAGGGGAATTGAATCAAACTGAACAAAATCAATTTGTTACAGAAGATTTGATCGAAACTAAACAGGAAACATTGATGGACATTGATGAGAACACATTTGAAGATGTTGAATCAAATGTTAGTTCTTTGGTTGATCAGTTGCGAATTAAAGAGAGTGTTGCTGCAAAAAACATTAATGACAATAATGTATTTTATTGTTGTAATGACTGCAGCAAAACATTTATCTCCAAAATTAAACTGTTGAGTCACATGAGAACTCACTCTGTAGAGAAGCCACATGTCTGCTACAAATGCAGTAAATCATTCAAACAAAAATGTTATTTGATTAGTCACATAAGAATTCACACAGGAGAGAAGCCATACACCTGCAACAAGTGCAGTAAATCATTCTATAACAAAAGTACTCTAAATAGACACATGAGAATTCACACAGGAGAGAAGTCATACACCTGCAACGAGTGCAGTAAATCATTCAATCTAAAAACAACTTTGATAAGTCACATGAGAATTCACACGGGAGAGACGCCATACACCTGCAACAAGTGCAGTAAATCATTCTATGACAAAAGTACTCTAACTAGACACATGAGAATTCACACGGGAGAGAAGCCATACAACTGCAACAAGTGCAGTAAATCATTCAAAGACAAAAGTACTTTGATTAGACACATGAGAATGCACACGGGAGAGAAGCCATACACCTGCAACAAGTGCAGTAAATCATTCTATGACAAAAGTTCTCTAACTAGACACATGAGAATTCACACGGGAGAGAAGCCATACAACTGCAAAAAGTGCAGTAAATCATTCAAAGACAAAAGTACTTTGATTAGTCACATGAGAATTCACACGGGAGAGAAGCCATACAACTGCAACAAGTGCAGTAAATCATTCAAAGACAAAAGTACTTTGATTAGACACATGAGAATGCACACGGGAGAGAAGCCATACAACTGCAACAAGTGCAGTAAATCATTCATTGACAAAAGTGCTTTGATTGGACACATGATAATGCACACGGGAGAGAAGCCATACAACTGCAACAAGTGCAGTAAATCATTCATTGTCAAAAGTGCTTTTATTAGACACATGAGAATGCACACCGGAGAGAAGCCATACAACTGCAACAAGTGCAGTAAATCATTCATTGACAAAGGTAATTTGATTAGACACATGAGAATTCACACGGGAGAGAAGCCATACAACTGCAACAAGTGCAGTAAATATTCAAAGACAAAAGTACTTTGATTAGACACATGAGAATGCACACGGGAGAGAAGCCATACAACTGCAACAAGTGCAGTAAATCATTCAAAGACAAACATAATTTGATTAGACACATGAGAGTGCACACGGGAGAGAAGCCATACAACTGCAACAAGTGCAGTAAATCATTCATAGACAAAAGTACTTTGATTAGTCACATGAGATTGCACACGGGAGAGAAGCCATACAACTGCAACAAGTGCAGTAAATCATTCAAAGACAAAAGTACTTTGATTAGACACATGAGAATGCACACGGGAGAGAAGCCATACAACTGCAACAAGTGCAGTAAATCATTCAAAGACAAAAGTACTTTGATTAGACACATGAGAATGCACACGGGAGAGAAGCCATACAACTGCAACAAGTGCAGTAAATCATTCAAAGACAAAAGTACTTTGATTAGACACATGAGAATGCACACGGGAGAGAAGCCATACAACTGCAACAAGTGCAGTAAATCATTCATTGACAAAAGTGCTTTGATTAGACACATGAGAATTCACACGGGAGAGAAGCCATACAACTGCAACAAGTGCAGTAAATCATTCAAAGACAAACATAATTTGATTAGACACATGAGAATGCATACGGGAGAGAAGCCATACAACTGCAACAAGTGCAGTAAATCATTCATTGACAAAAGTACTTTGATTAGACACATGAGAATGCATAGGGAGAGAAGCCATACAACTGCAACAAGTGCAGTAAATCATTCATTGACAAAAGTGCTTTGATTAGTCACATGAGAATGCACACGGGAGAGAAGCCATACAACTGCAACAAGTGCAGTAAATCATTCAAAGACAAAAGTACTTTGATTAGTCACATGAGAATGCACACTGGAGAGAAGCCATACAACTGCAACAAGTGCAGTAAATCATACAAAGACAAAAGTACTTTGATTAGACACATGAGAATTCACACAGGAGAGAAGCCATATGCCTGCAATAAATGCAGTAAATGCTTTGCTCACACAAATTCATTGAAGTATCACATGCAAACTCACTCTGGAGGAGCTTAGTTAAATTAAAATTTACTTGTGTATACAATTTGCTCCTGAGCGCATGACACGGCGAAGGAAAACCCAAGCATCTACCTTGACTTTCCATCTCATTCACTAGTATGACGTAACGATGATCCCAAGATAAAATACTCTATTATCTTCACCGTGTGTGATGCGCGTAAAGATGTAGTGAATATATTTGACCGAGCTAGTGACGCGAGCGAAGTCTGCAACTGGCAAAATTTTCTTTCATTTGTCCGGATGTAGGCATGTTGGTACTCGCGTACAGGTCGTATATTTCAACTAATCTTGAGGAATCTTAAATAGGTTCATAGGTTTTTGTCTTAGGCGATTTTTGATTGAAGGGTTATTTCCCCCAGAAAGGGGGGAATTTATCTGTGGAGTCATTTACCGGCCGACTTTGATAGTTTTGGGAGAAAAATTCGGTTCTCAGTTTTAAACAACAAAATCGAATATGAGCAAACTCATTAAAGAAGTTGTCACGATATAGATTATGGACCGACATGATGCATTCTACAAATATATCCAAACATCACTTTAAGTTTTTCATTAACTTTTAACATAATGTAAAAAGTTATCTGTTTCAAAAACCTCACGAGTTATGTTCAATTGTACAAATCAGAATGAACACAATTGTTGCAATAATGATTGTGCTCGCGAGGTCTACTCTTTGCAGAACTACTAGTTTTAATTTATACACTAGGAATGGCGTAGATTATGTATGAATTGCGTTGCATGGTACACTCTGGAGGGGGTCTATGTCAAAAGTCAACCTACTAGCCAAATGTGTGAAATGTAGGTTACCAATGTTTAGGTTAAGAATTTGTTTGTACAATTTTTTTTTAGGTAATTGTCTTAGATTTGTAGCTTAGTTTTTATTTAGTTTAGTGTATATTCTGATTTGGATCAGTTGAGCTAGGTACCTAGGTTGGTAGATCGTTAGCAGCGGTCTTCAGGTAGCACAGCTGTTTCATATTTTTTTGAAATTTTGTACATATGTACTTACTTGTTAATGTTGTATTATTCTTTCTGTAAATAAATGTATTATGACTAATAGGTACCTATATACCCAACTTTCTAAATAAATACTTAAGTACATCAATAAATATAATGCTTTCATTGTAGCTACCTGCCCATGTCAGTATTGCAATATGTATGACATATTGCACCGTCATCGTGGGTTGGACCGACCAGTTACTTGACCAGATCAAGTCTGCAGTGGGCGGCGCATGAATTAGTGAATTACAGCAAACTTCGTGGTTGGCGTGTACGCTCCGAGTGGCGAGTGGTCGCCCGCCGAGTGGGTACGCGTTCAGATCCGCCGAGCGGGCGAGCGAGACAGTGCGGGGAAGCGGAGGGATGGGTACTCGGCCTAGTAATTAGAACGGGGTCCGAGTGACCGTCTCGGCCTGCTAGGCCGAGCACTCGGACATGTGTTTACAAATACCGAGGGCACTGTCTCGCCACTACTCGGTATGTGTAATCAGGCTATTATATACGCGTCCAAATACCGCGCTGACATAAGTACCTACTTGGCCCCCGCGTATTAAGCCCTGAAGGCCGTTTTCCACAGACAGAAACTACTCAACCAACATATAAGTCAATGCCTACGCACTGCCGTCAACGCACCGAAATAAGAGTACGTAACGCAACCATCCAGAGGGACCTCAGAGTGAATCCCCGTGGCACCCCCAGGGGTGCCTTGGGTCCGGAATGGAGTGGAGGGACTTGACAGCTTTTTTTAAAACTATGATACACCCTCGTTTGAGTGCGGTCTCAACTGTTGGTAAGTGACAATGCGGCGCCTACATTGCAGCACGAAGGTCTAGAAGGCACCTATTCACTCTTGCCTTAAATAGACCCATATTATAGTTTTCAGGAAAGACAGACGACGGCAACTTGTTCCATTATGGGTAAAGAAAAAACAAAGAAGAAAACACAAATTATGGGGCATAGACAACCTATCTTATGTCATACGGAATACAGTTTTTCAATTCCCTATCGTGGCGTGTTTAGAAATCACGTTTGCGTTTAGAAAATGTTATCACGTCACACGTTAGTGGCAAGGAATCTCCTATGTCATAGCAAATAACCCTCCTGCTCATTTTGGGCCCTCCGTAGCAAGTGGACAGATTGGGTTACTTATCGCCTTAGCCTTAGGGATATGACGATACCGATACAGACCAATACGATATATCAGGCAAGATCTTATAGGGCTTGGCTGTGAGTACTAACCACTCAAAATATACAACCCCAACTCGGATGGTAAATTATGTAGGTGAGTAACCACATAGGTACATCCAAAGCCTATAAAAAAAACATTGATTTTTAAATCGATATATTCAATATCAACAACTACGATACGACCCATTCCGGAACGTAAATATTGTATTTCTTACAAACTGTTAACAATAAATCACATACATTTTTTTTATGTTATCTATACTTACAAAAGCTTAAATACGCATTATACTCACAGCAACTTTTAGGCTTAATTCACACCAAAATGGCAACGGCAAACAGTGGCCGGAAGCGGCTGGTAGCAGTCGGCAGCGGCTGCGCGACATCAGCCTTTATAAATCGGTACACGAAGTGGCAAAAGCAGCCGCGAGACTTTTACGAGCCATTTATTTTATGGCGATATGTTAAATTTTGGAGTCGTTACGTTAAACGCTCACTCAATAAAGGTTACAACCTGATATAAACACAATAATTACTTGAGGATGTACTCAAGAACAGAAACACGACTGGTAAAACGTTTCTCGATAGTTTTTTTTTAAATTTGGCCCCGTAAACCCCGTTTTAGGTCCCTCCTTCGATTAGAGAAAATATTAAGCGTTAATTTGTATACTATTTAGCAGGTTATCACATAACTAAGATTAAAACAGGATTTATTTGTAATATTTGCTACTTTAGAAGCAAAACTAAGTTTTATTATTTTTCGCTTACGTCAGTTACAGAGCGGCAGAAATCTATACCTCGTCTCTTCCCGGGTTCAAAAGTGAGCAATAGCACAGAAGATAATATAACATGTACCTATGTACTGTGGTAATAGCGCTGTCACAATCTTGCAGCTATTGTTTTCTTATAGACTCCGCCGATTGTATATTTTAAAAATCGCCTTAGTATTTTAGCACCAAAGATAAAGTTTAAAATGCTGTATATCAGAAAATGGTCGCGGCTGCGCTGCCGGCCGCTGCCGTTAGTGTGAATTGAGCCTTAAACTTATAGTACTAAGTAGTTAATTATGATGACAAACAGTGAGTCCTATACATTTTTTTATATTTTCCGCTGCTGCCTTAGCCTACCTCTCAAAAACGTCTATATGCTATAAAAACAATATCATTGGACATGAAGAATCAGTACCAGCTATACCGAAAAGGTTACACAAAAGACGGCAATTTTTAGAAGAATTTTGTTTAGAAGTTGTGGCTATTTTTCGTACACCATTTCTACTGCAAAAACAATGACATTTTGATAAAACCTGTAGGTACCTACTCTTCATTTTATTAGCTATATTTTCTCCTGCAAGTTACGCTAGCTTAACGGCGATCTAAAATACAAAGCTCACTGACCAAAGAAAAAGTATCCATGTGATAAGATTTTAATATTATCCCAAAAAATACCAGCAAGGCGGGATTCGAACCCGCGGCCGTCCTTGATACGAAGATGCGTTAGACCGCTACACCACCTCCCAACCTCTGTGGCGCGGCTGGCGATGGTTCGCCTGCAACGCCGGAGGTTGCGGGTTCGATTCCCGCCTCGGAACAAATATTTGTGCGATCTGCAGATATTTGTTCTGGGTGTTTTCTATGTATAATAAAAAATATCTATCTATGTAATATATTGTATTAAGTATATCAGTTAACTAGTACCCATAACACAAGCTCTGGCTTAGCTTGGGGCTAGATAATGTTGTGTGAACTTGTCCAGCATTATTTATTATTTTAACGCTAAGTCCGAGGGGTTAGTGGAGTTCCACAGTCACAAACGCAGACATTAGGTTAAAAGAAATAAAGTTTAATCGTTCACACACACAATTAGCAGACAAAACACAACATAGGTAGGATGATACAGTCAGTTACACAGGATATTTAAAATAGCGTCGATCGGATCGCGGAACGAAATAATATGAACGCGTGCGCATTGCATTTATCCTCTGGGCCGACTGCCTTCGATCTGCACATCGTATCACGCATGTGCGAACAGACGCGCTCTGATTGGTTGAGCGCGTCAGGGCCACGCGTTGCCATGGAAACGAAATAGGGTTCATTGCGTTTAATATGAAACCCATACAAAGCTATTCCAAATACGAGTGTTCCATACCTTCGCGCTACAATCTCCCCCGATAGCCCTACTGAGCGCCCTCGCTGTTGGGCTAGCATTCGGTTATGAATCGGCGCGGCCTACCTCGCTTTCTCTTCTCCCTGACCGGAGGCTGGATTGGACCGATGAAAGGTGTGAGGTGCGAAACGTGATATTTTCCTACCCGTTCCCCAGTCTGCGTGCTTTCTAATATAAATGTCGTGGGGCTAATGATCTGATGTATCTTGTATGGGCCGTCGCGGCGTGGAATAAATTTCGCGAACTGGCCACGGCCTACATCGTTCTGCCCTTGTGTCTTCAGCAAGACGAGATCCCCTACCTGGTAATCTGGTGGGGGCCTTCTTCCCTTGTCCGTGTTGCGTTTATAGACTTCTTGTACCTTCTCGTGAGTATCCCTAGCCTCGTCCAACGTCGCCGCTATTTTCTTGAGATAGGGAGTGATACCCGGTACGAAGTTATCGTTCTCTAGTATCGCCCTCATGTCTGTCGCGGAGTATGATGGTGCTCGGAGTTCTCTCCCGAATGTGAGATAGGATGGAGAAAACCCAGTACTAGAAGTGACAGCGGAGTTCATAGCAAACCTCACCGACGCAAGATGCAAGTCCTACGTGTCGTGATCTTGACCTACGAGCATCGCCAACTGAGGTTTAAGGTCCCTATTTTTCCTTTCAATAGGGTTAGCTTCCGGGTTGTAATACGGCGTGAGCGACTGGGTGATCCCCAATACGTGACACACCTGTTGCATTACTTCGCTTACAAACTGCACCCCGTTGTCGCTGATTAGATGACGGGGAACGCCGTACCTAAGGAAAACCTCATTTGTCAAGGTTTGAGCACACTCTGCGCTGGTGGCACTCTCGAGCGGGAAAAGTTCCACCCAGCGCGAACAAACGTCTTCTACAATGAGGACCCACCTGTTCCTCCTCGGTGTCTCGACGAGGGGCCCAAAAAGGTCCACCGAAAGAACCTCGAACCGTCTTGACACAGCGGGTGTTTGTAACAATCCCGCTGGTTTTCTGTTATCAGAGGGGCAAGTCCGAGTTTGCACACACCATCGTAACGATGATCGTAACGGCGAGTGTACGTGTATTGCGTAGTAACTAGCCATTAATCTGTGACGTTTTTGGCACAGATTAATAGCTAGTTATTATGTTATACACGTACGATCGTGTTACGTTCACCGTTACGATGGTGTTTCAAAACTCAGACTCACCCCTCAGCTTTGTACCGTTGACACGGGACACAGCTCTTGATGTAATTCGTCACGAAAGTGCGCATGCCAGGCCTGTAGTAACGCGCGCGGATGCGACTCACCGTCCGTTCCACGCCCAAGTGGCCGGCTGTAGGGGCGTCGTGAAGGTCCGCCATAACCTTGCTGCGCTCATGTTCGGGTACTACTAGGCATGCGTCCTCGCTGTCATCGGTCTCTAAGCTGTATCTGTATAAAATACCGTCGGATATTGTATATCCACGGTCTGACCACGGTCTCCCCCTGGAGGGTTCGTCGGCTTCCAGGTCGTCGATGATCTTACATATCTCGGGGTCAACTCGTTGGTTGTCGCGGATATCCCTACTGCTCCTCTTCGGCATGTCGACGACGGTAAGACACATGTCACAGTCAGCGCCCTGCGAGCCTACAGGCCTCGACAGTGTGTCTGCCACTACGTTCGAACGTCCGGGGGTATATCCGATAACAATATTGAATTCCTGCAACGTTAGGGCCCACCGGGCTAATCGGCCGCTCGGTGACCTTTGATTCATCAGCCAGCGTAGGGGCTGATGGTCCGTCCTAACTTTAATTTCGGCTCCCTCTATATAGCCGCGGAACTTACCTACTGCCCATACGACTGCCAGAGCTTCGCGCTCCGTCGTCGAGTAGTTTCGTTCAGCGCTAGTGAGAAGTCTGCTCGCGTACTCTATCGGTCTCTCGTCAGGGCCCTCCCCCTGCATCAGGACCGCACCTAGACAGTACCCGCTGCTATACGTACAGAGGACGAACGGCTTCGTCTCATCTGCTTGACGCAGGATAGGGGCAGTTACCAGGAGGGATTTGATGTGTTCAAATGCCCTCTGTTGTTCGGCGTCCCACAGCCACGAGCTCGTTTTCTTCAGGAGGCTAGTGAGGGGCCTTGCAGTCTCTGCATAGTTAGGGATAAAACGCCGAAACCAGTTAGACGTTTGTAAGAAACACTTCAAGTGTTTGACATTCTGTGGAATAGCCATACCTTAGATCGCCGCAGTTTTATCGGGGTCCACTTGAATACCTCCCGGGACGATGACATGGCCTAGGAACTTAACAGAGTCACGTGCAAAATGACTCTTCTCTCTGTTCACTCGTAGCTTGAACATCTCTAGACGATCAAAAACTGCTTCCAGATCAGCCAGATGCCGCTCAAAAGGTCCTGGTGATAGCAGCACCAGGTCATCAAGATACGCCAGAAGTTCCACCCCCTTCAGGTTGGATCGAAAGCGATCAATGAGTCTTTGAAAGGTTGCACCAGAGTTGCGTAGTCCCATAGGCATCCGTTTATACCTATAGGTTCCTAGTGGGCTGATGAAGGTGGTTTTGTCTTGGTCCTCAGGAGACACGTTCACCTGATGATAACCGGCTCGAAGATCTAATGTCGTCATATACTCGCTAGTCTTGGCCGCATGGAGTACGTCTTCAATACGCGGAAGTGGGTATCTGTCCGGTTCTGTCACCGCATTGAGCTTCCTGTAGTCTATGCAGAGCCTCCAGCTCCCATCTTTCTTCGCGACGAGGACGACATTAGAGGCCCACGGGGACACACTCCTCGATGACATCGTCTCGGAGAAGCTTCTCAAGCTCTTTCTGCAGGGCCTCTTTCCTGTTCTGCGACATCCTATAAGGTGGGGACGCAATGGGCTCCTGGCCTGTACATACCTTGATATGTATGTAGCGAACTCCGTGGCGGGTCCGTTAACTGCGAACTGCGCGGATCTACGCTCGATAAACTCGTCGAGTGTTCGCCTCTGCTCATAACTGAGCTTGGATCCTTCATCTTCACGCAAAGAGAGACTTACAGATTCGGCGCGCATCAATTCCGCAGCGGACGAACTCAACGGACACTCGCGGACAAAATCATGTGGTCGTTCGGGTTCGTTCACAAACGTCCATCTACTGTGGGCAACGTCCACCACCATGCCGGCTCGTGACAAGAACTCGACGCCTAGGAGCGTCCTAGTCTCGTCGCCGGGTAGCACCAAAAAGTCAGCTGATACCTCGCGTCCCTCCAAGGTCACTGGTACTTTAGCCTCTAATAACTTTCTCTCTACTCTTGAACCGTCAGCCAGACGTATACCACATTCAATCTCGCGGAATTCCACGCCGGAATCTAACAATATTTTATATAAACTAGGACTGGCAATACAATGTGTGGCGCCGGTATCAATTATCGCCACACCGCTACGACCCATAACATTAATATTTACTAATGGCTGCGGTAGGAATTTACTTTACCGACCGTCGATTTTTGGGGGGGAGGGGGAGGGGAGGGTTGGGGGGGAGGGGTAAAACACCCCCTTTGAAGGAAAAGTTGCGGAACCCCCCACTTTTCGGGAAAAAAAATAAGGAACATTTTGAGGTTAAGTATGGAATTTATACAAAAAAGATCTTGTTATGTAGGAATTTACCTTACTTGCCATCGATTTAAGGGGAGTGGGGGAGTGGTAAAACACCACCTGTGAGTGGGGAGTTGCGAAAACCTCACAAAATACTGTAAAATACTTAAATACTGTAGATATAAATACATAGTTAAAATACTGTAGGCCGTTCAAGTTAAGGTAGATAGGATATTACTAAGGCTATTGGGTATTGGCGTGCAGGTGTCGGTTCTGGTTCGCTGCGGGCCCTACCGGGCCACGCTCGCCTTGGGCTCGCTCGCAGCTCACGTGCTGATAATGTTCTAACCTAACCTAAAAACTTTATTATTTTTCTCTAAAACGATGAGTTTCTACATTTCCCCACCTATAGGGCAGAGGTCTCCCACTGCCTCCCCCAACTCCTTCGGCTCGCTCGCAGCTCACGTGCTGATCATGTTCTAACCTAACCTAAAAACTTTCTTTATTTTTTTTCTCTAAAGCTATGAGTTTCTAGATTTCCCCACCTATAGGGGAGAGGTCTACCTCTGCCTCCCACTCCTCCCCCAACTCCTTCGGCTCGCTCGCAGCTCACGTTGTGATCCCTTTTTTATAAATTCCATACTTAACCTCAAAAAGTTCTTTATTTTTTTTCTCGAAAAGTGGGGGGTTCCGCAACTTTTCCTTCAAAGGGGGTGGTTTACAGCTCCCCCCCAACCCTCCCCTACCACTCCCACCCCAAAAATCGACGGTCGGTAAAGTAAAACTTAGCCATGGCTGCGAAGCACTTTTGTACGTGACTGCACTACATGCGTGCGCTACTGAAGTTTCGATCTCAGAATTATTTCCGATGTCGGACCTATTCTCGTTGTCGGAACGTTCGTCGACATCGGATCTCTCGATGTCGGACGTTTCCTCGACATCGTACCTACATCTCGACAACTTGCTATCTACAACAGCAACATTAAAATCGGTCGTCTTCTTGCTATCCCCGTTGCACACCTCACACTTCGATCGGACTACGCCCACTTTACCGCAACCGTAACACCGAATTTCTCTACGCTGATTACTACTATTATTATTATTATTATTCGTAATGGGTTTACTAGAATCGGCTTTCTCGCGGTTGCGGCATTCCTCAGTGGAGTGCCCGAACATTCTACAAAAATTACAGCGGGTTCTCATTCGTATTTGGGGTAGAATTCGCGGGTAAATTTCCCTTTCGACCTACGGCAGGGGCCAACTTTGGGTAATCAATCGAACTCACCTGCGGGTTGGTCGTTACCTCCTTGGACTCTCTTACGGCATCCTCCGCGATCCGTGCGTCGCACAATAACTTAACTTATGATACACTCGCGGGACACTCTCTTTTTAACTCTACGATGTAACAAGCCGTAACACATGTCGATCTGAGCACTCTCCGGTAACACATACGGTAACTTCGCTAGCAATGCCCTAATGCGACACAGAAACACTTCTGCACGTTCATCGTCTCGTTGTTCAGCGGCGAAAATCTGTCTGAAGATTTTATGCGCCGGTTGGGTCACGCCGTATGTCGCACGAAGCCGGGCGAGGGCGTCGGGCCAAGATATGACCGACGCTTTGACGCCTCTCCACCATACCGCCGCCTCTCCTAGCAGCATCGGTAGTCCTCGGAGTGCGTGGTCATCGCTGACGGCTGCGCACTCCTTG
The DNA here is from genome assembly GCA_932527175.1 of Operophtera brumata. NCBI lineage: Eukaryota > Metazoa > Arthropoda > Insecta > Lepidoptera > Geometridae > Operophtera > Operophtera brumata. The sequence goes on from OW052234.1 coordinate 21,495,200, forward strand.
AAGATTTCTACAGAGTCTAGAAACGCTTCCAGCACTTCGCCGTCGTGTGAGGACCCGCTGAATCGCACCGTGCATTTGCTGAAGTTCCCACAGGCGGTTCCGGCGGGCGCAGGGGCTCCGCTGGTGATGCTCGTCCGTGGTGCGGATGCAGGCACATGTGTCGATGGTGCAGGTGCGCTCGGACTGGACGTGCTGAAGTTGCTGGTGAAGAGCGCGCTGATCAGATTCCGGTTGGCTTCTGCCTGCGCGCGCGTGATGGTCTCCATCAACGTGGAGAGAAACTGCTCCGAGGGGGCTTGGAACGCTGGCGACTGCGTTGGCTGTGAGCCGCAAGTAATGGGTTCGTCAGCATTGCTGACCCCGCTGACGCTGCCGTTGTCCCCTTTCGGTGTGATATCACCCTCCTCATGTTCTGCCGCTTCTTGTTCTTGCTGCCGGCCCGCTTCCTTTCTTGTCACCAGCGGCATTATCGCGTCACTCGCGAAGCACGCCGTTTGTGGGAAGGAAATGTCCGGGTCACTAAGTTGTATGTTCTCGAGCCAGCTCGAGCCACGGCGTCGAGCACGTGATTCAGCCACTTAGTTGGAGCGCCAATTTAACGCTAAGTCCGAGGGGTTAGTGGAGTTCCACAGTCACAAACGCAGACATTAGGTTAAAAGAAATAAAGTTTAATCGTTCACACACACAATTAGCAGACAAAACACAACATAGGTAGGAATTAGGATGATACAGTCAGTTACACAGGATATTTAAAATAGCGTCGATCGGATCGCGGAACGAAATAATATGAACGCGTGCGCATTGCATTTATCCTCTGGGCCGACTGCCTTCGAGATCTGCACATCGTATCACGCATGTGCGAACAGACGCGCTCTGATTGGTTGAGCGCGTCAGGGCCACGCGTTGCCATGGAAACGAAATAGGGTTCCTTGCGTTTAATATGAAACCCATACAAAGCTATTCCAAATACGAGTGTTCCATACCTTCGCGCTACATTATTTATTACCACTGGCCGACAACTCAAATGGGCGAATTTATGTTTTTTTTGGGATTATATTAAAATCTTAGTATCTTCCCGTAAGTGTGACCTACGCTTTAAGAACACAGCCTTCAATGAGTAAAATACTTTTGAATAATTGAATAATTTGATTCTAAGAAAATTAGTTTCGTCACGTGGTCTCATCCCATACAAAAAATATATTGTTCTATTAAAGTTCAATAGATGGCGTTACAGGTATAGATTTGGTATTGAAGAATGTAAAAAAACAATATTAGTTCTTGAAAAAATCTTTTCTAATATAAAGAAATACCCACAACACGGGAAAATTAAATAAATGTATCTACAATCAAGTTTAATAATTTTTACAAACATTTAATTTTGTCGTTTTTCGCGTTATTTTAAAAAACAGGTGACATGCCTATGACGTCATGCCCGAAATGAAAGAGAAAACTAGTATTTCCTTACTATTCTAAAATTTACAAATAAAATGTCAGACATCATTTGATATCATTGTGTCCAAAGACGAATATATATATATATAAAAGACAATGTCCTGAATGACTGACTGACTGAGTGCCAACGCACAGCCTAAACCGCGTAGAGACTTGAAATTTGGAGGGTGTGTTTGTCTTGATGCGAAGGGTTGTAACTAAGAAAGGAATTTTGAAAATTCATAAGCTAAATGATTCTAACGTAATACAAAAATGCTCTGTATTTCGGAAAGCGTTAGCAGTAGATAGTCACTTGTAATTTACGTAAATAGGTATAGGTATCCATAAACACGCATTCGGTGTTGCCGTAGTTTCGGGATTCCGATTTCCACAAAGATGGGATAATTGCAAAATATCATTGATCGTTAAATTTAATCGGTTGCTAGATCAGTTAAATATTATTTTACAAATTACTTATAGGTTGTAATAATTATTCGTCAAATTAAATTACCAACTAAGGAATTCTTTGTCTTAACCATGAAAATTTTAATTTAAAGGTAAACAAAGGGCGAATTTAGATTTCTGATATAGCATCACAGGAGTCCAACGAATGGTCCATGTACTTTGCTTCAACATAAAGTACACAGTGTGGCCTCCAGATTTCCCTATAACTTAATGATCTCGGCCCATTTTTTTTTTTTTTCTTTACAATTGGCGCCTCACGGCTTGTGCATTTGCCATTTTTTACACTCCTTCCAAGTCGTCAAAGTCACAGTCGAGTCATGTTTTAGGAAAACGATGGCCAATTTTACTAAAACTTTGGTAGACAATTTTCACCAATTTCAAAAGTCACGTAATTCACTTCCATTTCATTTCACTACACTTGTGCTTTTTAAACGAGCTACATTAGTTAAAATGTCACCAAAATAACACAAAATAACTCAAGAAAACACTAGGAAAAGAAATAAAATAAAAGAAGACAACGTCTCTTTTCGAAAATGGCGGGAAGAGTCCCTCGGCCCTCTTGCTAGAGAGTATTAGTGTTCTGTGGTCTCGGCTCAGTCAGGATTTCTAGATAGATTTCGAAATTTTCCCTGAAGTGATTAAAAAATCTCCAGAAAGATACTATTTCCGCATCTTTTCCCCAGACATCTTAAGATACCTATTTCTTATCTTCCTATTTATTAGATGTTTTTTTGGAGTTGGCTTGAATCTAGTATGGCTTCCTTATTAAGACTGTACCGCATTATAATTATTTGACCTGCTATGCTTTAAAATGATGTGTTTCATTTCGCAACTTGTTTTTTAGAACATTATTTTTCGAAAACCTCTCAAGACTAGCATTTGAGAACGATAGGCTTATAAGTCCCATCACTATGATCACTAATCGTGTTACTATATAAGTATAAAACGTGAATTATCTTTGGAATACCTACATAGTTTTGTCTTTTGCAATGACAAGCAGGTATAAATTCGATCGAATGAGACAAAACAAGGTGTATATATTCAAAGGATACCTATTCAGCGTTTATTAGTTGCACGGTAAGTTATTTATTTATATGGATCACCAACGAATGAAGCACAATCGTGCAAAAATACAACACTAAATTTACCTACTTAAATCTAGTGTTCCTTCAAGTTGCTCAGTGACGCTCTCCATCTTTAATGGCTGCCACTTTTCCACAAAATGCTCTTACGATGAATTAACGTTCGGTATCCCAATTGTTGGCACTAGAAACACTTTCCTGATGTCTTCAGTAACGAATAGTTCTTCACTCAATTTTTCCCCAAAAATGTTCCCAACCTTTTCGTTTCCCAATATATTTTTTCCTTAAGTGAATTGGTTTTTAAATCTACGTTAACAAAGTTAACGTTATCTACGTTTCTTTCAAAATCAGGCGTGCGTCCGACAACCGACTGCCACTTGTCCCGAGTGAGGGACGCCCGGGTTGTAGGTATATAACACTCCCCATGAAATCCCTCGTCCTTTCTCTTCCAAATTCCTTCTATCCTTAGTTTTTCCCCCTTCATTTCGCTTTTATGTAAATTTATTAGTATAAATAAAATAAAATTGTAATATTCATGTATGTTTATATTTTATATTTATTTATTTATCATATAAATTTGTGTTGTCACTATTGATTGATTATTTGTCTGTGGTGGAGTGGAGTTGGTAAAATAAAATATTGTGTTATTTTAATATCCGTAACCTTCCTTCATTCATTCAAGATTGTTTTGTTGCTTGCTGTAGTCCAGAACTCAGAAACTATTTTTGGAAACTATCTGAAAATGTCTGACATTCGAACGTTAGCGTGTAGAGCTTGTCTGCGTATTAATATGCGGATGCATCGCATTGAAAACACCAATCTTCAAGAATTGTACGAGAAACTAACTAGGACTAAGGTATGCATGCATGCAAAATTTTATTTGGTTGGTTTAGTACACTTCGTATAGGGAAAAGAAGCACCCTTATAATCAATCAATCAATCATTTATTTCTCGTATGTAAGTGATTTACAAATAAAAGGTAAATACACATTTTTACAATGTCATCTCTCTCCCCCTCGGGAAATGTCTTGTTCCATTATTATTTTCCAAAATCATACATTACTCCTAAAGTAATGTGATTCCTTTTAGCAGAATAGATAAGAGTTAAGGTCACTCAACATTTTAATATGGATAACCATTTATCAAGTACATTGTATTGAGAAAGCTCACATTTTTTTTATATATGAGATTACAAGAAGATAACGACAAAAGAACAAACTTGGTCTCCTAGCGACCATTCATAGAGCTGTGTTTTACACTGGTGTTTCCATAACAATAAACACTCACTTTTATGCACTCATTTTTAGTTTCACTAGTACGTAAGTTTTTACCCGAATTCAGGTTTCGAGTGTACGTCGTCTTCTCCCCTCAAACCGTCCATTCACTACTAGGCTACAGACTACAGCTGTGAGGTGACCAGTACCTATACCGTAGCACATGCTACGAGTGATATCTTCATAATAACAAAGCTTACCTCCCATCATCACCATCAGCCTGTAGAAGTGTGTTTTTGAAAGCATTCACTGAGGGGGGGGGGGGCACTGATTACTGAGTCTGGTAGCCGGTTCCACACGACCTGGCTGGGCAATATGTGCATCCTTGGATTGAAAGAAAGAAAGAAAGAGTCTTCTGAGCCCTATATTATTGTTCATCTTATATAGTATCTGTGATAAATCTGGTATACTGTTAGTGGTGTTTAAGGATCTTGTAGGTCTCTATTAGGTCTCCAACCTCTCTACATTGCTCAAGGGTAGTTAATCCAAGTTCGTGAAGTCGTTCCTCACATGTAAGTGCTTTAAGACTAGGTACCATTTTCGTAGACCTACGTTGCACACTTGTCGAGAAGGCTCATATCTTTTTTGAAGTATGGGCTCCAAATCTGGAATGCATACTCTAATAATGACCTCAGATATGTCTTATACAGTTTTATAAACAACTCCCTGTTAATGCATGTGAGAGTTTGCTGTTTTCACAGTTGCCACTATATGTTCATTCATATGTTCACTGTATGTTAAGTCCATCATTATGTTCATATGTGATTCTGTCAGCTGAGCAAATAAAAAATAGATTAGGATGATTTCCACATGGTAATTATATTCTTTGATTACCACGCCTAGTGAGGAAACTAATAGATATAATACCACCTGTGATGAAATAGTTGTCTGCAAAATACTTACGCTAGATTGATATACCTACACTTACACTTTGCGAAATTGTAAGCTATGTTTGGATACTGTGTTTTTTAGTATTATTCTCATATGGCATGCCCATTACCATTTCAACTTGCTAACTCAAAGAGCTATGTTGGCGCTCTTGGTTCCTCCTAATAGTTATACCTACCTTGGCCGACCTTACTAACCTAACATTAATAAAATCATGTAACTGAACAAGTAAATTATTTCAGCTCAATGCCGAAGACGAACGGCGTTCATCATTGTGCTACATCTGTCGCTCACAGTTACGGGCATGTCTCTCATTCCGCAACATGTATCAACAAGCAGAGAAGTTGTACAGAGATGCTCACAATGGCTTACAGGTAACAGAATAGAATAATATTATCAATATTCATTATTAATTCGGTCCTCTGGTGTAGAAGATAGGTAGAAAATACTTTATTGCATGCTATAATATAAACTCAATTTACAAATATTAAAAATAAAACTAACTATGTTGTACAATGGGCGGTGTTATCGCTTAGTAGCAGCACCAGCACTTAGTATCACTTAGTAGTAGGTCTGCAAGCCTAAGAATATACCCCTTTCTCTTCCCATGGATGCCTCGAATAGTGACTAAGTGAATAAACCAGCGGATGGGCAGCAGCAGCATCCACCTGAGTACTCAACACCGTTACTGCGATCACCATTCAGCCTGCCAAGCGTGGTTATAATTGATTATGACAAATCCCCCTATTGCATTCTATGGGGGAGGACTCATCCAGCAGTGGATGTCTAAAGGCCAATGATGATGATGATTATGTTGATGATGATGATGATTGTAGCTTAAACAAGCTGTTTGCATTTTGATGACGTATACCATACACACACAGTCACAGTCTCACCACTCCTGTGTTTCTGTACTTTCAGGTTCAAGAGGCGCTCAGGTTTAATCTTGAAACGAGACATAACCTGTCAGTGACAACTATTCCTTCTGTGTCGCTAAACGATTTCCTAAATAATGGAAGCACTCAAGTTACTGTCAAAAATGAAACAACAGAAGGGGAATTGAATCAAACTGAACAAAATCAATTTGTTACAGAAGATTTGATCGAAACTAAACAGGAAACATTGATGGACATTGATGAGAACACATTTGAAGATGTTGAATCAAATGTTAGTTCTTTGGTTGATCAGTTGCGAATTAAAGAGAGTGTTGCTGCAAAAAACATTAATGACAATAATGTATTTTATTGTTGTAATGACTGCAGCAAAACATTTATCTCCAAAATTAAACTGTTGAGTCACATGAGAACTCACTGTCTGTGCTACAAATGCAGTAAATCATTCAAACAAAAATGTTATTTGATTAGTCACATAAGAATTCACACAGGGGAGACGCCATACACCTGCAACGAGTGCAGTAAATCATTCAAAGTCAAAAGTACTCTAACTAGACACATGAGAATTCACACAGGAGAGAAGCCATACACCTGCAACGAGTGCAGTAAATCATTCAAAGCCAAAAGTAATTTGATTAGACACATGAGAATGCACACGGGAGAGAAGCCATACAACTGCAACAAGTGCAGTAAATCATTCAAAGACAAAAGGAGTTTGATTAGACACATGAGAGTGCACACGGGAGAGAAGCCATACAACTGCAACAAGTGCAGTAAATCATTCATAGACAAAAGTACTTTGATTAGTCACATGAGATTGCACACGGGAGAGAAGCCATACAACTGCAACAAGTGCAGTAAATCATTCAAAGACAAAAGTACTTTGATTAGACACATGAGAATGCACATGGGAGAGAAGCCATACAACTGCAACAAGTGCAGTAAATCATTCAAAGTCAAAAGTAATTTGATTAGACACATGAGAATGCACACGGGAGAGAAGCCATACAACTGCAACAAGTGCAGTAAATCATTCAAAGACAAAAGGAGTTTGATTAGACACATGAGAGTGCACACGGGAGAGAAGCCATACAACTGCAACAAGTGCAGTAAATCATTCATAGACAAAAGTACTTTGATTAGACACATGAGAGTGCACACGGGAGAGAAGCCATACAACTGCAACAAGTGCAGTAAATCATTCAAAGACAAAAGTACTTTGATTAGTCACATGAGATTGCACACGGGAGAGAAGCCATACAACTGCAACAAGTGCAGTAAATCATTCAAAGACAAAAGTACTTTGATTAGACACATGAGAATGCACACGGGAGAGAAGCCATACAACTGCAACAAGTGTAGTAAATAATTCAAAGACAAAAGGAATTTGATTAGACACATGAAGAAGCTATACAACTGCAACAAGTGCAGTAAATCATTCATAGACAAAAGTACTTTGATTAGTCACATGAGATTGCACACGGGAGAGAAGCCATACAACTGCAACAAGTGCAGTAAATCATTCAAAGACAAAAGTACTTTGATTAGACACATGAGAATGCATACGGGAGAGAAGCCATACAACTGCAACAAGTGCAGTAAATCATTCATTGACAAAAGTACTTTGATTAGACACATGAGAATGCATAGGGAGAGAAGCCATACAACTGCAACAAGTGCAGTAAATCATTCATTGACAAAAGCGCTTTGATTAGACACATGAGAATTCACACCGGAGAGAAGCCATACACCTGCAACGAGTGCAGTAAATCATTCAATCTAAAAATAACTTTGATTGGTCACATGAGAATTCACACGGGAGAGAAGCCATACAACTGCAACAAGTGCAGTAAATCATTCATTGACAAAAGTGCTTTGATTAGTCACATGAGAATGCACACGGGAGAGAAGCCATACAACTGCAACAAGTACAGTAAATCATTCAAAGACAAAAGTACTTTGATTAGTCACATGAGAATGCACACTGGAGAGAAGCCATACAACTGCAAGAAGTGCAGTAAATCATACAAAGTCAAAAGTACTTTGATTAGACACATGAGAATTCACACAGGAGAGAAGCCATATGCCTGCAACAAATGCAGTAAATGCTTTGCTCACACAAATTCATTGAAGTATCACATGCAAACTCACTCTGGAGGAGCTTAGTTAAATTAACATTTACTTGTGTATACAATTTGCTCCTGAGCGCATGACACGGCGAAGGAAAACCCAAGCATCTACCTTGACTTTCCATCTCATTCACTAGTATGACGTCACGATGATCCCAAGATAAAATACTCTATTATCTTCACCGTGTGTGATGCGCGTAAAGATGTAGTGAATATATTTGACCGAGCTAGTGACGCGAGCGAAGTCTGCAACTGGCAAAATTTTCTTTCATTTGTCCGGATGTAGGCATGTTGGTACTCGCGTACAGGTCGTATATTTCAACTAATCTTGAGGAATCTTAAATAGGTTCATAGGTTTTTGTCTTAGGCGATTTTTGATTGAAGGGGTATTTCCCCCAGAAAGGGGGGAATTTATCTGTGGAGTCATTTACCGTGTTACATATAAAAATCTCCAAGTCCTATCAGGTGGCAAAGGTCTTATTTTAAAATAAAATAGTGGGTTAAGAATCGCAATCTAGTATTATTTATTCAACGTTCTTATGTCTAGGCAATTTAAACAATATTAGTTACACAGTACAATATGAAGTTACAGAATACAGTTCCACATCGTGGAAGGTAGTAAAGATCTTATACTAGATGGTTACTGTTACAATACCCTTGGTTCATATCACCACTAGGATAGACTATCTCCTAACCTACACGTTCCTGGCTAGCTTAACTGCAGTAGGTCTGGGAATGTGGGCGATCGTAAGTGAGCTTGAGACTATGTATTTCTTATTACTGATTTCATATTGAGACTTTTAAAAAGGTTTCGATGAGATGCTGGGCGCCAGGGCTGACACTCCGGGGAGCATCCAGCCCCTAAGTTAGTGGAAATTACAGTGCTCCCTCGAGCGGAGAGTACGTTCAAAAACAGGTCACTCGGAAGGTGGTACAGGAAGAACTTAACTGGGTGACAGCTGAGCGTAGAAAACGGGCCGCAGACTGCTCGGACTCCCTGGTCAGGTACTGGGCTGGGTCCACCTCCGGGCCTCGTTGAAGCCACTCGAGGAGATGACTCACAGGAATAAAATCCCTCTCCGGCCGTAGCAGCGGTGGGGTTTAATAATGTAAACCGAACACCTCCTGGAATTGTGTGAAACAAGATGTTAGAATAAGCACAGAGCCAGGCGGTTATGTTTTAGAAATCCTTGGGTGCCCTATGCAAAGGCGGGTAAAGATTTGGCAAGAGAGATGCCTTTGCATAGGCCCAAGGCGATATATTATATTCAAAAGCAGTCAATTTATGGCAGAGGAGGGCCTTGCGAATTGGCAGCAGATATCACCACATGGTGATTTAAAATTAACACATGTGGTCGACCAATCTGTAGGTTGTTTTCCATCGGATTGGTCGGTTTGCCACTATAGTAGGGTGATACGGCTTGTATAGCTTTAGTTAAATGGAAGAAAGTAATAAATTAAAGAGATGAGCGGTTGAAAATCAAAGGTTAGGTTATAAATTTGTAGGGTCATTGTTCTGAAATAAATGGCATGTGGTATGTTAAATGTGTCGGCATCTCAGGAGGAAAGCATTAGTGCTTCCTCCAGAAGAGTGGGACCGAGGTTGTAGATAATTCACACACATGGGATGGCAAATGCAATTGAGCGGGCAGGTTGACACCGAATGGTGACAACGTGGTATTTTTAACAAAATAATAGTTATTGCGATGCATTTGGTAGGAATAATGTATGGCGTAGTCCTTGGGCTTACCAGTTAAGTGAAGGTTTCGGTAGCTCGGAGTGTGCGTAACCACCAATGGTTACGACGCGTGGCTAGATGTGGGTCGGCTCAAGGCTTTCTCAAGGTGTCCTCGGCGGCGTGGAGTTTGTAGGCGCAGATATGCTATGCCGTGGTCTTTTCAAAGGCTGCAAGAATGTTCAATGGTCAAGATAGGGCCTCTGCTTGATGGTAATTTCCAACGCTTGTGTTCGATGGGTACTCACCGGGAGGAGAAGTGACCGGGTTTGCTGCCGATGTAGGTCGATGAGAAAGGACGGTTTCTGACACCACCTGGCTATTTAAGTACAAACTCCCACTACCATGAAAATTCGTATTACTCGGTGGGGCAATACGTGAGTCTGCATTTTCGACTGAAGCAAACGTCAAAGACAAAATTAGCAAGCTAAACTGTTTGCTTGCTTGATAACTTCAAACTCATACAAATTAAATAAAACGATCCTTTCCACTTGGAAGGCTTTCCTGAAACGATTTAATTAAGAATTATAATTAAGTAAATTAAATATAATATGATTGATTCGAATGATTTCGAGAAACGTCGCAAAAGCGCCATCTAGGAGAAATCAGGAGTACTAGGAGGTATTCTTTCATATTTTTAGTTAACTTCGCAACCAACAGCGCCATCTCTTGGTTATCGAGCGTGCTACGTCGCGATGTTAAATAAAGTTGTAACAATACCCCGTTTCTCCGGAAGATTTTACATAGCCTGCGAGGAAAATCGGTGCTGGCCCTCCAGCCTATAGACCATTAACAACAACAACAAAAATAAAACAGTTCCTGAAACAAACAAAACAAACTTGATAATCAGGAAGTAAAAAAAAGGCTCTGAAGGGACCGGTATAGATCCCAGAAGAGTGAACGCTATCTTCTAATACAATCAAAATATCTAAACTAACATGTCTGTCAAGGTGAGTTTAGATGCTCTACAGGAGACCCTGGAAACCCTTGCAAAGTTGTTACACTGAGATATAAATAAATAGATAGGTATAGTCTTATAGTGTGTGTGTATAGGTGTGTGTGTGTGGGTTTATGTGTAGTATGTTCCGTCCAATATGAACTAAGAGTATTCTACCATGATAAGGTTAGAAGCTCGAAGCCGTGATCAGACTTAGGGTTCAGCATCATGCTGCTGGACCCGTGGTGTTGCAGATGTGTAGTGTACGTGGGGGTTTAGTGTAGCTGTAAATATAAATAAGTAATAAGAATTTAAATGAGTTTTCCAAGACCTCTGCATGCATCTCCTACCAGACACTGGTGATGGCAAGGTGCATATCATCTCCGGCACCACGCGGAGTGAGAATCGGTGCTACGAGGAGGTTCTACAAAAAAAATATAAAAGATACACTATGTAAATAAAATACTCGAGGCTTGAATCAGTTCTATTGCCAAGGTAACAGAGTTCTCAACCGCTCTGAGACTTCCACGAAGGCTTTGGGACTCATCGTGATCCGTGAGGAGAAAGGCTTATTTTTTCCCCTAACAACCGATCCTGAAACAAATCAACAAGGAAGAAAGAAAGGATAGATGAAGTTACTTGGCAAAGGTTACAGAGTTCTCAACCGCTCTGAACGGTTCAACGAAGGCTTTGGGACTCATCGTGATCCGTGAGGAGAAAGGCTTATTTTTTATCCAATGTTAGCACGACAAACAACACTAAAAAGAAAGAAAATCAACTAAAGTTACAAGACAAAGGTACAGAGTTCTCAACCGCTCTGAGCGGTTCAACGAAGGCTTTGGGACTCATCGTGATCCGTGAGGAGAAAGGCTTATTTTTTATCCAGTGTCCGAACATCAAACAAGGCATAGAAAGTAAAAGAAAGAAATATAAATTATACATGTCATACAAAAAGGGGTACAAGTCGTGTCCCGCCCTAGGCTCCTATGACAGTCACCGTGCAGGCTAGGTAGGACTGTAAAATAAAAAAAACTAAACCACCATCCAACATGAACACCAACCTCTTACCTCTCCAAACTCTGCAAATCGATAATTAAAATTTGAGTCCTAGGTTCACTATCCGAAATTCAACACACAACAAAAAAAACTATTTAGGACCCAAAGAAATCAATCTGCAGATTCAAACTAACGATACTTACATTCCTTAATTTTCCAACTCCCAGGTCCAGATCTAAACAAACTTAAAACATCTCTGCTGACCGGGGTTTTAATCATTAAAAAAAATGTAAAGTTAAACTTGCAGCGTCCAATTAGAAAGGAAAACCTAGTAATGATCTTCTAAATAAGGCCATCCACTGGGGCAGACGTCGCCTCCGAGTACACGTCCAGAAAAACATTCATCCCAGAGGTGAAGGGCAGGCTAGTCTCCGTACTGTGAAGGGAGAAGGATGGGGCGCTCACTATTCGGCCCTATCCAACGGAACACCGGCTACCCGAAGAACGGAACCCGCACTAACCAATGGTCAACCAATCAACGGCACCACTGTGCGTGGGGCAACTGAACTCCGGAAGACCTACTACAAGAAAACTTTTCTAAAATTTGGACCGCCAAAAACAATACACAAAAAAAACTGGGTACAAAAAAAAACTGGGTACAAAAGGTTCAAAAGGTACAACAAGGTACAAAGGTACATAAGGTACACCAGTAGACCAAACTCGACCCCGATATAAGAAACCTCAAAAGATTCCTACCCAGTCCAAGGGAAACCCGCGGGTGTTTAAAATCACCCGTGGCTATGATCCATCAAAGGAAAAAAAAATGATTCCCTATTTGGACCAGGCAAAACAAAAAAAAATGGAGTCTTTCGGCTTACTGTACCTAAATGAAACTAAACACGCAGACACTGGTAGGATAAGGAACCCTTACACAAAGTTAAAAAAAAAGAAAATAACTAACTACATCAAAGGGTAAGGAACCCTAAAAAAAATCCTCCTAAACTATTCAAGCTTACTAAGGGTATTGAACCCTTCATTTAAAATTAACAGAACGAACAAAGTACAACTAGGGCACAGAACCCTACAATAAAATATTAACCTATGTCTTTACATAGGTTCTAACGATTAGGCTCAGCGACTGGGTACCGACACAATCGAACCCACAATAAAAATTAAGGTACAGGAGCCATCGGAGGGGTGAAAGAGGGAGGCTTCAAATCTTTGATGTGCCAGGAACCCAGTACCTTTTTGGTGTGATAATCACCAAGTTCGTACACCAGGTTAGAAATTTTTCTGAGTACTATGCATTTGTCATACTTAGGAGCCAACTTGGCCATGAAGAACTTAGACGCATCGCTTAGGGGATAGGTTCGTTTCCATACGATGTCACCGGGAACAAAGTCCAAAGGACGACGGGTCTTGTCGTAGTGCTTCGCGCTTCTATTGTGAGCCTTCTCTATCGCGAGTTTCACACTAGGGAAGATTTGCTGTAAAACACCAAGCTTATCGGAAAATTCAAGTCTAGACGCACAAGCTAGATCCAAGGTAGAGTTGGTAGAGTCCCCAAAGTAGGTACCACATACCACCGCCTCTCGTCCGTGAACAAGATAATAGGGGGTGAAGCGAGTAGTTTCATTGGAGGAAATGTTCATAGAAAACTGTATCTTAGGTATTGATACGTCCCAAGCTCTATGATCACGACCCACTAATATGGACATTGCCGTGATTATAGTGCGGTTATATCGTTCTACGGTATTTACCTGAGGGCTGTACCGAGGGGTCAAATGAATTTGTGGGATCTTATATCGTAGGAACAGGGACTTCATTTCACTACCAGTGAATTGCGATCCGTTATCCGCAATCACTGTGCGTGGTACTCCGTGTACTAGAAACACCTGCTCTTCCAACTTTTGGCAGATGATACGCCCGATCGCCTTCCTCAACGGGAATAGCAAACAATATTTGCTGAAACAACAAACTACTACTAGCAAAAATGTATATCCGGCTCGTGACTGCGGAAGTGGTCCAACCAAATCTATGCTGATGGTTTCGAACGGCCGCGAACAAACCTTGGGAGAGCCCATCAGACCAGGGGTGGCCTGCTGCGAGTGTTTATAAGCAAAACAAATATCGCAGTTGTTGATGAATGCAACCACATCCTTGTACATAAAAGGCCAGAAGTAACGGAGAGCTAACCGCTTATAGGTCTTGAAAATTCCCATGTGAGTAGCAAGCGGCCCGCAGTGATGACTTTTAACTAAATCCGAGCGCTGCTCTGCCGGAACGACCTCCTTCCAATCGAAATCATCGAAACCATGTTTACTTTTTGAATAGCGAAACAACCTATCATTCTGTATACTATAATTAGGACAAGAAGAAGGAAATGATTTACATCTATTATACATCTTCCGATACCAAGCCTCTCCACTCCTAGCCTTAATCGGCAGTACTGGAACAGAACGGGATAGGGCATCAGGTACCACATTATCCTTACCCTTACGATGCTCGATTTCGAAATCGTAGGAGGATAATCTACAGCCCCAACGAGCTAAGCGACCCGTGGGATTAGATAAATTCAGGAACCATTTCAGGCTTGAATGGTCCGTGATTACTTTAAACTTAGTTCCCTCTATATATGGACGAAAATGTTCAATAGAAAAGATTACGGCAAGGGCCTCCCGCTCCGTGGCGGAATAGTTCCGTTCGGCGCGGTTTAAAGAGCGACTGGCGTAAGCGACAGGGTGTTCTCCTCCATCTTCGGCGATCTGAGTCAGAGCTCCTGCTATACCGAATCCGGAGGCGTCACAGTGTAAACTAAAAGGTTCGGCGAAATTCGGACAAGCTAAAACGGGAGCAGTTATTAATGCCGACTTCAAGTCGTTGAAAGCGAGATTTTCGTGCTCCGTCCACTTAAAGGGAGGGGCGTTTTTCTTGTTGCTGGTAAGAGCATTCAAGGGAGCCGCAATGGTACTAAAATTTCGGATAAACCGACGATAGTAGGAGGCAGTTCCTAGAAACATCTTAACCTCTCTCCTGGTTGTGGGAGCGGGAAAGTCCACAATAGCCTTGACCTTTGTTGGATCCGTTCGCAAGCCCAATTCGTCTACAATATAACCTAAATACTTAAGTTCTCGCCGGAAAAATTTCGATTTCCCTAGATTAATAGTCAAGTTGGCCTGCTGTAACCTTTCCATCACACGGTTTAAGAGCAGGATATGCTCTTTAAATGTAGAACTAACTATGACAATGTCATCCAAATAACAAAATACCTTTCCCCCAAATTCGGGACCGAAGAGTTTATCCATCAGCCTTTGCTGAGTAGCAGGTGCCCCGGTTAGTCCAAAACTCATGACCTTAAAATGGAACAATCCTCGTCCCGGGACCGTAAATGCAGTTTTCTCCCGTGAAGAAGGGTCCAGTTCAATCTGCCAAAAGGCAGCTTTCAAATCAATTGAAGATAAATATCGAGCGTCTCTTAGCTGATCCAAAATGCTAGAAATATAGGGGAGAGGGTATGCATCATGTTTACTAACCGCATTCAATTTTCGACTATCGATACAAAACCGCAACTCTCCATTCGCTTTGGGAACCAAGAGAGTTGGATTGTTCCAGGCACTGGAGCTAGGCTCTACGACATCTAATGCAATCATCTCATCTAACTGTCTATTTAGTTCTTTTAGTCTCTCCGGAGACAAACAATAGTATCTCTGTTTAATGGGAGACGCAGTGCCAGTATCGATGTTATGACGCAGAAGACAAGTTCGACCTAGACCCTTCTCCTCAAACGAAATGTTTTTGAAGCCGGATAACAGCTCTTCAGCGATGCAACGCTCGCCTTCCTCCAATTGATCAAAAGGATTTAAATGACGGATCTCTGCAACGCGGGAACCGACAGGACCCTTTTCCAGGGTTAAACCACCGAAAATTTGGGGGGCTAGTTTGAAAGCCTTCCAAACATCTACTCCGAAAATAATAGACGTGGACACTTTTGGAACAACATAAAACTTAATAATCTTCGTAGTGCTAAACAAAGTAACTGGTAAATTAATAAAGCCCATTACGGCGGCTTTAGAATCATTTGCAGTATAAATATTTTTAATATCAGAATCCTGATGTAAATAAGAACCCGCTCGAAGAAAGGAGTCCGACGCGCGGTTTCCCAAAATAGATACACATGATCCGGAGTCTAACAGTCCGCGGTAACTTTTGTTAGAAATTACTACTGATAGATGGGGGCGGTCATCGTGACCAAAACTGACCGAAGAGGTTCGGACCGACGCCACATGATAAGTTGAAAGGAATACTTTTAAGTACTTTAAATAATTTTGCCATTCGTAAAGATCCGAATGGCCTACAACAACATCACAGCTTCTCTCTATATTGAAAGATTCACGTTGGTCCGGACTAATTAGTTTTTTGTCTCAGTAGCGACCGGTGTTTCAACAGTAGCGGTGGCTAACGCCGAAGTAGAAGGTCGAGTCGCGCAGACAGGACAAGAAACAGTCGTGAAACCTGGTTTTCCACAGCGAAAACAAACCACTGACTTGGAAGTACAGTTTAGCAAGTTATGACCACCTACTCGACAACGGTTACAAAATATTTTGGCTTCCGTGGAAGAAACCTTGGCACTACGGGGAGTGTGTTTGTAAGCCAAATCTGGAGCTAGGAAGTTAGTCGACGACCGTGGGGGCTCCACGAACCCATCTGCCCGTTGCTTGGATTCCTCTAACAACCTACACATTTTCTTAAGCTCGGACCACGTGCTCACCTCCTTCAACGCTAAACGAGAAGTATAGTACGGCCTAATATTATACCAAACAATATCAAATTTTTCTACCTCGTTTAGAGGTACTAACAACCTACTGAAATAATTTTGCATGATGCTCAAATAATTTACAATAGTTTCATCCGGACCTTGTGTGCGTGTCCGGATCTCCTTCAACAGTCTACGATCAAAATCCACTGGCAAATATTCATCGAGCAACGTAGTTTTCAATTCGGCCCAAGTCGTTATTTCTGATTGGACCCCTCTGTACCAGAACAAAGCCTCTTCTATAAAAAGTTCTGCCGCCGAACGTAACAAGCGTGCCTCAGATATATTTCGCGACGAACACAGCTCTTCCAAACGCTGAATGAAAGCGCGTACACAAGTCTTTCCATTGAACTTGAAGTTCAATGTATGGACCCACTGCCCTTTATCACAACTGACTCGTACCGCAGGACCAGTATCTATTTTGTCTTTCTCAACGCCAGGGTTCTCTGTTTCTGACAAATCGGTATCCTCTCCCGACTCAACACTGGATCTGAAATTAGAGAACATCTTGTCTAACCTAGCCAATAATTTGTGCAGGCGCTCGGTCAACTCCAGATGGCGTTTAATTTCCACGTCAGTGACAGCCTCTACTCGACTAAGACGGTGGAACAGATGATTACCCAAAGCTAAGATCCTGTTCAAACTTTTCAAGGTGATAGGGCTGCTGGACGAAACACTGTCAACTCTTTCAATTTATTCGATACTACGATCAATTCCGTGGTGATATCTCCATCAAATGACACTATTTCGTCCGAAGGGGTGTCCTTAGACAGGTCTCTGATCTGCTTTCGAAGTGCAACTACGTTATCTTCTGCTATGGCATCCCTAATTTCAACCTCATAAATCAACTCATCTTTGCGCAGGAGGTGAAAACAAATTGCCCGTTCCTGTTTCACTGTCATCGTTGGAGCTTGTCGCTAAAGATTATAAGATTGAACGGAAAAAAAAAATATCAGTTGAGTATTAGAATATCTCACTGAATACGATGTTTAGAAAACCCGTTGAAGGTGATAATAAAAGCAAGCTGGATAATGATAACCACACGCTGCCAAAAATCTAAAAAAAAACGATAAAAAAAAAAAAAACTTGAAGTCCTAACTCCCCTTTTCGGCAAAGTCGGTTAAGGCCGCAATCCAGTAAAATATCAAGTATCCGTTATCGCTGAAAATTAAAAGACCGTTGCTGGATTCCCCTGAACTAGACAGAACTAGTGTGAAACCGAACTTGAAAACCTGTGAAAACAAATAGTGTGCCCCTGGCGCGCGAACAAATCTGTCCCTGGGTTAAAAATCTCTAAATGTTTTTAACTACTAGCTCGCTCATTACGGTCTCAACATCTATCCATAACTGCCAAGGTACGTATAGTAGGTACTAATCAATGGAATTGATGTAGGATAATTCCTACTTATTTAAACAATTTTATCAAAAAAATAAAAACTTAAAACTACTTGAGCGGACCTTATAAAATAACACACCTGTGAAAATTACACTAAAAAAAACCAGCCACGAGTCCTTACACAAAAAAACACAAAAATGAGCAAATTCAGTCTCAAAGAAAAACAGTAATAAAAATAAAAATTTAAATGAAATTAAAATGTCTCAGCTCTTATGCCACAGCTATAAAGATATGACAATTACCTACGACCTTTTAAATGCCTCACGTTGGGCTGCCACTGTTACATATAAAAATCTCCAAGTCCTATCAGGTGGCAAAGGTCTTATTTTAAAATAAAATAGTGGGTTAAGAATCGCAATCTAGTATTATTTATTCAACGTTCTTATGTCTAGGCAATTTAAACAATATTAGTTACACAGTACAATATGAAGTTACAGAATACAGTTCCACATCGTGGAAGGTAGTAAAGATCTTATACTAGATGGTTACTGCTACAATACCCTTGGTTCATATCACCACTAGGATAGACTATCTCCTAACCTACACGTTCCTGGCTAGCTTAACTGCAGTAGGTCTGGGAATGTGGGCGATCGTAAGTGAGCTTGAGACTATGTATTTCTTATTACTGATTTCATATTGAGACTTTTAAAAAGGTTTCGATGAGATGCTGGGCGCCAGGGCTGACACTCCGGGGAGCATCCAGCCCCTAAGTTAGTGGAAATTACAGTGCTCCCTCGAGCGGAGAGTACGTTCAAAAACAGGTCACTCGGAAGGTGGTACAGGAAGAACTTAACTGGGTGACAGCTGAGCGTAGAAAACGGGCCGCAGACTGCTCGGACTCCCTGGTCAGGTACTGGGCTGGGTCCACCTCCGGGCCTCGTTGAAGCCACTCGAGGAGATGACTCACAGGAATAAAATCCCTCTCCGGCCGTAGCAGCGGTGGGGTTTAATAATGTAAACCGAACACCTCCTGGAATTGTGTGAAACAAGATGTTAGAATAAGCACAGAGCCAGGCGGTTATGTTTTAGAAATCCTTGGGTGCCCTATGCAAAGGCGGGTAAAGATTTGGCAAGAGAGATGCCTTTGCATAGGCCCAAGGCGATATATTATATTCAAAAGCAGTCAATTTATGGCAGAGGAGGGCCTTGCGAATTGGCAGCAGATATCACCACATGGTGATTTAAAATTAACACATGTGGTCGACCAATCTGTAGGTTGTTTTCCATCGGATTGGTCGGTTTGCCACTATAGTAGGGTGATACGGCTTGTATAGCTTTAGTTAAATGGAAGAAAGTAATAAATTAAAGAGATGAGCGGTTGAAAATCAAAGGTTAGGTTATAAATTTGTAGGGTCATTGTTCTGAAATAAATGGCATGTGGTATGTTAAATGTGTCGGCATCTCAGGAGGAAAGCATTAGTGCTTCCTCCAGAAGAGTGGGACCGAGGTTGTAGATAATTCACACACATGGGATGGCAAATGCAATTGAGCGGGCAGGTTGACACCGAATGGTGACAACGTGGTATTTTTAACAAAATAATAGTTATTGCGATGCATTTGGTAGGAATAATGTATGGCGTAGTCCTTGGGCTTACCAGTTAAGTGAAGGTTTCGGTAGCTCGGAGTGTGCGTAACCACCAATGGTTACGACGCGTGGCTAGATGTGGGTCGGCTCAAGGCTTTCTCAAGGTGTCCTCGGCGGCGTGGAGTTTGTAGGCGCAGATATGCTATGCCGTGGTCTTTTCAAAGGCTGCAAGAATGTTCAATGGTCAAGATAGGGCCTCTGCTTGATGGTAATTTCCAACGCTTGTGTTCGATGGGTACTCACCGGGAGGAGAAGTGACCGGGTTTGCTGCCGATGTAGGTCGATGAGAAAGGACGGTTTCTGACACCACCTGGCTATTTAAGTACAAACTCCCACTACCATGAAAATTCGTATTACTCGGTGGGGCAATACGTGAGTCTGCATTTTCGACTGAAGCAAACGTCAAAGACAAAATTAGCAAGCTAAACTGTTTGCTTGCTTGATAACTTCAAACTCATACAAATTAAATAAAACGATCCTTTCCACTTGGAAGGCTTTCCTGAAACGATTTAATTAAGAATTATAATTAAGTAAATTAAATATAATATGATTGATTCGAATGATTTCGAGAAACGTCGCAAAAGCGCCATCTAGGAGAAATCAGGAGTACTAGGAGGTATTCTTTCATATTTTTAGTTAACTTCGCAACCAACAGCGCCATCTCTTGGTTATCGAGCGTGCTACGTCGCGATGTTAAATAAAGTTGTAACAACCGGCCGACTTTGATAGTTTTGGGAGAAAAATTCGGTTCTCAGTTTTAAACAACAAAATCGAATATGAGCAAACTCATTAAAGAAGTTGTCACGATATAGATTATGGTTCGACATGATGCATTCTACAAATATATCCAAACATCACTTTAAGTTTTTCATTAACTTTTAACATAATGTAAAAAGTTATCTGTTTCAAAAACCTCACGAGTTATGTTCAATTGTACAAATCAGAATGAACAAAATTGTTGCAATAATGATTGTGCTCGCGAGGTCTACTCTTTGCAGAACTACTAGTTTTAATTTATACACTAGGAATGGCGTAGATTATGTATGAATCGCGTTGCATGGTACACTCTGGAGTTGGTCTATGTCAAAAGTCAACCTACTAGCCAAATGTGTGAAATGTAGGTTACCAATGTTTAGGTTAAGAATTTGTTTGTACAATTTTTTTTAGGTAATTGTCTTAGATTTGTAGCTTAGTTTTTATTTAGTTTAGTGTTTATTCTGATTTGGATCAGTTGAGCTAGGTACCATCGACGTAAATAAAATGAATGGACGGGCCTTAGGGAACGATAGTTTTGAAGCTTCTAAACAGACCTAGCTAGTACACTTCGGTTCAGTCAGTCTTTGTCACGGCAACGAGTGACAGCTATGCTGAAAAATACCAAAATTAGATACCTTGGTGATACAATGCCTTCCTGTGCTTTTCTGCAAGTGCAAACAACATAAGAAATACAAATAAAGCTTCAGGCATCGCATTTCATTCGTAAGTAAGGGTTTTGTAATATAATTTTCATCAATTGATAAAAAACTTATAAATCGTCGTGTAGTAGGAAAACTACATAAGTAACACATTTTGCGAAATCGACTTTATTGCATGGTTATGATGGCCCATACATGTCGATGGACACGTCTTGCTCTAGAGGACGAGCGACAAGGAGGACTACGCCTCAGGACATTATCTCAATGTTCCCCACTCTGAATGAAAGTTAACAGACACAAGTTTATACTCTTAGATAGTTTTAATTTTAGTCGACATACCTTTTTCTTTTTGATACTTAGAATTATTGTGTTCCACAAATTGATTTCATTTTGTTGATTTTATAAGCATTAGTCGTATGATAAGTTTGTTATGTCACTTACTTTGAATTTCTAAGTCTGCTAAAATAATGTAGGTATTTCAGTAGTTTTCTAATATTCAGTCTTGATAAAAAGAAATGATTATGAAGACGACCTCTGTGGCGCGGCGGGCGAACGTTCGCCTGCGACGCTGGAGGTTGCGGGTTCGATTCCCGCCTCGGAACAAATACTTGTGCGATCCGCAGATATTTGTTCAGGGTGTTCTGGGTATTTTCTATGTATAATAAAAAATATCTATCTATGTTAATATTGTATTAAGTGTACCAGTTGTCTAGTACCCATAACACAAGCTCTGCTTAGCTTGGGGCTAGATAATGTTGTGTGAACTGTCCAGAAATATTTATTTATTTATTTATTTATTATAAGTTGGTTTTATTTTAAAATGTATTTTAATATTATTTAAATCTATACCCATGGATAGGATTGTCATATTCAAATAAGTAAATAATAGATCATTTCATGATTTCACTATTATGGGAAAATTAAATAATGGCACTTATCATTAGCTTTTTGAACCTTAGTGGAGATCATTTACGAAGGAAAACTAAACAATTGACATGCAAAAATAAATAACTGCATCAATTATTCAAAAGTTTGGCGAGGGAAAAATACATAGTCGTTTTTTTATTTTTTTCTCTTAATCAAAAGAACTAAAATGTATTATCATTAAATTCGAAAATAGATACAGTACCAATCTATAACATATCAAAACACGGACTGAAAAATTAGTTACGATAAAAAAGTTATTGCCATTTTTGACGCAATAAAACAGTAAATCGCGTTTTTCTCGCGATGTTGGTTTTGTTGTTTTTATTACTTATTTAGTTTTCCAACTACAGCGACGAAATATTTGACAAGACTTCACGCATGACGGATGGTCCGGTACAGACTGCAAAAAAATCTGTTGCCTAAGGGGTATCGTATTGATTTAGAATTGTAATTTGCATTATTTACGTCAAAACATTGCTAAGCACGTCGCTTTTGGTAATTGCATATAATATGTAATGGCATGTTAATTAACCTTATAGCTTTCCAAAAAAAAACTAAGGTAAACAAAAATAGATAGAAGTCATAAGACGAGCAAGAACAGACGACTTTTGGAAGTGGAATACATTTTTCCGTATTTGCTCTGATCATTTTCTATACAATGAATTCTATACGCCAAAAAACGGTTAGTAGTAGTAGAGCTTTTTTGTGAAAGAGTTTGTCCGGGGAAGTACTACCACCATACCTGTTTCTGCCGCAAAGCAGTAGTGCTCGCATTGCTGTGTTCCGGTTTGAAGGGTAAGGGTGCCGATTAAATTACGGCCACATGGGACTTTTCATCTTTATGTTTCAGGGTGGCGGGCGCAGTGGAATGCCACATAGGGCGCGTCCTAGGTGGACGTGACCTGAGGTAATGCACTGTTCATAGGCAGAGGGTACCACTTAACATCAGGTGGGCCATCTTCTTGATCTGTCATTCCAAGTAGTATAAAAAAACTCATTGTGCAAAATTCTTAAAACTGCTTTCTGCAGTTTCTTAAATACTGGAATTTTTATACAATTATGTTTCCGTACGATTTTTATGATATTTACTTAGTTTATTGAGTGATGAAAAATATATTTTTCACAAATTGATTGAGCTGAAGACCTTAGGTGGACTTGCTTTTCTATTGATTTATATTGTGTATGTTTGAGAGCTGAAAAATAGATACGTAACTACATAAAACAGAAGGTGTTCAGTTTTAACAGACTCTTTTTTTTATATATTTGAATTAATACTGGCAGGTTTTTTGAATGTGAGAAAAGTTGGTTTGGTGGGTGGACACACGGCTTCTACAATCTCCCAGAAGGTAATTAACTCCACCTACCTTTCGACTGGGGGCAGCAGGTTGGTCCAGGCATGCACGGCACGCCACAGAGTCCAGGAGATGATGATGAAGAAGATGCAGGGCTCACACACCAAATAAAATGTCTATTTGTTTGACACGGTCAAGAATCGCTGATAACACAGAACGTCTGTTTATCTTGGCGTACAAAAGCTTTCTGTCGACGCGGCTCTGCTGCTGGTCGTATCGGTTAGTGGAGATTTATGAACTACCCTCAAGTTAATAGCAGAAACCGAACATACCCCCCACCGAAATCAATATGATTGATTTCCCTAAATGAATGTATAGTGTAGGGTATGCAAAATATATAAAATTATATAATATATAAACAAAATAAACTTACGAAGCCTATTTGTAGAGAGTTTTCTAAGTTGAGTGTACACGGTACAGTATAAAATAAACTTACTAAACTAAAGTATTTAGAGTAAAGTGATTAATTTGCATAGGGCAACGGGCAGACTTTATTCGTCGGCCTCTGGATTAATCCATGTTTAGTTCGTAGAGTCAAAACACGATTCACTTTGTCTACACCACTATGTACTTTCTCGATCCGAGCTAAGTTCCAAAGGAGAGGTTTAGTCAGATTCGACTTCAGCAGGACTAAGTCTCCAACATTCAAGTTGGGTGGAGACGAAAACCACTTCGCTCTCTGCTGGAGAGTGTGAAGGTAGTCATCTGACCAACGCCTCCAAAACGACTGCGAAACCTTCTGAATGGATTGCCAACGTGACAATCTGTTCTGAGGAACGTCCTCAAAGTCATATTCCGGAACAGCTAGTAAACTCTGACCTATTAGGAAATGACCTGCGGTTAAAACTTCAAACTCGTTTGGATTGTCTGATAAAGAGCACAAAGGGCGTGAATTTAAAACAGCCTCAACTCTGCTGAAAACAGTACTTAACTCTTCAAAAGTGAGAGTTCGGTCACCTACTACACGGTAGAGGTGATGTTTTGCAGACTTTATTCCTGCCTCCCAGAGACCCCCCATGCTTGCCGCATTTGGTGGATTATTACGCCACGCCACGTGACGTGACGTCAGTCCGTTGGTAATCTTGTCTTGATTTTCCGTATTATTTAAGAAGTTCGCAACTTCTTTTAGATGTTTAGCTGCCGCTATAAAATTGGTGCCGCAATCAGAATAAAGACAACTGCAAAGTCCACGGCGAGCCACAAAGCGGTCAAATGCAGCTAAAAAACATTCACAACTTAAATCTGTAAGTACTTCTAAGTGCACTGCTTTTGTTGAGAAACAAATGAATAGGCACAAGTACGACTTGTAAACCTTCGCGTTACGCCTTAAACTTTCTTTCACTATGAAAGGCCCACCCAAATCACAACCGACGTGGTTGAAAACTTTATCACGTTTTAGCCTAGGCGCGGGTAACGTACCCATCGCAGGCTGAATTGAGGTTGGCTGGCATCGAAAACAGATCTTACACTTAGATAGAACCGATCGGATAATGCTACGAGCATTTATAATCCAATAACTTTTACATAATATGCCTTGTAACGTACGAGGCCCTACATGTAAATATAACCTGTGGAAATATTCAATAATTAAATTGATCGTGTGACATTTAGGTAGAAGCACGGGGTGCTTCGTGTTATAAGGTAGGTCGGACTGCACGAGCCTACCCCCCACCCTGAGGCATTCGTGAGAATCTACAAAGGGTGACAGCTTACGCAATGAATTTACATATTTATGTTTTTGTAATGATGCAATTTCATCATGAAAATGATTTAATTGTACTACCTGAATAATGGTATCATGAGCTTTCTTCAGCTCTGAAGACTTAAGAGGTCCATCTAACCTCGCAGATTTGTTTGGCTTTAGGTTATTTATAAACCTATGGCACCAAGCCATAACGCGTTGCAATCTGTTGAAAGATGAGAATTTATTATACGTTTCTTCTAAGTCATTTTTTAATAATATATTTTTATCGTCACACGAACTTAAAACAAACGTATCACAGTTTGATTTTATGTCAGGAATTTTAAAACCGTCCTTTACGTAAAATGCTTTAATTGGCCATTTTTGTTGGTCTTCATACAGCCACACTGGACCGTGAACCCACTCCGCGGCAGCTTCCACGAAGCGAGCCGGCATCGCACCGCGCGAGCATATATCGGCAGCGTTATTCTCGCTGTTCACGTGGAACCAACAATTAGGCGGGACCACGGCGGTCACCTGACTAACACGGTTAGCCACCAAAGTTTTTAATTTATAAGGTGGCGTTTGAAGCCACGCTAAAACGTTGTTTGAATCACCCAACGCGATGATCGAGACCTTAAAATCATTTAAGTTTTGTACGACAAAACTAACAAGTTTAGAGAGGAGCACGGCTGCCTCAAGTTCAAGTCTAGGTATTGACAAAATTGGATTTAGAGGTGCGACTTTTGATTTACTCGTCAACAACCTAACTTTAACATGACCATCCCTATCTACGCTACGTAGGTAGACACACGCTGCATAGCCACGCGATGACGCATCGCAGAAAGCTATCAACTGTACTTCAATGAAGTTGGAAATTAAAACATGTCGCTCAATTCGCAGATTACCTAACGCCGATAACTCGGTAACAAACCTGTTCCAGTGGGAGGTCAGCTCAGATGGCAACTGATCATCCCAGCCTAGGCCGAGTTTCCATAGATCTTGCATGATGCATTTCGCGACGAAAGTACATGGCGAGATAAAACCTACCGGGTCAAATATACTTGCGAGCAGTTTTAGAACGGAGCGCTTAGTTTGTTTTGTGTCTGTCAAATTGTAATTATAAGAGAATGCGTCACACGAGGGTAACCATGTCAAACCTAAAACTTTGAGAGATGACGATAACGTATCGTCTTGAAAATTGATGGCAGTAACCTGGTCCGATTGCATTCTCGTTAGCAACTCTGGACAGTTACTAGCCCACTTTCTTAAATCAAAACCACCACTTTTAAGTAAGGAGGTTAAGTCATCTTGCAACGTGCAAGCTTCTTCCTGAGTCTGACAAGACCATAAGACGTCATCAACGTAGAACCCTATCTTAAGTACCTCTGCTGCCTTGGTTCTGGGCTGTTCAGCGTGAACCAGCTCATCCGAGGCCAGCTGGGGCAAAGTACTTTTCAGCTGCTCAATGCGAGCTAGCTCATCCGACGCCAACTGGTGCAAAGTACGAACCGCGACGAATGGTGCACTGCGAAGACCATAGGTATTTCGTGTTAACTCGAAAATACGTACTGGTTCCGTAGGACTGTCACGCCAGAGTATGTGCTGGTACTTCCTATCAGCTGGATCAATGATGACGGCTCTATACATTTTGGACACATCTGCCGTAAAGCAGACATCGTAAAGTCGAAAATTTATGATTATTTTAAGTATGTCCTGATGTAGCTTTCTGCCGGTCAGGAGTGCATCATTGAGTGAAGCACCAGAGCTCGTTTTGGCGGATCCATCATAAACTACGCGCAAGGGTGTCGTAGTACTTGACGGACGTAGCACACAGTGGTGTGGAATAATATAAGCTGAGGGTTCCGTACCTTTGTATGGTTCCATGTGTCCAAGGGACTCATACTCTGTCATAAAGTCGACGTAAGCCTTACGAAGGTCTGGAGATCGAGCGAGACGGCGCTCGACCTGATTGAATCGCTTTAATGCAGTGTCATACGAGTCACCGAGTGGTTTATGCTCAGGGTTCAATAAAATCGGGGCAACGTACCGGCCGATTTCATCACGATAATGTTTTTCTGTATAAATTGTTTCCGCTAATTCTTCTAACGGATTAATAGGAACTTCGCACGGCGAAGCTTCCACTTCCCAAAAACGTTTGAGAGTTTCATTCAAAGAATTTTCTTCGACAGTGTACGACACTAACGATGTTGTAGACGCTACAACATGGCAATTGCTAGAGGATTGCGTCTCTAGTCTTCCCGTTACGACATACCCAAACACGCTACTTAACGCGACTGGTACGTCAGGGTTAATTATAAATTTTTTCCCATCATAAATATAAGGAAAAATGTCACCGGCTAAAATTATATCAATCGGCGACTTTCTATAAAACCACGGATCAGCTAACTGTAGATCCTTATAATCATCAACCACATTGTTAGGTATTTGAACGGTAGGTAAGTCTGAAGTCAAGTGAGATAATATTACTGCATTTATATTAAAACAGGGAGTCGCGCAGTGACGCGGCTTAATGGTGCACGACACCATCCCATTGTTCTTTACATGTTCGCCACCTAGGCCGTAAATATTGTACGGGCACTTATTAGCAGATAGACCTAATCGTTGAAAGCAGTCAAGAGTTATAAAATTAGACTGCGCGCCAGAATCAATTAAAACGCGGCAAGTTTGGTAGTTGTTAAACGAATCTAAAATGTGAATAACAGCTGTCCCGAGTATAACTGCATAGTTATGCGTAGATGCTATGTGGTTGGTACTTATAGCAGCGGGCTGCGTTTCGTTCGGCGCGCGCTCGGGCGCAATGAGCGCCGAACAGCTAACCGGTTTAGGTACCATATCGCTAGACTCTCGGTGCAGCAGTACATGATGCGACTGTTTACAAACGTAACATTTAAATTCACTTTTGCATTCTTTCGATGCATGATTCGTTTTTAGGCAGTTATGGCATAGCTTTAATTCATTAGCACGGCTAATGCGTTGAACGTTGGTCAGATTACGAAACTGATCACAACGGAAAATCATGTGATTTTCTCCACAATGCGAGCACGACATTTTTGTGTAAGAAGTTGCATGCGAATAGTTATTTTTAGCCTGCCTAGGTACAGGTTGTTTGCGTTGAATGTTCTGCGGTGCACTTGAACTAGTAGAATATGACGTAGAATGATCTAGAACTTTGATGTGATTTTGAACAAAAGTTATTAAATCATCAAAAGTTGGAATTGTTTTTTGATCCAATTTTTGTTCGAAGCATTTACGTGTGTAGGGATCTAAGGCCCTCAAAGCAATGTGGCACATCATATAACTACTTAGATTTTCAATGTGTAATGCTTCTATAGCTTTGTTTGAATGGTCAAAGTTTTCTATGAACGTGTTCAAATTATCAGATGATTCTTTTTGCAGGGGCGAAAAAGTAAGCATTTTATCTAAATACCTACCGACTAACAATCTGTTGTCTTGATATTTATCTAGGAGACTTTTCCAAACGAGTTCATAGTTATTCGCAGAAATAGGTACGCTCTTCACAATATTTAGCGCGGAACCTTTTGTGCACGATAGTAAATAGTGGAATTTATCTATCTTCGGAATACTCGTCTGATTATGAACCAGGGAACAGAATGTCTCGAAAAATGTATTGAAATTTTCAATGTTTCCGTCAAACGAAAAAAGTTCTAACTTTGGAAGACGTGGTCGAGATTCTACTGAGCGCGAACTAGTTTCAGCCTTAACGCAGTGGGCATTAGGCTCACATTTTGATGCACATACTTTTATGCGAAAATACAAATCATCAAAACTTTTTAATTCATGACTACGAAGAGATGACTTCGGGTCATCTTCAAGTTCCTTTTGTAAGATTTTGAAAATTAAACATTCGAATGAGCTACGTAATTTATCAATCTCATACGTATGCATCAGAAATAATTCTTTCGACTCAGGATCCGATATATCTTTCGACAGATCATAGGCATTTTGAATTTGTTCGAACATTCGTTGTTTTCTATGAATTAACACGGTTAACTCATGATTTTGGTACTCGTCATCGTCGCTTGAATTTACTTTAGTTTTGCCGGAACGCGGCATTTTGTTTAACTACCTACGCAGTGCGTGGACAAAGGAATTATTAACGATTAACAAAATTAACGAATGTTTCTAAGCAAATCAATCACAAATACACTAAATATAATATGTACGACAAATATATGTGTGTATAATGTGTAAATAACATGTAGTGAACCTGCCAGCGAAAGATATAAATAGATTACGAGCGAAAATTAAATGTCTATGACGAGGTATTTTAACAATGATTTTACAATGATTTATTTGTTAAAACAGGGGAAGTAAAGAACGTCTTTACTAAGTAATAACGAGCTACGAGCTAGTTATCGAAGAAATTAGTATATGTATCTGACACGGTCAGAAGCAATACAGAACGTCTGTATAAATAGGTACCTACACTAACTACGAGTTAGGTAGGGGAAATATCTAGCACGGCTAGACTAGAACTACGAGTTCTAGGGTTCAAAAAAACCTATCCGGTGAACGAAGGACCATTTTGACTGTTCAGTTTTAACAGACTCTTTTTTTTATATATTTGAATTAATACTGGCAGGTTTTTTGAATGTGAGAAAAGTTGGTTTGGTGGGTGGACACACGGCTTCTACAATCTCCCAGAAGGTAATTAACTCCACCTACCTTTCGACTGGGGGCAGCAGGTTGGTCCAGGCATGCACGGCACGCCACAGAGTCCAGGAGATGATGATGAAGAAGATGCAGGGCTCACACACCAAATAAAATGTCTATTTGTTTGACACGGTCAAGAATCGCTGATAACACAGAACGTCTGTTTATCTTGGCGTACAAAAGCTTTCTGTCGACGCGGCTCTGCTGCTGGTCGTATCGGTTAGTGGAGATTTATGAACTACCCTCAAGTTAATAGCAGAAACCGAACAGAAGGGAACCATGTATTTTTGTAAAAGTTTCATTCAATAATTGCATTTTTTTCGGCGATTTTTTGTACTATTAAACCTACTGAAATAACTTTAGAAAACACATTGCATCTGTTAAAGTATTAAGTATTAAAAGAATACAGTTTTTAAGAAGTTCAATAATTTAATTTCACCTAGTTTATTTACAAGAACGCCAGGAGTGGCGCTATAGAGAAGAGGCCTTTACTCAGCAGTGGCTGGATAGATAGATAGATAGATAGTTTATTTGTTGACCGTACCCTAAATCCGAATTGTCTTATTTTTCACGGACGTTTTGTATGGGTAAGGCCAGTCCATTTATTTTACTTTGGTCGAAGCTAGGTACCTAGGTTGGTAGATCGTTAGCAGCGGTCTTCAGGTAGCACAGCTGTTTCATATTTTTTTGAAATTTTGTACATATGTACTTGTTAATGTTGTATTATTCTTTCTGTAAATAAATGTATTATGACTAATAGGTACCTATATACCCAACTTTCTAAATAAATACTTAAGTACATCAATAAATATAATGCTTTCATTGTAGCTACCTGCCCATGTCAGTATTGCAATATGTATGACATATTGCACCGTCATCGTGCGTTGGACCGACCAGCTACTTGACCAGATCAAGTCTGCAGTGGGCGGCGCATGAATTAGTGAATTACAGCAAACTTCGTGGTTGGCGTGTACGCCCCGAGTGGCGAGTGGTCGCCCGCCGCGAGTGGGTACGCGTTCAGATCCGCCGAGCGGGCGAGCGAGACAGTGCGGGGAAGCGGAGGGATGGGTACTCGGCCTAGTAATTAGAACGGGGTCCGAGTGATCGTCTCTGCCTGCTAGGCCGAGCACTCGGACATGTGTTTACAAATACCGAGGGCACTGTCTCGCCACTACTCGGTAGGTGTAATCAGGCTATTATATACGCGTCCAAATACCGCGCTGAAATAAGTACCTACTTGGCCCCCGCGTATTAAGCCCTGAAGGCCGTTTTCCACAGACAGAAACTACTCAACCAACATATAAGTCAATGCCTACGCACTGCCGTCAACGCACCGAAATAAGAGTACGTAACGCAACCATCCAGAGGGACCTCAGAGTGCATCCCCGTGGCACCCCCAGGGGTGCCTTGGGTCCGGAATGGAGTGGAGGGACTTGACAGCTTTTTTTAAAACTATGATACACCCTCGTTTGAGTGCGGTCTCACCTGTTGGTAAGTGACAATGCGGCGCCTACATTGCAGCACGAAGGTCTAGAAGGCACCTATTCACTCTTGCCTTAAATAGACCCATATTATAGTTTTCAGGAAAGACAGACGACGGCAACTTTTTACATTATGGGAAAAGAAAAAACAAAGAAGAAAACACAAATTATGGGGCATAGACAACCTATCTTATGTCATACGGAATACAGTTTTTCAATTCCCTATCGTGGCGTGTTTAGAAATCACGTTTGCGTTTAGAAAATGTTATCACGTCACACGTTAGTGGCAAGGAATCTCCTATGTCATAGCAAATAACCCTCCTGCTCATTTTGGGCCCTCCGTAGCAAGTGGACAGATTGGGTTACTTATCGCCTTAGCCTTAGGGATATATGACGATACCGATACAGACCAATACGATATATCAGGCAAGCTCTTATAGGGCTTGGCTGTGAGTACTAACCACTCAAAATATACAACCCCAACTCTGATTGTAAATAATGTAGGTGAGTAACCACCTAGATACATCCAAAGCCTATAAAAAAAAATCATTGATTTATAAATCGATATATTCAATATCAACAACTACGATACGACCCATTCCGGAACGTAAATATGTATTTCTTACAAACTGTTAACAATAAATCACATACATTTTTTTTATGTTATCTATACTTACAAAAGCTGAAATACGCATTATACTCACAGCAACTTTTAGGCTTAATTCACACCAAGATGGCAACGGCACACAGCGGCCGGAAGCGGCTGGTAGCAGTCGGCAGCGGCTGCGCGACATCAGCCTTTATGAATCGGTACACGAAGTGGCAAAAGCAGCCGCGAGACTTTTACGAGCCATTTATTTTATGGCGATATGTTAAATTTTGGAGTCGTTACGTTAAACGCTCACTCAATAAAGGTTACAACCTGATATAAACACAATAATTACTTGAGGATGTACTCAAGAACAGAAACACGATTGGTAAAACGTTTCTCGATAGTTTTTTTTAAAATTTGGCCCCGTAATCCCCGTTTTAGGTCCCTCCTTCGATTAGAGAAAATATTAAGCGTTAATATGTATACTATTCAGCAGGTTATCACATAACTAAGATTAAAACAGGATTTATTTCTATATTTGCTACTTTAGAAGCAAAATTATTTTTCGCTTACGTCAGTTACAGAGCGGCAGAAATCTATACCTCGTCTCTTCCCGGGTTCAAAAGTGAGCAATAGCACAGGAGATAATATAACATATATGTACTGTGTTAATAGCGCTGTCACAATCTTGCAGCTATTGTTTTCTTGCTAGACTCCGCCCATTTTATATTTTAACATTTCGCCTAAGCAATATTATGTGTTTTAGCACCAAAGATGAAGTTTAAAATGCCCTGCGCCTGCGCTGCCGGCCGCTGCCGTTAGTGTGATTTATAGTACTAAGTAGTTAATTATGATGACAAACAGTGAGTCCTATACATTTTTTTATATTTTCCGCTGCTGCCTTAGCCTACCTCTCAAAAACGTCTATATGCTATAAAAACAATATCATTGGACATGAAGAATCAGTACCAGCTATACCGAAAAGGTTACACAAAAGACGGCAATTTTTAGTAGAATTTTGTTTAGAAGTTGTGGCTATTTTTCGTACACCATTTCTACTGCAAAAACAATGACATTTTGATAAAACCTGTAGGTACCTACTCCTCATTTTATTAGCTATATTTTCTCCTGCAAGTTACGCTAGCTTAACGGCGATCTAAAATACAAAGCTCACTGACCAAAGAAAAAGTATCCATGTGATAAGATTTTAATATTATCCAAAAAAATACCAGCAAGGCGGGATTCGAACCCGCGGCCGTCCTTGATAGGAAGATGCCTTAGACCGCTACACCACTGGCCGACAACTCAAATGAGCGAATTTATGGTTTTTTTGGGATTATAAAAATATTAGTATCTTCCCGTAAGTGTGACCTACGCTTTAAGAACACAGCCTTAAATGAGTAAAATACTCTTGAATTTGAATTTGATTCTAAGAAAATTAGTTTCGTTAAAGAGTTGGACAAAAATTGCCACAACTTCAGGACAAAAGAAAATCGCAAAACAATGGTGTACCACTGGTGCACAATCTCAAGACTTTCGCTTGGGACACTCATTAAATTAAGGTGGATTTAGACCAAGCAAGCGAAATTTCATTATTTGCACAATTATCTAATTTGTAGATATGTAGAGAAGTGGGACTATGAATGAGCATTCACTCGCTTGGTTTAAAAGCCACTGTATGGCATAAACGACCGAATCTACGCGATTCCTATAGTCAGGGCGGTTACGCACTGCGGCCAATCCGAATCAGAGAAAAAACCGGTCCGGAGCGGTTGTAGAACGATTTGTATGGTTTCATCAGAAATCGGATGACGAAAATCGGGTCTAGTGTGTAAACTACCAAAATCTAAGTAAATGTTATTACAATATTCGTGAATTTATGGAGAACCCTTTCTGATTTTAGGGCTCCATATGACTTTAATTTTAATTTGATGTACCTATTTAATTCTAAATTTTTTTTGTATTTTTGAAATTTGCATGCTAGATAAGGTAGAACATAATTGGAACTTTTTTTTTTTTTTTTTTTTATACTACTGGAATGGCGGAGCAAGCAGATGGCCCACCTGATGTTAAGCGGTAACCTCTGCCTATGAACAGTGCATTACCTCATAGGTCACGTCCACCTAGGACGCACCCTATGTGTCATTGCACTGCGCCCGCCACCCTGAGACATAAAGATGAAAAGTCTCATGTGCCTGTAACTTACCTACTTAACCGATTTTTAAGACCTTTCATATGACATTATGTTCAAGCAAATAAATATATGTTAATCTTTATCTTTACAAATAGTTCTACGACCGCTCCGGACCGCATTTTCTCGGATTCGGATTGGACGCAGTGCGCAACCGCCCTTAGCGATATCGCGTCGCTTTTTTTTTATAATGTTCATTTTTCTTTTACTATTTTATAAATGGATTACACCGTTCATGGCTTCTAAAATTATTGTAAATCAATATAAATAAATAAGTTTTTTTAAATTGAAAGATTTGGCGCTGTAGGCTGTAGTGTTGATATGATGTACAGCAGATATGAATTTACATAAAATCACTGCGTGACTGACAGACAATCAACGCGCAACCTAAACCATAAGAGGTGCAGCGGCGGAAAAACTTTACGCGGACGAAGTCGCGAGCGTTCTACTAGTAAATTATAATTTTGAAGACTCTTTACAAATATGATTTAATACATTTCTGGCGCATGACCAATTAGAATTTTTTTGCAAGTAGCATCCTTAGTCAATTATTTTATTACTTTTACTCTGATAATATACAATGTGACTGTGGGGCGACGCCTCAGTCAATGCCTCATTTACTTTCTTGCTCACAATGCCCAAACACATGCACAATTAAAGATCTGTGTGATGCCAATGACAAAGCAAGACGTGGCAAGGTTCTGGGCTAGATTAATTTAAAATCTCAATTGTTAAACCATCGACACAATGAAGAAGAATTATATTAATAGTTCCCCACCAAAGATATTTGATGCTGAATAAAGATATTTTGATTACACATAAGTATGCATTTTTTTAAATCTTACAGCCTTGTTATAAGGGCAATGTGGCTAATACACCCATTTTTCAAAATGACTGAGCTATATGGATAATGCGATTCAAATTTAAACCTTCTGTGTCAATCCTATTTTTGAATCACAGATAAATCACACGTTCAACAAAATATGGCTTAAAAGTAATAGTGAGATACAGTCGGAGTTCCTTTAAAACCCACTAGTTATCATACTTTTCACTATAAATGCGATATTTACCATTATTTTAGAGTTTTTATTGTTCCCGATATTTCGGCACAGTTGCATGCGCCATGCAAGTAC
The DNA here is from genome assembly GCA_932527175.1 of Operophtera brumata. Lineage (NCBI taxonomy): Eukaryota > Metazoa > Arthropoda > Insecta > Lepidoptera > Geometridae > Operophtera > Operophtera brumata. Next base: position 21,530,294 of record OW052234.1, read on the forward strand.
CGTTCGTAAAAAAAATTGAGAAAGAGGGTAGATCGATATATCTGCAATAACATCTACTCGAAAATACTTTAGTTAGTTCTCCCGTGATCATGGCGCATGCAACTGTGCCGAAATATCGGGAACCATCAAAACTCGAAAATCATGGTAAATATCCCGATTCTAGTGCATAACCATGATAGTTTCAAAAGTTATACCACTAGTTATCATTGGAGTCGGATTCAGTGTCCGAACCCATGTGATTCCTGTAATTCCTTCGCGCTTTCTTGACTCGCGACCAGGTCGCGACCGCGTGTTTAACGACGTTGTACGCTGGGTCGTCCGAAACGTCGTCTGCTATAACATTATTGCGTGTACTGCTCCCGGCCACAGTCCCCACACCACTGTCCGAATGTTCCGGGGTTCGTAGCGACTCCCCCCATATTTGCACAGCACTGTCACTACTCTCACCTATCTCACTTTCATTCGTTTCGTTCATGAACCTCGCCGTTTGACTGTACCCAGGAGATAAACGCTCCAGGGTTGACGTGCTGGGTTCTGTTTGTCTAGGCGGGGGAGTTTCACTCGAGTCGGAGCGTTGGAAACTGAGCCTTCCGCTCCGTCTGGTGCGTCTCAAATTCCTTCGCTCCGGCGGTGATGGCTGGGCGTCTGATTCCGGGGGCTCCACCGTTAAGGAGTCGCCGAGTGAGTCGCGTGAGCCGTTGATCGGTGTTGGTATGATGCTGATGAGGTTGTTGGGAATGTGACTTGTGTTCCGCGGTGAGAGCGGCCGGCTGCTCGCCGATTGCTCGTCCGGATCGTCTGAGTCCGCTTCAGCTATCCTGAACAGTCCTGCGGTGGGTTGGCCTCTGAAACCTGCGAGTTAAGAGTTTAATTTAGCGTGGAAACTTTAAACACAAATGTTCTTAACCCGGCGCCAGACAAGTGCTCAAATATACTCGGACTTTAAACCTTCAGTTTTTTGTACGTGATTTAGCCTCGGTGTGGTCAACTTGTCGCTGTGTATCCGGCCTAAGAATATACCTCTCCGTCTCCTCTCGTGGATGTCGTAAAAGCCGACCATAGGATTACACCAAGGGATAGGCAGCAGCATCCACCCAAATACCAATCACCTGACTGCCAAGCATGGTGAAAATTCATTGCATTCTATGGAGTAGTAGTAGTAGTAGTAGTTTTTTGTGATATAGTTCGTCCATGGAAGTACTACCACCATACCGATTTCTGCCACAAAGTAGTAGTGCTCGCATTGCTGTGTTCCGGTTTGAAGGGTATGGGCGCCGGTGAAATTACAGATACATGAGACATTTCTTTTTTGTCTCAGGGTGGTGGACGCAGTGCAATGTGTGTGTAGGGTGTGTCCTAGGTGGACGTGGCCTATGTGGTAATGCATTGTTAAAGGCAGAGGTTACCGCTTAGCATTAGGTCGGCCATCAGCTAGTTCCGTCATTAACAAAGGGAAAATAAAAACAATGAGGCCTCGTCCTGTAAAGACCGTTCACCGTAAGATGTCCCCTGCGTTATACTCTTAAAGTCTGTGTCCCCCTGCCCCACCTGTCCCCAAGCCTAGGGAATAGACCTAACCATAAAAAAAAACTCCATGGCAGGGGACATCTTTTGGTGAACGGTCTGTAGTGGATGTCTACCGACTGATGGTGATGATCTTCAGTTTAGCTGTCTCCCGTTCCAGCCACAGACATCATGTTTAAAAATATCAGCAAATGTGTGTCCAAAGGTTTGCACAAATATTTGGAGCCACGTCTGGCGGTTGTGCATCGTTATAGTAAAATCTTACCTGAGCTAGTACTTGGTTGTGCATTGTCTTCAAAATTATTATCAAAGTTAGTAAAAATATTATTATCACTACTGTCTTGTGCTATGGCGTTTCCTGAAACAAATATTACCATACAATATAGTTTCCTTACAATGCTTTAAGGTGGATGCTCACGCTTATGGCGCGAAATTATTGTTTTTTGGTGTTTTTTCCCCATCAACATCATTACAGCTCATCAACACTTCTTCAGATAGCGAAAGTTGATTTCGCAAGAACTCGGAGACTTACCACACATGTTTTAATTGATAGTATCTCATAAAAATCATCAGTTTAGCTACGTGATAAGCAAATTTTTACTGTGTTCTTTTTTGTTCACATGTTTTGTTTTGCATCCACCACCTTAAGGCGACGCATTGATAAAAGATTATTTCGAACGAAATCCTATACGAAAGTATTTAAATAATTGCGTAATTGTAAGTAATTGCGGGTTTGAAGGGATCGGGGGCGGTTTATGGTTGCCGATGAAATTACAGGCACATGAAACTTTTCATCTTTATATCTCAGGGTGGTGAGCACAGTGCAATGCCGCATAGGGCGCGTCGTAGGTGGACGTGACCTATGAGGTAATGCATTGTTAAGGGCAGAGGTTACCATTTAACATCAGGTTCCAATTGTTCCGTCATTCTATTCTAAGTCTAGCACTGCTGGGCAAAGACCTCCCCCCAAAACATCCAGACATCACGTAGTTAAAAAAAATAAAGACCTGTCTTGACTCTTTTCAGGGCCAGATGTTGGTGAAAGTATTCCGAGCGCCTCGCAGATACTACTTTTATGTACAGAATGTTGAACAGCAAATCCCCATGTATTGTATGCACGATAGATGCTTACCATTACTTCTCAAAGTCATAGTTTTCCTGTAGCTGACTTTAGTTTTCCGTTTGTTGGCTGTGCGTGTCATATTAATGCGTCTCCGTAGGGGTCTGATGATCTGCAAATTAACAATAAAAAAGATTCAGAACTGTGTATGTGACTGCTGGGTGGGTATGTATCGGCGACTTTTCAAACTATCATGGTTATACATACATACATACATACATAGACACACGCCTTATGTACATGTACATACTTTTCACTAGAAATGGGATATTTACCATGATTTTTGAGTTTTAATTGTTCCCGATATTTCGGCACAGTTGCATGCGCCATGATCACGGGTGAGTTCTCCCGTGGGAATATTTTTAAGAATTACCTCTTATTAATTAACCATTGTTTTACCCTAAAATACCCTGTACCAAATGGCTATCCTGTAAGACGATTTGCGTTTTTTTTTATCGTAGCTCTATCGTAGGTCGATCATTAAAGTGTACTGTGGAATACTTCGATCAATATCAAGATACAAGATATTTATTTGCATCGATCTTGATCGAAGGTGGAAATGAGTTGAATTTAACTGATGTGTAACTCTTACCATGCGAGAGTTTCTGAAGAGAAGTTGCGCGTCGTCCGATTCGGTCCGCTCGCTCGACGGCGCCGATATCCGCGAGCGACTCTGCCCCACTCCCAGCGAGCGACTCTGCCCCACTTCCAGCGGGTCCACTAGGTGCCCCATTCCCTGCGTGTAGTTGCTGGCGTGCCCCGTGTAGCTGTTGGTGATGGTCATTAACTCTTACCCTGCCAGAGTTTCTGAAGAGAAGTTGCGCGTCGTCCGAATCGGTCCGCTCGCTCGACGGCGCCGATATCCGCGAGTGACTCTGCCCCAGTCCCAGCGAGCGACTCTGCCCCACTCCCAGCGAGCGAGTCTGCCCCACTCCCAGCAGGTCCACTAGGTAATCCATTCCCTGCGTGTAGTTGCTGGCGTGCCCCGTGTAGCTGTTGGTGATGGTCATTAACTCTTACCCTGCCAGAGTTTCTGAAGAGAAGTTGCGCGTCGTCCGAATCGGTCCGCTCACTCGACGGCGCCGATATCCGCGAGTGACTCTGCCCCAGTCCCAGCGAGCGACTCTGCCCCACTCCCAGCGAGCGACTCTGCCCCACTCCCAGCGGGTCCACTAGGTGCTCCATTCCCTGCGTGTAGTTGCTCGCGTGCCCCGTGTAGCTGTTGGTGATGGTCATGGTGCGCGGGGCGGGGCGGCGCGGCCCGCGCGTGCGCCGCGCCGGTGTGCGCTTGCCCTTAGTGCTGGTTCCACTGACGTTTTTGGATTTTGTTTTTCCGAGGATTTTGGTTGTGCGAGAATGTTTGCTGCGACGACTGAAAATAAACAGTAGAATTATGATTATGATTATTTTAGAAGAGCTACCTAATTGGAGGTGTAAAACGAATAGGTAAATAATGTTACATACATACATACATAGACACACGCCTTTTTCCCCGACGGGGTAGGCAGAGCCACAATAGGCCTCTTTTCACAGTGGGTTGCACCATCGTGGAATATAGACGTGACAAGTGGTGAGCTCATCGCCGCCATTGCTTCCTACGACTGACTCAGCTAACGCTTTCTTCCAGTAATAACACATTCCATAATAAGCTACCAGCCAGGACAAATCTTATACCAACGAATCTTATCAACAAGTCCGGGTAATCCCTTAGTCGGCTTTTACGACATCCACGGGAGGAGACGGAGGGGTCTATTCTTAGGCCGGACACACCACAGCAACAGCACACTACCTAATTGGAGGTGTAAAACGAATAGGTAAATAAGGTTAACTTTACCAAATCCCTCAAATGGCGCAAGTATACATTACTCGACATAGGGTACATATTTGAGCCGTTTGGCGTGGTAACTCTAGGCCCGTGGGGAACAGGGGCACATAAAATTTTCAAGGAATTTGCGGTGCATCTTTTTGTGTCCACGCGTGACCAGAATGCTGGTTTTTTTTTTATTTTGATCAACCAATAAGCATTGCCGTTCTGCGTGGCAATGCAGCCAGCATTCTGGGCACGCTGCCGTCGGGTGACGGTTTGCTGGTCTGATAGGTAGGTTTTTAGTTTAGTTTTTGTTTATTGTCTTAGTCTAAAGATATTTTCAATGTAAATAATAAGGAACATTAAATTACATCTTTACCAAACTGACTACTTTCCCATAAGGACCAGTTTCCCAAAGAAGTCAACTTTCCCATAATGACCACTTTCCAGAACAGGTCAACATAAAACGAAAAACAAAAATTGTGAATAATTCAATTTAAAAAAACACTTCACTGAAAAAAAACCTAAACATTTTTAAAAGCCTAAGTTCAATAATTCCGACCGTTTTGAAGCGTCAGAAGATAAATTCTCGTAATAAAAAATAGTGAAATTAAAGTACGGACCATGATACGATCTAGTGTCGATGTCACAAGCGTCGAAAATGGTATTCTGCTCCATCGACGTAAATAAAATGAATGGACGGGCCTTAGGGAACGATAGTTTTGAAGCTTCTAAACAGACCTAGCTAGTACACTTCGCTTCAGTCAGTCTTTGTCACGGCAACGAGTGACAGCTATGCTGAAAAATACCAAAATTAGATACCTTGGTAATACAATGCCTTCCTGTGCGTTTCTGCAAGTGCAAACAACACAAGAAATACAAATAATTTTCAGGCATCGCATTTCATTCGTAAGTAAAGGTTTTGTAATATAATTTTCATCAATTGATAAAAAACTTATAAATCGTCGTGTGGTAGGAAAACTACATAACTAACACATTTTGCGAAATCGACTTTATTGCATGGTTATGATGGCCCATACATGTCGATGGACACGTCTTGCTCTAGAGGACGAGCGACAAGGAGGACTACGCCCCAGGCCAACGCCAATGTTCCCCACTCTGAATGAAAGTTAACAGACACAAGTTTATACTCGTAGATAGTTTTAATTTTAGTCGACATACCTTTTTCTTTTTGAGACTTAGAATTATTGTGTTCCACAAATTGATTTCATTTTGTTGATTTTATAAGCATTAGTCGTATGATAAGTTTGTTATGTCACTTACTTTGAATTTATAAGTCTACTAAAATAATGTAGGTAGTTTTCTAATATTCAGTCTTGATAAAAAGAAATGATTATAAGATGGTTTTATTTTAAAATGTATTTTAATATTATATAAATCTATACCCATGGATAGGATTGTCATATTCAAATAAGTAAATAATAGATCATTTCAATTATTCAAAACTTTGGCGAGGGAAAAATAACTAGTCGTTTTTTATTTTTTTCTCTTAATCAAAAGAACTAAAATGTATTATCATTAAATACGAAAATAGATACAGTACCAATCTATAACATATCAAAACACGGACTGAAAAATTAGCTACGATAAAAAAGTTATTGCCATTTTTGACGCAATAAAACAGTAAATCGCGTTTTTCTCGCGATGTTGGTTTTGTTGTTGTTATTACTTATTTAGTTTTCCAACTACAGCGACGAAATATTTGACAAGACTTCACGCATGACGGATGGTCCGGTACAGACTGCAAAAAAATCTGATGCCTAAGGGGTATCGTATTGTTTTAGAATTGTAATTTGCATTATTTACGTCAAAACATTGCTAAGCACATAATTTTCACTAGAAACGGGATATTTACCATGATTTTCTATTCATGTTTTTCATGATGATGATGGTTTCTAGTGAAAATTATGTACATAACCATGATAGTTTCAAAAGTTATATTGCTAAGCACGTCGCTTTAGGTAATTGCATATAATATGTAATGGCATGTTAATTAACCTTATAGCTTTCCAAAAAAAATCTAAGGTAAACAAAAATGGATAGAAGTCATAAGACGAGCAAGAACAGACGACTTTTGGAAGTGGAATACATTTTCCCGTATTTGCTCTGATCATTTTCTACACAATGAATTCTATACGCCAAAAAACGGTTAGTAGTAGTAGAGCTTTTTTGTGAAAGAGTTCGTCCGGGGAAGTACTACCACCATACCTGTTTCTGCCGCAAAGCAGTAGTGCTCGCACTGCTGTGTTCCGGTTTGAAGGGTAAGGGTGCCGATGAAATTACGGCCACATGGGACTTTTCATCTTTATGTTTCAGGGTGGCGGGCGCAGTGGAATGCCACATAGGGCGCGTCCTAGGCGGACGTGACCTGAGGTAATGCACTGTTCATAGGCAGAGGGTACCACTTAACATCAGGTGGGCCATCTTCTTGATCTGTCATTCCAAGTAGTATAAAAAAACTCATTGTGCAAAATTCTTAAAACTGCACTCTGCAGTTTCTTAAATACTGGATTTTTTATACATTTATGTTTCCGTACGATTTTTATGATATTTTCTTAGTTTATTGAGTGATGAAAAATATATTTTTCACAAATTGATTGAGCTGAAGACCTTAGGTGGACTTGCTTTTCTATTGATTTATATTGTGTATGTTTGAGAGCTGAAAAATAGATACGTAACTACATAAAACAGAAGGGAACCATGTATTTTTGTAAAAGTTTCATTCAATAATTGCATTTTTTTCGGTGATTTTTTGTACTATAAACCTACTGAAATAACTTTAGAAAACACATTGCATCTGTTAAAGTATTAAGTGTTAAAAAAATACAGTTTTTAAGAAGTTCAATAATTTAATTTCACCTAGTTTATTTACAAGACCGCCAGGAGTGGCGCTATAGAGAAGAGGCCTTTACTCAGCAGTGGCTGGATAGATAGATAGATAGATAGATAGTTTATTTGTTGACCGTACTCTAAATCCGAATTGTCTTATTTTTCACGGACGTTTTGTATGCGTAAGGCCAGTCCATTTATTTTACTTTGGTCGAAGTTCTGCTCACCTGACTATACAACGCGGAATGTGATTATATCGAAATGTGACTGTAACTTGAATGTTGTTGAATGTTGTGTCATTTCGGGGAATGCTCCCAGGAACCGCACGATCTGATCCCACCATCTCCTTATCATCATAGGACGAGCAGGCGTACAGCTCAGTACCATCCTTACCTCATTAGTATACCTTCTATTCGCACAAAACGTTTCAGTTCTACCTTTATAATGCGAACTGCTAAGGAGTGGAATACACTACCGTCGTCCGTCTTTCCTGAAAACTATAATCTGGGTCTCTTCAAGGCTAGAGTGAATAGGTGCCTTCTTGACCTTTGTGCTCCATCTTCGGCCACATCGTCACTTACCAACAGGTGAGATCGTGGTCAAACAAAGGTCTATCAATAGTAAAAAAAAAAAAAGTATAAAAGTTCTAAGTATTCACTCTTTCACTAATTTAGTAACTTAGCTAGGTGTTCTGCTGTACCTGTTGGTGATAGACCCTCGTTTCTGCTTGGAGTACCGCTGTGCCACGAGGTGCGCCAGCCTGGTGGGACACCGCTGGCTGCGCGTACCCACTGAAAGTCCCAGTAAAATTACTATTAGTAGTCTGCAAGAGCTGATTATTTTTCAAGTGTAAACCACACTTTATGGATAACCATCGAAAGAAAGAAAGAAAGAAAGATTTATTTTGTAGCACACACACATACTTAATATAAATAACAAATAAAAAAATAATAGATAAACAAAAAAAAAAACAAAGAAATATTTCATAAAAAAAAAGAAACACAAACAATACCCATAGGGTTTTAAACTTAAACATAAAACTAGAACCTACGTGATGGAACAGGTAAGATTGGTCTTTCCCTAAGTGTGCGGCTAAACAGGTCCAGCCTCAGCTTAATGACGATACCGACCGAGGACGATATCGACGCACTATCAACTCGACTATAACGCCCATCGGCGTTATAGTCGAGTTGATAGTGCTCACAAATTTCGTCTCCAGCGTCATAGCTCGTTCTATGGCCGAACTGGTGAAGGCATCGCTGATTACAGGCGAAGATGCGACTTCGAGTCGCGCTGGAACGGAATTTTTGGGAATTCTATAAGTGCTGTTGTATTTATGCTGTGTGTGTTTTAGGTTGTGTTAGTAGTAGAGCTTTTTTGTGAAAGAGTTCGTTCGGGGAAGTATTACCACCATACCTATTTCTGCCGCAAAGCTGTAATGCTCGTATTGGCAAAGCTGTAATGCTCGTATTGGCAAAGCTGTAATGCTCGTATTGGCAAAGCTGTAATGCTCGTATTGGCAAAGCTGTAATGCTCGTATTGGCAAAGCTGTAATGCTCTTATTGCTGTGTTCCGGTTTGAAGGGTATGGGTGCCGGTGAAATTACAGGCACATGAATAACGGCACTGTGGTAGGCAGCGCGTTTGAAATACCGTGAGTGTTGCAGATGTCCATAGGCGGCGGTGACTGCTTTACATCAGGCTATCTATTGTGCCATTCCATGGGAGGCCTATGTCCAGCAGTGGACTTTAGTATAGTTAAATTATGATGGTGATAGGTATATAGAACGGGCGTGGTACGCCATCAATAAATTTTATATACAAAAAATATTCTCCAATATAATATAAAATTAGTGATCGTAACCATGTGCTGATCAAAATGATCCTAAACACGGCCAGTCTACTATTATCCATCGAGGTGTTCCGTTGTCCACCTTCCGTCTCAATCATCAGATCAGCTCGCTGTCACCATCATATTGTATTGTCGTCGGAACTTGACAGGTATGCCAAGTTTCAGCTCAATCGGTTGTGGATAACTGCTTTAAAATTCAGTTTCAGATTCCACCCGGACAAACATACATACATTCCAAGTTAAATAAATGTTTGTAAAAACAGCTTTTTCGAGCGACACGATGTGATTTTTTTAATGAAGATTCCTGCCTGGGGTTTTTGCAGCCTTAACTTAATAATTCGAAGAGCTATGGCGGTGATCTTGGTTCTTCGGATATCCTAATTTCAGCTACATCTACTAACAATCAAATCACCCACCTCTTTTATGCATCCTAAGAAAGTCCGCTACGATCTGATCGCCGTCCGATGAGTCAGAGTCGTGCTCAGAGATAGCACGACCAGAGCTAGACCCGTCCAGCGAGTCAGTTTCCTCGGCGAGGCATTCCAACTCACGCTGGACGAGCGAGTCGAAGAACGCCATCATACGCGGGTCCTCGCTCGTTGATTGTTCCGCATAGTTGTGGGATATGTACTGAAAATTATAACGTAAGAATGTGTTAGGTGGGTAAGATACGTGTCTGTTTTGGAAAGATTTGCAGCTGGACTTGTTTAAATAAAAACGGCCAAGTGCGAGTCCGACTCGCGCACGAAGAGTTCCATACCATTATCTTTAAAAACGGCAAAAAAAACACGTTTGTTGTATGGGAGCCCCCTTAAATATTTATTCTATTCTGTTTTTGTATTTGTTGTTATTGCGGCAACAGAAATACATCATCTGTCGTAGTTTCAACTGTCTTACTATCACGGTTCATGAGATACAGCCTGGTGACAGACTGACGGACAGCGGAGTCTTAGTAATAGAGTCCCGTACGGTACGGAAACTTTAAAAACTTGGTGCAGCCGACAGGATAGTGTACCTGTCCGCTATGATGCACGAGAGACACGTACTCCTCGTGGCTGTAGATCTCGCGCGGGTTGTCTGTCGGAGCCCTGCGCCTCTTGTAGCAGTGTGCCGCGCATTGAAACTTGGTGCAGCCGATAGGATAGTGTACCTGTCCGCTATGATGCACGAGAGACACGTACTCCTCGTGGCTGTAGATCTCGCGAGGGTTGTCTGTCGGAGCCCTGCGCCTCTTGTAGCAGTGTGCCGCGCATTGAAACTTGGTGCAGCCGATAGGATAGTGTACCTGTCCGCTATGATGCACGAGAGACACGTACTCCTCGTGGCTGTAGATCTCGCGAGGGTTGTCTGTCGGAGCCCTGCGCCTCTTGTAGCAGTGTGCCGCGCATTGAAACTTGGTGCAGCCGACAGGATAGTGTACCTGTCCGCTATGATGCACGAGAGACACGTACTCCTCGTGGCTGTAGATCTCGCGCGGGTTGTCTGTCGGAGCCCTGCGCCTCTTGTAGCAGTGTGCCGCGCATTGAAACTTGGTGCAGCCGACAGGATAGTGTACCTGTCCGCTATGATGCACGAGAGACACATACTCCTCGTGGCTGTAGATCTCGCGCGGGTTGTCTGTCGGAGCCCTGCGCCTCTTGTAGCAGTGTGCCGCGCATTGAAACTTGGTGCAGCCGATAGGATAGTGTACCTGTCCGCTATGATGCACGAGAGACACGTACTCCTCGTGGCTGTAGATCTCGCGAGGGTTGTCTGTCGGAGCCCTGCGCCTCTTGTAGCAGTGTGCCGCGCATTGAAACTTGGTGCAGCCGACAGGATAGTGTACCTGTCCGCTATGATGCACGAGAGACACGTACTCCTCGTGGCTGTAGATCTCGCGCGGGTTGTCTGTCGGAGCCCTGCGCCTCTTGTAGCAGTGTGCCGCGCATTGAAACTTGGTGCAGCCGACAGGATAGTGTACCTGTCCGCTATGATGCACGAGAGACACATACTCCTCGTGGCTGTAGATCTCGCGCGGGTTGTCTGTCGGAGCCCTGCGCCTCTTGTAGCAGTGTGCCGCGCATTGAAACTTGGTGCAGCCGATAGGATAGTGTACCTGTCCGCTATGATGCACGAGAGACACGTACTCCTCGTGGCTGTAGATCTCGCGCGGGTTGTCGGAGCCCTGCGCCTCTTCCAGCAGTGTGCCGCGCATTTGAGGAAACTCCACTGCTGACCATACCTACAAACATCAAATAAACAAAATTAATGATTGTAACCGTGTGCTGATCAAAATGAGCTTAAACACGGCCAGTCTACTATTATCCCTCGAGGAGTTCCGTTGTCCACCTTCCGTCTCCATCATCAGATCAGCTTGCTGTCACCATAATATTGTCATTGGATCTTAACAGGTATGCCAAATTTCATCTCAATCGGTTGAGGATAACTGCTTTAAAATTCAGTTGCAAGATTCCACCCATAGACAAACATACATTGCAAGTTAAATAAAAGCTTGTAAAATTACTCTTGTGTCAACGCAAAAAAGTTTTTTTATTACTTACCTTGATGATTTTTTCCACTCCCGAAGACGCTATGAGGCAGTATTGAGGATTGTAGCGCACTTGATTCACTATGGACCGGTGTCCGTACAACACCATGTGGGGTAACACAGTCGCAGAGCCCGCATTTTCTGAAGAACAAAAACGGAATGTTTTAGACCAGAGACTCATGTTAAAATACCGAATAGGCGGAGTCAAGCAAGAAAACAATAGCTGCAAGAAAGTGACAGCGCTATTGCTCACTTGAAACCGGGAAGAGATGAGGTATAGATTTCTTCAGCTTGGAAGTAAGCGACAAATGATAAAACTTCGGTTTGCTTCTAAAGTAGCAAATAAAGTAATGTGATTACCTACGGAGTAGTATACAAATTTACGCTTAATATTTTTTCTAATCGAAGGAGGGACCTAATACGTGTTTTAAGAGGGCCTATTTCAATAAATAAAGCTTTCGTCTAAAGTTTCATCAATCGTGTTTCTTGTCTAAAATTTATTTATATTACATCCTCAAGTAATTACTGTATTAACATCAAGTTTGTAACCTTTACTGTTACTGAGTGAGCATGTAACGCAACAACTCCAAAATTTTAATATATCGTCTTAAATGATAATGAGCTTTTACACGCTGGTTTTAGTTTCAAAATAGCTGACTCACCCCGCGCCGCTCCGAAGCTAGCCACTTTCCACATGTACAGGTTGAAGTCATCTTATCCGGACAGCACAAACTGGTCACCCTCACCAGCGAAGGAACAACTCTTCATGGTGCCGGAGTTGTAGTAGTCTTGGTGGTAGAATTCAATATAGCTGACTCACCCCGCTCAGCTCCGAAGCTAGCCACTTTCCACATGTACAGGTTGAAGTCATCTGACCCGGACAGCACAAACTGGTCACCCTCACCAGCGAAGGAACAACTCTTCATGGTGCAGGAGTTGTAGTAATCTTGGTGATAGAATTCCGCCACCGGGTCTGGAGACTGAAAGTTCAAAGATGGCTCTCTATTATCATCATCAGCCCCAGATTTCCCCTATAGGCCTACAAGGCCCGGTCCTAGGAACCCAGCCAGCTTAGGGGCCCCACCCCAACCACCCAGCTACCCTGACGAGGTAGCTTCCCTGCCTGATGGCAAGCGGAAATATAATTATAGAGAAAAAAAACTACCATTACGCAAACAATACTCTACCATTTCAATTTGCAATGTCTGCTAGTGCAGTGTGCTGCCTTATGAACTTTTGCTGATTCTCTCTATCATCTTACTTTTGACTGCCTACCGAAGTAAGGCTTTTAAGTTGGTTTTCCTTTTTTCTTTGAATCAGCTTCCACTAGTTCTCGAGGCACCACACAGACTGACAGTTGTAATTGTGTACAGATATAAAGATACATACGCGGACGCTAAACAGTACAGGAGGCTGACGACGTCGCAGCGCCAGGATGTGCGTGCCGGTGGCGTTGAACCGGACGCTCATGCTGTGATACTGACAGTTGTAATTGTGTACAGATATAAAGATACATACGCGGACGCTAAACAGTACAGGAGGCTGACGACGTCGCAGCGCCAGGATGTGCGTGCCGGTGGCGTTGAACCGGACGCTCATGCTGTGATACTGACAGTTGTAATTGTGTACAGATATAAAGATACATACGCGGACGCTAAACAGTACAGGAGGCTGACGACGTCGCAGCGCCAGGATGTGCGTGCCGGTGGCGTTGAACCGGACGCTCATGCTGTGATACTGACAGTTGTAATTGTGTACAGATATAAAGATACATACGCGGACGCTAAACAGTACAGGAGGCTGACGACGTCGCAGCGCCAGGATGTGCGTGCCGGTGGCGTTGAACCGGACGCTCATGCTGTGATACTGACAGTTGCCGTTGGTGCCCGCGTAACGAAGAAGTGCACTGTAAATAATAAATAAATAATAATGCTGCACAGTTCACACAACATTATCTAGGCCCAAGCTAAGCAGAGCTTGTGTTATGGGTACTACACTGAAAAAAAAAATATCTAACTGTGTGCAAAAAGTGCACAGTTAAAATTTACACAGTTGCTACAACATATTTTTCATTGAGATCTAATTAATTTACACCGTTGGGGCAACTGCAAAAAAACAGTTAGGAAGAAAACAGTAAATAAATATGTATAAACAGTTACAGGAACTTTTTGGTCAATAATAACAACGTATCCTGGCAGTAATTTAAATTTCAACGGTTAAACATCAGTCCGGATAAGACAGTAAAATGAACTGTTTTACTTTAACTGTTTTTTTTCAGTTATGCTAACGTGTTTAATATGTTGGCTCCATTTTAACCTCGCAGAACGGTAACTTTTATCGGTTTTCGGGTTACTCGAACTGTTTTTTTTTTCAGTGTAGATAACTAATATACTTAATACAATACATTACATAGATAGATATTATACGAGAACGAACCCTGAGATCATCCTTATTAGTTCAATAGCACTATTAGTTCCTTTTGCAAAAGAGTGAGCGCGTGAGCACGCACACCGTCCGACCGAGCACTCGATGCGTCTCCGACGAAGACCCAGTACAGACGAACGTACGAACACGAACACTTCCCATCAGGTGAGATGTAGCCAAACGCAAGCCTATTTTAGGTAAAAAAAAAAAAAAAAAAGGCCATATGGAACCATTCTTCCATATAGTCCTCTCCATCCTAAGGTTGTCTGGAAGAAATCGCTATAAGCGATAAGACCGCCCATTGTACATTTCTGTTATTTTTTTGTTATTGAGTTATGTTTTGTATTTCTGTGTGTTATTTGTGTACAATAAAGAGTTAATCTATCTATCTATCTATCTATCAAGACTAACCACTGAACCATTACATATTACTACTAGTATAGTATTATTTTATCTGTGATATTACGTAATAGACCAAGAGCCAGGGCTTGGAAAATTTATGCATTTATATACATATGCTACTCATAGTTACCATGGCTACAATCAAGTTAATTATTACATTACTGTTTTTAGGTTAGGTACGTACAAATCATCCGGCCAGCTTCTACTACACTATAATACCATAATAATTCAGGGAAATATCAACTAAAGGTAGGTATTATATATAGTTTGCGCTAATCAAGATAGGTAGTAGGTACTTAGTTGAAAACCAACATTATGATTTTTGGGTGTTGGCTCTTGGAGTATTTTGTTAGCGTCGTTTATCATTCCATATTTGATACCTACATGTAAAGAGATATTTAGTTTAATTGACAAGGTACAGACTAACGTACCTACCTATGCCATTAGATAATCATGTTATAGTAAGAGACCAGTCGTCAACCCTTACGAGCTGCGTCACTCCGCGCCAGACAGCGACAGAGTTACGCGTTAGAGAGAGAGAGAGAGAGAGAGATAAATGTTTAGGTGAATATCGCGAAAGGCACAAAGCGCTAATGCGAGCTGAATTGCACTTTGTTGCGTCTCAGCAAGAGTCGCTATTTAAATAAATTTGTTCGTGAAGTGAGCCTTCTGTACTTGTACTATTATTTATTCTGTGACTGAACTAACAGTACTAATAAAACTATAAGACTGAACTAGTACATTTGATTGATTGCACTAGTAGTAGAAGAGCTTTTATGTGAAAGAGTTCGTCGTCGTCGTTTTATCTAAACTTATTCCTCCGACCTTATTCTTATTCTTGCGACGACCTATGTGGCGCGGCGGGCGCACGTTCGCCTGCGACGCAGGAGGTTGCGGGTTCGATTCCCGCCTCGGAACAAATATTTGTGCGATCCGCAGATATTTGTTCAGGGTGTTTGGGTATTTTCTATATATAATAAAAATATATATCTATGTAATATATTGTATTAAGTATATCAGTTGTCTAGTACCCATAACACAAGCTCTGCTTAGCTTGGGGATAGATAATGTTGTGTGAACTGTTCAGCAATATTTATTTATTTATTTTAATAATTTATTCTTTGTTACTTTTCAAATCATCAAAATTCTGTTTTACTACTTAATTAAAGTAACCTGTATTACGGAAGAGCGAGACCCTCTAACACAGATATTTTTCTTAAAAGAGAGTCCTCCCCACCAATTTTATTGTATCCTAGATTAAGTTTAATGAAATAAAATATTTGTATTGTATTGTATTGTATTTGTCTGGGGAAGTACTACCACCATACCTAATTCTGCCCGTAAAGCAGTAGTATTCGCATTGCTGTATTCCGGTTTGAAGGGTATGGTTGCCGGCTTCGACCAAAGTAAAAAAAGGTTGCCGGTCAAATTACAGGCACATGAAACTTTTCATCTATGTCTCAGGGTAGCGGGCGCAGTGCTTTACCACACAGGGCGCGTCCTAGTTGGACGTGACCTATGTGATAATGTACTGTTCATAGGCAGAGGGTACCGCTTATCATCAGGTGGGCCATCTGGTTGTTCTGTCATTCTAAGTAGTATAAAAAGTACTATGCGCTCCGCTCACTGAACGATTAAGCACAAGCCTACAGTATGGTCTTCTCCATAGAATGGTCTTGAGCCGCCTCCATCCACCTGCGGTCGTTACAATGTCACCGATCCATCGAGTGGGGGACCATGCTACACGGCATCGTCCGATTCATACTTACTGCTTCGGGGACCTTAAATCCCAGAGGGCGACGCCGTCGCGCGCGTTGGCCGACACCACCACGCCAGCTTGCTGCGGGTGGAACATCACTCCGTGGAACGGCTTGCGACTGCGCGATATCACCAGGGACTCTGAACCAAACAAGAAGTAGTGAACAACAGAACAAACAACAACAGAACAGAACACAGAACAGTTTGTAGTGATCAATGAAATGAAATGAAATTGAAATGAAATTTATTTATTTGGAAAAGTTTTTACACAAGAGCAAGTATACAAAAAGGAACGCTGAAAATTGCTAAAGTATGAACTGTGTCGCAATTTCCAGCGCCCGACCTTAGGACTAGGAGAGCACTAAACATCATACCAAAAAGTTAAATAAAGTAGGTACATGTAGAAAACACAAAAATAAAAAGTTATCCCATAATAAAATTATAAAACAGGTCTCTTACTTAATTTGTGTATGTGTGAGTGTGTGTGTGTGGGTTATATGAGGCTCTCCTGCTACTACCAGTCTCATAAGAATCTGAAGTGGAATTGGGCTGGACATGTCTGTCGCATGCCTGATGAGCTGTGCGCCAAAATAATCACTATGGAGCCCTGACACAGCGAGACGGCGTCGCGGCAGACCACGCAGGAGATGGCGCGATGAAATGGACACTTTTAACACAGATTGGCAAACAATAGCACAGGATCGTAGTGACTGGAGGATATGGGGGGAGGCCTTTGCCCAACAATGGGATGATTCAGGCTAACAGTAACAGTAAATACGTAAATCAACCAAATCCTACCAATATTATAAATGCGAAAGTTTGTGACTATGTGAGTGTGTGCGTGTGTTTGTTACTTCTTCACGCTGAAACGGCTCAACGGATTTGAATGTTTTTTTTTTAACATTGATAGACCTTTGTTTGACCACGATCTCACCTGTTGCTAAGTGACGATGTGGCCGAAGATTGATCACAAAGGTCTAGAAGGCACCTATTCACTCTAGTCTTGAAGAGACCCAGATTATAGTTTTCTAGAAAGACAGACAACGGTAGTGTATTCCACTAAAAAAAAAACAGCAGTTCGCATTATAAAGGTAGAACTGAAACGTTTAGTACGAATAGAGGGTATACTAATGAGGTAAGGGTGGTACCGAGCCGTGCGCCTGCTCGTCCTATGATGAAAAGGAGATGGTGGGATCAGATCATGAAGTTCCTGGGAGCATTCCCCGAAATGTAACCTATAGAATATCGAAAGGCACGCAACCTTAAGACGGTGCTCGAGACTCTGGATCTTAGTCTTCGCCATATATAATTTGGAATGGAGATAGCTTGACTCCCGGGATAAAACATAGGCACATTTGTATCCCGATATTCCCACGGGATCGAGACCTATGCTGGTAATACCGCGGGGCGCTGCTATTCATAAATAATCATAACCATTAGCATCTCAGAAGTCCGCACGCGCGGCCAAACCCCGGGAGCTGCCATGGCCCCATTAGTGGTGTGAGGGATGGGCGGGAGGAAAGCTGGCGCTCCAGAAAAACCAGGATTTCTCGCGTTTGTTCTATGAAACTTATGCAAAACCTGAATAGGTTCACAATGAAAATTAAATTCGTTCCGCCGTTCGTAATTACTTCGCTCATTACTGTCCATCCAAAGGTTGCCTGGAAGAAATCGCCTTCAGCGATAAGGCCGCCCATTGTACAATAGTTTGGTTTAGTTAATTCTTCTTTGTGTTTTATTTTTTGGTGTACAATAAAGTGTTAATCCATCTATCTATCTATCTAACTTGCTAAATTGTTTCGTTTTAGGTACGCATGAATATGATATGGTCAGTCAAAGTCTAGAATCTGTTTATTTTAGTAGCCCATGGGAAGTAAAATTCCTTCAGTTAAAACTATAATTAGTTATTAAGCACAGTTTATTTTTTGGTGTACAATAAAGTGTTAATCCATCTATCTATCTATCTATATAACTTGCTAAATTGTTTCGTTTTAGGTACGCATGAATATGATATGGTCAGTCAAAGTCTAGAATCTGTTTATTTTAGTAGCCCATGGGAAGTAAAATTCCTTCAGTTAAAACTATAATTAGTTATTAAGCACAGTTTATTTTTTGGTGGAAACTGGTGGTGGAACACTGAATATAACTGAATATTTAGTAGTAGTAGAGCTTCTTAGTGAAAGAGTTCGTCCGGGGAAGTACTACCACCATACCTATTTCTGCCGCAAAGCAATAGTGCTCGCATTGCTGTGTCCCGGTTTGAAGGGTAAGGGTGCCGGTGAAATTACAGGCACATGAGACTTTTCATATTTATGTCTAAGGGTGGCGGGCGCAATGCAATGCCACATAGGGTGCGTCCTAGGTGGGCGTGACCTGTGAGGTAATGCACTGTTCATTGAGTGAGGGGTACCACTTAAGGCGCTATAGGGCCAACGAAAATTTTTATGTCAGGGTGTGAAGCAGGCGGGGTCGCCCCGCCCACTGAGCGGGACGCAGGATGCGCCGAGTTCAATGACCCGAATTCTATCGGCGGGTAAGAGCGTTTTCACACTTTCCGATCCGATATCCTTATCGGAACACGTTTCCATACATTTTGTCGGTATCTGATATTGGAGACCGATAAAATGTATGAAAATTACGGCCGATAACGGTATCGCATCGGATAGTGTGGAAACTCTCTAAGGCGCTTTGCTATTATTTTCGCACATACGGTCATAAAGTAGTACAATATGCGCACAAAAAATAATAAGTTTTAGTGCTAGTAATAAATAAATAATAAAGAATTTTTACGTAAGTTTTTTTATTATTTCTGTTGGATATTTGGATAATCACATCACATTACCTATAAAAATGGATCGTAAGGAAGGTATCTAATTGTGGCAGAAAATCAGATGTTCCATAAACAAAATAAGTACCTCATGATTCGATCCTAAGAAATTACCTCTCCGTCTCCTCCAGTGGATGTGTGCAGTGGTCTGTCCGACCTAAGACTAGGCCCTCCGACTCTTTCTGAGGAAGAGTGCAGAGGTGTGTGTCCGGCCTAAGAAATTACCTATCCGTCTACTCCAGTGGATGTGTGCAGTGGTCTGTCTGACCTAAGAGTAGGCCCTCCGTCTCTTTCTGAGGAAGAGTGCAGAGGTGTGTGTCCAGCCTAAGAAATTACCTCTCCGTCTCCTCCAGTGGATGTGTGCAGTGGTCTGTCCGACCTAAGAGTAGGCCCTCCGTCTCTTTCTGAGGAAGACTGCAGAGGTGTGTGTCCGGCCTAAGAAATTACCTCTACGTCTACTCCAGTGGATGTGTGCAGTGGTCTGTCCGACCTAAGAGTAGGCCCTCCGTCTCTTTCTGAGGAAGAGTGCAGAGGTGTGTGTCCAGCCTAAGAAATTACCTCTCCGTCTCCTCCAGTGGATGTGTGCAGTGGTCTGTCCGACCTAACAGTATACCCTCCGTCTCTTCCCGTGGAAGAGTGTCGTGGTGTGTGTCTAGCTTAAAAAATTACCTCTCCGTCTCCTCCAGTGGATGTTTACAGTGGTCTGTCCGAACAAAGAGTAGCCCCTCCGTCTCTTCCCGTGGAAGAGTGTCGTGGTGTGTCTGGCCTAAAAAATTACCTCTCCGTCTCCTCCAGTGGATGTTTACAGTGGTCTGTCCGACCTAACAGTATACCCTCTATCTCTTCCCGTGGAAGAGTGTCGTGGTGTCTGGCCTAAAAAATTACCTCTCCGTCTCCTCCAGTGGATGTTTACAGTGGTCTGTCCGAACAAAGAGTAGCACCTACGTCTCTTCCTGTGAAAGAATGCCGTGATGTGTTTCCGGCCTCAGAAAATACTTCTCCGTCTCCTCACGTGGATGTGTGAAGTGGTATGTCCGGCCTAAGAGTTACCCTCCGGTTTTTCCTATGGAAGAGTGCTGTGGTGTTTGTCGGGCCTAAGAAGATACCTGTGCGTCACCTCACGTGGATGTGTGCAATGGTCTGTCTGGCCTAAGAGTAGACCCTCCATTAGTTCCCGTGGAAGAGTGCCGTGATGTGTGTCCACCCTAAGAAAATACCTGTCCGTCTCCTCAAGTGGATGTGTGAAGTGGTATGTCCGGCCTAAGAGTAACCCTCCGTTTTTTCCTATGGAAGAGTGCTGTGGTGTTTGTCCGGCCTAAGAAAATACCTGTGCGTCACCTCACGTGGATGTGTGCAGTGGTCTGTCTGGCCTAAGGGAAGACTCTCCGTGTCTTTCCATGAAAGTGTGCCGAGGTGTGTGTCCGGCCTAAGAAAATACCTGTCCGTCACCTCACGTGGATGTGTACAGTGGTCTGTCTGGCCTAAGGGAAGACCCTTCGTGTCTTCCCGTGGAAGAGTGTCGTGGTGTGTGTCCGACCTAAGAAAATACCTGTGCGTCACCTCACGTGGATGTGTGCAGTGGTCTGTCTTGCCTAAGAGTAGACCCTCCGTCTGTTCCCGTGGAATAGTGCCGTGATGTGTATCCGGCCTAAGAAAATACCTGTCCGTCTCCTTCCGTGGATGCATTGAGCATCACATCAATCTACAAATTCTACCTATATATCATTCTTCAATTTTCAATGTAATAACTACTCATTTTGATTTCTAGCACAGATAATGTATGGTAGTAAATGTGTTACTACCATACATAACATACATACCATACCACCATCCAAAGGGCGTCGACGATTTTGGCATAGTCGTCAGCCGCCATTTACTTTTATTTTTAAGTTAGAGGCGCACTTTAAAAAAAATACATTTTCTAGAGGGTACGGGTCATTCGCAAAACATCCACTTCTCATAATGTACACCGCACTTTTCAAACTATTTTTTTTTTCAAAAAAGCTGGATATGGGTTACTGGCTCACTGACTCATTGACATCGTTATTCTCCTAGAAGGAGTCGTTTTAGTGATGGGTCATGTTCTAGGAAAGTGTTTAGTCCGTCTGTAAAATCTGTCATTTCAAAAATCCAAGCTGACCAAAACCTTTCTTCGAAATGGTGACCGATCGGATCCGTTCAAACGACGCATCCTACTGTTTTTTGGGAAAGATAGAAGAAAAAAATAAAAAAAATAAAAAAAATTGATTGCTGCTCTAAAATGGGTTTTTCAAACAGACTTGTCCGACTAGACTTTGGTGAATTAAAGTTTTTTACTAAAGTTAACACTCGAAAATTTGGTTTATATAGAAATGTTGTAAGCATCTTGGTGTATATAGGGTGCAAAATCACAACTTTTTTAAAAACCATGATGGCGCATGGCGGATTGTTTGGTGGTCATTTTGTAGAATCGTAAAGTTTTCAATTTTCAAATTGAAAAAAGAGACTGCGGGCAACACCGGAGCTTGATGACTAGTAAAGGGCTATCGTGTGGGAGAACAAGTGGTGTTGCCTGGTGGAAATTGCAACTTTTTTACTTTTCGTTACATTTTACTTGTATTTATATTTTACTTTTAAAACCAAGAAGTAAAAATGTAATCCTATGAAAAAAGTAAAAAGTCTAAAATAAAAAAACTCAAAAAAAAAAAAATTTAAGTCATTTTATGAAAAGTCCAGTGTACATATTGCGAATAAAGGAGATGTCCAGAAGTGGTAGGTATAATATTCTGAGAAAATTTCAGAAGTTATGAAATATATCTAAAAAAAGCTTATTTATTGGGCTACTCGATTATATAAATTTTATATATTATAAAACCTCCGTTTCCGAGAAAATAATAAAATTGTTCTTGAAGGGAAAACATAATGAAACAAACATGCCAAAACCACACGTGTGTAATAAATAAATAAATAAATAATGCTGGACAGTTCACATAACACATTTCACATTTTTTATCTAGCCCCAAGCTAAGCAGAGCTTGTGTTATGTGTACTAGATAACTGATATACTTAATACAATATATTACATAGATAGATATTTTTTATTATACATAAAAATACCCAGAACACCCTAAACAAATATCTGCGATCGCACATAAAATAAATATGCTATTTCGTCTTCTTCTGCCTGTGCCCAAAGATATGATGACTAAAATATTCTTCTTGAATGGAATACGTGCTAACACACAATTTACAATAAATTTATCTGTGCCCTGAGCTACCTGAAAAATACATATGTTTATAAGGAGGCGAGGAATGTAGGTACCTATGCATATTGCTAAAGGTACTATTATCATTACAGGCAGCTCCTATCTATTAGTGAACTCTACAAGAGTGTAGGTAGGTATCTACATAGAATGTATCCTGAACCTACACAGAACAGATAAACTAATAAGTTAAGTATTAGTAATAACGCGTCAACATGGAACGAAGGTCGTATGAAAAGTTCTTTGTGGTTGTCTGTCTGCGGCCTGTCTCGCTAGCTAGAGAGTATCAAAATTCCTTAGTCTGCCTGCCAAAGAGCGTCAAGTTCACCTTTTGGGAGTGTTACAAGTTCTAACTTTATTTTGAAAAAAAAAACAACATTTGAATCAAGTTTAAAAAAACTGAGGTACAATTATTATTTTTCATTAGCTGCAAAATAGCCAAATAATTAATGCCCTTTCTCCGTAAATAACTATTATATTGCTTAGAATTTCTAGTTATTTTTATAACGGCCTTCATATATTTTTTGGACATCTCCTTTAGTCTATTTGAGCAAAAAAATTGAGTGTATATTTTGCGAAGTGGAGGTTATGCGAAGTGTATATATTGAGAATAAGTGCGATGTACATTACAAGAAGTGGACGTTTTGCGAATGAGTTGTATCCTCTAGCCATAGCACAATAACTAGTGGGTCGGTGGTGCGTGAGGTGCTGCAGCTGGCGTACAGTTTTCCTTTGCCGCTTACTCGCGTGTATGCACAAACCTCTACAAACCCCTGCAAACCCTACCAACACTACAAACCCCTACAAAATCCTACAAACCCTACAAACTCCTTCCAACGCCTACGAACCTCTATAAATCTACTTTGATTTTGACCCTTAACCTTGACCTTGACCTGTACCTGTACCTGTACCTGTACCTGTACCTGTACCTGTACCTGTAATTATACCTGTACCTGTACATGCTCCTGCATTAATTAATACGAATGTCGCCTCTTCGTTTATCTCACTCACTCGACCATCGTTCCACTCAGTGGAATCGTTCCACTTCGTGTCACGCTGGTCTCGTTAGCTCGATAAGCTACAGCAAAGTTAATTTGAAGAGAGAAAACTAACGTAATATTCGTAATCAGCACCCACAAATTACTTGAAAACGACACCCATATTAGTTTTTTCTGATCTTACCATTTTATAGGGTTACCAGCTTACCTACTAACTTACCCACGTAACCAAAAAATTTAAGTAATATTCGTAATCAGCAACTACAAATTACTCAAAAACGACACCCATATTAGTTTTTTCTAATATTACCTTTACGCAGGGTTGCCAGGTTACCTTCCTACTCACTTACATACGTACCTGACTGCAAATTTGATGATTTATTCGCAATCGAACGTTACTATCGTTTTTTTCAGTCTCTCAATTATACAAGCACCGTTTCCTTCCAGGGTTACCAACAATATACAATTTTTTTTTTTTTTTTTTTTTTTTGACCTTTGTTTGACCACGATCTCACCTGTTGGTAAGTGACGATGTGGCCGAAGATGAAGCACAAAGGTCTAGAAGGCACCTATTCACTCTTGACTTGAAGAGACCCAGATTATAGTTTATTTATATAGTCAAAGGTTATTTTTAAGGGCTTCCTTCATAATACCACATACATTTTATTATCAAAAACTTAATTATTTATATATATTTGGAGAAAATCTAAGAAATTGCCCTAAAAACGGGGAAAATATTTCCACCTGGCAACACCACTTGTCCTCCCACACAACAGCCCAATACAAGTCATCAAGCTAAGTGTTGCACACAGTCTCTTTTTTTCAATTTGTAAATTATATATTCCACCATTTAACAAAACGGCCGCCACACCATCTGCCATCTTGGTTTTGAAAAATGTTAGGATTTTCGTATATTCACCGAGATGCTGGCAACATTTCTGCATAAACAAAATTTTCGAGTGTTAACTTTGGTAAAAGACTTTAATTAACCAAAGTCTAGTCGGACAAGTCTGTTTAAAAAAGCCAATATAGAGCAGCCTTCTATTTTTTTTTGTTTGTAACATTTTTCTTAAATCTTTCCCATAAAACAGTTGGACGCGTCGTTTGAACGGATCCGATCGGTCACCGTTTCAAAGAACTGTTTTGGTCAGGACCAAAAGTGCGGTGTACATTATGAAAAGTGGACGTTTTACGAATAAGCCGTATCCTCTAGCCATTTATGTACAGTTTTCAAAGTGCGCCACTAACTTGAAAATAAAACTAAATGGTGGCTGACGACTATGCCAAAATCGTCGACGCCCTTTGGATGGTGGTAGCCGGTAACACATTTACTACCATACATTTTCTGTCCTAGTAATCAAAATGTAGTTAACATTGAAAATCGTATCCTAATGCAATAGGTGGAATTAGTACATTGATGTGATGCTCATTGCATCCACGGGAGGAGACATAGAGGTTTTTTTTTGGCTGGACACACACCACAGCCCTCTTCCATGGGAAAAAACGGAGGGTTAATCTTAGGCTGGACATACCACTTCACACATCCACTTGAGGAGACGGAGAGGTTATTTCTTAGGCCAGACAAACACCACAACACTCTTCCATAGGAAAAAACGGAGGGTTACTCTTAGGCTGGACATACCACTTCACACATCCACTTGAGGAGACGGAGAGGTATTTTCTTAGGCCGGACACACATCACGGCACTCTTCCACGGGAACAGACGGAGGGTCTACTCCTAGGCCAGATAGACCACTGCATACATCCACGTGAGGTGACGCACAGGTATTTTCTTAGGCTAGACAAACAACACAGCACTCTTCCATAGGAAAAAACGGAGGGTTACTCTTAGGCCGGACATACCACTTCACACATCCACTTGAGGAGACGGAGAGGTATTTTCTTAGGCCGGACACACATCACGGCACTCTTCCACGGGAACAGACGGAGGGTCTACTCCTAGGCCAGATAGACCATTGCACACATCCACGTGAGGTGACGCACAGGTATTTTCTTAGGCTGGACAAACAACACAGCACTCTTCCATAGGAAAAAACGGAGGGTTACTCTTAAGCCGGACATACCACTTCACACATCCACTTGAGGAGACGGAGAGGTATTTTCTTAGGCCAGACAAACACCACAATACTCTTCCATAGGAAAAAACGGAGGGTTACTCTTAGTCCGGACATACCACTTCACACATCCACTTGAGGAGACGGAGAGGTATTTTCTTTGGCCAGACAAACACCACAGCACTCTTCCATAGGAAAAAACGGAGGGTTACTCTTAGGCCGGACATACCACTTAACACATCCACTTGAGGAGACGGAGAGGTATTTTCTTTGGCCAGACAAACACCACAGCACTCTTCCATAGGAAAAAACGGAGGGTTACTCTTAGGCCAGACATACCACTTCACACATCCACTTGAGGAGACGGAGAGGTATTTTCTTAGGCCAGACAAACACCACAACACTCTTCCATAGGAAAAAACGGAGGGTTACTCTTAGGCCAGACATACCACTTCACACATCCACTTGAGGAGACGGAGAGGTATTTTCTTAGGCCGGACACACATCACGGCACTCTTCCACGGGAACAGACGGAGGGTCTACTCCTAGGCCAGATAGACCACTGCATACATCCACGTGAGGTGACGCACAGGTATTTTCTTAGGCTGGACAAACAACACAGCACTCTTCCATAGGAAAAAACGGAGGGTTACTCTTAAGCCGGACATACCACTTCACACATCCACTTGAGGAGACGGAGAGGTATTTTCTTAGGCCAGACAAACACCACAATACTCTTCCATAGGAAAAAACGGAGGGTTACTCTTAGTCCGGACATACCACTTCACACATCCACTTGAGGAGACGGAGAGGTATTTTCTTTGGCCAGACAAACACCACAGCACTCTTCCATAGGAAAAAACGGAGGGTTACTCTTAGGCCGGACATACCACTTAACACATCCACTTGAGGAGACGGAGAGGTATTTTCTTTGGCCAGACAAACACAACAGCACTCTTCCATAGGAAAAAACGGAGGATTACTCTTAGGCCAGACATACCACTTCACACATCCACTTGAGGAGACGGAGAGGTATTTTCTTAGGCCAGACAAACACCACAACACTCTTCCATAGGAAAAAACGGAGGGTTACTCTTAGGCCAGACATACCACTTCACACATCCACTTGAGGAGACGGAGAGGTATTTTCTTAGGCCGGACACACATCACGGCACTCTTCCACGGGAACAGACGGAGGGTCTACTCCTAGGCCAGATAGACCACTTCACACATCCACGTGAGGTGACGCACAGGTATTTTCTTAGGCTGGACAAACAACACAGCACTCTTCCATAGGAAAAAACGGAGGGTTACTCTTAGGCCGGACATACCACGTTACATATCCACGTGAGGTGACGGACAGGTATTTTCTTAGGCCGGACAAACACCACAATACTCTTCCATAGGAAAAAACGGAGGGTTACTCTTAGGCCGGACATACCACTTCACACATCCACTTGAGGAGACGGAGAGGTATTTTCTTTGGCCAGACAAACACCACAGCACTCTTCCATAGGAAAAAACGGAGGGTTACTCTTAGGCCGGACATACCACTTCACACATCCACTTGAGGAGACGGAGAGGTAGTTTCTTAGGCCAGACAAACACCACAACACTCTTCCATAGGAAAAAACGGAGGGTTACTCTTAGGCCGGACATACCACTTCTCACATCCACTTGAGGAGACGGAGAGGTATTTTCTTAGGCCGGACACACATCACGGCACTCTTCCACGGGAACAGACGGAGGGTCTACTCCTAGGCCAGATAGACCATTGCACACATCCACGTGAGGTGACGCACAGGTATTTTCTTAGGCCAGACAAACACCACAACACTCTTCCATAGGAAAAAACGGAGGGTTACTCTTAGGCCGGACATACCACTTCTCACATCCACTTGAGGAGACGGAGAGGTATTTTCATAGGCCGGACACACATCACGGCACTCTTCCACGGGAACAGACGGAGGGTCTACTCCTAGGCCAGATAGACCACTGCACACATCCACGTGAGGTGACGCACAGGTATTTTCTTAGGCTGGACAAACAACACAGCACTCTTCCATAGGAAAAAACGGAGGGTTACTCTTAGGCCGGACATACCACTTCACACATCCACTTGAGGAGACGGAGAGGTATTTTCTTAGGCCAGAAAAACACCACAACACTCTTCCATTGGAAAAAACGGAGGGTTACTCTTAGGCCAGACATACCACTTCACACATCCACTTGAGGAGACGGAGAGGTATTTTCTTAGGCCAGACAAACACCACAGCTCTCTTCCACGGGAAGAAACGGAGGGTCAACTCTTTGGTCAGACAGACCACAGCACATCCCACATCCACTAGAGGGGACGGAGAGGTAATTTCTTTGGCCAGATCTCTACTCCTACTAGGTATGTAGCTATCTAAAGTAACAGTATGAAGTCAGAGTTTATTCGCAAAACAAATCGGATAATGTATTTGTTTACCTAGGTTTACTTTTACTTACCTTTGTCACAGAATAAATAATAGTACAAGTACCTATGTTGGCTCTTTTCATAATTATGATTTGCGAGTAGCCTGACTTGATAGTTTCCATTTCATCCGTAGTCACGTGACCGATGGCGGGAAAATTGACACAGATCCTGCCTCGATGCGGTCTGCGACCGGTCTGAGCAAGCCGAGCGCACGCTCTGGTACTTATATTTGTGTTTAAAAAATTATATAAAAATATCCCTTTTAGTTTTGCTAAATTTTGTTATTGACTTCACTAATTTAAATAAAAATGAACATGACACCAAGTGTTTTATAAGTTAAAACGTGAAAGAAGTAAGTCAAAAACATGATTTCAATTTTAAAAAGGTGGTATCTTTGTGTTTTTTTTTTATTGAGTGAAGTAATTCAAATAGTGTATTGAATTAATGATTTCACTAGATAAAATGATCAAGAATATCATATATTTTTTTCTTCATAGAAAACTATAAGAATTCTTATCAAAAACTTTAAAATTCTAGACACATTTGATAACCTATGGCGTCTTAACATCAAGTGGTCCATCTGCTTGACCCGTCATTACAAGAAGTATAAAAAAAAAGTGAGTTTTAAATTTGTATAAAATGACTTTGTGTTAAACTCACCATGTACAGACTGCCTAGTGTCAAACAGGAGCAGTCTTCCATCATTACCGGCCGTGGCAACCAATTGCTGGTTGAACGGGTCTATGCTGAGGCTGCAGACAGCTCTCTGATGCTGCAGCACTTCCAGAGGAGACTTGCTCTCCAGGTCGTGGACAATCACCTGGATTCAGATTTAAAAGCTGCTTTAAACAGGGCGATTCGCCAAACAGTAATTATCCGACGACTTATTTGCGTTGGTGGTGTGCAGAAAGAGCGAACAACTAAATTACTAGCTGCCAGTGTTTGTAAAGCTGGCCACTCAATCGACTGAAGTCCATGGATGAACGCCAATAATGTAAGCCACTCGTCTTCAACAAGGCCATTCGCGAAACAGTAATTATCCGACGACTTATTGGCATTGATGGTGTGCAGAAAGAGCGAACATTTACATTACTAGCTATACAGTGTTTGTAAAGCTGGCCACTCAATCGACTTCCATAAGTCCTTGGATGAACGCCAATAATTTAAGCTACTCACGGCTTCAACAAGAGGATTCGCGAAACAGTAATTAGTCGCGCGAAATTAGGACGACTTATTTGCGTTGGTGTGCAGAAAGAGAATAGCGTGGCCAGCAAGGAAAATGCTAGCTGCTAAAATTATGTTTTGAAGCTGGCCACTCACAGTCACGCCGTTTGACGTGATTCCAATCAACTGTTAATCAAATCAAGTTAAATAATCAAGTTAAATGGGTGAACGCCAATAATTTAAACAACTTCAAGAATAGGCTTCAACAAGGCGATTCGCGAAATAGTATAATTAGCCGCGCGATATACGGACGACTCATTTGCGTTGGTGCTGTGTGCAGAAAGAGAATAGTGTGGCGAATAACGAAATTACTAGAAGCTAATATAATGTTTGTAAACCTGGCCTCTCAATCAACTGAATGGATGGACGCCAATAATGTAGGCGGCTTCACTCAAAATGTACCATGGTGTGTCAATGAACACAAATAGATATGAGTTCGCACATTCACGGGCTGCACTGCACGGCGTGTCTTGAGCCACGGAAAATTAACGGGCCAAAGGTCTGACGATGAAATTTTGGTAAAACGCCATTTAACGCGATGGAGTGATTGTGAATGGCCAGCTTTAATGTTATTAATCATGCTGTAAATGCTGAAGCAATTTTGATAGACTTTGGTACATAATGATCTTAGAATTACGCATAGCTATAATTAAGGTAGATACTTAATCTCTGAAATTATCGAACTGAACTTAAAACAACTCCTCTCCTCGGACAACCTCTGTGGCGCGGCGAGTAGCTGAAACGCAGAGGTGCGGGTTCGACGCGGCGAGTAGCTGAAACGCAGAGGTGCGGGTTCGAGTCCAGCTGCGAATATTTGATCCGTAGTTCCTGATACCCGCGTCACACGGAATCAGTGGTATGTGACTATTGGGTGTTACTTATTTATTTCACTTACAATATCATCATTCCCTCCAGAGTAAATCTTCTGATTGTCATTAGTGATGCCGAGACTGAATATGTTTGATTGATGTGTTGCTTTCATGGCCACCGGCTTGCCATGCGCCAAAATGGCTTGGCCTAGCTGCCATAGCATCACCCTCCTGTCATCCCCTCCTGCAAATTAAAAGGTTTTTCGAAATATTAAGGTGGAACGATTCACAAATGGCGAGACATTCAATTTTTATTGTGTTTTTGATCATCACAGCTCAGCTGATCTTGAGATAGCAATTACTGCTAAGGAGTGGAACACACTGCCGTCGTCTGTCTTTCCTGAAAACTATAATCTGGGTCTCTTCAAGGCCAGAGTGAATAGGTGCCTTCTAGACCTTTGTGCTCCATCTTCGGCCACATCGTCACTTACCAACAGGTGACGTGGTCAAACAAAGGTCTATTAATGTTAAAAAAAAAAAAAAAAAACTGATTTTGCAGAAACTAGGAGCCCTAAGCACACATATTTTTATTGTTAGTTTTTATTGATGTTTTTATTGACGTTAGTATCACATAATGATATTTTCAACACACTCGCTCTTAAAGTGGCTCTAATTTCACCGCAATTAGGCACATAATGACACCTGTAATCAAACTGTGACTTTTCATTGCTATTATTCACCAGCGAGTTATAGAGACAGTTAAATATACCTGTGCAGACTACTACATTCTACGAATATTCTTTCACTGCTCAGGCTGTACGACTGTGGAATGCTTTACCTGAGAATGTCAGGCGGGCGAAATCCCTTCCTATCTTTAAAAAACTGCTTCATAGTCACTTTCTGTCCTAGTTCCATGTGTGATTATATTTATTTTATATTTATTTATTTTTATTTGGTAGGTATAGTATGTATAAATTTATGTATAAGTATTATATTTTATCAAGTTATGATATTCCTTTTTTTAGTTGCATATTTTAATAATATAAATTGTATAAATACTTAGGTAGGTATATATAAATTTGTGTAGCCATAGTATAAATTTATAAATTAGGTAGTAATTTGTTATATTTATTTATTTTTAATTTAAGAGATTGTATTCCAGATTTTAAGCCACCGTTCTATGTCGTGCAAATAATTCCAGTCCATCCCAAGGTTGTCTGGCAGAGATCGCTTATAGCGATAAGACCGCCCATTGTACTTCCGTGTTTAGTTTAATATTAATTCTTAATTAGCTTATTTTCTGTGTTGTGCAATAAAGTGTTTTCTATTCTTCTATTCTAAGGCCGAGCCTCAATGGGCCTCTTTTCACAGTGAACCATCGTGGAATATAGACGTGACAAGTGGTGAGCTAATTAATGATGAATGAATGATGAATGCTACATCACTGTTTTTTTTTTTATAAAATCTCCACTTGAATGCTTATTGCGTAGTTAGGGTATCATATATGTAGTAGACATCCATGATAAACTGACTATCAATCAGTAGCCACTACGTAGGTTGTTAAGCTTTTTTTAACTATTAAGGTGATTAGTAACCCAAAAGTTAATTTTGAAAACAAGTTTTATTTACGTTACGTTAGAGACACGAAATTAAAATTTTATTGTGTTTTTGCTCATCACAGCTTATGGGTATTGTTTAGAATCGTGCCGCACGAATTAAGGGGGGAGGGTGGGGGGGGAGGGGGGAGAGTCTTAGGGGACGCCCCCCCCTAGAGTGGGGATGTGCGGAAACTTATAGTTTTGGAGAAAAAAAATAAAGAAGTTTGGAGGTTTTTTTTTTTTTGTGAGGTTATGTATGAAGTTATGTAATTGGAAGTGTCGGACTCCGGTATGGGCTCTCGCCAGTACTCTCGCGAGGTTGCTCCTGAGTGTCGCTTCACCCATTCGACCTTCGCTACACTACGGAGGTCGCCGGCTCGCTTCGCTCGCCACCTCCCCCCTTCGCTCCGCTCGGCCTCACGGGCTTGCGCCGCTCAGGACCTCCCACGCGAGCTACTGGCTCCGCGTTTTTATATACACTCTAGGGGCGTGACGCACAAGACCACGTGGAGTCGGGGTGCTCCGTGTCGGTTCTGTCACTTATTTTGAACCTAACCTAATGAGTAATGTCGGAATGCCCTGAGTCGATTCTGAGTCTCATACCGGAGTCCGACACTTCCAATTATAAAACTTCATACTTAACCTCACAAAAAATTCATACTTAACCTCAAAACTTCTTTATTTTTTTTCTCCAAAACTATAAGTTTCCGCACATCCCCACTCTAGGGGGGGGCGTCCCCTACCACACTCCACCCCTCCCTCCCACTCTCACCCCTCCCTCCCACTCTCCCCCCTTAATTCGTGCGGCACGATTCTAAACCCAACCCAAAGTATTTATAAACCTACACAAAATCATGCTATACCATTGAACTAACAGTACTAATAGAACTATAAGACTGAACTAGTACATTTGATTGATTGTACTTAGTGCTCGCTCAGTGAATGACGAAGCACAATCCTAAAATATTTGTTCCAGGTCTGGGTGGTGTGGTCACATTGTACTCGTAGTTCCAATACCCACAACACAGGGGATCCTAAGGTGTGATCTGAGGGTTTGTCTAAGTTTTGCATTCAGTATCCCGACTATCGAATTGCGAGTTGATATTGGTTTTTATGTATGGTTTTAATGAGTTTCATAACGAGTCCGCTAGGGGCACTTATCATTTTCTGCATACAAAAACCCAATTTCAACTCGCAATTTGGTTTTCGTTTTTTTTTACTACTTGAATGACGGAACAAGCAGATGGCCCATCTGATGTTAAGCGGTAACCTCTGCCTATGAACTATTCCAGGTAGTTCCAAATTACAAACCTGTACTAAGCCCTCAGGGCTATGTATATGACTGTTGGGTGCTATGTTAAGTAGCTGTCCACATCTAATGGGATGACTGATGTTTGCATGAAATTGATCGATGAATATCTGGATAATTTGATTTCAACCATCAGGCAAGTAGTTTGGGTTTATTTTTATCTAACGTTGACTGTCAATATCATACCAACAGTCATTTAAAATTCATGACTGATGGAAATGATTAACCCTTGCATGAACAGGACCCCGATAAATTACATTTTGTTACCTATAGTGGTAGATCTACCTACCTACCTAGTGGTAAGCCTACCACAGAAACACATACAATTAGTGCAAAAAGTGAGTGAGAATCATTCAAGACATCACTATCTGAATGTTTTATTTTTTCAGCCAGTGTAATATGCCAGCCCTGAGTAAAAAAACATACTCCCCAGTATACAAATACCTATTTAGGACAACAGATTTTAGTTCCTGTATTTAGTCATTTAAATAATTTAGCTAGGGAGGATTTCCTGCTAGGGAGGGCATGAGTGTCAATCTGACTAACCTACTTGAATATTTGTAACATATTTCACAAACAATCTGTAGGTAGGTATCTGGATACGTGAGTACATTACATACAGAGTACATACATCTACTAGGAACATATTTGTACTTGCAGCAGTTATTTATTAATATTTATAGCGAATATACCAGCCATGAAGAGTTTATTAGGCTACGATAGTAGGTGTTTAGAGTATGTAATATATATAAGCGAATACTTATACAAAATAGGGAAATGTTACATACCTGATACTAGTAACTCGCCATTGTTGGAAAACTCGATAGCATTTACACAGCCAAAATGGCACGACAAGTCTTTTCTGTACAAATTTCTAGCAGCATGTAAGCGGTTGTTGAAAAACTGAGATCTAACTGCAGGTATAAGCCCGTATTCTCTCTTATTTATATACGGCAAAGGGCTAGCAATATTCGCCATATTTACAACAAAACCACCATTTTCTTACGACAAGACAAACAAAACTTCTTTCTTTTACCCGATGTCGGTCGGCCGATGATCGATCAGCTGTATTTTTATTTATTTTTAAAAACAATAAACGTTTCATTTTATCCCCTAGGGAGTCTAATACTCTAATATTCCGTGCCCATGCCTCGGACATCATCATCTTTATTATCTTCTTTTTATATTATATTAGAAGTCCACTGCTGGAAATAGACCTCCCCCATAGAATGCCAAGATGAACAGTCTCGAGCCGTCAACATACACCGACTTCCCACGAACTTTAAAAAAACCATTCTGATTTTTTTCTGTACACATGATAATTATTTGGAAAAACGGAACGGAACTACGGGTCTCATTAAAAAAAAACACTTGATCAAAAAACTTTGTCTATGGTACAAACTACGAACCACTGTCGAACTGACAGAAAAACCATGAATAGTAGAACATGGTAGAGTTACCAGATCTCAAATTTTCTAGGAGAAATCCTGCCTGATTTTTCTTTAATTCTCCAACTCTATTCATAATATCCGATAATTGGATTGTAAATATTGTTTAATTGGGATAGAGTAGTTACAAAAGAAGTTGGAGTCTAATGAACATCCCAAATTGGTGACCCCCGACGTGACGTATCAGACCATTGATTGATCACTTCGCTAACTTTTATAAAACTGCTTTGCTGTTTTCTTTGGTACCTACCTGCTGTTATAATGTTGTAATTATTTTATTTATTTCCTTATTTATCTGATCAGTCTCCTCACGTTTTTGCTGTTATTTCCTGTATTTTGAAATCTTGGTATGGCAGCACTGAGTTTGTTTTGTTTTCGTAGTAAAACACAGTAAAACACGTGAGCTCTAAAAATAACAAAACACTGAAATTTGTGAGCTTCCTTAATAATTCTCGATAAAAAGTATGGTAGTGGCCGAAGCAATGAGTAAACCTACATTGAAAGTATCTGGTAAGTAATTTTCACATACATAACCAACTTGCTATTTTTACCCACAATACTGTTCTCACTTCTGCTTTTTCAGTGTCCGATTCAGATTCTTCAAGTGTAGAAGAGTCTGATTCAGAACATGAAGTAGATTCTGCAGAAGATATTGAAGCAGACGCTGAAAGTATCGACTCAGAAGAGTCTATTAATGAAGTCGAATCTGGGGAAGACAATGCAGCCAACGCTGACAGTATGGACTCTGAAGAGTCTAATGACGATAATGAAGTGGAATGTGCGGAAGACATTGAAGCCGACGCTGAAAGTACCGACTCTGAGGATTCCGAAGCGGAGAAAAGTGTTCTGATGACGAATGAAGGATGGGGCGACTCGGTAGCTAAAATTCTCGGTTCCAAAAAGCCTAAAAATAAGAAAACGTTGGTTTTGTCGAGAGCTAAGAAGCATTCCGAGATTGTGAAGGTAGAAACAGATGAAAAACCCTCTTTCGAAGTTGTTGGAGAGTTAACAGACAAGAAACCAGATGTAAAAAGCCTAAAAACGGAAGAAAATGAAGCACCGCCAGCCAAAAAAATTGTAAGTAATCTTTTAGAATATGATTGAGGACTATCCACTAACTCAATCTCAGTTCCCATTCACCCACATTATTTTCGATACAGTCTCTGAGATCTATATCATTTTTAATTTCACAACTGGGTTGAAATGTATTAAAAAAAACCACTAACACCCTTGAATTGATAGGTGCTATCCCACTACTATCTCATATGTCAAAGTTACAATGTTTGGATGTTAGTTCATCAGTTTCAGCATGGTTGAGTAACAAACATTACTCAATCACGCAAAAACGGCTGATCTAATTTTGATTACATTTTGTAAACAGATAAGTTATGACCTGGCTGTAGGCTACTTTTAATTTGTGTATTTGTCAAGGTGATAACACCACTGTCCCATTCTTCCATATATAGTTCTCTCGATCCTAAGGTTGTCTGGAAGAAATCCCTTTAAGCGATAAGACAACCCGTGGTGCATTTCTGTTATTTTTGTTATTAAGTTACGTTTTTATTTCTCTGTGTTATTTGTATACAATAAAGAGTTAATCTATCTCTCTATCTACTTTTTATCCTGCTTTAATGCTGATGGACACTAATTAATATGTATATTTTTTACATTTCATTTTAGAAACATGAAAAAGCTTCAATAAGGCAGAAACCCAAGATATTAGAAAAGGACAGAGAGAGATTACTAGCTAAAATAGCCACAAAAGGTGTAGTACAGCTATTCAACGCAGTAAGAAACCAACAGAAGACTGTTGAAAAAGAATTGGATAGGAATGACATTTCAGAAGTGAAGAAAGACAGGATAATGAAGAAGTTTGACAAGAGAACATTCTTAGACACACTCATGGGGAAGAGTAAGTCAATAGTTGTGGATGAGACCAGTTCAAGTTTGAAGAGTGAAGTCAAGGATGAAGAGAAACCTAGATGGAATGCACTAAGGTACATCAAACATGTTTTCATAATATCTTTCACTTTTATTACTAAGTTTGCAGAATGTTCCTCAAGTATCTGCAGATACCGCAGAGTTTCAAGATGAAAGTCTTAGCCAGTTATGTTTTTTTTTTATTTATTTCATACACAATATATATTACACAGTTATAATTATTATATAGTACCTTAAAAACCTCCAACGGTTTGACTAGGTACAATCACCAAAAAGTAGGCGCACACCGCGCACATACACATTCATATAAATATAAACAAACAAGGTAGGTAATGTAACAAATTATTAACACTAACAGCACTAAGATGTGCTTGCTAACTATTGACCCATACACAAGCTCATAGTTGCACAGCGGGCTATAGAGAGAACTGTGCTCGGAGTTTCACTATGTGATAGAATCTGAAATGAGGAGACTCTTACACTCGTATTTATAAACAAGTAATTACTTGTTGCTTAGTAATTTCTTAATGAAGTCATTACTTGAAGCTAGAATTCTTCAGTACAAAATTTTATTCTATAGTTGAGTAATGCACGTTACTTACTTAAGCAATTGCTTAAGTTAGAGTTGATGCTTGATGGTTGTTTCTCACTGGCAACACTACGTTGCTGCGTTTTGTTTCATGAGAGGGTAAACGTGAGGGCTAGATTTTTTTACAAAGTCTTGCATTATAATGCCTAATAAAAATTTATAATATATAATTTGATAAAGTTATCTGTATAAAAAGAGAAATGAGTCGTAGAAGATATTTTTTAATCATGACACACGATATAACCCTACCAAATTTAAAAGTATGATTTTTATACTAGCTGACACGTGATTTATAACTTGAAAAGATTATTTTGTAGTTGAGTGCGATGTCAAAATGTCAGGCAGGCAATGTCTGTTGTTTGTCTTGTCTGTTCTGCTGGTAAAACTGTGCTGTCTCTATTTAATTGTGCGAGTATTACTACATAAATAATATGTCTATTTCCGAAAGTGAACGTAAAAAGCCTTTCTCGTCTTTAGAGAAAGATCTTTTGTTGAATATTATTCAAAAGTATGACGATATACTGACATGCAAGAAAACCAATGCTTCAAGCGTAATAAAGAAGAAGCAATGTTGGGAACAAATTACCACCGAATTTAATGCATCGGATATTGTCTTCCATAATTATTTTCTGTAAAATTTTGAGGTCAAAAAGCTCCGAACCGAGTAATAAGCGTTGCTTAAGTAACGAAAGTGGTTACTATTACTTGATTAAGAATTCTAACTTTTGACAGTTCTTACTTCGACCGATTTCTTAACTATGCAATACAAATAGTTGCTCAAGTAATTACTTTTGCTTAAGTAATTACTTTGACTTGTCTATAAATACGAGTGTTAGAATAGCTAGCTTAGCTTAACTTAGACTTTAGATAGCGTTCAGAACTAGCAAGTGAAAATATGCAGGTGGTATATCTAGCAGAACTGACAACCGTTGGGAAACAAAGAAATCGGACGACGCATTATAGGAAGGACCCCGTCGATCGACAAAAAAATTATAGTTCCATCCTTTTATCGTGGCATTCTATAAGGCCTCGCCTCGGAAGTTCGCCTTTGTACTTCTTTGTTTTATGTGCAATAAATAATTTTCTATCTATCTATCTAAGGCCTTTGGCCAGCAGTCGACTTCTAAAGGTCACTGATGATGATCAGTTAGTAAAATAACTTTACGTATAATGCATAGATACTCTCTTTCAAAACCTCTATCTTCATAAATTAAGCATTAAGGTTGCACAGCGAGCTATGGAACGGGCTATGTTTGTAGTTTATCTGAAATGTGATTATCCGACAGAGAACTAAAGTCATTGACATAGCCTACCGGATTAGCAAGCTGAAGTGGCAATAGGCTGGTCATATATGCCGAAGAACCGACAACCGTTGAGGTAAGCGAGTTCTTGAGTGGAGACCGCGTCTTGGCAAACGTAGCATGGGGCGCCCTCTGGCTAGATAGAGCGATGACCTACGAAAGGCGGCGGGCAGAAAGTGGATGAGAAAAGCCGAAAACCGGGCTCAGTGGCGTGTATTGCGAGAGGCCTTTGTCCAGCAGTGGACTAGTGTGGGCTGATGATGATGATGTTCTTCATAAATCCTGCACTAATATGATATTATTGGTGAGAGATAAATAGCTTTTTCTTATTTGCAGGGATGATTTCATGATGGGCGCCAAACTAAAGGACTGGGACAAGGAATCGGTGGATGAATGAAATACAGCTTTCATAAATATGTAAATACTTCGTAGATTTTAATTTACAAACATTAAATTGAATGCTACATTCAGTAGACTTAAATTCTTCACCCGACACAATATCACAAACCAAAATCCAAAAATATATTAATTGAACTCATATACAGATAAAATAAGTATGTAGTAGGTATCTTAAAAAATACCGGTTTGACCCCAAAACTAGAACCGTTCACGTTTTTTCGTACGCCTGGGTTGAGGGATCCTTGCTTTAATTAAGCTGTAATATCCATTTTTAGGGTTCCGTAGTCAAAGACAAGGAACCCTTATGGATTCGTCATGTCTGTCTGTCCGTGTATGTCACAGCCTTTTTTTTCCGAAACTATAAGAGCTATACTGTTGAAACTTGGTAGGTAGATGTATTCTGTGAACCGCATTAAGATTTTTACACAAAAATTTTAAAAAAACAATTATGTTTGGGGTTCCCCATACTTAGAACTGATCCTCAAAAATTTTTTTTTCATCAAACCTATACGTGTGGGGTATCTATGGATAGGTCTTCAAAAATGATGTTGAGGTTTCTAATATCATTTTTTTCTTAACTGAATAGTTTGCGCGAGAGACACTTCCAAAGTGGTAAAAAGTGTGTCCCCCCCCGTAACTTCTAAAATAAGAGAATGATAAAACTAAAAAAAATATATAATGTACATTACCATGTAAACTTTCACTCAAAATTGGTTTGAACGAGATCTAGTAAGTAGTTTTTTTTTAATACGTCATTAATCGTAATCCATCCAAGAACTTTTATATTATGTTACTTGCTGCTACGGAACCCTTCATGGGCGAGTCCGACACGCACTTGGCCGCTTTTTTATATTTTTCGTTGCACGGCTTGTGCATTTGCCTGTTTCAAGTATAATTTATTCTTCTTCTTATCTTAGTTAATGGCTTCTGTGCATTATTTGCAAAAATTTAGCCAATGATATAATAATATATTGTTATAGTAGAGTCATAACCCAGTTTAAATAGTGGCAGAAAAACTGAGTGGCAGGGAAAAAACCACCATTACCAAAAGACACGCAATACACTTAAATTTCACTACATCACCCATGTGCCATTTATCACATAATAATGTAATAAAATACAAAATATTGTATTTTCGATATAATTTGCAACGTTACATTACAATCCTTCCAAGTCGTCAAAGTCAAAGTCACAGTTAAGTCATGTTTTAGAAAAACGGTGGCCGTTTTACATAAACTTTGATAGACAATTTCCACCAATTTGAAAAGTCACGCAATACACTTCCATTTAATTTCACCACACTTGTGCTCTATACTATAGACGAGCTACATGGTTAAAATGCCACTAAAATTACACAAAATAAACACTAGGCAATAAAATAAAAGTAGATGACGTCTCTTTTCGAAATAGGCTGGACGAGTCTGTAATATCCTTAATCTGCTGAGATTCAGGTCAATTCAAGCTAGGACTCCTCAATCCAGACTTACGAAAAACCTTAAACGGTTCTGGTTCTTTTCAAATTCAAATTCAAGTTCAAAAACTTTATTTCAGGCTTATTGAGAATTGTACTAAACCTAAACAATAAGCCCATAGAAACATAAATACCTTAGAAACTAACATGTATATAAAAACACTTTATTTATAACTTAATCTAACACACGTGTGATCGCCGATGCGTCGCGGCCCCGGGGATCACGTGACAGACGGCCCTTGAATCGCCCCCAATGAACAAAAACCTCCACGACCTCTGTGGCGCGGCTGGCGATGGTTCGCCTGCGACGCAGGAGGTTGCGGGTTCGATTCCCGCCTCGGAAAAAATATTTGTTCAGGGTGTTCTGGGTGTTTTCTATGTATAATAAAAAAAAACTATCTATGTAATGTATTGTATTAAGTATATCAGTTAACTAGTACCTGTACAAGTACCTGTACAAGTACCTGTACAAGTACCTGTACAGGCACCTTACTACACAAGCTCTGGCTTAGCATGGGGCTAGATAATGTTGTGTGAAAAAAAAACATCACTAAAAATTATTGAATGACATTCGTAGCCTAAACTAATGATATTTATGAAACACTTTCAATCAAAATATGCGTGTTAGGTCTCATAGTTTTCGCAAAATTAGATTTCGCTATCTCAAGAAGTTTTGATAAGCTGTGATGAGCAAAAAAGATCAATAAAATCATTACAGCTCATCAACATTTCTTCAGATAGCAAAAGTTGATTTCGCGAGATCTAGGAGACTTAACACACATGTTTTAATTGATAGTATCTCATAAATATCTTCAGTTTAGCTACGACACCCCTAAACACATCTTTACAGTGTTTTTTAGGGGTATCTTAGCTAAACTTTTATTATATTTAAGAGAAACTATCAATTAAAACATGCGTGTTAAGTCTCCTAGATCTCGCGAAATCAACTTTCGCTATCTGGGGCCCAATTCTCGATTCATGCGATATTTGTAGGATATGATATTATCATATCACTCCTTTTATCTATGATAGATATTGAGCCTGCAACAAAATGCGTATTACATACGATAAATATCGCAGGAATTGACAAAATATCTATTGAATTTAAAGATCCGTATTCTCGAGAAGTCACTGTTGATAAATATCGATTGTATATCAGTAGATATGTATCGAGTGGTCAGACGCACTCGATAATGTTATATCTATCGAATTATCAAACACAAAATGAAATTCAACAACAAATATTAAGTCTAGGCTTAAGCTCACCTTTGTGCATATCTTTTGTAATATTTTATTTGTTATTATATCCGTGTACAGTGGCGGAATTAAAACGTTCGTCAGTTTTCAAAGAAATCCCCTTAGTTTGTCACGAGCACATATTACCTTTTCCAACTATCCTACGGAGCAGACTGCTGTATAGAAAACCATAATTTAAATGTTTATTATAAAGATCAAAATCGCACACCTTTGATCAATTGCTTGTTTATGTTTGGAACTATTTTTTTAGGGTCACGTATCCAAAGGGGCCAAATGGTCTGTCTATCACAAGGATCTAGAGTGGCTAAACCATTGAATTATTCATATTTCTACTATGTATGTAAACTGAACCAAACCAAAAAATTATAATTTAACATTATTTTGAAATTGTTATAAGTGTGGCTTCCGTACAAGTAAAGGTGAGGAGGTGGGAAGGGGAAAATAAATTTATCGTACCCCAGCATGTGGAATATAATTTTAGAGCTTATAAGTGCATATTAACACTGTATTTTTATCAACGAAAATAATGGAAAACAAAGGCATGAGGGGCCGCTAAAGTCAGTTTTTTTCCAAAACTTTGTAAATAAGTTCTTTTTAATTTGTAAATATGCTACTTATTATGAATATTATACCAAAAAAATCTAATGTTTTAGAAATTAAAACCATTCAAGATATTTCTCATATTTATATTACCAAGTTAAGTATAAAAGAAAATTCTTGGTAATACCAACAGACTTAATTTTGCGTATGGATTAACTAAACGGAAGCACAGATTAGGTATATAATAGTTACCACGACCGACGGAACCCTGAATGCGCGAGGTCCGATGCGCACTTGGCGAGTTTTTTATTGAGTTAGCCAGAATTTTTGTAATTTTATTCGTAGACTGTGTCTGTCATTCAGTCGCTGTTAATTGGTATCCATTGTCGTGGTAACTGAAGGATAATTTTCGTCATATTGACACAACACAACAGTATGCTTTTTGCATTGAACAATCAAAAATAGGCCCTAAGGTGACGAACGTTCTCATTTCACTACTGTACAACAAAGGAATTTCATTCAAAAATCATTTCAATAAACAGATGTACCTAAATGTTTACATGTTACAACCGGATTTTAATAAATTACGAGTACATGCCATCACTCCGGTCTAATTCTGCGATATTTGTTGGTTATGATATTATCATATCACTCCTTTTATCTATGATACATATATCGATCCCGCGGCAAAGAGTGTATTCTCGAGGACAATAGATAAAAATGCTAATAGATATAATCCGACCAGTATAACTTGTCGCGACTTGTAGCTGCCATTGCGTGGCGCTGCTTGATACAGATTATGATTATTATAATTTTAGTTCCTCAAAAGCGCCACATATGTAGTAACTATTATCTAATCTGTGGCACCACCGTCAACTTATACTGGTATCACTGTAACAGTAAATATTATCACTATGTTCATTTAATGCTTTCACAAAAAGAATACAAAGTTTTGTCATTGCCAACTGGCAATACCTACATGTAGGAAGGAAGATGAATGAAAAAATCGTGGGAGCAGTGGCGCAAAGTAAGTAAACATGCAATTAACAAATAAAATATAACAATATACCTATATGTACAAAATAAAATTATCGATTGTTCCTGACCACTCAATGCATATCTAATGATCGATACTTATCTGCAATGATTTCTCGGGAATACAGAATGTTCAATTCAATAGATATTTTGTCAATTCAATAGATATTTATCGAGTGTGATATTATATCTATTTCCCGAGAATCACCCCCCTGAAG
Source organism: Operophtera brumata (assembly GCA_932527175.1). Taxonomy (NCBI): domain Eukaryota; kingdom Metazoa; phylum Arthropoda; class Insecta; order Lepidoptera; family Geometridae; genus Operophtera; species Operophtera brumata. The sequence goes on from OW052234.1 coordinate 21,573,296, forward strand.
AAGTGTTGATGAGCTATAATGGACAAAAAACATTAAAAAAATTGAATTTCGCGCCACAAGCATGAGCATCCACCTACCTTAAGTCTTTATTAGTAGATTAGTAGCCAAGGGCTGTAAGGCATCAATTGCAGCCCGAGATATTTAGGCGCAAGAGCGTGCCATTGAGGCTTACACCCGAGCGAACTACTCTGCTTTACATCTCGATTGTGAGGTAAGTAGGTCCTTATTACCCCCAAATGGGGCTTGTAGGTGACCATTTAACGCTCTAGGGCAATAATGTAGCTAGAAAAGCCATAGGGCGGGTAAGTAATAAAAAAAAAAACTTCACTCTTTAAAAAAGTTCGCGTACATCTAACCATCATTACCGCCCTAGGGCTTTTCTAGCTACATTATTACCCTAGAGCGCTAACTGGTCACCTACAAGCCCAATTTGGGGGTAATAAGGACCTACTTACCGAATATGAGAGATGTAAAAGTTATTTGATAAACATTGTGTAGGCCTCATTCCCCACAGAATGCTGCGTGATCTGCTTCGGTAGTGTGGAGTAGATCTTGACAGGCAGGTTCCAGACCATCGTCTCTATCGGCACATTGAGCGGCGCGTTCCATACCTCTTCATTGTTGGGGATTATCTTTTCGTTTGTTGTCACGAACTCGAAGTGGAGACGCCATTTTAGTGATACTGAAAATAGAAATTATGGTAGTTAGTAGTCTGTTCAGAAAGAGAGCCGTCGTGGGCGAATTATGAACTAACGTTACGATTTCTGGTTTGGTGGGTTTTTTTCTGTCGGCATCTAGAATCATAAACCCAATAAATAGTTTTTTTTGATACTGCTTGGATTGGATGACGGAACAAGCAGATGGCCCACCTGATGTTCAGCGGTAACCTCTGCCTATGAACAGTGCATTACCTCATAGGTCACGTCCACCTAGGACGCACCCTATGTGGCACTGTACTGCGCCCGCCACCCTAAGACAAAGATGAAAAGTCTCATGTGCATGTAATTTCACCGGCACCCTTACCCTTCAAACCGGAACACAGCAATGCGAGCACTACTGCTTTGCAGCAGAAATAGGTATGGTGGTAGTACTTCCCCGGACGAACTCTTTCACATAAAAGCTCTACTACTACTCTACTAGTCTGTTCAGAAAGAGAGCCGTCGTGGGCGAATTATGAACTAACGTTCTGATTTCTGGTTGTTCTGTCGGCATTTAGAATCATAAACCAAATAAATGGTTTGACTCTTCCCGCCATTTTCGAAAAGAAACGTCGACTTTTATTTTATTTCTTTTCCTAGTGTTTTTTTTTGTGTTATTTTGGTGGCATTTTAACCTATGTATTTATAGCTTGTTTATAGAGCACTAGTGAAATGAAATGAAATGCCAGTGAATTGCGTTACTTTTCAAATTGGTGGAAATTGCCTAAACGAAATCGGTTCATCCGTTCGTGAGCTACGATGACACAGACAGACACACACACACAGGCGCACACACATGCACACACTCAGACACGTCAAACTTATAACACCCCGTCGTTTTTGCGTCGGGGGTTAAAAATGGCTCGCGATTATTATTGCACGATTTCAGTTCTACGTCATGCTTTTACGCAACAACGGCTGGGCCGATTATGATGAAATTTATTACACAGATACATCGAAACCAGTACTAAAACAGGTTTTTTTAATGCCGATATTTCGTTACCGAGAGACGAACGCGTTAAAACAGCGCGCTCTAGTTTTAGACCTTCGTAACTTGCCTCCATCAACGTCGAACGCCGGTGTGATGTGCAAGGGTATGGGTAGTATCAGCTGTGAGTGCGTGAGTCCCAGCGTCACTTCGTGGTACCTGGCTACGGTCATATTCAGTTACCAGGAGAATAACGCGTTGGAAACAGCGCGCTCTAGATTTAGACCTTGTAACTTGCCTCCATCAACGTCGAACGCCGGTGTGATGTGCAAGGGTATGGGTAGTATCAGCTGTGAGTGCGTGAGTCCCAGCGTCACTTCGTGGTACCTGGCTACGGTCATATTCAGTTACCAGGAGAATAACGCGTTGGAAACAGCGCGCTCTAGATTTAGACCTTGTAACTTGCCTCCATCAACGTCGAACGCCGGTGTGATGTGCAAGGGTATGGGTAGTATCAGCTGTGAGTGCGTGAGTCCCAGCGTCACTTCGTGGTACCTGGCTACGGTCATATTCAGTTACCAGGAGAATAACGCGTTGGAAACAGCGCGCTCTAGATTTAGACCTTGTAACTTGCCTCCATCAACGTCGAACACCGGTGTAATGTGCAAGGGTATAGGTAGAATTAGCTGTGAGTGAGTGAGCCCCAGCGTCACTTCGAGGTACCTGGCTACGGTCATATTCAGTTACCAGGAGAATAACGCGTTGGAAACAGCGCGCTCTAGTTTTAGACCTTGTAACTTGCCTCCATCAACGTCCAACGCTGGTGTAATGTGCAAGGGTATAGGTAGAATTGAGTGAGTGAGCCCCAGCGTCACTTCGAGGTACCTGGCTACGGTCATATTCAGTTACCAGGAGAATAACGCGTTGGAAACAGCGCGCTCTAGTTTAGACCTTCGTAACTTGCCTCCATCAACGTCGAACGCCGGTGTGATGTGCAAGGGTATGGGCAGTATCAGCTGTGAGTGAGTGAGCCCCAGCGTCACTTCGTGGTACCTAGCTACGGTCATAGATCGGCTACTCGTGTCTTTGCTGACGTTCTTTGTAGGAGATTTCGACTTCACTATTTCTTCTGGCTGTAATGATACTGACACCTGGAAAAACAAACAGCACTGACAACATCAATTTATCTTTCAAATAAGAAGATAGGGATCGAAACGCAGCATTTTGGGTTAAAATAGAACCGATTATGTTAGAAACACCACGCTGCGTTCCCTGACCGGTATTGCCGACGTAGGTGACAAAGCCAGGCTTAAATGGGACTGGGCGGGGCACGTCAGTCGAATGCTTCCCAACAGGTGGGCGAACATCAGCACACCCTGGATACCTGAAGGACGGCGACCTCGTGGTCGCCCGAGAAAGCGTTGGCACGATCTTGTTAATTTTGAGAAGGAATGGTGGGAGACTGCCAACGACAGGGAATGGAATAGACAGGGAAGTGGAGGAATTTGGGGGAGACCTTTGCCCAGCAGTGGGCCAATATAGATTAGGGTAAAAAAATAAAAAGGGATCGAAAGTAACCCTTACCTGCATACACGTGACAGTCCCAACAGAAAAGTCGAATGTTCCCACGATGTCCTCTCCCAGCTTGTAAGCTGATTTGAATAAACAGAACCGGCCGACCTTCCCTCTGGTGTTAGTTATCATGTATGAAGTCGGACTTCTTCTTGCGGTGAGATTCTGAAACAAGATCAAAATTATATCTAGTTATTTATATAAATAAATAAATAAATAATGCTGGACAGTTCACACAACATTATCTAGCCCCAAGCTAAGCAGAGCTTGTGTTATGGGTACTAGATAACTGATATACTTAATAATACAATACATTGCATAGATAGTTTTTTTTTATTATACATAGAAAATACCCAGAACACTGAACAAATATCTGCAGATCGCACAAATATTTGTTTCTAGACGGGAATCGATCCCGCAACCTCCTGCGTCGCAGGCGAACCGTCGCCCGCCGCGCCACAGAGGTCGTCACTCTTATAATATAATTATTTTCGAAAAAAAACGACTTCGTAGCTAGGTTTTTTTTCCCAGTGCAAGATTTTATAATATTAGTGATCGGAACCGTGTGCTGATCACAATGAGCCTAAACACGGTCAGTCTACTATTATCCATCGAGGAGTTCCGTTGTTCACCTTCCGTCTCTATCATCATATCAGCTCGCTGTCACCATCATATTGTATTGTCATCGGAACTTGACAGGTGTGGCAAATTTCAGCTCAATCGGTTGAGGATAACTGCTTTAATATTCAGTTACAAGATTACACCCGGATTCCACCCAGACAAACATACATTGCAAGTTAAATAAAATCTTGTAAAATTAATATTCATATTCATATATTTATTCAAGCAGTAGGATCTCAGGGAACACATTATTTACGTCAATTCATTAAGTACTAAGTTATTAATTAAGTGCTGAAACAGTTTATGTTCTACAGGTTTTACTCGATAAGCATAAGTTTGTACAGTTTGACGACCTCTGTGGCGGGCGAAGGTTCGCCTGCGACACAGGTCGCGGGTTGAATTCCCGCCTCGGAACAAATATTTGTACGATCTGCAGATATTTGTTCAGGGGGTATTTTCTATGTAAGTATAATAAAAAATAACTATCTATGTAATGTATTGTATTAAGTATATCACATATCTAGTACCCATAACGCATGCTCTCCTTAGCTTGGGGTTAGACAGGCTGATGATAATATCAGGCTGAGCAATATTTGGCTGCAAATAATAATCACTCCATGGTGCAACACGTACTTGACCGGTTTTTTTACGTACCTGTAAAACTTGCAACGCCATAGCCAAAGGAGTTTCTACTTTCCTCTCCTCAGAAAATGGATTTGTCGGTTGCAGTTCCTCCGTCGTCTCATTCCCGCACAGGGCTGCGAGGTCCTGCATGTTCATTATGGGGCTGATGGGTAGCACTCGGAATGGTATTCGAGCCATTTTAATGTGGGAGCCCACTTTCTGTGTGGCGATGGTGATCTTGTAGGAATACTTTACGGACGTGCCCCTATATGACGGAGGGGCTTCTATTGGCAAGGATTCTCTGTACCAAACTGGAAGAAAGATATATTTTCACTTAAGGTGATATGTTAACATTTTGGAGTTGTTGCGTTACATGTCCACTCAGTAACAGTACAGGGTAAACAACTTGATGTTAATACAGTAATTACAGGATGACATAAACACACTTTTGTTTTTTTTTTCGACGTATAATGATAATTGATTAATAAATGACTATAAATGATAAATCATAGACTAGAAACACGATTGGTGAAACTTTTCCCGATAGCTTTGTTTTTGAAATTGGCCCTCCTAAAACCCGTTTAAGGTCCCTCCTTCGACTAGAGAAAATATTAAGCGTAAATTTGTATACTATTCAGTAGGTAATCACATAACTTAAGATCAATTAGAGATAATTTATTTTTATATTTGCTACAAAAAGCAGAAGCATAACGAAGTTTTATCATTTGTCGCTTACCTAGGTCAGTTAATTTCGAGCGGCAGAAATCTATACCTCATCTCTTCCCGGGTTCAAGTGAGTAATAACGCTCTCACTGTCAACACAGAGGTAATTATATGACCTAACACTCAAGTTTTAATTTAAAGTATCACATAAATATATCATTAGTTTGGCTATAAATGTGCTTGAAACAAAAAACACTGTAAATACCATTGAAGCACAATCGTAGCTAAACTAATGATATTTATGTGATACTTTAATTTAAAACTTGTGTGTTAGGTCATATAATTACAGTCAACATAGTTTTCGCTATATGAAGAAGTGTTGAGGAGCAGTGATGAGCAAAAAACACGAAAAAAAAGAAGAATTTCGCGCCACAAGCGAAAGCAACCACCTTAAGCAGTTAGGAAGGGTGAAATAGTGGAAGTAAGATGTATGTAAGTAATATGTCCAGTAAAACACCATATTTCGGTAAATAGTATGTCCAGTAAAACACCATATTTCGGTAAATAGTATGTCCAGTAAAACACCATATTTCGGTAAATAGTATGTCCAGTAAAACGCCATATTTCGGTAAATAGTATGTCCAGTATAACACCATATTTCGGTAAATAGTATGTCCAGTAAAACACCATATTTCGGTAAATAGTATGTCCAGTAAAACACCATATTTCGGTAAATAGTATGTCCAGTAAAACACCATATTTCGGTAAATAGTATGTCCAGTAAAACACCATATTTCGGTAAATAGTATGTCCAGTAAAACGCCATATTTCGGTAAATAGGTTTATTGAGCTACGTAGCAGAACACACGTAAAACATGACTGAGCAAATGTGAAACTACCCTCTACTTAGTCATCCTTATTACTACAAGAAGGTTTGACAAGTACCCACATTAAGTATACAACAGTAAGGGAAATAAGTACTTTTGTAAATCTAGAATTATAAGTGGAATCTTCCTCATCCAATTTTTTATGCAATATTTTTTACTCTTTTAAAAGACACTTATTTTTTATTTTATTTTTACTTACATGTTTTGGTCTCTCCAAGAGGAATAGTCAAGTCACAGAAAAGTATCTTAGGTTTTGTATGGAACACCACATCGCCGACATCACAGTTGTTCACCTCTAGTGAAGTGGTCCTACCGACTGTAGGTGTCTTGTCACCCGCATTACCAGATGTAGAGTAGAAGCAGTGTATCTGAGCGGAGGCCCATGCTAAGTTTTCTAGTGCATCACTGTAAGAGATAACTTAAAAGTTCAAGTTATTTATTGGTAACATAAAAACAGGTTACATGTTTCTTTACATTGTACACTAACTTATTCACAAATACAATCGTCAAAAAAGTATAAATTAAAATACAATCAATTGATTAAATTAAATTGAAACATTTAAAAAAAACATAATATTTGTTCAAACAAATAAATAAATTAAAATTCAAATTATGTCAGCAGTTGACAATCATTAATTATTGGGTAAATTCAAGTAAACAAATGTCATCAGGTTAACAAGTAATTAGTTTTGTAAAAATTTAAAAACCCTCAACACAAGGAAACGGCTGATCCGATTTTGATCAAACATAGCTAAGAACACTCCCGACTAATTCACCTTTCAAACAAACAAAAAATCGGTTTATCCTTTCGGGAGCTACGATGCCACAGACAGACACACACACAGACACGTCAAACTTATAACACCCCGTCGTTTTTGCGTCGGGGGTTAAAAATTCGTCAACCCTTGGATTGCTCGATAAGCCAATTTTTAAGTTTGTTTTTAAAGGATTGTATTGACGGTGCACTTGTGATAGCGTCTTGAAGACGGTTGTCACTGCCGGACCCATCACATGCACAATAAACAATACACTTAGAAGAGTGAAGCCAGGGCCATGGCAGGTCTGCAGGAGCTACTTGCATCCGGCTCTCCACCATCTGGCGGGGGTAGTCATTAGTATAAGTTGGTGGATCTATACTAGAGTATGGTACTGAGTACTATCTAGTGACGTGACAGTGTTGTGATCAAGCTTCATAGCTGGAATCAATACATGATAGTGTACTAAGCTCTCTAGAGACGTTAATGATCTTACCAGTGACTTTGTGAGTTCCTGTGCTCAGGCTGCGTGGTGTAGCAGAAGGAAATACAGCACTCTAAAGCTTCTCCAGCAAGATACACTGTACCAGTTTTAAGTTTGGCTGAAAGTTCTATCATTTTGATATGAACTGTTTAGCCAAGATATTGGAAGAAAAGCTTAGAACCATAAAATGAGTTATAATCAGATTTTTACTGAAGAAAAGGCAAATAAGTAATACCAAATTCACTCAAGTTTCCCTATTTTTTCTGATTCTCAATTTTCTCCTCCTCGTTCGTGTTGTGTTGACAAAACAGAAATCATTTGTTAGGGAGACAATTTTGTACGACACGATCATGCACAGCATGATAATGCACAGCCTGATTTTGTACACCCCGATCATTGGAAGCCAGTGGCACGAATGATCAGGCTGTGCAAAACTCGGCTGCGCAAAATCGCCTGTACCTATTCATCACATGGTGATTTTGTACGACCTGATTATGTACAGCACGTTTTCCGTGACCACCTTGTGATTGGTCGAAAGTATATCTAATCTCTAGCCCCCCATTGGTTAACACGAAGGAGTAGTCATGCCTCGTTTGCACTATACAGTTCAAACTTATTTAACTTAGGGTGACCAATATAAATAATATATATTGAGTTTCCGGAACCTACCATTTATTTTCTGTAGGAATATTTGAGCAGGGTGTTGTGGACTTGTAGCCTAACTCATGGACTTATTTAATGGGTAAAGACCCGTGCTCACCCTAGGTTCTCTACCTGGGAGAAGCATCGAGTACCTACCTACGCGTCCTCGTGCTCCAACTACCAGTAAGTAAAGTCATGCGCAATTATTGCAATTTTGAGAAAACATGTCTAAGAACCATCGCTATGAAAACCTGCTTTCAAATCGAAGTATGGCCGAAGCATGGCATCGGCTGATGTATATATGCCAAGCCACGCATTCAAGTTTTGCGATGACTGCGGCTGACTATATCGGTCCGTAGCAACACTAATTGCTACGGTTGCTACGGGCTACATTGTTGCTACAGGCTGATATAGTCAGACGCAGTCAGCGCAAAACTTGAATGCGCGGCGTGGCATTAGCCGATGCCATACTAACTGGTCAGCAGGACTTGACTGGACTTGTCCACATTTTGTTGTAGCTTGTGTGGCTGTGTGTCTGTCTGTGGCACCATAGCCTTTAATAACAGAAATAGTGGTAGTAGAAATGGCTTGCAAGCACAACTTCATTAGCCCAAGTGCAATGCTGGCCACATTAGCCATAGACCTCCCCCATAGAATGCCATAACGAACGGTATTGAGCAGCCTCCATCCACCGTTTTTTTTTAACGTTGATACACCTTTGTTTGACCACGATCTCACCTGTTGATAAGTGAAGATGTGGCCGAAGATGGAGCACAAAGGTCTAGAAGGCACCTATTCACTCTAGACTTGAAGAGACCCAGATTATAGTTTTCAGGAAAGACAGACGACGGTAGTGTATTCCACTCCTTAGCAGTTCGCATTATAAAGGTAGAACTGAAACGTTTTGTGCGAATAGAAGGTATACTAATGAGGTAAGGATGGTACTGAGCCGTACGCCTGCTCGTCCTATAATGAAAAGGAGATGGTGGGATCAGATCATGCAAATCCTGGGAGCATTCCCCGAAATGTAACCTATAGAAGATCCAAAGGCATGCAACCTTACGGCGGTGCTCGAGACTCTGGATCTTAGTCTCCGCCATATTTTGCTCATCTATAAGCCTGAAAGCTCTACGTTCGATCGAGTCCAAGGCAGCAAGCTGGTATTTGGCCGAACCATCCCAAACATGGCAGCAGTACTCCATACCAGCCCGGACTTGTGCTTTATATCAACTGAGAAGCTGTCCTGGTGTGAAGTAACGCTTTACCTTATTCAGGATGCCTAGCTTCATGGCAGCTGTTTTTGCCTTAGACTCGATGTTAGAGCCAAAGTTGAGAGTAGGCGTGAGTGAAACTCGAGGTGATCTCCTATAGCCACAGGTACATCACAGAATATAGGAACTTGGAGAAACCGACTTTTTTTTGCCGAGAAGAGACAAGCCTGCGTTTTAGAGGCATTGAACTTGACTAGATTGGCATCACCCCATCAACCATTGATCGGGTAGCGAGTCGTCCTCGTCGTGGTCCTCAACGTCTGGAATTCTGGTTGCCTCATTGACCAGCTGAGTGAGATTTAGCGTGAGTGCAAGTTTGCACGCCTCTCTCCCAGCATGATCAGTGAACTGGTATGGGAACAGCCACTGTTGGTGGTGGGCGTTAAAGTCCCCCAGAATCACCAGTTGGGCACCAGGATAACGTTGTTGGCGCACATTCGCCGCTTCACAGATGAACAACCTGGTTGTCTCGTAGTCTCCAGAGTGAGACCGATATAAACCAGCATAGATAATGTTATCTAAGCCGGTGTCCACCAAAGTCCATAAAACGGAAATATCGGGTTCTTCAAGGTCACGAAGACGCAGACAGCAAATGTCCTCCCGGACAAATAGAAAAAAACCAGCTTTGGGTTTAAAGTTGTGCTCCAGAGTATGCCTGGGTATGTGAGGTATGCTGTATCGGCAGGACATAGAATCTGCGTCTCCGTGAGGAACAATAAGTGTGGCTTGGCGATCTCTAGGTGGTGGTGGACCGGATCGAGATTCGAGTGCAGCCCTCGAATATTCGAGAGGTGCCCTTGAAGCCATCGACGTAAATAAAATGAATGGACGGGCCTTAGGGAACGATAGTTTTGAAGCTTCTAAACAGACCTAGCTAGTACACTTCGCTTCAGTCAGTCTTTGTCACGGCAACGAGTGACAGCTATGCTGAAAAATACCAAAATTAGATACCTTGGTAATACAATGCCTTCCTGTGCTTTTCTGCAAGTGCAAACAACACAAGAAATACAAATAAAGCTTCAGGCATCGCATTTCATTCGTAAGTAAAGGTTTTGTAATATAATTTTCATCAATTGATAAAAAACTTATAAATCGTCGTGTGGTAGGAAAACTACATAACTAACACATTTTGCGAAATCGACTTTATTGCATGGTTATGATGGCCCATACATGTCGATGGACACGTCTTGCTCTAGAGGACGAGCGACAAGGAGGACTACGCCCCAGGACATTATCTCAATGTTCCCCACTCTGAATGAAAGTTAACAGACACAAGTTTATACTCGTAGATAGTTTTAGTTTTAGTCGACATACCTTTTTCTTTTTGATACTTAGAATTATTGTGTTCCACAAATTGATTTCATTTTGTTGATTTTATAAGCATTAGTCATATGATAAGTTTGTTATGTCACTTACTTTGAATTTATAAGTCTACTAAAATAATGTAGGTGTTTCAGTAGTTTTCTAATATTCAGTCTTGATAAAAAGAAATGATTATAAGTTGGTTTTATTTTAAAATGTATTTTAATATTATATAAATCTATACCCATGGATAGGATTGTCATATTCAAATAAGTAAATAATAGATCATTTCAATTATTCAAAACTTTGGCGAGGGAAAAATACATAGTCGTTTTTTTATTTTTTTCTCTTAATCAAAAGAACTAAAATGTACTAGTCATGAAAACTACTAGTCGTGTCATTAAATACGAAAATAGATACAGTACCAATCTATAACATATCAAAACACGGACTGAAAAATTAGCTACGATAAAAAAGTTATTGCCATTTTTGACGCAATAAAACAGTAAATCGCGTTTTTCTCGCGATGTTGGTTTTGTTGTTGTTATTACTTATTTAGTTTTCCAACTACAGCGACGAAATATTTGACAAGACTTCACGCATGACGGATGGTCCGGTACAGACTGCAAAAAAATCTGATGCCTAAGGGGTATCGTATTGATTTAGAATTGTAATTTGCATTATTTACGTCAAAACATTGCTAAGCACGTCGCTTTAGGTAATTGCATATAATATGTAATGGCATGTTAATTAACCTTATAGCTTTCCAAAAAAAATCTAAGGTAAACAAAAATGGATAGAAGTCATAAGACGAGCAAGAACAGACGACTTTTGGAAGTGGAATACATTTTCCCGTATTTGCTCTGATCATTTTCTACACAATGAATTCTATACGCCAAAAAACGGTTAGTAGTAGTAGAACTTTTTTGTGAAAGAGTTCGTCCGGGGAAGTACTACCACCATACCTGTTTCTGCCGCAAAGCAGTAGTGCTCGCATTGCTGTGTTCCGGTTTGAAGGGTAAGGGTGCCGATGAAATTACGGCCACATGGGACTTTTCATCTTTATGTTTCAGGGTGGCGGGCGCAGTGGAATGCCACATAGGGCGCGTCCTAGGTGAACGTGACCTGAGGTAATGCACTGTTCATAGGCAGAGGGTACCACTTAACATCAGGTGGGCCATCTTCTTGATCTGTCATTCCAAGTAGTATAAAAAAACTCATTGTGCAAAATTCTTAAAACTGCACTCTGCAGTTTCTTAAATACTGTAATTTTTATACATTTATGTTTCCGTACGATTTTTATGATATTTTCTTAGTTTATTGAGTGATGAAAAATATATTTTTCACAAATTGATTGAGCTGAAGACCTTAGGTGGACTTGCTTTTCTATTGATTTATATTGTGTATGTTTGAGAGCTGAAAAATAGATACGTAACTACATAAAACAGAAGGGAACCATGAATTTTTGTAAAAGTTTCATTCAATAATTGCATTTTTTTCGTCGATTTTTTGTACTATAAACGTACTGAAATAACTTTAGAAAACACAATGCATCTGTTAAAGTATTAAGTATTAAAAAAATACAGTTTTTAAGAAGTTCAATAATTTAATTACACCTAGTTTATTTACAAGACCGCCAGGAGTGGCGCTATATAGAGAAAAGGCCTTTACTCAGCAGTGGCTGGATAGATAGATAGATAGATAGATAGTTTATTTGTTGACCGTACCCTAAATCCGAATTGTCTTATTTTTCACGGACGTTTTGTATGGGTAAGGCCAGTCCATTTATTTTACTTTGGTCGAAGCTTGAAGCGAGAGGAAGTGCAGCGCTGTAGAAACGACTTATTATTTTTAAATTTTTCATGGTTGGTTTGGAGTGTTTAGGTTAGTTGACGACCTCTGTGGCGCGGCGGGCGAAGCTTGGCCTGTGACGCAGGAGGTTGCGGGTTCGATTCCTGCCTCGGAACAAATATTTGTGCGATCGAAGATATTTGTTCAGGGTGTTCTGGGTATTTTCTATGTATAATAAAAAATATCTATCTATGTAATGTAATATTATGTATATTATACATAATATAACAATAATATTATGTATTATGTATTATATCAGTTATCTTAGTACCCATAACACAAGCTTTGCTTAGCTTGGGGCTAGATAATTTTGTGTGAACTGTCCAGCATTATTTATTTATTTAGTAAGAAAAACGGCTGTTGAGCGAGGCACTGGTCAGCGAAAACCTAGAGACAAACATAAGGCTCCTGCGCCAGTGGGAGACTAGACGAGACTGCGAGGACGCCCGAACCCCCTAGGAATGGCCATCGGGTCCTCTTATCCGGTCGCCAACCGGCATGATGGAGCATTCTGGGATTTTTCGCGAGGCGGCGGGGCAGCCTTTTATGAGTGGTTAACTCACTAGTTGGGCCCCCTACAACCTGCGGTCTGCCAGTGGAGAACCGTGCTTCGGATCCCGCTATCCTCAAACCCGTCACTTCCTCGATGGCTACACTGGACATCAGTCCGAAAACGACAATGTCGCTTCACGGACTGACTTTGTCAGTGGGTGGTGACAAGCCACGGCCGAAGCCTACCACCAGAAATGTAGTTACCCGTATGGCACCACCCAGATATCACGTGTAGGGATGCAAGGGTATTTTCCTACGGACACGGGTAACTTCGATCTCCAAACCTAGTCCGTACATGAATACATACATAGACACACGCCTTTTTCCCCGCAGGGGTAAGCAGAGCCTCAATAGGCCACTTTTCACAGTAGGTTACACCATCGTGGAATATAATACATGAATGTCACAGCATATTTTTAAAATATTAAGAAAAATTTAAATGGAAATATTCGCAAATTTTTGGGGCATTTGTGTACATGCATTTAGTTATTCTATTTAAAAACAATAGTAAGTAATAAAAGTAATGCGGAATTTGCATCAACAATGATGTTAACTCTAGAAAGGGACAAATGACTGTAGATGGTGCCTCTCGCTCTGCTTATTTCTTGTCATAGCAGCGCTCTTCGCGAATTGTGACAGCTTGCTGTTGGGTTAAAACCATAGACGTAGAATTTTTTCGCTTAGATCTATGGTTAAAACCATGAGCGCTTAAAGCTGCTCAGTTCAAAAAGTTCCGTGATCTCCTCAACTATAACCTGCTGCTCAATTGCTCAATGCTAACCTCGCTCTCCAGTCCGCAGTAACAGGCTCGGGTAACAGGTACCACCATAGGCTAGTCACACCACCGCTTAGATTATGCAAGTCGAAAATGTGTACATTATGACACTATGGGACTAGGGGCATGGACGTAGTATACAAAAGGACTGAGCGCTCGCAGCTGAAAAACGAGCCGTGCAAGATATGTACTTTAGAGACAGTGTGTCTCTTTCTAATACGGTAACCATAAAAAAAACATGTCCAGGAAACTTTATCCAGAGACACTTATGAACGTGGAGTGGAACAAACATTATTTAAATCTAATTATTTATCACAGTTATTTATGCAGCCACATTCATACTGGAGGCTTGGTAAGTGATCACTATCTCGAATCGATAACACTTTTTGTTAATATAAAATGTTGACTTCCCCTAATAGATGACTTGGGACTGGGCCAGGCATGGCGCACTCCGCGCTGTAGGTTTCGTTTCGTTTCGTATGAGGTAGTGCTGGCCTCTGGTGTCAGAGTTTGTCAAGCCGCCCGAGGGCCTCTGACATGGCTTATCGACTGCTATTAATCAATAACTGCCGGGACCGACAGCTTAACGTGCCCTCCGAAGCATATGAAGCTACAAGTACTTGGCGGACTCGTCTAGATGAGTCAATCCATTCAGGGGGCTGCCGCGCGTTAGTTAGTTCGGTAAACTCACTCAAGCGCCGCGTCGTGTCGTCCGTCAACTAAAATTTTGTAGTATTATTTATTCTGTGCTAAAATGAAGATAAACGCATACCTATTGCATCATTTACAACGCATTCGGCTGCCTAAATACTAACAAGGATCTGAACCTCACGTTTTTCACACTTCCAAGGGACATTGAAAGGTATAGAAATACGCGTCTACATTATAGGTAACTAAGTAGGTATACCTTCCTAACAAATGTAGACTTTTGTAACCTATCCTTAAATTGTATGTCTCCCGTATTTACGTAGTTAGATAGGTACTTACAGGATCTGCTTACAAGGTCAGGATTAGCTTTGATGAATGAAGACAGACAGGTAAGTATCTAGTACCTATTTAATTGTGTTTAAGTATATATTTTTTTAACACCTTTAACACCTTTATGATGCTTCTTTTAAGGTAGGCCTTCGGATGAATATGTCTAAGACGAAGGTTATGGCAAACATCTCTAACATCACAGACCCTCAAGTAATGGTTGGCCATGAGAGATTGGAGATGGTTGACCGGTATGTTTATCTTGGACATATTCTATCCTTTGGCAAAGAACATCAAAATAAGGAGATCGCAAGAAGGATACAACTTGGATGGGCGGCGTTCAGCAAACTGGACGACATTCTTAAGTCCGCTGAAATTCCACAATGTCTGAAGACCCGACTTTATAACCAGTGTGTTCTGCCTACCATGACTTACGGTGCCGAGACATGGACACTCACGCAGGAGGCTGTGTACAGAATGAGAGTTGCACAGATAGCCATGGAAAGCGCCATGCTCGGCATCAAGCTTATAGACCGTGTTCCCAACATAGAGATACGAAGTCAAACAAAGCTCAAAGATGTTGGGAATCGTATAACGGAACTAAAATGGAGTTGGGCAGGACACCTGGCAAGACGAGGTGATGATAGGTGGAGTAAGGCGCTAACTGAATGACGTCCAAGAACTGGGTACAGAAACGTTGGTCGTCCAGCAGCTAGATGGGCAGACGATATCGCATGCGTCGCGGGCCGAACCTGGATGAGACTGGCATGGGACCGTAAGGAATGGCACAGGCAAAGAGAGGCCTATACTCAGCAGTGGGTGAAATCAGGCTGTGGATGATGATGATTATTTTTTTTTTGGTAGGTAGGTAATCTAGGTACCATGACTAAATATTATGTAGGTAGGTAGTAAAATTTTTATTATTCTACACAACAGAGTTCGCGTTCATACTTTTCTATTTGCCCAATTACGGAGGTAGGTACGTTTAGTACCTAATCTACCTTCTATAATATAAAGCTGAACAGTTGTTTTGTTTGATTGTTTGTTTGTAGTTATTGTAGGTAGACTGAGAGCTAATAGGTTTTGCCCTAACTATCTACTTAAAATAATCATAAAACACATATACATACACACGCCGGCACAATTAGGGGAACAAAGGCAAAATGTGAAATTTTTCAAGAATTTTGTATATTTTTGGGGTTTTTTGGATTTTATTATTAATATTATTAATAAGAAGTTAATAAAAAATAAGATTAAGGTTTTGTTAACCTTAATTTCAGGGGTAAAAAACCCAAAACCAATAAATGCAAATTTTGAAATTAAAAGCTTACAAGTTTTATGCAGTTTTTATAAAGTTTGCAGAACAACAACAACACATTAATAACGCGTATTACTGCCACGGGCTCTTATGAGAGCCTGGATGCGTTTTCCTATGCTCCCAATGATGCCATCAATCATTTCTTGGGGCAAATTTTAACTCTTCAACGTTCCTGGGAGTTGGGATTTTTTGATGTACCCTTCTTCCGATGGCGTCCCAAACGTGTTCAATAGGGTTCATGTCAGGAGAACGTACTTGCTGGCCAATCCATTTGCGTAATGGCAACTTCATTACAGTAATCACGCACCACGCACGCTGTGTGGGGCCGAGCGTTATCGTGCATAAACACAAAATCGTCGCCTATAAAAGGGGCAAAAGGCATTACGTGTGGCTCCAGGATCTCTGAGATATATCGGAGTGCAGTCAGAGATCCATTTTCAATAACAACCAGCTCCGTACGTGCTCCCAAACATATGCTGCCATACACCATTACTGAGCCTCCACTCCACCATATGCCACTGTTTCGGTAAAGTTAGCTTGGTTGTAGCGTTCCCCTTGATACCTCCACATCCTCTCCCTCCAATCTATGAAATTTACGCAAAAGCGGCTTTCATCTGTGAATAAAACTCGCCTCCACTCTTCTGTCCAACCACGGTGCTGTCGAGCAAACTCTTATCTGGCTACTCGATGACATACCACGAGTTTCGGTGCCTTGTCTGGCACGTATGACTTCATTTAGTCGTCGTCTCACTGTTCGATCACTTACACGCACGTTACGCACTTTTTCTAAGACATTTCGGGTCTGAACTGCAGTTTGGCGTCGGTTTCTCAGAGTTTGCACCTTTATAAAACGGTCATCTACGGCGTTTGTTGCCCACTTTC
The DNA here is from genome assembly GCA_932527175.1 of Operophtera brumata. Taxonomy (NCBI): domain Eukaryota; kingdom Metazoa; phylum Arthropoda; class Insecta; order Lepidoptera; family Geometridae; genus Operophtera; species Operophtera brumata. The sequence goes on from OW052234.1 coordinate 21,590,096, forward strand.
TGCCTTGTCCCTGTCTCCGCAAGTAAGAATGCGTCTGCCTGTATCGTTGCACATTGCGAAATATCACAGATACCGACACACCCAATGCAATACTCACTGTACGGTAGGTGTGACCTTCCTCAATCATTGTAACAGCTCTGGCAACTTCAGTTGCAGGTAAATCACTCATTTTGTATGCAGTACAATGTGAACTCCTCAAAAGTTAACAGTAGATTGATCCAGGAGTCACAAAAACCATTTAAACAATACTCAATTCAATTCAATTTTTTTATGAGTGGCTAAACAATACTCTTAGTGAAAACAATTAAGATCGCAAAAATGTTAACAAACACATATGAGAGTATAACTTTTATTTAAACATAAGAGAACACCATTATTTATCATAATGTTATTTCCTAAGAGGTTAGCCATACAAAAAACTAAAACCAATTGCAAAAATACCCAAGTAAATAAAAATAAATAATTTTTCCTTCGTGTTCCCCTAATTTTGCTGGTGTGTGTATTACATAATAGACCAAGAGCCAGGGCTTGGAATATTTATGCATTTATATACATATGCTAGCCACCCATACTTACCATGGCTACAATCAAGTAAATTATTACATTACTGTCTTTTGGTTAAGTACAAATACCCCGGCCAGCTTCTACTACACTATTAATACCATAATCATTCAGGGAAATATGAACTATAGGTAGGTATTATATATACTTTATATAGTTTGCGCGAATCAAGATAAATAGTTGAAAACCAACATTATGATATTTGGGTGTTGGCCCTTGGACTATTTTGTTAGCGTCATATTTCATTCCAGATTTGATACCTACCTACACTTAAAAGACATATTTAGTTTCATTGACAATGTACAGACTAGCGCATGAATGTAGTAGTACATGGATTAAGTGCTAAAATAGCATAGAGTGTTCCTTCTTAGTCCTATCCTAGAAGATAGCTTGCTATCCTATGTTAGAGAGAAACAAATATATTGTCACACGACAGTCGTTTTTCCGTTCCGTACCCTGAATTTTGGTATTATGCATATACATCTCCCTAGATTGTTACCATGAATGTACTAGTAATTTGACATTTGGCCTGGTACGACTAACACAAATAAGAACAGATAGATTTATGCTTGTCTCATTCCATCACATGAATACATTCATATAAAAGAATGAGACTGGTATAGTCGATACCGTTTCGTTTTTAGCCTTAGTTTTTGGAGATCGAAGTTACCCGCGTCCGTAGGAAAATACCCTTGCGTCCCTACACGTGATCTCTGGGTGGTGCCAAACGGGTAACAACATTTCTGGTGGTAGGCTTCGGCCGTGGCTTGTCACCACCCACTGGACAAAGCCAGTCCGTGAAGCGACATTGTCGTGTTTCGGACTGATGTCCAGTGTAGCCATCGTGGAAGTGACGGGTTTGAGCAGTTCGTGCACTAGTTTTTAGCATGTGCGGTTTAGAGACCGCAGTGGTGCAAGTGTGCCGGGTGGCTAGACTTGGAGGGTAGCGGGATCCGAAGCACGGTTCTCCGCTGGCCGACCGCAGGTTGTAGGGGGCCCAACTAGTGATTTAGCCACTCATGAAAGGCTGCCCCACCGCCTCGCGAAAAATCCCAGAGTGCTCCATCGTGCCGGTTGGCGACCGGATGAGAGGACCCGATGGCCATTCCTGGGGGGGTTCGGGCGTCCCCGCAGTCTCCAGTCTAGTCTCCCACTGGCGCAGGAGCCTGCTGCTATCTCTAGGCTTTCGCTGACTAGTGCCTCGCTCAACAGCCGTTTTTCCCACTTACCTTATCACTCAAAACCAAATATGAAAAAGTCAAAATATGATAAGTTGTGCTCACAGCGGAAGCACTTTCTCTCGCTTCAAGTGCACCTCTCAAACATTCGAGGTCTGCACTCCAATCTTGATCCGGTCCACCACCACCTAGAGACCGCCAAGCCACACTTATTATTCCTCACGGAGACGCAGATTCAATGTCCTCCCAATACAGCATACCTCACATACCCAGGCTATGCTCTGGAGTACAACTTTAAATCCAAAGCTGGTATCTGTTTATTTGTCTGGTAGGACATTTGATGTCTGCGTCTTCGTGACCTTGAAGAACCCGATTTCTCCGTTTTATGGACTTTGGTGGATAACGGCATGGATAAAATTATCTATGCTGGTTTATATCGATCGCACTCTGGAGACCACGAGACAACCAGGTTATTCAACTACATCTGTGAAGCGGCGGATGTGGCCCAACATCGTTATCCTGATGCCCAACTGGTGATTCTGGGGGATTTTAACGCCCACCACCAACAGTGGCTGTTCCCTTACCAGTTGTCCGACCATGCTGGGAGAGAGGCGTGCAAACTTGCACTTACGCTAAATCTCACTCAGCTGGTCGGTGAGGCAACCAGAATTCCGGACGTTGAGGACCACACAGCCAACTGCCTGGACCTTCTGCTGACGAACGAGCCGGATCGCCACTCGGTATCAGTGATGCCTCCTTTGGGAACATCAGATCACTGTGTGGTGAGGTCTGTATCTTCATACTCGCCACCCGATCCGTCACCTAGAGGTAGTAGGCGAGTGTGGCGTTACAAGTCAGCAGATTGGGATGAGATGCGACACTTCTTCGCATCTTATCCTTGGCGGCAAACCTGTTTTTCTTCTTGTGACCCGACGGTTTGTGCTGATGCCGTTACGGAGGTGATCAAAAGAGCAATGGAGTATTTTGTTCCATTCTCCGATGCATCACCTTCAAGCAATGCTCGCCCATGGTTCACTCCCACGTGTGCTAGCGCGGGAGCGCAAAAACGTGCGGCTTATCTAGCCTGGGTTGACGCAAGAAACGGCAAAACCTCGGATGCACGGATGAAGAAGAAAGACTATAACAAAGCCGCCAAGTCCTGCAAGAAGGTGTTACGGAAGGCTCGCTTCAATCGGATTGGCCGTCTGGGGGCTAAACTTGCCACATACCCTGCGGGAAGTAAAGCTTTCTGGTCTCTGGCTAAGTCCGTGGAAGCGAACTTCAGCCGCCCTTCACTCCCCCCACTACTGAAACCGGACGGGTCCCTAGCTCACGCTGCGGTTGAGAAAGCAAATTTATTTGCCACTCAATTTGCGGAGGCTTCGCGTCTTGACACCTCTGGCGAAACTCCACCCAGCCTTCCTCGGTGCGAAGCTTCAATGCAGGAAATTCGCATTCAGCAAAAGGAAGTGCTCAAAACGCTACGTAGTCTTGATGTGAATAAAGCTAGCGGTCCTGATGGTATTTCGGCCGTAGTGTTAAAAACCTGTGCCCCTGAGTTGTCTCCACTATTAACGCGACTTTTCCGCCTCTCTTTGAAAACTGGTGTAGTCCCCAAGTCTTGGAAGCTCGCTAACGTGCAACCTGTGCCCAAGAAAGGCAGTCGTGCTGACCCTTCGAACTACCGCCCTATCTCGGTCACCTCCCTACTATGTAAATGTATGGAGCGTGTACTGAATAGGAAACTCCTTGCATACCTCGAAGGTAACGATCTCCTCAGTGATCGTCAGTACGGATTTCGCCGTAATCGGTCTACTGGGGACCTTCTTGTGTATGCCACGCACATTTGGAGTGAGGCCATCGAGAAATACGGTGAAGCACTAGCTGTTTCATTAGACGTCTCGAAGGCCTTTGATAGGGTTTGGCACGCTAGCCTAATTGGCAAGCTTCCTGCCTACGGACTGCCAGTTCAACTCTGCTCCTGGCTCGCAGACTTTCTGAGGGAAAGATCCATTCGAGTAGTTGTTGATGGCTGCTCGTCGGATCAAATGGCTATAAATGCCGGGGTACCTCAGGGGTCAGTGCTATCTGCCACACTGTTTCTGCTGCATATTAATGATCTGCTAATGCCCGGTATCATTGGCTACGCAGACGACAGCACAGTTGTGGAGAGATACGTTTCCACTGCGCGTGCTAGGCAGAATGAAATTCTGGAGTTAAGAGATGAGATGCTGCAGCGTCTGAATTTGACTCTCAAGGCTGTATCCGATTGGGGCGATGCCAACCTAGTCAAGTTCAACGCCTCGAAAACGCAGGCTTGACTCTTCTCGGCGAAAAAAGACAGTTTCTCCAATTTCCTGTCTTTCGGGATGTACCTATAGCTATAGGAGATCACCTCGAGCTCTTAGGCGTTTCACTCACGCCTACTCTCAACTTTGGCTCCTACATCGAGTCTAAGGCAAAAACTGCTTCCATGAAGCTGGGTATCCTGAATAAGGTAAAGCGTTACTTCACACCAGGACAGCTTTTAAGTCTGTACAAAGCACAAGTCCGGGCTGGTATGGAGTACTGCTGCCACGTTTGGGATGGCTCGGCCAAACATCAGCTTGCTGCCTTGGACTCGATCGAACGCAGAGCTTTCAGGCTTATTGGTGAGCAACATATGGCGGAGACTAAGATCCAAAGTCTCGAGCACCGCCGTAAGGTAGCGTGCCTTTCGATCTTCTATAGGTTACATTTCGGGGAATGCTCCCAGGAACTTCATAATCTGATCCCACCATCTCCTTTTCATCATAGGACGAGCAGGCGCACGGCTCGGTACCACCCTTACCTCATTAGTATACCCTCTATTCGTACTAAACGTTTCAGTTCTACCTTTATAATGAGAACTGCTAAGGAGTGGAATACACTACCGTCGTCTGTCTTTCCTGAAAACTATAATCTGGGTCTCTTCAAGGCTAGAGTGAATAGGTGCCTTCTAGACCTTTGTGCTCCATCTTCGGCCGCATCGTCACTTACCAACAGGTGAGATCGTGGTCAAACAAAGGTCTATCGTTGTAAAAAAAAAAAAAAAAAATAGTTCCATGCTTTAGTTCTTATTCCGAGGACAAGCGTACCTATGGCATTGGATAATCATGTTATAGTAAGCGACAAGTCGTCAACCCTTACGATCTGCGTCACTCCGCGCCAGACAGCGACAGAGTTACGCGTTTGAGAGAGAGATAAATGTTTAGGTGAATATCGCGATAGGCATTGAGCGCTAATGCGAGCTGAATTGCACTTTGTTGCGTCCCAGCAAGAGTCGGTATTTATATAAATTTGTTCGTGAAGTGAGCCTTCTTTACTGTATATATTCTGTGACTGGGCTTGGGTTTGTAGGAAACACGTTTTTTTCCTAATATCACAGAAAGTAATAACGAACCTCGTTACTCATTACTTACAGAGTACAGTGTCGGCAAACGGCGTGACTCGTGACGCAGCCATGCCGTGATGTTTCTCGTCTGGCAGGCGTCCCGCGACGGTCAACTTTTAAATTTGTAGTAACGATGATCTCTTAGTATTTACCTATACAATGGTCATGGTCACCCTTGCTATCATAAAGCTGTCATTTCAAGTGTTAGAAAGGGACAAACTGCCTGTATTCTAACTATCTCTCTTGGCTCGTTTTTCCCTATCTATGACGGTAATCTAAATTGAGTCTTAACCTAATCCAATAAGGTCTTGTTTCGGTATTATATTTTTTTAGAGCTATCCGTTCTTTTGTATACTACGTCCATGGAGCAGAGTCATTCAAAACCTTCCGGGACAAGTTGATGACTGTTCGAGTTGTCAGTGAGATATCACCCTGGTCCCCTACCAGACAACTCGCTTTTGTTTACTCAGTATGGATTATGAAAATTAGTGAAAGTAGAGAAAATTATGTACATAACCATGATAGTTTCAAAAGTTATAATGTGTATGAATCCACCAAAAGCCAGCCAATCATGCCATTTTTGACGTGTTCCTCCAATTGACGACTACGTATTAGTATTCCTTAGTGGACGGACTAAATCCATGGTGTACGGCTACCTTTTCGTTCCACAGCCTATAATAGTGAGTGTACTACAATTCGTTCTGAAATTAGACGAACTTGAACTAAAATGAAATATATATTAGATATGGTTTAGCAATTCCAATTGAAGAAGATATACATGCGTTGAAGAGTGGAAACAAATATTTAAAATCGACTAAAAACCAAAAAAAAAACATCGGTACGGAGGCCTGCAATGTTCTATGATATGTAAAGGAACAGATGTAAGATTTTGAACGAATCACAATAAATCGCAAAACATGGGGACAGCATGGGGTTTTCGTTCGTAAATATTTTTTGTGAATTTTGTGTGAAAGTTCGTCTGTGAAGTACTAATATGTATCTATTCTATTTCTGCCGTAAAGCAGCAGTGCTGGCTCGCAACTCGCATTGGTGTTTTCTGGTTTGAAGGGTATGGGTGAAATTACAGGCACATGGGACTTTGCCTGTTTATGTCTCAGGACTAAGGGCACAGAACACTAATACTCTCTAGTGAGAACTATGGGTGGCAGGCGCACAGTGCAATGCCACATTGGTGGTCTTGACCCTAAGTGGTAATGCATTGTTAATGGCAGAGGTTATCGATCGCATAACATCAGGTGGGACATCTGCTTGTTCAGTATTTCACACAGTTCAAATAAACTCTCTAGCGAGAAATCAAGTTGAAGTGAAGTGTAGAGTTTTATTTGATTGAATAGAGTGGCAGCTCGGGATCGGGAAGCGTTGATATGAGAAGCTGGTGTGCCATGGTCTATGTCAGCCAGGGCCCTGCAGTGTGGCGGTCGGTTTTGCGCTTGCCTGACATTGAGAATCCACGTTTCTTTATACCTACACAAACTTGATGAAGTGCGCTTCGCCAGGTTCAAGGAGCTTTGTCAACTAAGTAACCAAATTTCAGGTAGGTATCATCTATAAATGGGTACATCATGGTCGGTGAATAAGTATGAGAGCAAATAATCTCATGCTTATTTTGGACGTGGAATGTATGTAAACAAAGCCATTTTGGATGTGGAATGTTTGTAAACAATGAGTTCATACTTAATTTAAAAATCAATCCCAGGTACAACTACAAGCCAATTTTAGAAAAAAAAAAGCTACAAAGGTATAGTTTTGTGTCAGTATCATGTACGAATATCAATCAATATAAAAAATAAACAGACATACATACATATTTACATTTTGTATACATCAACTATAGTTCAGCAGTGTAGATAAGGGGGCACTGAAAAAAAAGAACAAAACTAAAATTTAAGAACGTTGTCCAGTTTGCTAAATGCTGCCCGTCCAAGATTCGTTACAAGCTTTTATTTAGCTTGCAATGTATGTTTGTATGATAGATTGTTTGTTTAGGTCATAGCTTGCAAGCTGGATTAGAACCACTTGACATCCGTATAGCTGAAATTTGGCATACCTGTCAAGATCCGATGGTAGTAGTTATTAATGATGATAATTTATGCTGATGCAAGCTGATCTGATGATGGTGAACAACGGAACTCCTTGATGGATAATATTAGACTGGCCGTGTTTAGCCTCATTTTGATCAGCATATGATTCCAATCATTAATTTATAAAAGCTTGTCTTATTTATTTATTTTTTAATGAAAATCTAATTTTGTTGGATTTAAAATAATGTCCTATTGATAAACCCTAACAGTGACGAAATGTTGGTCCAGTAAGTGAATTGAATTCAAATAATAAAAAAAGTGTTCTCATTTTCAGGAACACCATGTCTCAGGCCCTGAAACAGAGGGCTGCTTCAGTCAGTTAGAAATCAAATCTACGTTTTGGAATTTTGCAGCATGCCCACCTTACTGTTGAGATGCTGTTGAAATAGTTTCAAATATTTGATGAGGGTAGTATAGTCCTGATTGTAAAGTATGTGGAGTAAAAGAAGATTTGTACCCACCTTTTAATTTGCTGTCTTTGGACTTTGGCTTGCCACACTCTGTATATAGGTACCGGTTTCTCTACTGTGTAACCCAAATGTTTTTTATTCTGTGACTGTGCTCATCAGCATTCAGTTAATTATCAGAATGTTTCAAGTATCCTATGCCCTTACCCACAATGCAATCTATCTCCTTTCAAAATTGTATCGAAATCTGTTTAGTGGTTTATGTGTGAAAAGGTAGGTACATAACAGACACTTTATTTAACATTTATAACATTAGTTATAATGTTACATTTATAACATAACATGGATAATAATCCACAATAGACAAATAAATAAATAATACTGGACAGTTTACACAACATTATCTAGCCCCAAGCTAAGCCAGAGCTTGTGCCACAATAGACAAATAAATAAATAATACTGGACAGTTTACACAACATTATCTAGCCCCAAGCTAAGCCAGAGCTTGTGTTATGGGTACTAGGATAACTGATATACTTAATACAATATATTACATACATAGATATTTTTATTACATATAGAAAATACCCAGAACAAATATCTGCAGATCGCACAAATATTTGTTCCGAGGCGGAAATCGAACCCGCAACCTCCTGCGGCGCAGGCGAACGTTCGCCCGCCGCACCACAGAGGTCGTCAGACACTTTTAACACAGATTGGCAAACAATAGCATAGGATCGTAGTGACTGGAGGATATGGGGGGAGGCCTTTGCCCAACAATGAGATGATTCAGGCTAACAGTAACCGTAACATTATAGGTATGCAAAACTTTGAATGTTTGTTACACAATAAAGGATACTTTCATTTAGCACATTATCATTCATGTCATGACACCAGGCGAGCGGCAGGCAGCAGTAGTTTTGTTTGTTTATTAATTCATGCTATCACTATAAAAGACTGAGTCAATTAATGAAATTTGGTAGTGAAATAGGTGTAACATATGAAGGTACAGGTACCTACCAAAACCTGCAATAAAACCCCACGGGCAACAGAAGTACATACAGCCAAATGTACCTACATCACAGAATAAATAATTGTACAAACTACGTAGAATAAAAAGGGCTTATTCCTGGATGATCCCAAGTCCAAGAGTTAATTTTAATGTTAAAGAACTCCCTTTTCCGCTTTCGAACTCTATGTTCGGTCCACTATGACTGAAAGTCCAAGAGTTTTTATGCTGTATTTTTTTTTGTAGATACCTACATCTTTCTGCCGATGTAGATTTTACTTGTTTTGTTTAACTACTTACCTAACAATATAATGTTTTAAATAAATAAGATAAATGTGTCTTATAATTGTTTGAAATTTATACCTCTCTGATAGGATTCACTACAACTACATAACATTAAATCATATTGCTTGTTTATGCTGGTTTCTTTTAGTCAAGTGTTTTATTAATGGTTGCTTTTTAAGCTAAATTTTAGTCCATACATTTTTTTTTTTTTTTTTAACATTGATAGACCTTTGTTTGACCACGATCTCACCTGTTGGTAAGTGACGATGTGGCAGAAGATGAAGCACAAAGGTCTAGAAGGCACCTATTCACTCTTGACTTGAAGAGACCCAGATTATAGTTTTCAGGAAAGACAGACGACGGTAGTGTATTCCACTCCTTAGCAGTTCGCATTATAAAGGTAGAACTGAAACGTTTTGTGCGAATAGAAGGTATACCAATGAGGTAAGGATGGTACTGAGCCGTACGCCTGCTCGACCTATGATGAAAAGGAGATGGTGGGATCAGATCGTGCAGTTCCTGGGAGCATTCACCGAAATGTAACCTATAGAAGATTGACGCTCTGCCTACCCCTTTGGGGAAAAAGGCGTGTGTCTATGTATGTATGTTAGTCATTTCGATGTTATTTTCGCTATTAATCCAGTTTAACCAAATAACCATTGGCTGCAACTAATGACCAATATAAAAGCCAACAACAGTCATTTCAGTGTAAAGTTATACTTTGCCCATATTTAGTAAAATACGTTGGTAAGTATGAAAAAGCAACTATATAGGTAAATTTATTACCTTGAGAGGTGAAAGTGACGCTTTTCAAAGCATACTGTCAAACACTTTACACCGGCAGCCTGTGGGTTGCCTATACGCAGAGGGCGTACAACGTGCTGCGCGTTCAGTATAATAATGGGTTTAGAGTGCTGATGGGGTTGCCACGTTTCTGCAGTGCGTCAGGTATGTTCAGCGAGACGCACACTGATGGCTTTCACGCCATCATAAGAAAGCGCTGTGCGTCTCTCATGGAACGCCTGCGTGGCAGCCCCAACACCATTCTAAACACCTTGAGGGATAGGTGGGACTCTCCGATTTTGGGGCACTGGATAAGCCTGCATACAACACTTTTTAAGGGGCGGTGCCCCGGTATCTGAGGGTTCCTTGTGTCTGTGTAGGTAGGTACTTATTTGTTGTTTTTGTTTTGTTGTTTGTGCCTAGTTGTTGTAATTTGACTTAAATAATAATTTGTAATTTGTGTGTATTGAAAATTTATTAATGTGTCTTTGTTATGTCTGTGTGTAATTATGTGCTATCAGCCTGAAATAAAATGAATTTGAATTTGAATTAATTTACTATATTCTGTTATGACCTGAAACAACTGCCTGGCTCTGCATTCAGGCATAAATACCTCATTTCTAGTTAAGTAAAAGTCCTGCTCTTTTAACTCGTTCCTTCAATCCGTTGGGATCGGATAGGTATCCAATCCAGATGTTTACGATGAATGAACACACTGAGTGCTTCTGGATAGTTTGTCTGCTGATCAGGTGAAGGCTCAGTCGTTGTTGCCTGAGTTTAATTCAGTAAAGATTTTAAACAAACTAAACTTCATATGAAGAATCAAATGCTATTAATGTTGTGTGTTCTTTAATTTGAATGAAATTCTTTACACATTTCACTTCACACTGACTATTTTATGAACCAAACCAACCACTGAGCATCTAATTCTGGATAAGATCTGCACTGACGTCTCGCATTGGGGTGTATTGTGCATTGTCTTCGTCCTGAAGACAGCTGCGACTGCGACACAGACCACTGTCCGTAGCCCCTGTCTTTAGCAGATGGTAGTTGAGATCACAGCCCACCATCATCCGTAGGTCTTCGCATTCCATCTTTAACAATGTGTTTGTTATATTTTTGTTCTTGGCTGGGAGCATCGACTTAGTTTCCTCGCACTCCTGTCTACGTTCCCATATTTTCTGGTGTTCCGTTTCGGAGTTAAGTTTAAGCCTGTTTTTAATTTCCACCGTTGGTGGGTTGGATGAGCTGATGTCTTTAGGAGTTAGTGTGAGTTTAGCTCCTTTCTTTGCTAAGGAGTCGGCTTTGTCATTCCATGGGCAATGACTTTTTGTCCATTTTATTTAACCATAAGCTTTTCAGCTAATTTTTGGTGACCACTTTATTATTCTGCAACGGATTTAGACCTCTTTTATGGTCTGCTGAGTGTATTGCATTGTAAGTAAACATTGAGTTTTGGTAAATTTTCTCTATGTTTAGAACCAAGGAACCAACAAACAAACTACAGATTAACTAAATGGGAACATTATTTTACTAAATTCCGTACTGACTGGCAACCCAGCACTCGCTCCTTGGAAGCGAAAAAAACGATGAAAACGAAGCATCGGTTAGACAGCTACTGGTGGATTCGTATAATCATGGTGTACAAAATCGGCCGTACAAAATTTTCACGGGCGATAATGTACAGCCAGTTTTGTACGACATGATTAAGCACAGCATGATCATTGGGATCCATGTTTTGGAAAATTGGCCGTGTAAAATCATGTCGTGCATAATCATGCTGTACATTATCGTGTTGTACAATATAGGGACCCATTTGTTACACATGCTTGAGACAATTGCAGCATTAAACTAGCTATTTCACTCGCTCTTCAGTAGTCAAAAAGAAATAGCGATCGCTATCAATCGCTATGCTTCTTAATTATTCTTCTTCTTCATTTGGTTGTGGCTACTGTGGCTTAGGTTTGAAGTCGCCAGAATAGACGATGAAATACGAAATTGGTCGACTTTGAAAAAGGGAGACTCCACCAGAAGTTATGGTTTTCTTTTTCTTTAAGTTTATTTATTTATAATATTAAACATACACGAATATCACAATTTTATTTTAAGAGTTATATTAGAATGGAAACTCGAGTTCGTCCACTATACTATACTATACGGAAACTACCGGTTTTCGTGGTTTTGAAGGAAAATAACGTTCCATTATTCTTTTAACATGCTTTTAACGATTTGACGTCAAAATATGTCAAATTCACGTTACGTGTATTGAAACGTACTAAATAACGAATGGTGGATTTAAAAACGGAAAAGAAAGAAGATTCCGTCCGATTTATAAAATTACAAATGCAGAAGTAAACAAAATGCTCATATCAGATGGAATAAATCTTGGCAGACTGCAATCTATAATAGTCGGAGAACTGAAAAAAGCAGGCCTCAAGCATAGGCTAAAGAAAATAATTTTGAAAAATGTGAAAGTAAGTGAAAATTGGCAACCGGCTCTTTCGGTGGGATTACAATTTTTAAAGAATGATATCTTTATGTTGTTTATTTTGTTTCAGGATCACAAAGCGGTGTTTGGAGCGCCCTTAGTGAAAGTCCCTTCGTGCAGTGTTATTTGTTGTGGTAGTACTTTATGTGTTCCCACGGTTGTTACTGAAATGTCTTCGGTGCTCAGAACGAATGCACATATTGAAGGATTGTTCCGCAAAGCTGGCTCACAGAACCGCCAAAAAGATATCAAAGTTAGTATTTAGAATCTATATTCTGTTTATTGGTCTCCTATCAGATGTTTACATTCAGTAAACAATATTTTTCTAACCTTATTAGGTTCAAGGTACTATACTACTAGATACTATTGCCTTATACTGTTACCTGTTACCTATTACCTACTATAGTCCCACCAACTTATCTGTAGAATCATTTACCTACCTTTTTCTTTCATCTACATACATTTTATTCTACAGATAAGTTAGTGGGTCTCTAATAACTAGCTTTGCAGTATAGACTAAACATAATGTTCTTTTCAAATATGTCTACCTAGAAACAGGCCTATAAATAGGCAAGTACATTAAAATAGTGATTTGATTTGTTGATGAATGCACCTACCTACCTACCCAAGTGACTTTTAGCTATTTTAAATAGGCACTATATTAGGCAACTAAGCAGTGTTTAGTTAGTAAGTTGGTTAAGTTAGTAATAGTGGTATGTAAAGATTTTTCGACAGAAATAAATATATTTGATTTTGACTGAAGGTGGATAGGTATTGCACCAGAGGCCAACACTACCTCATATGAAAAGTAAAGCACTGAAGGTGGATTATTCTTGTACAGTGCCTACTACTAGGAAAGTAATGCACTTTGAGATTCTTTACTTGTGACTGAATGTCACTTTTTCAGTCACTTGCAATCATATTTCTGTTTGGAATAGACGAGGAATGCCGAGGCACATTACTTTCTTAGTTGTACTGTAAATATATTATTACTTTCAGCGGTTATTAGATGCAGGAGGCTGTGTATCAGACGGCCACCACCCAATAGACGTAGCCAGTGTACTGAAACTGTACTTACGATGTTTACCAGAACCCCTGATCAGTGCTGAAATCCAGGATCTATTACTACGATGTAAGATCATGGCCGGGGAAGACGCCCTCAAACCTATCCTGCATACATTGCTACTACTACCTGTCTTACATGTGCATTTATTGCATTATATTATGGAGGTGAGGCAATTATTATTTATCTTAACATTATTTTGAACTCACTCCACAATACAACATAACAACATAACAATACATAACATACATAACAATGTATGATAAAGAACATTGATGTTCCTACTAATAGGGTTACTAACCTAATGCTCCAAATTCGACAGGTTTCATGGTATTTCAGTTTCAGCATAAAATCAGCCATGTTTTTTTACTCAACATTATCTAGCCCCAAGCTTAGCAGAGCTTGTGTTATGGGTACTAGATAACTGATATACTTAATACAATACATTACATATACGAAAATACTCAGAACACCCTGAACAAATATCTGTAGATCGTACAAATATTTATTCAGAGGCGGGAAACGAACCCGCAACCTCTTGCGCCGCAGACGAACCTTCGCCCGCCGCGCCACAGTGGTTGAGATACGCTTCTAAACATAACAGAACATATTTATTATTTATCATAGGAAGTAGTTGGTTATCATTGCTTCAAGTGACCTCTATTTCCTCACATCCTGGCTTCCAACACTTATCAACGTGAAATTCTGTCGGAAATTAAAATTCTGTTCAAAATTTATCAGTTGTATATTATGGTGTGTCCAAGGATAGTTTGGATTTCCATGCCATCTGCCCGTTTAGCTTCCTGAGTTGTAGGCTTTAAGTCAAAGTCAAAGTCAAAAGTATTTTATTCATTGAAATCACAAGGATCATTTTGAATCGTCTTAAAAAATAAATTTACATTTACTCCTGTTCCAACGCAACCAGACCAGAAGCCTTTGTTTTGGTAGATACTGACGACCACTGTGGCGCGGCGGACGCAGGAGGTTGCGGGTTCGAATCCCGCCTCGGAACAAATATTTGTGCGGTCTGCAGATATTTGTTCAGGGTGTTCTGGGTATTTTCTATGTATAATAAAAAATATCTATCCATGTAATGTATTGTATTAAGTATATCAGTTATCTAGTATCCATAACACAAGCTCTGCTTAGCTTGGGGCTAGATAATGTTGTGTGAACTGTCCAGCATTACTTATTTATTTTATTTTATTTTTATTAACATAACATCCAATAGTCTGATCCTATAGTCTGATCCTATAGTAGAATCCCCTGTGTTGTGGCTGTCAGGAACTACGAGTACCATGATATCACAACACCCAGACTCGGAACAAATATTTTCAGATCAGACAAACGTTTGTCCAGCAGCAGGAATCGAACCTGCAACCACTTGCATCTCAGCCGCCTACCCGCCCGCCTCACCACAGATGGTTCTTTCTGCTAACCTATTTTCCGCCTAGCCAGTTTCGAGCTTGGCGCCCTTTACTGCAGTGATCTGTCTCCCCCAGTACTTAACAACTGGGGGGGTCATTTGGTCGGCTCCTCAGAGCCTCTAGATGCGCCCCCTATATGCTGGTGGAGAGACCGGCGTCTACCCTGTGCGGGGGAGGTAGGGAAGGCGGTGGGGAGAAATGGGGGGGATGCGATATCGATGGCATCCGGCTCTAGGTTCCGTCTCCTGACCGCTGTCCGGGGAGAATGTAATCAGTAGATAACGAAAGTAATTTTACTAAAATGACGTATGACTTACCCTCTCTTGGATATTACCTTGTCATGTTTTCTAAATACGGTTATTTTTAAATACTTTCAGCTGCTAAACTTCATCGCATCGAGACACAAAGAAAACCGAATGGACTATTCAAATTTGGCCATAGTGCTGGCTCCGAGCATCATGCCGCTACCGGCCGCGGCGTCTGCGCACCGGCTGGAGCACCATGTTGCACTTGTCAAGGTATTTAGCCATAGTGTTGGCTCCGAGCATCATGCCGCTACCGGCCGCGTCCTCTGCGCACCGGCTGGAGCACCATGTTGCACTTGTCAAGGTATTTAGCCATAGTGTTGGCTCCGAGCATCATGCCGCTACCGGCCGCGTCCTCTGCGCACCGGCTGGAGCACCATGTTGCACTTGTCAAGGTATTTAGCCATAGTGTTGGCTCCGAGCATCATGCCGCTACCGGCCGCGTCCTCTGCGCACCGGCTGGAGCACCATGTTGCACTTGTCAAGGTATTTAGCCATAGTGTTGGCTCCGAGCATCATGCCGCTACCGGCCGCGTCCTCTGCGCACCGGCTGGAGCACCATGTTGCACTTGTCAAGGTATTTAGCCATAGTGTTGGCTCCGAGCATCATGCCGCTACCGGCCGCGGCGTCTGCGCACCGGCTGGAGCACCATGTTGCACTAGTCAAGGTATTTTTATATGATCAAACAGGCTATCAATACTAGCAGTTCACCGAGAAGCATCTCTCTTCGAGTCTCTAGTTCTTTATTGGTTGCCGTGCTTCAGGTCAGAGACCAGCAATAAATAAATAAATAAAAAATAGAAAAAAAAGCTGAGCAGTTCGCACAACATTATCTAGCCCCAAGCTAAGCAGAGCTTGTGTTATGGGTACTAGATAACTGATATACTTAATACAATACATTACATAGATAGATATTTTTTATTATAAACAGAAAATACCCAGAACACCCTGAACAAATATCTGCAGATCGTACAAATATTCAACAATAATACTTATATATTTCAGATGTTGATCGAGAACGCGCACCACATCGGAGTGCTGACGGAGGAGCTCATGAGTCAACTCGACGAAGACTCCGATTTGCAGCTCGCGAGGCGCAAGAAGCGACGCAGCGGATCACTCAACCGTAAGCTTACAGAGTTACAGTTATACCCAAAATATAAGTCCGATCGACTGTTTTCGTTTGCGCAGAAAAGCGCAGACTGATATCCGGCAGTAGCCGAACGTATAGTATAGCTCTGACCCGCTGTATAGCTCTGTCCCGCTCACATCTAAGAGTCGATCGGCCGCGTTTTTGCCGCGTAATTGATTAACCAATAACAGCGCAAGATTTTAGCGCGCGATTGCTATTAAGAAATTGGTCTACGGCGCATTTTTTTTATTTTATTATTATTTAAACTTACAACTAAATCATATTACATAGATATAGCACTTCAAAAACCACAAAGGTAAGTACATTGGAGGACTTATATTTTGGGTAAAACTGTACCAGGCCTGAGTACCCCGCACTTTCGTTGCGTGTGCTTTAGGTAGACCGCTAAAAGTCTACCTTTTGAAACTATCATGGTTATGTACATACTTTTCACTAGAAACGGGATATTTATGGGGTTCTTCAAAAGGGGAGTCTTTTTTTTTTATACTACTTGTTATGACGGATCAAGCAGATTGCCCACGTGATGTTAAGCGGTACCCTCTGCCTATGAACAGTACATTATCACATAGGTCACGTTCACCTAGGACGCACCCTATGTGGCATTGCACTGCGCCCGCCACGTGACATAAAGATGAAAAGTGTCATGTGCCTGTAATTTCACCGGCACCCTTACCCTTCAAACTGGAACACAGCAATACGAGCACTACTGCTTTGCGGCAGAAATAGGTGCCATACTTTCAGTGTATGGAATGTTAAGTCCGTCGTCGAGTTATTAGAAAGTGTTTGATGCTTATCGTACCTTCTCAGGCATGCTGAGCGGTCTACGTAAGATGGTGTCTGGCAGTGTGCACACGCCCGCGACGGTGCAGGAAGGGGGGAAGACTCCCGTGTTGAAGTCCGCGGCCAAACGCAAATTCGAGACCTACGAGGGACTTTCTGCTAAAACAAAGTAAGATATTCTGTTCTAAAACAGAGCAAGTGCAAAGGTGAGCTGCGTGAGGTGCATACTGGGTGTTCCATACGAGCTGAGAGTTATTTTAAATAAATAAATAATGCTGGACAGTTCACACAACATTATCTTTCCATTAGGCCGCCCATTGTTTTGCCTGTTTTTTTTTAAATGTTATTATTATTATTTTTTGTATTATTTCTGTGTGATAATCAATAAAGTGTTAATCTATCTATCTATCTATCTATCTAGCCCCAAGCTTTCGGGGCTATAGCTCGATTTATCATTAATATCAGAGGCCCAAGTCGGAGTTTTGCAAAACTCCGACTTCACCCATAGTCTTGGTTAATTTATGTATTTGGAAGTTCAGAATAAATAATAAACAAAATATTCAACAAAAAAACCTAGTAACTTCCTAGTGACTACTGGAGTGCAATCTTAAATCATTTATTATCATTTTCAGGAAAGAAATCACAAAGAACCTGGCACAGAAGGAGATCACCTACACACCAATGAAAATGTAAATAATAACATCAATTAATTGCCTTTTTTCACCGCACCGCTCGCCATCGGCAGAGGATTCATTCGCACACCTTAGAGCCAGGGTGGTCTCGGACTGTGCGGTTTCAGAGAAACATCCTCCCGCGAACGCTCAAGTTGTGGAATGATCTACCTGCTGAGGTTTTCCCGAGCGACTACAGTATGGGGTTCTTCAAAAGGGGTGTTTGGAAATTTTTAAAGGGTTGGCAACGCGCGTGTGATGCCTCTGGTATTGCAGGCGTTCATAGGCTACGGTAACCGCTTACCAACAGGTGGGGCGTAAGCTTGTTTGCTACCTTGGTATACCAAAAAAAAAAAAAAAACGTTAGAACTTCTTAAAAACAACACCTTTCTCAAAGTATTTTTGCGTTTCCAGGGGCATCGAACGAAAACGATTACGGCTCAGTCTCATGGACGCACAAAGCACCCCGATTCTCAACACAGAATTCAGCTCACACAAGAACTGTCAGACCAGTATTACCAGCGAAGATGTGCTCACGTCTTCCGAACATTTGTTCAGCGCACACGACACCATCGACCTCTCTCCCGAGATGAAACAACCCGATAAAGACTACGTGAGAATCTCCAAACAAGAATACGAGGAGATCAAAAGCAGGGTATCCGCTATAGAGAATAGATTATCACGAGAATTTACAGATGCCAATATACAGCCACTACAACAGGTGCAAAACGTCTACGAACAAACGCTGGAGGATGTAGCCATGTATAACTGCCCAAACTCAGATCACCTCGCGAGACGGCTGAGCAAAGAATTGAAGATAAGGCCGACAACGGAAGCGAAGATCATTAGATCGCCCAGCGCAAGGAAAATTGGGTCGATACGACGCCGATCTAAAGAAAACCTCACTAAAATAGTCAGACACAAATCGTGGAACGTGTCACAGTCGCAAGCTAGTCAATTCGCGAATAGGTTCTACCCGTACATAGGACTGGGGCGCCGCGAAAAAACGAGCGCGGAAAAGCCCGAGCAAGCGTCCCCAAAGATGCAAACCTCCAACGATTGGGACGCTTCGATGTCCGAATCACTCAACTCCGATACGAGCCAAAAGTATCAATTACGAAAACGAACTAGTCTTATATCGTACTTCAGCCCCGATAAAACAATGAATAGACTACCCGCGCGTAGATCTTTGAACGTAGCCGTCGACAACAGTTGGGACAACGCAGAAAACTCCATGAATAACACTTTAAATTCGACCGGCAAGTCGAATAAATTGAATCAAATGAGTCGCAATGACTATTTGCTCAGTAAGAATTCTAAACTTCCGAAGCCTAGTCCGTCGGCCGCGCAACACAAGTGGCGCAGCGCAGCAACTTTCTTCATGGACAAGACCGGTGAGCTGGATGGCTCTGGTCAGTCTGGCAGACCTTCCGTCAACAAACTAAGGAAAAACGCAGGCGCTGTGTTAGCTAAGGCGAAGCTGTTCGAGTCCAGCTCAGACAAGTCCTCGGAGATATCCGAAAAGACCGCTAACGCAGGGTTCGCGAGGAAGCCGAGAGTAAGCGGGCAATATCAGTCCAGACCGCAGAAAATCACAACCTATAGTAAACCCAATTTAAACGAAAATGCGACGCGCAATATCCCTGTTAAGTCGCCGAGGAGTGAGCTCACAAACGGTAATATTCCTTCAAAATTTAGCAGAGTGAGTGAGAACAGAAACGAGCTTGAATGGCGGACAAATAGGAAGACAACGCCACCTCCCAAAAAAGTGGTTTCACCCCAAACAAACAATGTCACGCTGAGGACACCTCAGATACCCAATATGAGAAAGCCTTTGATTACTCCTAAAAGTTCTCGACCCACATTCTCGAATGACGTTAGAAAAGCCAATACGCCTTTGAAAGCTGTTCATGTATCTCCTAGAAGAAGGTCGCCAAGGCAGAAGTTCCAACGTGCCTACAACTAATAACAGAATCATATTTTCAGTATTTTATCTATAGTTTTACTAGTGGATTTAGAATTTAATCAATGATGTACTTAGGTCTGTACAACCGTTCGCTTAGGTATGACAAATTTTATTATTAACGCATTTAAGTTAATTTTGTTGTTGATAATATTTTAATATTAAAAATATTTTAAATCAAACACGGTAGTTTAATATTATCTGAGGCCCCTTTACAAATTGTAAATAACAATACATAGGAAAATGGCAGCTCTTTCATAGGCGGAGTGTGAATGGCACCCAAAAATTATGAGAATAAAACCCCGACTCACCAGTCCGGGTTTTTGGGAATAATCCGAATTCAGTACCAAACGGGAGCATTTTATGGTAGCGCTGTGTTCTCATATGGACCCACTGTTGGGACCAACGAGGAATGGAATGTTCTTTGATCAAGACTACAAGACTTGTTTTCCTGTGTACCCTCAAAATGATTTTTAGCCATTGTTGAAGTCTCTCATGTCCTCAGGTTTGTAAATTTAGGTGATTATAGCCTCTAGTAGCAGTAGTCCGGTTGTTAGTCCGGTTGACTGAACTAGTGCAACTTTTCAGTAGCAGTAGTTCGGTTGAAATATAGCACCGAACTACCGATACTCTTTAGCAGCAACAGTTCGGTTTGTATAATATTAAGAATAAAATTGTGCAATACACTTTCACTATGTAGGTTGTCTATCAATTACCTAAGTCTACATAAGAGTATGATTATTGGGGGTTTTGTTTTACTGGTAAGTCTACTGGGTACAATAATCTGTGGTACAATGTTCCCAGTGGTCTTACTAGTAAGTCTGTTAGGAGGAAAATTACCAGTAGCTCAACTGGTAAGACTACTCGGTAAAACTACTGGGAATAGCCGATCCCAACCTGATTTCTGGTTGTTAAAATATGGAACTATAAACTTTGGGGACATTTTAAAAAGGTAAGGAGCCAGGTTCCTTGAAAGGGTTCGAACATCCTGATATCAACCCGTTTAAGTGGCCTACTTTCCACTAAGCTGGACGTCTACTCTCTTTCTACGAAACAGACACGTACGTCTTTGTATGGTGCTATATACGAAGGCTATCAAAGGTCACAGCACCATTTTTTTTTGTAACTTCATGAATAACGGAACTTGCAGATGGCCCACCTGATATTGAGCGGTAACCTCTGCCTTTAACAATGCATTACCTCATGGGTTACGTCCACCTAGGACGCGGGTGCGTCCTAGGTGTGGCATTACACTGCGCCCGCCACCCTGTGACAAAAGTTGAAAAGTCTCATGTGCCTGTAATTTCTTGTTAAAAAATCGGATGTGGCAGCAGAGTTAATTATTCACTAGATAATAGGTAAAAATAAATAAAGCTGGACAGTTCAGACAACATTATCTAGCCCCAAGCTAAGCAGAGCTTGTGTTATGTGTACTAGATAACTGATAAGTATACTTAATATAATACATTACATAGATATTTGTACATTTGTATTGATACATAGAGAACACCCTGAACAAATATCTGCAGATCGTACAATTATTTGTTCCGAGGCGGGAATCGAACCCGCAAGCTCCTGCGTCGCGAACCTTCGCCCGCTGCACTACAGAGGTCGTCTAATAGGTACTTACCATTCCGGACTCATTACTCATTTTCCCATTTTGGACCCATGTATCTACTAACTATGCTCAAAACTCAGTTTTGTGTCGCGCTGCAAGATCTTATAACAAACACTATTCTGATTTAGATTTATTTAATTGCACTAAAATTGACCTAAAACGCAAAATCAATATTTTGAATTATATTTTTATGTAAGTAGAAACAAACATATACACACACACGCACACATACACACACGCACACACACACACCCATACGTGTGAAGGTAACTCCTGTGATACCCAGACTCTTAAGAGACTGGTGGTAGCAGGAGTGCCCGCTCACTCACTCACTCACCCACACACCCGCACACCCACTTATTAACCTCATCAAAGCAATGCAAGCGAAATTTATATTTATATTCTTATATTTTTATTATTTACTTTCACTTAGTCATATTTTTCCTTTCTTTGAAATTAGCATAAGCATTTTTGTTAGTATCCATACTTTTGTAATATTTGTGTAACCCTTTTTGGGCCTTATTGTTGTGTATTTTGTTATTTGGACTATATTGTAACGCTGTTGGTTTACCTCAGTAAAATAAAATAAAATAAAATTACTATCATAAAAGTGTTCCACGAGCCCGCTCAATACAAAACTAAATTTTATTTTCATTTGAGTATTAAGTAAATTGTTGTTTTGTATACACAATCACTGAGACTACTTAAGGTGAATGCTCACGCTTGCGGCGCGAAATTCAAATTTTTTGCGTTTTTTGCCCATTACAGCTCATCAACACTACTTCAGATAGTGAAAGTTGAGTTCGCGAGAACTAGGAGACTTAACACACATGTTTTAATTGATAGTATCTTATAAATATCATCGGCTTATCTACGATACCCATAAACAACACTGTAAAAATGTGTTTAGGGGGTGTGTGGTGTTTTGTGGTTTGTCTACAGGTATATAGAAATAATCACACTAATATCATAAATGTCGAAGTTTGAATAGAATAGAAAATACTTTATTGCACTTACACCTTAATATATATAACAAAAAAGAAAAAACTCTACGTAATTATAAGTACAATGGGCGGTATTATCGCTTAGAAGCGATTTCTTCCAGACAATGGCCGGGGTCAATTTTCTCAATCAAGCCGAAACAGCTAAACCGATTTCAGTGAAATTTGGTACCTACGCAGATAGATTGACCTGTATTGAGCTATAGGCTACTTTTTATCTGGCTAAAACGCGCCGCTGGCGGGCAGTAGTACCCAATAACTTTCTTGTTAAAAATTATAGATTTTTCACAAGCTTTTATGAAATCAGTGACCGGAACCCCCTTCTTAACCATGGTGCGGTTGTGTAGTCCGGCCAGCCGGACTGTCATGTGTGGATCAAAATGAGCCTAAACACTGCCATAGGCTACTAATATCGATCGAGGTGTTCCGTTTCCACCTTCAGTCTCCATTATCAGATCGGCCCTCAGTAGGTATGTATCCTGTCTTAGATTACTTAGTGGAGATTATGAAATAGTCAGTGGTGAGAATGGAAAGGCCCCAACCTAACATGTGCCTAATGTATTATGTGTGCTATTAACAGTCATGATTGATTGTTTCTCGTTGCTCTGCTATACCTTGAGGAAAGGACACAAAGATAAGGACTAAATTAAATTCCAATGTATAATTATAATGATGTATTATCACGCCTTTACAGTGGTATTTTCGTGTATAAACAAAATATCCAGATTTGAATTCAATAAATTAAGAAAATTCTGACAATTCAATAAATAACAATTTCCATATTCAATTATGAAAGCATTGGCGTTATATAATTTTGTTAAAAAAAAAATACAATGTTATGTCACATTATAAACATGGGTTTTCAACTTAAATATTTTCACTTATACATTTAGTGATGATCACAGATTTGAGGATTATAAAAAAGCAGATTCAGAACATACCGTGCTATGGAAAGACGATTTAAACTTGCAGTGATTATGGAGTAATTTAGAGTTCATACGGGTAGCTTATCGGCTAGAACTTACACTATCAGCACTCTAGCCGTTCGCACGGCCGCTTTCTTTCCTAACATTGCTTCTCAATCGATATCAATACCAAAATTTAAATTAACAATATAATAAAATATCAATTGTACCTAAGATCTGTTCCGAGTAAATACGCACATTCCATCCTAATATACAGTGTGGTCGCGAGGGGGCGCATGATATCTCTGGACTAACTACTGGCTCACAGACGACACGTGCTACATACATACAAGCCGGGACCGAGTCGGTTCGGCATTACGTACGTACCTTCATAATTAAACATACACGTTGCGATCAATAATAAAAATATAATGATACAAATACGTTAACAACTAAGTTTTCGATTATTGTGTGACATGAATATTTACAAAGCGCATTAGGAGCGCCAGAATATTTAGGCGAGGCAAACTCCTAGACGAGAGATTAGTATTCGCGCGACAGCTCTCCTGCTTTCTCCCTCACACACGAGGCGCTCTCTCCCTCGACACACTCTCTTCCTCGACACACGACGCGGCGTCGCCGATTGCGAGTGTGCTCTCTCCCTCGACACGACATCGCCCGTGATAATTACCGGCGTTCGTGCTCTTTCCCGCGACGCTCTCCCGCGAGCGTGCTTTCTCCCTCGACACACGACGCGACGCCAACATACAACCATCCGTGTTAACTATCTTTATTAACTAAAACGTCTCAACAATAAGCCTTATTGTCAGGAGAGCTAACGAATAAATGCCCCAAAATAAAAATAAATCTTGTCGTCAAAGTGTAAAAAGGATATAATTATTAGGTACCTATAAGTATTACAATAGCAGCTATCCTGACTGTCACAGTCGCTAGATCAAACTAGAACTAAATATAATTATATCATTATTATTATTTTCGAAGAACCCAAAATATTACTTCCTCATGACGAATGAACTATGAGATAAACATTACATTCTCCTACCGGTACATCTTACAAAATGAATAACATTATTCTAATGTTAACGTGATCTCGATTAACTTGTACGATTACAATTTGGGAATGCATGATACTACGCGACGAATTACGATAATTATTAAGTACCAATGATTAAAGAAATTCCCTACATATTATTATAGCGTAACAATGTCCGAAATACGTTCCTCCTTCGACTACAATCAATGTACAAAGATGAAAATACATAATTATAAAACGGGTTACATGAGTGCGACAAGGTGGCAGCTAATACGGCCGAAAGATCAGCGACTCGCGAATACAATACGAAGTTTTAGATAATAAAAATAATCGACCTAGAAACAGGCGAGGCCCGTCGTATAACCGACACGTCGCGACGCTCGTCACACGACACGCGACGTCTGGGGCGCGGACGGGAGGAGCCGTGTACCGGCTTGTCGATCAATTCAACCAACATTGCGCACTGTCACGTCTGTTTCAAACGCTCAACGCTGCTGTGCGCCACCGCAAAGCTAACCTGCGTGTATATGGCAATGTTTACTATTCGTAGCGGTGCGGTGCCGCATCGCAGACGTGTACTACACAGCTGTGGGGTAAGCACCAATAATTAACGTTAGCGAGACGATTGTTAAGTCAAATATTGGGCAATCACATGACATCCGAGGTTACTGAAAATCTTAATAATTTGATTGGTTAATATTTGACATTTGCTATCATCTCGCTAACGTTCAAGTGGAACGTTTAGCTTGAGGCGCTAAATTTAAATTATATTGTTTTTTGCTAATAACAGCTCATCAACACATCTTGAGATAGCGTAACCTGATTTTGCGCAAACAAGGAGAACAAACACGCATATTTTAATTATTAGTGTCTCATAAATATCATTAATTTAGCTAAGAATGTTAATGAACAAAAAATAACTAAAAATAGTTGAATGACATTCGTAGCTAAACTACTGATATTGATGAGACACTGTTAATTAAAATATGCGTGTTAGTTCTAGTTTCCGCAAAATCAGGTTTCACTATCTAAAGATGTATTGATGAGCTGTGATTAGCAAAAAAACACAATAAAATTTGAATTTCGCGCCTTGCGAAACGTTGCTCCTTAATTATTCGTGCTTACCCCACAGTACACCAACGCAACTTCATATCAACTACTTTCTTCATTCTTGCATTTTTCTAAAAACAAGCCGGTAGGCAGCTCCCGCTAATACCATCCACATGGCAGTCTTGATACATGAGTGGGTACCCGACCAGAACATTGCACAGTACTGATGCCATCACGACAGAATATCGGCCTCAGATACAAATTTCTGGACTACGTTGCCAATTTACTCTGTGATCATGGCATTATGACATAATTAAACTATTTGAGACAGTTATTAACTTGTATATACATGTAAACCAACTAGTCAGCAGATGAAAACAACTGGACTTCTTAAAGTATAAAGTCTATTCAGCTATTTCGATAGGAGAAATGATAAATGCACTGATCATATTTCTCAATAGCTCAGTCACAAACAAAAAACACCTAATTTTTTACACAACCAATACGTTTTATCAGCTTCCTATGCCAATTTAGGCAAGGAAGAAATAAAGTTCATAATTTCAGATCACTCTGTCAGCAATCGGACAATAACCTAAGATTTTGCTCTAAAAAATGGAGCGAGCAATGGCAGCATAAAATTGACGGGGGATAAGGCACAATACACCCCTGTGGGATATCACATGGGATATCTTATCACCCCCACATCTCTATCATCAAGTCCTTTTCATCTTTTTCAAGGAGCTCAATCAATTCTCGCGCTAATAAACAAATTAAATCGAAATTCAAAAATGTATCAATTAGCTCGAGAATTGGCCTCTGGATTGGCTTGATCAATACCGCTTGCACATGACACCAGGCCAGCGCGCTAGCCAGTAAGCTGATGCATTTCACTGGCCGGGTGTTGTGTGCAAAAGGTTTAGCAGGGGGACGATACTGCATAACATTATCGCCCCCACATTGAATATTCGAATCACATTCAGTCGTAAGCGTACAGTTCTGGTGGGGTACTTAATCGCGTCAGGGCGAGTTAACATCTAAAAATAAATAACGAGGATAGTGTGTACAATACTGGTTGGAGCCAGCGCTCAGACAGGACGACACGGGACTTTAAATTAGATTAGAGCCTTGCGGTTGAGCCACACGTGTAATTGGGCTTCAGCGCGTCCGTCGTTCCATACATTGAGACCTCTAGTCTCAGTAGTTCGGTTGTTTTATTCGGTCCCGGACTACTGATACTAAAAAAGTCTCATTAGTTCGGCTGTGATGTCTAACCGAACTATTGAGCCTTTCTCTGTAGTTTGGTTAATGAAAAAACAACTTTTATTAGTTACAAATAGAATCAGCAAGATGGTATCTGACCGGGAATTTTTTATCAACAAGGCAAATATCATCGGAAACTTATTTACACAAAATTGCATCGTATATTGCAACTTAATTTGAGTAAGGAGTGAAGTTAAGTAGAAGAAAACGTTAACTATGTTTTTTTACAAAGAAAATGATTTTGGTTCCTATTCTTTACTATTAAAGAAAAGCTTTTGTTTCCTAATACTTGTTTTACATCCTACAGATACTTATTTAGTCTCAATAGTTCGGTTAGACATCACAGCCGAACTAATAAGACTATTTTAGTATCAGTAATCAGGGACCAAACAAAACAACCGAATTACTAAGACTAAGAGGCATTGAGAGCGTGTTTAGTATGGAATGACGTGCTGAAGCATGCCTAGGATGCAGTGTGGCTGGACCCTGAGGCCGTCCTGCTATCGCTTATCCTGGCGGGGCCCGGTGGGAGAGGTCCTCAGTTGACCATCAGCGTGTGAGACTCCATGGGCGCGGCAGAGTCGTACAGGGTGTCCGTGTCCTGCGTGGGCTCGCCCTGTAGCTGGCACTGGTTGGACAGGGTGCCCGCGCCGCAGTCGCAGAAAAACCTGGAATCCAGAGTATTGTTCATTATTTGATGCCGGCCAGAAAAACTAATCAACCAATTTTCAATAATCTTTCACCTATAGAAAGCTATATTACCAGCAAGTAACATAGGCTATGTTTTATTAGATTCCATCCGCGGTTTCACTCGCGTATTTGAATGGTTGTTTGTAATGGAATCTCATCATACCAGTTATACTGTGTAATTATTGATTGTATGTATAAGTACCTATGTTAATTCTACTTTTTCATAATAGCTATTAATACTCAGCTTTTTACCTTTGCTAAAATATTTGTATGTAAGTAGGTTGTAATTGTATCTATAGTTATTCAGTGGTAACCAGTAGGATTTATATTTGTTGTTGTATTTAGTTCACCGAGATGAAGTATGTATATTGTATAAGTTATAAACTTTCTTGTTTACTGTTAAACTACAATTTGTGTCGCGCGCCGTGCCGTATCCGTGCATCAATCGAGGTTCGCGCTGAAATTAGCGCTGCAGGTAACTGCAGCATTATGCTGAGCGCGAACCTTTTTTGACGGTACTGTGCACAGCTCATCTACGCACTTACATATGTTTTAGTTTTTGTAGATACTGTGTGCAATATTGGTCAAAATAAATTTTATTTCTTTCTTTCTTTCTAATGGATAAACTCAAAAAATATTTAACCGTTTTTATAAATTCATTCACCTAAAGCTCTACTACTAGTAATTAGTTGTTACCTGTCATGGCGAATGAATTCTACATCGTGACCGGCGTGACATGTCTTGATGCAATTGACGCAGATAGCATTGCGGTCCGTCGTATTGCAAGTCTGGCACCTAAAAAAAATTAATATTGTGTTGAAAATTAAATAGCTAAAGCAAGTCTTTGTTCAGGGATTATAGGAACATGGAATCTTAATCATACATATGGACTATGAACGCACAGCCTAAACTGTATGTCCTAGAGACCTGAAACTTGGAGGGTCCATTTCTTTTCTGGTCCAGGGGTGGACTAAGAAAGGAATTTCAGAAATTCAACCCCTAAGGGGGTGCAAATACAAATACAAATAATTTATCGATAACGCCTAGTTAAAGGTGAGTAAAGGTAAATATAAACATTAATATATTGACTTAATATAAAGGTAATAATAAATATAATTAGAATAGTATTTGATATAATTTAAATAATTGGCAATTCGTAGAACTATGCTACAGAATAAAAAGTGCAGCGGGGTGTTGTAGTTTGTATGTTAGTTTACATGCCGACAAAGTCGCGGACATTCCATTAGTTTTTTGTACTAAGCAGTTAAATTAAAAGGATTTCAGCCAGATTTTCAGTCATTGGCCAATATTTAGAATTGCGATCATCTTGATAACATTAAAATTATTCGTACTAAGCCCACGGAGCACATTTTCTGATGTACAAGCCAATAAGCACGCCTCCATAGAAAACCGTGCTTCAGAAAACTTGAACAAGTTGGAAAGTTTTTTTTTTGTACTACTTGGAATGACGGGCCAAGCAGATGGCCCACCTGATGTTAAGTGGTACCCTCTGCCTATGAACAGTGCATTACCACACAGGTTACGCCCACCTAGGACGCACCCTATGTGGCATCGCACTGCGCCCGCCACCCTGAGACATAAAGATGAAAACTCTCATGTGCCTGTAATTTCACCGGCACCCTTACCCTTCAAACCGGAACACAGCAATGCAAGCGCTTATGCGCTTTACTGCTTTGCGGCAGAAATAGGTATGGTGGTAGTACTTCCCCGGACGAACTCTTTCACAAAGAAGCTCTACTACAGCTCTGCTCACTAAAGGGGGTTTGGTGGGTAGGGTTGGGTGTTTGCAACATATCTCTAGCATTAGGATTGCCAAGGGTCACGGTATTCAGTAAAATGAACAGCACTCACCTATAGAAGTCGTGCATGGGGAAGCTTGTGTAGGAGGAGATCTTGTAGAGACACTGCCCGCCGCCCACCGCCTTTTCCACTGCATCTTGGTTGCTGAAGATCTTGTTGCCTCGTATGAGCGGTGACACGCCCGACGCTAAACACAGACCTGGAAAAATACCGTTTATTAGAACCTACAGGTCTACCGGCTTTCATAGACCCTAAGGACAATGCAACAAGGGCCATTTTTCGAGCAAGGGTTGAATATTGGTACTGGTGTAATGGTCATCTCCGAATCGAAAACACAATTTACTGCTTCACCTGAACAGTACACGCGGTACAGTTCCATCTTTGCTTTGGAAACGTTTGGTGAAATGGTGATGCTTTTTACTGACACCCACCTCGACCGTTTTAGACCATTGTTTGACCACAATCTCACCTGTTGGGAAGTGACGATGTGGCCAAAGATGGAGCACAAAGGTTTAAAAGGCACCTATTCACTCAGACCCAGATTATAGTTTTCAGGAAAAACAGACGACGATAGTGTATTCCACTCCTTAGCAGTTAGCATTATAAAGGTAGAACTGAAACCGTTTGGCTGGTAGAGGCGATCAGAATAGCAATAAGAAATGTTGATTTATTCCTAGTGACTTCATCTGCTAGGTGAGTGTGGACCACTAATGCACAAACGCAGCATTCATCTGAGCAAACACATCCTCAGAACGGACGAACTGAAAGAAATCACCCCTAAAAAAATCCTACAGTTCCTAACTGCTGTAGGTCTTAGCGGTGAACTGTAAACACCCTCTCCAGGGGTGGTATGTAACAAGTGGCGATCACAATAATGGCCTAATCGGTCGCAGTGACATTTTAACCACAATTAGCTAATAAATAAGCGGCCAAGTGCGAGTCAGACTCGCCCATGAAAGGTTCCGTAGCAGCAAGTAACATAATATACAAGTTGTTGGAAGGTTTACGATTTATGACGTGTTCAAACCAATTTTCGGTGGAAGTTTACATGGTAATGTACATCATATATTTTTTTAGTTTTATCATTCGTTTATTTTAGAAGTTACGGAGAGGAAAGGGAACACTCACACATTTTACACACTTTGGAAGTGTCTCTCGCGCGAACTATTAACTTTAGAAAAAATGAGATGATAAACCTCAATATCATTTTTGAAGACCCATAGATACCACACAAGTATGGGTTTGATGAAAAAAAAAAAAATAGAGTTTAATTTTCACTCCAAAAATTTGTAATTTTTTCCATTTTTGTGTGAAAATCTTAATGTGGTCTAAATGGAGTTTCGGAAAAAAGTGGTTGTGACATACGGACGAACAGACAGACAGGCATGACGAATCCATAAGGGTTACGTTTTTTGCCATTTGGCTACGGAACCCTAAGAACATAGTGATTTAAATGAAAATATTTTTGAATTAGAATTTTGCTTGACGCACCTCCAAACCTATTGTTGAATATCTGGTTGTGTTCGAGCGTGGCGGTCGCATTGTTGGTGATCTCAACGCCGGCCGCGAGCCCGTCGAATATACGATTGCGCCGCAGCACCGGGTGACTCTGTGTCGAGATCAGCACGCCCGCTTGCGCGTTGCGGAATATATCGTTCTCTTCTAACACTCCCTGAAGAAAAACGATTGGCAAATTAGCAACAGCTTGTGGGTAAACTAACTCTGTTCCTATCCGTTTCAATGTTTTTTCTATCCGAAATCACGCTCTTGCTATTACCTAATTTACGCAGTTTGTCTACAAACCTTGATTGCAACCAGAATGCGTAATAAGGTAATCGCAAAAACGTCATTCCAAATAAAAACAGCAATGAAACCGATAGCAACTGAATTACATAATTGAGCCACAGGATTCAGGGTTAGCAGCAGCAACAGCAACAGTTAGACGTCCATCACTGCTGGACGAGGCCTGCCCCATAGAATGCAATGGCGGGATCTGCCATAGTCACCACGCTTAGCAGGCAGATCGGTGATCGCAGTTGATTACTCAGGTGGATGCTACTGCTCATCCCCTGGTGTAATCCCTCAGTCAACTTTTACGTCATCCACGGGAGGAGACGGAGGGATATATTTAGACCGGACACGGCAAGTCTAGATACTTCTGTGCAGTAATGATGAGGCAAAACTGTCTATTTTTTAGCTGGATAATGTAAGCAAATTGAATCATTATACTAATTATAAAGAGGAAAGATTTGTTTGTTTGTTTGTTTGCTTGGAATAGGATCCGAAACTACTAAACCGATTTGAAACATTATTTCACTGTTGGGAAGCTACACTATCCCTGGGTGACATAGGCTAATATATTTAAAAAAAATATTAGGGATCCTTACTAAATCTCCAATAATGTAACCAAAGGTGTAAAAAAATTACCTAAAATTTTGGTATCTGGTGTGTGGATAGATGGGGGGTTGGGAAGGGAGGAGGGGGGATCCAGACAATACCCGTGCGAAGCCGGGGCGAGTTTCTAGTTTCTGATAAATGACTGTCGTACTAACCTTTCCTCCATTAAAAATACAGATACCCCCATCACGCCCATCAAAAATCTTATTTCTCTTAAGCGTTGGGTTGGAGTCAGTCTTTATCCACACTCCGGCCATGGCATTATCAAATATCTCATTTTGTTCTAGAAGGCCGAGACCTCCGTTGTAGACTAGCACACCTCCGTTCTGTCCGCCCCAAATCTTGTTACCCCTTATAACGGGGTTGCTGCCTGTTCGGATCTGGACGCCAGAGTATAGGTGGTTGAATATATCGTTGTCTTCTAGTTTCCCATGGCCGTTATCGTAGAAATAAACGCCGACCTGTAACATTTACAAATTTATTAGTTTATTGAATAGCACAGGATCGTAGTGACTGGAGGATATGGGGGAGGCCTTTGCCCAACAATGGGATGATTCAGGCTAACAGTAACAGTACTTGGTAAAGTGAAATTCGTGATCAAGCTTCACCTATCCAGCATGCCAAGCGAGGAATTGTCACAAGCGATATTTCGATGCCGTTATCGGCGATGCAATCGCAAGTTAGACTAAAATTTAGTAAAAAAAAACAATTTCAAACTTTGGATGATAAAATTAATTATTTGTAATTTTTGAAACTTGTCTTTGAGCTGCCAATGCGCCAACATTCAAAGCATGTGAGAGAAGCAAAATGTATTTATTTGTTCAAAGTATGGTCAATTAGGTCATGTTCTTTCTTATGGGAGTGTTCAAGAACTTCATCATGTTATGGATTATCTGACCAAGTCCTTAAGGTGCCTTCACATTAGGTCGCCAGCAGTGCGGCAGCATGAAAAATCACGTGTCGCGCTGCTCTTTTTAGTATAGAAGTAGCAGCGCGACCGTGAATGTAAAAACAGCCTTAAACAGCCTATATAGTCTATAGTTTTACCAAATATAATTGACAGATTTGGAAATCGACTAGTCCCTTTAATACTTGGGGCTGATATAGCTGAATAAACAATGTAAGATTTTAATTATTACCCCCATCTCTTTTAATTTCTAGAACAATCGTAGAAAACGGAGCAGGGTTTGGATGAACTGTTTACCCATGATTATCCTTTAATATCGTCCATGGAGGAAAATTTGTCATATCTAGCAATAGCACAAGAATTTAATGTAATATTTTGTAATGTTTTTGGGTGTTAAAGTCAACAGTATATTAGGTATTTATAATGTTTTATTTATGAATGCGGATTATGTTTAACGTCCGGTTTTATTTTGTCTGTAATTCGTATTCGGTTCCCACGATACAGGCCGCAAGCCTAGTGTTGGGCCATAGCTATAAATCCGAAAATGTCCTAATCTAAATTGTTGAATCTTAATTGTTTAATATCTTTTTCTCGGTGTTTTATGTATTATGTTTTATGTTTTATGTATAGGTGTTTTATGTTTTATGTGTAATACTAGTTTTTGTAAAAATAAATAAATCTCATGTGATTAATCTTATTTCAATTTGTATCTAAGTTAATAATAGTTCCCATTGTGACCCTAAAGGTGAAGTAAGACTATGAATAAGAGGCCTAGGTTATGTCCAGTTGTGGACGTCTTCCGGCTGATGATTTTGATGATGATGAAAGAAGTGAAGGGTCCTCACCTGTTTCCCGGAGTGAATCCGGTTGCGACGGAGCACCGGCGTGGAGCCCGTCGTGATCCAGACTCCAGCAAGCGTGTTGGCGTACACCTCATTCTCCTCGATCAGACCCTGGCCCTTCTCGTGAACGTAGATGCCTCCGTGCTGTCCATGGTGAATTTTGTTGTGTCTTACTATTGGATCACTGTTCGTGCGAATCTGTGGAACCAATTACACCATTCATATTATTATTGATTATACGAACATGGCATGAAATACAGAAAGTGATGTTAGCATGATAAAGTCAAAATTCTTGAACATTTGCCATATTATTATAATATTAGCAATAAATAATGCTGGACACAGTTCACACAACATTATCCAGCCCCAAGCTAAGCAGAGCTTGTGTTATGGGAATAACTGATATACTTAATACAATACATTACATAGATAGTTTTTTTTTTTAAATTATACATAGGAAATAACCAGAACAACCTGAAAATTATATGCAGATAGCACAAATATTTGTTCCGAGGCGGGTATCGAACCCGCAACCTCATGCGTCGCAGGCGAACCTTCGCCCGCCGCGCCACAGAGGTCGTCAATTATATTTGTGGTATTAGTTATTGGCCCCACACAATGGATGGACACAGCTAGAGACTGATAGTGGCATTATATGGGGGTGGCCTATATTGGCTACGATGATGATGATGCGAGAACGCCTTTTATTTTTTTATTCATGTTTATTAATGAGAAAACAACATCTTATACTGCTCAAGTTGCTGCTGCTACAAGACCAGAAAAGGCCCAGATTTGCATACAGGATTCAAGAACAACAGGCTTCATTTTGTCCTTGAAATGAAACACACTGCATTCATGACAAAGGCGGATTACAGTACAGAAGATTCTCTTTTTTTCTTTGAATCGGCTTCTTCTTGTTCTCTGGGCACCACACTGATGCTTCCGACCAAGTAGTGTAAGAAGGATCATCAAATAAAGCCAAGCCATGTTTGTTGCCCAATTCTAGGTTTGGTTGCATTGGAACAGGACTAAATAAAGTTAATAAGATGATTCAAAATGATCCTTGACATTTCAATGAATAAAATCTTATCATAAATGTTAAATAATCACCTGAATCCCAGCCAAAGCATTCCCATAAATATTGTTATGCTCAATCAGTCCGCGACCTTCTCCAAATATGTAAACACCACCCTGATGTCCATTATAGATCTCATTGCGTCGAATCGTCGGGTTACTGTTAGACGTGATCCAAACCCCAGCAAAGTTGTTGGAGTGTATCTTATTGTCTATGAATTGACCGAGACCAGATTCATGCACATAGATGCCTCCTGTTTGTCCGTGGTGGATCTCGCAGTGGACTACGGTGGGATTAGCGCCGGCTTTCACCTCGAAACCGGCGATTCTGTTGTTGTGGATGTCATTCGCTTCGAAGTAACCCTGTGGATATTTATAGTTGAATATCTATTGACAAATATGTATACAATAATGGCTTTGGGTGTACTATACTTATGGTTTTATTTATTTTTCTATTTTTAGATGACGATACGAAACTGCTCAGAAAGGTTTTCAGGACATCTTCTTCCTATAAAATCAGTATTTATGTTATTTATGCCACTCACACTGCCGCATAGTTCTAAAGGAACTTGGCTAACAAAATCCAATAATAGTTAAATATTCTCATTAGTCCGAGAATGAGCCCTGGTGCATAAATGTTTGACTTTATTTTGTGTCTAACTTGAGTATTTGTTTTTAATTTTTTAAATGAGTTAGGGCCATATCCTATTTTTTAATTGCTAACCATTGCTCGTTACAAAACGCGTATGGCATTGAATTTGCTGAGTAATTATAATTACCTTCAAACCAATAGAATTTAATAGATTACCACACTAATCTGACTATTATTATAAATACGCTGGACGGATTTGGATGAAATTTGTAATGGAGATAGATGGACCCCTGGAATAACGCATAGGCTAATTATAATTCTGTTATTTCCACGGGATCGAGACTTATGCGGGTAACAAACGGGGCGCAGCTAGTACGATGTATAATAAATACCTCGCACCTACCTACCTACCTTTATAATGCGAATCTGCATCTGTTTTCCCTGAAAACTATAATCTGGGTCTCTTCAAGGCTAGGGTGAATAGAGGTGCCTTCTAGACCTTTGTGCTCC
Source organism: Operophtera brumata (assembly GCA_932527175.1). Lineage (NCBI taxonomy): Eukaryota > Metazoa > Arthropoda > Insecta > Lepidoptera > Geometridae > Operophtera > Operophtera brumata. The sequence continues at coordinate 21,625,405 of OW052234.1, forward strand.
ATCTTCCGCCACATCGTCACTTACCAACAGTTGAGATAGTGGAAAAAATAAGGACTATCAATGTTTAAAAAAAAAAAAACTCACCAATCCATTCTCAAACGTGAATATGCCGACGTCGCGTCCGTGGTGTATGTGGTTGCGACGCATGATCGGGTTAGCAAAGTTCTTGACCCATATGCCAGCGAGCGCATTGCGGGAGATCTCATTGTCTTGGTAGGCGCCCTGTGCGTAGTCCGTCACGTACAGACCGACGTTCTCGCAGTCGCTGATGTCGCAGTGTTTGATTACCGGGTTCGCGCCGGAGCCGCTCACGCAAACTGCGGCACCCACTGAAAATAACACAACGGTCAGTTTAGAAAATTATGTTAGTTGTGTTAGTACTGGTTTCTAGTGTTAGTTGAACTTTTAATAAACATGGCGTCGCTTCAAATCTGTGCAATTCTTTATATCACTCTAATATTGTATTCACTACTATTCTTTTATATTTCTAGCCCTTTATGTCACACGGCTGGGCAAATGCCGGCGTACTCCTTCCAGGCATCACAATCCTGAACTGTTTATTTTTATTTTTGAAACTTGGATTTACATTTCAAGCAGATGAAATGACCTCACATCACCTGGTGTTAAGCACTCTCTGCCTATGAACAGTGCATTACCACATAGGTCACGTCCACCTAGGACGCACCCTATATGATATGGCTCTGCGCCCGTCACCCTGAGACAAACATGAAAAGTCTCATGACGAGACCAGCCCAACCCCACTTCAGCGGCTTTCGAAGCTACATTCACAATTTGGGTTTGTGAGCGCAATGCAGTGTTTCGTATTTTCTACTACAGGTCTAGCGCTTAAACTGAGTCAGTCCCTGAGGTATGGGAGCGGTACAGGAGGGGTGTTTTCGTCTCTCAAATTATCAGGTGACATGAAGCGTCGCTCCTCCCATACCGCTCCCATACCTCAGGGACTGACTCAGTTAAGCACTAGACCTGTAACAAATTTCATTTCATGACTATCGGTGTCATGTCGCCGGCGCACTTACTCACTTTGCCGGTTCACTGTTAGGAATACTGACCGACACTAGCGCTGCGTATGATGCAGTGGTCGATGGTAGGCGAGCAGTTGTCGGACACCTCCAGGCAGTAATGCTTGTGATGCTGCATGGTGCTGGTGGCGTCGGGGGAGAACTTCAGGGTCATGTGGCCGGCGTAGGTGAGGCTGTTAGGAATACTGACCGACACTAGCGCTGCGTATGATGCAGTGGTCGATGGTAGGCGAGCAGTTGTCGGACACCTCCAGGCAGTAATGCTTGTGATGCTGCATGGTGCTGGTGGCGTCTGGGGAGAACTTGAGTGTCATGTGGCCGGCGTAGGTGAGGTTGTTACGAATACTGACCGACACTAGCGCTGCATATGATGCAGTGGTCGATGGTAGGCGAGCAGTTGTCTGACACCTCCAGGCAGTAATGCTTGTGATGCTGCATGGTGCTGGTGGCGTCGGGGGAGAACTTGAGTGTCATGTGGCCGGCGTAGGTGAGGCTGTTACGAATACTGACCGACACTAGCGCTGCGTATGATGCAGTGGTCGATGTTAGGCGAGCAGTTGTCGGACACCTCCAGGCAGTAATGCTTGTGATGCTGCATGGTGCTGGTGGCGTCGGGGGAGAACTTGAGGGTCATGTGGCCGGCGTAGGTGAGGCTGTTAGGAATACTGACCGACACTAGCGCTGCGTATGATGCAGTGGTCGATGGTAGGCGAGCAGTTGTCGGACACTTCCAGGCAGTAATGCTTGTGATGCTGCATGGTGCTGGTGGCGTCGGGGGAGAACTTGAGGGTCATGTGGCCGGCGTAGGCGCGGCTCGCGCCTTCCGCGAACGTGAGCGTGGACTCCGCCTCGCGCTCCAGAACCACCGACTCCGCGACGTTGCCGGGGGCACAACCTGGTCAAAACAATAGGAAATTTCATTAAACTTTTATATAAATTACACCATGCTCAGAACAAAGTCATCATAATCATTCATCATTGGCAGCTCAAATAATAGCCCACTGCTGGGTATAAGCCTCCTCCCTCAAATGCCACTCCAAACGGTTCTGTGCGATTCACATCCAGGTCTTTCCCTCTACGGCCTCTATATCATCCGTCCACCTGGCGGATGGTCTGCCACAGCTTCTAGTGCTCCCTCTCGGCCACCACTCGGTACACCACCTGCCGTCACCAAATCGGGCCAGGTGTCCTGCCCAGCGCCACTTTAGTACAGAGTACTGATCTTAAATTGTAATGTCTAATTACCCACTCCAACACATGTTATAAAATAAATCAAATTGGTTAACATGATTTACTCAATACTATTATGGAATTGTTTTTAAGAAGCTATCCATTCAAGGGTAATGCGCCTCATGACAGACATAAAACAGATGCAAGTAGCCGTAAAAAAATACTGTTTTCTTTTGTCACATTGATGCTTCATTTTAAATAGTTTGAAAAATAATAGACAGTCACCTCAATCACATTATCTGTGACCGCGTTGAGGTCTTCCCTCATACAGGTGTGTTTGGGCATGAGAGCACACCAACAAGCGTGGCATGGACTGTGTTGCAGCACTGCTATGGCATTGGGTTAGACTCAGGTCCCTGGACCCCAATCAATATAGCAACTTACACACCCACTGCAGATTGCATCCTGGTGGTAGGTGCATTGGGTTGATAAAGTCAGGTGAAGCGGGGTTATTTTACAAGCTTTAATTTAACTTGCAATGTTTGTTCCCAATGCTCCCAGGAACTTCACGATCTGATGCCACCATCTCCTTTTCAGCAGACGCACGGCTCGGTACCATCCTTACCTCATTAGTATACCCTCTATTCGTACTAAACGATTCAGTTCTACCTTTATAATGCAAACTGCTAAGGAGTGGAATACCCTACCGTCGTCTGTCTTTCCTGAAAACTATAATCTGGGTCTCTTCAAGGCTAGAGTGAATAGGTGCCTTCTAGACCTTTTTGCTTTATCTTCGGCCACATCGTCACTTAGGTGAGATCGTAGTCAAACAAAAGCCAAACATAGTAAAAAAAAAATTGCATGTTTGTCTGGGTGGTATCCAGGTGGAAACTTGCAACTGAATTTTAAAGCAGCAATCCTCAACAGATTGAGCTGAAATTTTGCATACCTGTCAAGTTCCGGTGACAATCCAATATTATGGTAATTTTCACTAGAAACGGGATAATAACCATAACCATGATAGTTTCAAAAGTTATATCAATATTATGGTGACAGCGAACTGATCTGACGATGAAGACGGAAAGTGGACAACGGAACTCCTCCAGGGATAATAGTAGACTGGCCGTGTTTAGGCTCATTTTGATCAGGTTAAGATCACGAATTTTATAAAAGCTTGTATTGAACAAGTAATTAATTTTGTAAAAATTAAAAACACCCTCAACGCAATGAAACGGCTGAACCGATTTTGATCAAACATAGCTAAGAACACTCTCGACAAATTCACAAAAATCGGTTCATCCGTTCGTGAGCTACGAGGCGACAGACAGACACACACACACACACACACACACACACACACACACACACACACACGTCAAACGTATAACACCCCTTCGTATTTACGTCGGGCGTTAAAAAAATATTTTTCACAAAAAAAAATTGCTATTCTATGTGAACTGACCAATGAGCTGCACGTCTGTGTCTATGGCGAGGCACTCTTCCTGGTAGAGGCCTGCGTGCACGAACACCAGGGCCGGCTGGTGCGTGGCGGCGGCGCGGCGGCACGTGCACGCGCCCGCGCCGCACGTGCACGTGCCGCCCGCGCCGGCGCTGCCGCCGCTGGCGCCACCGCTCGCAGAGCCGGCGCTCGCGGGCACGCAGGGGGCGGTCCCAACGCGCTCCTCCACGTACTCGAGAGCCAACTGTACAGAGAATAGTTATATTTGTTTATCCATTCATTAATACATATATTTATTAGACGAAATGTCTGTCTGTCTGTCCAATTTATAACTTGTGTTATATTGGATGGATTCAAATGCGGTCATTACCAAGGCAGTTTTTTTTTTTACTTTTTGTAATAGTAATTGCACCGGCAACCATACCCTTCAAACTGGAACACAGCAATGCGAGCACTACTCCTTTGCGACTATACAGTGGTAGTACTTTCTCGGACAAATTCTTTCACAAAAAAGCTCTACTACTACTAAATATTCATTAATACTATAATTTTTCTTGTGTACTCAAATATTAACCATTGCATTAGTTTTTTTTTTTTTTTTTTTTTTTATACTACTTGGATGACGGATCAAGCAAGAGGCCCACCTGATGTTAAGCGGTAACCTCTGCCTATGAACAGTGCATAACCTCATAGATCACGTACACCTAGGACGCAACCTATGTGGCATAGCACTGCGCCCGCCACCCTGAGACATAAAGATGAAAAGTCTCATGTGCCTGTAATTTCACCGGCACCCTTACCCTTCAAACCGGAACACAGCAATGCGAGCACTACTACTTTGCGGCAGAAATAGGTATGGTGGAATTATTGGGAAACCAACAGCGATACAGTAATCTTGATATTATGCTCATGATATGTAAAGTATGGCCAATAACAGGCTTCCAAATAAGATACAGAGTTACAAATAAACTTACTCTGATAGTGTTGAAGTGCTTGATGCGCGAGTCCTTCTTGGTGCGGTGGTTGGCGCGCACGTGGATGCCGTAGTACAGCTGCCGGAAGCTCTCCTTCCAAGGGTTGTCTGCGTCGCACTCGTCAGGCGCGACAAACTCGAACTGGCAAGGCGCCGGGTGCATGAGCGGCGTGTCGTACTCGAACACAGACTGGTAGAGGCTCTTCCTGTTAACGAGACGTGTTTCAAAACGGATTAGAAACGGTGGCTATGGCTTAAGAGCTTTTAAAGGTAGGTTTAGACGAAGACTATTTTCAGCCGCCTAAATTACGGTGCATTGCACCCCTAGGCATAACCAACCACAACCTCGAGACCCATACCGTCGTTGCGCCGTCCTAAAAACGGTTATCTCACCATAGCTCCGTGTCGTTGGCGATCGTGTTGAACCGCTTGCAGACCTGCGACACGCGACAGAGGTCGCGCTCGGTGAGATGCGAGAGGATGCAGAGAAGCACCTCGTCTGGCAGCTCGTATTGCAAGTACTGGGAGACATTGCACACATCCACACCTTGGGACAGCGATCTGGAATTGAGACGTGTCAACATTTAGAACAAGATTATTATATAGGGCTCCTTCAGCTACTCCTTGATATCATAAATTGTGACCGGAACTGTGTTCCGGTTTGAAGGGCATGGTTGCCGGTGAAATTACAGGCACATGAGACCTGAGACTTTTCATCTTTATGTCTCAGGGTGGCGGGCGCAGAGCAATGCCACATAGGATGCGTCCTGGGTGGACGTGACCTATGTGGTAATGCACTGTTCATAGGCAGAGGGTACCGCTTAACATCAGGTGGGACATCTGCTTGATCCGTCATACACAATTGTATAAAAAAAGGTGGGCGGCTTTTTCTCCTGCGTCGGCGATTTTAGTTTTGGAACGAAGTATGGTGTTTTGGATTCCGGTCGGTTAACTTAACTCCCAGAATACTGCACCCCATCGCCCATTGGCAAACCATGATTTCTGGTTGTCTACTTTCTGATAAAGATTATTATGATTTTGCTGTAGGCCCTTTGGATGTACAGTGAATATACCTGAATAAACCATAAAAATAAATAATGATGCAACTCTAAGCTGGCTTGACCTATTGCATTGGTTACTTGGCCCACAGTGTGAAGAGTTCACTTACTTCTGTGTGAGACAAAGCCTAGTGCGAATGTTGCAATCTTTTATTCACTATAGGGGCATTGTCTTGCCACGCCTTTAGAGCTAATGTTAAAGTTAGACCAATGAGGCATCTCCATTACCACATATAGTATACACTTGAGGCATCCACAACAAAATCTGAGATGTACTAAAATAATGGAGCGAAAATTAATGGACGCTATTCAGATAGTATATTCGTACCTACATGTATAGCTATAATGAATCTTCTTCTATTGTATCAATGGTGTGCCTTTTTTTGTTTAAACTATTTTACAGTAAAATGTAGCCACTTCTATAGCATTGTCTTGGCTTTGTTAAGGTCCTCCCTTGTGCAGGTGGTGGGACACAAGGAGCAAGTGAGGCATGGACTGAATGGTAGCTCCGCAGTGACATTCGGCCCAGGAGGAATCACGCATTCCCCATTTGAAATGAAATGAAATGTAAAACATTTATTTGGCACACAACAAATAATAAACAGAACAAACAGAATACTAGGAAAACAGTAGGACAAAAAGCAGAAAAATAAATAAAAAATAACAACCAAAAACATTGCAACATTTGCAGAGGTTCTGTCTGCAGCGGCCAACTTGGGTCCAGAGTCTGTTCATGGATATACAGACCGGCCACGGAAATATTATGTCATGACAGTTACCTTATTAACACAAAGTGCAATTGAAGTTGTTTGTGTGCTTGTATTATTGAACTAAACGTTTATTTAAATGAATCATTTTTTATTGGATTAGGCGTTTGATAAGTACAAAAACTCAAGCAGTTTCAAAAGTTAGCTCATCAACACTAGTTCTTTCTTGGCGGACCTTCAATTTAGGTCACTTACTGGCTACCCTGGAGGGTAACCTGATGGTAAAAGAACCGGGGTGGCGAAAGGTTTCAGTGCGCCTCGTAGAGACTTCTTTCCTGCACACAAACAAGTGAGTTTTGAGAAACCCAGTAAATTTATCACTTGTTCAAACAGCGAAGGAAAACAGTTTGATACTGTATGTCCTTGGAATCGAAACTGCTACAAACAGCTTAGATTACGAGTTTTACTATTACGTACTGGCGATCAGAGAACTCTGTGATCGAAGATTACGTACGACTAGGTTTGCCAGATGCCCCGATTTTACGAATGTCGCAAATAAAATACGGGGTAAAAAAAGCTCCCGTATATTCTTTACAAACTAAACCGGAGCAGGCTACCGATCAATATTGAGACTGTCAAGGCGGAGTTAAAAGTCAAATGTAATTTTAAGTTATCATGCAAGGTTTTTCATATATTTGCTTCTCAAAATGAAGAGCTTTTAAAAGCTGCTTCTTCTAACCATATATATAAATTTTTAAAATAGATTATCTTATTAAACATTGCTGTTTTAATTGTTAACCCTTTCGTCAACTAGCGGCAGGTGGCAACTCTACGTACGGCTCTCGAAATTTTCCAGGCCGCAAATACGGAGCGGTGGCGCGTGCAGCGGGGCGTTAAGAGCGTTGCAATAGAATCATATCAAAATGACGTTACATGGATAAAGGTCTCACTCTGAATGGTGTTATTATCGCTACTGTCTGGATACATGCATAAATTAATTTTGTTAAAATTTAAAAGACCCCAATGCAATGAAACGGCTGAACCGATTTTGATAAAACATGTCTTAAAACCATCGCTAGAAAACCTGCTTTCAAATAAATAAAAACCCATTTAAATCGGTTCACCCGTTTAAGAGCTACGGTGCCACAGACAGACATACACACACATAGTGGTCAAACTTCTTCTTCTTCTTTCGTGTCAAAGTTCCACCATTTCGTTTTTTTTATACAGTAGTGGAATACAATTTGGCCACTGTAATTGCGTTCTCTGTGGCATTATTCAGGTCGTCCTTTGTGCAGTTGGTAGGGCACAAGGGAGAGGTGAGCAAATGGCACATAGATTGAATAGGCTCGCCGCAATTGCATTAAATCAGGGAGGGGCCTCTCATTCCCCATTTACGGTCAATCTAATAACACCCCTCTTTTTGCATCATCGGTGGTTAAAAAATATACCTAGTTTGTAATAATTATTACGAGTTGATACTACAAGATCGGCTAGCTTATTACGTATCTTGCAATAGCAATGCGATAGCAATAATTGCGCGATTATCGCGCAATTCTCGCTATCGCATTGCTATTATCGCGCAATTCTCGCGCGATTCTTGCTATCGCATTGCTATTGCAAGATACGTAATAAGCTAGCGGCCCGACGAAGGCAAAGAGCAGTACGCGACGTTGCCAGACCAGTGGCCCGCGTTTATACAGGTTACGCGATACTGCGGAACACACACCTCCGCACGGGTACAATACGGTGCCCCTCCGGACCACTTGTACCTTTAGAGTATTGGTACAATTGGCACTGATTTATCCCACTAGATTCTGATGGTACAACTGGTACCGATTTCTCTCATTGTACAAACAATTTAATGTAAGAACTCCTATGATATGTATGATATGATATGTCTTCGTGGCGGCTCGATTACGGTCCGGGTACGGACCGAATGTCCAATGAAATCTGTTCGGGACCCTGTGATATGAACGCTCCGCTGCACGCTCCGCGCCGCCCCATATTTGCGGCCCCAGTTGGATGAACGTTATCGACTGCTCGTAACGAGTTTATATTTATTAAGTACCAGCATTCGCCCATGGTTCGCTCGGCTGGTACTAAAAGCCTTCATCAATCCAGGGTCATAATCTATCTCCCTGCCAAATTTTACCGAAATAGGTTCAGCCATTACGGCGTGATTCAGTAAAAACACAAACTTTCGTATTTTTTATATTTTTTAAAGTGGAATTTATGCCTAAGGAATCTTTAGTGTGAGTAAACAATTTTCACTTTACAGTATGACAAGCAAAGCAAGTATGTGAAGTCAACATATATCCAGTATCTAATTAGGAATTGGTTAATCAAGCATCTAGAGGAAGTGAAAGTCACTGCAAACGTTAACTTGCATACTAGAAATTGTATTAATTACTACCACATTTAACTAATAACTGTTTGAATTAATTATGCAACACTCATAGAAGTGTGAAGTGTGTTTGAAGACGTCTCTATGTCTAAGTGCAAATTATTTGACGACCTCTGTGGCGCGGCAGGCGAAGGTTCGCCTGCGACGCACGAGACTGACGTTCGATTCCCGCCTCGGAACAAATATTTGTGTGATCTGCAGATATTTGCTCAAGGTGTCTTATATGTATAAAAAAAAACTATTTATTTAAATATCTCGTTTTTTATTACATATACATATATTTCTGTATGAAAAGGAATCAGTCCAAACAAGAATCTGTTCAAAACGGGATCCGTCCAAAAAGGAATCTGGCGAAAAAGGCCTTAATCCTAAGCTTCTTTCATTGTTAAGCTTCGCTTTGTCACTATATTTTTTCTTTACTATAATATTGATTATACAAAATAATCATATGCGTGATTATGATTGTCAAGGATTTTTAATAACAATAGGAATACAAGTCAAGATGACATTGATGATTGAAATGAACCTTGTGATTTCAACAAATAAAATACTAGTGGACATTGACATTGCTGTAGCAAGCAATTTTAAGATATGTTAACCTCTTCCTAGAGAAGTGGAAGACCTTCGTAGCGCGGCGGATGAGTAGCCGGCTGACACGCTAGAGGCGCGGGTTCGATTCGCGCTGCGGGACAATGTTTGCATGATCTGCAAATATTGGTTGTGATATTATGATACTCTTAGCTCCTCACTCACAGCACAGGGAGTCCTAGCCATAGTTCATAATAATTTATGTATTTTTATTACTATGCAAAAATAGCACCTAACTAACAAACTTATAACTATTCTAAAAAACCATTTAAAAGATTCTGGCCATGAAAATAGAAAACAGTTTGCAAACAATAATTATTTTTAATTAGCTCACCAACTTGTCACGTCTATATTCCCACAATGGTACAATCCGTGGTCAAAAGAGGCTTTGCGTACCCATTCGGGAAAAACGCGTGTGTATATGGAATAATTATTTTATGCGACTCTCAACACATGTCAAATTGACAGCGTCTCAAACTTCATAAGAAGTGATTAACCTATGGTTCAAGCAAAAGGTGTGGCTAGAAGACATTTATGTAGGTAAACAAATATATGCAAGTACTCACGTCCTAGGCCTCTTCCTGGCGGGTAGAGAGCAACTGCCCGAGGGTCCGGGTTCATGGTACGCTGGCGGAGACTTCCGCCGCAGATCGTACGGGCTGTGATGGCCGGCGGTGCTGGCGGGCGCGGCTGCAGGCACGGGCGGGGAGCCGCCACCCGTGCCACTTCCGCTCGGGCCGGCGCAGGCTGCTGTGGCCGCCATAGCGCTGCCGGACACGTTGTTAGGGCACGGCACTTCACATGGCTCGCCTGCAAAACGACACATACATAAATCAGAACATTTTATGACGTTAGGTTATGTCTTTTGTTAGCGCACATATTTTATGTTCGTCGTGATCCAAGCGCACTGTCGGTTGCTACAAAGGTCACTGATTCCAGAACTAAACTCAAGCTGTTGCATATGATTTTTAAGAGATTCATTAAAATCTGTCAGAAAATCTAAGCTTGAGTCTCGCTCGATTCAAGCTAAAATCACACAGATCCGGAATATGGGCCCTATCTTTAAAATAATTCTTATTTAAAATCAGTAGCTAGATTGAGTGACAGAAAATATACTATGGTAAGTACTACTAACACACAATGTCACCTTTGCGTAGCCAACAGGGCCCACCATTGATGAAAAGATGCCCACTGCTTTTACAGCCAATGACAGCTTCATTTAGGGCTGAATCGGGGATAGCCGATTAGAAGCAAAAATGCTGGTCACATTGCACCGCAATTTTTTTGATCAAATTATATGTTATGTTCTAGTAATCTTCAGAATTATTCACACACATAAAATTGTCTAAACCTGATTAATAACAGAGCCCGTACGAAAAGTTTTAACAAGCAATTGATATGGACATAGTGTAATATGTTTTTTTTATGGAAATTGAGTTTCACAAGGTATAAGTTTGTCATTGGGATCAAAGAAAATTATTTAAACAATATTTTTAAAGAATTATTGATGTTCTTTATATGTTTATTTGTCTGCTTGTCGCAGTTTGTCAATGGTATTTTTAGTTATTCTGCAGACACTACCATATAATTTCCACCTATTTGTTACACACTTGTTTAATGCTGCTTCTCGATTTTATACCTTATCACCTAAATAATAAGATTGTTCATCAGACACTTAGATTCAGATTCCACTTAATAACAGATTGTACTTTTGATTTGTTGCCAAAATATCTGACCTATTTAAAAACAAACTTAGTGTTTCCGAAAATTGTTGATTTAATCTAATGTTACCCATTTTCAGCAGTGTGGGAGTGCTTTCTTATTTACTTTTGCAAAATCTCATCAACACTTAAGAATTGTAGCTAGATTCTTATTAGTAGAAGATGTCATAAGTGTTCATCCTGCACTTAATGTGTGCGGCCCAAGAATATACCCCTCCGTCTCCTCCCGTGGATGTCGTAAGAGTCGACTAAGGGATTAACAAGACTTGTTTGTAAGATTTGTTGGTATAAGATTTGTCCTGGCTGCTAGCTTATATAAGGAATGTGTTATATTACTAGAAGAACGTGTTAGAGTCTGTCGTGGGAAGCAATGGCGGCGATGAGTTTACCACTTGTCAAGTCTATTTCCTACGATGGTGCAACCCACAGTAAAAGGAGGGCCATTTATGGGTCTGTCTACCTTTTCGGGGAAAAAGGCGTGTGTCTATGTATGTATGATAGTGAACCTTGTGATTTTACAATGTTGCAGGGTTATTGTCAAAGCTGAGGTTAAAATTAACTAGTGATATTATAATTGCACAGTTAGACTAATCAACTAATTTCCGTCTCCTTATCACAGGCAGTCACAGACCGACTCTAGGTATTTTTTAAAAGTTTTGTAGTAGGTAGCCATTTTTCATAAAAAATCATGAGTCCATGGGAAATAAACCTATAAAAGGCCAATGAAATTGACAATTTCGTGTTATCAGATTAGCAATCTAGCTGTGCTGTGTAATTGTAACACAACTTAAAATTATAATAACACAGCTTTTACAATATCCCCCAAAACATAAAGACAGTCACTAAATACCTAAAATAGTGTGAGTAATACAGTAATGAATTGAACATTAGTGTCATTGTTGTGAAGTGAGATAAAGCGGAGTGAGATAAAAGTTTATTAGGTTTATAGGACGACAACAACATTCTAAGAATATTGTAAGGCATTTGTCAACAAGAGTGTGGACAGCTTCCACCAAACATATTTTATTCTATCTAAATAACAGTAAACTTTTTTAGTATCATACATATAAAAAACCGGAATATATGTATATATGTATTCGCCAGCCCACTGTCGAACGCGGTCCTCATGATGAAGAGGCTTCTGAATTCAGTCTCGAAACGTCAGCAAAGTGACGAAATTAGTGGTAATTAGCCGTTTATCTTTTAATATGATTCGCAACCACGATAGTTTCAATTCTATCATACATATAGTCTGGCATGTATTCCAAAACACAACTAAAACTGAATGAGACTCGAGCATTTAAGTATACATTTTTGAATTGAGTCAAACCTTGAATCACCCTTAATCGTTATACAATATGCCACCTATGATTCAATATATTTTATTTATTTATAATAATAGAGCTTTTTTGTGGAAGAGTTTGTACGGGAAGTACTATCATCATATCTATTTCTGCTGCAAAGCACTATTGCTTGCATCGCTGTGTTCCAGTTTGAAAGGTATGCCAGTGAAATTACAGGCACATGAGACTTTTCACCTTAAGTCTGTGTGGTGGGCGATGTGCAATGTCACATAGGGTATGTTGTAGGTGGATGTGACCTATGAGGCAATGCATTGTTAAAGGCATTAATTACCGCATTAGGCATTGTTACCACTTAACATTAGGTGAGCAATATGCTTGTCCATCATTAACAAAGTAAAAAAAAACTGTTTCATATCTTAACTTACTGAATCACATCTTGAGTATAGTTTTTTAAACAGTTTTACCTTTTATATTTTTTTACAACAGGACAATCTACTTATTTTTCTACTTGAAGTAAGAATTAGACATGTCACCAGCCAACCAATTGTTTATTTATAAAATTCATTATGAATAATGATCAGCATCACATTATGTATTCTGCTCTGCCAATAAGGTTCAAATTGCAATTCATGTGACAGATGTATGGAGGTTAATTTAATTATTCCTAGACCATGTTCTTCTCATGTTAGAAGAATCAGGTTTTTTCTACATTCAGGTACTCGGTATGTTAAGTACCAAGGTAAGTAAGCTTACTTTGTGTAGGTAAGTATTTGTTTTAGTTTTACTTAATATTATTTCTGTAAATAAATGTAGCTTTTATCAGTAAGTAAGTTTATGGATCTCACTTGAAAAAGATGAGGTTTCGTAATTGTGCACACAATTATCCATCGGAAGTTCGAGAGCGCAAAAACAGCTGTTTCATCACTTCGTACAAAGTAAGGTATTCATAATGTAAATCAATACTGGATATTGCGCAAAATGACAAATAATGCGCTACCCATTAACATGAGACGTTGAATGTATGAAACAAGAATTTGCATGCCAATCAAAGTACGAGGAACAATGATGAATGATACGACAGCCTTGCGAGCATATTCGTTTTTTTTTCAATGCCATGAGAAGATTTGCCCATAACCAAATGGATACCGATAACACATTAGGCGGTTTGAATATGAAACTCCATTTGATGTCGTGGTCACAAGCGAAGCTCGACTATTATGGAATCAATACAGACAGGGAGTTAGAAAAATGATTGGGACTTCTGCCGACCCGGATTACTTACTCGATTGTGTCCTAGAAGGTAATGGTATTCGGTGTCCGCCTTTTCTTCGCGATCTACGGACGTAAGAACGCGAAGAGGAAAACGAGGCACTAGGCATTATTTCTTTTAGCACTTATTTTCACTAGAATTCGGCCCTAAACAAAGGAGACACCCGCACCAACACCGTCGGCCATTTTCTGTTTAGATTAGATTGGGAAGACGAAACGGGAAACAGAGATATAGCTGCATCAATGATAGCAAATGATGAATTAGATAGTCCTCGGGGACTAACACTTCTCCCAGACACTAGAAATATGTACGTTAACTGATAGCATCCATGATTTGATTAAGTTTCCAATTCACACAACACTCGAGCAATGGGCGACTTTTTCACAGTAAAATAAATATGGCGGATTTCAAACATGGCGGCGACAGCGACAGCCAGGCAGCACTACTGCCACCTGCATCGCCTAGACTGAAAATAAGTTCTCAGCAAAAAAAAGCTTTCTGTTGTTTCCGTTTCGTGATTTTTACGCAGAAAATTAGAGTTTTACGTGGTTGTAAATAAAAATTATAGCTGCATATTTATCCCTTCAAATGTTTAAAAAGAGGAGGCTAAATATAAAATTGGTTTTACGACGTGTAAACAAGTAAACAAAATAAATAACAATAAAAACCGGTATATTTGACGAAATAAATGGATTGCTAAGGTGCATCTCTTTTCAATCTTCCATTCACCTGAAGTTGGCACAAGCAATTGTCAGTTTTGGCAGTTGGCATGGCAGACAGAAACAGCAGCCAGAACTTGACAGAAGAATTCTAAAAATGTCATTTAGATAAAGAAAAATAATTCAAATTCGAATTTTACAGACCAACATGGATTTTTTAAATGGTTTTATAGCCAAGAATGGTTGTACCTCTTCAGTTCTGGCTTGTGTATTGCTTACTATTTCATATGTAGCCAGTTTGTATGTATGGAGGACTAAACTAAGCAGGTATTCCATTCATATGTTTTGAATTAAATTTCAAAAAGTTTCTACTGCAATGTTGTACAATTTACTATTTATTTCAGAGACCACCCATCAACGATCAAACGAAGATTCTTCAGTGTTTCATGTATGATGGTGCTCACTCCATTCTTTACTCAGTACATGTTGACTGAAAATTCTCTCAAGAAAGGCGATATCTTGCAGTACCTGGGCCTGCGTTTATCAGGAATTTTACAGGCCATTATCATACCTCTATTTTTGACTGCTACTTTGTTCTTTGGGCCATTGACTATGCAGTTTATCTCAGGAATATGGAAGTTGTATAAAGGTAAAGGTATAAAACAAAGTTGTGTTAGTTCACTTATAACTCAAGAACGGTTGAACCGATATGCCTGAAAATTGGTGGGAAGGTAGCTTAAACCCAGGAGATTGACACTGGGGTTCGGGGGGGGTTAGGAGGGGGGGTTCCCGGGGGCCTACCCGTGTGAAGCCGGGGCGAGTAGCTAGTATTAAATGTTATTATTTCAAAAGATTCTTAATTTTTCTTCAAGGAAATACTATAATAGGAAGTGTTTTGATGTAATGGTGAAGATTTTGAGCAGCTTGCATATTAAATCTACACAGTGCTCTTTTAAAGTTGTCAGTTTCATTGCATTTTATCAGAAAATAGCTGTGATAGTTTAAGCACCATTTAACTTCAGAGAATGGTGCAAATAATTATCACCATTGTTTTCCTTGTTTGTCTTTTACTATTATATATTCTGTGCTTAAGTCATTGTCCTAAGGGATTTTAACATTTTTGAATGGAGGGTGGCACCGCAACCAGTGTGCATTGTCCATTAGGACTCTCAATAATGATTAGTATGTTTGATATCAAGTTTGTACATTTAATTCGTTCAAGCAATTGCCAGTTAGAACAACACCTAATGCTTTTACAATTCACAGAACCTATATATTGGGTACAAAGCTGGCAAGACCTGCTTTGGGTGAGAAACCACATCATGGCCCCTTTGAGTGAGGAGTGGGTTTTCCGAGCGTGCATGCTGCCAATACTGCTGCAATGTCTGATGCCCATGACTGCTGTTTTTGTTGCCCCTTTGCTGTTTGGTATTGGTAAGTATTTTCTTGGTCGAACATCATAGTTAGCTGGTAGAGAAAGCTTCTTAGCATTAAGTTCGCCTATGTACATTGTTTGTTTTGTGCAATAAAGAATATTCTATTCTATGGTTGGAGCAGTACGTCTATTCCACTCTCCCCTGTCTGCTATCTCCTTATGATTTGCTCCCTTCTCATTCATATAATTTCTTCCCCGTACCTACAAACTATGGAATGAGCATCCATCTGAGGTTTTCCGCTTGGTTAAGACATGTGTCACTTCAAGAAAAATGTTCATAAATTCCTTCAGGCAGCGCATCGACAATACCCCAGGTGTTGCCGGTGTCTAGAAGCGACGGTGACCACTTTACATCAGGCCGCAAGCAAGTTTGCCTATTAGTTTTGTAGCGTCATCACGCACACTAATGAAATTGCATACTTGCAGTTTGACTTTACGAGGCTAGTACATGTATGTACTTACGCCAGTCGTCACTCCACCGCGCCCTAATAAAGTCGTATTGTTTAAAATTACCCACCTATCAAGTTTGTGAATTATATATCAGTGAAATAATAAGACATTTTAAATTCAGTGTTTATTTTATTTAAACCAGATTCACAAATAGGTCGAAGTAACTGTCATAATCCTATACAGGATAAGTCATCAGTTAAATTGGTGACCCCGAACTCTAAAATAGTGGCGGCTCATAAACATACGACGGGGCGGTGAAAAATAATTTTGGACTTATTTTTTTTGTGTTAAAAATCGTGTTCATCAAATATCAATTATGTCTCAACCAACTCCGGGGAGCGCTCCCGTGACATCACCAGCGGCCGTACCAACAAACATCGTTGTTAAAGAAGAAAATACCAACAGTGGCATCGCGAGTACCTGAATTTTGGGTCGACCAGCCGCGGCTGTGGTTTCTTCAGACGGAAGCTATACTGGCGCCACAGCGATTGGGAGATGAGACCAAATTTAACCTGGTCATTACAAAGTTATCAAAAGAGGTAATACAGCAAGTCACCGACATCCTCACCAGTCCACCGGAAGAAAAGAGATACGATGCGATTAAAGAAAGACTACTTCTTATATACGAAGAGTCGGAAACACGTCAAGTCCAAAAGCTAATACGAGAGATGGATCTAGGAGACCAGAAGCCCTCTCAGCTTCTTCGGAAAATGAAAGACTTAGCAAAAGACAAACTGCCTGATGCGACGCTAAAAATTCTTTGGCAGGGACATCTCCCATCATCAGTACGTGGTATCATCGCAGTAGCAGATACATCTGACATCAACGTCCTCGCGCGATCGGCTGATAAGATCATGGAATCGACAGAACCATCACGCATATCAGAGGTCATGCAGCCGTCAACCAGTTCGTCTACCAGTTCGTCTACCAGCTCGTCTACCAGCTCGTCTACCAGCTCGTCAAAGGGGAAGAGAAGCGAAATGACCGGAATAATCGCTGAGATACAGAAACTAAATAAAAGGTTTGATCAGCTACGGAACAGCCATAGGAATAGGTCTCATTCAAGAGGACGGTCATATGACCGAAGATCCAACTCGAGCAATCACAGAAGCAAGCAGCGACCACCCAACAGGTTGTGCCTGCCGGAAGTGGCAGGACAAAGCAGTACGCTGTATTCCACCCTGCACTTGGAAGAAGACCATCTCCAGGAACCAGGAAAACTAGGTCAAGTACATGCAGCGGCGGGTGCGTGTACAGTGAGTAACAACCGTCTTTGTATTACAGACATTTCCTCGAACATTAAGTTTTTGGTTGATACCGGCGCTAACGTTTCTGTGCTCCCAGCTCGTTTTAAAAACTCTGATGGTGATAAAAGTGCTAAATATACACTTTACGCAGCTAACGGTACGGAGATAAAGACTTTCGGAGTGAAAACTCTAGTGTTAAACCTAAAAATGCGTAGGCCGTACCAGTGGACATTTATTATAGCTGCAGTAAATCAACCCATATTAGGAGCAGACTTTCTTTCACACCATAAGCTATAATTGTTGATTTCAATAACCGTAGGTTAATCGACGGTGTAACAAATTTGAACATAGTAGGTTCAATTGTCTGCTGCAATCAACATACGTTGAGTACCATGGATGAGTCACATCCGTACTTTAGACTTCTGTCTAAATATCCTGACATAACTAAACCTGTCTCGTTTAAGGAACTTCCTAAGCATGATGTGTTTCATCATATAGAGACGACTGGTCCACCAGTGCATGCGCGCGCGCGCCCACTTCCACCAGACCGGTATAAAAAGGTTAGTAATGAATTTCGTATTATGCAGGAACTAGGCATTTGCCGTCCATCAAAAAGTTCGTGGTCGAGTCCGTTGCACGTTGTACCAAAAAAGAATGGAGAAATCCGTCCTTGTGGGGATTACAGGCGACTTAACGCAATTACGAAGCCGGATAGGTATCCGATACCACGACTACACGATTTTACTTATATGTTGGCAGGTAAGTCCATTTTCAGTAAAATCGATATAAATAGAGCATACCATTGTATTCCTATTGCACCAGAAGACGTGGAAAAGGCTGCCATAATAACTCCTTTCGGATTATGGGATTTTCCCAAAATGGGATTCGGTTTGAGGAACGGGGCACAGTCTTTTCAACGTTTTATGAATAACACTGTATTACAGGGATTAGGTATCGAACGTGACGACGGTACGTTCGAGCCGAGTACAGAGTTCATATTCTGCTATATCGATGACATCATCGTCGCTAGCTCATCGAGTAAACAGCACGATCAACATCTAAATGCATTGTTTAAACATTTGAACAAATACGGCGTTACAATTAATTTGTCGAAATGTGTATTTGGCGTAGAAAAATTAGATTTTTTTAGGTCACGAGGTTACAGCCCAAGGCATCAGTCCGTCCAGTGAAAAGGTCAAGGCTATTATGGAATTTCCAAGGCCAGTTACAGTAGCTGACTTAAGACGATTTTTAGGAATGATTAATTTCTATAGGCCTCATTTACCTAACGCAGTTTCTTATCAAGCAGAGCTTCATAAGTATTTGCACAATGCCAAGAAAAACGACAAGTCAATAATTAATTGGTCAGACGAAGCTAACACAGCTTTCATTAAATGTAAAGAAAACCTTCAGGCAGCTACGATATTATCGTACCCAGCACCCGGTATTCCGATAGCGTTAATGACCGACGCATCGAATACATGTGTAGGAGCTGTCTTACAACAGCTAGTTGACAGACAATGGCAACCATTAGGTTATTTTTCTCGTAAATTGACCGAGGCACAGGAGAAATATAGTACATACGACCGTGAATTATTAGCGATATACCTAGCGATCATTCACTTTCGTCAAATGTTCGAAGGCAGGGAACTTGCGATTTATACAGATCACAAACCATTAACATTCGCCTTCTCCAAGCTAACTAGTAACAAAGAAACGCCTAGAAGAACCAGGCAACTTATGTTTATTAGCGAATTCACCTCCGATATACGCCACATAGTAGGTCAAGATAACATTGTAGCCGATGCATTAAGCAGAATCGAAACAATAACATGTCCAAGTACTTTGGATTACGAAGAAGTTGCTGATTCCCAGCGCAGCGACAGTTACGTCACTAACTGGAATGCGGTATCGAGTAACAACGTTCTTATAAAGAAGCTATTGTTACCTAACTCTTCGACTCATATATTTTGTGAAGCTTCAACAGAAAATATAAGGCTCTATCTACCCGAGCGATTTAGGAAAGTAGCGTTTTATTCAGTTCACAATTTGAGTCATCCTGGAATGCGAAATACACGTAAACTAATATCAACACGATATTTTTGGCCAGGCATGAATAAAGACATAAAAACATGGACTAAAACTTGTATCAAGTGTCAAAAATCAAAAGTCCAACGACACACAGTGTCACAGTTAGGTCGATTTCCAGCAGTGGATCGATTTGAACATTTACACATTGACATAGTAGGTCCATTGACAACATCAGCTGAAGGGTATAGGTACTGTTTGACTATGATAGATAGGCAAACAGGGTGGCCCGAAGCATTTCCATTAAAAGACATTACAGCCAATACAGTAGCCAGAACACTTTATGAGGGTTGGATCACTCGCTATGGTTGTCCTATTAAGCTAACAAGCGACCAGGGCAGGCAGTTCGAGAGTAGTCTATTTAGACAACTTATGCAGTTTTTAGGCGTAAACAAACTAAAAACAAGTCCATACCACCCTCAAGCAAACGGTACTATAGAGCGTTGGCATCGTAGTTTTAAAGCAGCCTTGATGGCTAGGTTGAATAATTCCACATACTTACTTGTACTTGTACTTGTAGAGCAGACTCTTCTCCGCAACTAGGCCACCAACGGGCCCTTTTTGCGTGATGGGTGGAGGCTGCTAGTCCAGCCACCCGATGTCCTCCAGGAAGGCTAGCAGCTCGCCAATGCTGGCGCAGGCCTGCCTGGGCGTCCTCGGTGTCCCGAGGTATGCTTTCCTCTGGGACGCCACGCTGCTGCACTCCAGGAGTACATGCGCTGGCGTCTCATCAGCTACTAGACAGCCTCTACATAGGGGGCTATCTGTAATACCCAGAGTAAATAAATGTTTATTAAGAGCACAGTGACCCGTGACAATCCCGACGATCAGCCGTAGCTTGTCGCGCTTCAGATTGAGGAGTTTACGGGAGTATTTCGGATTTAGGTCCGGAAACGCCTCCTTTGACTGCCTACAATCCGATAAATTTTCCCATAGCTCTTGGTGTAGATTGACAGTACGTTTACGGATCCAGGAGCGTATCTGGCTAAATGGCAGGGGTAAAATGGGCTCCGGTCCTGCTGGTAGCAATTCCGAGCCTCTCCTGGCCAGTTCATCAGCCCCGTCGTTACCTCTGGAGCCACTATGCCCCTTGATCCATTGCAAGGTTATGTTGTTTGACTTACTTACTTCTTCCAGCAGATTATGACACTGAATGGTCAACCCTGATGTATGTTCGCTTTTCTGCAGGGCTCGTAGTACCGCAGCGCTGTCAGAGAGTATCCTGATGTTAAAGTCAGTTACCTTCCTACGTAGCACTGCGTGAGCAGCCTGGATTATGCCTACGCATTCCGCTTGGAAGATGGAATTCCACACCCCCAAAGCCGCTGACGAGTGAATGTTCAGATCTTCCGAAAACGTACCCGCTCCGGTTCCTGCCTTCATCTTAGAGCCATCTGTATATATTCTAAGTTCGTGAGTGTTCGAGCTGTCACTGGGCTCTTCGTGTAATTGTACAATGAAGCTCTTAGAGAGAATGTGTTTTTTGGGTAACCTATCATAAATGGAGAGTAACAGTGGATAACCAACCGCGAACTCGTCTATGATGGTAGTGTGGAAGGCCCGTGTGTCATGCATTAGTAGATTTAAAGCCCTGAGTCTGTAGGCAGCGGCTGCTGCCTCCTGTTGCACGTGTAAGTGCAGCGGGGTCAGGCCTATTAAGGCTTCAAGGGCAGCCGTTGGGGCCGTTCTCATACTACCCGTAGTCGCCACACATGCCAATCTCTGGAACTTTTGCAATTTACTAATAATAGTACTCTGTTTGGTTCTGGGCCACCAAACTAGAGCACCATATGTTACCGAAGGTCTAATCACCGTGCTATAAAGCCATAGGGTTATCTTTGGGCTAAGACCCCATGTTTTGCCCACCATTCTGCGACATTGCCAGAATGATATCGTGGCCTTCTTTAATTTGTTGTCTAGATGTTTCGCCCAATTCAGTTTACTATCCAAAGTTATACCCAGATATTTAACCTCATTGGAAAAGTGCAACTGCGTACCAAAGAGACTAGGCACCCTATAGATACCTAGGTTACGCTTATTAGTGAACATTACTAGCTCTGTTTTAGTTGGATTCACGGTCAATCCGTACTCTGTGCACCACTCCTCGACGACCCTAAGTGCACTATTCATGATATTACACGCCACACTAGCAAAATGACCCGATATCAGAATAGCAAGGTCGTCCGCGTAGCCTACCGTGAAGAAACGTTGGGCGTTAAGTCTGGTTATTAGATCATTGGCAACCATGTTCCACAGCAGCGGTGACAAGACACCTCCCTGGGGACATCCCCTCGCCACCACCGCCCTGGTCTCACCCAGTAGGTCGACACGTACCGCCCTAAGTTTGAGCATGCCAACGATCCAGTCCGCCAGTGTCGGAGCTACCCTATGTCTCTGTAACGCTGCGCTGATGCTGCTAAAGTTAGTCTTGTCGAAAGCACCTTCTATGTCAATAAAGGCGGCCAGACAGAGTGTTCTGTTCTTTATGTCTTTTTCCACTCTGCTAACCACAGTGTGTAGTGCTGATTCTGTTGATTTACCCGAGCTATAGGCGTGTTGCTGTGGATGTAGTGGTGTGGATATTAAAGTGTTATCCCTTATGTACCGATCACACAATCTTTCCAAAGTTTTTAGAAGAAAGGAAGTGAGGCTAATCGGTCTAAAGGCTTTAGCTTCAGTATAGTCACTTCTCCCTGGTTTAGGTATGAATATAACCCTGACCTCTCTCCAGCTTAGCGGTACATAGCGAAAGGCAAGACAAGCCCTGAAGACGACTGTGAGCGTCTCGATGATATGTACCCTACCCCACTGAAGAAGACCTGGAAAAATTCCGTCCATACCAGGGGACTTATACGGTTGAAATGTGTTTATTGCCCAGTTTACTTTTTCTACGGTAACTATCAGCTGTGCGACTGCCCAGTCTGTTTCAGATGCCGACCCTATACCGATGGCATCGTGCCAACTAGTTTCTTGGTCTAAAAGACACCCCGGAAAATGAGTCTGTAGTAATAGTTCATGCGTTTCAGTTGTCGTTTTAGTGTAAGTTTCGTCTGCCTTTTTTAAAGAACCTATCTCACGATTAGAGTCAGTCGCGAGGTTTTTTCGATAATTCCACATATTGGATACAGGAAATGTATACAGTAATGTTAGGACTTCGTGCCGCTCCAAGAAGCGACACCGGTGTAAGTGCGGCCGAATTAACCTTTGGAAGAACATTAAGACTTCCAGGCGAATATTTTGATAGTAGCAAACGATGTATAAATGATGAAGAGTATGTCACTCGTTTAAAGGAAACCATAGGTAACCTAAAGTCCAAATCATTTATTCACAGAGATTCGAAAACATTTTTTGTCCATCCAGACTTAAGTACTTGTACAAAAGTTTTTGTCCGTAATGATCTCGTTAAAAAATCACTACAATCGCCATATGAGGGACCATACCCTATCGTTAAAAGGTTAGGCAAAACATTCGTTATTCAATTGAATAATAGACAATCGAATATTTCGATTGATCGTCTGAAACCAGCTTATTTACCTAGTTTCGAACATTCTGAGGCTCAAGGTAATTTTCACAAAACATCAGATGTTCCTAAAAACACTACTACTAAAGTAAAAAAAGTGCGTTTTCAGGACGTATCTGGGAATTCAAATCCCACTCAAACTAAAACAACGCGAAGTGGTCGGTTAATTAAACCACCTCGTCGTTTTGTTATGTAGCTTTGATATCTACCGCTCATATAAAGGAGTGAGTAAAAAGAGTAATAAGCAGTTTTATAAGTACCTACTTAAGTAATGTAATACATTCATTGAATTTCAATTATCATTTACTTATCGGCTTTCGCTAAAGCACCACTTATCTACTTACAGTTCTTTTAAAGTTGAAATTATTATTATTTTTTTCAAAATGTGTCATTCATCAGTTAAGGGAAAGAGCGAGGAGATAATAATTGCACAGAGTGGTGGTAATGTCGACAACCAAATCAGTCTACACTCTTACGCATTAATCGTAATTTTCGTGATAGCGTTATTAATTTTCTTGTATCTTGCGGGAAATCGCTGTCGCTCGACGCTTCGCTCATGGTTGCGTCAGGAGATGAATAACCAGCAGCCAGTACCCATGCAGACACATGGTTCCGTAGGAACGATAGCTTAACTTAAGGTATGAAGGACGTTTGACGCTGCTATGTTCAAATAAATATCTCTAAATAACATAGTTATTTCTACGTAATATTTTTATATCATACGTAATATAAGCTACTCCTTAACATGTTACTTATAATAAATATTGTAACAGATTTTTATTAAATTTAGTTTGTAATTTAATAATAGAATTCATTTTTATTACAGACCGATATCAATTTGGTATTCGAATTATAATTCATTGTCTTTATAAATTACATTCTAGGAACATAGTTCTGAGAAATATTGTAAACAGCTTGAGTACTTAGTTAGCATTACGTTGTAATTGTAATAGTATCCAGCCTTTGTTTATCCAACCTGCGTCCGGGCGATAAACCAAGCGCTCAACTTACTGAGAACGC
Source organism: Operophtera brumata (assembly GCA_932527175.1). NCBI lineage: Eukaryota > Metazoa > Arthropoda > Insecta > Lepidoptera > Geometridae > Operophtera > Operophtera brumata. The sequence goes on from OW052234.1 coordinate 21,649,521, forward strand.
TAGTCAGCGATTCTTACTGTTATTAACAGGAATGTACTCAGGACTTGGTAATATTTGATTTATTAGTTTTTAATTTTGAATTGTTTTGTATAACTTTTATGTTCAAAATTTTCAAAAAGGGGGAGGTTGATGTAGCGTCATCACGCACACTAATGAAATTGCATACTTGCAGTTTGACTTTACGAGGCTAGTACATGTATGTACTTACGCCAGTCGTCACTCCACCGCGCCCTAATAAAGTCGTATTGTTTAAAATTACCCACCTATCAAGTTTGTGAATTATATATCAGTGAAATAATAAGACATTTTAAATTCAGTGTTTATTTTATTTAAACCAGATTCACAAATAGGTCGAAGTAACTGTCATAATCCTATACAGGATAAGTCATCAGTTAAAGTTTAATTAAAAAAAAAGGGGTCTCACGCAATCCATCAATTTTTTCTCAGGTCTTCCTCTTCCCTTCCATTCAATAACATCGATATTAATCACTTCTCTGGTTTATACATACATACAAACTAGATTTCGCATAGTATATCCTATCGATAAAGGTTATCCACAGCTTGTTAAAATACGTATTATAATAAATAAAATTCAATGTTGTAGGAAGTCAGTGGATGGAGGTGGCTCAAGACTGTTCGTCGTGGCATTCTGTGGGGAGGCCTATGTCCTATGGAGCTCTACCAGCTGATAATGATTGTGCAGTTTTGCTGCCTTATAACATTGTAGGAGACAACACGTACAGAGAGACTTGTCATCACTGTACGCGGGTGCAGTGCAATGCCACGTAGGGCGCGTCCTAGGTGGACCTGACCTGTGAAGTAATGCATTGTTATAGGCAGATGTACCACTTAACATCAGGTCACCTGTATGTTGGACCAGTCATTCAAATAAAAAAAAAAGCTTTCAAATATTATGTAAAATAGTTATCTATTCTTGAATGTTTCAGCTCACTTTCATCACATGTTGGAACAAATTCGATCTGGAGTGCCATTCATGAATGCCTTGCTGATATCTAGTGAGTGTCCTAATATTATAATAATATAAATAAATTAGTGAGATCATTTACTCAGGACTCGCCGTGATGTGTGGTCCTAAGAATAGCCCCCGTATCCTCCCGTGGACGTCGTAAAAGCCGACTTAGTGACTACACCAGGGGATGGGCAGCAGCATCCACCCGAGTACTCCATACCAATACGGCAATCACCAATAATCCGCCTGCCAAGCCATTGAATAAATAATAGTACGCCAAGCGTAGTGGTCATGGCAAATCCTGCATCGCATTCTATGGGGAAGGCCTATGGGGTCATCCAGTAAAGACCTTACCACGTTTTAATGGAGTTTCTTCAAATAACATTATAAGAGAGAGCAAATTTATAGAATTAAATTAGAAAAACAAATACACATACACTTCTGGCATTTGTAACAAAAAACATTTTGTTGCAGCATTTCAGTTCTTATATACAAGCATGTTTGGTGCCTACTCCGCCTATCTGTTTCTACGGACAGGTGAGTCTATCTCATTTCAGTTCTTATACACAAGCATGTTTGGTGCCTACTCCACCTATCTGTTTCTACGGACAGGTGAGTCTATCTCATTTCAGTTCTTATACACAAGCATGTTTGGTGCCTACTCCGCCTATCTGTTTCTACGGACAGGTGAGTCTATCTCATTTCAGTTCTTATACACAAGCATGTTTGGTGCCTACTCCGCCTATCTGTTTCTACGGACAGGTGAGTCTATCTCATTTCACTAGACACTCTTGTGTCACACAAAATACATAGATATCGCCACGAAGTCGCGTGTTTATAGGTACTAACCGACCGAGCGCGTGTGAACAACACACGAGCGCATGCACATTCATCCTTTGAAGTGTGTCGTAAAACCTACAGTCGGCCCGATCGGCGCATTCACGAGCACTAACACGGGCGCGTGCACAAACAGCCCGTTCACATGCTTGCGCCCGTGCCCGTCCAACATTGGACCAGACTTGTCCACACGGAAACACATTTTACAGTAACTGTTATGCTATGTTCAGACGCACACGTTCAAAGCGACATTCAACGGGCGCGGGCGCGGGCGCAAGCATGTGAACGGGCTGTTTGTGCACGCGCCCGTGTTCGTGCTCGTGAATGCGCCGATCGGGCCGACTGTAGGTTTTACGACACACTTCAAAGGATGAATGTGCATGCGCTCGTGTGTTGTTCACACGCGCTCGGTCGGTTAGTACCTATAAACACGCGACTTCGTGGCGATTTCTATGTATTTTGTGTGCGCCGGTGTTGCCGGTGTCTATAAGCGACGGTGACCACTTTACATCAGGCGGGCCGTAAGCTTGTTTGTCTACAGGTTTCATAAAAAAAATGAACCTGCACAACGATACCTTGTTTATACCGTTTCCAGGGGAGAGTTGCGGTTTTGATTATTTCTTTACGGCTGTGAAGTATAATAGTACATCATGGATGGTACTAGTGTGTAATGTAGGTGATTACTGCTGAGGCGCCATTGTGACCCGAGCCGATAGGTGAGGGTCTTAAGAAAGAAAGCTAAGGACGGTAATCATCAATACACACATGTATCATATTATACGAAGTTTTTCAAAACACTTGTGAAGAAAATAATAATAAAAGAGAAATACACACTCTGTATAAATGTTCAACTGTCTCTATAACTCACTTGTGAATAATAGCAATGAAAAAGACACAGTTTGATTACAGGTGTCATTATGTGCCTAATTGCGGTGAAATTAGAGCCACTTTATGAGCAAGTGTGTTGAAACTGTTTTTTTTTCTTGTTCAGGTCATTTCGCCGCGCCGCTGGTCGCCCACATGTTCTGCAATCACATGGGATTTCCAAACTTTGGTGAGGTGTTCCAATACCCTGCTTTGCAGAGGGTGGTGATAATCTTCAACTTTATCTTAGGACTTGCGCTGTGGTGCCTCATGCTGGAACCACTCACCAACCCACAGATATATGATAACAGATTATATTGGGAAACTTGAAGATATACTTAGGACAAATTTACCTTTGACTAACATATTTATTTGAGTTTACGCCAATTCAATTTCAATCATGGATAACATATTTTTTTGAGTTTATGCCAATTCAATATCTTTGACTCATGGATAACATATTTTTTTAAGTTTATGCAAATCTTTGACTCATGGATAACATATTTTTTTAAGTTTATGCAAATCTTTGACTCATGGATAACATATTTTTTTAAGTTTATGCAAATCTTTGAATCATGGATAACATATTTTTTTAAGTTTATGCAAATCTTTGACTCATGGATAACATATTTTTTTAAGTTTATGCAAATCTTTGACTCATGGATAACATATTTTTTTAAGTTTATGCCTATTCAATACCTTTCACTCATGGATAACATATTTTTTTTAAGTTTATGCCTATTCAATACCTTTCACTCATGGATAACATTTTTTTTTGGTTTTATGCCAATTCAATACCTTTGAATCATGGATAACATATTTTATGAGTTTATGTCAATTCAATAATGTTTTCAGTTTTTATCGATATTTAATTACTGATTTTTTTAATTTGATTTATCATTGCATTCTTGTTTATGTAAATTTAAATATTTATCCACAATGAGAAAACATTATTAAATTTCCCACTTACAAAGTAAGGTAGTATCTATATAATAATTAAACCCAAAAGTCACACACATAGTCCTGACCCACACTAAGGATCCCGTGTCGTGGTTATCAGGGACTACGAGTATCATGGTACCACAACACCCAGACTCGGAACAAATATACGCAGATTATACAAATATTTGTCCCGCAATGGAAATCGAACCCGCAACCTCTCACATATCAGCCGGCTACTCACCCGCTGCACTACAGAGGCCATCAAATCTATTTCTCTTTGGCAGTGTAAAAACTGTCTAGTTAAGTTAAGAGGCAGTCAAGAGTCAAATATGCTTCACTTAAAAAAACATTCAGCAAAACCTACAAAGTATAAAAAAAAAAATAATCTTTATAATATTTCCAAGGGCATGATAGAGCCCAAAACAAGATTTCGATAAAAATATGACCTCTACAATGCCCTTATAACGTAAATATCTCTTACCTATCAGCGTACATTGATCATATTAATAAGAGTAACAAATAATATTATTTTAGAGGGCATAGTAGATTTATATTTTCGATTACGCACCTAATATTTGTTTAAATACTGTTTTTCGTTAACTTTTCGTAGCGCGGGCGCTATTCTGTCACTTTTAAACTTACCTGAACTTTACTTAGTTCATGAGTGACGGAATGTTGTCTTTCTATTAACGATTGTTATAATACTTGTGAAGTAACATTAGGTAGCTACTTGTAATTTAATTTATGATTGTTGTTTACTGTTTATTTAGTTACTTAAATGTTAAGAACCTTTTAGATGAGTTCGTTGTTAAGTCGTATGTACCTACTAAGCCAGGCTCTACTATTTATTCAATAATTAAATATTTATCTAAAAGTAAATTAACCGGCCTATGCGTACCCCTCCGTAGGCACAGTCTTTATTACCTACCTACCTATAAATAAAACATACCTTTAATATTAACGAAGGGGTCCCACACAACACATAATCTGAAAATTTTAACTGACTACTTCATACAGTTGCCGAGATATACCTCCCTTTTTTATATAATTGGCGTCGCCCGGCTTGTGTATTTACCATTTTCAAGTTTAGTTATTGTAACACGGCCAGTCTGCTATTATCTATCGAGGAGTTCCGTTGTCATTATCATCAGATCAGCTCGCTGTTACCATAATATTGTTTTGTCATCGGAACTAGACAGGTATGCAAAATTTCATCTCAATCAGTTGAGGATAACTGATTTAAAATTCAATTGCAAGATTTGGCTCGAACATACACACATACAAAGATTGCAAGTTAAAAGCTTGTAAAAAAATTAACTGGCTACCTCTTACGGTTGCCGATTTATACACCTGTGACCACAGATATTCTTACTTCATATCTGAGCATGTGACATAATACACAGATACGGCGCTGCGCAGCGTAGGCTTAGTAGGGTCCCGTTGGTACCATTTGGATACGGACAAACCTTAAAAAACTAAGTACCTACTAGGTATATAATGTAAGTACCAATGATTAATTCCTTCAATTATATTTGCGTGCCATAATAATAAGGAATCAATATCTTACTAATTCCGCCCATTCCCTAATTGGATAGGAAGTTATAATCTTATATTGTATAAGTTTTATCAATATTCCGTAATTTCAAGTTGTAAGAAATTGTTTTAGTGTTCAAAATATCTCTGTAAATACAGTCCTTACATACCACTACCTCACAGTATTTTACTTATCGTTTTCGTACGATTACGACTATTGCTTTGTTTACGCTCTACGCAACTGGCGCAGCCGGCAGGATTCGAATAAAATGTTAAGGTCTCTTAGTAATTTACATTTGTTATAAATAATACTTGAATTTCAGTTGCATGGAAGTAGATACGTACTAAAAGTATTAAAAAGTAAAAGAATGTTATAAATTACTTAGTAAAGTCAGACAGGGTTGGTCACTAGTCAATTTAAAGTACGGTTTTTCAACTTAACTCTCTTCACGGACTTTCACTTTGTTGGGCATTTTCATTTATTTTCACATTAACTTATTTTGTAGGATACTAACATGATATTGTATTATTTGATTTCAATCACTAATCTAGAGAAATAAAATTGTCTATTACGAGTAATTAGGTACCTACCTATTCCCTTATACCTTTGCACTCTTAAATGTTATCTTGTTTCACTCAATGACGTCTGTTATAAATTGTTGCTGGCCACGTTTGCATGCTGCATTATCTGGCGCAGCCGGTGGGATTCAAATGCTACATAGTGTATGACCGAAGTAACAAAGGAATCTTCGTAAGCCGTAGGGACGCACGGGTAAATAATGCTAAGCTTCAACTCTCGTGTATTTTTATAGTATACTTTAACCTAACGACGACATTTCACAATGTTTCTAACATTACACTTAAAATTATTAGGATAAGTTGGTATAATTATAGTCATTTTATTGTGATCACATTTTAGAATAAACATTTTTACCAGCAAAACGAATTTTTATTTAACCTCGCGGTCCCGCAGATTCGCAGTTAGTGTTAAGCAGTCAGCACTGAGGTGTACGCTGCTGCCTATCCCCAGTACATATCCATAGTCGGCTTTTACGATATCCACGGGAGGAGAGGGATGCGTGGGTGCTAGTTGGGACACACCATGCCTCTTTAAACCGTCCCGTATTTCGTACCTAAGTTTTGGGCATGGTGAATTTTAATAAATAATGCCGGACACAAATCACACTACATTATCTAGCCCCAAGCTAAGCAGAGCTTGTGTTATGGGTACTAGATAACTGATATACTTAATACAATACATTAAATAGATAGATATTTTTTATTGTATATAGAAAATACCCAGAACACCCTGAACAAATATCTGCGATCGCACAAATATTTGTTCCGAGTAATCCGTTTCCGGGTTCCGAGTTGTTTGTAATTTGATCAGTAATTATAAAAATGAAATTCGTTTTCATATGTAAATATAGTTTTATTCATCTCATATGTACATAATATTGATTCGAAGCTTGTATAATCATAACATTGCAAAATTTATATTAAATTTATATATTTTCTATTTCTAAATTCATTTCATATCGAGCGCTTTGTCGATATTATTAGTTTCTTAAATTTTATGTCAATTGTAGTTCTGAATAAACAAGAAAAATTTGAATCTCGGCGAAAGGCTAGAAATATATACCTACGAATTTAAATTTCTTAACTGATATGGTATTTTGGTAAACATTATTTAATAAAATATTTGTAAAGGATCAAGCGATTTTTTGCCTCTAACATGATAATGATATTTCATATTAGTTAGGAGCAGGAATAATCTAATTGGAAAGTAGGTATATTTACTTATAATGTTATTCCGTCAATGATCTATAATGATCTATCCGTAATATTATCATTACCGTAAAAGTATAAATAATAGTTGTTTTATATTTAACTATCATTTAGCCCTCGGCTTCGCAAGTGTGGTATCGGGATAAAAGCTGTCCCCTCAAGCATCCGTCCACACACCACATATCATCAAAATCAGCTCATAACGCGAGCGTAGTAGCGGGCGGAAGCTAGTAAAACATAGCCTCAGGGATAATGTTGCTTCCTGTAAGTGAAAGAATTTTCGGAATCGTATCAGGGCCGTTATTCGCTATGACCAAACGTGACATAACGCGGGCTCGTTACGATATCTGCGTGGAATCATCGTTCAGAACATATTGTGACGTCACACGTTATTGGCAAGTAATCTCCTATGGCCATAGCGAAAAAGGGCCCAGTAGTTCCGGTGATTACCCCCTACAAACAAATACCTCTTTATAAAATTAGTATAGACTATGGTTATCTTGAAAAATATCTTACAAGAGATCTAACGTAGGTATTCCTATTTTACACCAAGCAAATAGAAACGCTCAATTCTAAAATTCGCGATTTTTTTTCAATATCTTTAATTCATGTTTGAGCTTGTAAATAAATCAGTCTTCTGCCATTACTTGCACGGCAGTCTCTGCTTACTCTCGAATGATGATTCTGATACTAATCAATGAGAATGATACTCGGTACTCCACCCAATTCCATATAACTCATTCAATTCAATATAATTCATAATAAATGCAATTTTGATGACAAAAACAGTGCTTGGTATTATTACTGTACTGAAAAGCGCTACCCTGAAAGTGTCTAAACATGCCAGAATAGCTTCGGTATAAAGCTATCATACTCACGTCACGGTATAACAATTTTAACATAGGTTCGTCATGTACATAAGGGCATTCAACTTCAATAACTCACTAGTAACACGAGCTAGATGCACTGACGTCATATCGGTACTAGTGTTCAATGATGAAGGTGTAGATTCGACACAGCACGCGGCACAAGGCCTGGCCTCATGGCTGTATCGGCCGGTTGGGCGACGCAGGCGCGGGTGTCGCGTCCAACTCACTAGTAACACGAGCTAGATACACTGACGTCATATCGGTACTAGTGTTCAATGATGAAGGTGTAGATTCGACACAGCACGCGGCACAAGACCTGGCCTCATGGCTGTATCGGCCGGTTGGGCGACGCAGGCGCGGGTGTCGCGTCCAACTCACTAGTAACACGAGCTAGATACACTGAAGTCATATCGGTACTAGAGTTCAATGATGAAGGTGTAGATTCGACACAGCACGCGGCACAAGGCCTGGCCTCATGGCTGTATCGGCCGGTTGGGCGACGCCGGCGCGGGTGTCGCGTCCAACTCACTAGTAACACGAGCTAGATACACTGACGTCATATCGGTACTAGTGTTCAATGATGAAGGTGTAGATTCGACACAGCACGCGGCACAAGGCCTGGCCTCATGGCTGTATCGGCCGGTTGGGCGACGCCGGCGCGGGTGTCGCGTCCAACTCACTAGTAACACGAGCTAGATACACTGACGTCATATCGGTACTAGTGTTCAATGATGAAGGTGTAGATTCGACACAGCACGCGGCACAAGGCCTGGCCTCATGGCTGTATCGGCCGGTTGGGCGACGCCGGCGCGGGTGTCGCGTCCAACTCACACGCCGTCAGTAGTCGGACCAGCTCGTCGGGAGTTGGTCCGCCTTCCGATGCTAAAGAGTCTTCTCCTTCTGTAAAAATAATAATATAATTAATTAGTACATTTATATTGGGTAAGCGAGTTCTTGAGTGGTTCTTGTAAGTTTTAGCAAATTTAGCGTGGGACACTCTCTGGCTAGGTGGAGCGATGACCCACGAAAGGCGGCTGGCAGAAAGTGGATGAGAAGAGCCGAACACCGGGCTATGTGGCGCGTATTGGGAGAGGCCTATGCCCAGCAGTGGACTAGTGTGGGCTGATGATGATATTGCCGTGGCCTGAGAATAGACATACACCTCCGTCTCCATCGTTGATGTCGTAAAAGCCGACTAAGGGTTTACACAAGGGATGGGAGCATCCACCTGAGTACTTAACATCAACACTGGGATCACTAATCCACCTGCCGAGCCTGGTGGTTACGGCCAATCCCGTCAATGCATTATACGGGATATGGTAAGATAATGGGACTCTTAGGGAAAGTCGTATGCCTTTCAATCTTCTACCTATAGGTTACATTTCGGGGAATGCTCCCAGGAACTTCACGATCAGATCCCACCATCTCCTTATCATCATAGGACGAGCAGACGCACGGCTCGGTACCATCTTTACCTAGTTAGTACTACCCTCTATTCGTACTAAACGTTTCAGTTCTACTTTTATAATGCGAACTGCAAAGGAGTGAAATACACTACCGTCGTCTGTCTTTTCTGAAAACTATAATCTGGGTCTCTTCAAGGCTGAATAGGTGCTTTCTTGACCTTTGTACTCCATCTTCGGCGACATCGTCGTTTACCAACAGGTAAGATTATGATGAAACAAAGGTCAATCAATGATAAAAAAACAAACTTTTCTGTTTTGTTTTGTTCTTAGGAAACAAAAAAAAGATGGAGAGTCTCATGTGCCTGTAATTATGGGAAAAATAATTCCCGTTGACCAGACCAGTCCGACCACCAATCTGACCACTGGGAAACACTCAATTTCATCGGCACCAATAATACTCTTCAAACCGGAACAAAGCAATGCGAGCACTACTACTTTGCGGCAGAAATAGGTATGGCGATAGTTCTTCCCCGGACGAATCTCTACTACTAGTAGAGCATGCTGTGGGTGACTTGCCTGCGGCGGCCGGCGGCGCGGGCGGCGGCGGCTTGGCGGCCTTGTCGATAGGCGCGGTGAGGTCCCACATCTGCACGGCGCCAGAGCGGTGCCCGCAGAGCAGCAGCCGGCGCGGCCGCAGCGCGCCCTCGCACTCCGCCACCACGAAGCACGACACCGCGGACCCGTCCACAGACCGTATCGTGCACACCCTGCGGTACACACAATTATTATAACCACCACAGACCATATATCAAGATAGACACCGCAAACACGTACAATTGAAACCAAGCGTGCCGTTTTATCTTGTACCTATGCTACGAAATATCTCAATTCGCACGGCTAGCTGATTTAAAAGAATTTTTACAGTTCCCTACGTCCGACATGCTATCGCGAATATTCGGCCGAGGGCGAACTGATTTGAGGTTTGCTAATAGGTAAAGTAAAAATAATTTGTTGCTTATACATAGGTTACACTCGAACTACATAATTAAATTATGGTCAATGAATAGGTACATGCTAGAACAAAAGAAAGTTTACAACATTGGGTATTAAGTACCTAGGCATTATCAAGCTGCATGAACAGATTGATAAAGCCTGTAATGAATTATGAAAGGTGACAAGTTCGAAAAACCCCTCCGAACTAGTTTGAGACTGTATCTCGTCGGGCAGTGTGCCTCTCACTTAGACACCCACCAAGGCAAAGAACAAAAAGAAAAGAAGAGTTATGTATAAGTACTTGACTAGTAGGTAGACACTATTACATTGCATTAGGCTTGTGCTTAATCGTTCACTGAGCGGAGCGCTCCGTACTAACAATCAAATGTACTAGTTCAGTCTTATAGTTCTATTAGTACTGTTAGTTCAGTTGTAAACATAGACGTAGAATTTTTTCGCTACGCTAAATAGACAACCGAAGCGTGGGAGAGAGAAGTCATTTTTAAATGTACCCCGTGTAAGAAGAAAAGTGACAGTAACAATGTATTGAATGTGACATGTTTTGCTTGAGTACATGCCCATACCGGACGGTCTCTTTTGCAGTTTAACTAATTTCGTATTTTTTTTAGTAATCTTACTATTATATAACAAATATTACTTTGTATGACAATGGTGTCGTGTTCAGTTTGTGACTGTGAATATACAAGACGTAATTATCCGGGAAAATACACGTTTCACAGGTAAATAAGAGATTATTGGTAGTTCGATTGTATTGCTTATTTTATCAATTCTGCTTTAGTAAATGGCCTAAAAACCAGTTTCATTCGTAGATTAGGACTTTCCCTTATATTTGTTAATAATATTTCGTTGCTGCACCTAGAAATAAACAATATTTTATGTAAAATATAAAAATGTTTGATTACGATAGGGCTTGACCAAGTGATGACGTCAGAAATATCGATAGTCCTGTTGCAGGGGTGCGTTCAGTGGGTACACTCTGAGTGTTGGTCGTCACCAGAGTGTACGGTTGTTCCGTTCACAGGCTCGGTTAGAGCGTTCGGTTAGCGTCACGTGACCCTTACCGAACAACCACCTCTGACAATTCTGACGTCTGTCAAAGTCAAATCATGTGCTTGTCACCAAAGCGTATGGGTTGTTCCGTTCGGAGGCTCGGTTAGAGCGTTCGGTTAAAGTCACGTGACCCTAACTGAACAACCACCGTTTTGGGTGGGTGTTCGGTTGTAACGATTTTGACGTTAGATTGCTGTCAAAGTCAAGTCGATCCCACCCTTCCTCCCCAAAAATCCAGTTCCATCCATAGATGGAGAAATATTTGATGTAAGCCCAACAAGTAATATAGTAACTGCGAAAGTTCCAGATTCCACGAGAGGATTTTTTTATAAAGTGAAACAGGACTTGTTATCAGCTCCTGAATTACTTTGCTATTAAATGCTCTAAGACTTTGTTATTTAACCACGCTGTACCGATATTAATGAAATTACACCCACAGATATGTTCAGATGTCTAGTAGCGGTTTATGTTGGCTGATTGATGATGATGTTGCAAACATCGCCAATATTTTTTCTGTGAAATATAAAGGCTAGCTTTTGTCAAATTTGTCAGTACCTATCAAGGCTGGAAGGATCTTTGTTGTCAAGTGTACGTCGGATCACACGCATTCAGGGTTCCATACCAAATGTACCAGAAAATTCTCGAAATGTTTCGAAAGTTTTTTGTATATATTGGGAAAATATAAATATATATATATAGAGATCCCTTTACGGTAAATGTTGATCAGGCGCGACTTCACGCGAGCACTTTGTTGATCCAAAAACACAAGTTGATCCAGGTGACTTTTGTTGATCCAATATGTATCTCCATTAACTAATGTGGCTCCAACAGGATCAACATGTGCGATCATGTGGCACTGAAATCACGTAGCCACTTGTTGATCCAATATACAAATCCACCTTGCGGTGATTACGTAATATGTTGATCTGATTCAAATGGGCCAATCAGGTTGCAGCAAACTCTGTGATTGGCTAATGACGGCTGCGACGTTGCCGCTCTGAACCTTTCTAGGTGCGCTATTACAAATTAATCATTTAAATGGGTTTTAGTCCGACAAGTTGTACGTAATGTGTTTTGCTAATTTTTTCAAAGAGATAGATTTCACTTTGTTTTTAAAAAAAACGTAGGGACTTACTAACTTTCCTACTTGATGAAGATCCAGAAATGATATAGCACTCAGTATTTCTAGCTTTCAATTCAAAGAATATTCCTGTTTAAGGTGAGAAGTGGTTATTTTTTTAAAAAGGAGTTGTTATTATTTGTAATTTAAATTTCAAACCCTGGTTAAATCTAGGTTAAGGTCTAAGGTTAGATAATGTTATCTTGTTTAGGTTAGGGTTTAGGTCAATTTGAAATCTATAATAGTTACAGCTTTCTCGGGCCATTACACATGTTGCTAGGGGTAGTTGCTTTTTAAACATTGCCATGCCTCTATTTAGCATAGTGCTTATTTGTACCTACGCGCATCCTTAGCTAATTAAGGATTTATTTTAGTAACTTGCTAGCTAGGCTATATTATATTAAGTATTTGCATGTTTTTATGTTTTTGTATCTATCTACCTGGTAGACGTCTAGACGTAAACAGAAAAACACCCTGCAAAATAAAACGGCAGACCATACAAAGTTTTTAATACTTTAGGTATTTGTAATTATTGATATGTGTACCATTTCATTTATAAAATCGTGAATCATCTAGGAGCCACATTAGTTAATAGATCAACATATTGGATCAACAAAAGTCGCCCGGATAAATTTGTTTTTTTGGATCAACAAAGTGTACGCGTGAAGTCGCGCCTGATCAACAATTACCGTAATAAATAATAATAATAAATAATGCTGGACAGTTCACACAACATTGTCTAGCCCCAAGTTAAGCAGAGCTTGTGTTATGGGTACTAGATAACTGATATATTTAATACAATATACTACATAGTTTTTTTTTATTATACATAGAAAAAACCCAGAACACCCTGAACAAATATCTGCGATCGCACAAATATTTGTTCCGAGGCGGGAATCGAACCCGCAACCTCCTGCGTCGCAGGCCAACCTTCGCCCGCCGCGCCACAGAGGTCGTCCTAGAACTCCTAGACCGTAAAGGGATCGATGTTATGGAACATGTTAATTTGGTTTAAATGGGTCATTTTTAAATTTACTATAAAATACAGAGACAAAAACATTTTAATTATTGCATGGCTACCGAAACTTTGAAACAAAATTACTTTCGTCAACAAACATAGCACATAAAATCAAACATATAGGTGGGTAGCCAATGTAAACAAATTCATTTAAAAAATCGTAAATCATCTAAGATCCACATATATATTTATTATACTACCGATTGCCGAAACAAGAAGATGGCCCACCTGATGTTAAGCAGTAACCTCTGCCTATGAACAGTGCATTACCTCATAGGTCACGTCCACCTAGGACACATCCTATGTGGTATTGCACTGCGACCGCCACCCTGAGACATAAAGATGAAAAATCTCTTGTGCCTTTAATTTCACCGGCACCCTTACCCTTCAAACTGGAACACAGCAATGCGAGCACTACTGCTTTACGGCAGAAATAGGTATGGTGCTAGTACTTCCTTGGACGAACTCTTTTACAAAAAAGCTCTACTACTACTAAAACACATACACATTACATTAGTTAATGGAGATACATATTGGATCGACAAAAGTCGCCTGGATCAACTTGTGTTTTTGGATCAACAAAGTGCTCGCGTGAAGTCGCGCCCGATCAACATTTACCGGAAAGGGATCGATGTTATGGAATATGTTAATTTGGTTTAAATGGGCCATTTTTTAATTTACTATAAAATAAAGAGACAAAAACCATCTTAATTATTGCATGGCTACCGAAACTTTGTAACTAAATCACTTTCGTCACCAAACATAACACATAAAATCAAACATAGAGGTAGGTAGCCAATGTAATCAATTTCATTTAAAAAATCGTGAATCATCTAGAAGCCACATTAGTTAATGGAGATACATATTGGATCAACAAAAGTCACCTGGATCAACTTGTGTTTTTGGATCAACAAAGTGCTCGCGTGAAGTCACGCCAGATCAACATTTACCGTAAAGGGATCGATGTTATGTAATATGTTAATTTGGTTTAAATGGGCCATTTTTAAATTTATTATAGAATACAGAGACAAAAACCATCTTAATTATTGCATGGCTACCAAAACTTTGTAACAAAATTACCAAACATAACACATAAAGTCAAACATAGAGGTGGGTAGCCAATGTAAACAAATTCATTTAAAAAATCGTGAAACATCTAAGATCCACATTTTTTTTATACTACCTATTGCCGAAACAAGCTGATTGCCCACCAGATGTTAAGCAGTAACCTCTGCCTATGAACAGTGCATTACCTCATAGGTCACGTCCACCTAGGACGCACCCTATGTGGTATTGCACTGCGACCGCCACCCTGAGACATAAAGATGAAAAGTCTCTTGTGCCTGTAACTTCACCGGCACCCTTACCCTTCAAACCGGAACACAGCAATGCGAGCACTACTGCTTTGCGGCAGAAATAGGTATGGTGGTAGTACTTCCCCGGACGAACTCTTTCACAAAAAAGCTCTACTACTACTCAAACATACACACACATTACATTAGTTAATGGAGATACATATTGGATCTACAAAAGTCGCCTGGATCAACTTGTGTTTTTGGATCAACAAAGTGCTCGCGTGAAGTCGCGCCTGATCAACATTTACCGTAAAGGGATCGATGTTATGGAATATGTTAATTTGGTTTAAATGGGCCATTTTTAAATTTATTTTAGAATACAGAGACAAAAACCATCTTAATTATTGCATAGCTACCGAAACTTTGTAACAAAATTACTTTCGTCAACAAACATAACACATAAAGTCAAACATAGGGGTGGGTAGCCAATGTAAACAAATTCATTTAAAAAATCGTGAAACATCTAAGATCCACATTTTTTTTATACTACCGATTTCCGAAACAAGCTGATTGACCACCTGATGTTAAGCAGTAACCTCTGCCTATGAACAGTGCATTACCTCATAGGTCACGTCCACCTAGGACACACCCTATGTGGTATTGCACTGCGATCGCCACCCTGAGACATAAAAATGAAAAATCTCTTGTGCCTTTAATTTCACCGGCACCCTTACCCTTCAAACCGGAACACAGCAATGCGAGCTCTACTGCTTTGCGGCAGAAATAGGTATGGTGCTAGTACTTCCTTGGACGAACTCTTTTACAAAAAAGCTCTACTACTACTAAAACACATACACATTACATTAGGTAATGGAGATACATATTGGATCGACAAAAGTCGCCTGGATCAACTTGTGTTTTTGGATCAACAAAGTGCTCGCGTGAAGTCGCGCCTGATCAACATTTACCGTAAAGGGTTCGATGTTATGGAATACGTTTATTTGGTTTAAATGGGCCATTTTTAAATTTACTATAAAATACAGAGACAAAAACCATCTTATTGCATGGCTACCAAAACTTGGTAACAAAATTACTTTCGTCAGCAAACATAACACATAAAATCAAACATAGAGGTGGGTAGCCAATGTAATCAATTACATTAAAAAAATCGTGAATCATCTAGAAGCCACATTAGTTAATGGAGATACATATTGGATCAACAAAAGTCACCTGGATCAACTTGTGTTTTTGGATCAACAAAGTGCTCGCGTGAAGTCACGCCAGATCAACATTTACCGTAAAGGGATCGATGTTATGTAATATGTTAATTTGGTTTAAATGGGCCATTTTTAAATTTATTATAGAATACAGAGACAAAAACCATCTTAATTATTGCATGGCTACCAAAACTTTGTAACAAAATTACCAAACATAACACATAAAGTCAAACATAGAGGTGGGCAGCCAATGTAAACAAATTCATTTAAAAAATCGTGAAACATCTAAGATCCACGTTTTTTTTATACTACCTATTGCCGAAACAAGCTGATTGCCCACCAGATGTTAAGCAGTAACCTCTGCCTATGAACAGTGCATTACCTCATAGGTCACGTCCACCTAGGACGCACCCTATGTGGTATTGCACTGCGACCGCCACCCTGAGACATAAAGATGAAAAGTCTCTTGTGCCTGTAACTTCACCGGCACCCTTACCCTTCAAACCGGAACACAGCAATGCGAGCACTACTGCTTTGCGGCAGAAATAGGTATGGTGGTAGTACTTCCCCGGACGAACTCTTTCACAAAAAAGCTCTACTACTACTAAAACATACACACACATTACATTAGTTAATGGAGATACATATTGGATCTACAAAAGTCGCCTGGATCAACTTGTGTTTTTGGATCAACAAAGTGCTCGCGTGAAGTCGCGCCTGATCAACATTTACCGTAAAGGGATCGATGTTATGGAATATGTTAATTTGGTTTAAATGGGCCTTTTTTAATTTACTATAAAATACAGAGACAAAAAACCATCTCAATTATTGCATGGCTACTGAAACTTTGTAACTAAATCACTTTCGTCACCAAACATAACACATAAAATCAAACATAGAGGTAGGTAGCCAATGTAATCAATTTCATTTAAAAAATCGTGAATCATCTAGAAGCCACATTAGTTAATGGAGATACATATTGGATCAACAAAAGTCACCTGGATCAACTTGTGTTTTTGGATCAACAAAGTGCTCGCGTGAAGTCACGCCAGATCAACATTTACCGTAAAGGGATCGATGTTATGTAATATGTTAATTTGGTTTAAATGGGCCATTTTTAAATTTATTATAGAATACAGAGACAAAAACCATCTTAATTATTGACATCACACTAATATTATAAAGGTTTGTGTGTGAGTGTGTTAGTGTGTTTGTTGTGACACCGATATTACATAGGTTATTGGGTATTGGCGTACAGGTGTCGGTTCAGGTTTGCTGCGGGCCCTACCGGGCCACTCTCGCCTTCGGCTCGCTCGCAGCTTACGTGGTGATCACTGTTCTCTAATGTTATAATACATGTCGGACTGTCACTCGTTCTGAAGTATGAGACACCGATATAACATAGGCTTACGATGACAACATAACCCCCGTTTCTTATCACGGCATAACACAGAGGAAGTAGGGGGAAACAACGTTTGTATAGACTATTTTTGTGTCAAACAACCCCTTCCCACCCTTTAATATGTTAAAGCAATTTTAATTTTATCTTTCAAAAAATTCTGGAGCGGAGTTTCACAAAAAAGTGGTCTATGAAAACGTTGTTCTCCTCCACCTCTTCTGTCTAATGCCACTATAAAAAAGAGGTTGTCATGTTTATATCGCATAATGAAAACATATTCTTGTTTTTGGATCAACAAAGTGCTCGGGTGAAGTCACGCCAGATCAACATTTGCCGGTAAGGGATCGATGTTATGGAATATGTTAATTTGGTTTAAATGGGCCATTTTTTAATTTATTATAAAATACAGAGACAAAAACCATCTTAATTATTGCATGGCTACTGAAACTTGGTAACAAAATTACTTTCGTCAACAAACATAACACATAAAATAAAACATAGACGTGGGTAGCCAAAGTTAAATTAAAACTGGGGGGGACCAGTAGCTCAGGCTAACTAAGATGATCTGAATGAATTCCACTTTTGGGCCTAGGTTTTTTATACAAACGCAAACGCCACCGTTGTAATTTGTAGGTACTAATTGGTATGGCAACTGGCTCTGAAATAATCTGGGCGTTGAGTTTGGGTTTTATAATTGAGGACAAATTTTATTGTAGTTTTACATACAACAAAACAAAGTGGTTTTCTTAAAAAATATCTTGAACACCTTGTGATGAATACTTTTCTGGTAACTACGGGATTGTGAATTGACTACGGAACCCTTACACTGTCCTTG
This sequence comes from Operophtera brumata, assembly GCA_932527175.1. Taxonomy (NCBI): domain Eukaryota; kingdom Metazoa; phylum Arthropoda; class Insecta; order Lepidoptera; family Geometridae; genus Operophtera; species Operophtera brumata. Next base: position 21,667,678 of record OW052234.1, read on the forward strand.
GTTCAAGAGGAGACACACATGACTGGTTAATTTCGCTACTTCACGCATGCGATGTAGTACCTACCTACTTTGGTTGATCCAACATGTATCTTCATTAACAAATGTAGCTCACACTGAATAGACTTAAAGATCGAGTGAAGCGAGTTCTCCGATTAAACTTGGATGAATAGTTTTTTGTGATATATCTTTCCTAGAATAACTTACGAACAGTTAATTAAATTACCATGAAATTGGGTAAGTTTTTTCAGTGCCAAGTGAACCTACACGTTTATCATGTTGGAGCCACATTAACTAATGGAGATACGAATTAGATCACCAAAAGTCCATACCATTTACCTTGCGTTTGCTACGGAACATGTGGATCCAATTCAAATGGGCCATTTTTAGGGTTCCTTACTTCAAAAAGTATCAATAAAACATAGGACATACTACAACTCAACTCAATTCTATTCTTTATTTATCCTTTGACAAGTTACATGTATTAAGGACGCTCTCACAAAATAATACAAATTCAAATTTGGAATACCTATTTCAGTCCAATAAAAACGACATGGCGTTTGACGGCAGAATGGCAGACTCGTGGAAATTTTGTATGGAAATTTTGGAACGATAAAATGTTTTTGTAATTATCACAATATTTTTATACAAAGAGCCTAAAAACTGAATCTGCTCTTTGTTCTTTCAGTTATTGACATTGATATTATTACCTCTAATAAGTAACATATATATTTATTTATTTATTCTTGCGTTGGTTAAAACATATTCATGTGAAAATTTTGTATGAAACTCCCCAGTTTTTATTCACTATCTCTAAAGATGCATGTATCATCCTTAATTTTGTACTATGACATTGTAACAATTGTGATTCCTGGTTCATTAAATGGTACCTGAAAAACATTGATATTTGTGAGAGCGTTCAGCTAAAAGACGGGAAAAAAATTACATTTTAATCTTTATCATATTGCTATGGGCATTATAGCACCTAAAACACGAATCAGATAAATTTTCTCGATTACAAATCGAGAACAATACAATTACCTTTGATAGGGTTTAGCACGCTAGCCTTATTGGCAAGCTTCCTGCCTACGGACTGCCATTTCAATTCTGCTCCTGGCTCGCAGACTTTCTGAGGGAAAAATCCATTCGAGTAGTTATTGACGGCTGCTCGTCGGATCAATTGGCTATTAACGCCGGGGTACCTCAGGGGTCAGTGGTATCTGCCACACTGTTCTTGCTGCACATTAATGATCTGCTAATGCCCGGTATCATTGGGTATGCAGACGACAGCACAGTTGTGGAGAGGTATGTTTCCACTGCGCGAGCTAGGCAGAATGAAATTCAGGAGTTAAGAGATGAGATGCTGCAGCGTCTGAATTTGACTCTCAAGGCTGTGTCTGACTGGGGCGATGCCAATCTAGTCAAGTTCAACGCCTCTAAAACGCAGGATTGTCTCTTCTCGGTGATAAAATATCTGTTTCTCCAAGTTCCTGTATTCCGAGATGTATAGGAGATCACCTCGAGCTCTTAGGTGTTTCGCTCACGCCTACTCTCAACTTTGGCTCCTACATCGAGTCTAAGTCACAGCTGCCATGAAGCTAGGCATCCTGAATAAGGTAAAGCGTTACTTCGCACCAGGACAGCTTTTCAGTTTATATAAAGCACAAGTCCGGGCTGGTATGGAGTACTGCTGCCATGTTTGGGATGGTTCGGCAAAACACCAGCTTGCTGCCTTGGACTCGATCGAACGTAGAGCTTCCAGGCTTATAGGTGAGCAACATATGGCGGAGACTAAGATCCAGAGTCTCGAGCACCGCCGTAAGGTTGCATGCCTTTTGATCTTCTATAGGTTACATTTCGGGGAATGCTCCCAGGAACTGCACGATCTGATCCCACCATCTCCTTTTCATCATAGGACGAACAGGCGTACGGCTCAGTACCATCTTTACTTCATTAGTATACCTTCTATTAGCACAAAACGTTTCAGTTCTACCTTTATAATGCAAACTGCTAAGGAGTGGAATACACTACCGTCGTCTGTCTTTCCTGAAAACTATAATCTGGGTATCTTCAAAGCTAGAGTGAATAGGTGCCTTCTAGACCTTTGTGCTCCATCTTTGGCCACATCGTCACTTAACAACAGGTGAGATCGTGGTGAAACAAAGGACTATCAAAGATTAAAAAAATTAACAATTTCATTTAAAAAATCGTGAATCATCTAGAAGCCACATTAGGTAAAGTAAAGTAAAGTAAAGTAAAGTATTATTTATTGCGTGAAATACATGTGTACAAAGGTGGTTTAGGTATAAGCATGATTCAATGTATTTCTACTGTTACGTGTGCAATGTCTGATTTCATGATGATTTAAATAAAGAAAGTAAGCTAACATTGGAATAAATATTATCATTAAACATTTTGTAAAATATGAGTAATAATATTGAAACTTGTATTAAAATTTAATAATAAATAAATAATTAAAATTAGTTAATGGAGATCAACAAAATTGGATCAACAAAAGTCGCCCGGATCAACTTGTGTTTTTGGATCAACAAAGAGCTCGCGTGAAGTCGCGCCTGATCAACATTTACCGTAAAGGGATCGATGTTATGGAACATGTTAATTTAGTTTAAACGGGCCATTTTTAAATTAACTATAAAATAAAGACACAAAAACCATTTTAATTATTGCATGGCTACCGAAACTTGGTAACAAAATTACTTTCGTCAACAAACATTACCTACACATAAAATCAAACATAGAGGTAGGTAGCCAAAGTAAAATTAAAACTGGGGGACACCAGTAGCTCAGGCTAACTAAAATGATCTGATTGAAACCCACTTTTGGGCATAGGTTTTTTATGCTAACGCGAACGCCACCGTTGTAATTTGTACTAATTGGTATGGCAACTGGCTCTGAAGGAATCTGGGCGTTGAGCTTGAGTTTTATAAGTGAGGACAAATTTTATTGTAGTTTTACATAAAACAAAGTGGTTTTTAAAAAAAATATCTTGAACTGCCTGTGATGAATACTTTTATGGTTACTATGGGATTGTGAATTGACTACGGAACCCTTACACTGTCCTTGGTTCAAGAGGAGACACACATGACTGGTTCATTTCGCTACTTCACGCATGCGATGTAGTACCTACCTACTTTGGTTGATCCAACATGTATCTTCATTAACAAATGTAGTTCACACTGAATAGACTTAATGATCGAGTGAAGTGAGTTCTCCGATTAAACTTGGATGAATAGTTTTTTGTGGTATGTCTTTCCTAGAATAACTTACGAACAGTTAATTAAATTACCTTGAAATTGGGTGAGTTTTTTCAGTGCCAAGTAAACCTACACGTTTATCATGTTGGAGCCACATTAACTAATGGAGATACGAATTAGATCACCAAAAGTCCATACCATTTACCTTGCGTTTGCTACGGAACATGTGGATCCAATTCAAATGGGCCATTTTTAGGGTTCCTTACTTCAAAAAGTATCAATAGTGTAGGCTCAACACGTTTTTCATGTTGGAGCCACATTAACTTATGGAGATACGAATTAGATCACCAAAAGTCCATGGCGTTTACCTTGCGTTTGCTACGGAATCTTAAAGCTAAAGAAGTTACATGCGATTGAATTTCAATACCAATAAATCTAACCCTGTTCGACGGTAGGTGGTACATGCCTGAAATATATGAACCGAGCTTTTTTCATCTCGAGCTTTTAGACAAAATAGGCTGTGAAAGATGGACAAACAGACAGCCAGACAAACATGAGAGTGATCCTATATTGGTTCCGTTGGTAACTTTTGAGGTAGGTACGGTATCCTAAAACTTACTCTTTAGAATCGGATCAACATGTTACGTAACATTGGCAAGTTGATGACTTTTGTTCAATATGTACTCGTATTTCCATTAACTAAGTTACCCCCTGTGTGAGGTAGGATTTTGTAGATATTTTTCAAATAGGTACCTAACATAATAGGAATAGAAATAGCCTAATGTAATGAAACGGTATGATCTGCCGTTTTGTGTTGAAGTTTATAATAACGTAATATATTTGAACACCACATTACAAGCAACAAGACCTTTTGTTTGATTTGTCACACGATACATTTACAATTTGCACCCAAAATCAGAATTTGTTATTGACGCTATAGCAAGTGATTGGTTTATTTAGGAGCAGCTAACCCGGTCATTCTTGACCCACTGTTCATGTAACCTCTGCTTTTAACAATGCATTAAATCACAGGTTACGACTACCTAGGATTTACCTATTTGGCACCCACCTCCCTGAGACATAAAGATGAAAAGTCTCATGTACCTATAATTTCACCGGCACCTTCAACCGAAACACAGCAATGAGAGCACTAATGTTTTTTGGCAGAAATATGTATTTTGGTAGGACTAGGGTTTAATGCACCGTGGTAGTACTTCCCCAGGCAAACATTTTCATATAAAAGCTCTCTAACAATAAGAACTATTTGAAGCAAGTTGTCATTTTGCCTGAATGCGTACACTAAGCCTCAAATACCTAACTAACCCGAGCACACTGCAGTAGAAAAATACTACCCTAGCGTCAGCCATCTTTATTCACAGTAGAACCCTAGCTCGATATGTACCAGAAGCGGTCAGACCCAGTCACCATACCAATAGTACAAGTTACTACACCGGGGGAGTTGGAGTTTGGAGTGCATAAGATGGAAAAGACTTATTCCCAACAGTGGCTTTCATTCATATCATCTTAGTTAGTATTATTACTTAATTCATCATCTTCATCAGCCTGCAGAATTCCACTGCTGGACACAGGCACCCCCCATAGAATGCCACGACGAATGGTCTTGTGCTGCCTTATCCATCGACTACCTGCGAGTTTGTTAATATAATATGTGATGCCATGAGCTTCCCCTTTTTTTCGGGTTTTTGGTTGCCTCTCGAGAACGTTTATTCCCCCCTGGTTGGTCTACTCATTTCATATTATATCACGTAGATCCTTTAAACCCACCCTTCACTCACCCTTATTTCTTATAAGCGAGAGTTACGGGCAGAAGCTGATAGGAATTATTTGCTATTCTACGAAAATAAAACACATATTTGATGAGGTGACAAGAGTATTTTAAATGGAGGTACTATATATTGGATCAATAAAAGTAAAAAACAATAAAAACCATACATTAGTAGGTAGGTAACCTTATACCTTACACAAATGTGGCTCCAACTGGATCAAGATACAATGTATTTTCGGTCTCAAATGAGCCTAGACGTTGATCAAATAAAATATTTATTAAAAAAACATGTGACTCCAATAAACGTAACGTAATCTGGGTCTCTTCAAGGCTAGAGTGAATAGGTGCCTTCTAGACCTTTGTGCTCCATCTTCGGCCACATCGACACTTACCAACAGGTGAGATCGTGGTCAAACAAAGGTATTTTTTTTTTTTTTTTTTTTTTTTATACTAATGAATGACGGAACAAGCAGATGGCCCACCTGATGCTAAGCGGTAACCTCTGCCTATGAACAGTGCATTACCTCATAGGACACGTTCACCTAGGACGCACCCTATGTGGCATTGCAATGTGCCCGCCACCCTGAGACATAAAAATGAAAAGTCTCATGTGCCTGTAATTTCACCGGCACCCTTACCCTTCAAACCGGAACACAGCAATGCGAGCACTACTGCTTTGCGGCAGAAATAGGTATGGTGGTAGTACTTCCCCGGACGAACTCTTTCACAAAAAAGCTCTACTACTACTAAAGGTCTATCAATGTTAAAAAAATAAAAATAAAACGTGTTCTGTAACAATCGCAAAGTACAGAATTTTACTAGTCCAATACCTATGTATCTCCATTAACTTACGTGGCTCCACCAGTGAAAGTCCTTGCTTTTTACCTTGCGATTGTTACGGAACATGGTGCTTTAATTCCAATTGGCCCTATTTTATTAAATATCTTTTATTAAATACTTATTATTTTATTTATTATTCCACCCCTTATTTACCTATTCAACTATTACCTATTCCTATTTACCTATTCCTCTCGGGCAAGAACTAAGTTACATAATTATTTACCACAATCAACAAACATAACAAATTAAAACTAAAACATATGTAGGTAGGTAAGACGCGAAAAAAGACGGCCCGCGCGCGGCTTGTTGATTGATGTCCGTCCGTCCATTATGCTATCTCTTTTTATCAAGTTTCGTACTTGTCACACAAAATGCGACGTTGCCGCTTTGCCTTTTAGCACCCACAATGCATTTGTGGCTCCAGATCAACTTTATATAGGCCAACTTCGCGTATAAATTATATATGATATGGATCTAAAAATGACGCTTCAGTATAATTTTTTTGGCCGTTAGTGGATCAACCATAGTTGGACGATTCGAAAACGAGTATCTTGAAAACCAATCAATTCAGATCCAGCGCTTCCTCGCGCACTATAACGTCAGATCAAAGTATATCGGTTAGCTCGATAGGGAGTAAAGTATACATGAGAAATGTGTGGATCAACATTTGTTCAGACTTCATACTGGATCAACATTTACCGTAAAGGGTTCAATATATATATATATATATATATATATATATATAAATATACACTTAAATATGCTTTCAGCGATAATGCCGCACATTTTACTGTTTTTTTTTGATATTACGTTTAATTCTTGGTGTAGGTACAATAGGGTATTAGTAGTTATATCGATCTAAATACATAACAAGTACCATATTTACAAAACAAGTTCCTAGGTCAAATGCAAAATAAACAAACTTGGTAACAAAATTTTGGAAAAAAACTGATTTTGTCTGCTTTATTTTCTATAACTATTGAAAATAAAAATAAACTCTACTTCATGAGATCTAAAAATGATAAACCACATGAAGAAAAAAAATGAAAAGCCAATGGGAAAAAAAGAGTTCAAATAAGGCTAATTGTTTCAGTAAAGAGGAGCTAAATAAACAATGCAGGTAATAAGATTCAACAAATCATTCTAATTCACTACACAGATACAATAACAATAAGGCTTTGGTTTTGTCGTTCATTCATTCATACCATCTACTAACTTCTTTGAAAAAAAGTGGAGCTGACAATGTTGAAATAGAGCTGAATTTAGCTCTAAACGAGCTTAATTGGCAACACCGGGTGAAAAAGCGTTTGTTTACATCAAAAATTTACAGTGGCATTGACATTCCGTGACGTTCCAAGTCGTTCAGAGCCTCAGAGCGTGGTTAAAAAAACAACTGCACCCTTGGAGTGCACCCATTGAACGCACCCCAGTCTATATCGTAGTATAATGCGCATCATGTAAAAAGAACGCTGGCGGTCAAGCTTCTTCAGGGGTTCCAGCGTTCTTTTTAAGAGATTATTTACTTTCCTACTTATTTAAGAGATGTATACCTATGCATTCAATGAGTGCCTACCTAGTTTACTACAAATAATGTACAATTATAGTACACGTCATGTAAAAAGAACGCTGGTACGCCTGTAGAAGCTTGACCACCAGCGTTCTTTTTACATGACGCGCACTATACCTACCTATAAATTAAATTTTTGTCCATCCTAGAATGGAGGTTTACTTTGTTTGGAGTAAATATGTGTGCTCTGTTAACATTTTACCGTTTTTTTTAAAATCTTTAATAACCAGGTGGACATTGAGGTGTGTGTTTTTGTATTGACTATTGAAAAGGTAACTTTAAAGCACCACGGGTGTTTTTATTGCAGTTGGTGTAGTAGATATTTTGGAGTAAATATTTACGTTGTTGTACACACGCCTTTTTCCAAAAGGGTATATTTTTTTTTACTTTTTATAAATAAATATTGTTTATTTCTGCTTAATACAATAATAGGTAACAAATTAAATTTAAATATACCCCAAAAATTCCGTTCCAGCGGGACTCGAATCTGCACCCTCGCCTGTGATCAGCGATGCCTTTACTTTCGAACTTTGAACAGAAGGTTTCCGATGAAACACCTGTAGATACAGCACTATCAACTTGGCGCTATAGCCGAGTTGATAGTGCCCACAAATTTCGTCTCCAGCATCATAGCTCGATCTATGGCTAAATTGTTTAAGGCATCGCCGATGACAGGCGAGGGTGCGGGTTCGAGTCCCACTGGAACGGAATTTTTGGGTAACATATAAATTTAATGTTATCCATAAAAAGTGGTTTACACTTGAAAAATAATAAACTTTGGGGTAACAAATTGTCTATAGATAAAGTAACAGAGTGAAAAATTATATGGGCGTAGCACGGCTGATATAAAATGTTTTTGTGCTTTCAGATTTCCAAGTAATCCTTTGCTACGAGAAAAATGGTTATCGGTTATAAGAAGAGTGGGATAGACTCAAATAAGAACTCCACTAGCAGCAAACAATTTAAGTTTAAATTTAAAAGGGAAACTCTAAGATCCCACCTATAAATAAAACTGTAATATTTAGGGGTCAATAAATAATAAAGGTTTATTTATTAACTGTATTCAAAATTGGAATAAGAACCTTATTCTCTTTATGACGTCAATTCTGCCACACTGTGTTATTCATGAAAGACTTAATCTGCATTAAGATGTATTTATCTACCATACACATCACGGACGGATGATGAATTCTATCGACAATGTAAAAGTGTTGGTCAAGGACAACACTATTTTTAACTCGGACATAGACTTTCACCAACACGTGCACATATTTTTTTTTGTTCCATCTTCGATTTCTGATTGTAGATCTAGTACATATACTAAATCTATGGTTGTAAAACTGTCTTGGTTCGTGTTTGTTCGTTCGTTTGTACTCGGTCTTCGTCGGAGACGCATCGAGTGCTCGGTCGGACGGTGTGCGTGCTCACTCTTTTGCGAAAGGAACTAATAGTACTATTGAACTAATAAGGATGATCTCGGGGAATACTTCGTTCTCGTTCAATAGTGGGAAATAATACCTAATCATTATTTGTACGTGAACTACACAAGCCTAGATTGCACCTATTTCAGACAGACAAAGTGTCACGCAAAGTAGGTGCACTTGCGTTATCTGGTGTAATAAAAGGTCTGTGTCCAATCATCAGGATTGGAATCGTTAACATTTTCAATGCAAGTTTCTAACTACCACTTCGTGTCCTCTTGTACCCTGGCCACTCAGTGTTAGATCAGAGATATGCTGGCCTTGAAACGGGCCTAGTGCCTGATGAAAGAACCAGTGGATATAGTGAAAGTCATAACTTTTCATTACAAGTATCATTATAAAGTATTTTAATTTTTGTGAATGACGGAATAAGCAGAGGGCCCACCTGATTTTAATCGGTAACCTCTGCATTTAACAATGCATTACCTTATAGGTCACGTCCACCTAGGACGCCCCTATGTGGCATTGCACTGCGCCCACCATCGTGAGACATAAAGATGAAAGGTCTCATGTGCCTGTTCACCGGCAACCATACCCTTCAAACAGGGACACAGCCATGCGAGCACCACTGCTCGCATTGCTGCTGTTTGCAGGTAATCGTGGATGGAGGCGGCTCAGAACCGCTCGTGGAGGCATGCACCTGCAGTGGACGTTCACCAGATGGCGATGATGAAGAACAAAATACCTTTGTTACAAAATACCAAGGTACCTTTTGCCGTTCGATGCGAGTCGCACGTACAACGTGTCCGTATCCGGAACTACTTTCTGTATGAATATTTGCTCTTCATCTTGCTCGCCGTATGGACCTGAAATATATCATTCATTGTTTCCTTAATTATTACAAGCTTTTATTAAACTTACACTGTATGTATGTTTGTCTGGGCGGAATCCGGGTGAACGTCTAATATAGTTTGGATTATTTAACTTTTTTAAATTTTCACATAATTTAAGTAGTAACCTGTTGTGACCCAGTATTTGTATCTTCAGACAACAGATACAGATAATTTATTGGTAAAATGTTATTTTACAAGTCAAATAATGTAATAAAGGTACAGAGGTACACAATGATTACATAAAAAAAAAAAACTCCCAAAATGTTTTCTCTAAACCGGTAACAGATCTCCACGAAGAGTCTAATTTATATAATTTGAGCTTTATTTAAGTTTCGTTAGGGCTCAATATCTTACCACAGTCATTATGAGGCTGGGCCGTTGGTGCCTCGAGCGCCAGCACATTGAAAGCTGCCTTGGGAGTGGTGCCGGGCTGCGTGGAGATCATCCCTCTGAAGCGAGTGACGCGCCATGATCGGACGTGGTTGTATTCACTGCACACTGACACTAGGTAGTTCTCTGATAGTGATACCTGAAAGATGGTGGAAAATAAATAATAATACATGCGATAAATCCTAGGGATGGGCCGAACATGGGTTTCACCGAATACGAACGTTCGGCCGAATGTTCGGCATACCTAATTGATTATCTTACGTGAATACTATACAGGACTGCACGGATTGGTGCCGGACCCTCCCGCCCACTACTCCCGCTGGACCCGATGTTGTTATAGCATCATCAATTATTTATGTAAAACTACACAACGTGCGTTTGTTTTGGTTATTTTTTATTTAAGAAGTCATCTTTGTCCAGTTTTTTTTTTTGCTTGGTTTAATTGTTGTGTACCTAAAAATGAGTGGAAGAAGGAGATCGAACAAAAAACTTGCTTAGTTTCTTACAATAAAAACCTGATTTCTGAATTTAATATATTATTCGCCCGAATACGAATATTCGGTAACCGAATATAAAACGAATATTCGGCCCCTCCCTACTGATAAACCGTAATAAATACCCGTGATAATATCAATAAAGAAGGTTGCTTGTTTTATTTGAGAATGCCTGACTCACATTGTTACTCTGATTTGCCAAGTATAAAGTCTATTTAACAGTGGCGCTACGCGTAGTTTCAGTTTTTTTTTTTAAACTTCTTGGAATGACGGATCCTGCAGATGGCTTACCTGATATTAAGCGGTACCCTCTGCCTATGAACAGTGCATTAACACATAGGTCACGTCCACCTAGGACGCACCCTATGAGGCATTGCACCGCGCCCGCCACCCTGAGACATAAAGATGAAAAGTCTCATGTTCCTGTAATTTCACCGGCAACCATACCTTCAATCCGGAACACTGCAATGCGAGCACTACTGTTTTGCGGCAGAAATAGGTATGGTAGTAGTACTTCCCTGGACGAACTCTTTCACAAAAAAGCTCTACTACTACTAAACAGATACAGCATTAGAGGTACGGCCAGGGGTACGGTGGGTCTGAAGTGATTTTAAACAATATTTTAATTGCTAAAATACATAGATTCGCTTGAGGCGGCTCGAGAAATTGTCGCTTATGGTTTTTACAGTAAACAGTAGTTACCTTAGATATAGGGCTCTGATGGACAGTGAAAGTCTGGAACAGCTGTGGTCCATGCCCAACTGTTTCCGGATGTTGAACTATAACGCGCACCGCCCCGCTTCTCGAGCCGTACGCTATTTGATTATGGTAGTTACCTTAGAGATAGAGCTCTGATGGACAGTGATGGTCTGGAACAGCTGTGGTCCATGCCCAACTGTTTCCGGATGTTGAACTATAACGCGCACCGTCCCGCTTCTCGTGCCGAACGCTATTTTATTATGGTAGTTACCTTAGAGATAGGGCTCTGATGGACAGTGAAAGTCTGGAACAGCTGTGGTCCATGCCCAACTGTTTCCGGATGTTGAACTATAACGCGCACCGCCCCGCTTCTCGAGCCGTACGCTATTTGATTATGGTAGTTACCTTAGAGATAGAGCTCTGATGGACAGTGATGGTCTGGAACAGCTGTGGTCCATGCCCAACTGTTTCCGGATGTTGAACTATAACGCGCACCGCCCCGCTTCTCGTGCCGAACGCTATTTTATTATGGTAGTTACCTTAGAGATAGGGCTCTGATGGACAGTGAAGGTCTGGAACAGCTGTGGTCCATGCCCAACTGTTTCCGGATGTTGAACTATAACGCGCACCGCCCCGCTTCTCGTGCCGAACGCTATTTTATTATGGTAGTTACCTTAGCGATAGGGCTCTGATGGACAGTGAAGGTCTGGAACAGCTGTGGTCCATGCCCAACTGTTTCCGGATGTTGAACTATAACGCGCACCGCCCCGCTTCTCGAGCCGTACGCTATTTGATTATGGTAGTTACCTTAGAGATAGAGCTCTGATGGACAGTGATGGTCTGGAACAGCTGTGGTCCATGCCCAACTGTTTCCGGATGTTGAACTATAACGCGCACCGCCCCGCTTCTCGTGCCGAACGCTATTTTATTATGGTAGTTACCTTAGAGATAGGGCTCTGATGGACAGTGGAGGTCTGGAACAGCTGTGGTCCATGCCCAACTGTTTCCGGATGTTGAACTATAACGCGCACCGCCCCGCTTCTCGAGCCGTACGCTATTTGATTATGGTAGTTACCTTAGAGATAGAGCTCTGATGGACAGTGATGGTCTGGAACAGCTGTGGTCCATGCCCAACTGTTTCCGGATGTTGAACTATAACGCGCACCGCCCCGCTTCTCGTGCCGAACGCTATTTTACTATGGTAGTTACCTTAGAGATAGGGCTCTGATGGACAGTGGAGGTCTGGAACAGCTGTGGTCCATGCCCAACTGTTTCCGGATGTTGAACTATTACGCGCACCGCCCCGCTTCTCGTGCCGAACGCTATTTGATTATGGTAGTTACCTTAGAGATAGGGCTCTGATGGACAGTGAAGGTCTGGAACAGCTGTGGTCCATGCCCAACTGTTTCCGGATGTTGAACTATAACGCGCATCGCCCCGCTTCTCGTGCCGTACGCTATTTGATTATGGTAGTTACCTTAGCGATAGGGCTCTGATGGACAGTGAAGGTCTGGAACAGCTGTGGTCCATGCCCAACTGTTTCCGGATGTTGAACTATAACGCGCACCGCCCCGCTTCTCGTGCCGTACGCTTTTTGATTATGGTAGTTACCTTAGAGATAGGGCTCTGATGGACAGTGAAGGTCTGGAACAGCTGTGGTCCATGCCCAACTGTTTCCGGATGTTGAACTATAACGCGCACGGCCCCGCTTCTCGTGCCGTACGCTATTTCAATCCAATTACCACAGAGATCTGCAAAGCAATGCCAATTCATTTATATAAAAAAAAAAACTTTTCTTTCTGGAATTGACTGGTTTTATGATAGGGGATGGGCAGCAGCATTTCCACAGTTGGTGGTTTTGATAGGCTGATGTCAGTTTGAGTCGGCTGACTGCCGGCCGCGGCACTACAGGCCTAGCGCTTAACTGAGTCAGTCCCTGAAGTATGGGAGCCGTACGGGAGGGGCGTTTTTGTTACGTCTAAATGAAGCGTGGCTTCATGCCATCTGATAATTTGAGAGACGAAAACACCCCTCCCGCACCGCTCCCATACCTCAGGGACTGACTCAGTTAAGCGATAGACCTGTCATTAATTAATATATTCTTTGCTAGCCAAGACGCAAGAAATGTTTGAGAATAAACGAGCACGTAGCACGTCTCGTTTGCACGTAGAGAGCGTGGAGACCTAATAGAGACCTACAAGATCCAAAACAACCACATACCATGAACAATAATATAGGACTCAGAGGACACTCGCTGAAGCTGCAACGCGGGCCAAGTACCAGCAATCCGAGGATGCACATATTGCCTAATCGCGTCGTACGCACTTGGAACCGGCTACAAGACTCAGTGATCAGTGCCCACTCAGTGAATTCTTTCAAAAATAGACTTGATAAACATTTAAAGTGCACTGATAAGAACTAAGATATACACGCTTCAGCTCCGAGAGCTGTCTGTGTATTATAAATAAATAAATAATAAATAAAACAAGTATACTCACTCGTTTTCGGAGTTAGATACACGGAAATAGCAGTTATCGGCTCTTGCGTGGGATCCTTGTACAGCTGAGTCACTAGCAGGTCATTGTCTTTCATTCGCAGCGGGAACTTCTGCATATCTGAAATAACACATTAACTACTTTTATTATCACACGTCGTACAGAGCTCGGCGCGGTTATAGCCTGGTGTTCCCCGTGTTCTGTTTGACTGGTCAAACAGCTGGTTAATAGCGCAGAACGCGAATATACCCTTTGTTTGACGGGTCAAACCTAATTATTATAATTTATTTCGGTTTTTTACACCATATTATGTTAGTAAAGAATTGTTAGTACATAGTATTTCTAAAATTACAAAACACAATTTTTAAATTAAATTATTTGGCACACCGCATTGAGTGGCATGGCAGCACATGTGTTTTGGTCCAGTGAATAAGGATCGGACCATCCACCCGCTCGGCCACTGTGCTCAGGAAGCTGTTGGCACTGCCGCGCACCCGCCGCATCAGGGAGGCCACTCTCTTGCGCATGATGGCGTGGAAGCCGTCAGTGTGTGCCTCTGCGAACATACCTGATGCGCTACAGAAACGCGGCAGCCCCAACAACATCCTGAACGCATTGTTATACTGAATGCGAAGGGCGTTGTGCGCTGTTTGAGTAAAGTTGATCCAAATTATCCAATGGTTTCTTTCTTCGTTGTTTGACAGGTGAAATCTAAAGGTTTTCAGTTGGATGTAATTTCAGTTCATAAACTAACGCTACTTTTGATATGAAAGTGATTAACATGGTCGTTTGTAACTGTTTACCCCCTCGTTCCAGACGGATTCAAAACGCTAAGAACGCTATCGAATTTGGCCACTTTTCAACCACCTAGGTCGATGGGAAAAATATTTTTGTTTTTTTGACATTTCTGTCACTGTCACACTAATAATAAAACACGCGTGCAAGAGAGCGTCAGGGACAATGCTAAGCATTATTACGTGCTATCGGTGATATGTAACGTCTTTTTATCTCGGTCTATGGTGTAGTATTTTCAGGAGCAGAACAGCAAAGCTGAAGTCGAAATGGGCTAGCCACGTCAGTCGGATGCACCCCGAGAAGTGTGCGATCTCGAGGCTTAAAGAAAGAGTGGTGGGAAACTGCTTAAAACCGGGATGATTGGAAAAATTTTGGGGAGACCTTCACCAAGCAATGGGAACCAATTACTATTACTATTAGCTCATACTGTCCCATTGTTGGGCAAAGGCCTCCCCCCATTTCCGCCAGTCACTACGGTATTGTGCAACCGTCTCCCATTCCCTCTCATAGGCGTCCAGTTCATCCCGCCACCTCATGCGTGGTCTGCCGCGACGCCACCTGGCTGTATCAGGGCTCCGTGCCGTGGTGATTTTGGCCCAAAGTTCGTCGGGCATGCGGCAAATGTGACCGGCCCAATCCCACTTCAACCGCGCGGCCTTCTCTCCCACATCGGCGACTTTGGTTTTGGAGCGCAGTATGGTGTTTCAGATGCGGTCAGTTAGTTTAACGCCCAAAATACTGCGTTCCAAAATACTAAAATATATAAACTAATAAAAAAAACAATAATACTACTATAATAATACTACAAGTAATTAATTTTTGTAAAAATTAAAAAACCCCCAACGCTAAACGGCTGAACCGCTTTTGATCAAACAAAGCTAAGAACACTCCCGACAAATACACCATTCAAAAAAAAAAAAAAAACTAAATCTGTTCATCCGTTCGGGAGCTACTATGGGACAGACAGACACACACATAAAGACACGTCAAACTTATAACACCCCTTCGTTTTTCGTCGGGGGTTAAAAACTAATAATACTAAAACCAAAATACTGCTGGGAACCAATTATTATATTATTATTAAGAGCCTGTGGTGTCCCACTGCAGGGCAAAGGCCTCCCTTCCTTCTCTCCAGTCCTCTCTATTTTGGGCCACTGTAGACCAATCCTTTAAATAGGTATCTATTTCGTCTCTCCATCTTCGCCGCGGTCTGCCACGAGATCGTTTTCCGTTCAGAGGCGTCCACTCTGTTCTGGTTTTAGCCCATAACTCATCTGACATGCGGCAGACGTGGCCCGCCCAATCCCACTTCAATCCACCCGCTTTCTGTCCGACATCCGCGATTTGAGTTTTGGAGCGCAGTATACTGTTACGAACGCGGTCTATCAGTCTGACTCCTAGAATACTGTGCTCCATGGCTCGCTGGCAAACCCCGAGTTTGGACTTTTGTTGATCAGTCAAAGACCAGGTCTGTGCGCCGTAGGTGAGGATGGGGAGAATACATTCAACCAATAGGTAAACTAAAAAAAAAACGGTTCAGTAAGTATATAAGGTTGAGTCACCGATGTAGTTGATAGCCCCGGTGGCGGTGCCCAGCAGCAGGAAGGAGCCGGCGGTGTCGTGCGTGGTGAGATGCGCCACGTCCTGCGTCTGCCAGTGCTGCGTGCTGGTGTGCCACACGCCGGCCTTGCTGCGGCTGCCGGCGCCGCTCAGCGCCACCAGCTGCGGCCCCACGAACAGCAGGTGCTCCACGCGCACGCCCAGGTTGAACGTGCCTGGAAAACAATATTTAGTAGTAGAGCTTTTTTGAGAAAGAGTTCGTCCGGGGAAGTACTAGCACCATGCCTATTTCTGCCGCAAAGCAGTAGTGCTTGCATTGCTGTGTTCCGGTTTGAAGGGTATGGGTGCCGGTGAAATTACAGCCAAATGAGACTTTTCATCTTTATGTCTTATGTGTTAATGCAATGTTCGTAGGCAGAGGGTACCGCTTAACATCAGGTGGGCCATCTGCTTGACCCGCTCTGTCAGTCTGTAGTCTGTCTGTCTAGTCTGTGTTTTCTCAGTAGAGGAAATGTTGTATTCCATTTTAAAAATCTTTAGAGCCCCTCAATCTACAGACTTTCTATCGGCCGAGAGTTCACCGACAGATCATTTTGTAGGCATTATCGAGTTATCGACCGACACCGAATCGTTATAATGTGTGCACTTTCATACATTTTCATACTTATTAAGTACCCGACTGAACTATCGGCCGATAGCAAGTCTGCAGTATGCGCAGGGTCTTATTGTAATAGAATACCATATACCATATAATAGAATGTGTATTCATAGTCGTTTCTTGCCTCGGCGCAAGCTCACTCGAAAATGGAATGCAATTGGAATTCAAATGGAATACCAAATGTCCCAGAGTACGGTTGAGTGTGAGGCGATTTATAATCCCTCTTGTTAAATAATGAAAACTATTTGGTTATCACACGTACCAACGTTTATTTGAGCTCAACACCAGATAAAAACAGTTCGAGGAACGACTAAAATATGGGTGTTAGTCGTAACTCTACCTTTCATCAACTCGGCTCAACCTCACTCGAGGAGATTTTGTATTCCATTTGAATTCCAATTGTATTCAATTTTCGAGTGAGCTTGAGGCGTGGCAAGGAACGTAGGAGAAACGACTATGAATACACAGTTCTTTAGCAGAAACCCCTTATCGTGTTTTTATCAAATCGTTAGAGCCAAAAAATAATTAACGAGCAATAAAGATTCAAATAGATTTGGCAAATAAAAACTAATTGAACCCAGCTTATCTCGCTTCCAGTACCAAAAACTCAACTTGTATTATACCTAAACTAGCGGCCCGCTCCGGTTCCGCTCGAAATATTGCTAACCCACTAATATAAACGACCCTTTTGTATTTTAATATTATAAGCCTCAACAAACTACCTTTTGTATTTAAAATTTTTTGAAGACCTCTGTGTGTCGGCTGGCGAACGTTCGCCTGCGACGAAGGAGGTTGCGGGTTCGATTCCCGCCTCGGATTTGTGCAATCTGCAGATATTTGTTGAGGGTGTTCTGGGTATTTTATATGTATAATAAAAAATATCTATCTATGTAATATATTGTATTAAGTATATCAGTTGTCTAGTACCCATAACACAAGCTCTGCTTAGCTTGGGGCTTGATAATGTTGTGAGAACTGTCCAGCATTTTTGTATTTTTTTTTATAAACGACCCTTTTGTATTTAAATATAAGCCTGTGTGGGTACCTTAGCTTACTAGGTATGTATTGAAGAGTCTCATGTGCCTGTAATTTCACCGGCACCCTTACCCATCAAACCAGAAAAACAACGCATTACTTTTTATGATCCAGTTATTTTTGACTACCCAACACCTTCTTACCAATCAATGTCCGTCGGACAGGCTCGCTATGCGTGGCGAAGGCCCACAGTCGCACTAGCGGCCCGCTCGCGACTCCCAACATTACATCGGTCCCGGTCGCATTAGTTCCACTGGAGCTGCCTCCTCCAGTTTTGGCATTCAGAGCTATCCTCTCAATGACCGCCTCTTGGACGGGCGATTGGAAAACGACGTACCATCCGCATGAGTCAGTCAATCTGAAAACATTTCTAGAATAAAATCCGTATTTACCGAAAACCCTAACTTTATTTTGTTATAGTTATAACATTTGTGGAATTTAACGAAAATTATGTAGACTCCTTCTAAAAGTGCTCGGTAGAGTAAAAATATATTAAATATATATATATATATATAACAGTATTTTTCATCATATTAGGCTGAAATATTTTTATTTTTTTTATACTACTTTAGATGACGGAACAAGCAGATGGCCCACCTGATGTTAAGCCGTACCCCCTGCCTATGAACAGTGCATTATCTCATAGGTAACGTCCACCTAGGACGCACCTTATGTGGCATTGCACTGCGCCCGCCACCTTGAGACATAAAGATGGAAAGTCTCATGTGTCTGCGTTACTTCACCGGCACCCATAACTTTCAAACCGGAACACAGTAATGCGAACACTACTGCTTTGCGGCAGAAATAGGTATGGCGGTAGTACTACCCCGGACGAACTCTTTCACAAAAAAGCTCTACTGCTACTAACAAGTATTTAATTTTGTAAAAATTAAAAAAAAAACCCTCAACGCAATGAAACGTCTGAACCGATTTTGATCAAACATAGCTAAGAACACTCCGGACAAATACACCTTTCAAACAAAATAAAAAAATCTAAATCGGTTCATCCGTTCGGGAGCTACGATGCCACAGACAGACACACACAC
This sequence comes from Operophtera brumata, assembly GCA_932527175.1. NCBI lineage: Eukaryota > Metazoa > Arthropoda > Insecta > Lepidoptera > Geometridae > Operophtera > Operophtera brumata. Next base: position 21,686,569 of record OW052234.1, read on the forward strand.
ACACATACACGTCAAACTTATAACACCCCATCGTTTTTGCGTCGGGGGTTAAAAATGAGCTGAGATGAGAACTAGGAGAAATGTTTGGAATTGTTACGTTATTTCATACGTCTGGATTGAGGGATCCTTGCTTGAATTGGCCTGAAACTCAGTGGATTAAGGTGAATGCTCACGCTTGCGGCGCAAAATTATTATTTTTCAGTGATTTTGCCCATTACAGCTCATCAACACTTTTTCAGATAGCGAAAGTTGAGTTCGCGAGAACTAGGAAACTTTGTGAAACAATTAAAACACATGTTTTAATTTATGATATCTCATAAATACCATCAGTTTAGCTATGATACCCTAAACACATTTTTAGTGTTTTTTTTTTGTTTAGGTGTTTCGTGGCTTAACTAAGGATATATATGAGATACTATCAATTAAAACATGTGTGTTAAGTCTCCTAGTTCTCGCGAACTCAACTTTCGCTATCCGAAGAAGTGTTGATGAGCTTTAATGAGCAAAAAACACCAAAAAATTTGAATTTCGCGCCGCAAGCTTGAGCATCTACCCTAAGGAAATTACAGCTCAATTCAAGCTTAGAGTATTTATAACTAAGAATGCAAGCAGGGATCCCTCTATAATCGCTATTGGGGCCCAGGACTATGAATGTTGTACCTATGTTATTTATTTATTTATAATACACATGCAGCTCTCGGAGCTGATGCGTGTATATCTTAATCCTTATCAGTGCACTTTAAATGTTTGTCAAGTCTATTTTTGAAAGAATTCACTGAGGGGGCACTGATCACTGAGTCTGGTAGCCGGTTCCAAGTGCGTACGACGCGATTAGGCAATATGTGCATCCTCGGATTGCTGGTACTTGGCCCGCGTTGCAGCTTCAGCGAGTGTACTCTGAGTCCTATATTATTGTTCATGGTATATAGTGTCTGTGATAAATCTGGTATACTGTAGTGGTTGTTTAGGATCTTGTAGGTCTCTATTAGGTCTCCACGCTCTCTACGGTGCTGAAGAGCAGTTAATCCAAATTCGTGAAGTCGTTCCTCATATATAAGTGCTTTAAGACTAGGCACCATTTTCGTAGCCCTACGTTGTACTCGTTCGAGAAGGTTAATAACTAGGATATGTTTTAAAAAAATACAAAAAAAAAGTACCTACCTATATCCTGTTACAAAGTGCGTGTACGCCACCGCTATCCAGTTATGATGTGCTTTTATGATTTGAACTTTACATGTAGTAGAACCTGTAACACAAAAGTACTTTTTTTACAACATATTTAGAAACATAGCGTGATCTAGTCACGATGAAAATACGTACTCTCTGGCGGTCTGATTCCTTTGTTGTGACAATCTGCATTGCCGAGTGAAGCTGCCCTGGAATGACCTCGGCCGCATCGGCTGAAAATTACAAGATTTTTATATAACAGCCGGGCAAATATTACATGTACGATGTGGTCGTGCATGATCACAAAAATTGCAGCGCCCTAACGGGGCTCATGTACCTACTACATAACTAACAGTAGAAATAAGACCTTATACTAACAATATTGTAACAGTACATGTAAGCATAAATACAAATACAATTACAAATGAGTATGAGTAAATACGCATTGTGTAGGGCTCAACCGATCTATGCTGAGCTGGACGCCAATTTGTGTCAGTGATGCGTGACTGGTACTAAGAGGCACAAATTTTTGTTTCTGTCACACAACTTCTGTGTGTGTGTGTGTCGTTTTGTATCTGAGTTTGTTGAAACAAATAAATGTATTTTCTTTCTTTCTTTCTTTATCTATTTTTAAACGCGGAATATCCTTGGAATACGTAGAGCAATGCGGCCTCCGTGGAATATTAACACCATGTTTTGTCTCTTTTGATCGAATTTGAATCTGCTTGTCAAAGCAAAAGACAAAACACTGTAACAAGTAGTGCCGTAAAAAAATCTAGTTTTTAATTTAATGTAGGTACTAAAAAGATAATTACAAAATAATGAAAAAAAAATTGTATTGGAATTGCCTAAAATTAAAAACCTCTGGGTTATTTCCCCACAATTCTGAAATTTTGGAATGCAAGGAGGCTTTGTGACAAAAATAATGGAAAGGCTAAAATTGAGGAATTGTGACTTTTTACCCTAAAACAGCTTGAAGTTTGTGGGAAAAAGTGGCTGTAACTCTTTCATGGCTCGGGATTTTTAGGGCGCGAGTATTGCTCGCTCGCAATTGTCCCTTTTTTTAACCCCCGACGCAAAAACGACGGGGTGTTATATGTTTGACGTGTCTGTGTGTGTGTGTGTGTGTGTCTGTGGCATCGTAGCTTCCGAACGGATGAACCGATTTCGTTTATTTTTTTTGTTTGAAAGATGAACTTGTCGGGTGTCTTCTTAGCTATGTTTGATCAAAATCGGTGCAGCCGTTTCATTGCGTAGAGGGTTTTTAATTTTTACAAAATTAATTACTTGTTATCACAAGTTGTGTATTTATACAAATCAATAAATATATATTAAAAACCCCCAGACTTGTTTGTCAGATTCGTTGGTATAAGATTTATCCTGGCTGCTAGCTTATTATGGAATGTGTTATTACTGGAAGAAAGCGTTACCAGAGTCAGTCGTGGGAAGGAATAGCTCACCACTTGTCACATATTTATCCCACTACGGTGCAACCCATGGTGAAAATCTGAGGCTCTGTCTGCCTTTTTCGAGGAAAAAGGCGTATGTATGTATATATAACAAAACAGCTAGCTATAAGCAAAATTTACGTGAAGTTTTATTTTCCCGATGCTTAAAAAAATTGAATTATGTATGTATTGTTGGGTGTTATTATTACTAGCCTTTTTTATTCGATATAAGATATTTATTTATTAACCATCTCGTTAGATTTCATAACATTGGCATGTCAAATTGGTACATTTTAAGTTTTAAGTTTCCATTACCTTAGCTGATCTTGTGAGGGTATCCTGCCAATAGTCCTGAGATCAAGTGATGAATTCCTTGAATGTGTTCTATTCGAAGAAACATCAGAGTTTGAAGCTGTAGAGTTCTTTCTTGAACAACTGTTACCAGTCCTTCCATTATTGCCATTTGGTACACTTACTGAAAAAAATTACAAGTTACATTTCAGAACTTTATACCCAAAAATCAGCTTTTTATAGACAATAACATGTCAAATTGAAAGACCAGAAAATTCCGTCAATGCATTCAAAAATAAACTCGACATCTGGATTCGAACAAATAAATCAGTGCCAAAAAAATTTACAAAAACTAAGTGACAATATTTCAACAAAATTTTAACACTGTGTGACGTAGACACATCAGCGAAAGCTGCTCGTCTACAAATAGGCTTATAGGTGAGCAACATATGGCGGAGACTAAGATCCAGAGTCTCGAGCACCGCCGTAAGGTCGCGTGACTTTCGATCTTCTATAGGTTACATTTTGGGGAATGCTCCCAGAAACTTCATGATCTAATCCCATCATCTCCTTTTCATCATAGGACGAGCTGGCGCACGGCTCGGTACCACCCTTACCTCATTAGTATACCCTCTATTCGTACTAAACGTTTCAGTTCTACCTTTATTATGCGAACTGCTAAGGAGTGGAATACACTACCGTCGTCTGTCTTTCCTGAAAACTATAATCTGGCTAGAGTCTAGACCTTCCACACCTTCTAGACCTTTGTGCTTCATCTTCGGCCACATCGTCACTTACCAACAGGTGAGATCGTGGTCAAAAAAAGGTAAAATGTTTAAAAAAAAAAAAAGTGATTTTGCCCGCTATGGTCAAATTTCTACGTGACTTGTGGTTTTTACATGGACTATATAAGGTTGGTGGAGTTGAATGAACAGACTCAATTGTGTGATGCCAATCTAAATTGAGCTATAATTTCATACAATCAAAGAATACAGTACAATTATAATAATTTTGGACAAATCTATCAGAGTATCAACATATCTATAATTATGTATGTTATCAAATGAATGACATCATAACATTTAAGTCTAATACCCAATTTATTATTTGTTTACTTGATAAATTGATAACTTTTAGGATACCTACAGAAGAAATTTTACAACAAAGATATTGTACAATCCAACTATTTTACAACAAAGATATTGTACAATCCAACTATTTTATAACAAAGATATTGGACAATCCAACTATTTAGTCTCTCACCATTCGCAAAACTTCCCATGTAAAGGTAGCATTGTTCATTTTGCCAGTAACCTATGTAGGAAAAGATAGGAATACAATTGAAGGGATTTTATAATTAGACAGATTCTTGGTTCTTGTATAATACAGTAGGTCTTGTGAAGGAGTCCTTGAGAGTGAAAGATAAGTGTAATGTACATGACAGCTCTAGGAATTGATTAACCTCAGGATCACGTCAGCTTGGGAATATTAGCCTCATAAAAGGGTCTTGTGACTAGTTATGACTGATGTTGAAAGAATTGACTATTTTTTAGAGTAAAAGTTTAATAATAAGGCACCACATTTTACCCGGTGGATCCCACTATATCTAGGGTTCGAAGTGACAATTATCATTGATATTTATCAAGACAATTATCAAGATAAATATAGGTTGATTACCATTTTACCCATATGCCAGATTGATTGAAATGCTGGATAACAGAGAGTATGTATGATATGTGTGTAACATCAAAGAGCTGGCCATATGATTAATATAGAGCAAAATAGCTGTGTTTAGAGACCCATAAAAGGCACTGACAGACTGGACATTCTGTCTACTATGCCTGTATTGTATACTTACAAGGAGGTGGCAAATATCCATAAAACAGCACATCACCACATGAAGAATGGTTCATCTCATCACACAAAGCCAGCCTTCTGCTCAGTGGAGTGATACCAAAATAATCACACTCATGCTTCAGTGCCTTTATGTTCACATTATTTAGGTCAATATCTCGTGTGCGCAGGAAATTTAAAATCAGTCCAAATAGCTTAGGGTCCCTGTCTATGAATATGGCCCCAGTTTCATCTCTTACTGTGGGTATTCTGCCGCTTAGCAGGGCTGTGAAAAATGTATCCGGAACCCAGGTCAGGGTGTGCCATGATGTGGCGAATCTATAAAGTAATATTTTGTTGTTAGTAGGTAGGGACAGAGATAAAATAGGATAGCTGCTGGTCAATGAACTAAATACTTCAATCAGCTTCAATTAAATGCCTACACTTGTATTTACAACCACGGCTATGATCAACGAAGCAATAATAGTAAATGATTTTCATGGTTAAATCGGTTAAAACTGTGAAACTAACTTGTAATTAGATCTAAATAATTATTACGGTAAATAAAAATAAATGACCACACGCACTAGGTAGTTTAATAGAATAATTGAACGTGTTTACCTGGTGCCACCGACATTTAGACTAACAATTTCCTGGTAATTAGTCATTTGATATAAACTTTTTAGAAAAAGTAATAATATTTTCACAAATTCATCTATGTTTTGCTTTACAAAAAAATAAATTTAATTATTTTTGTAAAATCAAGCGGAATTATAATGTCAACGTCACACAACAATTCTGACAGTAATAGTGAAGTGAAGTGAAGTGAATTGAGATTTTAGCTCAATCAGTAAGTGTCCCCAAAATAATGGATAATTTACACTAGCAAGGCACCGGTAACAAGTATTTGACTGCAAACGCACGTTTACAGCTAAAATAGGGTATGTAGGTCATATAAGAGCACACCAGCGAAGCTCTTCCGTATGAAGCAGATAAACATTCGCTGCCGTGGCCGAAATTGGCCTAGATGCCATCATCATCATCATCAATATGCGGATATCCATGGTTCACTCTGGGCCTCAACGGAAGATCAGCGCTGGGTTGCCTACGCGGCCAAGCAAACGCTGAGTTGAGGACCGTTTTGTGGCTTTCGTCAGGCACACACAAATTGCCAGAGTTTCTGTGTAATTGTTTTTTGTTTTAGTTTCTATTTAGTTCTTGTCTTGTTTGCTTTTTTGTAGGTGTGTGTCACAAATAAACGTTTTTTCTTTCTTTCTTTCTTTATTAAAAACAGCGTTAAACGGAAAAGCTTAACGTGATAGGTGCAAGTGATTCATAAGTGCGAAGTAAAGTGATTACGAGCCATGTCTATTTTTTCTGTAGTAGCCTACCACCCCGCACGCCCGCATACTTCCCGTACTCGCAGCGCTGCGCCGGCGCCGCGCCGCCGCCCGGCGGTGGCGAAGCTGCGCCGGCAGGAACATAATACTCCCTGACGCCGCCGTCACGCCGCTGTGCCACCCTCGCCACGCCGTCTCGTCGCCCGAACTTGATGCCCTGATCGCACTTCGCAAACTTATAGGACGGACGATGATTCGTTAGTAGTTGGATGTCAAAATTTGGTCATGATCAACATCATCAGCCGTTGGACGTCCACTGTTGGATGAGGCCTCTCCCATAGAGTGCAATGCGTTATTTGAAAGAGTCATCACGCTGCTTAGCAGGTGGATTGGTGATCGTAGTGTTGCTGTTGAGTACTCAGATAGATTGCTGCATGATTCTTAGGCCAGACACCAATCTTTTAAAATACACAATAATATTCTTAATTTTAATAAATCTAGATTTATTCCCATTTCACTTTGCATTACCTCTTAGTTCTTTTTCAGCCAGGAACGCATGTTCAATTTCCGATGCGACAATCGCATAAGATTGCAACTATCTGAGTTAAAAATTATCTTGATTTTGACACTTTGGGCCAAAAACTTAAATCGATAGATACGCCCAGACACCGAAATCTGTTGCATTGTATTTTAATCAAAGGTCTGACGCACGCACACTAGTGAATATTTAATAATCGTGATTTTGTCTACAATCTTAACTGTTGATATTACCATTTATTGTGCAATCATATTGCACGAACTTTTATGATAAAATAAACGACCAGCTGACACTGTGTAGCAGATGTGCACTGATTCCAACTGAGCGAGCTATCTTATTTCTCGTGGATACATTACGGCGCGGTCACTCAACGGTAAGGGCGTATCTAACGATTTAAATCTTTGCTTTGGGTATGGAAAAAGCGCTAAACATTGTGCAAACATTGTTACACCATACAGCACGTTAACTAGGCCCCTTGTCACGAACTTACACTTTTTTAAGTGTAAATGAGCCCACTGAGCAGGTAATCACTACGTTTAATGAGCCTTGAGATTGAGCTAGTGAGGGACTAATGGCTCAAATTACCGGTATTTCAGTTTTGGAGGATTCTCCGGTAAAACAAGTTAAATAGGCAAATATTTTTACTGGCAATAATTTATGAGAGAGACGTGTCCGCAAATCAGTGATCTGAAAACTGAAAAGTCAATTTTCCTCAGAATTGGTTTGTTGGTTGGAACTGATGAATGAAAATAAAGCTATTGTGATTATTTAGAGGAGCCAGACAAATTTAAAGGCACTAAGATGCCCGCCACCGCCGCTGAAAAACCGGGCGTAGCGAGAAAAACGGGGATCTTCAATAACACGGCCGGCTTGAGTACCCTCATCACTGTAACCGTGCTAACGCTGGCTTGGCTGGCCGGCTTCGCGTCCCGTTTGTTTGCCGTGATACGTTTCGAGAGTATTATTCATGAGTTCGACCCATGGTAAGATTTGAGGAACAATTTGATGCCCCCTGTATTATGTACCTGTATGCCCTAATCGTAATGCTTGTTCTATTTAGGTTCAACTACCGATCCACGGCCTACATGGTCGAGCATGGTTTCTACAATTTCCTGAACTGGTTCGACGAGCGGTCATGGTACCCTTTAGGTCGTATAGTTGGAGGGACTGTGTACCCTGGCCTTATGATCACATCGGGTACAATACATTGGATACTACACTCTCTGCATATTCCTGTACACATAAGGGATATTTGTGTGTTCCTTGCTCCAGTGTTCAGGTAAGAAATCACACAAATAAATCAGCTGATTTTTATTTCATTATATTGGAAGATATTCCAGTAATAACAAGAGCAACAGTAAATATATGTTTTTTTTTTCAGTGGTATGACCGCCATATCAACATACTTGCTGACCTCAGAGATATGGTCCCGCGGGGCCGGTCTGTTTGCAGCATGTTTCATTTGTATGGTCCCCGGGTACAGCAGTAGGTCCGTAGCTGGCAGTTATGATAATGAGGGTATTGCCATCTTCGCTCTGCAGTTCACCTACTATTTGTGGCTGAAGAGTGTCAAGACTGGATCTGTATTCTGGTCGATTTGCACTGCCTTGTCATACTTCTACATGGTGAGAACATTTCTTTAACCTATTACGTATTACTTATTATAGAAAAGCTAGTTACCTATTGTATTTTAATTATTGTTCCATCCTTTGTGGCATTGCTTAACAAGTAACTTATTGACAATTAGATAATTGGATTGTAAAATGAAAAGTGTGTAATCTAGTTTATAATTATTACACGCTCTTCTGACTTCTGACTGACACTCACTTCATGTTTGCGCACAATCAGTGAATAAGTTAAGGTATTAGCAGGTGGGACCTACTTATTATGTGTGTAAAAATTGTCTCACAGGACACTAATAGAATTTCATGCACAATGCACCACCTATAGAGTTTGAATGTGGAAAAGGGAGTTCTGAACATTAAAAATAATAAATGTGTAGGTATCATATATTACTGTGGAAATACCACAGCTTATACCCTGCATTAAAAGATCAAATGTGAAAATGTGTGTCTGAAGGTAAAAACCGCATCTCGGCAGGTTTGTTGTTGGTTTTTACTGACCGAAAGTTTGTTCCTTGTTAGATTTTATACCTACCTACATGGTCACTCAACTGTGAAGTCTGACGTTGTTTCATGCATATAAAGGATTACTTGAAACAAGAAGGAGTTATTTCGAGTAGTTTCCACCTGTCCCCGAATCTGACCCCATTTTTAGGGTTCCGTAGTCAACAAGACAAGGAACCCTTATAGATTCGTTTTGTCTGTCTGTCTGTCCGTGTATGTCGCAGCCACTTTATTCCGAAACTATAAGAGCTATGCTGTTGAAACTTGGTAAGTGGATGTATTCTGTGTGCCGCATAAGATTTTCACACAAAAATAGAAAAAAAAACAAAAAAAAAATTTGAGTTTCAGTTCTAGGTATGGGGACATACCTAGAACTGAAACTCAATTTTTTTTTCCCCATCAAACCCTTACGTGTGTGTTGTCTATGGATAGGTCTTCAAAATTGATATTGAGGTTTCTAATATATTTTTTTTCTAAACTGAATAGTTTGCGCGAGAGACACTTCCAAAGTGTAAAAATGTGTGGCCCCCCCGTAACTTCTAACATAAGAGAATGATAAAACTAAAAAAAAATATGATGTACATTACCATGTAAACTGCCAACGAAAATTGTTTTGAACGAGATCTAGCAAGTAGTTTTTTTTTAATACACTATTTTTAAAATATCGATCAAAGTTACAACAAACTACAAGAACTTTTATATTATGTTACTTGCTGCTACGGAACCCTTCATGGGCGAGTCCGACTCGCACTTGGCCGCTTTTTTTCTAACTTGGATGTAAACATGTATAAAAAATAGTTACTTTATCAAGCTGTATCAGTTAATCAAAATTAATTGTTATGTTCTTCCTTCCAGGTATCAGCATGGGGTGGCTACGTGTTCATAATCAACTTGATCCCGCTCCACGTGTTTGCGCTACTTATCATGGGGCGTTTCTCACAACGTCTTTTAGTCAGCTACTCAGTTTTCTACATCATTGGCCTGTTGCTGTCAATGCAGATACCATTTGTTGGATTCCAGCCGATTCGTACCAGCGAACACATGGCTGCTGCAGGTGAGACTTGTACCAAGATTTTGTTAGGAAGTTATGACATACTAAAATGACCAAAATGCAATAAATGTTTTTTTTACTGGCTATGATATGACAATTCAGAATTTAAAAAAGTGACCCAAAATTAGACTTTCAACACTGTTTTGATGTAGACATATACAGCTGCTCGTCTAAAAATAAATAAAATAAATAATAAATAAAAAAAATATTATGTACAGATGTCCCGATTCTCTTAATAAAAAATAGTCAAAATGGAGTTTGGATCATGCTCTGATGTAATGTCCAATGTCACAAATGGTATTTATATTTACTCAACTGATTATACAACACAGTATAAATTAAAGTGAGTTATCTGAACTAACTCGGAGTTTAGATGAGTATGTCTGTGGATAACTATGAACTGTTGATCCGATCTTCATTAAGTTTGGTACCTGAGTGGGTAGATAGTACTCTTACAATTTGTAGGTAAGGTTATGAGCTAAATCAGTCCAGGGGTTGTAGGTTGAACCCGTATACCTCGACAAACCCTGTACCCATATGATAGAGGGGTACAAAATATATAACTGAGACGAGGTATAGTGGGCCAAATGGAAAAGCTCGGTTTAGACTTTTTTTTTCATTAATTTTATTTTAGACTCTGGAAAAGAAAGAGAAAGAGAAAATATCTTTTTAAAAACCAATAGAGTACCAACTTCCAGTAATCTCAAAATTCTGAAATATAGCATGCTAGTAGCTTTTGTGACACAATTTACAAAGAAACGTCCAAATTTTTATTTTTTGACATTTGTACTGGAAAAACATGTTTTTTTTTTATGTCTGTTTGCAATTTTAATGGAGTATGTACATTTTATATTGGTTTCTCACGGGTCTTACAATGAGATAATGATGTGTCATTTTATATTGGTTTCTCCCGGATCTTATTACATTAGGATGATGTGTAATATTTATTACTAAAAACCAAGACAAGTTGAGAAGTTTTGCAGACATCAACTGGATGGTTATGCCACCTAAAAACATTACCTAAAACATTGCATGACTGTTCACCTACACAAACCTTATCAGAGGTACAATTGTAATTAAGTGCTGTTAGTTATTAGCTGATAGGATGAATTATATTTGCCTGCAACACTCGTTCCTATGTTTTTAATTACGCCATTAATTGATGTGATATCACATAGTGAAACATGTTATTAAACAAGTAATTAATTTTGTAAAAATTAAAAAAAACCTTCTACACAATGAAACGGCTGAACCGATTTTGATCAAACATAGTTAAGAACTCTCCAGACAAATACACCTTTCAAACAAAAAAAAAACAAAACATGTTCATCCGTTCGGAAGCTACGATGGGACAGACACACACACACACACACACACACACATACACACCTACACACACACACACGTCAAACTTATAACACCCCGTCGTTTTTGCGTCGGGGGTTAAAAATAGCATTTAAAAATGTGTAAAACGATGTATTTTTACACTTTTACGAGGTTTTAGAAAACATGCGAAATAATGCCAATAATAGTTTAGCCTATTTTGTATAGCCGGCACATAAACATACCATAAAAACAAATTCAATCACAAACCTAAAAATAACAAACGAATTCCACCATGTTTACTGTTCAATACAGTCCACTTATATTTATCACACTACGCCACAGAATAAATAATCTATACCTATAGGTATAAGAGCTTAACCTGACTGATTGACTGACTGACTTATTGATTCACCATCGCCGAGCCGAAACCGAACGAGACAATAAAAAATCACTGAACATCACAGCCCCAAACACCGTCTTTTGTTGTGTCACATTCTTTGAAATTGAGTTCTGCTTATAAAAAATGGTGGCCAGTTCAATTTTCGAACACACCTCTACAATGCCATGAGGGCATTTTTTAGAGTTTTCCACGAGTTTCCACACGAATTTGACGTTCCAAATTCAAATCACTTTACCTCCCTAGGGAGTTTAATACAACTTTAATTATCTTAAGAGATAATTTTACTTTACGTTGTGATTGCATGATATGTAATTGGACATTGTCGAGCAGGAGGTGTGAAATCAAACTTTACCTCGTTATAATATTAGTATAGAGTACAGATAAAATAATACTATAAATATATTAGTATAGATTATTAGTTTGAAATTGTTGTGGATCTGCTGGGTTACCATGAGCTCTTATAGCAATTCAGTTCAAAAACTATTCAGTACAAAATATCGGTTCCGTGATGTGTGCATCTATATTTAAAGGCACAGTCGCAGAAGGTCTAGAGACTTAAGTGATTAAAGTTTTTATAGGGAATGTCAACGACGTACCGATATTTTGTACTGAATAGTTTTTGAACAGAATGGCTATAAGAGCTCGTGGTAACCCGTGCAGCATTACCTAAAACTAAACAGCGCTAACATAGCTTAGTAAACAAAATGTATGTTCCTTTTAGGTGTGTTCGCCCTCATAATGGCTGTAGGTGCTCTCAAATACCTGCACACCTTGAACCCCAAAGGGCAGTGGAAACAACTGTTTATCCTCTGCGGTATTGGCGCAGCCGGAGTGGTGTTCCTGATGGTTGTGCTGCTAACTTATATGGGGGTCATCGCGCCTTGGAGCGGACGGTTAGTATACCTTTATCTGATGAATAAGCTGGGCCGGCTCCAGGGATGACGCCGGCTTTCGCCAGGGCCGTCGAAGCCGTCTGATCGGCCGTCGAGCAATTATTTTACTCAGCTCGTCATATATTGTATCATATTGTACGTGCCTGCAGTGTCTCACTGCTGGGAAAAGATAAGATACATTAGATAATCTCTGGCATCTCTACATATCTCGGTCTTGTACCAATCAGACCAGGGTTTCCAGATCTGCGGGCATAGTTTCAGGAATCTAACAACCTGTGTTTTTTGCGTTCAGGATTTTTGGTTGTCCAGGGGCAACAAAATAACAAGGCTCAACCTGAGCCGTGGTTTTTCTTTGCATGATGAAAATCGAGCTGGAGCTGAAAATCGGTCTAATGGTGCGCATTGGGAGAAGCTTATTTCCAGCAGTGGACTGAATATAGGCTGACGATGAAGCTACGCATATAGGAAGCCGTATCAACAAACGGATCTCATACAAGATGTGAAATCAACTAAAACCTCCTTGGTCCTTGGGAGATGATGAATAAATGTCTTAAGCTAGACTAGTCTGGCTTGCTACGCCGGAATTTTGTCATTTTTTCTTTGTAGCATCGTTTTACGACATTTTTCCCTTACGTTCTTTCAGTAAACACGCACTTCTTTCCGCCAGTGAGGATAAACAAGTCATAACATTCATAGAAAATACATTGTCTTCTGTCCAACGCGTAGTTTCGTTTGGTATTCATGTCTTACATGTATAAAGAGTATTCTTTGTGTATGTAAGATATGAAAATACAGTATTGTCGCGTCGTGGTTACTGACCCGACTTCTGATCAAAAGATCGTGTATTGAAATCCCAGTTGGCTTCAATTAATTGTATCACTCCAGAAAATCCACTGCATAAAAACGTGCTCTCAAAGGATAAATCGTGAGGAAAAATGTGCATGAAAAGAACCTATTCGAGCCGCACTGAATCCTTCCACCTCAATGGTTATTTCAATATCAATCACAATGCCGTTTTCTCAATTACCATACCTCTACCTAGTCACTGACCTAACGCAGAGTTACCAAGAAAATGCCAGTCACATAACGAACAAACAAACTACACATAATTTTCTCTTCTAGTTTCTACTCCCTCTGGGACACGGCATACGCCAAGATCCACATTCCCATCATCGCATCGGTGTCTGAACATCAACCTACCACGTGGTCGTCGTTCTTCTTCGATCTCCATGTCCTCGTGTGCACGTTCCCGGTGGGTCTGTGGTACTGCATCAAGAATATCAATGATGAGAGGGTCTTTGGTAAGTACTTAAGTTCGTCCGGGGAAGTACTACCACCATACCTATTTCTGCCGCATAGCAGTAGTGTTCGCATTGCTGTGTTCCGGTTGGAAGGGTAAGGGTGCCGGTGAAATTACAGGCACATGAGACTTTTCATCTTTATGTCTCAGGGTGGCGGGCGCAGTGCAATGCCACATAGGGTGCGTCCTAGGTGGACGTGACCTATGAGGTAACGCACTGTTCATAGGCAGAGGTTACCGCTTAACATCAGGTGGGCCTCTTGCTTGTTCCGTCATCCAAGTAGTATAAAAAAAAAAAAAAAAACATGAAAATTCTAGAGCCCATTATAGACATGCTGTGAACCTATTGCGGCTTCAGATGCTGCACAGATTGGACAGCAATGTTTGCTTATTTCCAGTGGCGCTGTACGCCATAAGCGCGGTGTACTTCGCGGGCGTGATGGTGCGGCTCATGCTGACGCTGACGCCCGTGGTGTGCGTGCTGGCCGGCATCGCCTTCTCCATACTGCTGGAGCTCGTGCTGAAGGAAGACGAGCTGCCGCTCCCGGAAGACGACGCCAAGACTCTCTACGACAAGGTAACACTGATGCGATGATAGTCAAATATCTCCGAACGCCAGGACGATTTGCTGTTCACTTGGCAATTGTGTAAGCTTTTGAACTGAAGCCTAAACAACAGACCGTTCACCGTTAAGGTGGCATCTGCGTTATACTCTTAGTCTGAGTATAGTAGTATGCAGGTGCCATCTTACGGTGAACGGTCTGTATCTATATAAGAGCTTAACCAGACTGACTCACTGACTGACAGACTGATTTTAATAAAATTTACATGTCGTAGAAACTTTTAATTTCCGATGTAAAATAAATTCCTCGATCCACTTGAGGAAATAATTTTGCCCGCATTGCCCACAGTCTGGGAAACCGAAGAAAAAAGCCGTCGCCGCGTCTGAATCGGCCGCGCCGGGCGCCGCGCCGGAGAGCGGGCTCGGCATGAACGTGCGCTCCGGCGCGCTCATCGCCTGCATGATCCTGCTGATGTTGTTCTGCGTCCACTGCACCTGGGCGACCTCCAACGCGTACTCCAGCCCCAGCATTGTGCTCGCTAGCTACGGGAACGATGGGTGAGAAAAGACAAACTTTTTGAGTAGTAGTAGAGCTTTTTTGTAAAAGAGTTCGTCCGTGGAAGTACTACCACCATACCTATTTTTTTTTTTTTTTATAAAACTAATAGGTAAACTAGCTTACGGTCCACCTGATGTAAAGTGGTCACCGTCGCTTATAGATACCGGCAACACGGGGGGTATTGTCGATGCGTTGCCTACCCAGAAGGAATTTATGAACATTTTTCTTGAAGCGACACATGTTGATTTCTGCCGCAAATCAGTAGTGCTCGCATTGTTGTGTTCCGGCTTGAAGGGTATGGGTGCCGGTGAAATTACAGGCACATGAGACTTTCATCTTTATGTCTCAGCATGGCGGGCGCAGTGCAATGCCACATAGGGCGCGTCCTAGGTGGACGTGACCTATGAGGTAATGCATTGTTAAAGTCAGAGGTTACCGCTTAACATCAGGTGGGCCATCTGCTGGTTCCGTCATTCACGAAGTTTAAAGAGTCAATACAATGGTATGCAAGCCAACCGTCAAATTATTAAGCAGAACCGTGAGCTTATCAAAATTTGCCTAAACACGATGTGTCTACTATTAACCATTGAGGAGTTCCGTTGTTTCCATCATCAGATCAGCTCGTCCCATAATATTGCATTGTCATCGGAACTTGACAGGTATGCAAAATTTCAGCTCAATCAGTCGAGGTTAACTGGTACAAAATTCAGTTGCAAGATTTGACCCAAACGTACATACTTACATACAATCATTGCAAGTTAAATAAAAGCTTGTAAAAAGAGCGGACTTTGGGAGATCGAATAACTGTACCCACGCCAGGAAATCGTATTGTACGGTCGACTATGTATGTGACTATATAACTTTTGAAACTATCATAGTTATGTACATAGTTTTCACTAGAAACGGGATATTTACCATGATTTTTGAGTTCGAATTGTTCCCGATTTGTCAGCACAGTTACATGCGCCATGATCACGGGAGAACTAACTAAAGTCGGCGAGTAGATGTTATTGGCTGATATATCGATCTACCCTCTTTCGCACTCTTTTCTTACGAACGATACCACTACCATCGGTTTCATGGTCACACTTCACTCCACCTCGACACACAACACTAACGGTATACGGACGCGTAGCAGGTACCACCCTTTTTATTCTTACACATTCTCACAGGCTTCCATACTCCAGATAATTGACAAACTACCCTTCTCTATTGAAATTTCTGTGCTTGGTAATCTCAATTGCCTTTTGTACCATTCTTGGTAGGTAATCTCGCTCTGTTGAGATTACCTGCGGATTGTGTAGCTCGATCCAATGATCAAAACTCATAAATCATAGTAAATATTAGTGTTGCAACGGAAGTGTCTTTACGGAAGCGGAAACAGAAGTTAAAATTAAATTTTAGCGGAAGCGGAATCGGAATCGGAAGCAGAAGCAGAAGTCCTAATACTAAAAAAAATAAAATTTTATTTTTAATCTTATTTATTACCTAGTTTAACTAGTACTCAAAATTAAACAAAGGCTAGTTATATTTAATAAAAAGTAATTAAAAATATGTACTAACATAAACAAACTCGTTATGACACGTTTTTCGTTTGTTTACCTTTCTCACTCTCGAAATACACGCGTAAATCATTTCACTGGCACGCGCTGGCCCGTTGCGCCAATCACACCGCCGCGCATCGCCCGCCCCCCGCACGTCACCCCTTTCCCCGCGGTAGACTTCCGTTTCGAGTTCTGTTATGAAGTTTACGGAACCAGAAGCAGAAACGGAAGTGAAAAAATTTGCGGAACTTCTGCAGAAGCGGAAGCGGAAGCAGAGGTCCTTTGCAACAATAGTAAATATCCCGTTTCTAGTGATAAATATGTGTGTATGTGACTGTTGGCTGTAATATAATTTTGTCCCCTTGTTTTAGTACTCGTAAAATCTTGGATGATTTCCGTGAGGCGTACGGTTGGCTGGCGCAGAACACAGCTGACGACGCGAGGGTCATGTCATGGTGGGATTATGGATACCAGGTAATTCCAGCATTCCTTTATCATTCTTTAAGGTGTATGCTCTCGCTTGTGGCGCGAAATTCATGTTTTTTGGTGTTTTTTGCCCATTACTGCTCATGAACACTCCTTCAGATAGCGAAAGTTGATTTCGCGAGAGCTAGGAGACTTAACACACATGTTTTAATTGATAGTATCTCATAAATGTCATCTGTTTAGCTACGATCCCCTAAGCACATTTTGACAGTGTTTTTTGTTGTTGTTTAAAGGTATCCTAGCTAAATTGGTGATATATATGAGATACTATCAATTCAAATATGTGTCTCCTAGTTCTCGCGAAATCAACTTTCGCTATCTGAAGGAGTTTTCATGAGCTGTAACGGGCAAAAAACACCAAAAAATAATAATTTCGCGCCTCAAGCGCCTTAAAACGAACTTAGTGAGTCTAATTATGATTCTTACGGTAATTTTATCCATGGTGTCTCCGAGTTGCTAGGGTTGCCAGATGTGTTAAAAAAAACGGTATTTGTTTTATTATTACTCGACTGCACCAGAAGGAGGGTTATGTTTTTCGAGTGTATGTAAGTATGTATGTATAATTATTTGGCACGCTCTGTAGCCTAAACGGCGTGATGGATTTTATTTAGTTTTTTTTTTGGATTTTAGAAAATCTGCAGTTTAAGTTTGGTTAAATAAACTTTGAATGGATTTCTAGGATCAACATTCTTTACAACTACATCTGATTGCTTCCTAAAGTATTATTCAAATTCAAATTTCAAAATCTTTAGTTCAGGCTTACTGAGAAATGCACTAAACCTAAACAGTAAGCCCATATCAACATAAATACCTTATAAACTAACATACACATAAAAAAAACACTTTATTTATTACTTAATCTAATTATTAATTATTAATTAATTATTCTTAATTATTTATTATTTATTTATAACTAATTATGGGTGTTGTTTCAAAAGAATACACAATTCTCTTATGTACATATTATATTATTTACTTATCGTTGGCCGTGGTGTATCCGGCCTCAGAATAGACCCCCCCGTCTCCTCCCATGGATGTCGTAAAAACCGACTAAGGGATTACCCGGAATTGTTAGTAAGATTTGTTGGTATTAAGATTTGTCCTGGCTGCTAGCTTGTTATGGAATGTGTTATTACTGAAAGTAAGCGTTAGTTCAGTTAGTCGTGGGAAGCAATGGCGGCGATGAGCTCACCACTTGTCACGTCTATATTCCACGATGGTGCAACCCACTGTGAAAAGCGGCCTATTGAGGCTCTGCTTACCCCTTCGGGGAAAAAGGCGTGTGTCTATGTATGTATGATAGTGTCATTTGTGATTTTACCATGTAGCAGGGTTATTGTCAAAGCTAAGGTTACAATTTTACTAGTGATATTATAATTGCACAGTTAGATTGTCAATCAAGTAATTTCCGTCTCCGTATCACGGGCAGTCACAGACATACCCTAGGAAGTTTTTTAAAACTATTATAGTTGATATTCTTTACACCATGGATCAGTTGAGCTACCTTTAGATCGTTGGCAGCTGTCTTTAGGTGGCACAACTGTTTTATTTCTTTCTTTTGTATTTTTTAAGCTATATTCACCCTGAATCAATAGCTGCCTTAGGCTATGTCTGAATGACATAGGCTACCAGGGGGGAGGGGGGGGGGGGGGGGGGGGAGGGAAGGGGGGCATTTTTCATCCTGAAACTACCCGTGCGAAGCCGGGACGAGTCGCTAGTCTTATATAATATAATTATGTTATTTGTTGTACAGATAGCGGGTATGGGTAACCGGACGACTCTAGTGGACAACAACACGTGGAACAACTCTCACATAGCGCTCGTCGGCAAAGCCATGGCGAGCAACGAGACCGCGGCCTACGAGATCATGACCATGCTGGATGTGGACTACGTGCTGGTCATATTCGGGGGGGCCATCGGCTACTCGGGAGACGACATCAACAAGTTTATATGGATGGTCAGGATCGCGGAGGGAGAGCATCCGAAGGAAATACATGTGAGTATTTTTTTTTTTTTTTTTTTTTAACATTGATAGACCTTTGTTTGACCACGATCTCACCTGTTGGTAAGTGACGATGTGGCCGAAGATGAAGCACAAAGGTCTAGAAGGCACCTATTCACTCTTGACTTGAAGAGACCCAGATTATAGTTTTCAGGAAAGACAGACGACGGTAGTGTATTCCACTCCTTAGCAGTTCGCATTATAAAGTTCGTATTCTCGTTTAACAGGCAATTCAGCCAAAAAATGTCTTGTTACATTACTTGCTTCGTCTTGGAATAGAATCGACTTAAACGTAAAAACAAAACATCAGCGAATTTTTATAATGGACAAAATATAATAATTCCCGTTAGGTAATATAGTATCCTAACACAAAGGAATAACATAAAATTAATCATTTTAATTTTAATTTTTCAATTATGTCGTTTTGATTACCATACGAAGCAAGTAATTTTTTTTAAATCTTTGATTGCAGTATTACTAATTTTTAAAAATAAAATGAAGTTTCCATTCAGTAAAATATCCTATCTACAATATTTAAGGTACTTTCCCTTCATGTCGCATAGTCTTGGGACGCCCTGTATACATGATGGCTCGATAATTAACAACATGAGCAGCTTCAAAAAAAAATGTGTCCTTCAGGGCAGGCAACGCATTGGCAATGCCCCTGGTGTTGCAGATGTCAATAGGCGACGGTAACCGCTTACCATCAGGCGGGCCGTATGCCAGATTGTGGAGCCATTACATAAAAAAAAAAAGTATTTCATTTTCTTTATAATTGGAATGCATTATTAGTTTATAAGGCCTTCTTAAAAATATCTCAAATTTTTAAGAAGGCCTTTCAAATAAATAAGTAATTAAATTTACATTGGAGGTGAACACAGTTCCCCACAGTTGAATGCCATAAGTAAAACTGGCTTCAGGACAATGTTGTAGATGTGTAGCTTGTTATCAATTTATGTACTTGACGGATAGTTTTGTTTGACAGGAAGCTGACTATTTCACCGAAAGAGGAGAATACAGGGTTGACAATGAGGCTTCACCAACAATGTTGAACTGTCTGATGTATAAACTCTCCTACTACCGGTAAGTACCACATGACTAGACTAGCCTTTTTTTGAGTAGCAGTAGAGCTTTTTTGTGAAAGAGTTCGTCTGGGGAAGTACTACCACCATACCTATTTCTGCCGCAAAGCAGTAGTGCTCGCATTGCTGTGTTTTGGTTTGAAGGGTATGGTTGCCGGTGAAATTACAGGCACATGAGACTTTTCATCTTCATGTCTCGGGTGGCGGGCTCAATGCAATGCTACATAGGGTGCGTCCTAGGTGGACGTGACCTATGTGATAATGCACTGTTCATAGGCAGAAGGTACCGCTTAACATCTGGTGGGCAATCAGCTAGACCCGTTAAACCAAGTAGTTTAAAAAAAACTATGATCCATACTACGTAAGATTATGAGATTCCTTCAGTACAAGTGCAAAAACCATAATTTGAATTACTAGGCGAGATGTTAAAGGCATCAACTGCCACTCCAGGAAAGAAGGACAATAGCATGCATATGTACTATAGTTAAAATAGCGCAGTCTGCTATTGATTACCCGCATCTCCTCTCCTTGATACAATTATGCATCCTTGAGGAAACCTTTTCTCTCGCCCAACGTTCCGCTTAGTGCCACAAATTATAGAAAAAACCCCTTCATAATATCAGCAAATAGCTACAAAAAACTGGTTGACTTTCCTAAATTAGATGTTTTTGACTCTGATCCAGCCGACTTCAAGTGCGTACTTTTTGACCATTGGTTTGAATTGGTTCGATAACTTATTTGATTCAATAACTCTTAATATTTATAACTTTATAGTGTAACTTTCGTTTATTTTTGTAACGTGTGAATTATTTATTTAATTAAGTATTTAACGCGAACAATATACTAAAACAAACTAACAAATCTCATTGATACCTTCAAGATCCATTCTGGCACTGAATTTAATGAAATCTATATTTTAAAAGAAAGCTCAATGTCGTTGAGAGTGTAGAGCCACTTTTCTGTTGCTTGAAGTAGGTCTTGCAAGTTCTTAGATGAGCATGTCCAAATGCGTTTTGATCTTGATATATGATCTGTGGTTTGTTTGTAGTGGGCTAGCCGTACACTTGCCTTTAAATATGATGTATTGTATTCTAGATATGACAGCGGTGGCAGCCCGCCCGGGTACGACAGGACGCGGAACGCATTACCGGGCAGCAGAGGGTTCAAGCTGACCTACTTAGAGGAGGCCTACTCCACGGAACACTGGCTCGTTAGAATATACAGGTGCGTATACATATGACAGCGGTGGCAGCCCGCCCGGGTACGACAGGACGCGGAACGCATTGCTGGGCAGCAGAGGGTTCAAGCTGACCTACTTAGAGGAGGCATACTCCACGGAACACTGGCTCGTTAGAATATACAGGTGCGTATACATATGACAGCGGTGGCAGCCCGCCCGGGTACGACAGGACGCGGAACGCATTGCCGGGCAGCAGAGGGTTCAAGCTGACCTACTTAGAGGAGGCATACTCCACGGAACACTGGCTCGTTAGAATATACAGGTGCGTATACATATGACAGCGGTGGCAGCCCGCCCGGGTACGACAGAACGCGGAACGCATTGCCGGGCAGCAGAGGGTTCAAGCTGACCTACTTAGATGAGGCATACTCCACGGAACACTGGCTCGTTAGAATATACAGGTGTATGTAGATATAACCTAGCCGTTGTACTATCAAACTCAGATTGACTCAGATTTGACTACCTCAGTGGCGCGGCGGGCAAAGGTTCGCCTGCGATGCAGGAGGTTGCGGGTTCGATTCTCGCCTCGGAACAAAGATGTTCAGGGTGTTCTGGGGATTTTCTATAAACAGTGTGTTTTTTTAACTTGACAGTATGGGTATATGCGAATCCTTAAGAGATACGGGAAAACTGTCTTTGGAACCATTTACTCATTTTGTATGAAAATGATTTTGGCGAAGTTATTTTTTTGGTCATGCGTGAGTTCTCCATAAAAATGAGTTGTTTTGATCAATTTTTTTTTAATGCGTATCGACTCAGTTTCGTTTAAAGTTTGCTTCATTGTATGGGAAGAAAAAAAATGGAGCCGTAGAAGTTAGTCAAATTTAATAAAATGTTTTCTCATACAATTTGTAAGTAATCTGGTACCTTACGTTAAAGTCAAAGTCAAAGTCAAGTAGTGTTTTATTCATTGAAATCACAAGGATCATTTAGTATCGTCTTAATCGTCTTATCGTTAATAAAACTATCGCAATAAATGTTCAATATGGCCTCCCTCTTGCTGTATACACTGCTGTGTACGACGGGCACGTTTCAGAACACCGTTAGTAAATTAAACCGTACCATCGTACCTGACGATACGCATAACCGATCGCCAGTTTGTAACGTTCTTAATTTCAGTATTTTTTTTTATCGATAACTTAAGCACGTCGCTTGGGATCTTGTTATAGAAGCGTGCACATTGTCCTATAAACGATTTACTAACTTTATGAAGCCTGGTAGTGGGAACAGCGAGTTTATCTTTGTTCCTAGTATTTACATTAAGATTGTCGCTTTTTTAACTAAACAAGTTTATATTTTTGCGAACATACATCAGGTTTTCATAAATATATTGACATGGAAATGTCAAGATGTTTATTTCTTTATTTTTTTCTCGTAGCAATATACGTGTGCATGCCGTCGGTGGAGCACTGTCAGGACTTGTGATTGTACTTGTAAAGTTTTTGATGATGACTCGCCTTTGTGGTTTTTTTCAGGGTGAAGAAACCTGATGAGTTCAACCGTCCACGCTTGCCGCTCGCGAAACGCACGGTCTCTACAAGCAACGTTATTTCTAAGAAGGTCAGTTAAATTATAGCCAATGCTTAGGGCGATGTTCACCAACACATAAACAAACAGTTACTATAAAGCCGTGTCCACTGCGCCATGTTTTGAACAGAACATTTTTCGAAAACATTGTTTGTTTAAACATTTCCGTCCGTTGCGACTTTAGCAATGTTCAGTAAACAAAGTTCAAAACGTCTTCCTGCGTCAAAATCTAACATAAAATAAGCAACCCCGCCCGCAGACGAACGCGGGGGATGTTTTCCACAAACTCTGGCAAACACGTTCAAGTGTATTTGCTCGACAAAACATTTAGACCACGCCCCGTTTTTATGTTTTCGAACAATGTTCTGTTCAAAACATGGCGCAGCGGACACGGCTTAAGCCTCGGCCGTGATATTGTATAAAAATGTCTGGCGAAGTAACAGACAGAAAAACAAACATTTCAGCACAGTTTACCTAGTCTCTTAATCGCACTGAACGCGTCACATGAAGATACACGAATGAACATGTCTCAACTTGTTCAGCGGTGCCTTTTACCCTTAGGTTGATAAATTATTGAACACTCCTCGTATTTTCCTCGAGAGAAGAGCCGTTAGATCGTCAACGACCCCAAGCTCTCCAGTTCACTAGAGCCGCTGAGCCTGCGCTGGGACATTGGCTCGCTCTGTGTAGTCTAAGATCCGCACTAGAGACGACCTTCACCGATCTGTTTATTGGATGAAATGTATTTTATATTAAATTTAATATATTAGAAAATATATCTCGAGTGGGTTGTCTAAAAAATTCCTGTCCAGACAGTTTAGAAAAAAATGATATAGGAAACCTCAACATCATTTTTGAAGACCTATCCTTAGATACCACACACGTATAGGTTTGATGTTTTTTTTTTTTTTGAGTTTCAGTTCGATGTATGGGGAACCCCAAAAATAATTCCCCCCCCCCCCCGTAACTTCTAAAATAAAAGAATGATCAAACTAAAAAAATATATGATGTACATTACCATGTAAACTTCCACTGAAAATTGGTTTGAACGAGATCTAGAAAGTAGTTTTTTATTTTTGGGGTTCCCCATGCTTAGAACTGAAACTCAAAAAAAAATAAAAAAAAAACAAACTCATACGTGTGGGGTATCTATGGATAGGTCTTCAAAAATGATATTGAGGTTTCTTGTATACTTTTTTTCTAAACTGTCTGGACAGGAATTTTTTAGACGACCCACTCGAGATATATTTTCTAATATATTAAATTTCATATAAAATACATTTCATCCATTAAACAGATCGGTGAAGGTCGTCTCTAGTGCGGATCCTCTACTAGTGTGTTCTATCGGCTCTATAATGGGGAGTGCTCTGAGGAGCTGTTCAATCTCATACCCGCTTCTAGGTTCTACCATCGCACTTCTCGACAACGCAAGGGAGCTCATCCACACATCATCGACACGTGGGTATCTCGTACAGCTCGCTTTACGAGATATTTTCTCCCCCATACGTGCAAGTTGTGGAATGAGCTCCCTCCTGAGGTGTTTCCGCTAAAATATAACATGAGCCGCTTCAAAAAAAAGGAAAAAGAGTCCTTCAGGGAGCCAACGCATTGGCAATGCCTCTGGTGTTGCAGATGTCAATAGGCGACGGTAACCGCTTACCATCAGGCGGGCAGTATGCCAGTTTGTCATTACATTAAAAAAAAAACTTTGCCGTACGTTACTGTGCAACGCGGCGTTACTTATTATGCTCATACATAGTATGTGTTTGTATTGTATGTATACTGACTTAGCTCATTATTTCAGACAGCATTTGCAGAAGGATCGATGGTATAGTAAACTATAGTAAATATACACGCCCTAGATATTTGTTTGTTGTGCTATTTGGTACTATAGGAATGTTTTTGTCGTTGTGTGTGCATGTTTGTCGTTTTCTATCGATACATGCAGAGAACCTAGTTTATAAAT
This sequence comes from Operophtera brumata, assembly GCA_932527175.1. NCBI lineage: Eukaryota > Metazoa > Arthropoda > Insecta > Lepidoptera > Geometridae > Operophtera > Operophtera brumata. Next base: position 21,711,250 of record OW052234.1, read on the forward strand.
GCATCTAACTACACGGGCCTGTAGTGTACGCTGCACAGATTTTGTATGAAAATTGAGGTTCTTAAGGTGTCCGCTAGGGGCGCCACAAGCCCATGTAGTTACACATTAACATGATCCAAAAAAACATGTTCTGCTTCTCTGAGTCTAACACCCGATGACGTCACTATCAGGTTGCCACTTTATCGCAACAATAACGGAATTACGGGAAAAAAACTGTGAATATTCTGTAAAAAAAATTGTTTAAATTGAAATTTTTACAAGCTTTACTGAACTGCAAAGAAACTGCATTCACAGATTTTAGAAAAATTGTACAGTCCGCGTAAGTGTCTTGCTGACTGTACATTTTTTCCAAAATCTTTGAATGCAGTTTCTTTGAATTTAGCGCGGGAACCTTTTTACTACCGATGGCAATCGCGCGCTAAAATCTTTCGCTGTTATTGGTTAATCGATTTCGCGGCAAAATCGTGGCCTGTTGACTCTTAGATGTGAGCGGGACAGAGCTATACAGCGGGTCAGAGCTATACTATACGTTCGGCTACTGTCGGATATCAGTCTGCGCTTTTCTGCGCAAACGAAAACAGTTGATCGGGCTTGTTTTTTGGGTAATACTGTATCCGGTGTATATATTATTATATCATGCACTACACGGATTCTTGTATGGACATTAAGAGGAAACACCAAGGGCTAGAGAATAAAAAAACAGGTATTTGTAAAATCTATTGCTGTCGCGCAAACCTCAAACCTCCCCCCGCAGAGCGTGATACATAAAATCAAAGATTCGTAGTCCCCTGATTCCTTCTCCAAAACTTAACAAATTTAACTTTTTTTTAAATTAAAAATAAAAGAAAGTTTTAGCCGTGTTCCTATGATTTCATTTTTTTATATAATCTAGTCAAATTTGTTTTCAAGATGTTTGAACACAGCGGAAAATCTGTCATTTTTTTTAGGTTTTTGAATGTTCATATCTCATTTAATAATTAATTTATTAAAAAAAAGGAAAACATGGAAACATGCCATAGTGGCCATATATTTTTTGGAAAAAAAAATTGCTCTACTGGCATTATCCAGGGAGAAAACAGGCGACTACGTTTGTATGGGAAAACGGCCCTTGTGTTTCCTCTTAAGGTTCACGAGGTGTCCACTGTGGGTTTTTTTTGCATGATCTTGTATTCGTTCTGGATCTGGGTGTTGTGGTACCATAGTACTCGTAGTTCCTGATACCTACGACACAGGGGATCTTAGTGTGGGATCAGGGCATGTATGTGACTGTTGGGTGTTATGTTGCTTTGTGGAAACGATTTTCGGTCCCGTATTATCTATGCTCAACCGTGAATCGAGACCCAAGGGTAGATTTGGTGATTTGCATGATTGAGTCTCAATTTAGTTTGAGCTTAGTTCTAAAATATCAAGTATTCATATTAATTACGCGACAATTAACAATTACGAGACAATCAGCTAGTATCTATTTGAAAAAAAAACCGGCCAAGTGCGAGTTAGACTCGCGTTGAGAGGGTTCCGTACAAGTAGGCTATCATAGTATTAGTAGTTTTATTAGTTTCTAAGCTATATTATAAGCTTTCTTTTGTAATTAGTTTTAGCACGCCAACCTTTTTTTGTATCATCCTCATGGATGACTGGCAGAAAATGCTGCTTAGCATTAAGTCCTCCGTTTGTACAATTTCCTTTTGTTTTTTGTGCAATAAAGAATTAAATAAATAAATAATAGTAACAACTAGACCGATTTAACTTATAAGACGTCGGTGAAATTAATTAAATTTTATACGCATTTCCTCTTCGCGACTATTTTCCGTTTTCCGCGGGAACTTAGACAGGATTTTCGTTTAGATTTTCCTGTAGTGATGCCATAACTTGTATGTGCTGGGAATTTAATTCCATACATTTTAGAGGGTATTGCCCGACTTTTGTATCTTTTCTTAACCATGTATTTTTAGGGTGCCGTACCGTAGACTCCGCTGTCCGTCTGTCACCAGGCTGTATCTCATGAACCGTGATAGTTAGACAGTTGAAATTTTCACAGATGATGTATTTCTGTTGCCGCTCTAACCACAAATACTAAAAACAGAATAAAATAAATATTTAAGGGGGCTTCCATACAAAAAACGAGTTTTTTTGCCGTTCTTTATAGATTTTATCGAACCCTTCGAGCGCGAGTCCGACTCGCACTTGGCCGGTTTTTTATAATAATGCAAATATTTATGGGGCTTATCAAGCACTTTCATTTGATACAATTACTCTTCTCATTAATTTTCTCATTGGCCCCGTTAAATTAAACATTATAAAAAATCTAAAAAATAATATGTCTCTGATTACCTTACTCTATATATGGACCAAAGGAGAATGCTCAGGCTCCATAGAAAAAAACCCAGTTCCGGCGGAAATGAGATGTATCTCAAATTATCAATAATAATAAGTAATAAAATAATAATTGGTTATTATCGTGATCCTTACTGGCAAACATATAAAAATTGCTAGTTTTATTATTCAGGCATCGATGTAAAAAAATAGCGTGTTTAATTATTTTTCATTACCTTATTTTTGTCAAAATGCTTCAATAAAATATATGTAGCCCCAGAAAACACTGCCCACTTACCACATTTAGAAAAACGATGATGTATTGACTCGCCGTTTCCCTACCGAAGAACTATTTTACTAATAACAAACGGATATTATTGACAGGACAGATAAGGGCGATGATGGTCGCGTGCAGGTAGGCGAGCGGATCTATTTATCAATTTATTTATTTTTTTACTTCAGGAAGCTGTAGCCATATTGTATTCTTTTTATATTTCTTAGGTTGGGCCAGACACGAAGACGTATTTAGACATCCTGCTGACTTCTTAGACCGCGTTTTGATTGATAGTCAATATAAAATGATATAAATACCTACACTCTAGTATGATTTCACCTTCACTACCAAAACTCAAGACTGGTGTCTCTGTCACAATTAATATATAAATAGTACTTATTTTAGTATTTTCAACACCATTACATTGTAAAAAAAATAAAATTAGTCGATCACCAAGAATTTTAACATCATATTTTTGGTAAAAGTAATGAAAAGTAATTAATTAAGCTATTTTTTAAAATCGACTCCTAAATTACAAAACTAGCAATTTTTATATGTTTGCCAGTAATAAGGATCACGATAATAACCGGTTATTATTTTATTACTTATTGTTATTGATAATTTGAAATACATCTCATTTCCGCCGGAACTGGTTGTTTTTTGAGCATTCTCCTTTGAACTGTTTTTTGTCCAGTATATTCGGAAAGAATAGGCTGTGACAGACAGACAGTGATATGAGAGTGATCCAATTGGCTCCATTGCTACCTTTTCAGGGACGAAACCCTAAAAAAAGCCCTAAACTAGACACCTAGTTTAGGGCTCTTTTTTTTTTCTTTTTTTTTTCTCTTAAATGTTATATGTATGTGCTGATGTAATGTATACTAGTGAAAATAACTGTGTAATTTTCTGTGTACAGACGTCCAAAAGAAAAAAAGGCATGCTGAAGAACAAACCGACCGTCGTGAAAGGGAAGAAGGTGAGCCGTCTGGAGTGACGTCACACGTCACAGGCGTCTGACGCGAGCGCGCGCCTTTACTGACGTACACGTCGTATTAGATAAATGTACTATGTCGCTGGTGGGGTTGCAATGTACGCATGTTTTATGAGGAGTTTTCCTAATGTCATTTTAGAATTATTTATCTCTCGCTAGATGGCGTTGGCGACAGTTTTGGTAGCAGTTAATATTTCAAAATACGTAACTATCACAAAGATATTAATTATTATATAGTTTTACAGGATTTTGTATTTTTTTAACTATTCACTATGAAGAATAGTTTTTTTTTTATTTTATTTTTATTTGTAACAATACAGATATAAACAAAATAAAACGTGCAAATATACAAAATAATAGCTAGAAATGCTGACACAAAAAGGTCTCTAACTCAGACCAATCCAGTCTCTAAGGTTCGTTGGCTGAACGAACTGAGTTCCCCACTGCCATGATACAATTTCAAAAGTAGGTAAATACCAATAGTTACGTGAGCGCCATCTCTTGACGATGAAAGAACTAAACTGACAATGACACTTAGAAAACCTCCTCATTACAATGGAAAACCTAATCAACGGCAACACGTGTAAAATTGATATTATCACGGGTTCTTATCTGTTTGCCCGGAACAACGATTGTAGTAAATACGTACAGCTCGCTTTACGATATATTTTCTCACATACAAGTTGTGGAATGAGCTCCCGGTGTCCGAGGTTTTTCCACAAAACAATACGAACCACTTAAAATAACGAGTCCTTCATGGCAGGCGACGCTTTGGCAAAGCCCCTGCTGGGGCCAAATTCTACTAAACTAATCGTATTTAAATTGGTTTTTTTTCTTTATAATTGGCGCCGCACGGCTTGTGCATTTTCCATTTTCAAGTTTATTTATTGTAATTTCAATATATTTTGCAACGTTACAATCCTTCCAAGTCGTCAAGTCACAGTCATGTCATGTTTTAGTAAAACTGTGGCCGTTTTACTAAAGCTTTGGTAGACAATTTCCACCAATTTGAAAAGTCATGCAATTCGCTTCCATTTCATTTCACTACACTTGTGCTCTTTAAACGAGCTATATTGGGTAAAATGCCACCAAAATAACACAAAATAACTCAAAAAAACATTAGGAAAATAAATAAAATAAAAGTAAACGAGTCTCTTTTGAAAATGGCGGGAAGCATCAATGAATTGTCTCATACTTGTCACTTTTGACACTTTTGGTATTCTAGTAACTACAGTGGTTTTGCAATCGCATTATAATTGTGACCATTTAGAAACAATCGTTAAATCTTTCTTCGTAAAAAATTGAATTGTAAAATCTTAAATGTAGCAGACCCTTTTTAATGACAATTGTAATTTAATTGCAATTGCATAGTAATATAATCGTTTTTCTTTAAAAAAATAGTAGAATTGGGCCCCTGGTGTTGTAAATGTCAATAGGCGATAGGTAAATTAGCCAGTCTGTCGAGACATAAAATAAAAAAAAAGTTCCACATTTGAAACGTCTCAGTAACGTTGTTATAAATATCTGTGATAATATCAATAGATGTGTTGTGATCACAAAAGTTAAGACTATAGTATGTAGTTTCATTTGGTTAAAAAATCTTTTTGGTTTTTGGTAGTAAACTCGCGAGCTGACTTGTAAAATCGTATATTGCAATTTGACCATCGAAGGTTCGCTCCCGAGGCAATAACGTCATAAGTGCAAAATATTTTACATAAGTGTCATATAACATAGGCATTCACGGCTAGTCTATAACCTCAATTTTAATTTCGCACTTGTGACGTTATGCTCTGTACAAATAAGCGATTTACAAAAGAATGACTGACACCAATTCTGTACGTATTAGTCCATTAGATAAATGTGTTTTATTGGATATATTACATTTATTTCAATAATCAGTTTTAGCACTGGGAGCGTGTAGAGTGTTGACTTCTAATAATAGCAAAAAGGAATATTTATTGTTTACTGCAAATGAGACGGCAATATTTTACGAAAGGACAATAACTTCTCACCAATATAGAAAGCGCGTAATGACAGGTTGTTTTAGAAAATTATCATGTATATTGTCAATTTATTTGTGTAATAAAATGTTGCGAATTAAAAACAAATAAGATTTATGCTGAAAATAGATAATAGCCTTATTATGGTGAAATACATTTATTTATAACAAATATTATAGATAATAATTCCGCACAATGTATAGCATACCATAGATAAGTAATATTATTGAATTCCACAACTCATACCATAGATAAATAATATTATTGATTTCCACTACTCATACCATAGATAAATAATATTATTAAATTCCACAACTCATAACATAGATAAATAATATTATTGATTTCCACTACTCATACCATAGATAACTAGTATCATTAAATTCCACAACTCAAATCATAGACAAACTAACTCATAGAAAATCTATATTATTGAATTCCTCAACTCCTCAACTAATATTATTTAATTCCACAACTCACACAATAGATAAACTATAATACATGTTGTAGTTTAGTTATCCGTGTAATTTATTATAATATTTAGCAACTTTTCTCTTCCTTCTATTTTTTGATATCGCTGACCTTATCAAATAGTTTTATATCATCACCATTCGGTCAAATATTTCTCATAGACGAGAATAAAGTGCCTAATATAAGACGCCTTTTCCCCCGAAAGGGTAGGCATAGTCTTAATGGGCCTCTTCACTGTGGGCACAGATAAAAGAATACTATCTGTGGGTATATGCAATACAACACTAATGTCATATCGTGTTGAATGTGTGGGAAATTTATGAGTGTAGCCGCCAGACAAAGTGGCAATTTAAAATGCATAACGAAATGAAAACCAAGCACGTGTATGGGATAGATTTTAAACTAGACAAAGCTAATAGATTTTGCTACGCGCCTTTTCGTTTTTTAGGGTTCTTGTCTTGGAATTCAGAATTATATTTGTGTTCTCAATGTCCATTTATTAATAAATGTTTTTATTCATACGCTTCTTTCATTATTTTTGTCACTTACGCACTTTTTATTACGCGAATATTTTATTGTTAGGATTATTTGTCACTTACGCACTTTTTATTACGCGAATAACTAATAGAAGGCAATCAAGTTGAGACTGGCAGGCGTACCACATGACTTGCGCAATAGCAGTTTCAAATACAAAATCCTCAGTCACGTGGTACGCGCGCGGGCTCAACTTAAATGCTGCTTACATTTCTTTACTCATCAGATTATTTTGGGTGTTAAATCCAGAATTCTCGAAGTACAATTACTTTGAGGTCAATGAGTATACCGGCCTTTTATTATTATGTATTTTTGAACGGAATAATGTGACTGTGTTGACTATCAATATTACTTTTGTATAGTTGGCGCAAATCATTCGAACAATATCGGGACTTATCATAACGTGTTTAAATTAAAATTTCATTGTTTCGTTTGTCGGTTTTGTTTCTTCGTCGTCGAATGCGTTGAAGTTTAAAGTACGTTTTGATAATCACAATAATTCATTGAATGCATATCTCTGAAGGTGGCCATGACGGCCGTAAGTTTGCAAGTCTTTTATTAAACCTAGATACTTACCATTACTTTAATGAAACCGCATTAGGACACCTTTAAGGATCCTGCACACTACAGACTAAACGATCGGCCGAAGTACACTAGTATTTTTAATCGCCGATTTAGAATCGTTATCTGTCTGTTTTCAAACTCTATAAATAGTGCCGATCGAAATCCTGTATTCTACGTTCGACTTAGGGTCAGTATTGACATTCTAATCACTGCCTTAAACCCGTTGCTTCAAGTTGTCCACTGATGAAGCCTCATTCACACTACATCTCACAAAATATGTATTCGACTTGGGCCTACTCTGATAGTTTGATACATTTCTGGCCTTGTTTGTAGATTTAAACCTGGAGGTGTTCTTTGAGATATCTAGTGAAACGTGTTACAGATGATTTACTAGTATGTGAGGAATATTCGCATATAGTCCAATACACAGGTGGTTAAGTAATTGTGTTACGATTTTTTTAATTTAATTGTTGTCTGCACTATTTTGTTTTCGTGTTTGTAACAGAGTTTTATCGATCTGTTGTCGAGTCATTGTTCTACAATGTTCTTAATAAACGGATGAGATTAACTTGAGTTTCATTTTAAATTAGATAAGTACCCTTTAGTTTACTTGCTAAGTAGAAAATCTACACTAATATTATAAAGAGGAAAGATTTGTATTATTGTATGTGTGTATGTTTGTAATGAATAAACTCAAAAACTACTGTGCCGATTTCAAAAATTCTTTCACAGTTGGAAAGCTACATTCACCCTGAGTGACATAGGCTACCAGGGGGGGGGGGGATAGGAGGAAGGGGGAGGCTGTTTTTCATCCTGAAACTACCCGTGCGAAGCCAGGACGAGTCGCTAGTTAGAAATAAAAACACAGTGACAAAACCTTCACCATATATTTATTAATAAAGACAATCTAAAAGATCACTTAAAAGTCATCGCCTTAAAAAATTAGTTACCCTAATAAATTTATCAATATACATATTAGATTTATTACTTATTGTTGAAGGATATGCTAAGAGTGCTCCCGCGGGCCGGGAGGGGAGAGGGCAGAGTGTCGTTGTATGACGATGATCACATTGATTGAATAAACATGAATTACAATTATGCAATACTTTCCACAATAAACTACTCCAATGTTTAATCTAAATGCTTAATAAATTTTGCCTAACGTGTCTACGCGAAGAATTGTGCTAATCTAAAAAGATTCTACGTTTTTTACAGAACATTTAAAATCACAACACAGAGTGTAATATCAATTATCGTGCAGTTTTGGCACGTTACACGTCTACAATATTACAATACGTATTAGGTACGAGTACTGGCGAGGACAAAAGAACGCGAACATTCTCGTTCTACACTTTTGTTCTTGACTGTACGGAAAACAAAGATGGCGAAACGCCTTATACCTTAATTAAGTACTCGATACAAAATTAGAAGAATATAATATCCATTTAGACTTACAAAGAATTAATACTATAGTATTTTTACGTGTTGACACAATACAGAGCTTACCTACATGTAGGGTAGACAGCGGTGGCACTTTGGACTTAGATAGTCAGACTTCGACCGAAGTATAAGGAATAGACAGGTCGGGACATTTTCTGAAGTTATTTCTGAAGTATAGACACTGATTACTAATTATAGAGTTTAATAAGTACATACCTACATAACCTAAGGCTTTAAAATATTTTTTTAAGGCTTGTCCATTCAATACTCGGTCGAAGATTAAAATGATTTTATATACATAAATAAGTTTTATTGTAAGATGTTGATACTAAAAGTAATCAAACTTATAAAGGGGTAATCGTAGACTTTTTTATTAAGTTATAGAATAGCACTGTGTTTAGTAGATTTTTATACTTTAGTTAGGTTTCTCATGTGATGTACTTTTTCAGAATTGACTCGTAGGTTTATTTATTTATAGACTATTGATTCTCTTTATTTAAAAATATATGAACTTATAAACATCTAGGTAAATAACAAAATTCATAACATAACGTTAAACAAAAATCGCATGATCATTACTTAAATTTGCGAGTGCACGAAAAAATATTTTGAATTTAAAAGATGTGTAGGTAATTTAATTTCTTCATAACTTAATGATACCTTTATCAAAAAATAAATACTTAAGAAAACAATACTAGATCCATCTTTAGCTCTGTTCCGGCAGAGGTGAGCAGATCTTAATAAATGCAATATCCAGTGCTTTAAACTAAAACAAATTAGTAAACAAAACATTTTGTACAAAAATTAAATTGTAAGGCACTTCTATTATCTATTTAACTTTGAACTACATTTCAATACTAGTCGCATACTTAGCAATTTTGTGCACGATTACATTCCTAGTAGTGATTCTAGTGAATCTAATATTTGATGAATGACGCACTAAACACAGAGCTACAAGTAGCCAGCTATATATTTATATGGGCACAGTGGAGAAAGGGGACCCTGACTAGAACGACAATTTGGCACATGGAATGGGTTAATGACATGATTAACTAACACTTAACGTTTACAACAGTGAAATGACACGCATAAGAACAAATTTGACTATAATATGTAAAATAACAACCAGATTTTCACTAGAATTTACGTACAACCATATTTATTATAATTTTTCTACACAGTTTATCTACAACAACCAAGTTTCAGATGTATAACAACCAATTGTCCGATATTTTTCCATTTGGCAAGATTACAACCAGATTTGAGATAATTTTGAGTTACCTTCAGTCTTACATCTAGCGAATTGATAAAAAATACATTGGAGGGACTTTTATTCAATAAATTTTAATATTTGACGAACTATTTCCGATACTTATCGTAAATTTATTATGAAAATATGCGTTGATTAATTTCAAGACATGAATATTTATGAAAATAATTTATTTATTGTTCAGAAATAAAACTTTATCATCTTTTAACTAAATTCGCTGTATCGACGACAGTAAATTTATAATTTGGCACGATTAAGACAAGCGTATTCATTAATGTCACGAATATTGTGGGGCTAAAACCTTTACTTATCCTACAGAACTTTTAGTTAGGTGTTTGGTATTACAAAAAATACGCTGTAAATAGATACAATTAAATTTACTACGTAACTCAGTCACTAATAAGATTTGACATAACTTTGGCATAAGAATTTACAAATTCAACTAATATTTTAGAAAATTTGTCTAAGTTATAATGATAAAACACAACCAAATAATCACACAAGTATGTGTAAATTACTTTTTTGATACCACTGTCATACAATTTATAATTCAATCACTATTAGGTTGATTTTATTCAAGATATATTTTATGCTATAGGTAATACTGTGAGATACATAATTTTGTTAATATTAGTAACGATGATTAGTAAATAGAAAAAAAGTGTCTTTTACTAGGAATTCTGCCCCAAAATTAGTTAATATAATTAGGAAGACAAAAAATGATTAAGAGACATCACAACCACATAATCGTTATTCGAAAGCATTCACTTGGGGGCAGTGAAGTAAGTTCTCCCTAGAGCAGATAGTCTAATACAACATTGAGCAATGTACTGCTCTTTGTACCATCAAATTATATACAGTTCATCGAATAAATCATGCATACTTATATATCACAACAAGGTACATGTAGTAACATTATACACAGTAGTATCTATAAGAACATTTTAGTACTTACTAAATAATAGAATAATAAAGAACTACCTAGACAATAATATTACCAACATAAATGTAGAACATTTGAGCATTCAATTTAATCTATTTATGTAACCAAATATTATCCCTCCATTTCGTTATTATTTCTGATTCTGTGGATGTTTTGGAATCAAGTGGAATATTGGTTTGGCATAACGGCTATCAATCTTATATTCAATCTTCCTTAGTGCTTTAGAAAATTATTTTTCCATATCTCGACCGTACCTTTAATTTTTCCACGTCTCGACAATACCTTTAATTTTTCCATGTCTCGACAGTACCTTTAATTTTGCAATGTCTCGACAGTAGTTACCTTTAATTTTTCCATGTCTCGACAGTGCGTACCTTTTATTTTTCCATGGCTCGACAGTAGGTACCTTTAATTTTTCCATGTCTCGACAGTATCTTTAATTTTTCCATGTCTCGACAGTACCTTTAATTTTTCCATGTCTCGACAGTGGGTACCTTTAATTTTTCCATGGCTCGACAGTAGGTACCTTTAATTTTTCCATGTCTCGACAGTACCTTTAATTTTGCAATGTCTCGACAGTAATTACCTTTAATTTTTCCATGTCTCGACAGTGCGTACCTTTTATTTTTCCATGGCTCGACAGTAGGTACCTTTAATTTTTCCATGTCTCGACAGTATCTTTAATTTTTCCATGTCTCGACAGTACCTTTAATTTTTCCATGTCTCGACAGTGGGTACCTTTAATTTTTCCATGGCTCGACAGTAGGTACCTTTAATTTTTCCATGTCTCGACAGTACCTTTAATTTATCCATGTCTCATAATTACATAATTAGATGTAAGTTTTGCATTCCCTGGATTCCAAAACATAGTATTTAATATTAATTAAACGATCACTTTGTTTAAGTAAATATCGAAGGTTATGCTGAATTAAAATATTTTCCTCTTAACTACCTAATTACTTATTTGGCAAACGTCATTCGTGCAACAAAAACGTCATTAAGACTACAAAAATAATATTAAAAACAAAAACAAATGGATGAGCAAATAAGCAAAATAAATAACATCGAGCTGTGCTCAGAATTAACGAAAACAATCGAATAGAAACGAGGTAGTGTAGTTACTACACGATTTTATGTATCACACGTAGTATAGTTAATTATGCAAGTAGGTACATACATCAATAGGCCTCGAGCTCGCTCGCGATAGCAGCTTTAACAACACCTAATGTTCCATATGTACAACATCACACTGGCAAGTAACATTTAGAGTATATTTTACGAATACCTACATAAGTATCAATCGTTATACAAAATATCTTTAGCCCATCACTGTAAGCGTCACGAACATTTTCAACATTTATTTTTTTATTTATCCGCTTACCCCGAAATCTACATAACTCTCTCTTAGCTAATTCTCTACTTCGTTTTTTCTAGGTCACTTTAATCTAGGTATAACTATTTTGCAATAGTAAATGCTGAATAGGGGCATCTGTCGGGCATTTCATTGCTCGTATCGGAGTCGGGTGGGGTGCGAGTGCACGCGAGGCTACAAGTGATTGCGGTCATTAGCGCGCGCGGGTGGAATGAGTGGGTTACTGAGCTGAGGGCAGTTTGCTTTGGTATTCAGCCTTCGCGTGCGTTCTCTCAGATTTCTCGACCTTTTCATAAGGCTTTTCGAGTTTTGGCCTTTTCGGCTCGGCGTCGAGTGGCCGGTGCGACTTCATGTGCGCGCTACGACTTTTTACTTTGTTAAATACTCTGAAACATAACATGTACACTATTAGAAACGGCAAAACAAGATACCTATAGAAAGAAGCGCTCATCAAACTCATGTGTCAAAATGAGAACATAGCAGACTGTGATAAAGCAAAGCGTTAGTACCATTGACAATATTTACACATAACTAATACAGAAAACTTCAAATATTAATTCCTAAGCTAAAATACAATAAATAAATATTATTTCAGTTATAATTCTTATGCAATGGGTACAAATTACTGTCATAATATCAAATAAAAATGTGTAATCGATTCATCGAGTAGGTATATTTACAACATCCATATGATAAGAAAAAGGGAAATTTTATCGTAGCATACATTTATAGAAAGCAATATCTTGATTGTAACAAAACGTAACTGACCGATTTGTACAAGTGTTTTGTAAAATTTATCTAATAGGTAGATATTAAAATAATCTAGTTGAATCTTTCTTATTCTTTTTGAAAATATCATAGTCATTAAAATATGCGTGGCGTAGGAATATTGAATTAATTCTAGTGTGAAATATTATTACAAACTATTATGTATTTTGATTTTTCCGTAAACATTAACTTGTCATGCAAATCTTCGGGCACTGGTCCAACTTATACATCTTGAACACTTTTTTCTTGGCAATTTATGTCAATAATACCTAAAGCCATATTTTGGACCAGTGAACTACATTTTCCTTCCAAGTTAGTAACCAGTCGTAAATTATATAATTCTTGGTACATGCACAAAAGGCAATTCAATTGAAACCTAGATCCCCGAAAGCGGCACAAATACATATTTTTCAAGATACGATAAATACATAAATAACATGTTCCACGTAGTTTTTTTACCCAAAATATAAATCGCGCCGATGTACCTGCGCCGTAGAACAATTTCTATAGCGCGGGAACCACCTTTCTACCAATAGCAATCGCGCGCTAAAATCTTGCGCTGTTATTGGTTAATCGGTTTCGCGGCAAAATCGCGGCCGGTCATTCATCAGTCGACTCGTAGATGTGAGCGGGACAGAGCTTATACTATACGTTCGGCTACTGTCGGATATCAGTCTGCGCATTTCTGCGCAAACGAAAACAGTCGATCGGACTTATATTTTGGGTAAAACTGTACTTATGAACGTTGACCTATGTAAGCGGCAAGGTAACGTGCTTCCGATTTGCACTTACTTTCCGCATATCCTGCATGGAAACTCCTCACTGTCAAACGAACTCGGTGAAGACGCACTTAATGTGACGGCGTGCGTCGCCTGCCCTACCGAACCCTGGATGAACACATTAAACAACTAGTTAACAATCCTCCAGTTTGAAGATAAAGTGCTGCAGCCCCTGACTGATGATAGTGCTTACTTGTGACGGCTGATCCGTGCTCCAGCTCCGTAAGTACTGTGTCTTGTAGTCTTTTGTCACTTTTTTCCAGAAGTAGTAGAATTGAACACACTGCTTCGAGTCTTTTGTTCGTACCTGAGGGAAATATACATCTAAATAAGTGGTGCTGGGTGATAGGGACCTACTGAGCACTGGTGCTATTTGACAGGACCCTACATGAGCACTGGTGCTATTTGACAGGACCCTACATGAGCACTGGTGCTATTTGACAGGAACCTACATGAGCACTGGTGCTATTTGACAGGAACCTACATGAGCACTGGTGCTATTTGACAGGACCCTACATGAGCACTGGTGCTTTTTTGTTTTGTTTTTTATGTTCTCTTGGTTTGAAAAAGGCTCTAACGGAAGACCAGCGCAGGTTGTTTACAACCTGCATATGCTGAGTTAGAGACCTTTTTGTAACAGCAAATCAAACTATCATTTAGTATTTTTTCATGTTTCATTTTGTACCTATCTGTGTTGTTACAAATAAAAATAATGCTATTCTATTCTTTATGATAGTAATCTACATGAGTACTGGTGCTATTTGACAGGTATCTACAGTGGATCTAATTATTTGTCAAAAGATCTTGCTGATCGAAAAAGGCTTACGAATTGCGGGACGATGGTTACTTGTTGAAGTTGATATTCCTGACACTGATACTAAGAGCTCTTTAGCAAATTGTTTAATAATTTACTTACCAGCTTCGAAATCTTATAAAAGTCCTTATCATAATGGTTGAGTCCATTTAAGAAGGCCTCCACTTCATCTGGCGTCCACCGTGATTCGAACGGCGTGGGCGCTGCGGGTCTGCACATGAGCTTGATGGTTGCGGCGCGGATGTCGCCTCCGCACTCGCCGAGGGTTTGGAGTGCGGCCTCTCGCGTGTGGCCGCCGACAGGCATGGCTGCACTTATCGCTAGCTTCATGAACGTTCTCACTGGAACATAATACACAATTTGCTAAGCCGTATTAATACCAAGCGTGCGAATGGGCATTTTTTCCTCAAACAAAATGAGGTTTTTGTTAAAATAATCATTTTCAAAACAAGTTTCTATGAAATTAGTGATTGTAACCGTGAGCTGATCAAAATGAGCCCAAACACTGCAATTAATCATCGAGGTGTTTCGTTTTCCACCTTCCGTCTCCATCATCACTGTCACCTCAATATTGCTTTGTTATCTGAACCTGACCTTTAAGCAAAATTTCAGCTCAATCGGTTAGATGGAACTGGAACATTTGCATGATTTGTCGCTCTACAGACAGACGCTAAAGTAAGCAATAAAAGTTTGTAAACAATGGGAATAGGGGAAGAACGAGCAATTACCTAGCTTGTTGTAAATGCAGATTTTAGATGCTTCCTATCTTAATAATCCAGCGTGTAAACTGTAGATACATACAGTCACCATATTCTGTATTCTACTCGGCTGAACATCGCACCCCCTCTATAGACGCTCTGGAGCCTTTGCTACCCACCGTTTTCTGGTGACCTTTACAATACAACTTTTGAGACTATCATGGTTATGTACATATTTTTCACTAGTTGCATGCGCCATGATCACGGGAGAACCGGATCACGGTGCCGAAATATCGGGAACAAATAAAACTCGAGAATCATGGTAAATATCCCGTTTCTAGTGAAAAATATGACCTTTACAATGTCTCACCAATGCGTTTGTATGGATACATCATCGTGTTGTTCCATTTTAAGGGTGACTTCTGTCTTGCCATTACGGCTAAAAGGTTATCTATTGCTGTTGTGAATGATTCCTACCTTCATTATCTTCGAGGCGGTCGTTTATGCCAGGATCCCAAAGCAGCTGTTCAGGCGCTCTATGTAGGTCGATGCGGTTGGTGCAAAACTCTGGCAGGTCCGGCTGGTAGTCTCGTCCGATGTTAATGCGCGGCGGCCGAGGCTCTTCCAGCTGTGCCAGTATATCAGTTTCGGTTGCTGCTAGACCTGGAAAATTAACGAGGCTTTTTTTATCCTTAAAATTTTTCAATCAGTCCGTCTAAACAGGCTTTCATTGGCATTGAACAATAAGCCTGCTGGTACCAGCTAAATGATTTCAGCCTTTCATTATTATTCTCTAGTGTCTGCCCGCGCCTTCGCTCGCTTTTTAACAAAGATAAAAAGTAGCATATAGCTCATCCAGATCATAATCTATTTGTGTACAAAATTTCATCGAAATAGATTAAGCCGTTTCGGCGTGATTGAGTAACAAACATACAAATATCCAAACATCGTAACTATATGATCGTATTTATGATTAAGTGGGATTAATGATTCCAAGTGTGGAGCCCGTATTTCCATAAAAACTAATAAGTATGTATTGTATTATCTTCAGTAATTGTTAAGTGATATGACTCTTAATAGTAGTAGAGCTTTTTTTGAAAGAGTTCGTCCAGGGAAGTACTCTTCATACCTATTTCTACCGCAAAAGAGTGCTCGCATTGCTGTGTTTAGGTTTGAAGGGTATGGGTGCCGGTGAAATTACAGGCACATGAGACTTTTCATCTTTATGTCTCACGGTGGCGGGCACAGTGCAATGCCACATAGGGTGCGACCTAGGTGGACGTGACCTATGAAGTAATGTGTTGTTAAAGGCAGAGGTTACCGCTAAACATCAGATGGGCCAACAGCTTGTTCCGTCATACACGTAGTAAAAAAAGAAGTAATATGACGAACTAGTAATTAATTTTGTATAAATTAAAAAAACCTTAACGCAATGAAATGGCTGAACCGATTTTGATCAAACATAGCTAAGAACACTCCCGACAAATTCAACTATCAACAAAAAAAAAAGATGGTTTATCTGTTCGGGAGCTACGATGCCACACACACACACACACACCCACCCACACACACACATACACACACACACACACACACACACACACACACACACACACACACACACACCCACAGACACGTCAAACTTATAACACCCTGTCGTTTTTGCGTCGGGGGTTAAAAAGAGGTACCATGAGAGATTCTGAAAAGTTGTGTAAATTACCAGCAGTAAGTTCTATGAAGAGCCCCGAGCCATCTCGATCCGGAGGTAGGATTGGCTGCGGGGTGTAGTGCTGGCTGGCCCGCCGCATGCGGGACCGGTATGGCCCAGCAGGCGAGGCTCGCCGTTTGCGACGTGGCGAAGCTGGCACGCTGTTCGGGCTGAGAAATACTGCTGGAACAGTGTCTCGGCCTTCTACGCACACCTGAAAAGTAAAAAAAAAAAAATGTTATTGTTAAAATATTATATTTATTTCGTTCATTATTTCTCGATATTTAAATGATAATGACACAAACTAGTGCGTTAGTATTTCTTTGGAAACAAACTAATCAATCTACGACGTAGATTAATTCTACGTAGATTCTACGTTATCGCAGCTAATTTTTCCCATTGTTTTAGTGTGCTAACTAAACTTCTTATTACATAATATTACAACCAACAGTCCCCTAATCGCGCTAATTTCGAACAAAATGAAACCAGAACCGTTCACATGATTGAGGGTTGATGATGATGATGATCTGGATTGAGGGTTCCTTGTTTGAATTGACCTTAAACTCAGCGGTTTAAGGAATCATAGCTCAAATAAAGAAAGATTCAATCTTAGCTTAATTCAAGTAAGGATTCCTCTATCCGAGTCCAGACGGATCCAGGTTTTATTGTAGTAATAACGTACAAAATTAGAGTTAATGGGCCCAGATCCCACTAAACGATTCCCTGTGTCGTGGGTATCAGGAACTACGAGTAACTTGGTACCACATCTGGGTGTTGTAGTACCATGTTACTCGTAGTTCAAATATTTTTGTGGATAGTTACACGTATCCACAAAAATATTTGTAGATTATACAAATATTTGTCCCGCAGCGGGAATCGATCCCGCAACCTCTCGCATCTCAGCCGGCTACTCGCTTGACACGCTACAGACGTGTTCAAACGTTCGTATGTAAGATTACGCTAAATCATTACCTGAAGTGACGAGCTATCGTTTTGCCACTGCAGCTGGTTTCCCATAGAAGATGACCCCAAGCGGTGTTGTCGTCGCATCGGTCTTTGATGCGAAAAATCACGAGGACTGCTAGACAGCAACGGATCTTCGGAATTGAGCATAATACGACGCGCTGTCGGTTCTAAGGCATAGGCATCTAGTGATCTACATTCTTCTGGCAGTACTTCTTCTAAGGCTTCCTCTACCTAAAATAAATTTAAAACGACCTGAGCATCTAAATTCCAAGAGCAAAAACAAAAATCGTACAAAACAAATTGATGGTAAATACCTCTTCCTGACTTGACATTGTGGCAGTAAAGAAGGCAGCGGACAGTGGTGATGATGCACGTGGTATGGTGTGAGCCGGTGAATGCGCATCGAGAGATGCTGGTGGCGTTGGGAACGCAAGTCCAGGCGACGGTTCAGGCTGGTTCGAATACCCTCCACTCGGTGAAGCGGCCGCATATAGACCCGGTGAATCCCCAGTGGTGTACGATAACCCTGGTGAGTTGGCTGTGAATCCGATACCCGGTGATGGAACCGGTGATCCTCCATGACAAGCTCCGAAGTCAGCTAGTGACTCGGGAAGCGGTGAGTTGAGGACCGCGGCGAGCCGTCTGTTAGACGGAAAATTTACAGGCGATCGTTCTCCTATCGACGCTGCAACCGTTGCGTAGTCTTCCAATGCTAGTTCGTCTAATTGTTCTGGTGTGGTCGTGAATTGAAAGGTATCCTCATTGAGGGCAGGTGAGAAGTACCCATCATCGGAGTTGAATGATACACCGAATAGTTCCGGTCGGAAGCTAAAATCTTGTTGTGGTGAATTTCCAGGGTCAGATGCCGATCGTTTTACGGTTCCCTGTGGTGAAACGAAAAATAATTATACAAGCTGGTTGCTGAGATTGACTTTTACGAATATAAATTTAAAATAAAGTACCTTCGTATTTCCCTTTTTCAATAGTTCGATAAGGGTGGAGTCCCTCTGAGTAGCGGTGATATTGGTGGAAACGTTTGTGGTGACAGTGACGACGGGCGGGGCTCGTGGCGACACAAAATGAGCTGTAGTGGACGGGGCGGGCGAAGCCACAGAGCGGATGGATGACAGCGGCGGTGGAGCAGGTGTGACGAACCCTGTGCGAGTAACCGACTCAGTGGTGACTTGACCTGTTGATTATGTACAGCAAGTTATACCTACTCAGTGTATATACGTTTCACATTATAATAATTTGTGTTGTACGCATAATCAGTAACAATACCTGTTATAGCCGTTGAAGAAGCACTAGCCACTCTGCGACTTATGATTTTTTCTTCAATTAACGCTCTTACTGATACTGAAGCTGTTTGTAATGGAGGTCCGGTTGATTCCTTTTTATCCAGTTTCTTGTTGTCCGAGTCCTGTAAAAATAATATTGTATTTAAAATACTTATTTTCTTTATTATAAACTCACAGGCTTGTTAAAAATCTCTTCACCTTTTTGAAATATCCGCCGTGCAATCTCATGTGACCATTGAGGGCAGGTATGTTCTTGAATTTGCGATGGCAGAGGTTGCACTCGACTTGCTTGACATCTGTGGTGCGAGCCGCTGTCGCCGCACTGGTCCCCGCTGCGTTCGTCGCTCCGCTACCACTAGCGACACTCCCATTCTTCTGACTCCCCTGCTGCGTCTGTGAAATTCACGATGACTTTACAAAAGTTCAAAAGACTTTGGAACCTATTACGTACTTCGTAATTTCAAGGTATAAACTTTCGATTTACGGCGGCTCGTTAATATTCCAACCTAATTAATGGATTTTGATGGACTAAGCGTAATCCGCGCCCCTTTTAAAAAGTAAATCAGTAATTATAGGTCAATCCGAGTTCTAAGTAGCTCGTGAAAAGGGCGTTTATTTAGCTTTATAACTTTGAAAAAGTTGTATTGGGAGGTGAATAAATTGTAATTGTGGTGCCGTGGTGTGTCCGGCCTAAGAATAGTCCCCTCCGTCTCCTCCCGTGGATGTCGTAAAGCCGACTAAGGACTTGTTGATAAGATTCGTTGGTATAAGATTTGTTCTGGTTGCTAGCTTATTATATAGAATGTGTTATTACTGGAAGAAAGGGTTAGCTGAGTCAGTCGTGGGAAGCAATGGCGGCGATGAGCTCACCACTTTTCACGTCTTTATCCCACGATGGTGCTACCCACTGTGAAAAAAGATCCACTGAGGCTCTGCCTACCCCTTCGGGGAAAGAGGCGTGTATCTATGCATATATGTGCACATATATGTATGTATGTATGTGGTGTATGTATAGGTGCTGAGTTAAATGTAGGTACCTACAGACGCAATGCAGTTATTCATTTACGTAGAATTTTAATTAGTTGCGGATTTCCGTGGAACCGCAATTCGACCTAGGACACACCGGAACCACACGTAAATTATGTTCGTCGATGAATTCTAACTTTTTTTATTTAAATAGGTATGGTGGTAGTACTTCCCCGTACGAACTCTGCCACAAAAAAGCTCTACTACTACTAATACCGCGTTCTATTTTTGCCTGTAGTTCACTCCGGACCCTACATTATGCGTGCTAGACACCGATGTGCTTCCAATCAGAATAAATCCAATTTTAATAAAACACCGAAAATAGTCGACGGTTTTAATTTTTTATAAAAGTAAGTCGTGGTGTGTCCGTCCCTAGAATATACCCTCCATCTCCTCCCGTGGATGTCGTTAAAGCCGACTAAGGGATTACCCGGACTTGTTTGTAAGATTCGTTGGTATAAGATTTGTCCTGGCTGCTAGGAATGTGTTATTACTGGAAGAAAGCGTTAGCAACTTAGCAGAGTCAGTCGTGGGAAGCAATGGCGGCGATGAGCTCACCACTTGTCACGTCTACTTCCCACGATGGTGCAACCCATAGCGAAAAGAGGCTCATTTGAAGCTCTGCCTACCCATCGGGGAAAAAGGCGTGTGTATAAGTATGGATGTACTGTATGTACCTATGTATGTAGGTATGTACCTAAAGTAAAGTAAAGTTAAAGTTAATAAAAAATTGGTACAAAAAATATGAAACAAGTGTTTTACAAATATTGTCTAAAACTAAATTAACTATTATGTAAGTATTCTAGTATTATTATGTAAATTAACTATATAAGCTGTAACAGTAAGTTGTACGTAAGTTGATAAACATTTGTAAGTGCACTAGCTCCCACCTTAGGAAAACCTATGTTGTGGGTAGCTAGTTCTCTTTCGTAGTGCGACAATTGTGTAGGTAACTGAGCAGAACGTACGCTAAATAATATCGATACAGTTGCGTTGTATAAAACAAAACATTCCAAATTTGTGAAACAAAATAAGAAGTAAAAAGTATGATAAGTTTGTGAATACACTAACAAACAGTACTATAAGTATGAGTAAGCAAATTGAGTTTAAGATTTTAACAAAAACAGTACAAACAACAGTAACAGTAGTAGTATAGCTTTTTTGTGAAAGAGTTCGTCCGGGGAAGTACTACCACCATACCTATTTCTGCCGCAAAGCAGTAGTGCTCGCATTGCTGTGTTCCGGTTTGAAGGGTAAGGGTGCCGGTGAAATTACAGGCACATGAGACTTTTCATCTTTATGTCTCAGGGTGGCGGGCGCAGTGCAATGCCACATAGGGTGCGTCCTAGGTGGACGTGACCTATGAGGTAATGCACTGTTCATAGGCAGAGGTTACCGCTTAACATCAGGTGGGCCATTTGCTTGTTCCGACATTCAAGTAGTAAAGAAAAAAAAAAAAAAACTTCTGACTTTCTTCATGTAACTTGACGCATTGATTTATGTACTGAATAACACGACAATATCAGTTCAGAGTAGCGAATAAGTATAACGTAACTCGTAACGTAGTCAGGTCAGGGCTGGAACCCGAAAGTTTTGCGGGATTGCCTAACATTGTCATCTTGCAAACAATATTAGTTGAATGATGCCCTCGACACAGTTTGAGCAGGTGAGTAGGGGAGGCAGTTAAACACCTTTTATTACTCGACAACACTTGAGCGTGTAGTTGAATTTTTGTTTTGAAAGCCATTCGGGCAAGAAAAACAATCACAGTTGACAATATTTTATGTTTTTATAATGCCTATAATATTATTATGTAAGCATTAGATAGATATACTTATACTTCATATCACCGCTTCTATCTTAGATAGATAGATACGTTTATTAATAAAACGTTTCAATACATGTTTAATTGTTTTGTTGTAACCGCGTAAACCAAGGTAGGTTTGTGATGGTTATGGTTACTCACATTCGCTTACTCGCACTATTAACTAACTTAATTGAAAAGATACATAAATTGGTAAGTACTTATGCATAAACTACACCTCTTACCAACTTACCTTGGTTACTGTTCGTTAAGGAGTTATCAGACTGTTAATTTTCGTCTTTCATTCTTGGTATCTTTCACTCGATATGAAACGTTTAAACATAGAATGAAAGAATAGTGCTGAATGAATTCATTAGTGAACTGATTCAACAATGTTGGATATTTTAATTCGACGTCATTCATTCACTCGGAATTCAAGAAAAGTGAAACATCTGAACACTGAGTGAAGATTCAATCGGGTCTCAGTCATTCCGTCTCGCATCGACAGATGAACGTTCATTTCTATGTAATTTTGTGTTTCGTGTGATCGTGGAAACTGAACCTCCACTGAACTGAACTCTCCCAAGTAAACTGTCTGATATCACCTCAGTGGTCAGTGACAAATGATGAAAGAATCAGTGCGTTGAATGGATTCAATGCGCCTCGCACAGGCTCCTTAGATAGATATGTTTTTTTATTTTTTATTTTGATAGACCTTTCTTTGACCACGATCTCACCTGTTGGTAAGTGACGATGTGGCCGAAGATGGAGCACAAAGGTCTAGAAGGCACCTATTCACTCTTGACTTGAAGATACCCAGATTATAGTTTTCAGTAAAGACAGACGGCGGTACTGTATTCCACTCCTAAGCAGTTCGCATAGATAGATTGTGATATTACAAAGAGATTGTCATTATTCATGTGGTGATGTTAAACTACCCGTGATTCCCGTGATATTTAGATCAGCTCTAGTCATACGTTTCTGTAAACTAAACTGTGTGTGTCTTTCCTTTTCGGAAAGTTTTTTTTTTTTTCATTGTTATGATTATTGTAAAAAAAAAAACATTCTTACCTATTCTAAAATTATGTCAGTGGTTTTTTTTTTGAAATTTGAGCATACTTTACTTTTCTTTACCTATTCTTATTATTAGTTTTCTTTATGTTAGTTGTGTGTATACCTAGTCGTTGCGAGTGGTTAGCCGTAACGCCAACAAGTGGTTCTGCCGGAAGACCAGCGTTGGTTGCTAGCTTGCTGTCAACCAACTCATGCTGAGGCAGAACCATTTTGTTACTTGAGTTACACCTAGTACCTCCATATCTGTTTCTTCTTAGTGTGTTCTGTGTTTCTGTGTAGCTCTTGTATACAAATAAATATATATTCTTCTTCTTCTTCTTCTTCTTCTTAAACTAGGACTCTGGATCAAAGGAAGAGTGCTTAATTCGCCTTTCCAAATTATTACTGATTCACTTTTACGACTTATGAAATAGCTATTCGAAGGTGTAATATAAATTTTACCGTGCTACTAATAAACGCCTTCCTTTGAATAGTTAAAGCGTCTTTTGTCTCATTCGATTGAATTTGAAACTGCTTGTCAACCAAAAGACAAAACTCTGTGTAACTTCTCTAAGTGTACACTACACGTATTATATTAGTAACACGGTTAGGAAATTGTTATCTAATATTCTGGTAATTTTTTATTTTATTTTATAATATTATAAAATGGTCTTTCGAATAAGCCAGCGGGCCATTTTAGGCTCCGCGCCCAACCTACTATACCTACAATGTTTGCTATGATAAATGAATACGAAAACAAACAATTGGTTTAGAAGTCTTAATTTTTCTAAAATGATACGAAGCCATGGTAATTTGAATTCTAACAAAATATTAGTTCGCATTTGCTTGTTTTTTCAGTCTTAACGAACGATTGGACTAAACCACATTTTAAATAAACATTTATGTTTAATCAAAAGTCGTAAATTAACTTTCTTAGCGGGAAAAACGTCCTGAAAAAATATTAACTCCGTTTAAAACAATTTGTTTTATGCTGGAATGGATGAAATAAAAATTAAAGTACAAATAGTTGGTCGTAAAAACAACAGCAGGGCTGTCGCAGTTTAGTGCTAAAGTTTTATTGAATCGTTTAGATCATTAATATGAGCAAAAATCCAGACGCTTTAGTACTTAGGTAACTGCTGAGTGAATACTTAGCTTAAAAGCTGTTATTTTTATAATGGGTTTTGTGTTTTAACGCATAAATAACATGCAGGTTTTTTTAACTCTAAGCCTAATTAAAAGCACTCCATCATTTTTCGGCACAAAAATAGTTGTGTTATTTCATAGCAGTGAGAAATTTGTAATGTAGAATGGTAGGATGAAAATATCAAATCCATGAGAAATAAAACACAAATAAACTAAATAAGACTTGTTTGTAGTTGTAATTGATAGCGGAGGCGTTTTCGTATGCTGCATAGCAGACGCGTAGCAATTCTGTAGAAGCAAAATAATAAATGTGCTGTGTAACTAAACATGTTTGAACAAAAATGCTTGTTATTCATCCATCAACCTCCCAAATTCCTGGCGGGCTACAAAAACAAACGTATCACTGCATTATGTCTTCATTTGTCGAGATAACCGTGTTTTGTCAGTCGGCTGATACGAGAGAAGAGACACATGTTGTAAAACTGGGTCGGGGGCGCGTAATTTATTTGTTTTTTTCTGCTTGTGGCAACCCTAACGGGCGCCATTAGGGCAGCTCGTTAGGTTAATGCGCGGTAGGTGTGAGCAGATGTTCCTAGCTTCGGCGCAAGCGAATCGCGGTTTTTGCAATACATCATCTATGTGCCGCTTAACTCTAGTATTGTTGTTTTGGGGCACCTAGCCATAGTTTTGCTGTAATAAATTGAAGTAATAGATAGCCGATTTACGGGATATATCTTTTTGAATATAACTGTACTTTTGCTAATATAAAAGATACATCAGAATATAACTAGTAAACAATAGAGAGGTTTAAGCCACGGTTTGAAACCACACGGGTGGAGAATATTTTTACACACATACGGACACACGCCTTTTTCCCCGAAAGGGTAGGCAGAGCCTCAAATGGGCCTCTTTTCACTGTGGGTTGTATCGTGGGAAATAGACGTGACAAGTGGTGACCACATCGCCGCCATTGCTTCCCACGAATGACTCTGCTAACGCTTTCTTCCAGTAATAACACATTCCTTAAATACGCTAATAAGGACAAATCTTATACCAACGAATTGCTCCACAATAACTATTGTTTTTTTTACAAGAGTTTTATACATTTATTTACGTTAAGAATAATACAACTAATACAAGGCATATACAAAATAAAAATAAAAATGTAAATTCGTATCGACTTAAAATATCGCATATATAATTAACATCAAAGTTACGAAGATGATTTTAAGGCATTGAACAAAAAAATACCTTCACTCGACTGATCGTGGGTGGCTGGAAAAGCTCCGATATCCAATCCATTTCACAACTGCACTAATTCTAGTTCGGCACATGTGCACTGCACTTATTTCTAATTCAGCACATGTGCACTGCACTTATTTCTAATTCAGCACATGTGCACTGCACTTATTTATAATTCAGCACATGTACACTGCACTTATTTCTAATTCGGCACATGTGCACTGCACTTATTTCTAATTCAGCACATGTGCACTGCACTTATTTATAATTCGGCACATGTGCACTGCACTTATTTCTAATTCGGCACATGTGCACTGCAATTATTTCTAATTCGGCACATGTGCACTGCAATTATTTCGGTGTTGATCTCACGGTATTAGAATATGGAATGATGATCGTCTGTGTGAAAGATAGCGAAAAGATGACCCCTCGATTTAGATCTCGCGAATCGAGATGAAATGACCAGTCGCCGAACAAAAGCGATTGCTGTACGGGGAATAATTTGCATATAGTTAATAGGTGCTCTCTATTCGATCTAAAAGATTCTTATGTGAATATTAATTTTATTAAAAATCCTACTTTTGTGTTCTGTGAGAACCACTAGATGAATAGGCGAGCGGAATAAATAAGTTGTTTTGTTTATCTCGAAGAATGTAAGCTTTTGGCAAGTTTCACGAACCCCTGTTTTTAAGTTTTATTAAAATTATGTAGTAAACATTTTAATTGAAATGTATTATGCTATACGCTAAAAACTCACAAACCTTTATTTAGGTAACAAATGCTTTATTCAACATTATTAATGTTTTGTTGAATCTTTTTTGTTATTTCAAGTTATTTCGGCGATACCGCTTGCTTCCATAGTTTGCAGGCACGCAGCCAACTTGCACTAAGCTCGTTATAAGTCGTAAATCTAGCCTGGTATTAGCGCCTGGGAAACCTTATTTATTTATGTATCGACTAGTGGTACGCTCGCGACTTCGTTTGCTTTGGGTTAAATACAAACTCCGACAACCATGCATCCCCTGAATTTTGGAAATTCCTTCCTTTTTTCAGGAAGTGAGTTTAGGCTATTGATAGTCAGTCAGTCAGCGCTCACACGATTTTATTATATACTAGTGTGACCACCCGCGGCTTCGCTTGTCTTTTACCAGGTTTCAAAGTAGCTTATAGCGCAATTCAGGTTATAATCTATCTATGTAACAAATTTCATCGAAATAGGTTCAGCTGTTTCGACGTGATTAAGTAAGAAACTTACAAACATCCAAAGGTCGTAACACGTTAGGACAGATTCGTTCTACAACAGATTCTTGTTAGGACAGATTCTTTTTACGACAGCTTCGTTTGACATTATTTTAAGAATGCGCCAAAACCAGGCAGAAATCTTCATAAAAAAAAAACGCCACGCACAGCTCGAAAAAGCGGTTTTTATTGAATATCTCGTGAAATATAGATAACTTTAAAAAACCCGTGGGTGATCCCTCCGTTTTATTGTATTGATCTTAATTGAATTTTTGACCCAATAATCTGTACCATATTGACAAACAATCGAATCCAGCCAAAAGTTAGAGGTAACTTTGTGTTATTTTAATAGAGAGAATATTGTCCTATCGTGTTTCTGTCTAGGTAATCCCTCGGTATTATAATGTAGTATCCATGCATATTTTTCATTTGAATATTGTACTTGATTTAGTCATTTAAAAATCTAATCTACGATTGGTAATTTTGCGTTTTACCCCACCTTAATAATAGGAAAAAAAGAAAAAAAAATGGATTGTTTTTGCTAATTTATAGAGTTTCTATACATGATTTATTCAATTCATAGTTCGTTTTTAAGATTGAAAAAGAGCGCGGCATGCGTTCAGAAATTATGTAAATATTTAAAGTTATGTAGATTTTCCCTAATAAACAAATGAGGGTCACACACATAGCATTAGACGTTAGAAGCGAGGGGCGAGGCCACGTGGCGAGGTCACAGGTCAACACAACATGAAAGGTCAAGCAATATTGACCTTTTATGTTTAAAAATAAAATAGGGTGCGTTTCAATTTGCATGTTCATTACGTTTAATTGAAAACACTTTGCTAATATTTTATCTATGAGTAAGTTTTTTTGAGACTTTATTTTTTCTGGTAATCCTTTAAGTGCTTCAGATTTTTCAAGAATCTTAATTAATTTTTTTGAGGGTTATCACCCGTTTGCTCTAAACATAAGAATCGCCTAAGTTCTTTCCTAACTTGTTTAGACTACTTCTAACGATAAATTTGCTTGCACTAAGTCATTCCTTAGTCCACTTAGGCTAGGCTGTTCTTAGGCTTAGGTGTATCTTAACAAGACAAGTCTAACTTATTTTTAGTGCAAACGGGCATAAGTCTTTTTATAATTTCTCTCATAGAGTCAAAACCCACCGTGAAAAGGGGCCCATTGAGGCTCTGCCTACCCCTTCGGGGAAAAAGGCGTGTATCTATGTATGTATGAGTCAAAACTGCTATTTGTACGTTAAAGTTTTAGAGGAATATCACTCTTATTTAAGAGATATTAAGCCTCTAATTTTGAACAACCAGCAAACCGTAACCTTTTAATAAATTACGCACCTTCCTCCATATTTTTTCGGGGTTTCAGGCGTCACTACTTTACCTCCTACCATACATCTCTTCTCTTAGGCTCTTGTTAGAATATAATCCATTACGCGAATGTTTTAAGTTGACACAGTCGGGTGTGAGCTTGATGGTAGGCACACGCCTTCAATTATGCATCGGCGTTTATCGGCGAGACACGCACCTGCTTCGGCATCACCTTACATTATTAATGGGCATGGCGGATAGGGCTGATGTATTGTAGAGTGGAGAAGAATGGAGTTATAGTCGTTTAATAAGAGGGACAGGGAAATGAGAGTTAATTTTTATCAGCTGCCTCAGCGATTAGGTACTACCTATCAGCTCATCCAGGGGATGCTACTCGCATGAACAATCATAACACGAGGCTAAAACGCTTGGTTTAAATGGACTCTAACACCAAAAAGAGTTGAAGGATGGATAGGATATGATCAATATGCCTTTTACAACGAGAAAGAAACTAAAATCTTAGTACCGACTAACAATCATACCTACATTTTTTTTTATATGTCGACATTCTCGACAAACTGGCGTACGGCCCACCTGATGGTAAGCGGTTACCGTCGCCTATTGACATCTGCAACTACTACATTACGTTTTTATGGTATATTTTTGAGACGCGCCAATTATTCTGGGTCCATCTCTTTCAAAATGAACCCGGAAGGGAATATTGAAAGGAACTATCGCTATGAATTAGAAAAAACCATATATATTTTCAAAAAACTTTTTTACTTTATAAGCCGGTCCAATTTTTTCAACCCGTTTGATAAAATGGGTTCAGGTAGGTGTGTACATAAAAAAAAAAAAGTTGTACATTTGGTATATTATAGGTAGTTAGTTGATATAATTAATATTTACGAAAGTTATAATAGGTTTTTACACCATTTGCAGTTACTAGATGATCCTAACGCACAATAACTTTAGATGAGGCGTAAATTGCTCTAATACAGGAATTCTCAAAATTGAAATAATGAATAATAATAAATAATGCTGGACAGTTCACACAGAAATCCTGACCGAGTGCGGGGTTGAGTAGGTATTTAAAGAAGTGGAAAAATCTCTACGTTGCGGAAGTTCCACTAACATCATTCTCCAGCTAATCGTTTTTTTTTTGTTAAAATGAACATAAATTTATGAATAAACTCAAAAATTTCAGAACGAAAATGTTTCTACTCAAAGGGAAACAAACTGTCAAGTGCCAACCCTAAACAAGAGCGTGTGAAGACGATTCGTGTGACGTCACTGTCGTCCTAAAACAATGACGCCGCCGTCTTTATAAACGATCCCTTTCCAGCTCAAACTTATGAATTATTGTTCAAGGCTCGGTTGCCCCTGTTTTTAATCTCAGCCAAAGGGAATCCGGGGTAAAAGTGTCACTCACAAAGTTTAAATTAAGTTAAGACTTGCGATTTGAAATCCTTTTACATCTGGTATAGTATTTACATTATATGTGATAGTCATCGTGTAGATGGGATACAAAATCATGGATTAGTAGTAGTAGAGCTTTTATGTGTAAGAGTTCGTCCGGGGAATTACTACCTCCATACCTATTTCTACCGCAACGCAGTAGTGCTCGCATTGCTGTGTTCCGGTTTGAAGGGTATGCGTGCCGGTGAAATTACAGACACATGGGACTACTATGGGACACATGGTATCTTTGTGTCTCAGGATGGCGGGCGCAGTGCAATGCCACATAGGGTGCGTCCTAGGTGGACGTGCTCTATGTGGTAATGCGTTGTTAAAGGCAGAGGCATCAGTTGGGCCATTTGCTTGTTCCGTCATTAAAGTAGTTAAAAAAAAACAGTGATTCCGAAAAAAATAACATCATGATAAATACTAAAACAAGCTACAAAAATTGGTAGATATAAATATTTTACTCCAACATATAAAATAAGTAGTAGATAAAATTAAAGTTACCAAAAGTATTTATTATTAAATATTTTCCTCAAAGTTTGCTACTCTGGCACTTATTAAATTGACTGACAATATCAAAGTTCGTAGGTACCATGGTAATGCTATCATTATTTTCGTTATTCTGTATCGAAGATCTTCCAAACTTTTACTTATTTCCTTGAGGGGAAAAAATATGAAATATTCACCCCTACACTGACAGATGGAAAGAATCGAATTTGTGGAGTTCGACGTATCTAAGAATATTACCCATAGGTACGAGTACATACTTATACCCTTCGACCAAAGTAAAATAAATGGACTGGCCTTACCAATACAAAACGTTCGTGAAAAATAAGACAATTCGGATTTAGGGTACGGTCAACAAATAAACTATCTATCTATCTATCTATCTATCCAGCCACTGCTGAGTAAAGGCCTCTTTATAGCGCCACTCCTGGCGGTCTTGTAAATAAACTAGGTGAAATTAAATTATTGAACTTCTTAAAAACTGTATTTCTTTAATACTTAATACTTTAACAGATGCAATGTGTTTTCTAAAGTTATTTCAGTAGGTTTATAGTACAAAAAATCGCCGAAAAAAATGCAATTATTGAATGAAACTTTTACAAAAATACATGGTTCCCTTCTGTTTTATGTAGTTACGTATCTATTTTTCAGCTTTCAAACATACACAATAAAAATCAATAGAAAAGCAAGTCCACCTAAGGTCTTCAGCTTAATCAATTTGTGAAAAATATATTTTTCATCACTCAATAAACTAAGAAAATATCATAAAAATCGTACGGAAACATAAATGTATAAAAATTCCAGTATTTAAGAAACTGCAGAGTGCAGTTTTAAGAATTTTGCACAATGAGTTTTTTTATACTACTTGGAATGACAGATCAAGAAGATGGCCCACCTGATGTTAAGTGGTACCCTCTGCCTATGAACAGTGCATTACCTCAGGTCACGTCCACCTAGGACGCGCCCTATGTGGCATTCCACTGCGCCCGCCACCCTGAAACATAAAGATGAAAAGTCCCATGTGGCCGTAATTTCATCGGCACCCTTACCCTTCAAACCGGAACACAGCAATGCGAGCACTACTGCTTTGCGGCAGAAACAGGTATGGTGGTAGTACTTCCCCGGACGAACTCTTTCACAAAAAAGCTCTACTACTACTAACCGTTTTTTGGCGTATAGAATTAATTGTGTAGAAAATTATCAGAGCAAATACGGGAAAATGTATTCCACTTCCAAAAGTCGTCTGTTCTTGCTCGTCTTATGACTTCTATCCATTTTTGTTTACCTTAGATTTTTTTTGGAAAGCTATAAGGTTAATTAACATGCCATTACATATTATATGCAATTACCTAAAGCGACGTGCTTAGCAATGTTTTGACGTAAATAATGCGAATTACAATTCTAAATCAATACGATACCCCTTATTTTTTTTGCAGTCTGTACCGGACCATCCGTCATGCGTGAAGTCTTGTCAAATATTTCGTCGCTGTAGTTGGAAAACTAAATAAGTAATAACAACAACAAAACCAACATCGCGAGAAAAACGCGATTTACTGTTTTATTGCGTCAAAAATGGCAATATTTTTTTTATCGTAACTAATTTTTCAGTCCGTGTTTTGATATGTTATAGATTGTTACTGTATCTATTTTCGAATTTAATGATAATACATTTTAGTTCTTTTGATTAAGAGAAAAAAATAAAAAAACGACTATGTATTTTTCCCTCGCCAAAGTTTTGAATAATTGAAATGACCTATTATTTACTTATTTGAATATGACAATCCTATCCATGGGTATAGATTTATATAATATTAAAATACATTTTAAAATAAAACCAACTTATAATCATTTCTTTTTATCAAGACTGAATATTAGAAAACTACTGAAACACCTACATTATTTTAGCAGACTTATAAATTCAAAGTAAGTGACATAACAAACTTATCATACGACTAATGCTTATAAAATCAACAAAATGAAAAAAAATTGTGGAACACAATAATTCTAAGTATCAAAAAGAAAAATGTATGTCGACTAAAATTAAAACTATCTACGAGTGTAAACTTGTGTCTGTTAACTTTCATTCAGAGTGGGGAACATTGAGATAATGTCCTGGGGCGTAGTCCTCCTTGTCGCTCGTCCTCTAGAGCAAGACGTGTCCATCGACATGTATGGGCCATCATAACCATGCAATAAAGTCGATTTCGCAAAATGTGTTACTTATGTAGTTTTCCTACCACACGACGTTAGTAGTTTTTTATCAATTGATGAAAATTATATTACAAAACCTTTACTTATGAATTAAATGCGATGCCTGAAGCTTTATTTGTATTTCTTGTGTTGTTTGCACTTGCAGAAAAGCACAGGAAGGCATTGTATTACCAAGGTATCTAATTTTGGTATTTTTCAGCATAGCTGTCACTCGTTGCCGTGACAAAGACTGACTGAAGCGAAGTATACTAGCTAGGTCTGTTTAGAAGCTTCAAAACTATCGTTCCCTAAGGCCCGTCCATTCATTTTATTTACGTCGATGCTTATACCTACACAACATATACAATTATGGGCTGCTACAATAGACACAATATCTCGGAGACATGGCTTCGGATGCAGTTATAATATCTTCGGAGACATGGCTTCGGATGCAGTTATAATATCTTCGGAGACATGGCTTCGGATGCAGTTATAATATCTTCAGAGACATGGCTTCGGATGCAGTTATAATATCAACGGAGACATGGCTTCGGATGCAGTTATAATATCTTCGGAGACATGGCTTCGGATGCAGTTATAATATCTTCGGAGACATGGCTTCGGATGCAGTTATAATATCTTCGAGACATGGCTTCGGATGCAGTTATATTAGGAGTCAAAGTATGATGCTGTTTGCATAATCATTCGACATGATTGACTTGTTTGTAAGATTATTTGTTTGTAGTAGTAGTAGAGCTTTTTTGTGAAAGAGTTCGTCCGGGGAAGTACTACCACCATACCTATTTCTGCCGCAAAGCAGTAATGCTCGCATTGCTGTGTTCCGGTTTGAAGGGTAAGGGTGCCGGTGAAATTACAGGCACATGAGACTTTTCATCTTTATGTCTCAGGGTGGCGGGCGCAGTGCAATGCCACATAGGGCGCGTCCTAGGTGGATGTGTCCTATGATGTAATGCACTGTTCATAGGCAGAGGTTACCACTTAACATCAGGTGGGCCATCTTTTCCGTCATTCAGTAGTATAAAAAGAAAAAGAAAAAAAGATGGTGTAATGTTGTATAAGATTTGTCCTTTGTTTGTCATTATAAACACTCAATTTGCAACATATGTTACTAGCAAGGTATATCTGATCCCCTACCCCATATTTTCTCCTGATGCCTCTGCTTACGACGTGTGAAGGCAGCAGGCGGCCCCGTGAGGCAGCAAATGCAATTTGTGGTCCATAGCACAAATTTCAGTCTCAAGCGTCGACTCGACCGGCCCAATCTTCACTTATTGGACACTGTGAAGATCGAACCCGGGCCCCTGGGACGCTCTAAGCATGTATTGCCGACCTGTCCACGCGAAAATTGGTTTCCATTCAAAATTAGTTGCGCTTTTATATTTTCTGAGCTTTTGTAAGGTTTGGGGACGAAGTTTTCTGTTGTACATCATTTTTAGAAACCTTCATATCTCTTTATTTTCCATAATAATTCAAGACGAAGTCTACTTAACCACTTAGGGTTTTTTGATTTTGAATACTAAAGGCAGAGTTATGTTTGAACTCTGAACGACGAAACTGTTTATTCAATGTATTTGGCAACTCGACGTTGGCTCGCACAAAGTAAACATTTTCATAGAGATTGCACTGAAATTGTACGCAAGAGGTTTTAAATTTTAGATTGGCCTTTTACGGGTGAATGTACTATTTATACTCGTATGAGGCTCTCTACAGAGAAATGAAATGTTATATGGTGGCCACGGGCGTAATAGCTCGTGGAACCCTCGTAGCTTAGGAAGAACCTAATAGGCATTTTTCATTCAATTTCCTGATTGACTTTTGAGATCCACTAAGTCGGTTTGAAAAACTTTATAATTACTCATAACAGTGTAAGATAAGGTTAGTAGTCTAATATTGATATGACGTAAAATAGATAAGTAAACAATATTTTGGGTAGTATTATAGGTACCAAGTAAAAAACTTACAACTAATCAAAGGCCCAAACAAGATAAAAATAAAAGGATTATACGTACCTAACTAGATAGATAGGTACACTTACTTTTCTTAATTTAAAAAACAGGAACCTACTATAATGCGCGTCATGTAAAAAGAACGCTGGCGGTCAAGCTTCTTCAGGCGTTCCAGCGTTCTTTTAAGGAGATTACTTACTGGTGTCGATTCTGTGCAGCATTCTCTAATTTTAAACCGTGTTAAAGTTATCGCGCGCCCTTTCTAATAGACTGAAATAAAAGAGACCGCGATAATTTTAATGCGGTTTAATTTTAGAGAATGCTGCACAGAATCGACACCACTTTTCTACTTATTTAAGAGATGTATACCTATGCATTGAATGAGTGCCTACCTAGTTTACTACAAATAATGTACAATTATAGTACGTGTCATGTAAAATCATCTGCTTGGTACCTACTAAAATATATTTTCCAAGGTATCTACTAATGTAATGTTCATCTTAACCCACCTACCTAATCCAGAGGTTGGTACGTCAATATGATGGCTACTTAGAAGGAAAATTAATTCTATTTACTAATGGACGTTGCTGAGTACATAATTCAATCAATTTGGGGAACTCTAACCTTGCGAAACCGGAAAAAGTAACATCAAACTAACAAAGACGTGTTACGGAGATATATGTATGATGTTGTAAGACTAATTAGCTAATTAGTACGATCTGGTAACCAGATTCTAGAACCAATACAGCCTTTCAGAAGGCTGATGCGCTCGGGATGATTTCACGTATTACCTTATTACTTATTCTGTGCCTAAATTACGCTTATTAACCCTTCGGGCTGCCTCACAAACAGAAGATCTTCATATAACAAAATATAACTTTTTTTTCTTAGTGTACATAATTAATGTACAATAACATTACAATCTAGCCGAAAGGCAGGCTAATAAGTAATTTAACATTGACCTAGATTTATAACATAAACTATATCTACGAATGTCTCCATTGAATGTTTTTTTTTTATACTACTTGGATGACGGAACAAGCAAGAGGCCCACCTGATGTTAAGCGGTAACCTCTGCCTATGAACGGTGCATTACCTCATAGGTCACGTCCACCTAGGACGCACCCTATGTGGCAATGCACTGCGCCCGCCACCCTGAGACATAAAGATGAAAAGTCTCATGTGCCTGTAATTTCACCGGCACCCTTACCCTTCAGGGGGTAAGGGTCCCTTCAAACCGGAACACAGCAATGCGAGCACTACTGCTTTGCTGCAGAAATAGGTATGGTGGTAGTACTTCCCCGGACGAACTCTTTCTCAAAAAAGCTCTACTACTACTAATGTTTTCTTATTGTCTCTATTTAACGGAGGGACACTTTGTTCTTGTGTTCTTATTAGCAAGAACAAGTCACACATACACATTACACTATAGTTTACACTACACTAACTCTTAAGATTTAATTATTTTGAGTCTTAATACTATGCCCGTAAAATCAGCTCTTAAAATAAAGATAATTTTACAAAACCCTCAAGTAAGTCTCCAGGTTTATTGTATTGATTTTGTAAATAATATTTTTGGCCCAATAGTTTGCATCATACTGAGAACAAAAGTTAGAGGTACGTAACTTTGTTTTTTTTCTCGAAAGAAAATGTCCTATTGGGTTTTTGTTTAGTCAGCCCTAGTATTATTTAGTATCCATGCTATTTTTAATCTGAATTATATTGTTTTTTTTTTAGTAAAAACCAAATCTACTATTGATATTATGCTTTAGGCGCTAGTAACTTACCAACGATTTATTTATGGTCTCTGGTAGTAAGATGGTAATAACTTCATCACGCCAACAAGTGGTGGTTCTGCCGGAAGACCAGCGTTGGTTGCTAGTTTGCTGTCAACCAACTCATGCTGAGGCAGAACCATTTTGTTACTTGAGTTACACCTAGTACCTCCATATCTGTTTCTTCGTAGTGTGTTCTGTGTAGCTCTTGTATACAAATAAATATATATTCTTCTTCTTCTTCTTTTCTTCTTCTTCATCAGCGCACAGTCCAGTAAAAATCAAGCGCTTCTTTCTACGTCATTCCATATAAGGAATATAAGGAAAACAATGTCAGAGACTGAATTTATTTCTTAAAACCAGTAAGTTGCCAACCTTTGGCAACCTTATACCATTCACTAAAATTAATCGAAACCCCGCATTCACCGTTGAACTCAATTAATTTTGTATTAAAACTACACTACAGGTATTATATACCTTTCATTCAGCGATAATCAAATCCGATTCGCACTCAATATGAATTCCCTGAACAGAGCTCGTTTATAATCAAAGCATACCTAATTAGACAGGTACCTATGTCACCACTGCGGCTCCAAACAATAAAGTCGCACAGAGCCGATTTGTCAAAGGCATACCGATGTCAATACCAACATAACAAAGTCCAGGGAGCGTAATTATGAGGCCGTATTTGCAATGCCCTTTATTACTTCCTGGACTACCTGCATCTGACACCGACTGCGATCAAAGTGAACGCTCTTAATAAAGTCACCAACGCATTGCCGTCCGACCAACGTAGCGCTTTCCCTCTGTGATCTCACCTCGCAAATTAATGCTTTAATAATAGGACGGGGGATCTTCTCTGGCTGGTCATCCGCCCCTATAGCCTGGTTTTAATATGGCGTGATATTATGACTAAACTAAGTGAACAAAATTAAATATTTTTTGGCCATGTACTAAAAATATCTATTTCAAATTTATTCCAAATCGGTTCAGCCGTTACGGCGTATCCTTTTTATTTTTTTATTATATCTTAAAAAATGATCACAGACAATGTATTATACACTCAAAAGACCCTTATGGGTTTGTTCAGAGTGTATACTAACCTCCTTAGGTGTAAATACATAATCTTACTCTGTAATTCAGTATCCTCTTCACCGCTTAATATAACATTTGTCCACAATTAAAATTTCACATAAATACCTGCAAAAAATGTACATCGTCCAAACTAATTGACCGAAAGAGCGAAGCGAGCTAAGCGTCCTTGCAACAACTGGCAAAATTAGCTTTCATCTGTCCGGGTGTATGTGTTTTGATACTCGCGTACAGGTCGTATTTTTCAACTAATTTTGTCGAAACTTGACACATTGGTGCAAAAATTTAATAGTGTTTTTTTTTTTGATTGTCTATCTTTGATTAAAGGAGTGTTTCCAACTAAAAGAGGGGGAAGTTTGCTGCGGCGCCATTTACCAGCCGATGTTGATAATATTTGGCAGAAACATTTGATAGTCAACTCTAAACAAGAATTTCGATTATGAGAAAAACCGGTCAAGATGAGGCGAGTTTTTTCAGGGCCACTTTGGCGAAGTCTGAAACTGTGAGAGCGGACGTTAGGAGTTACAGGCTTGATTTTGAAAAGAATAAGTTCTTCAGTTGATTTCTTTGTAAATTTTCTGAAAAAGAGAGTTTTATAAAATAAACCTACCTTTTTGGGTTCTTTGGATGATCATTATGGATCGACATGATGCATAGTTTTACACAAGTTTGTATATACTCGCGAGTTCTACGTTCGCAGAAGTACTAGTATTATAAATATGAAAGCTTGGGTGCTAGTTTCTCAAACACACAGCAGAAAGATAGATTATATTACCTCAAAACTCAAACTAGAAAGTTATTTATACCCAATTCTGTGATATTTGCGCAAATGATGATTCCGTCTCTGAGAAAAATTCCCCATATTTCATTTAAAAAGAATTATTCAATTCAATTTTCAATTCAATTTATTTATATTAGACATTGTCCATATTTTGTTAGTCGCGCTTATGATAATGTTAGTAGAGAGACACATTTACAATTAAAAAATTAAATAAAATCATTTTTCGCAAACCCAACATGCAGGCACATCCAGCGGTTTGCTATAGGACAGTCCCACCTGCCCGACAACGCGTTCACGATTATATAGAGATTATATATTTTATTATTTCCCAGCCTGTTCAAAATTAAAACCCGATCAAAATTAGAAACAGATGCCGCTGCAAAATTTTACATGCTATTT
The DNA here is from genome assembly GCA_932527175.1 of Operophtera brumata. Taxonomy (NCBI): domain Eukaryota; kingdom Metazoa; phylum Arthropoda; class Insecta; order Lepidoptera; family Geometridae; genus Operophtera; species Operophtera brumata. The sequence continues at coordinate 21,749,460 of OW052234.1, forward strand.
CTAAAGAACTCGTTAAACAAGTGTAGCTAAGCAGTCTCCCCTGGTCAATACACGTTGTAATTTAATGGTTAACTAATGGACCATATTTTTTGGGCAGTAAAGGCTATTTTCCCGTGTGCTGTATAAAGCAATAGGGTATCAAAGAACAGGTGTAGTTCGGATCCCACGATACAGGACCGCAATTCGCGACTCCCCTCGCTATAATTCTCTTTTGATAAACGATATTGACCTACATTCTTTATTACACTCGTACCTATATTTTACGGGGATATTGAACACATAAATACGCTTGTGGCCTATTAAGCTGTAGGGATTTCTTGTGCAACCTAGCACTTGGTGAAAAATAGCATTCCTTGCGAGTCTATAAATTGCTAAGAAGCACATCCAGATATTATTTTTAAATATATACATAGACACATGCCTTTTTCCCCGAAAGGGTAGGCAGGGTAGGGTTTTGACGTGTACCTTATGTATTATTAAATGACTATCTGACTTTCTATCTATCTATCTATCAGACCATCAAATGAGCCTCGTTTCACCCTGGGTGGCACCATCGTAGGATATAGACGTGACAAGTGGTGAGCTCATCGCCGCCATTGCTTCCTACGACTGACTCTGCTAACGCTTTCTTCCAGTAATAATACATTCCTAAAGTAAGCTAGCAACCAGGAAAAATCTTATAACCATCGAATCTTACAAATTAGTCTGGGTAATCCCTTAGTCGGCTTTTACGACATCCATGGGAGGAGACGGAAGGGTCTATTCTTAGGCCAGACACACCACACGCTATACATAATCACACTAATATTATAATTGTCAAAGTTACGATGTTTGTATGATTGTTCCTCAATCACACAGATTGTGACACTGTATTGAGCTTCAGTCTACTTTTTACCCCCCGCGAGGGAAGCCGTCGTCGAACACTAGTCTGCCATAAAGAAACAGTTCCCAATTAAAGTTCTACTCGAATAAAGATTACATAAACAAATCATAAAATGCAGCCACTTAAACCCGAACACGGTCCGACCCATATTCAAATTTCGTCATAGTCCAGGGGTCCACCGCAGCTGAATTATTAAACACGCACAAAGGCTGATGAATGGCCGATTTAATCCAGTGGACGTTTCGCACCGATCCGCGATCTATCGGTATTACCATAAGAATTCGGACCGGCCTTTTCCCACGGTACACTGTTTTACTGTCAGTATACATACGGCGTATCTCTATGATTTTATAGATACGTTGTATCGACGATGGTACAGTTTTACTCAAAATATAATAGTTATTGGTTTTTCGATTTCGTGACAAATCGCGGCCGGTCGTGCGCACTCTTGTTCATCAGTTGACTCTTAGATGTGAGCGGGACAGAGCTATACAGCGGGACAGACCTATACTATACGTTCGGCTACTGTCGGATATTAGTCTGTGCTTTTCTGCGCAAACGAAAACAGTCGATCGGGCTTATATTTTGGGTAAAACTTTAGCGTATTATAAGAGGCAGAAAACAGCTAAATTCCATCATTATCTAACTTACTAAAGTTCAGGTGTTAGAAAGTGACAGAACAGCGCTCGCGCTACGAAATGTGAACAAAAAACTGTATTTAAACAAAACTTTGCTGCGTAATAGAAATTATAAATCGACCATGCTCTCTAAAATAATATTATTTGTTACTTTTATTAATTTTATCAACATACGCTGATCAAAGACTTCTATTAAAACTTCATAGAAGTCTTTGACGCTGATAGGTCATAGAGATATTTACGTTATAAGCGCATTGGAGTCCACTATTATTTTTATGATGAAGATTAACATTATATTTATTTCACTCGTCTTGCTTAAAAAGGCCGTCATTGTGGCGTACCAGAGCGAAGAAAAATAGCATTTCTTGATCTAGGGAAAAAGTTTTATTTTTATTTTTTATCTGTCAAATGACAATGAGCCTTCAAAACGAAAAAGTCTTTAGTCATAAGTAGAATTATCATGAATAAACTCGATTTACTGTTTCATTTTTTTTTATTTTTTAAATGGAATTAAAATCGGCGATCTCTTTGTTAGAATGCATGCAATGCGTAGCGGCTACAGAAGAAATAAAAAAAAAAAGACAGTGGCGCGAAATCTTTGGAATTTTTCTCTAATTGCAAATTGAATTGTTACCGTAATTAATTTTTCATATTGTATTGGATTATTTTATTTTCTCGCAATCGTAGTGAAAAGTAGAGTGTAACACACGGCGCTAAAAACCCATTAAAACTCGGTTTCTATTTACTCCCTCGCTAAAGCTCGGGAAACTACCTCGTATATAATGGGTCATTTTAGCTCCTCGTATAACAATCTACTATTCTTGCCTTAAACTGTGTAGATTTTGCTAAAAATACATTTAAAAAGCTGTGTTAAAATTTCCCTGTACAGAGTTTCGAGTCTACGGTAGATCGTTGCAACGATATGCGCTTGTTATTTGTAATAACGCATCGGGAATATGATGAATTTATCATCCCGCCGGGTTATACTAGTAGTTATTATGTAATCCTGCTTATTATTACCATAATTGCGTAGAATTCTGTTGCAAACTCAATAGATAGACCAATTAACTCGGTAATATTATTTAATAGCATGAATACAGACTTAACATTAACAAACCCAGTTCAAAATTCGAAGTTCAGCAGTTTAAGTAAACCTGAGTGATCCTCGCTCAACAATATACAGCGTAGACCAAATAGTTCGTAGAAGTTCAACATTTACAGATTTAAGTGCTACGTACCCTCTACGCCAGCTATAAAACTTTGTAGGCGTTTGCTACGGGGCGCTACGAAGCGTAGCCATGTGTTATCTGCAGTCTAACGTGGGTGGTTTTGTGAGACGTATGACTTTTTTGACTCACATTGATACAAATACATTTTGAGTCACTTTTATCCTCTGAGTGAGAAGGTCGGATGTCGGTCGCGTCGATTTTGAATTGAAATTCATAACGAGTCCGACAAGCGTGCGAGCGTTAAATAAAATAGACGTTTCAAACTGAAATAAATTGTGTTTTCTCGGTAGATTTTGTTTTTGGACTGTTATAAACGGTTTTTGAAAACGAAGTTGTTTCAGTTCTTGTAATCACAAATTCTAATTCATTCCTTTTACTGACGATGCATTTAAGGTGGGGTACGCCGCAAAATTCCAAATGCTAGATTAACTGATACTACATTATAATTCCGAGGGATCAAGGGATCAGTGTACCAAAAACACGATAGGACAATATCTTCGCGATAGAAAAAAAAAACACAAAGTTACCTCTATCTTTTGGCTCGATTCAATTTTTTCTCAATATGGTGCATATTATTGGTTACAAAATTAGATAAATAAAATTAATACAATAAAGCCGAGGGCTTACTTTAAAAGGTATTGTTAAATTATCAATATTTTACGATATATTAAATTGAAATGTCTTTTTCGAGCGGAGCAAGCCGTTTTTTTGGATTGGTCTTGGACTGTCTAGAACACAATTTGACTACATTTGATGTTTGCCTAGAGCTTAAAGTGACGACTACATAATCGGTCTGTCACTCAAATCTACTATAACACAAATTGACTAGTGCATATTTTTTCTAGATAATATCGTTGTACGAAAATTTCTGCCAGGGCTGTCTTAACAGTTTCAGTATCAATCACTTACCGTGCTAGCAGCAGAAGTTTTCGGTTTGCTGCTACTTGACTTGGTTTTCGTCGGTTTAGCAGGAGGAGTCGGCGTCGCGGGCGGTGTTCCGGGAGGACTGCTTTCACTCCCGCTCCCGCTCCCGCTCCCGCCTCCGCTCCCGCTCACGCTCGCGCTGCGCCTCTCCGAGCTCGAGTTGCTGGACTGCAGAGGTGCCAACTTGATTTATTGTACTGAATAAGTTCCTTTTGAATCGCGAGTCTCGCAACTATTGCGGTATCGAACTTTGCAACTTTACGGGAATCAGGAGATATATCGTGCCAATGAGGAGGGCTAACTGCTTCCGCGGTTGCATAAACTGTATTTATACTATGGTATATTGTCTTGGAATGACCTACTTTTGCCCCTCTTTTGTGAACAAAATCGGTGCTATTTTGCAACTAGCAGCATCACCATCAGCCGTTAGATGTCCACTGTTGGACGAGGCCCAATGGGCCCTGCAATGGGGAGATTTACCATAATCACCACGCTTGGCAGGCGGATTGCTGATCGCAGTATTGATGTTGAGTATTTAGCACGACATACACAAGAGGAGGCGAGAATTTTGCACACAGCGCGGCATTGAATAAGCTTTTATGAAATTACTCTTTTTATGATGAAGTTAGTATTCGGAACCGGAATTTGGAATTCGGAATTCGGGCTGGTGATTCAAATTAGCCCAAACACCGCTTGTCTAATAATAACCACCCAGAAAGTCCATTGCACCTTCGCCAACACCATCAGATCAACGCATTGTCATCATAATATATTTTTCCCACCACCTGCTCGACAATGTCCAATTACATAATCATGCAAACTCAACGTAAAGTAAAGCATTATCACTTAACGGAATAAAGTGATTTGAATTTGGAACGTCAAATTCGTGTGGAAACTCGTGGAAAACTGCAAGTAAAAAAATGCCCATATGGCATTGTAAAGAGGTTTGTTCGAAAATCGAAAGGGCAACTATAAGCAGAACTCAACAAAAAAAGAGCGTTTACAAAGAATGTGAACCAAAAAACGGAGTTTGGTGCTGTGATTTTCAGTGATTATTGTCTCGCAGAAGGTGTGAAAAGTAGAGTATGCTCCTCTGGAATAAAGCCTGTCTTCGTCTTGGGCAGCTTGAACCCCTCGCTTCACGCAGGACTCTATATAACTCCCTCGCTCAGGGTCCCACCCGCCGCCTATGCCACCCGCGACGAAGGATACTGCTTTATTCTCTTAGAGCATAATCTACTATTATTATCATCAAAAGTTGATAGGTGGGCTAAGAACTGCGACAATCGTCTCGCAAGATATGATAATAGGTACAGATAAACAAACATACCTAAGTTAAATAAAGACACACGCCTTTTTCCCCGAAAGGGTATGTAGAGCCTAAAATGGGCCTCTTTTCACCGTGTGTTGCACTATCGTGGGCAATAGACATGACAAGTTAAATAAGCTAGCAGCCAGGACAAACCTTATGCCATCGAATCTTACAAACAATTCCGGGTAATCCCTTAGTCGGCTTTTACAACCACCACGGGAGGAGATGGACGGGTCTATTCTTGGGCAGGACACACCACGGAAGCAATAATATGTTTAAAAAATTAAGTGTACGGCTTGTGTTATGAAATTCACACCCTTTTGCGATTAAAATAATAATTGCCTCTCTAAATACCCCAAAATAACACCCTGTTGATTCACGCGATCGATGTTTGAGGGTCAAAATAAATGAATTGGGATAAATACAGTGGCTGGTAGCCTAACTTTTTTCAACGGAACCTTTAATGGTCGCACGAAATTAAAAAGCACACACAACGCGGATTTGGGCTAATTGGTTAATTAATAAGGGTTGTCGGGGGTTGAATTTTACATGTGAGGCCAACTGGAAGTTTGCCAGGATTGGATATAAAAAGCTAGATTAATGAGGGCTTTGCACATTGCAATTACTGATACTAAAATATGTATGGGCTAGATAATGCTAGTTTAATCTTTTTCGGGTTTAGTTTGGTTTGCCTAATGACTTTAGCATAGCCCTGAATTAAGTACCTACTTGCTCTTGGGCACAGGCTCAACAAAGATCTTGTTAATTGATTCACGCTTTACTTTGCGGAAATACATTCTAATAAATTAAATGTTAGTAGAGCTTTATAGTACCTAGTGCTCGCATGGCTGTGCTCCGGTGTGGGGGATGTTATGGGTGCCGGTGAAATTGCAGAGGCACACGAGACTTTTCCATCTTTATGACTCAGAGTGGCGGGCGCATCGCATTCCGGTGTGAAGGATGTTAAGGGTGCCGGTGAAATTGCAGAGGAACACGAGTTTTTTCCAATTTTATGACTCAGTGTGGCGGGCGCAGTGCAATGCCGCATAGGGTGCGTCCTTGTTGGACGTGACCTATGAGGTAATGCCACAGTTGCTGAGGTAATGCATTGTTGTAGGCAGAGGTTACCGCTTAACATCAGGTGGGCCATCTGGTGCAGGTGTTTGTGTGTGCTTAACATAACATGACATAACATAACACCCAACAGTCACATAGATAGTCCTGATCCCACACTAGGATTCCCTGTGTCGTATTAGGTATTAGGAACTACGACTATGGTACCATAACACCCAGACCTGGAATAAATATTTGCAGAGCATACAAATATTTGTCCCGCAGCGGGAATCGAACCCGCAACCTTTCGCATCTCAGCCGGCTACTCGCTCGACGCGCAACAGAGGTCGTCTTGAACTGACTTACGGTGATGGTAGACGTAATCTTTATTATTCGTTACCTCAGAATGCTGTGGGTGACTTCGTCTCGGTGTAGGGGGAGACGAAACCCGATGAGAGTTCTCGCGGTCGCTTCCGCTCGAGTTTCCGCTTCCGCTTGAGTTTCCGCTTCTGCTTGAGCCAGCGCTCGGTGAACCTAAAAAAACGTTGCATAAAGAAATATACATCAATATAAAATCGTTGCATGACTGAATGACTGACTGACTGTCTGACTATCAACTAAGTTGAAACCTGAAGTTTTGAAGACAAAAGGAATATAGGTACCCTATATTCCTTTTGTGGTGCAGGGGCTTCGACCAAAACTTTTTACTTTGGTCGAAGTGCAGGGGTGTAATGAGAAAGGAAATTCCGAAATTAGGCCCAAGGGGTGCAGTGGAGTGTTGAATTTCGTATGGATATACTAAACGCGGACGATAGGTCCTATCCAATGTGAAATTTCAATAAGAAAAGTGAAAGGAATATCATAGAATAGAACATGCTTTATTGTACACCTTATTAAATAAAAAGCTGAGGTGGAGTTGCTCATTAATATGTAGCACCATGTTCCAAGAAAAAAAACGTCTACTAACACCAGATGACGTCACTATCCAGTTGCCACCAAAAACTACAATACCGGGGTTGCCACTTTATTGCAACAATAACGGAATTACGGAAAATCAATCTGTGATCATCGTGATAAAAATTTATAGAAAATGTAATTTTGTTTGTGAAATAAAATGAAACAATCAAGTAGACTAACGTAAGAGATTTAACGTATTTTTTTTAGTAAAAACCTCTTTTTATCGGTTGATAAGGGGATTGGAAGTTAGATTATACACAGTAGCGCTAGAGGACCTGTCAATTCTTGGTGATGACGTAGGCTGGTGTTTTACCACGTGACAATCGTTTCTCGGAATAGCGTAGTTGGCGAAGTATATTATTATTATACTATGTGAAGGTTCTTATTTCGACTCCATCGTTAAGTCGCCTATTCCTCTTACGTATTTATGCAAAATTTATAGTTACAGTATTTGTAGGTAAGCATCAAGGCAGCGTCTCCAAGTGTCTCCTATTGTAGAACAGATTACACCTTAATTACTTGCTTTGTGCCTTCCTCGTGGCGGCAACAAATGTAGCACACGTTCAGACATGTATGCACTGTTGCTAGGCAATAATTGAATTTGAATCTGCCGTAGGATTAAAATGAAGAACGCGGTGCGAAGGGATTTAGTACGTCTTGTCTAGATTAAGTCGGAGTAGTGGAATAATAGAGCAGAGTTATCTGAGATAAATTGTAATACAGCTAGCTTTGACATGATTATGAACCAGTCATACTGTATTTATTTTTTGAGGATCTAGTTGTATAGACACCCACAACAATGACTTGTCCAATACGTCTCCTCTTGAACCACAAATGGTGTAGGGTCCCGACGTCAAGTCACAGTACCTTCATGACTAGATGCATTACAAGATATCCGATACAATTCTTGATGAAAATAACATAATTATGACAATAGTACATAGTTCTGAAGATTATTTCCAACAATTTAGTCAAAGTCAAGTAATAATAAATTCAAGTAAAACTATATCAAGGCTCTGCCACAACAACACAAAATCTGTGAATCTTTCAACTGGCTACTTCTTATAGCTGCCGAGATAATTGAATAGACAGACAGACGGACGGCGTACGCTTAGTAATAGGGACTCCAAATAACCATAGGAAAAGAGCCTCTGCCTACAACAGACTGCATTTGATCGACCAACATACTTAAATTTTGCAACGGCGTTTGTTTTATTGTCAACACATTTTGAATGGGTTGAATGTGGTTTTCCTAACTAGGGATCGAGGGTCTATTAGAATGCGAAGTATATCATAATTTATCGCAATAAATTATATTGTACCCTCTCAAGACAGCAGTGGTACTCAAGCACTCATAAGTCACAGATAGCTGTCGCATGGCCGGTGGTTTGGGCAATAAATCGTAGATTATAATATTTTGCTAAGGCCCTCTAGCTCGGCCTGAGCCCTAGGAAGACTCAAGAGGAACATATTTAATAGCAATATATCATCTTAAATCTTGTCCACCATTTAATTACTGTTGGAATTTAATCCCTTGTACTAAAACGCTATTTGGGAGTGCTAGCCGACTTCTTAAGTAGTGGGAAACTGATGGTACAGTTTTTTATGATGCAACAGAAGTGTGTCCCGTTAACCTATCGGTGTACGATAGTTCGTATCATCGAAATCAGTTATTTTTCGGACCATACATGATTAAAATAATGTACGTAGAGGTTAGAAGTCAATTTGAGAAGGTACCTAGGTACTAGGTAGGTAAAGGGGGCACCCCATAAATGACGTGAGATGTTATTGCTGAATTTTAGTTCCACTTTCCCCCTTGAGATATTGCGAATCCCCCCATATCTCATGTGAGATTTTGGAAATAAGTAAATTCACGCTTGTTATGTTGTATACATTGTTTGTCATGAGATCAAAAGAAACACTTGTATCAAATTAAATCATTTTTTACTCGGCTCGGTCATGCCACCTACGTCTATCTTGTCCAGCGTAGGATCTTAATACCACGTGCAAGTACAGTGGAAGCTTGGTCTGATATCACCGTGAATAAAATTCAAGAGTCTGATTACATTTAGTCGCATTTCGAGGAGCAAAATGTTTAATTAACGTAAACTCCCTTTTTTTACTAACTTATGTAGTTTCGAAAAATAAAAAAAAATACTTAAATTTGTCAAAACACCCCTCAGATTCGGCCTGACCTAAACGCCTCTCCTAATTTATCCCCCCCTTATGAAGTGCCAAGAATTATAAGATAAGATATCTTACCATTTTCCCCCGGAGGTTGGTGGTGATTCTCCGTGTGCCGGCGCAGAGATCTTGCATCGCAGTATGACTTGCCGCATCCATCAGCTTTGCATTCGTATGGCTTCTTGTTTCTATGCGTAAGCATGTGCCCATTACTGCAAAAATATTTAAAGCATTTATTTTTTATTGTGTAGACCACCAAATATGGGTATCAAAGAGGAACAGATATGTCCCATTCTTAAGTACTGCAGCAACGAAGAGCAAAGCAAAGAAGAGTGTGGTGTGTCCAGACCACACTCTTGTTTAGCTTTATTGATCTCAATACTGAATTCATCTGGACAAACACATCCTCGGCCCGGATGAACTAGAAGACCACTAAGGCGTACTTTAGACACTCGATTTTGCTGTCAGTTTTGTATTAGTCACTGCTCTGACTGACGGATAACCTACCGTCTAATGTGATGAATGACGTTATATGAATATCTGGATAATTTGATTTCAACTGTCTGTCAAGTCGTTTGTGTTTATTTTTGTATGTGTCCATATAATTCCAACAGTCATTTAAAATTAATGACGGATGGAAATTATTGAGACTTGCATGAGTGTCTGCAGGACGCCTAAAAAATCATTCCCCACAGCTCCTACAGTTGTACCTAATACCTAATGTTTAGCGGTGAACTTAGAACGCCCCCACCAGGGGCGATATGTAATTAGAGGCGATCACAATAGACCTATCATGGTCACAGTGATACTATATCCACATAACGCCAATCAAAACATAACACAGACTGAAAAAAGTTGATGATTGCTATGTCCAAGTAAAACAACATCAAAATGCACGAAGTGGTATCACGTAGATTACGCTAACATTATGCCAATTTGTTTTTTAACAGCGAACTCCGATGGACACATAAAAAACTCGTAAAATCTCACACTCTGTCGTTACGGCCACCAACCAGCGTTAATAACATTTATTAGATTGCGGCTGACTACTATCTGCCTCGCGAAATTGGACCTTACGGCGCGACAACTCGTCAACGCTCTCCCATTAAACCGAAGAGAATTGGAGGCTATGAAGGCCAGTTGAACACATTTAATTCTCGGCTTAACTGGGTCAGTTTCATGTTCACAGTTCAGTCAATACAAAAGCATTATGACCAGTTCGCATTAATATTCATAGGGTACGCTGGGGCGATTAGACGACAGCTTGTGACTAGAACATGTACCTACCAGTGATTAGTTGAATCAGTTTTGATGCTAAAGGAAAAGTGAGACACAGAAAGTGATGAAAATGTAAGATTACACAGTACACTACAACTTCATTGTCAGGCGACGTGCACTGTTAGACGAAGCCATAGTAATGCAATGGAGGAATTTGCCATAGTCACCACGATTGGCAGTAGGATTAGTGATCGCAACATTGCTGTTGAGTACTCAGGTGAATGCTGTTGCCTATCCTCTCGAGTTAGTAGTTAGTTAGTTTAGTAGTAGTAGGGCTTGTTTGTGAAAGAGTTCGTCCGGGGAAGTACTACCACCATACCTATTTCTGCCGCAAAGCAGTAGTGCTCGCATTGCTGTGTTCCGGTTTGAAGGGTATGGGTGCCGGTGAAATTACAGGCACATCAGACTTTTCATCTTTATGTCTCAGGGTGGCGGGCGCAGTGCAATGCCACATAGGGTGCGTCCTAGGTGGACGTGACCTATGAGGTAATGCACTGTTCATAGGCAGAGGTTATACCGCTTAACATCAGGTGGGCCTGCTGCTTATTCCATCATTCAATCATCATTGATTCATTCATTTCATCATTCATTGCTTGTTCCATTATTCAAGTAGTATAAAAAAATAAAAATAAAACATTTTCTCGATAGAAAAATACACGAAATTACCTCTAACTTTTGGCTAGATTCGATTGTTTAAAAATGGAGCATATTATTGGGTAAAAAATTAGAAAAATAAAATCAATACAACAAAGCAGAGGGTTTACTGTAGGGGTTTTGTAAAATTATGAATACTTTACGGGATATTCAATAAAAACTGTTTTGATGTGCGGCGCGAGTGGTTTTTTTTTGTATGAAGATTTCTGCCTGGGGTTGTTTTTTTTACATAACGCGCTGCGTATTTGGATACGAGATAAATGTTAGCGGCTACTGTTGGTATAGTTACAGTTTTACCCAAAATATAAATCGCCCCGATGTACCTGCGGCGTAGACCAATTTCTATAGCGCGGGAACCTTCTTTCCACCAATAGCAATCGCGCTCTATAATCTTGCGCTGTTATTGGTTAATCGATTTCGTGGCAAAATCCGGCCGTTAGAATTTTATTTGTGAGCGGGACAGAGCTGTAAAGCGGGTCAGAGCTATACTATACGTTCGGCTACTGTCGGATATCAGTCTGCGCTTTTATGCGCAAACGAAAACAGTTGATCGGACTAATATTTTGGGTAATTTGTACACTATTTTGGGCTAGTCTAGTCTATCGTTGAATATTTTCCGTATTGTATATACTCACAGGTGGTCTTGTCTTTTGAAAGCCTTCGCACAGGTTATGCACACGTATTTTCTTTCATCGCTGTGTGTCAGCTTGTGTTTTGCCAGCGCCGATGCGTTGCCGAATATCTTGTTGCATACCTGAAACAAAATGTATACCTTACGTGTTGTGCTTGATTGAAAAAAATAACCTAAACCTATATACTGTATCCACAATACACAACGGTAGCTGGTAGAGATGGTTTTAAGAAATAAATTCGCCTGTGTACATTGTATCTTTTGTGCAATAAAGAATATTCTATTCTATTCTATACTGGGACATATTTACAAATCTTTTTGATACACAATTTTATCAAGAAATGTTGTTGATACCCGGACTTGTTAGGAAGATTCGTTGGTATAAGATTTGTCCTGGCTGGAAAAAAGTGTTAGCAGAATCAGTCATGGGAAGCAATGGCGGCAAAGAACTCACCACTTGTCACGTCTATATTCCCACAGTGAAAAGAGGCCCATTGAGGCTCTGCTAACCCAGTCGGGGAAAAAGGTGTGAGTCTATGTATGTATACATATGTAAGTAAAAAAAATATACTCAAACTCGCTTAAACGGTAACACTGATGGTAATGCTATCCAAAACGTAAGAAATACGTAAGAATAATAATAAATAAACAATGCTGGACAGTTCACACAGCATTAACTAGCCCCAAGCTAAGCAGAGCTTGTGTGATGGGTACTAGATATACTTAATACAATACATTACATAGATAGATATTTTTTCCTACGAACCTACGCACACCGCGCTACAGAGGTCGTCATTCAGAAAAATCATTCTCTTCCGGATGAAATTTATGCAAGACAATACATTTATGTCAAAGTAATTTTTTAGTTCTTCACTTTTTAAGGTTCCGTACCCAAAGGGTAAAACGGGACCCTATTACTAAGACTCCGCTGTCCGTCTGTCCGTTTGTCACCAGGCTGTACCTCATGAACCGTGATAGTTAGAAAGTTGAAATATTCACAGATGTTGTATTTCTGTTGCCGCTATATAAAAATACTAAAAAAAAGAATAAAATAAATATTTCAGGGGTTTCCCATACAACAAACGTATTTTTTTTTTCGTTTTTATGGTTAATGGTACGGAACCCCTCGTGCGCGGGTCCGTCTCGCACTTGGCCGGTTTTTTCTTCTAGTGGCAATATCCAGTAGGGTACCTATATAATATTCTTGCGCCGTTACCGTCGGTCGAACACTACTTCCCATTCCACTTTCATTCATAAAAGAAATGAGATTGGATCGTTGTTCGATATTTCCATAGAACCGATATATTTTATGTTTTGTCAACGTTAATAAGAAATTGTTAACTCTAGCATAAAAGACCTTAGTCTGCAACGGTACTCTGCACCGTAGTTTAGTGACTATACTTTAAATAAAAAATAAACCTTACTTTGATCTTGTAAACATCTCAATACACATTTATAGAACTAACTAACAACCCCGCATAAGTCTCGATCCTGTCGAGATATCGAGATAAAAAATCCTATACCTGTGTGCTATTTCAGGATTCAATTCCAAATCCGTTCAGCCGTTTTATTATGGGAGTTATTAGACAAACTAGCTTATGCACGGCCCACCTGGAACTATCACTGTTCATGAAGATACAGCCTGGTGACAGACGGACAGTTAGACAGACAGACAGACAGACGGACGGACGGACAGCGGAGTGTTAGTAATAGGGTCCCGTTTTACCCTTTGGGTACGGAACCCTAAAAACTTGCATTAGTGTGATTCCATATATTGTTTTAAAACACACGAACAGTGGATTGAGCTTCGAGAGAATAAGATAAAGTCATTGGCCGTTATCCTTATCCCCAAAAATACAGTCATCCATACTCTAAACAAAACTCGGGGCTACCTAAAGTACGTACATAATTACATATAACGAAGGCAACTCAATATTCCGTGGGCTGTAATAACACGACAATGGGAGCTCTCCCCAGGCAGTGTTGACCAGAGATGTGATTCTTTCGGAGTCCGGCGACCTGAAGTCCGAATCGGAGGTAGAAGGGGTGTTTTGATTAGTGTCAAGATTTGATTTAACTTGTGTGTATGTTCCGTGTCAAATCTTGCAATTTTGACCCACCTTTTGATGTCCGATTGAGCTGAAACTTTGCATAAATGTCCTGGGGGCTTAGTACGAGTTTTGATAGATTTCGAAACTATATGAAGTTTCGTTTCCGTTTATACATTTACTTGCAGCGCCCCTAGCGGAAACGAGGACAAAACTAAGGACGCTGTCAGAAAATGTATTGAAGGAAACGAAACTTCATATTGTTTCGAATACTATCAAATTCTCGTACTAAGATAATGTAATGTGTAATGTAATGTAATCTCGTAATGTGATCTGATGATGGATACTGAAGGTGGAACAAAGGTCCTCGATGGGGTTGAAATCTGCCATTTTTGAAAGAAACGTCGTCATTTTTATTTTATTACATTTTAATGTGTTTTTTCTAGCTATTTCGTGTAATTTTAGTGGCATTTTAACCGGTGTAACTTGGATAAATGGCACATATGTGATGTAGTGAAATTTGAGTGTATTGCGAGTCTTTTAAAATGGTGGATTTTTTCCTGTAAAAACTCAGTTTTTCTGCCACAATTTAAACTGGGTTAGGACTTGACGGAGACTCTTGACGACTTGACTATAAAACTATAATAATTATATCACTTGACATTGGCTAAATTGTTGCAAATAATGCACAGAAGCCATTACCTAAGATAGAAGAAGAAGAAGGTCCTCGATGAATAACCGTGATGCGCCGTGTATGGCTCGTTTTGATCAGCTTACGATACTAATTTCAACAACTAATTGGAAGAATATTTTCATAATAGATTGTTTTTAAAAATATTTTGTAACTGAAAACGTTTTCGTTTCTAGTGGAACGCCCGCGGCTTTGTCCGTTTTTTCCCATATTAAATTCAACACCCCGCTGCACCTCTTAGGGGTTGAATTTCGGGAATTCCTTTCTTAGTGCATCCCTAGACCACAAAGGAAAGTTCCCTTAAAATTTCAGGTCCCTCGCAAATAGTGTTACTATAAAGCTTAGATCATCCTGGGAATAGTTACACAGTGTTTTGTCTTTTGCATTGACAAGCAGGTTCACATTCGATCGAGTGAGACAAAACTATTTACATTTATTGGTTATGGTTTAGGCTATGCATTGATAGTTAGGCAGTGAGTCAGTCAGTCAGTCAGTTAGGCAACGATTTTATATAAATTGAGGACAAATATTCATAAAATCCTGATCTTTTGCGCTGAGCTTCTTTCTGGGCTGCGCGGATAAGATCCTTTTCGACTTTGTGACCCAGATTACCTATACAAAAAGGTCACATTGTATTGAGACTGGCGGCAGACTACAATTTTGGACATAAATTTATTACATATAATCAAACCTCAGACTTTCAGATCTTCCCGAGTCTGAGAATACGCTTTACATCCCTTATACTGATCCTAATCTTATATTTGTTTCTCGTCTAATTAGGGGCTTTTTCATCTCCTTATTATCCTGTATTTACTCCGAGTCCTCTGGGCATATCTACTTATCTATACTGTTTACGTCTAAGGTGAAACGGAGCTGTTTCTGTGGTAAAGGTAATCGTGATTTCACTTTCCTTCCTGTATTACTCAGTGAAACTGGGCAACAGATAAATAAATAAATAAATAACCAGCCAAGTGCGAGTCAGACCCGCGCACGTAGGGTTCCGTACCATTATCTATAAAAACGGCAAAAAACACGTTTGTTGTTTGGGAGCCCCCTTAAATATTTATTTTATTCTGTTTTTTAGTATTTGTTCTTATAGCGGCAATAGAAATACATCATCTGTGAAAATTTCAACTGTCTAAATATCACGGTTCATGAGATACAGCTTGGGGACAGGTGGACAGACAGACAGATCGGCAGACAGACGGACAGCCGAGCCTTAGTAATAGGGTCCCGTTTTACCCTTTGGGTATGGAACCCTAATAAAAGGGCATTTATTCCTTACACTATCATTATTAACAAACAAAGGTTATAAGCATAGAAATCATATTTAGCCTAGTGTAAGAGAAAAGGTCGAGGGCTCATCCACGCTGTTTCTCAGCCTCGCCTTAGAATGCTGCTGTCGTCACAGCAGCCATGATACTCGGTAGCTATCCGCTGTTCCCAAACAAAAGTACAAATTATGTAAGAATGATCGAAAAAACAAGGAACAGCAGGACAACCACCGAGAACTCGTTACAGATAGATACAAGGTACCTTGTAAGCTTATAGGTACCCACACAAGCTTATATCTATTTAAATTGGACGACCACTGTGGCGCGGCGGGCGAACGTTCGCCTGCCACGCAGGAGGTTGCGGGTTCGATTCCTGCCTCGGAACAAATATTTGTGCGATCCGCAGATATTTATTCAGGGTGTTCTGGGTATTTTCTATATATAATAAAAAATATCTATCTATGTAATATATTGTATTAAGTATATCAGTTGTCTAGTACCCATAACACAAGCACTGCTTAGCTTGGGGCTAGATAATGTTGTGTGAACTGTCCAGCAATATTTATTTATTTATTTATTTATTTTTATTTATTTAAATACAATATGGTAAGTTGTAGCTATTTAGGCAAGTATATTTAGATAAGATAAGAAGGGATAAGAACCCCGTGGTTCTATATTAACAATTATTTTGTTATGGTAGGATAACATTGAATCAGTTATCAATACACTATCACAATTAAAATACGTTAAAGATGATAATTAGGTACAGAGATTAGGTTTTTAGTAGTAGTAGAGCTTTTTTGTGAAAGAGTTCGTCCGGGGAAGTACTACCTCCATACCTTTTTCTGCCGCAAAGCAGTAGTGCTTGCATTGCTGTGTTCCGGTTTGAAGGGTAAGGGTGCCGGTGAAATTACAGGCACATGAGACTTTTCATCTATGTCTCAGGGTGGCGGGTGCAGTGCAATGCCACATAGGGCGCGTCCTAGGTGGACGTAACCTATGAGGTAATGCACTGTTCATAGGCAGAGGTTACCGCTTAACATCAGGTGGGCCACTTGCTTGATTCGTCACCCAAGTAGTATAAAAAAAAAAAAGAGAGATTAAATAATCCAAACGTAACATTTACTGACTTACTCATCATTGTCTTGCCCTTTTCCCAATTTATTTGGGGTCGGCGCAGTACGTCTTTTTCTTCCACTCTCCCCTATCAGCCGTCACCTCATCATTAACTCCCTTCTCAATCATATCATCTGTCATCCATACATCTTTCCTCTTCCTTTCCATCCACTAACATTCATATTCATAACTTTCTTAGTTACATGCGTTTCATCCCTCCTCATAACATGCCCATACCAAGCTACACGATTTCCTTTCAACTTTTCTGACACTGGTGCTATTTTCAATTTTTTGAGCTACTGACCCGATATTAGATAAGACCGATGACCACCCGTCGGTAGGCATGGGCACAGCAATTTATTTATCAAACATGGAATGAAATGGCCCCTGGAATGAAAGCTTCGCACAAACATGACAAGTATGAGACGTCTACATCTGGAATATTTATAGCAAGCGGGTTAAACACCAAATATGTAAGTACCTGACCCCTAGCCTTTGTCTGCGTTATAATACCCAACATTTGAATATTTTACGGCTGACCCGGGCGCCTGCTAACGTGTTTTTTGCCGACTTACGTACAGTTGAAGAAAGTGTCTGCCCTATTTACGCCTTTATTCCCAGGTGTTAGAATTCAAAAGTGTTAGGGCACTTTTATACTTTAACGGGCTCTTCGTGGATATTATTGTAAGAATAAAAAGGTACAAAGTGGGTCGTCGCATTGTTCGGCGTGGGAGGCTGTACAACATACCTATTTTATTAGAGTTTGGGGTTAGCAAAACAAGGAACCTCTCGAGAAAACTTGTTGACGATATCAGTTTTTGTACCTTACTAAAGCAAACAATCTCCGAACTGAAATTTCCGAGATTATTGATGATTCTTTCTTATTCGCCTGCTGTTTTAGAAGTGACGCAAAAAAACGGAGTCTATTATGTATTTTAATATTTTATAGTGCTATGTTCATTTATTTTCAATCCAACTTATAACTTTTGAAACTATCATGGTTATGTACATAATTTTCACACACACTTGTGTGTAGAGTTGGTGTGAATTGTGACAATGAAACCGATGGTAGTGGTATCGTTCGTAATAAAAGAGTGAGAAAGAAGGTAGATCGATATATCTGCCAATAACATCTACTCGCAAAGACTTTAGTCAGTTCTCCCGTGATCATGGCGCATGCAACTGTGCCGAAAAATCGGGAACATATAAAACTCAAAAATCATGGTAAATATCCCGTTTCTAGTGAAAATTATTTTCAATCCATTAGCATCATCATCACATAATCATAAGCAGAATTTAGACGTCCACTGCTGCACGAGGCCTCCCATAGAATGCAATGGGGAGATTTACCATAATTGCCATGCACGCTTGGTAGGCGGATTGGTGATCGCAGCGCAGCATTAATGTTGAGTACTCAGGTTGATGCTCTCCCCATCCGCTGGTGCAATCCCTCCTTAAGCTTTTACAAAATCCACCGGAGGAGACAGCGTGGTCTATTCTAAGGCCGGACACACCACGGCCCTTTTCTCACCCATATAGAAAAAGTATTGCTGTATTAAAATCGTTTTTTTAACTTCGTCTATGACGGAACAAGCAGATGTCCCACCTGACGTTAAGCGGTAACCTCTGCCTTGAAAAATGCATTACCTTATAGGTCATGTCTACCTAGGAC
Source organism: Operophtera brumata (assembly GCA_932527175.1). Taxonomy (NCBI): domain Eukaryota; kingdom Metazoa; phylum Arthropoda; class Insecta; order Lepidoptera; family Geometridae; genus Operophtera; species Operophtera brumata. Next base: position 21,768,004 of record OW052234.1, read on the forward strand.
ACACCCTAGTGGCATTTTGCACTGCACTGCGTTCGCGGCCCTGAGACATAACGATGAAGTCTCATGTGCATGTTAATTCACCCATACCCTTCCAACCGGAATACAACAATACGAACACTACTGATTTGCGGCAGAAATAGGTATGGAGGTAGTACTTCCCCGGACGAAATCTTTCCTAAAAACGCTCTACTACTACTTCATTCAACTACAGGTCATTTCAACAATGTTAATTACTAGGATTGAAACTATCGTAGTTGGGAATCATTTTAAATGAATAACGGTGCTCATGATGAAGAGGCTTCTGAACTCAGTCTCGAAATGTCAGCAAAATGACGAAAAATAGTGGTAATTAGCAGTTATTCATTTAAAATATTAATTACTCTTACATAATTTATCACCATCAGCTGGATGATGCCTCTGGACATGAGCCTCTTCTATAGATACCCCGACGAAAGTTCTTGACGCCTCCCTCCACCGACTTCCTACGTCCGTTACAATTTATCGATCCTTCGATAGCTGGGCCACCCTACTCGCCTACATTATTTATATGTCAACAATAAATCACAAAGCTGGTAGTCTGATGCTATCGGAAGCTGGAAGGTCGTACAAAGGTCCCGCGTGGAAAGGTTGCTATTGTCCTAGTGCCCTCGGGTCGGCCATCAGATCGTACTATAACTATAAGCACAGTCAGCTGCAGTGTACCGATCTACTTAATGAAGATTCTGATTCTGACAACAAGCGTCACGTTATTAAATTTCTGTTCACATTAATTACTTTCTGAGAGCACTTCACTCATTATCTCCCAGCGAGTAGCCAAGTTATCGTTTCCTTATGTACTTACTTTGTTTTTTTCAGAAAATCCTACTCTAGATCATTAAGTACGCTTAACGATTTTTATTACCATTATTTTATTTAGGTCAGTAAGAGAAAACCTGTTACCTAGAAAGTTTGGTTATATTTTTTCTTTATAATTTGCGTCGCACGGCTTTTGCATTTGCCATTTTCAAGTTTAATAATTACCTATAATATATTCCTTATATTTTAAATATAATTTGCAATGTTACACTCCTTCCAAGTCGGCAAAGTCACAGTCAAGTCATGTTTTAGTAAAACGGTGGCTCTTTAATAAAACTTTGGTGGTCAATTTCCACCAATTTGAAAAGTCACACAATTCACTTCCATTTCATTTATTTTATTTTATATATTAGGTTTGCCAACAGTTTACACATGAATACAAATATATGAAAAAGTAAGCTATAAATGTCCTATGCTACATGTGAAACCAATAACAGGCAAACACAGCATGCACTTCACTCACTTCACTTGCAGCATTTCACTACACTTGTGCTCTTTAAACGAGCTACATTGATTAAAATGCCACAAAAATAACACAAAATAACTCGAAAAAACACTTGGAAAAGAAATAAAATAAAAGTAGACGACGTCTCTTTCTGAAAATGGCGGGACGAGTCTAGTCCATAGAGTAAATTTTTATATTGTCTATTCTTTGACAGTTTGACATACCACCAACCACCACTAGCACGCTTGCTTGACAATCGGTCACAGAATATTAAATAATTAGCTATTCATCGGCGGAGCGATCGAATTCGACTTTTGAAATTCAAATGACAAAACTGGCTAAAGACGGACATTATGAGACTGTAAGGGAAACACTTACTTAACACGATAAGGGTAGCGACACACATGGTAAACACGATTTAAAAAATATTACGCCGAAGCTTGGTCGCAATAAATATTACTACATTATGGGCCCTACTAAAAGACTGCTAAGGTTCGAGGGACGACTAAGAATATGAGTGTGTCTACAATTCGTGAATCAGCGCCCGGAACCGATGTTGATGAAGCGTGAACCACCCAACTCTATCGAGCTCCAAACGACGTGTCTCATCGTAAACCTACCAATTTATACCATAGCCAAAAATCGGCGTAACTCACGTGGAAGCCATCACAGTAAGTTTATAACTCAATAAAGCCATATTCGGGCCCATAAACATCGATTCTCCCGACATCTCCGCGGCCCGTGCGGAAGCCATTACACATTTTTAGATGACATTCTCTTTTAGTCCACGGGTGTAGAGATACAGTACAGGTGGCAATTACCAATTCACCGCAAGCAAACGATACACCACGCTTCTATTCATGAATTTTACCATTCTTTTATTGCGTGACTTCAAATTCGTGGAAATTGACCACCAAAGTTTAATTAAAAAGCCACCGTTTTACTAAAACATGACTTGACTGTGACTTTGACGACTTGGAAGGAGTGTAACGTTGCAAATTATATTATAAAATATTCACGAATAAGAAAAGAGTCGAACCGTCTGCGAAAAGTAAAAAAAAATGTGGCGTATTAGAGAGGAGGCCTATACCCAGCACTGGGTGCACACAGGCTAAATAGATAGATATATTATAGATAGCAGGATGCATACTATCACACTTGATTACTTGTTTGAATGTCCTCTTGCTATATTCAAGTAAAAACTACTGAACTGTTTTTATGAGGTTTTTAGCATTAAAGAGAAAATTAAAAGTAAATATTTTGTAGGATTTGGCTTGACGGCCAATGATGGATGAGCCCTTCCCCATAGAATGGGATAGATTTGCCTCATCTTCTCTGATTGCATGCAGTATTCTGGTGGATGCTGCTGCCCATCCCCTGGTGTAATCCCTTAGTCGGCATTTAATTAAATGCGCGGGAGGAGACGGAAGAGTTTATTAATAGGCCGAATTAGGCCTTATTTCTATACAATATTAATATAAAAAAAACAGACAGTTGAAGTCACGGTTAAGTAAGAGCAAGTTTAATTTTGCGAGTGTAAAAGTCAAAAGACTTATTGTTTCCTATTTAATTTCGTTTGGGGAAGCGACCCTTATCGATTATTACTCATTTCCTACCTCCTTCCGCAATAATTTTCTGTATTTTATTGAATTCTTTTATGGCGCCTTAATGCTCAGTTGGTTTTGAATAGGTATTGTGCGGCGATCGGAAAAAGCTCTTGTGAAATTTCTTGTGATATTGGAATTTTTTAGTTGAGGTTTCAATTTATTGCGATTGTTTTTAGGTGTATGTGGCGTGGCGCTAAATCTTATTTCAAATTGAGAGCGTAGAGCGGTCAGTGATTCCAAGAAAACCATAGTGTCGCTTTTTTTTTTCTTTGAATTTATGTCTATACATGGTTTTTGTAAAAGCGATATTACACGTATCAATTTTGGTTCAATATTGAAAGAAAAAAGAAAGAAAAAGAAAGAATATATATTTATATATATAAAACACATATGTTATGTGTGTGTTACGTTATGTGTTTCTTGTTTTTTTTTTTTTTTTATTGCTTTCAATGAGGGGTTTTCAAGGCCGTTTCACATCATGCTTAAAATTGATGGCGCCAGCTCAGTACTTAACTGTCAAAATAAAGTGAGATGTCAAAGTCAACAACATAGTGATATATTTTCGTGGTATTTTGTTACTATCACACAAAAGCACAGACAATGCATTTGTTAATTATGGCAACCACATTTGAGTCAGCGATATCTATCGAGCCAAATCGAACTACTTTTTTTTAAATTCGAATATGAGAAGCCCTCATTGCATTGCCATTTCAATGCGATTATGTAACCTCATTGAAAGCTTCGATTCACCGAACGCTTTCAATGCAATGGTAGGTACAACATTGGTCATTGTTCAATGCGGTTGACAATGTGTATACATGAAGATTGAACGATGACTGATGGTACGCACGCGCACCTGTTTCCCGCAGGTATAGGTACGACATTGCACTCGTTTTGCTTGTGGCGCGAAATTGAAATTTTATTGTTTTTTGCTAATCACAGCTCATCAACACATCTTAAGGTAGCGAAACCTGATTTTGCGGAAACTAAGAGAACTGGCACACATGTTTACATTGATAGTGTCTTATATATATCATTAGTTTAGCTACGAATGTCATTCAACGATTTTTACAGTGATTTTTTTAGTTCAATCACATTTTTTAGCTAAACTAATGGTAATTATGAGACACTTTCAATCAATATGTGTGTTAGGTCTTAATATTTCCGCAAAATCAGGTTACGCTATCTCAAGATGTTTTGGTGAGCTGTGATTAGCAAAAAACACAATATAATTAGAATTTCGCGCCTCTATCTACTGAAACATTCCTGAATGTATAAATGATTAACGTGAAATGTTCAATGGAATTGTTTCAATTTGGTTGATTCGTGTAATATCGCCCTAATACATTGATGATAATCAAATGGCGGTTTCTCCATACAAAATAATCAGCCAAGTGCCAACCAACCGGACACGCTGAGTGACCTTTCATTTGTAACTTTATATTTTTTTAAATTATTTTTTCTTATAGTAGCTTAATTGCTCACTTTTGGAAAATGTTATGTTACCTATTACGGTTCAAGAGATACAGCGATTGTTAAGGTCGACCAAAAAAAGCTGTCTTTGACGGCCTCCAATGACTTTGTTTTCCATTACTTAAAATAAAAAATATAGTCGTACTCTAAAAAATAATACCCTTAATGCTATGGTAGGACAGTTTTTTCCCCGTTACTTGTAGCTGTCGAGGGGCAGAGTGATATCAGGCCACGTGGCTTTTATGTTTAAGTACAAGCTTACTAACGTTAGTCTGTAACACTGAGCAGGAAATCACTCAAATAATCTTAGTAAGTTTGTACAAAAACAAAAAAAAATACAAAGAGGAGTTAAAAAAGATACCGAGAGCTAAAGAAAATATATAATTAACTAGCATTGCTCTGTGGTTTCACCCGCGTAAGTCTCGATCCCGTGGGAATATCGGGATAAAAATGTGCCTATGTGTTATTCCGGGAGTCCAGTTATCTCCATTCCAAATTTCATCCAAATCCGTCCAGCCGTTTCAGCGTGAAGAAGTAACAAACACACTCACACACAAACTCTCGCATTTATAATATTATATACTAGCAGCGCTCCGCGGTTTCACCCGCGTAACTCTCGATCCCGTAGGAATACCAGGATAAAAATGTGCCTATGTGTTATTCCGGGAGTCCAGTTATCTCCATTCCAAATTTTATCCAAATCTGTGCTGCCGTTTCAGCGTGAAGAAGTAACAAAAACACTACACACACACAAACTTTCGCCTTTATAATATTAGTGTGATATTAATAACGAATTAAATACGAAAGATTTAAAATTCCAAAGCATTTAAAAAAATATGCAGTAATTACGAATTAGTTCCAAGTCGCGGCTACGCTTTGTGCCGGTGACCTACTTCCTAGTGCGGGAGCCCGTGACCCAGATTGTAACGTGAATGAAAAATCGTGTCGAGATGCGTAATCACGACACTTAAATGTATTAACGTTTCAAGAGTAAAACAGCTTTTTACAGAAGTTGCCAGTAATTTTGTGACGTTGAATTTTATGATGCATTTTAATTGCAGAGTTGCTAGTATTTTATGATGCAGTTTAGTTGCAGAGTTGCAATTATTTTATGATGCAGTTTAATTGCAGAGTTGCAATTATTTTATGATGCAGTTTAATTGCAGAGTTGCTAGTATTTTATGATGCAGTTTAATTGCAGAGTTGCCTATATTTTATGATGCAGTTTAATTGCAGAGTTGCAATTATTTTATGATGCAGTTTAATTGCAGAGTTGCTGGTATTTTATGATGCAGTTTAATTGCAGAGTTGCTAGTACTTTATGATGCAGTTTAATTGCAGAGTTGCTAGTATTTTATGATGCAGTTTAATTGCAGAGTTGCTAGTATTTTATGATGCAGTTTAATTGCAGTTTGCAGTTCATGTATTTTATAAAGTAATTTTATTTTACACAAATAAAGCAAGGATTTAAACTAAACTTAACACAAGTTAACATCAATAAGGCAACATAAAAAAAAAACATAAATAAAAACCAGTCAAGGGCTAGTCAGACTCGCGTTGCGAGGGTTTCGTACATCATTTTATCTTCATTAATATTTTCCGTTTCCCGTGGGAATCTAAAGAGGTAGTATTTTCTTTTAGTTTTTCCTGTAAACTGTAAGGGAGGAGCATTTTATCTTTGTTCTTGTTTTCGTAGGTAAAGGGGAGGAGGGGGGGTGGGGAATGGTCGATTTTCATAACTTTTCCTTTAATATCTTTTTAACCATGTGTTTTCAAACTATACAAAAAATAATATTTGTTTTCCCCGTAATGAGTCTTTTCATTTGATATCTTACATGAAGCAATTAACAAAAGTTTTTTTAATTTTCTAGTTTTCCTCCTGAAATTACAATTCAAAATCTGAAATCGTTTATTTACGCTATACATACGTGATTGGCTTACTAACTCAATTTATTCACCAAATACCAACATTTTTGTCCAGTAGTTTCGAATAAAATAGGCTGTGACACACAGACAGACAGACAGATGATCCTATAATTATTCCGTTGGTACCATTGAGGCACGGAACCCTAAAAAGGGTACCTTTTCACAAGTCAGTAACAAACTACCTTTCAATCTGTTGTAACAAGCCTCCCTAAAAAAAACCTTTACAACCGTTTTTCGACACATCATTCGGGGTGAGTGGAACCTCGACTAAGCTGGAGTGGTAGGCAGGGCGCACGCATCAAATTTTTCGATGGCTTAATCTTATGGATTTGTTTGGCCCTACGAGGCGTGAGGTGGGTTGCTAAGCAGTTGGAGTTGACACGGTTTCTTAAGGCTAAGCTTTTTTATTTCGCGGTGAAAGTTTTCTTTCCACGTGCACAGGTCTTATTGTACTTACCTACATAAGTACCTACATAACATAGGAGTTGAATATCTACTTGTATGTTCGGTAGTTTAGAGCACTGAGAGTCGTCATCATCATCATCATCATCAGCCCACACTAGTCCACTGCTGGACTAGTCTCCCAATACGCGCCACTGAGCCCGGTGTTCGGCTCTTCTCATCCACTTTCTGCCCGCCGCCTTTTGTAGGTCATCGCTCCACCTAGCCAAAGGGCGCCCCATGCTACGTTACCTCACTAAGTTGTCACTGAGAGTGCCTTCCCCTAATTAAAAGGAAAACTTAGAAACTAGAAAACATGTCCTCCATTCGAATAACCACCTCCGAGGCGCGGCGGGTGAGTAGCCAGACGAGTTTTTTTTTTTTTTTTTGTATACTACTTGAATGACGGAACAGATGGCCCACTTGTTGTTAAGCGGTAACCTCTGTCTATGATCAATGCATTACCTCATAGGTCATGTCCACCTAGGACGCGCCCTATGTGGCATTGCACTGCGCCCGCCACCCTGAGACATAAAGATGAAAAGTCTCATGTGCCTGTAATTTCACCGGCACCCTTACCCTTCAAACCGGAACACAGCAGCACACCAGAGCAGAGATGCGAAAGGTTGCGGGTTCGATTTACAAAAACAAAATTAATGTTTGTATGATGTGCTAATATTTGTTCCGGATCAGGGTGTTGTGGTACCCGCTCACTCATCTACTCACCCACACATCCACTTACTCACCTCATCAAAGCCACGCAAGCGATATTTATATTTTTATTATTTCCTTTCTCTTATTCATATTTGTCCATTCTCTAAAACTAGCATAAGCATTTATGTCATGTTTTGTGTAACCCTGTTTTGGCCTTATTATTTTGTATTTAGCTACTTCGATTATTGTGTATTATTATGCTGTTGCTATAACTGAATAAAATAAAATAAAATAGTAGGTACTCCTAGTTCCTGATACCCACGATACAGGGGATCCTAGTGTAGGATCAGGACTAAGTATGTGACTGTTGGGTGTTATATTTTAGAACTGCGTGAATGACAGAACAAGTGGATGGCCTACCTGATGTTAAGCAGTAACCTCTGCCTTTAACAACGCATTACCACATAGGACGCACCCTATGCGGCATTGCACTGCGCCCGCTACCCTGAGACATGAAGATGAAAGTCTCATGTGCCTGTAATTTAACCGGCACCCATACCCTTCAAACCAGAACACAACAATGCGAGCAATGCAGCAGAAATGAGCATGGAAGTAGTAGTATATTATTTTTCAAGTGTAAACCACACTTTATGGATAACATTAATTTTAATTTTTTTTTTTTTTTTTTTTAATTTAAAAAAAGCTCTTCTTATTCTAAAACTTACGTTATGTATGTAGCTAAATCGTAAACCCAACCTATATCCGTAGTTGTAGAGCATTTTCGTATCTATTCTGTGACCATAGCCACATAGAAGTCCGACCAACCACAATCATATTGATGATATGCCAAAGCGGGTAGAGCTGCTGATTGCAAGACGATCGAGCTCAGGTTTCGGACGCTAATTGGACGTCCACAGGCGGCGGATCATCCTTAATTATTAGCCATTGCTACGTCATGAGTTCCGTTCCATTGTAGGTACCTTCGTTTTCTCACATTGTTGAGAGACATTTGAATTCGAATAGTGAGTAAATGCCTTTTTGTAACTACTGTGTTTGATAATACATTGCTTCTCATTATTTTTGGAAAAATTACGACTGTTCATACATAACATAACACCCAACAGTCACACACATAGTCCTGACTAGGATTCCCTGTGTCGTAGGTATCAGGAACTACAAGTACTATGGTACCATTATACCCAGACCCGGAAAAAATATTTGCAGATTATACAAACATTTGTCTCGTAGCGGGAATCGAACCCGCAACCTTTCGCATCTCAGCCGGCTACTCGCCCGACGCTCTACAGAGGTCGAAGGTATACACCACGTAGGTACTAAAATCATCAAGTACTGATGTACCATGTACTGTATCATTTTTAACCCCCGACGTAAAAACGACAGAGTGTTATAAGTTTGACGTGTCTGTGCGTGTGTGTGTGTGTGTGTGTCTGTCTGTGGCATCGTAGCTCCCGAACGGATAAACCGATTTTGATTTTGTTTTTTTTTTGTTTGAATGGTGAATTAATCTGGAGTGTTCTTAGCTATGTTTGATCAAAATCAGTTCAGACGTTTCATTGCGTTGAGGTTTTTTTTTTAATTTTTACAAAATTAATTACTTGTTCTAAAATGCGACTAAGCCACGGTAATTTCTATTCTACTTCTCATTATTGAAATTAGTAAAGTTTTTGATCATTTTAGATGTCCTCGGTAGGCCCTCATTCCAGGACTAAACTTGAAATGAATCAAGACTCAAGCATAGATTCACAATTGAGCATAGTATACATACATACATACATAGACACACGCCTTTTTCCCCGAAGGGGTAGGCAGAGCCACAATAGGTCTCTTTTCACAGTGGGATGCACCATCGTGGAATATAGACGTGACAAGTGGTGAGCTCATCGCCGCCATTGCTTCCCACGACTGACTCAGCAAACGCTTTCTTCCAGTAATAACACATTCCATAATAAGCTACCAGCCAGGACAAATCTTATACCAACGAATCTTATCAACAAGTCCGGGTACTCCCTTAGTCGGCTTTTACGACATCCATGGGAGGAGAAGTATACTTCTGGAATACGGGTTGCTGCTTTGAATCTTGTTGATGTTTGAAACATTTTTAGTTGTTGTTTCCTCTATGTTAAAACATATGAGGAAATAAATCTATATACCTATAAGAGCTTAACCTGACTGACTGAATGATTCATCATCATCGAGCCGAAACAGCTGGACCTAGAAAGCTGTAACTTAGAGCGTAAGTTCCTTTTATAGCAAAACCACCCACTAAGAAGAGATTTTTGTAAATTCAGCCCCTAAGGGGGTAAAAAGGGGTGAAAACCACTGTATGAAAAATCGTATTTCTTGAACTTACAAACTTGAAAAGTTGCATACGTATGCTTCAATACAAATCATAAGAGGGCAAAATAAGAGGTAAGTAGTAGTAGAGCGTTTTTGTGAAAGAGTTCGTCCGGGGAAGTACTACCACCATACCTATTTCTGCCGCAAAGCAGTAGTGCTCGCATTGCTGTGTTCCGGTTTGAAGGGTAAGGGTGCCAGTGAAATTACAGGCACATGAGACTTACCATCTTTATGTCTAAGGGTGGCGGGCGCAGTGCATTGCCACATAGGGCACGTCCTAGGTGGACGTGACCTATGAGGTAATGCACCGTTCATAGGCAGAGCTTACCGCTTTACATCAGGTGGGCCTCTTGCTTGTTCCGTCATCCAAGTAGTGTAAAAAAAAAAAAACCCCGAACTACCCCCAAAAGTTTGTATGGAAACTCTTATCGCGTGATGTCTTTTGCTTGAAACTTGGTATGGGTACTTCAAATACAGAATAATTGAACACGTATTTCTGGATTTTTCAAAATAACCCTTATACAGGGGTGACAAAGTTTTATTTTGTTTGTGATGTGATATGCGTAGCAAAGCGCGAGTATTCAGCTACTTAGTAAATAAATAAACAGGACAAAACGACACCTCATATCGGTGTCGAGTTGTTCCCGCGCTCCGCCTGAATGCCAATCAGTCCCAAACGTAATGATTAAAAGTAATTCATTCTACAAATGCACGATTTCGGCCCTTTGGGCCTTTGCTAAAGTAAAACAGTCACGTACCTCGTATTCGGCAAGCATAACTATGTGGGCTGCGTAGCTTTTTCAGTCAAATGCCTTGGGGGCAGCCCGAGCCGTGATAAAAGGTTTGAACGGCCCGTATCCACAATACAGATTGCAGATAAGGTCATAAATATGTACGCTAACTATAGGCCAGGAGTATGTAAATTTATGATGGTACACGTTTTTAAACTATACTATCTTATAAATTTTGAAACTATCATGGTTATGCACATACTTTTAACTAAAAACGGGATATTTACCATATTCCGGGGGATTGTTCCTGATATTTGTGCCGAAATATCGAAACAAACAAAACTCAAAAATCAGGGTATATATCCCGTTTTTAGTAAAAAGTATATACTAACACAGGTGCATAGCTTTCAAATTAAAACACATAATTTACACTCAGTAACATTATACAGTAGACCTTTTTGTTATATATAGCTTTTTTTGAAAGAGTTAATCCGGAAAGTACTACCACTGCTCTTATTTCTGCCGCAAGCAGTAGTATTCGCATTGCTATGTTCCGGTTTGAAGGGTAGTGTGCTGGTGAAACTATAGGCAATTTTCTCAAGGTGGCGGGCGCATTGCAATGCTAGGTAGGGCGCGTCCTAGGTGGGCGTGACCTGTGAGGTAATGCATTGTTATAGGCAGAGGTTACCGCATAACGTCTGGTGGGCCCAAAGAATAGTATCGTCATTAATTCAAATAAAAAATGTACAGATGATGCTAAGTAGGTATTCTTTATCGTTTAGGTAATGAACTCAACATTATAAGTACAGTGGTGGAATGAAAATGTTCGTCACATCGGGCCTATTTTTGATTGTTCAATGTAAAACAGTACCGTAGTTCCAATTTATTTTTAAATTAGGAATACTTTAATTATTGCTTAATACGCTCCAAAATGATACTCAACATGCTGGGGTACGACAGACTTCTTTTTCCCTCTACACTTTAACTTGTACGGGAGCCACCCATCAAAATAGTTTTTGGGATTTTTTTTAGGTTTAGGTCAGTAAAATACATAGGTTTTAGTAGTAGTAGAGCTTTTTTGTGAAAGAGTTCGTCCGGGGAAGTTCTACCACCATACCTATTTCTGCCGCAAAGCAGTAGTGCTTGCATTGCTGTGTTCCGGTTTGAAGGGTAAGGGTGCCGCTGAAATTACAGGCACATGAGACTTTTCATCTTTATGTCTCAGGGTGGCGGTCGCAGTGCAATGCCACATAGGGCGCGTCCTAGGTGGACGTGACCTATGAGGTAATACACTGTTAATAGGCAGAGGTTACCGCTTAACATCAGGTGGGCCATCTGCATGTTCCGTCATTCAAGTATTTTAAAAAAAATATGTAAATAGTACAAACATGAATACTTCAATGGTTTAGCCGCTATAGACCCGTGTGATAGACAGACGGACGGACGGATGAGCGAGAGCAATAGGGCTACGTTTGGCCCCTTTGGGTGGGTACGGGACCCTAAAAAAGTCGTTCCATACTTAAACAAGCAACTGATCAAAGGTGTGCGATTTTGATCTTAATTAATAAACATTACAATTATGACTTTTGAAACTATCATGGTTATGTACATAATTTTCACTAGAAACGGGATATTTACCATGATTTTTGAATATCGGGAACATATAAAACTCAAAAATCATGGTAAATATCCCGTTTCTAGTGAAAATTATTACAATTATGGTTTTCTATACAGCAGTCTGCTCCGTAGGATAGTTGGAAAAGGTAATATGTCTCGCGACAAGCTAAGGTAATTTCTTTGAAAACTGACGAACGTTTTCATTCCGCCACTGTACATTCCATGGAACATATATTTTTACACCTCTGTGAAGTATTCTTGAACTGTATTATCAGAAATAGTAGGTCAAATCTTTTATAGTACAAATATCCAGTAGATAAAGCAGTAAAAATACACGGTTATCGGCCAGGAGTTGCCAAATAATCCACTGAATCCGTTCGACGAAATTTCCTTTTATAATACAAGTAGGTATATTGTTGGAAAACAGGCGAAACGGGTCTATTGTTGGTTTGAAACATATTTTGTATCTTGTTTTTCCCGGCTGACATATACTGTTCTTTGAATGTATGTGTTTTGTAGTAGTAGGTACTGTAAATCTATATATATAAAAGAGAAGTCCACTCACTCACTGACCACTCATCACGAAAGCTCGGAAACTACTGGGCCGAAAGGTCTGAAATTTGGCACAAGCATTTATTAAGGGGTGTAGGCGCGCACTAAGAAACGATTTTTGAAAATTCGCACCCTAAGGGGTTGAAAAGGGGTGTTAAAGTTCGTATGAAAGTCTACGTGTCGACGAAGTCGCGAGCGGGTCAGCTAGTATATATATAAAAAAAGATTTTGCCTGTTTCAGGCATTCAATCACGTTTATTCATATCAGGCTTTCAGCTGAACATCCTGGTAATTTCCGCCTACCCACCATTCAAAAGTGATCTATATATATAGGTACCTAAGTTTTATTTAATCCATAAGCTGTGTGAGTAAATTGGTCTCTCAAGAAATGTGGCGAAATCTTTAATTACAAAGCATGTGCTAAAAAAATACAGTATTTCGGCATCCCATTATCACAGCCACAATATGTAGAGAAGAATTATTTTTGACCCTATAGAGAGCTAATATTGATGGAAATTATGCTCCGATAAATTCTAAGTAAATAAACTTGACTTCAAAAGCAATCAATGGTGTATTAACTCAGTAGAGATTAAATGGGAATGTAGAGCTTTAAATGTTAGTGTTGTAAGCTAAAGTGGTACAAAGAAACGAATACTCGACCTATCTGGCAAGCACTCTTAAAGCTCCCCAGGAAAACATTCCGACTATAATATTGTGTCAATTTAACTTAGTTATTCGAGCAAAATTCTCTCTCGGTATTTTTGTACCGGCGAATAATTTTTAATAGAGAACGATACGTACGAATATGTATTTTTTATTGCGAAACGACAATTTTCTTTGTTTAACTAACCATGATACATCTTCGCTGTAATATAATTTACCTTTTAACGGTGGCACACGCGAATATTGCAATACCTGTGTCTTGCTATAATTTAACCTAATGTGAATTTGTCAAGTAAATCCAACACCTCGGGTAGTGTGAGGTTTACCTTAAAGGTAAACAACAGCGTCCCTCGGGTGGCTGGGATTACGTCTACTGGAGCTCTGCTCACGTGCTCCGAAATCTGGGATAAATCGCGCGGCTTAGCAATAAAACGCCGATCCATTATGAAAAGTTTACCACCAAGTGTCCTTTTACTCCTATTTCGTGGATTTTATATTCTGCTCCATCAATCACGTTGTATACTAAACAAGCCCGCGAGTTAACAGGTGATTTCATCACTGTTAAATCGTATCCCAGTATTTGACGTGACGAAGGTTTATATTTTTGCCCACGGCGGCCATCCATCTTATTTGGGACTGTGTTTGTATAATTTTGTTCCCTTCTTGGTGTGCATTTCAGGTGACAGGCAAATGATAGCTAAATAAGTGGTCGTGATTGCGATTTGCGATCCACAGGGGCTGGTACGAAATGTTAGTTGCAGTAAATTCGGGTCGCAATTTCTGAACATCACCGCAAGCGGCCACCGCGCTCACCTGAAGTGGTTTGGCAGGCATCCAGATGCCCGCGGGTCGCTCTTTAACGTGAATTGTCGATATGTAGCACTGACCAACACTGGATCCAAACAGATTTACTGCCATCCAATCTAGCGATGCTCACAAAGTGATATTGGATTTATGACAAACATTACCCGCCGGCTTTATGCTCAAAAGGATCGGCTCCCGAAAGGCGAGTGTTTATCTGGGAGATTAAACTTTAGATATCATTTCCGGGAGCGGATCCTCCTTTGTTATTTTATCTGGACCTAGCTTTTGGCCGCTACTAAGTTTGCGTATCCTTTTAACTGTTCCCTAGTGATGTATTTCTGGATCTTACTTTGGAGATTATGCCGCAAGTCCACCTTCGCGTATTTTGAAAACGAAGATTATCTTCAAACTGTGCGTACACGAACTTATCACATGAACTCACAATCAACAATCGAGATGCGAAATCTCTGAAATCTACAACTAATATACGAAACATCGTACCTACCTGTTTTATTCAGATATAAACTTGGGTAACGACGCAACTTTGCGTATAAGGCTAAGTTGCTCACATTTATAAGACGTGATTAAATAAGAAATATGTATGTAATGTTGTGTGTTCGCTTATCGCAGGCTGGCAGGCATCCAAGACCGGTGCGGTTGGCGGAGCTGAACCCTGGCTTTATTCTAACCACAGCTCTGGGTCGCCAACTGATACGTTTAGGCGGGTAGGTACTTCAAGGGTTCAGACATGTGTGTGACCTACTAAGACGATAAAATAAGTGCATAAGCGAGGAGTGTGTGCAAATTCGTATACGCGAGGATATACCCTGCCATGACACACAAATGATTGCATGTTGTGCTCACTAGTATTAGAATTTATACCGGGAATGCCAGTAAAACAAAGTACTGTAAAAAGTTGTTATGTGTATAATTCGAGTCGTGAAAGAAATAAAAAAAAAAAAAAAAAACACCCCTGATGCTGGGCACATTATTGATGTTTTTCGTACAAATTTAGGCAAGATAATTACTCCACTTACAAACACACACATTATACTTGGATTCAAGTACAAGACGCACATAGATATTTCAATAAAGCCAAATTTGTCAAAAAAAAAAATATTTTTTGTAAAATTTGTCTACTTTCTAGATACCTGTGAAATATACCTACATGTAATAAAAGATCGTCCTCCAAACATTGTTCTCTTAAAGGAAACGAGTTTGTTTATTACTTCCTACTTCATAACAATTTTATTACACGTAGAGATTTAATTTATGTAAAACGTCTCTGAACTTCCCGGGGTATGAATGAAGCTTTCGAATTATTATTTTGCCTCGAGCAACATAAACAGCTGTTACCAGTACATCCTACGCATTAAAGTAATTGAACGTGGATCTCAACAGTGGGGACATAAAAAGCTGGGTGACGATGAAAGGTAAATTGTACATGATGGAGTAGTAGGAGTCAGTAGGCAGTTGGAGGTGAGCCGACTGCTATGCAATAAAAACCATAAGAGTATTGAACGATGTCAGATCTGATAAACCTGTATGTCATGCGTATGTTTACTCGTTGATGACGTTTGGTATACAAGTCTGGGGAAATGCAACTCACTTTTATTGCAGAAGCGGGCGATACGGTTTATATTGCAAATTGGTAAATTAGAATAAATAAATAAATAAATAATACTGGACAGTTCACACAACATTATCTAGCCCCAAGCTAAGCAGAGCTTGTGTTATGGGTACTAGATAACTGATATACTTAATACAATATATTACATAGATAGATATTTTTTATTATACATAGAAAATACCCAGAACACCCTGAACAAATATCTGCGATAGCACAAATATTTGTTCAGAGGCGGGAATCGAACCCGCAACCTCTTGCGTCGCAGGCCAAGCTTCGCCCGCCGCGCCACAGAGGGCGCCACAGAGGATGATTTAAAGGATTAGATATCACCAACAGTAGGATATTAAAAAAAAAACTTAGTGACGACTTTAAATAACAAATGATATCCACAATAATTATTACCATATACGCAAAAAAACAATATAGTAGTTCAGAAACGCAGACTAGCTAATAGCTTTATAGGCATAAGCATACCTAAAGCTTTTTAATAAATTGCCTAAAACATATTAAGACACTTAACACACACACACACACACACACACACACACACACACACGCACTTTTAAACCCTTTTTTTTGACACTTGTTAACCCCCGATGCCAAAACGACGGGGTGTTATAAGTTTGACGTGTCTGTGTGTGTGTTAGTGTGTGTGTATGTCTGTCTGTCTGTGGCATCCTAGTTTCCGATCGGATAAGCCAATTTAGTTTTTTTTTTGTTTGAAAGGTGAATTTTTCGGGAGTGTTCTTAGCTATGTTTGATCAAAATCGGTTCAGCCGTTTCATTGCGTTGAGTTTTTTTTTACTAAATTACATTTTTTTTACAAAATTAATTACTTTTTACTACGAAAATCTTACTATGACAATGAAGTTTTTTTTTATTGATTTATTTTATGCCCTGGCTAATTACTTTAGTATGTAATCATACTGGTATGCGTATCAGTATAATTTTTTTAATTTAAAATTGTTAGCTGATATTGTTAGAATATTGTGGATGTGTCAATTATGTAAAATTTTACTTTTCTTAGTGTACAATAATTGGTAGCAAGCAAGACGGGATACATAGTTTTGAATTTAATTTAATTGGAGCTGTTATAGTGTAGTTAGGTAGTTACAGTGCTATGTTGATGAGATCAGAGGTGTCAGTCTTGTCAGTCGAAGATCAATTTAGGTCACATAAACAGAGATAGTATTTATTTGGCCAATGTAATGATTTTAGCTTTAATTGTCTCTAGAGGATTACACAATTTATAGTATTTCATTGTAAACGAAATTCGCGACTCCAGCCTGTCTTAAAGACTCGGATCGCAAAACAAAATAGGAATCCATCATAATTTAAGCGCAACTGTTGGACTTTTTAGAAAATTGGATCTGGTAATGGAAGCCGTCCCGCGGGCATTCGCTAATTAATTTCCCGTGATTCTGTTCCAACGGACGCGTGTTGTCGAAACCATTCGATTACATTTGTTTGTTGATGGATTTCGTTTCACGGAGCGCACTCCATTTTGTGGATTTGTAAAATGAGATGTGACAATTCGCAGTTTCTGTTGCATGCAATCTAATATTTTGTAACCGACTTCAAAACAAGGAGTAAGTTCTCAATTAGGATGTTTTTTTAAATGTTTTGTTTCCTCATGTTTCCGTCATTTATCAACGGACTTGTAAAAATCTTATTTTTTCTGAAAGGATTGATCCAGATTGGTTTAATTTTTATCAAAATTTGGTTCTGATGATGGGATCCATGAAGAATTGAGAGAGCTTATTTTATATATATATAGCATTCCTTCAGATACGGAGTACCTACCGACCTATTTATTTCCTGTGATCATAATTTGATTCGAAAATTAATTGAATGAATACGTTAAATACGGCATCCATCATGAATCGACCAAGGCATCTGATCCGTCCGTACTTACCGTTTAATAAGATTTGTACGGATGAAATTATTACGTAAACATCAGCCGTTTTGAGGATTTTCTTAATTGCTTGATTAATTATTAGCAGAGAGGGATGAGGTTAAAACGAGACGAGGGTCGACCCGAAGATCTACAGCGAACGACATCAATAAGGTTAAATTGGCATCGGCCATTGAAGCTATTAGCTCGCCGGCCCAATTAGTGATATCAGGCCGAATCTCCTCCGATTTGGCAGTCTCTATAGCGAGTTCGCCATTCGGCTCGCCGTCAGATCGAGTTAGCTCAACAAAAACCCTAAAGTAAATTAGGCAGCAGCTTGCAACTTAAGCAAAGGTGACACGGATCTTTGATTTGTTTTATGGTTCAAATCAGATCAGCTGTGGCTTATGAGGTTTTTAAGTTCTTTTTCTTTGATTCAGCTTCTTGTTCTCAGGCACCACACAGGCGCTGTCCATCTCACAGGATTTTTCCTAGTTTGGATACATATGTTGTCCCATGCAGGAATATTGATTCTTAGAACACTACACCTGATGTACACTATAATTAATTTGTGATGTTTGTTACTGAATACATTACTATTACTATCTTAGTAATAAGCATCATCAAATAAAGCCAAGCCGAGCATGTTGCCTGATTGTTCATAAGTTTGGTCGCGTTAGAACAGGAGTAAATTTAGTTGTATAAGACGATTAAAAACGATCCTTGTGATTACAATTAAAATCAATCTTTTGAAATTGAATTTAAATTTTGTGAGCTTGTTGAATGAGGCAAAATTAATGTGATGGAAAAATTATCATTTTGAATTTACTTGCTCTGCTTTTTCGTGAAGAACTTATGTTTTATGCGAACTCACATCGCAATGTACCAAACTTTCAAAAGTGTCTGCGCAATTAAGAATCAACTTAAGGCGCTATAGGGTCAACCAGTTTAATCGAACATTTTTGTATGAGGCGAAGAAGGCGAGCGCACGCTCTGATACCGTGTATAAAAAAAACTATAAAAATGCCCTTTAGAGTATTTATTGTTGATGACTTCAATAACTCAAATAATAATTAATAAGTTACCAAATGATTCATAAATTAAAACTAAAGTAAGTCTTAAATTGTATTTCAATTTTAAAAAAGGTGGTATCTTTGTTTTTTTTATTGAGTGGCGTAATTCAAATAGTGTATTGCATCTATGATTTCACTAGATATATACAATGACTTTTATAAGTTATGTGCGGATTTCCATCGCTCTGTGCTTCGGAGGGCACGTTAAGCTGTCGATCCCGGCTGTTATGGATTAATAGCAGTCGATAAGCCATGTCAGAGGCCCTCGGGCGGCTTGACAAACTCCGACACCAGAGGCCAGCACTACCTCATACGAAACGAAACTAGATAATAAGCTTAAGAATACCATATATTTTTTTCTTCTTGAAAACTGTAAGTTTTTTTTATCAAAAACGTAAAAATTCTAAAGCTCATTATAGGCATGATATGAACCTATTGTGCCTTAACAAAATGTGGGAAAAGTTTCAGTTCATTTTCGCTTACATCGTCTGCAAGGGTGCAGAGTAAGAAACGGGGTGGCCCCCCCCCTATGTGGGATCTCCCTTTGTTGATATTCGACTGACCTACAAACACACTTTCGATCGGCATTGGGCCCTGTCTGAGTAACGAATACTTTATCTGCCGACGAATGTGTTGCAATTGTTAGAGTATTTTCGGCTGGGCTAATTTATTGGAGTGGATGCTGATATAATGTTGGATGAAAGAATATTCCTTTGTTGTTTTCATAATATTTTAGTATAGACACAGTTTTATAAGAGACTGAGTGTTCCGGGTCTCTGTATAGTATCGCAGTCCCTCTACTCCACACGTATCTACTTAAGTTTTTTTAATCCCACTTATATGATAAGCCCCTTATTCTAATTAACCTATTTTAGTTAAATCGCTTTTGTTTTGTTCGCTCTGATGTAAAATGACATACGTCAGAAGAAGACAAATATACAACATGAAACGTTTAAAAATTGATTATGAATAAGAGGGTTAGACGCAGTTTCACCAACACATTAACGGACGTTTAAACGGCTGTTTAGCTTAAACAACTCTTTTTGACAAATGTTTTCATACGTTATCTGTCACTTTGACGATTGGTTACGGTAACCACCGATTTATTTGTTCGTGAACTTGAGCCTAAATGTCTAACACCCGTTTGCACCAAACATAAGAATCGCCTAAGTTCTTTCCTAACTTGTTTAGACTACTCCTAACGATCAATTTGCTTCCACTAACCCTAAGCCGTTCTTTAGTCCACTTAGGCTAGACTGTTCTTAGGCTTAGGTGTATCTTAACTAGGACAAGCCTAACCTTATGTTTAGTGCAAACGGGCATAAGTTACGTTGTTTGGATGTTTGGATGTTGGATGTTTGTATGTGGGTTCAATCACGCCGAAAAGGCTGAACCAATTTCAATGAAGTTTGGCACACATTTAGATTATGTCATATAAACTATTTATTTATTTGAAGGAGAACCAACAGCTTTTATACTGAGGTCGTCGAACACAGAGGAGAAAATAGGCGTGAGTTTATTTATGTATGTGTATGGTGGAAACTAAAGTATTAACAGTTACTACAGTAAAGTTAATTTATTCACCATGCGGTTGAAATGAAAATAGAAATGAAAAACATTTATTTGGCACGCAAATACAAAAAACAAACAGAATAAACAGAATACAAGGAATAAAGTAGGACAAAGCAGAAAAATAATTAAAAAATAACAACAAAAACATAAAACTGATACAAAAACATAATGTAGACATTTAATGAGGTAATGCACTGTTCATAGGCAGAGGTTACCGCTTAACATCAGGTGGGCCATAGGCTTGTTCCGTCATTCAGTAGTATAAAAAAAAAAAAAAATTAGGTTAGGTATAAATAAGTCCCGTACCACGCATCCATTCTGTCCTAAACAAATTAAAAAAGAAGTGTTTTTTTTAAATATTAATATTAGTGTACGGTCGTAGGCCGTAGGTTATTTTATTTATTGAAAAAAATCCACAGCCCTTTATATAAAAACAGTAACTTTTACTAAGCTTATCTTAAGGCCAATAACGGATTTACATTATATACATTTTATGATTATGACTACCCGATTATGACTGTCGCCCTTAACAAACAAAAGTTTTTTTTTTAAAAAAAAAACCTTCGTCTTTTTATTGTACTTTTCTGCCATTCTATACTAGTTTGACCGCTAAATTCACGTGTTCAATTGCCATTTTATTCCACGTCCCGCATCTCCAAGAGTCTGCGGTCGCATGACGCAATATAAAGATCCCGGAAATTAAATACTCACAGTGTATGTTACGAGAGACAGTACCTTTTCGTGCCGTTTAGAGCTCGTGAATGACGGAACAAGAAGATGGCCCAATTGAAGTTAAGCGGTTACCTCTGGGCAGAAATCTCTATACAAAAAAAACGTCACGCGCTGCTCGTAAAAGCGGTTTTTATTGAATATCTCGTGAAATATAGATAATTTTAAAAAACCCCGTGGTTGAACTGTTAAACCCTCTGATTTATTGTATTGATTTTATTTATCTATTTTTTGACCCAATAATCTGTACCATTTGACAAACAATCGAATCTAGCCAAAAGTTAGAGGTAACTTATTTATTTAATTAATTTTTAACTTTGTGTTTTTTTTATCGAGGAATTTCGTCGGAATTTCCTATCGAGTTTCTGTCTGGGTGATCCCATAGGTATAGGTATCCATATACCTACTACATTATAATACCGAGTACAACATTCAAATTAAAAATATGCATTTTTAATTTGAATGTTGTACTTGATTTAGTCCGTTAAAAAACTAATCTAAGATTGGTAATTTTGCGTTATACCCCACCTTAACAATGCATTACCTCATAGGTCACGTCCACCTAGGACGCGCCGTATGTGGCATTGCACTGCACCCGCCACCCTGAGACATAAAGGTGAAAAGTCTCATGGGCCTGTAATTACACCGGCACCCATACCTTCAAACCGGAACACAGCAGTGCGAGCACTACTGCTTTGCGGCTGAAATAGCCCCCCACGAACTTCCCCAGACGAACTCTTTCACAAAAAAAGCTCTACAGTTTCTGTTACGTTTTATTTATACTAAGTACATTTATGAAAATGTGGTAGCCCTCGAATGTCGAACAGAACAGCCACTCACTTGAGCTAAGTTGTTCCTTATTTTTTTACGTTTCCCCGCGGCCACATCGACTGCCGTAACATTTTCATACGTTGATTAACAACACGAGAAGGTTCGTTATTGTTAGGAATAATTTGCAACAGTTTTAGAAATGAAAGACCTGACCTTCATAATCACTGGACAGAAACTTACAAATCATATTACGTAACATTACGTTGATTTGATATGTCCCGCAGTGGATTTCCACAGGCGGATGTTAATGATGTCATATTTTTCAATGTTAGTTAGTTTGTCGACCTCTGTGGCGGGGCGGGCGAACGTTCGCCTGCGACGCCGGAGGTTGCGGGTTCGATTCCCGCCTCGGAAAAAATATTTGTGCGATATGCAGATATTTGTTCAGGGTGTTCTGGGTATTTTCTATGTACAATAAAAAATATCTATCTATGTTATATATTGTATTAAGTATATCAGTTATCTAGTACCCATAACACAAGCTCTGCTTAGCTTGGGGCTAGATAATGTTGTGTAAACTGTCCAGCATTATTTATTTATTTATTTATTATTTATTTGTAGTATTCTATTGTAATTATTCTTACTAACCTAGTGTAGATAGACAAATGTATTTTACTAACCCAATGATCCTTTTTGATTGAGTAATTATTCTTACTAACCTAGTGTAGATAGACAAATGTATTTTACTAACCCAATGATCCTTTTTGATTGAGTAATTATTCTTACTAACCTAGTGTAGATAGACAAATGTATTTTACTAACCCAATGATCCTTTTTGATTGAGTAATTATTCTTACTAACCTAGTGTAGATA
Source organism: Operophtera brumata (assembly GCA_932527175.1). NCBI lineage: Eukaryota > Metazoa > Arthropoda > Insecta > Lepidoptera > Geometridae > Operophtera > Operophtera brumata. Next base: position 21,790,672 of record OW052234.1, read on the forward strand.
GACAAATGTGTTTTACTAACCCAATGATCCTTTTTGATTGAGTAATTATTCTTACTAACCTAGTGTAGATAGACAAATGTATTTTACTAACCCAATGATCCTTTTTGATTGAGTAATTATTCTTACTAACCTAGTGTAGATAGACAAATGTATTTTACTAACCCAATGATCCTTTTTGATTGAGTAATTATTCTTACTAACCTAGTGTAGATAGACAAATGTGTTTTACTAACCCAATGATCCTTTTTGATTGAGTAATTATTCTTACTAACCTAGTGTAGATAGACAAATGTATTTTACTAACCCAATGATCCTTTTTGATTGAGTAATTATTCTTACTAACCTAGTGTAGATAGACAAATGTATTTTACTAACCCAATGATCCTTTTTGATTGAGTAATTATTCTTACTAACCTAGTGTAGATAGACAAATGTATTTTACTAACCCAATGATCCTTTTTGATTGAGTAATTATTCTTACTAACCTAGTGTAGATAGACAAATGTATTTTACTAACCCAATGATCCTTTTTGATTGAGTAAATAAATTAAAATCAGTATATTACGTAAAATTACGCAAACAAAAAAATTACTATGTAATGGAAACTGCCAACACAAACATTTAACTTATGATATGACGTTTAACTTCTCAATTTTAGTGTTAAAAATTGAGAATACTTTAGGGTGCTCTCGATTGTGGGCGTGAAATTATTGTTTTTTGGTGTTTTTTGCTCATTACAGCTCATGAACTCTTCTTCAGATAGCGAAAGTTGATTTCGCGAGAACTAGGAGACTTAACACAGATGTTTTTATTGATAGTATCTCATAAATACCATCAGTTTAGAAACGAAACCCCTAAACAAAACAAAAACATGTAAAAATGTGTTTGGGGTATCTGATGATATTTATGAGATACTTTCAATTAAAACACGTGTGTTAAGTCTCCTGATTTTCGCGAAATCAACTTTCGCTATCTGAAGAAGTGTTGAAAAACTGTAATAGGCAAAAAACACCAACATATCAAAATTTCGCGCCTCAAGCATCCACCTTAAGAATTAGCAACATTTAAATTCAAAACACTAACTTTTACAACGATCGAATATTGAAAGGATAATTGAAAGCTCACGAAAGCTAGTTCTGATTAGTTTTGGGCCTAGCGCTGTAAGTGCCAATTAGAAGTGTTTACGAACCTTCAATGGTAAATATTTAGCGAGTTGTTCCCCAACTACGTGCAAACGATCCCTTTCCAATAATAAAACCCACTGGAATATTCTGAACGAAAGAATAATTTGGTTTATTGGGAGAGTATCGACGTTGGTCAATACGGATTCCGTATTAATATTTGATAATTCGGGTTATTATAACGCATTTAACATTTATTGATAGTTTATTGTTTAAAGCGTATTTTATTGATAAAAGTTTTTTGTGAAAAATATATTATTCAATAAAATTAGTGATCGTAACCGTTTGCTGATCAAAATGAGCCTATACGGCCAGTCTAATATTATCCCTCGAGGAGTTCCGTTGTCCACCTCATCCATGTTGTCTCCATCATCAGATCAGCTCGCTGTCACCATCATATTGTATTGTCATCATTACTTGACAGGTATGCCAAATTTCAGCTCAATCGGTTGTGGATAACTGCTTTAAAATTCAGTTGCAAGATTCCACCCGGACAAACATACATACATTGCAAGTTAAATAAAAGCTTGTAATAAAAAAATGTATAGGACTCTTTAACAATATCGATATATAAAAGAGCACTGAACAAGCAATGATGTGGCTCGGAAAAAATATTGCCTATTAACTTGAAGAAGCCTTACTTTCCTAAGAAAAAACTAATCGAACAAAACTTTGCCTATTACAGGTACATCATACAAACTGCTATTCGCAATAATTTACACGTGTTCATTACCTATTCAGATCGATGTACGAACATTTGGTAATACCAGCCCTCGCTGTCAAAGGCTTCAAATTATCTAAACGCCTCGTACCCGTTACCTTCACATCCACATAAAACAATTGTATTCATATATGATTCACTTCCCCCGCACCACGTATGTGTGCGTAATCATCCCTTCCTTCCTACAGCCCCGTTCATTGCGTTTGTGTGCGTGATCCTTTGTACCGTCAGAAGACAAATAGAGGCAATCGTCACGGTCCATCGGTCGTTATGAAGCGGAAACTAACCGGAACACCAATACTCCATGACGTGCCTAAGTTCACTACAGCCCTGTCCTTGGACCTTTCTTGTTTGCGCTACTTGTTTGCCTTGCTATAAATCTTAGTTTAGAAGTAGGATCAATGGATAGATAGATAGATAGAAAATTCTTTATTGCACAAGACAAAAAAGCAGTACATAGGCGAACTTAATGCTAGTTAGCATTTTCTTGCAGCTAACCTTTGCGTAATGTAGAGTGGGTGTTATTGTGAATCATTATAGGTCGAGCGAGATTAAGTGATTGAACCTAATTAACCAAACTCCCCGACCTTAGTTTTGGGTTTTATAAACCCATTTAACATAACACATTATTGCGCATAGACTTTTAGCTACTATATACAACTTAATAATTCCGGAATACTACAAAATTAAATAATTTAATGTCACAAATTTTACAAATTTAAATTTATTAATGATGATTAAATTTGAATTAATATAATGCTTAATTTAATAATTGTAACTTTGTATGCTAACTAACATTAATTATAAGATTTAATTTATTAATGACATGTGAATTTTTTAATGTGTGTAATCTGAAAATAAACAATTATCTTATCTTATCTTAATTAAATACCTACTCTATATAACTAGCTATATAAATACCTAACATATTTTAATACATAAAAATATAATATAAATTGTATGTAAAATTATTCAATAAATAACATAAGCGCTCAATCTTGTTGGACATATTGTAATGACATTAGTAGTAGTAGAGCTTTTTTGTGAAAGAGTTCGTCCGGGGAAGTACTACATACTTATTTCTGGCGCAAAGCATTGCTGTTTTCCGGTTTGAAAGGGTAAGGGTGTCGGTGAAATTACAGGCACATGAGACTTTTCATCTTTATGTCTAAGGGTGGCGGGCGTAGTGCAATGCCACATAGGATGGTGGACATGACCTATGTGGTAATACACTGTTCATAGGCAGAGGGTATCGCTTAACATCAGGTGGGCTATCTGCTTGTTCCGTCATTCCAAGTAGCACAGATAAAATAATACTATAGTAGTATTAAAAAAAAAAAAAAAAAACAGTGTGGACTGTACCAATTGATTGTATTATTGTTGGTCAATAGCACCATTTGCTTCATTTATAGACTCATTAGCTGTCGTCTACGGCTTCACCCACGTAAAGGTAGCCTATATATTCGACGACCTCTGTGGCGCGGCGGGCGAACGATCGCCTGCGACGCAGGAGGTTGCGGTTTCGATTCCCGCATCAGAACAAATATTTGTGCGATCCGCAGATATTTGTTCAGGGTGTTCTGGGTATTTTCTATATATAATAAAATGTATGTATGTGTTCTATGTATATTATCTATCTATACAGGGCGTCCCACGGATATGCCACATGCAGGGAAAGTACCTTGAATATTGTAGATGGAACATTTTACTGAAAGAAGACATTATTTTAAATTAAAAAACAATTTAAACTGCATTCATAGATATTTAAATAATTACATGGTTGAATCGGGAATCGAACCCGTTACACGAGAGAAATAATCATTCTGTAGCTTTATCATACCGATTGAAAGGCTTCATCATAAGGATTATTTTTTGCTTAATAACATAGTGACAGAAATAAAAAAAAGACCAAGAATTTTAACATTTGCTGTGAAATTTTGTTCAGAAAAATGAAAAGCTGACATTGCCGTAAGGACATACAACTGACATTGTCATAAGTACCTATTACTAATAAATGTACCCACTTGAGAAGTACGCATCATTTCGCTATTAATAATTTAAGTTCATGATAAAATGATAAAGAGATACGTAATTAGTAGGTACCTGGTTGTATGCAACAAATAGAGCCATATCGTGAGCCGAAAGTCGTGTAAATTATTTTGTCCATCGCAATGCGGCTGGCTGATTATAAAGAAATAATTCAAAAATGTGTTCTATTTTCAAACTTTTATTCTTTTGTATCTGTGATTTTCATTGTAGGATTTTTGCATTGTATTGTGAATTTTTTACAAAACCATGGCGTATCAAAATAATTTTGATTAAATGGAAGCATACTTTTTGAACCACAAAAACATAACGTTAGCCTTCCATGGCACCGCGAAAGATATCCTGATAGAGATACACCATCTCGATTTATTATGAAACGGTTGGTGGATAATCTGCAAAATTTTGGACGTTTCGATCATCGCTTACTACAACCGCGGCACCAAATGATAAAACCTGACGATGAACTCGACATTTATGTAAAAAAATTAGTTTACAAGAACCAGTATGAAAGTGTCCACGACAGAAGTTAAACGAATTATTCTAAATGTCCACCACAACAAGATCAAAAAATCGATAATCAAAAGAGTGCGACTTTGTATTCAACAGGACTCATTTTGAGCATTTTGATAAATTGATTAATTTTGTATTAAAAATGTTAAATTTCATGTTCTTCCTTTTATTTCTGACACTATGTTACTTAGCAAAAAATAATCCTTATGATGAAGCCTTTTGATCGGTATGATAAAGCTACAGGTGAATATTTTTCTCGTGTAACGGGTTCGATTCCCGATTCAACCATGTAGTTATTTAAATATCTATGAATGCAGATTAAATTGTTTTTAAAAATCAAATAATGTCTTCTTTCAGTAAAATGTTCCATCTACAATATTCAAGGTACTTTCCCTCCATGTGGCATATCCGTGGGACGCCCTGTATAATATATTGTATTAAGTATATCATTTGTCTAGTACCCATAACACAAGCTCTGCTTAGCTTGGGGCTAGATAATGTGGTGTGAATTGTCCAGCAATATTTATTTATTTATTATTTATTATGTCGTTCCTCGGGATGCAATCTTCCTCCTTAGCAAATTTTATGGAAATCTGTTTAGTGGTTTAGGCGTGAAAAGGTTATATATACAGTCAGACATAGTTACTTTCGCATTTTCAATATTAGTATGGATTGGAAATGGGATACATTGATAGACCATCTATTGCGAACTGAACTGTATTCCGTAAGTACTAAACTTAGGATGCAATTTAGTTAATTTGAATAGCCATGTTCAAGTGCGTGGTGCATTCTCTGCTCTGGCTTCGCACTCATCACAGAACCTGTCCTAGACAAGTTAGAAGACCATGCCTATACATATGTATGATAAATTTTCAGTATAAAGATACGAAAATTAATGTCTATCTTAAGGCGCAATAGGTTCACAGCATGTCTATAATGAGCTCTAGAATTTTTAAGTTTTTGATAAGAGTTCTTACAGTTTTCAAGAAGAAAAAAATATATGGTTTTCTTAAGCTTTTTATCTTGTGAAATCATTAATTCAATACACTATTTGAATTACTTCACTCGATGATTTTTTTTATCTAAGATACCATTTTGAAATTGAAATACCAGTTTAGACTTTACTTCTTACACGTTTTAATTTTTGAAACATTTGGTAACTTATTAATTATTATTTGAGTTAGTGATGTCATCAACGAAAAACAAAACTGTAAGGGGCATTTTTTTTTAATATTTTTGTACACAGATCAGAGCGTGCGCTCGCCTTCTTCGCCTCATACAAAAATGTTCGTTGAAACTGGTTGAACCAGCCAAGCCAGCCAGCCAGGTTGGTTGGTGCTATCGCCTTAACTTTTCTAGGCTATTCTTGACTTGATATAGACTTACTTGGCACTGCTGCGGTCCCTGTCGGTTGGGCGAGGCTGGTTTTGGGCGGACCCGCTTGGTCGAGATTGCCGGTCGGGTCTCGATGCCTCTCACCGCCACTGAAACGGTTGTGATGCCTCGGATCACGCTGCCAGACGACCGGGTGCAATCTGCAACAATAAGCGTGGTTTTAGAAATTATTAACAGGTAATTTTCACTAGAAACGGGATATTTACCATGATTTTTGAGATTTATATGTTCCCGATATTTCGGCACAGTTGCATGCGCCATGATCACGGGAGAACTGACTAAAGTCTTTGCGAGTAGATGTTATCGGCAGATATATCGATCTACCCTCTTTCTCACTCTTTTATTACGAACGATACCACTACCATCGGTTTGGTTTAGTGGTATCGTTCGTAATAAAAGAGTGAGAAAGAGGGTAGATCGATATATCTGCCAATAACATCTACTCGCAAAGACTTTAGTCAGTTCTCCCGTGATCATGGCGCATGCAACTGTGCCGAAATATCGGGAACATATAAAACTCAAAAATCATGGTAAATATCCCGTTTCTAGTGAAAATTATGTACATAACCATGATAGTTTCAAAAGTTATATTAACAGGTAGCTTACAGTTATGACACCAAAACGCTGACCACAGGTTAACTGAGTCAGTCCCTGAGGTATGGGAGCGGTACGGGAGGGGTGTTTTGTTCACATTATGTCACATGTCATCTGATAATTTGAGAGACGAAAACACCCCACCCGTACCGCTCCCATATCTCAGGGACTGACTCATTTAAGCGCAAGACCTATAGTTAGGCCACGTTGTCAACGAAAATAATGAACAATGGGACGCGCTGTCAATGGGCCAAGTTCTGTGAGCCAGGCTGTCAACATCCCGTGATTTGGATCGATTTAGCTATTTTAAAATTGGTTACAACGGTATTTGGATAGCTCGACTGGTTAATTTGTGCCTACTATTTAGGGTTCCGTACACAAAGGGTAAAACGGGATCCTATTACTAAGGCTCGGCTGTCCGTCTGTCCGTCCGTCCGTCCGTCTGTCACCGTGATAGTTAGACAGTTGATATTTTCACATTTTCTGTTGCCGCTATAAGAAAAAATACTAAAAAACAGAATAAAATAAATATTTAAGCGGGCTCCCATACAAAAAACGTGTTTTTTTGCCGTTTTTTAGGGTTCCGTAACCAAAAATTACGGAACCCTCATAGATTCGTCATGTCTGTCTGTCTGTCCGTGTATGTCACAGCCACTTTTTTCCGAAACTATAAGAGCTAGGCTGTTGAAACTTGGTAAGTAGATGTATTCTGTAAACCGCATTAAGAATTAAAAAAAAAAATAGAAAATTTTTGGGGTTCCCCATACTTAGAACTGAAACTAAAAAAAAAAAACATCAAACCCATACGTGTGGGGTATCTATGGATAGGTCTTCAAAAAATATATTGAGGTTTTTAAAATATTTTTTTTCTAAACTGAATAGTTTGCGCGAGAGACACTTCCAAAGTGGTAAAATGCCCGTAACTTCTAAAATAAGAGAATGATAAAACTAAAAAAAAATAATTATGTACATATTCATGTAATCTTCCACTGAAAATTGGTTTTAACGAGATCTAGCAAGTAGTTTTTTTTTACTACGTCATAAATCGTAAACCACCCAAGAACTTTTATATTATGTTACTTGCTGCTACGGAACCCTTCATGGGCGAGTCCGACTCGTACTTGGCCGCTTTTTATAGATATTGGTGTCGCCAGGCTGTATCTCATTAACCGTGATAGTTAAACATTCGAAATTTTCACAGATGATGTATAACAACAAATACTACAAAACAGAATTAAATAAACATTTAAGGGGCCTCCCATACAACAAACGTGATTTCTCCAGATGTAGGTTAAGCGATGCTCTGCGAGGTCAGTTTTTGGATGGGTGACCGCTTTTTGCGTTAAATTATTTTTTATACAAATCTGTTTTTTTGCCGTTTTTGTGGTTAATGGTACGGAACCCTTCATGCGCGAGTCCGACTCGCGCTTGGCTGGTTTTTTAAATGTTGTTCATACTTGTATAAGTTACTAAATAACAATCTAAAAGGTTCAATACAATTTATAGATATTGTAGATATTTGTTCTGGGTGTTCTGGGTATTTTCTATGCATAATAAAAAATATCTATCTATGTTATATATTATATTAAGTATATCAGTTATCTAGTACCCATAACACAAGCTCTGCTTACCTTGGGGCTAGATAATGTTGTGTGAACTGTCCAGCATTATTTATTTATTTATTTATTTATTCGTCAAGCAACATTCCTTATGGAATTATGTACAAAGAGTAGGAAACAACTTAATCACGAGAGCATTTCTAGCAGGTAGTCCTCGCTGAAGCTTTGATAGTGTGTTGTAACAGATTGTGCAGTGCTCAATTACTTAGTGCACTCTGAAACATATTGTATGTGTCCTCAGAGTGAGTTTAGATTCAACTAACGAACATTACATACATACTCGGGCGTGCATTGATTTTCTTGTAATGGAAATGTTGCAGAACTACCTACCTACCTAGTTTACCTTTATAATGCGAACTGCTAAGGAGTGGAATACACTACCGTCTTTCCTGAATACGTCTCTTCATGGCTAGAGTGAATAGGTGCCTTCTAGACCTTTGTCCTTCATCTTCGGCCACATGGTCAAATACCACAATGTGAGATCGTGGTAAAAAAAAAGAGTACCTAAAAGCACTTATCATAAAGTTACTCGTATTTTTTTGATAATTTCTTTATATAATCAAAGCACGTATTATAATTTCACTACTAAAATTGTAATTGCAGCCTATCGCTTCATATCCTTCTCCATATCACGAGTTATATAGTATTTATTTATAACCTAGGTAGGTTGAGAGGTTTTTTAATACCCTAGTAGCCTATTTTCATACTAAATTGTAGAACCACGAGCACGAGATACTCGTAACAGCTATAATTGGCCCGACAAATTGTCAATTGCCCCGTGATATTGTAAGATTGATAATTAAATACCTAGTAAAATTATGTTACACGACTTAAATAATATCCCTACGATTATACATTCCACTAATATCATGACCGATTATCTGGATTGAGCAATAGGCTACTTTTTATCTTAATATAGATAAATATTACACTTTTTTTTTTTTTTATACTACTTGGATGATTGAACAAGCAAGAGGCCCACCTGATATTAAGCGGTAACCTCTGCCTATGAACAGGTATGGTGGTAGTACTTCCCCGGACGAACTCTTTCACAAAAAAGCTCTACTACTGCTTGAACATAATGTCATATATGAAAGGTCTTAAAATGAGTTGGTAAGTTCCAGTTATGTTAATTTTCAAATATACAAAGAATGTCAAAATCAAATACATCAAATCATTTGTATACTAAGTCCAAGCATCAAATTAAAATTAAAGTCATATAAGTAGCCTTAAAATCACAAAGTGATTCATTCACGAATATTGTAATAACATTAACTTAGCGCGAGCGGAGCCACGGGCGGACACTAGTATGAAATAAAATATAAATATTGTACAAGTTAATTTAGTTCATATAAAATCAGCGCTCCATTCGATTCCTTTGAAAGAATGATGTCCATGAATACCTACAATTAAAATCACAACGCCACTCCACGTTCACTTCAGTTGTGCGATTCAAGCAAAAATGTTCTCGATTCATGAATAAAACAGCTCGTCAGCGGCCATACAATACAGCCAGCATTATTGAAACATAATTCCACTGTTCCTAATTTCCAGCGTTCGATATTAATTTAGACGGAGCCGAATGCAAACAGTCGGTATCAAAATATACGCAGAGTTTCAGAATTATTATTCCTTTCTGAAAATGCGCGGGAAACTGTTTATATAAGAGAGGGCATACTTTTTTGGGTAAAGGATCACATTGGTTAAATTGGAAATTTGATTTGTTGGACAATCCAAGACGATTCCCCGTCCGTCCGATCCGTTGGCGGATGGTTTGCTAATGATAGGTAACCACTTTTTTTTACCTCTTATGTCGCAAACAAGTATACAGCCCCACCTGGTGGTTACCGTAGCCTATGGACGCCTGCAATACCAGAAGCATCACACACGCGTTTACGACCCTTTAAATTTTTCCAAACACCCCTTTTGAAGAACCCTATAGCTGGGAGGTCATTATGTAATAGAGAGGTACCTTTTTTAAAACATTTTCATGCTTGTGAAGCAAGAATACATATGTGCTCCTCACTACAAGGCTCACTCATAAGGCTTTCATGTATCCTACCATGTTTTAGCAAATAAACTGATTTCATTTCATTATCAACTCATTCCACAACCTGAGTGTTCGCGGAAGGAAGTTCCACTGAAACCGCACAGTCCGGGACCACCCTGGCTCTAAGGTGTGCGGATGAATCCTCTGCCGATGGCGAGCGGCGACTTGACTGATCAATGATAATTGACTCGAATGAACGACTAAGTACCTACAATTTTGACTAAATCACAATCACACTCCAGTTTCCATATTGATGACTAGGGATTTGCTTGTATTAATTGCTAGTTTAATTAGTGGCGTATTAGAGACGGGGCCTATACCCAGCAGTGGGTGCACACAGGCTAAATAGATAGATAGATAGAATTGCTAGTTTAGCGAACCTCGAAATTGGTTACGTAACCGACAGACACGCCGACACGCCGAGACAAGATGGCCGATTGCACAAACAGTGCTATCACGTTACTCTGTCTCTAGCTAAGCCGACGCCGACACTCATCTTCATCTGAGGCTATCGGATACTTTGGATTCCACACAAAGGGAATTTGATTACTATATCAGTAAAGCAATATCATATCACACAAAGTAACCACAAGGAAAAAGACACAAAACAAACTTTTAATACCTAGGGTCCACAATTTTTATGGCAGACGGACAGCAGAATTTATAATACCATCATTAATAAATGCACTGCCTCCAGATTTAATTAAAAGAATAAACAACAAAAATTACAAACAACTACCATACAAAAAACACTTTCATGATAATATATCTAAGTAGGTATCTATGTTACTACACTGACTACCTATCTCAGTATTTAAATGCGTAGTATACCTCGCTTAGTTGTAATTAAAAAGTGTTAGACTTGCTCATACCTGCCTACCTAGTAAATACCTATATTGTACCTTTTAAATTAAGTTAGTTAATAGTGCGAGTCAAGCGAATGTGAGTAACCATCACAAACCTACCTTGGTTTACGCGGTTACAACATAATAATGAACTATGTAATGAACCTTTTTTATTAATAAACGTATCTATCTATCTATCTATTTCGTGACTGAATGTTTTTGTTATAGATATTATTACTCTTAGTTCTCCCCGAACTGAGAATTTGCCTATCTCAAGGAATCAATTATTGATTAAGGTGAATGCTCTCGCTTGTGGCGCGTTTTTTTGTGTAATTTGCTCATAACATCTCATGAACACTTCTTCAGATAGCGAAAGTTGACTTCGCGAGAACTAGGAGACTTAACACACATGTTTTCATTGATAGTATCTCATAAATATCATCAGTTTAGCCACGATACCCCAAACACATTTTTAAAGGTTTTTTTTTTGTTTAGGGGTTTCGTTTCTGAACTGATGGTATTTATGAGATACTATCAATTAAAACACGTGTGTCCAAGTTCTCGCGAAGTCAACTTTCGCTATCTGAAGAAGAGTTTATGAGCTGTAATGAGCAAAAAACACCAAAAAACAATAATTTCACGCCACAATCGGGAGCATCCACCCTAAAGTATTCTCAATTTTTAACACTAAAATTGAGAAGTTAAATGTCATATCATAAGTTAAATGTTTGTGTTGGCAGTTTCCATTACATAGTCATTTTTAGGTTTATTTTACGTAATATACTTACTTTCATTTATTTTCTCAATCTACGAGGATCATTGGGTTGTAGCTAATACAATCAATTAAAACACGTGTGTTAAAAGTCTCCAAGTTCTCGCGAAATCAACTTTCGCCATCTGAAGAAGTGTTCATGAGCTGTAATGAGCTAAAAACACAAAAAAAAAAACGCGCCACAAGCGTGAGTATCCACCTTAATCAATAATGGACTCCTTGAGATAGGCGAGTGATCAGTTCGGGGAGAACTAAGAGTACCTAATAATAATTATAACAAGAAAATTCAGTCACGAAATAGGATATTGCTTTACTGATATAGTAATCACAATGATATAGTAATGACTAACCAAATTTCATTGAAATCGGTTCAGCCGTTTCGGCGTGATTGAGTAACGAACTTCCAAACATCGTAACATTGACATTTAAGGTAAGATTACTTTGATTTGTCACAAAGGCTGCTAGCATGACCTTCAGTATGTTCGGCTTTTTAATTTGGGCAACTTCTCAATACTTTAGTTACTTAAAATTGATTAACTTGATTTATTATCTTATTATTAGATAAATATATAGATAAAACGTTTATTTGTATCTCCAATCACACACGTACATTCAATAACACAACTGAAAGGGATTGCACTTAAAAACTAGATAATTTAACCATCATTCAATTATTTGTTATAAGAACTACCCTACCCTACCCTTGATACCCTTTCTCTCAATAATTCCCGAGAAAATCGTCGTCAATGAATCGTGACGTGATGGAGAATAAAGAGATTGTAACACTTAATGTTACAATTTTTCCTTTTGAAGCACATAATCCGAAATATAAGCACAGTGTTTTTCCAATTCACTACAAAACACATCAAAGATAAGTAACTATTCAAAAATACAAACGCTCCGTCCGGTCCAACCGAACCATCCCCGACCATCAAAGGAGAGGATCTAAATCCATGACGGTCCGTATTGATTCGAGGTCCGTATCGTGATGGGCCGTTCTTTGTCACTGGATGGACGCCATTAGTTTGTTTATGTTTGTGGACCGCATATCCATCTCCGCTGACCGATGCCCACTAATGGAGACCGAGAAAAATGACGCCCGTACCCGAGGAAGAAACTAAAATATTTATAGTGGGAGAGCCTACAGCGATAAATTGTTACGCCGACCGATTGGCGAAAACGAATTTAGTGCCTTAGCTGTTGACGAGCTGACGCGTTATAGGAAACGGAGAATTGCTAGCGCCATCTGTTGGTGAATAGATGAACTGCGTGATTAGATAGAGGCGCATATACTTGAGCAGTCTATTCATAGTTTGATATGTTCTACAAAATTCTCGTTTGTAGTAGAACATTCTAGGTTTCTATTCCTCACGTGTAAAAGCAGTTAGTCGTAAATTGGCTTAGTGACTGGAGAGTGATTTCAGAATAATCAGTGAACAGTGTAAGTGAAATACAGTCGTAGTAAAGAGTGAATTAGTGTTTTTAACCCCCGACGCAAAAACGACGAGGTGTTATAAGTTTGACGTGTCTGTGTGTGTGTCAGTCTGTGGCATCGTAGCTCCCAAACGGATGAACCGATTTTTGTTTTTTTTGTTTGAAAGGTTAATTAGTCGGGAGTGTTCTTAGCAATGTTTGATCAAAATCGGTTCAGTCGTTTCATAGCGTTGAGGGCTTTTTATTTTTTACAAAATTAATTATTTGTTTTAATATCAGTGTATTTATTTTATCCCGAATGTGAAAAAGAAATCTATTTTTTTTTAATATTCACAAGTTTAAAAGTTTTATCATCAGTAAGTATTATCAGTTTGTCAGTAGTCATCTATAATTGTGGTAGCACTTGGCATGTATAACTTAACTATCTTGTGTGTATTTACTTTTATCGGTGTATACTATGTTGGTGACTCTAATAAATAAATATAAATATAATATAAATATTACACTTTTAAACTTATTTACATACATACATAGGTGTCTATGTCTCCTCTTTCACACCACTCTTTTCACAGTGGGTTGCACCATCGTGGAAACTTGGACATAAGATTCGTCCCGATTAGTCCTGGCTGCTAGCTTATTATGGAGTGTGTTATTTTTTTTTTTTTTTTTTTTTTCGAACCAGCAACCTCCTGCGTCGCCGGCCAAGCTTCGCCCGCCGCGCCACAGAGGTCGTCATTACTGGAAGAAAGCGTTAACCGAGTCAGTCGTGGGAAGCAACGGCGGCGATGAGCTCACCACTTGTCACGTCTATAAACTTATATATAATATTCTAATACCTACTTGTATTAGCTGTGTTATTTTTTCTGTAAATAAATATTTGAAAATATATTTTTAAGTTATTCTAAACTGCTAACTAGCTCTCGAACTACAAGTAACGAAGTGGTCGCTTTTCAGCGCGCCGTGTGATGAATAGGTAATGTTCGGAAGATGTTGCAGTCCGCAGCCCACCCCTGGGGCGAGTCAGCCCGATTTAATTATGTTAGCTTTTATGCCTACTACGAAATCGTGTTCGAAATATTCTTTCCCCCTCAATTTGAATTAACTTTTTCTGGCCTTGATTTTTGCTGGAGGCGTACTTTTGATATTGCTGCATTTAAGCATTTTACATTTTAGTAGTAGTAGAGCTTTTTTGTGAAAGTGTTTGTCTGGGGAAGTACTACCACCATACCTATTTCTGCCGCAGAGTAGTGCTCGCATTGCTGTGTTCCGGTTTGAAGGATATGGTTGCCGGTGAAATTACAGGCACATGAGACTTTCCATCCTTTTGTCTCAGGGTGGCAGGCGCGGTGCAATGCCACATAGGGTGCGTCCTAGGTGGACGGGACCTATGTCATAATGCACTATTATAGGCAGAGGGTATCGCTTAAAATCAGATGGGCTATCTGCTTGATCCATCATTTCAAGTACCTAGTATAAAATAAAATAAAATAAAAAAAATACTGGACAGTTCGCACAACATTATCTAGCCCAAGCTAAGCAGAGCTTGTGTTATGGGTACTAGTCAACTGTTTTTTTTTATTATATATAGAAAATACCCAGAACACACTCAACAAATATCTGCAGATTGCACAAATATTTGTTCCGAGGCGGGAATCGAACGCGCAAGCTCCTGCGTCGCAGGCGAAAGAAAGCCCGAAGCGCCACAGAGGTCGTAAAAAAAAAAACCTAAATTTAAAATGTATTATGCTAAAATCTTATGAACTCTTCGTAAGCATGCCTGGGGAGTTCGATACCATCTGTCGTGGAACTGAACCAGTTCGAAGGATATCAGCCGCCGAGCAAATAGGCCCCTTGAAACTATCATTAGCTTAGTAATGCTTACATTATGCTAATACTTCAGCTAGTCTGCTTTTAGTTAGGTATGAGTTTTGTTCATCAATTACAACGTAATGTTAAACAACAAAAGCAGGGCCCTAGGTCACATCGTCCTCTAAAAACTCGGGCAGTATTCCAGCGTTCTGAGATGAATTTGTTTGAGCATCGAGCTGTCTCGTTCCTCCGTCCCTTTTTCATTGTTATGCGAAGGGTGTAGGGCGGCGTTTGGAGGGAATCTCTCGAAGTCTCTCGGCTAATACTATTTTATTTGATCACCGAGTAAAGTAACATTGCAGCCTATATAAAAACACTAGCTGACCCGCTCGCGACTTCGTCGACGCGTAGACTTTCATACAATCTTTAACACCCTTTTTCAACCCCTTAGGGTTCGAATTTTCAAAAACTGTTTATTAGTGCGCGCCTTCACCCCTTAATAAATACTTGTTCCAAATTTCAGCCCTCTCGGCCCAGTAGTTTCCGAGATTTCGTGATGTGTCAGTGATGAGTGAGTGGACTTCTCTTTTATATATATAGAAGATATGATGTTATGTGCGGTTTTGTTTCTCAAAGTTTTTTTTTTTTTTTTTGTATTTTTTTTTTATCTTGACGGACGATTAATTAATGTCTTAGGGACGCTTCTGCCTGGTAGTGATTTGGATCAGTTGAGCTACCTTTAGACCTTTAGATCGCTAGCAGCGGTCTCCAGATAGCACAACTGTTTCATATGTATTTTGTACATACCTTGTATTAGTTGTGTTATTCTTCCTGTAAATAAATGTACTTATTTGACAGACGATTAATTAATAATTCTTTTTATGTGTTCCAGAATACTAAGTCCTAAATAAGCTTTGGGAAATAGCTAAGTAATTCGTAGTTTTTAGTATCTAGAGGTAGTCATCGGGACTACTTTTTACTTTGGTCGAAGATTGGGACCCTATTATTAAGCCTACGCTATTCGTCCGTCGTGTCTGTCTAGTCAAGTCTATCACAAGAGTGGGGGTAGGTTATAGACCAAATTGGCCGTTGGTCCTTGTGCTCTAAGGGTAGGTATATCTCAGCAGCCGTTGGTAAGAGGCAGCCAGTTGTTTTTTTTATACAGATTATGGTGTTGTTTGTCATGAACCCAATGCAAACAATAACTACTACGGTGAGCCACCGATAGCGTGTTCTATTCTACTAGTGGCGTCATCTAGTTTTGGCGTGAGTAAACTTCGCAACCCTATGATGTTTTATTTTATGCTTTTTCTGTGTTTGCCAATGTTATGTGTGATTTCCTACTGACGAATTATTCAACTTATAGTCGATAAAATAATCATATATTATTATTAAGATTTAATTTTTTCATTTTATTGACATTTATAATTGATGTAGGTAGGTAATAATTATGTTCTATCCTATTATTATTGTTTATTTTGATCTGTAACTAATTATTGTTATCAATAAATGAACTAAGAACTATGAACTATGAACTATGCCTATATAGTTCGAGAAGAGCTACGCATGACTGGTTTATTTAAATGCTTCCAGGTATCCGAATAACTATATAATATGCATAGAACAATAACTGGATAAAGTTAGGAACCTATACTCAATCAGTTTATCAACTACCTAGTATTTTCAGCCTTATTTAATCTTTTGAACCGGGCGAGCCACTTCACCCAAGTAGGTAGGTACTGCAGACTTTGTAGCCACTTGTATCCCTATACTTTACTGCCCGGTTTAGTTCCGTGGGCAAGTTTCCTATTCAGTTATTTTATGAGCCTGAAGTTAGCTGAGTTAATAATAGGCATGAGACCCCCGCTTAGGACGCTTGGGTGAGCCCTCCACGACTTCGACTCTTCGGGATTAAAGCACCCTTCTAGTTTACGGTTCGATTACTCGGTAAAGACGTATTTTTCAGTAGTTTATAGGTATTATCATCATCATTAAGATAGAGGTCCAATGCTATACATAGGCCTTCCCATATAATGTCACAACAAACAGTCTTGAGCCGCCTCCAACCACCGAATTCTTGCAACCTCTTAAAATATCTTTGGTCAATCGAGAGGGGTTGCTTTCCTACAGTGTCGACAGTCGTCAGATGCGTGGTCGCAACTCGAGAACCTATATGTGCACTATGAAAGTCAAAATCGGATGCGAGACGCCAACAACAACTAGGTCAACCATGATGATAAAATCTGCAATTTCGGAGCGAAACGAAACACGAACGAAAAACGAAGTATATGCTACCATGAAACTTCATCGGATTTATTTATTTCGTTCGGGAACCATAACGTTTGTTGGTGATTAAATGGGGGATGAAAAGTCAGTTTTCGCTTGCAATATTAACTCTGTTAAATTTTTACCACGTTTCTGAAAACAACAAAATTCGTATTTACAAAAGTAACCTCTCGATTTTTCGTGTAATTTGAGGTTTAAACCACGAAGAAAGTGCTGTCAAAGTAACGTTACTTCGTTTGTCGGACCACTTCATGGTAAGGTTTGGAACGAACGAAACCTCAGGGGCCGTCTTCGGGCCCGATTTCGGAATGAGTGTGTTTCATGGTACGAATCGTCCGAAATTTCGGATTTTTGGTTCACGGTAGACCTACAGTTGACTTAGTTCGCACGCGATTGCTGGTGTTTTAATAAGTAACTGCTAAGGAGTGGAATGCACTGCCGACGTCTGTATTTCTTGAAAACTATAATCTGGGTCTCTTCAAGGCTATATGGAGTGAATAGGTGCCTTCTAGACCTTCGTGCTTCATCTTCGGCCACAACGTCACTTATATACCTTTAGGTGAGGTCGTGGTCAAAAAAGGTCTATCAAAGTAAAACAAAAAAGGCAAAAGACAAAAGTTTACCTATGTAACTGTTCTTAATATAACTCGCGTTTTATATAACAAGAAGACAAGTCCTTAATTGTAGGTACATAAGCTGTTTGTTTGAATGTACCTATGTAGGTTAGCAATAAGTAATAATATTATACGCCATATTAATCTAACTAGACCCTGAATGGGTATTATAGGTACCCACAAAACAAACTTTGATCCATGGATCAGTATTGTTTGATAAACAAGCTCCGCTCATACATGTCGAACTTGGCCTTGTAAGTAATCTGCTAAAGCCGGTCTTGTACGTTAAATTGATTTATGCGAAGGGACTAATCGACCCTCTATGAAGGTATATAAGTATTTAGTTAGCTACAGCTTGTTATACTAACGTTATAAATGCGAAAGTTTGGATATTTACATAAAATAATACCCAACAGTCAAATACAGGTCCCAACACTAGGACAACTCAAATCAGAGAACTTTTTTTTTTTTTTTAACTTTGATAGACCTTTGTTTGTCCACGATCTCACCTGTTGGTAAGTGACGATGTGGCCGAAGATGGAGCACAAAGGTCTAGAAGGCACCTATTCACTCTAGGCTTGAACAGACCCAGATTATAGTTTTCAGGAAAGACAGACAACGGTAGTGTATACCACTCCTTAGCAGTTTTTATTCTCATTATAAAGGTAGAACTGAAACGTTTAGTACGAATAGAGGGTATACTAATGAGGTAAGGGTGGTACCGAGCCGTACGCCTGCTCGTCCTATGATGAAATCCTTTTCATCATAGGACGAGCAGACACCCGATGATGACACCTTCCCTCCTGATGGTGGGATCAGATCATGAAGTTCCTGGGAGCATTCCCCGAAAGAACAGTAAAGATGTGCTGAGAAAGATCTTGAGTCCACAGAAAATTAAGTTTTTACATAGGAATTTTGAAATTGGATCACACAGAATTACAATTGGACCACCCTTAACAATCGGAAACATTGAATGAGAATGCAATAAAAGCAAGCAGTAACGCGTAAGGGGTTCAAAGTATTTACGTGCGGTTGAACTCGAGTTAAGGGCGCGTATATATACAAAATAATAAATAGTCACACAAAAAAACGCACCGCTCTAAGAGGCATTTTGTTTGAATATAACGTAAATTATAGCAAAACTTTTAGAGCCAAGCCTCGGCGGTTTTTAAGTGATTGTGTTTCAGTATGAAATGTGATGTTGTGATTGTATTTCTGACCTTAATATCCTGCATTATAATTGAAAACAAAACAAAAATAGAGGTGACTTGGTGATTACTTTCTATCTATAAAATATTATTCTATTATGTTTTGATGTGTAAAATCTTTCTTGTCGCTTTCCTGCAATCTGTGGGAGTGATTTTGTGAAAAGGGATGAAAGTATGCGCATTTTTCCGAGAGGTTGGTACTATCAGCCGTATTGCTTATTACCAAGGAGGTGAGATGTCAGATGTTACACATCATGTTCGATATTTAAAAACATGTCGATATAGGTGGGGAGAGCTCAGAGAGCACTGATTAAGGTCATGTTATATAAACCTTTTCGTTTTCCTACAGATGATCTTTATGAGGAGTTCAAAGTTCTTAGAGTTCGTCTTCTATTCGTTCTTAATGCCACAGTTAAGACACATAAAAGTCTTAAGTCTCGTGTAGATTACCAGGAAATCAGTGATAGACGTGCTTACAGGATCCCACTTCCTAATATTAAGTCAGAAATAGCCAGACGCAGTCAGTGTTTCTCACTTCCGAACTCCTATAATAAAGTGTGTAAATTATGTGATATCAAAGAATGCACTTCCTACACTTGTAAAAAGTTGTTAGAGACTGGCTACTTGGGCTCTCCTACAATGATGTTGAAGATCTAATCTAGATTTCTGAATTAGCGCACTAATACACGCTCACTCACCTATATCCACACTCACACACCTACATTTACACTCATACACCTACACCTCCACACTCACGCATCCACACTTTCATACTCTACTTCCACACAATGACACCTCATTCACAACACATACATACATTTACAATATCATTTGCCATTGTCTTTAGCTTTTAGGTTTTTATATTTAACCTTACTTACTTTAATTTAAAAAGTTCTTGCCAACGCACTTATTTTATTAGATGTGCACCCAATGTAATAGTGTCAAACTTGTGGTTAACTCGTACTCCTGAGGCCCAAGATACAGGCATTCACGCCTAGTTTGGGCCTTACTGTTAATCTTTAGGACTAAGGATATCATTGTGTACCTGTAAGTACGAGTACCTAACTTAAGTCACTCTGTAAACTTTTTTCGTGGCAATAAACATTTACTTTACTTTACTTTACTTTACTTTTTCCCACGAAATTATAACTCATACACAGTTTACTGAACAACACCCTGAACTCAGTACCTACATAGTTATTGTTTGCTAGAGCATAATTAAATCTCGCGTGAATGACACCAAAATGTATGGTTCCAAGCGCATTCAGATCGGGACCAAACGAACGGGCTGAATAGGTGATCGTACAATGTAGCATGTATACAATAAACCATATATGCTTCGTGTTTAGAACTGCTAGTTACTAGCAGCTAGTATTTGTAAGCGGATTATTTTGAACCATGCCCCAACTTCGAAACAGAAACAATACCTTTGTTCTTCCAAAAAAATGTAGGATGGTTTTCACTAGAAACGGGATATTTACCATGATTTTTGAGTTTTATATGTTCCCGATATTTTTATTTTTTTATTTTCTCCCGTGATCATGGCGCTTGCAACTGTGCCGAAATATCGGGAACATATAAAACTCAAAAATCATGGTAAATATCCCGTTTCTAGTGAAAATTATGTACATAACCATGATAGTTTCAAAAGTTATATGTAGGATGGTGTTTCTACAGCGAGCTAAAATTGGAGAAAGCAAATAGCGATTTTAGAATACATTTAAATGTCAAAATGTTCGCTGAAGAGCCTATTTTAGGTAATTGCCTAACTTTATAATCCAAAGGGATAGCAAAATGTGGATAAATTCTAAGTTCATCCGCAGTATAACAGGGGTAAATCACCCACATTGATTCTATAATCCCTACATACATGAAGTTAAAGTGAAACGTCTGTGTTTATTCTTTGTGTGGGACGACCTCTGTGGCGCGGCGGGCGATGGTTGGCCTGCGACGCAGGAGGTTGCGGGTTCGATTCCCGCCTCGGAACAAATATTTGTGCGATCTCAGATATTTGTTCAGGGTGTTCTGGGTATTTTCTATGTATAATTTAAAAAAAAACTATGTAATATATTGTATTAAGTATATCAGTTATCTAGTACCCATAATACAAGCTCTGCTTAGCTTGGGGCTAGATAATGTTGTGTGAACTGTCCAGGTATTTTTTTATTTATTTTTATTAGTTGATGTGGTATGAAGCAAAACTGCCGAACGCAGAACAACTAAATTAAGCATGAAGTTATAGAATATATAACTTCATGAAATCAAGTACAAACATTTAAAAAAAAGTCTGACCAAAGTGTATGATGCAAATTACTATGTCGAAATGTAAATAAATCTTCTTCTTCGTCGTCGTTACACTCTTGGCAGAGTGGCGTGGCGTGGTCGTCACTTCAGGATGTGTGGCTCGCTTCACAATCCTTTGCCAATAAATACAATAGTTTAAAAAATATGACACTAAGTACGTATTTTCTGGGATACGAGATATTCAACCTGCTCAACGGCTGTGTACCGATTTTAATGACATTTTGTACACTAAAAAGTGAAAAGAGGCCAATCTGAGGCCTACCCTTTCGGGGAAAAAGGCGTGTGTCTATGTATGTATGTATTTTGTAGACCAAGGAGATCAACGTGGGTTACCTTAGTTTTTACCTGAAATTCAGCTCCCTCGAGAGAATAATGCGAGTAACACCGTGTGCGTCAGCTAGTTACGATTAAAAGCTTCCATAATGATGAGCATCCATCAAACTGACAACGGATTAGGGATTTTAATCCGATTAGTGTCCGGGTTCACTACTCTCATGTACTTTAAAGCATGGTAATAAAGTTTAATTTAGTGTGACATGCTACATATAAAACTTGTAGGATTATGATTCAAAACCAGGAACAAAAAAAAGGAACATGCAAGTAAAATTGTTTTTTTTGTTGTTTTTTAGATGCAAATGCAGTTGTGGAGTGATATTTAATTAATTAAAACATATAAGAAATAAAAGGATATTTGTTATTTATCAATTTAAAACGGATTTATCCTGTATTTTATTTTATTTTATTTTATTTTATTGAGGTAAACCAACAAAGTTACAATATATATAGTCCAAATAACAAAATACACAACAATAAGGCCCAAAAAGGGTTACACAAATATTACAAAAATTATGGATACTAACAAAAATGCTTATGCTAATTTCAAAGAAAGGAAAAATATGACTAAGTGAAAGTAAATATTAAAAATATAAGAATATAAATATAAATTTCGCTTGCATTGCTTTGATGAGGTTAATAAGTGGGTGTGCGGGTGTGTGGGTGGGTGAGTGAGTGAGCGGGCACTCCTGCTACCACCAGTCTCTTAAGAGTCTTATTTAGTATTATTCCTAACAATTCGAATGGTTTGCAAATGACGACCTCTGTGGCGCGGCGAGCGAAGGTTCGCCTGCGACGCAGGAGGTTGCGGGTTCGATTCCCGCCTCGGAACAAATATTTGTACGACCTGCAGATATTTGTTCAGGGTGTTCTGGGTATTTTCTATGTATAATAAAAAATATCTATCGATATAGTGTATTGTATTAAGTATATCAGTTATCTAGTACCCATAACACAAACTCTGCTTAGCTTGGGGCTAGATAATGTTGTGTGGACTTTCCAGCATTGTTTATTTATTTATTCCGAAATCGGGCCCGAAGACGGCCCCTGAGGTTTCGTACGCCCTAAACCCTACCATGAAGTGTTCGTACAAACGAAGCAAATTTACTTTGATAGCACTTTCTTCGTGATTTTAACCACAAGTTACACGAATAAATAAAAAAAACGTTTTATCCGTTTAAAATTGTTTAAGTTACAATGTTTAAAATCGGGAAAACATAAGATAAAAGGGTATTAATTCGTACCTGCATCACAGTACCAACAACATACAACATACATACATACATATGTAGTACATTACATTTTTTCTTTGTATGTTAGCATACAAAGAAAAAATTTAATGGTTACCGTGGGTACTATAAAAAAACGTACAAAAAGTGTGAAGAGTCAAAAGTTCGTAAGTCATATTGTTTTTCAAACTAGACTTAAAATATCTGCTATTTTTATGAGAAGGTAGATATAAAGTATAGTATGCAACTTTACACCTTAAGAGTGATTATTTTAAGATCTGATGTGTAACATTATAGGGAATTCATAACTGAAATAAATAATGACCTAATGAAAATAGATGAAGCTGTCTTCTGTTTTTTTAGGGTTCCGTAGTCAAAGACAAGGAACCCTTATGGATTCGTCATGTCTGTCTGTCTGTCTGTCCGTGTATGTCACAGCCTTTTTTTTTTCCGAAACTATAAGAGCTACTGTTGTAACTTGGTAGGTAGATGTATTCTGTGAACCGCATTAAGATTTTTACACAAAAATTAAAAAAAAAACAATTATTTTTGGTGTTCCCCATACTTAGAACTGAAACTCTAAATTTTTTTTTCATCAAACCTGTACGTGTGGGGTATTTATGGATAGGTCTTCAAAAATGATATTGAGGTTTCTAATATCATTTTTTTCTAAACTGAATAATTTGCGCGAGAGACACTTCCGAAGTGGTAAAAAGTGTGTCCCCCCCCCCCGTAACTTCTAAAATAAGAGAATGATAAAACTAAAAAAAATATATGATGTACATCTATCTATAATATATAAAGCTAGACAACGGTGACTCACTGACACACTGATTGACATGGTTGTTCTCCCAGAAGGAGCCATTTTAGTGATGGGACATGTTCTAGAGATGTGTTTGGGTCGTCAATGTGACCAGGAATTAGGGATTGACATTTTGAAAAATCCAAGATGGCGGCGGTGACAAAAACCATTTTTCGAAAGTTTGTCCGATCGGATCCGTTTAAACGGCGCATCCTATTGCTTTTACGGTGTGATTTACGAAAAATGTAATAAAAAAAAAAAAAAACAAGATGGCGGATCCAAAATGGCGTCTTTAATTTTTGCACTTTTGACGACTAAACTTTGACAAGTTTTAGTCTTTTACCAAAGTTGCCACTCGAAAATTGTGTTTATGCAGAAATGTTGCCAGCATCCTGGTGTTTATGGGAAAATCCCAACTTTTTTAAAATCCAAGATGGCGGATGGTGTGGCGGCCATTTTGTAAAATCGACAAATTTTGCCAATTTTTCAAATCGATAAAAGGTACTGCGGGCAACACCGGAGCCGGATGTCTTGTATAGGGCGGTTGTGTGATAGGATGAGGTGTGTTGCCTGGTGTAATAAAATTTCCCCATTTATAGGGTAATTTCCAAAGTTTTCCCCAAAAATATGAAAATTTTAAATAATTACATTTTGAATCAAATTTTGATGAAGTATTGTTGGAATGCTCCGTTCTAATGACATTTGGCCATTTTGGAGTTTTTAAGCTGGCAACCCTGGGAAGAATCGGTGTTTGTATTTTTGGATTTTGACTCTATATTTTGACGAAAAACTTTCTTCTACCAAAGTTGTCGGACGAAAATTTTGTCAGAATAGAAAAGATTGCCAGTGTCCTAAGGTGTTGCCTGAAGAAATAAATTTTCCCCATTTCATGGGAAATTTCCAAGATTTTTCCCCAAAACCTGAAAAATAGAAATAGAGACATTTTGGATCAAATTTTGATGAAGTATTGTAGGAATGCTCCATTTTAATGACATTTGACCATTTTGAAGTTTTTAAGCTGGCAACCCTGGGGGAAATCGGTGCTTGTATATTTGGATTTTGACTCTATATTTTGACGAAAAACTTTCTTCTACAAAAATTGTCGGACGAAAATTTTGTCGGAATAGAAAAGATACCCAGTATCCTGAGGTGTTGCCTGAAGAAATAATTTTTCCCCATTTCATGGGAAATTTTCAAGATTTTTCCCCAAAAACCTGAAAAATAGAAATAGAGACATTTTGCATCAAATTTTGATGAGGTATTGTGGGAATGCTCCATTCTAATGACATTTGACCATTTTGGTTTCTGTTAGCTGGCAACCCTGGCTGAGGGCGGAGTTTGAATTTTAGGGTTAGACTCTACTTTGTCGAACGACTTTCTTCCACCAAAATTGACAGATGGAAAATCTGTTTTCACAGACTTGTTGCCAATATCCTACAGTATTGCATGTGAAATAAATTCTCCCCATTATTAGGGTAATTCTCCCAATTTTTCAACATTTTGTAATATTGGTGTCGTTTTCGCGTAATATGGAGGTGCTGAGTACGAATATTACGTCAGTTTTTCGGTTGTATGGTCGGGTCGGGTCGGTCACTCGGCTCAACCAAAGTCGAAGTCGCAGTCGCAGTCGAAGTCAAAGTCAAAGTCAAAGTCAAAGTCAAAGTCAAAGTCAAAGTCAAAGTCAAAGTCAAAGTCAAAGTCAAAGTCAAAGTCAAAGTCAAAGTCAAAGTCAAAGTCAAAGTCAAAGTCAAAGTCAAAGTCAAAGTCAAAGTCAAAGTCAAAGTCAAAGTCAAAGTCAAAGTCAAAGTCAAAGTCAAAGTCAAAGTCAAAGTCAAAGTCAAAGTCAAAGTCAAAGTCAAAGTCAAAGTCAAAGTCAAAGTCAAAGTCAAAGTCAAAGTCAAAGTCAAAGTCAAAGTCAAAGTCAAAGTCAAAGTCAAAGTCAAAGTCAAAGTCAAAGTCAAAGTCAAAGTCAAAGTCAAAGTCAAAGTCAAAGTCAAAGTCAAAGTCAAAGTCAAAGTCAAAGTCAAAGTCAGTGTCAGTGTCAGTGTCAGTGTCAGTGTCAGTGTCAGTGTCAGTGTCAGTGTCAGTGTCAGTGTCAGTGTCAGTGTCAGTGTCAGTGTCAGTGTCAGTGTCAGTGTCAGTGTCAGTGTCAGTGTCAGTGTCAGTGTCAGTGTCAGTGTCAGTGTCAGTGTCAGTGTCAGTGTCAGTGTCAGTGTCAGTGTCAGTGTCAGTGTCAGTGTCAGTGTCAGTGTCAGTGTCAGTGTCAGTGTCAGTGTCAGTGTCAGTGTCAGTGTCAGTGTCAGTGTCAGTGTCAGTGTCAGTGTCAGTGTCAGTGTCAGTGTCAGTGTCAGTGTCAGTGTCAGTGTCAGTGTCAGTGTCAGTGTCAGTGTCAGTGTCAGTGTCAGTGTCAGTGTCAGTGTCAGTGTCAGTGTCAGTGTCAGTGTCAGTGTCAGTGTCAGTGTCAGTGTCAGTGTCAGTGTCAGTGTCAGTGTCAGTGTCAGTGTCAGTGTCAGTGTCAGTGTCAGTGTCAGTGTCAGTGTCAGTGTCAGTGTCAGTGTCAGTGTCAGTGTCAGTGTCAGTGTCAGTGTCAGTGTCAGTGTCAGTGTCAGTGTCAGTGTCAGTGTCAGTGTCAGTGTCAGTGTCAGTGTCAGTGTCAGTGTCAGTGTCAGTGTCAGTGTCAGTGTCAGTGTCAGTGTCAGTGTCAGTGTCAGTGTCAGTGTCAGTGTCAGTGTCAGTGTCAGTGTCAGTGTCAGTGTCAGTGTCAGTGTCAGTGTCAGTGTCAGTGTCAGTGTCAGTGTCAGTGTCAGTGTCAGTGTCAGTGTCAGTGTCAGTGTCAGTGTCAGTGTCAGTGTCAGTGTCAGTGTCAGTGTCAGTGTCAGTGTCAGTGTCAGTGTCAGTGTCAGTGTCAGTGTCAGTGTCAGTGTCAGTGTCAGTGTCAGTGTCAGTGTCAGTGTCAGTGTCAGTGTGTTTTCTCTCTTAAAATTAGCTTTGTTGTAGCTTACCGAGCTAACGAGACTGACTATTCAATGTCGAGACGAGTGACTGAGATTAACGAAGGGCCGACGTTTTAACAGTATTAATTAGTTTGAGTGTACTGATTACGAATGTTACGTTAGTTTTCTATCTTCAAATTAACTTTGCTGCGGGTCATCGAGCTATCGAGACCATCGTGACACGAAGGGGGGAAGTGGCGAGCGAAGCGAGCCACTGACCCCCTGAGTGGAATGATGGTCGAGCGACTGAGTTTAACGAAGAGACGACGTATTTATCGCTTTAATTAGTTTGAGTGTACTGATTAACACTTTAATTAGTATTAGACTGAGATTAACGAAGGGCCGACGTTTTAACAGTATTAATTAGTTTGAGTGTACTGATTACGAATGTTACGTTAGTTTTCTATCTTCAAATTAACTTTGCTGCGGGTCATCGAGCTATCGAGACCATCGTGACACGAAGGGGGGAAGTGGCGAGCGAAGCGAGCCACTGACCCCCTGAGTGGAATGATGGTCGAGCGACTGAGTTTAACGAAGAGACGACGTATTTATCGCTTTAATTAGTTTGAGTGTACTGATTACGAATGTTACGTTAGTTTTCTATCTTCAAATTAACTTTGCTGCGGGTCATCGAGCTATCGAGACCATCGTGACACGAAGGGGGGAAGTGGCGAGCGAAGCGAGCCACTGACCCCCTGAGTGGAATGATGGTCGAGCGACTGAGTTTAACGAAGAGACGACGTATTTATCGCTTTAATTAGTTTGAGTGTACTGATTAACACTTTAATTAGTATTAGACTGAGATTAACGAAGGGCCGACGTTTTAACAGTATTAATTAGTTTGAGTGTACTGATTACGAATGTTACGTTAGTTTTCTATCTTCAAATTAACTTTGCTGCGGGTCATCGAGCTATCGAGACCATCGTGACACGAAGGGGGGAAGTGGCGAGCGAAGCGAGCCACTGACCCCCTGAGTGGAATGATGGTCGAGCGACTGAGTTTAACGAAGAGACGACGTATTTATCGCTTTAATTAGTTTGAGTGTACTGATTACGAATGTTACGTTAGTTTTCTATCTTCAAATTAACTTTGCTGCGGGTCATCGAGCTATCGAGACCATCGTGACACGAAGGGGGGAAGTGGCGAGCGAAGCGAGCCACTGACCCCCTGAGTGGAATGATGGTCGAGCGACTGAGATTAACGAAGAGGCGACGTATTTATCGTATTAATTAGTTTGAGTGTACTGATTACGAATGTTACGTTATTTTTCTATCTTCATATTAACTTTGTTGCGGGTTATCGAGCTATCGAGACCATCGTGACACGAAGGGGGGAAGTGGCGAGCGAAGCGAGCCACTGACCCCCTGAGTGGAATGATGGTCGAGCGACTGAGTTTAACGAAGAGGCGACGTATTTATCGTATTAATTAGTTTGAGTGTACTGATTACGAATGTTACGTTAGTTTTCTATTTTCAAATTAACTTTGCTGCGGGTCATCGAGCTATCGAGACCATCGTGACACGAAGGGGGGAAGTGGCGAGCGAAGCGAGCCACTGACCCCCTGAGTGGAATGATGGTCGAGCGACTGAGTTTAACGAAGAGACGACGTATTTATCGCTTTGATTAGTTTGAGTGTACTGATTACGAATGTTACGTTAGTTTTCTATCTTCAAATTAACTTTGCTGTGGGTCATCGAGCTATCGAGACCATCGTGACACGAAGGGGGGAAGTGGCGAGCGAAGCGAGCCACTGACCCCCTGAGTGGAATGATGGTCGAGCGACTGAGTTTAACGAAGAGGCGACGTATTTATCGCATTAATTAGTTAGAGTGTACTGATTACGAATGTTACGTTAGTTTTCTATCTTCAAATTAACTTTGCTGCGGGTCATCGAGCTATCGAGACCATCGTGACACGAAGGGGGGAAGTGGCGAGCGAAGCGAGCCACTGACCTCCTGAGTGGAATGATGGTCGAGCGACTGAGTTTAACGAAGAGGCGACGTATTTATCGTATTAATTAGTTTGAGTGTACTGATTACGAATGTTACGTTAGTTTTCTATCTTCAAATTAACTTTGCTGCGGGTCATCGAGCTATCGAGACCATCGTGACACGAAGGGGGGAAGTGGTGAGCGAAGCGAGCCACTGACCTCCTGAGTGGAATGATGGTCGAGCGACTGAGTTTAACGAAGAGGCGACGTATTTATCGCTTTAATTAGTTTGAGTGTACTGATTACGAATATTACGTTAGTTTTCTATCTTCAAATTAACTTTGCTGCGGGTCATCGAGCTATCGAGACCATCGTGACACGAAGGGGGGAAGTGGCGAGCGAAGCGAGCCACTGACCCCCTGAGTGGAATGATGGTCGAGCGACTGAGTTTAACGAAGAGGCGACGTATTTATCGTATTAATTAGTTTGAGTGTACTGATTACGAATGTTATGTTAGTTTTCTATTTTCAAATTAACTTTGCTGCGGGTCATCGAGCTATCGAGACCATCGTGACACGAAGGGGGGAAGTGGCGAGCGAAGCGAGCCACTGACCCCCTGAGTGGAATGATGGTCGAGCGACTGAGTTTAACGAAGAGGCGACGTATTTATCGCTTTAATTAGTTTTAGTGTACTGATTACGAATGTTACGTTAGTTTTCTATTTTCAAATTAACTTTGCTGCGGGTCATCGAGCTATCGAGACCATCGTGACACGAAGGGGGGAAGTGGCGAGCGAAGCGAGCCACTGACCCCCTGAGTGGAATGATGGTCGAGCGACTGAGTTTAACGAAGAGGCAACGTATTTATCGCTTTAATTAGTTTGAGTGTACTGATTACGAATGTTACGTTAGTTTTCTATCTTCAAATTAACTTTGCTGCGGGTCATCGAGCTATCGAGACCATCGTGACACGAAGGGGGGAAGTGGCGAGCGAAGCGAGCCACTGACCCCCTGAGTGGAATGATGGTCGAGCGACTGAGTTTAACGAAGAGGCGACGTATTTATCGTATTAATTAGTTTGAGTGTACTGATTACGAACGTTACGTTAGTTTTCTATTTTCAAATTAACTTTGCTGCGGGTCATCGAGCTATCGAGACCATCGTGACACGAAGGGGGGAAGTGGCGAGCGAAGCGAGCCACTGTCCCCCTGAGTGGAATGATGGTCGAGCGACTGAGTTTAACGAAGAGGCGACGTATTTATCGTATTAATTAGTTTGAGTGTACTGATTACGAACGTTACGTTAGTTTTCTATTTTCAAATTAACTTTGCTGCGGGTCATCGAGCTATCGAGACCATCGTGACACGAAGGGGGGAAGTGGCGAGCGAAGCGAGCCACTGACCCCCTGAGTGGAATGATGGTCGAGCGACTGAGTTTAACGAAGAGGCGACGTATTTATCGCTTTAATTAGTTTGAGTGTACTGATTACGAATGTTACGTTAGTTTTCTATTTGCAAATTAACTTTGCTGCGGGTCATCGAGCTATCGAGACCATCGTGACACGAAGGGGGGAAGTGGCGAGCGAAGCGAGCCACTGACCCCCTGAGTGGAATGATGGTCGAGCGACTGAGTTTAACGAAGAGGCGACGTATTTATTTTATTAATTAGTTTGAGTGTACTGATTACGAATGTTACGTTAGTTTTCTATCTTCAAATTAACTTTGCTGCGGGTCATCGAGCTATCGAGACCATCGTGACACGAAGGGGGGAAGTGGCGAGCGAAGCGAGCCACTGACCCCCTGAGTGGAATGATGGTCGAGCGAGTGAGATTAACGAATTATTGGTTTTATTATTATTGGTTGTTGGCAACTCCTTAGCAGGATGACTAAATGGGCCGGTCGTGTGATAGGACATTTGCCTATCATACGAGTGCCTGCCTGACTGGCTACTTGCCTGGTTTAATAAAATTTCCCCATTTTTAGGGAAATTTCTAAAACATCCCGAAAACCATTTTCAATGCAACAACAACAGCAACAAAACGGTCACGCGAGCTGCTTGCAGCTCGCGCACAACCCACCCACTAGTTACCATATAAACTTTCACTCAAAATTAGTTTGAACGAGATCTAGTAAGTAGTTTTTTATTTTTGGGGTTCCCCATACTTAGAACTGAAACTCAATTTTTTTTTTCATCAATCCTATACGTGTGGGGTATCTATGGATAGGTCTTCAAAAATGATATTGAGATTTCTAATATCATTTTTTTCTAAACTGAATATTTTGCGCGAGAGTCACTTCCAAAGTGGTAAAAAGTGTCCCCCCCCCCATAACTCCTAAAATAAGAGAATGATAAAACTAAAAAAAAATATAATGTACATTACTATGTAAACTTTCACTCAAAATTGGTTTAAACGAGATCTAGTAAGTAGTTTTTTTTAATACGTCATTAATCGTACTCCATCCAAGAACTTTTAAATTATGTTACTTGCTGCTACGGAACCCTTCATGGGCGAGTCCAACACGCACTTGGCCGCTTTTTTTATTATCCAATTAAACTGATTGATAACTATACCGTGGTGTTCACGGCCTAAGAATATACCCATCCGTCACCTCCCGTGGATGTAGTAAGAGCCGACTAAGGGATTATCCAGACTTGTTTGTAAGATTCGTTGGTATAAGATTTGTCCTGGCTACTAGCTTATTTAAAGAATATGTTATTACTGGAAGAAAGCGTTAGGAGAGTCAGCCGTGGGAAGCAATGGTGGCGATGAGCTCACCATTTGTAACGTCTATTTCCCACGAAGGTGCAACCCAGAAAAGAGGCCCATTTGAGGCTTTGCCTAATCTTTCGGGGAAAAAGGCGTGTGTCTATGAATGAATGAATGAATAACTATATAATACCAGTATTCACATCAAATAGACAGCGCTAACAACAGTCTACAAAGAAATGAATAGATCGCGTAACTTTAGACAGTCCTTGAGACGTTCAGAGACTACGCCCCTTTAAGAAGCAAGGTCGCACGAAGCCCGACCATGTCAATCATAATCCAAAATATTTTCAAAGCAATTACGAGCTTCTCCCTATTTAATAAAGGTTCTGGTGAAACCACAAATAGATACTGAGATAGAATACCTAATTGGTTTTAGATATCACGAATTATTTAAGGTTATCATGAATTTAGTTTCAGTTGCTGTAATCAGAATTAAAGTACGTGGTGTTCGAAATAATTTGAGATAAACCTGTTAAGTGTTTTTTTTTTTTTTTTTTTTTTTTTATACTTCTTGGATGACGGAACAAGCAAGAGGCCCACCTGATGTTAAGCGGTAACCTCTGCCTATGAACAGTGCATTACCTCATAGATCACGTCCACCTACGACGCAACCTATGTGGCATTGCACTGCGCCCGCCACCCTGAGACATAGATGAAAAGTCACATGTGCCTGTAATTTCACCGGTACCCTTACCCTTCAAACCGGAACACAGCAATGCGAGCACTACTGGTTTGCGGCAGAAATAGGTATGGTGGTAGTACTTCCCCGGACGAATTCTTTCACAAAAAAGCTCTACTACTACTTAAAGTTATAGGTAGTGATAGTTGTAGGTATCACTTCATCATCATCATCTTCATCATCATCATCATCAGCAGCCTTAAAACGTCCACTGCTGGACGATGCCACCATAGAATGCAATGGGATTTGCCATAATCACCACGCTTGGTAGGTGCATAGGTGATCGCAGTATTGGTGATAAGTATTCAGGTGGATACTGCTGCCTATTTCCTGGTGTCATCCCTTAGTCGCCTTTAACGTCATCGACGGGAGGAGACTGAGGGGACCATCACACCAGTGCAAAAATCAAACAAGTCCAAACATTGCTAAGAACCACCTCAAAGAAACACCAACTTTTATACAAAATAAACCGCATTTAAATCAGATCACCCGTCCCGGAGCTATGAGGACACAAGCAGACATATAGACAAACACAATCATTGTTGTTTTAACACTTTGTTTTAAGTCTGGGGTTAAATTAAAATGTTAATTGAGACAGCCATGAGCCAGTTCATTTATTAATATTAAAAATATTTTTTACAAGGTATGTACAAAATACATAATGAAACAGTTGTGCCACCTGAAGACCGCTGCAAGCGATCTAAAGGTAGCTCAACTGATCCTAATCACTACCAGACGGAAGCGTCCCTAAGATACTGGCTGCATTGCCACACTGAATGGCAATACTAATGCGTTGAGCTAGATAAGAGCCAGCTCTCGGGTTTTTAGGCATTACTATTGATAATATGTGTACCTGGAAGTCTCATATTGAAAACATTAGAGTGAGAATAAACCGTTTCATATTTGCACTTAGAAGAATTAGACAAATTGCCTCAGTAAAGGCTTCAATAACAGCTTATTATGGCTATGTAAATTCAGTCCTTAGATACGGACTAATTTTATGGGGAAACTCTGTTGAGTTCGAATCTATTTTCATACTCCAGAAGAAATGCATTAGATCCATCTTTGGTCTAGACCCCCTTACTTCATGCAGACCATATTTTAAGGAACACAAAATACTTACCCTTCCTTCGATCTATATACTTGAGGCGTGTCTATTTGTTGTCAATAACCCGGATTATTTCATTAGACTCACTTCCATGTCTACTCGCCTGTATAGACCAAATTTTAAGAATAAGATTTTTTTCCCTAAAGCTCGTTTAGCAACGGTTACTAGAAATTAATTTTATATGTGTATAAAGATTTATAATAAATTGCCTATGGAGTATCGAGACTTGTCACAAAGAGCACTGAAGCCAAGATTAGTCAAACTTCTCTTGTCTTGGTGTTTCTATAGTATTAATGAGTACCTGACATGTAAACAATTATAACTGTCATTTTTTGAATTTATTATTAGTACCTACTTTTATTATTGTTGAATTTGAATTGCGCTAATTAATTAATTGAATTGAATTGATTTATTTAAAGAGGATTGTGTTTTTCTGTCTTTTTCTGGTGTCTTGTGTTATCTGTTTAAATTGATTGATTGTGTACATAATTGTGAATTTCGTATGCCTGTATTAGTAGAATTTTAGTGTTACGCCTATAAAATAAGAACTGTCTTGTACCTACCTAAAATTCTGACGAAATAAATATATTTGTATTTGTATTTGTATTTGTAATCTTATATATATAAAACAAAGTCGTGTTAGTTACACCTCTTATAACTCAAGATCGGCTGGACCGATGTTAGTTATCTCTTTTTTGGTGGATTCTTCTCCGGTCCGAATAGCAGAATAAGTAATAAGAAATGATTAAGAATAAGTAATATTTTGTTATTTGAACATTACTTTGTTATTGTTGTTATTCGTGCTTAGTCCGTGCGTCAACCGAGGTCCGTGCTGAAAATCAGCGCTGCAGTTTACTGCAGCATTATGCTGAGCACGGTCCTCTTTTGACAACACTATACACAGCCAAAACGCTGTCAAAGCCTATCTGTTTTACTTACTTATTTGTGTTGTGTATAGTTTTTTGTCAAAATAAAAGTTTTACTTACTAACTTACTAATAAGGAGGGGTATAAGGGGTTCACCGGGGGCTACCCGTGCGAAGCTGGGGCGAGTCGCTAGTAACAGATATTTACGGGGTAATCTTACATGTCATATAATTTTACATAGTTATAAATAGTTTTCTGTGAAAAGAAACAATAATCATTACGAGATTTTAAATAACTTAGTGACATAATAATTAATATATATGTACATACCCACTTACACAAGTAGTTGGTAGGTAACGTGAATACAACAATAACCATAAAATATAATTGAATTAAACCTAGTTACTTAAAAACTTCTGCAAGTCCACTGTCCTGGAACTTATCCTGTCCTCGGGTGATGTTTTGGGTTTTGATGTACAGTAATAAGAGTTTTTGTATACGCATCGAACTTTTTAGGCTTACACCGGTTTTTAAATATTATTTTCTCTTGACAACGCCCCCCGAATGCCCTCGATCCGAAATTGTTGAAATTATTCAACAAAAGGCAACCTTTTAACATTTTTCTCGCGATCCATCGATTTTTTTATTAGCAGTGGACACTTTTTAGGATTCAGGAATCTTATTATATTTTTGTTGAAAATATTTTCAGCGTGTGTAAACAAGAGTACCTCCTGAATTGGGTGTGTAAAGACGACGGAATAATGTTATGTGATCAGTGATCTAACAATTGACGACCTGTGGCGGGGCGAGCGAGTCACCGGCTGAGATGCGAGAGGTTGCGGGTTCGATTCTTACTGCGGGTCTAACAAATAAATAAATTATCGACCCATTCATCCTAACGAGGATGAATGCGTGATCTTATTCTCAGTTACGGCGTAGCTCCGTAGCTCATTCGTAGCAACGCTCGTATTTTTCAAAGTCCGCGCGTAGCATACTCTGGGATACTTATGGGTCTGTTCCACCAATATTACAAACTAGTTTCCGTCTCCGACTTCACCAGCGTTGTAACTAAATGTTTTTTTTTAAATCTATTATTTTCCGATCAGTCTATGATTAGTCTAGTACCTATTCATGGAGTTATTGCACCACGAAATTTGGCATAATTTAACATGGAATTATTTAACCAAATAAGCAAATAAACTCGGCAACCAAACAGAATTTATAGACATTATTCACGTCAATAGCCTCCGTACAAAAACATATACCTCCGTTCGGTCCGCACCATGTGTAAAATCCAAATTAAACAAAAAACCTATGAAATTTACACAAAGCCAACTTTTGCATCGTTGCAATATTTGTGCGATCTGCAGATATTTGTTCAGGGTATTTTCTATGTATAATAAAAGACATCTATCTATGTAATCTGCTGTATTAAGTATACCAGTTATCTACTACCCATAACACAAGCTCTGCTTAGCTTGGGGCTAGATAATGTTGAGTGAAATGTCCAGCATTATTTATTTTTATTTATTCATTTTATTATTATCCTGGTTTTGCACAAGCAAAGCCGTGGCAACAACATACGATGTTTCACTGAATAACCAAAAGCCTACGAAGAAGTAAGAAATGAAAATGAACCATTGTCACGTAAACCTTTGGCCCGGGGCACAAGGCGGGACAAACGTCACGCTAATCACTTGACAGCGAACATGCGCATGCAAATTAATAACGGGAATGTGTTGCTTGTCGCGATAATTGTATTATTACGTCACATACCGTATATGTATATGCTTGCGATCTTGAGATGGATAATTTTGTTTTTGTATATTTGTTTAATTGAATTTTAATTCAATTTAATTCAGCGTGGCAATGCAGCCAGCATCTTAGGGACGCTTCCGTCTGGTAGTGATTTGGATCAGTTGAGCTACCTTTAGATCGCGTGGCACAACTGTTTCATATGTATTTTGTACATACCTTGTATTATTCTTTCTGTAAATAAATGTGTTGTATTTGTAGGACATTGTTGTGATTTTAATTAATTTGTGATAATGTTTTATTTTGATTTTTTATCTGTTTTCGCTCATCAGTATTTAATAGCATGTTGTCGGTCAATTACAACAACAACAATTGTGATAGCACTTGACATGCATAGCATAATTATTATGTGTGTATTTACTTGTTACGGTCTATACTATGTTGGTGACTCTAATAAATAAATATAAATATATATAAAAATATAACTTAAGGAGTTTTTTGACGTGAATAATGTCTATAAATTCGGTTTGGTAGCCGAGTTTGTCCAAAAATTTCCATGTTAAATTATGTCAAATTTCGTGGTGCAATAACTCCCTGAATACTAGACTAATCATAGACTGATCGAAAATTACTAGATCCGTCATTGGATCTTTACAATGGATTATTTATTTATTTATTTTGTATACTACTTGGATGACGGAGCAAGCAAGAGGCCCACCTGATGTTAAGCGGTAACCTCTGCCTATGAACAGTGCATTACCTCATAGGTCACGTCCACCTAGGACGCACCCTATGTGGCATTGCACTGCGCCCGCCACCCTGAGACATAGATGAAAAGTCTCATGTGCCTGTAATTTCACCGGCACCCTTACCCTTCAAACCGGAACACAGCAATGCCAGCACTACTGGTTTGCGGCAGAAATAGGTATGGTGGTAGTACTTCCCCGGACGAACTCTTTCACAAAAAAGCTCTACTACTACTTAAAGTTATAGGTAGTGATAGTTGTAGGTATCACTTCATCATCATCATCTTCATCATCATCATCATCAGCAGCCTTAAAACGTCCACTGCTGGACGATGCCACCATAGAATGCAATGGGATTTGCCATAATCACCACGCTTGGTAGGTGCATAGGTGATCGCAGTATTGGTGATAAGTATTCAGGTGGATACTGCTGCCTATTTCCTGGTGTCATCCCTTAGTCGCCTTTAACGTCATCGACGGGAGGAGACTGAGGGGACCATCACACCAGTGCAAAAATCAAACAAGTCCAAACATTGCTAAGAACCACCTCAAAGAAACACCAACTTTTATACAAAATAAACCGCATTTAAATCAGATCACCCGTCCCGGAGCTATGAGGACACAAGCAGACATATAGACAAACACAATCATTGTTGTTTTAACACTTTGTTTTAAGTCTGGGGTTAAATTAAAATGTTAATTGAGACAGCCATGAGCCAGTTCATTTATTAATATTAAAAATATTTTTTACAAGGTATGTACAAAATACATAATGAAACAGTTGTGCCACCTGAAGACCGCTGCAAGCGATCTAAAGGTAGCTCAACTGATCCTAATCACTACCAGACGGAAGCGTCCCTAAGATACTGGCTGCATTGCCACACTGAATGGCAATACTAATGCGTTGAGCTAGATAAGAGCCAGCTCTCGGGTTTTTAGGCATTACTATTGATAATATGTGTACCTGGAAGTCTCATATTGAAAACATTAGAGTGAGAATAAACCGTTTCATATTTGCACTTAGAAGAATTAGACAAATTGCCTCAGTAAAGGCTTCAATAACAGCTTATTATGGCTATGTAAATTCAGTCCTTAGATACGGACTAATTTTATGGGGAAACTCTGTTGAGTTCGAATCTATTTTCATACTCCAGAAGAAATGCATTCGATCCATCTTTGGTCTAGACCCCCTTACTTCATGCAGACCATATTTTAAGGAACACAAAATACTTACCCTTCCTTCGATCTATATACTTGAGGCGTGTCTATTTGTTGTCAATAACCCGGATTATTTCATTAGACTCACTTCCATGTCTACTCGCCTGTATAGACCAAATTTTAAGAATAAGATTTTTTTCCCTAAAGCTCGTTTAGCAACGGTTACTAGAAATTAATTTTATATGTGTATAAAGATTTATAATAAATTGCCTATGGAGTATCGAGACTTGTCACAAAGAGCACTGAAGCCAAGATTAGTCAAACTTCTCTTGTCTTGGTGTTTCTATAGTATTAATGAGTACCTGACATGTAAACAATTATAACTGTAATTTTTTGAATTTATTATTAGTACCTACTTTTATTATTGTTGAATTTGAATTGCGCTAATTAATTAATTGAATTGAATTGATTTATTTAAAGAGGATTGTGTTTTTCTGTCTTTTTCTGGTGTCTTGTGTTATCTGTTTAAATTGATTGATTGTGTACATAATTGTGAATTTCGTATGCCTGTATTAGTAGAATTTTAGTGTTACGCCTATAAAATAAGAACTGTCTTGTACCTACCTAAAATTCTGACGAAATAAATATATTTGTATTTGTATTTGTATTTGTAATCTTATATATATAAAACAAAGTCGTGTTAGTTACACCTCTTATAACTCAAGATCGGCTGGACCGATGTTAGTTATCTCTTTTTTGGTGGATTCTTCTCCGGTCCGAATAGCAGAATAAGTAATAAGAAATGATTAAGAATAAGTAATATTTTGTTATTTGAACATTACTTTGTTATTGTTGTTATTCGTGCTTAGTCCGTGCGTCAACCGAGGTCCGTGCTGAAAATCAGCGCTGCAGTTTACTGCAGCATTATGCTGAGCACGGTCCTCTTTTGACAACACTATACACAGCCAAAACGCTGTCAAAGCCTATCTGTTTTACTTACTTATTTGTGTTGTGTATAGTTTTTTGTCAAAATAAAAGTTTTACTTACTAACTTACTAATAAGGAGGGGTATAAGGGGTTCACCGGGGGCTACCCGTGCGAAGCTGGGGCGAGTCGCTAGTAACAGATATTTACGGGGTAATCTTACATGTCATATAATTTTACATAGTTATAAATAGTTTTCTGTGAAAAGAAACAATAATCATTACGAGATTTTAAATAACTTAGTGACATAATAATTAATATATATGTACATACCCACTTACACAAGTAGTTGGTAGGTAACGTCAATACAACAATAACCATAAAATATAATTGAATTAAACCTAGTTACTTAAAAACTTCTGCAAGTCCACTGTCCTGGAACTTATCCTGTCCTCGGGTGATGTTTTGGGTTTTGATGTACAGTAATAAGAGTTTTTGTATACGCATCGAACTTTTTAGGCTTACACCGGTTTTTAAATATTATTTTCTCTTGACAACGCCCCCCGAATGCCCTCGATCCGAAATTGTTGAAATTATTCAACAAAAGGCAACCTTTTAACATTTTTCTCGCGATCCATCGATTTTTTTATTAGCAGTGGACACTTTTTAGGATTCAGGAATCTTATTATATTTTTGTTGAAAATATTTTCAGCGTGTGTAAACAAGAGTACCTCCTGAATTGGGTGTGTAAAGACGACGGAATAATGTTATGTGATCAGTGATCTAACAATTGACGACCTGTGGCGGGGCGAGCGAGTCACCGGCTGAGATGCGAGAGGTTGCGGGTTCGATTCTTACTGCGGGTCTAACAAATAAATAAATTATCGACCCATTCATCCTAACGAGGATGAATGCGTGATCTTATTCTCAGTTACGGCGTAGCTCCGTAGCTCATTCGTAGCAACGCTCGTATTTTTCAAAGTCCGCGCGTAGCATACTCTGGGATACTTATGGGTCTGTTCCACCAATATTACAAACTAGTTTCCGTCTCCGACTTCACCAGCGTTGTAACTAAATGTTTTTTTTTAAATCTATTATTTTCCGATCAGTCTATGATTAGTCTAGTACCTATTCATGGAGTTATTGCACCACGAAATTTGGCATAATTTAACATGGAATTATTTAACCAAATAAGCAAATAAACTCGGCAACCAAACAGAATTTATAGACATTATTCACGTCAATAGCCTCCGTACAAAAACATATACCTCCGTTCCGTCCGCACCATGTGTAAAATCCAAATTAAACAAAAAACCTATGAAATTTACACAAAGCCAACTTTTGCATCGTTGCAATATTTGTGCGATCTGCAGATATTTGTTCAGGGTGTTCTGGGTATTTTCTATGTATAATAAAAGACATCTATCTATGTAATCTGTTGTATTAAGTATACCAGTTATCTACTACCCATAACACAAGCTCTGCTTAGCTTGGGGCTAGATAATGTTGAGTGAAATGTCCAGCATTATTTATATTTATTTATTTATTTTATTTGTATCCCGGTTTTGCACAAGCAAACCCGTGGCAACAACATACGATGTTTCACTGAATAACCAAAAGCCTACGAAGAAGTAAGAAATGAAAATGAACCATTGTCACGTAAACCTTTGGCCCGGGGCACAAGGCGGGACAAACGTCGCGCTAATCACTTGACAGCGAACATGCGCATGCAAATTAATAACGGAAATGTGTTGCTTGTCGCGATAATTGTATTATTACGTCACATACCGTATATGTATATGCTTGCGATCTTGAGATGGATAATTTTGTTTTTGTATATTTGTTTAATGGAATTTTAATTCAATTTAATTCAGCGTGGCAATGCAGCCAGCATCTTAGGGACGCTTCCGTCTAGTAGGGATTTGGATCAGTTGAGCTACCTTTAGATCGCTTGCAGCGGTCTTCAGGTGGCACAACTGTTTCATATGTATTTTGTACATACCTTGTACTATTCTTTCTGTAAATAAATGTGTTGTATTTGTGGGACATTGTTGTGATTTTAATTAATTTGTGATAATGTTTTAACTTTATTTTTAATCTGTTCTCGCTCATCAGTATTTAATAGCATGTTGTCGGTCATCTACAATTGTGGTAGCACTTGGCAAGCATAGCATAATTATCATGTGTGTATTTACTTGTTACGGTGTATACTATGATGGTGACTCTAATAAATAAATATAAATATAAATAAAAATATAACTTAAGGAGTTTTTTGACGTGAATAATGTCTATAAATTCGGTTTGGTAGCCGAGTTTGTCCAAAAATTTCCATGTTAAATTATGTTAAATTATGTTAAATTTCGTGGTGCAATAACTCCCTGAATACTAGACTAATCATAGACTGATAAAATTACTAGATCCATCATTGGATCTTTACAATGGCTTATTTATTTATTTATTTTGTATACTACTTGGATGACGGAACAAGCAGGAGGCCCACCTGATGTTAAGCGGTAACCTCTGCCTATGAACAGTGCATTACCTCATTGGTAACGTCCACCTAGGACGCACCCAATGTGGCATTGCACTGCGCCCGCCACCCTGAGACATAGATGAAAAGTCTCATGTGCCTGTAATTTCACCGGCACCCTTACCCTTCAAACCGGAACACAGCAATGCCAGCACTACTGCTTTGCGGCAGAAATTGGTATGGTGGTAGAACTTCCCCGGACGAACTCTTTCACAAAAAAGCTCTACTACTACTAAAACTGGATTTCTGGATTTTAGTAAAACGAGGGCTTAACTCAAAAAAACTTACTCTTAAGATTCTAGCTAGTTAGGTTATTTCCAAAATTGAAGTAATCTAAGGTAATAGCGGCCGTGTGCGGAAGAGACAGAAATATAGAATTCAGTGAACGAAAGTAGCTCTTTATACATATTATGTAGTTTCAACGGAGAACAGCCCAGCACGCCAACTGCACACTCAAAAAACAGTTTATTGTCAAGCATTTGATCGCAAATGAAAAAACAGAAAAAAGTAGTATTTATAAAAAAAAAAAACTAAGGCGTCCATGATGCCAAATTTTAAAAAAACAAACTTTAAGGTGCAACTTTTCGCTTATGGCGCGAAATTCAAATATTATTGTTTTTTTGCTCACAGTATCAATCAAAACATGTTTGTTAGTCCATCTAACTTTCGCAAAATCAGGTTTCGCTATCTCAAGAAGAGTTGATGAGCTGTGACGAGCATAAAAAATATTAAAATTTGAATTTTGCGCCACAAGCGAAACGTTGCCTTAAAGTTTGTTTTTAAACATTTGGACAACATCGTCGCCCTAGTTTTTTTTTAACTTCACATAACCAGTACTTATCGGGATAAAGTTCAGATTGTAATGATACCTAATTGACACGATATGGTGGAATAAAGAATCATACACCCTGAACCCTGAAAACAATACACACCTTTATTGAGGCAGTCGTGTAAAAATGTAGAAGTATTATTGATTTCCGTTTTTCAGTAGTCTTATTACAGAGGTATTATCCACATTTTTTTTCATTCGACTTTTTCCTATTTTACGATACTTCATCCGCCCAACTTCTACCTCGTCTAAAACTAAAGGAAGCTTGAAGCCAAAGGTTTTATTTTTTTTATTTTTTAAGTGGGATGACTGTAAAAAGTCCAAAAAGTTCCCGCTTTAGCTATTAATTACACCAATATTTTAACCTCTTAAAGAGGTGTCTAAGTTTTTGGCGTAGGAGCCAACGGTAAAGTTCTTCAGTAATTTGTTTAAAGATAAAAAACTCCTTGCAAGGCACTTGATTGCTTTGCGACAGCTATAAAATTAGTATTATGGCTTTTGTGAGTAAAATATTTACTTATATTGTTTTCGCAAATCGTGGAATACCTAATTTAGAAACTAGGGATTTCCTAGTCTAGTCATAGTCATTTCAATCTGGAGAGGTAATGAAATGTTACAAACCAACCAACACTGTCAAATTAGTTAGCTATCTAAGTTACAAATAGGTATCCAAGTCTTACGCCTAACTTCTCTAATTTAGAATGTTCATTCGACTTGGTTTGTTCACAACATATAAATTAAATGTATATTCCCGCTATGCTTACTTAATTAACAAAGGCATGAAAAAGCACACACGGTCTTAGGTAAATTTGAAACACAAGTTAATTATTATGGGTACATATTTTTCAATCTATGTTTTAGCTGGGAAAAGATATATATGTTTGCATTTTATTGATGAAATATTGAAA
This sequence comes from Operophtera brumata, assembly GCA_932527175.1. Taxonomy (NCBI): domain Eukaryota; kingdom Metazoa; phylum Arthropoda; class Insecta; order Lepidoptera; family Geometridae; genus Operophtera; species Operophtera brumata. The sequence continues at coordinate 21,833,620 of OW052234.1, forward strand.
TAGTTCATGATGTTAATGAAGTTTTCATTGCTTAGCACAAAATAACAGATTTATTAGTAGTTTATGAAACTGTCACATAATTATTTGTTAATAAAACAAGATCTTGTTTGTAAGATTCGATGGTATATCTGTCCTGGCTGCCAGCTTACTTAAGGAATTTATTATTACGGATGAAAGCGTTAGCAGAGTCAGTCGTGAGATGCAATGGCGGCTATGAGCTCACCACTTGTCGCGTCTATATCCCACGATGGTGCTACCCACGGTGAAAAGAGGTCCATTTGAGGCTCTGCCTACACTTTCGGGGAACAAGACGTGTTTCTATTTGTATGTACCATAGACTAACTAAACACAATAGACTGCTAATCTCATACAAGAAAACCTGCATCGATGAATGATTGCCTACAATGACGCTAGATGTCGCTGTTTTGAATCTGCTATAAACGATTGAAATCATTTTTACATGTACATTTCGAATAGATCGATGAAACATGTTTTGCGACCATACTTTCATAATTAAAAAATAAATTAGAAATTTAAATGTTTATTTTTAAAGAGATTAGGTAATTGGTTTAAAATGCTGATTGAATGAATTTGCCAGCGCCATCTAGAAATAGCCTGGAATTTTGCCAGCGCCATCTAGAAATAGCCTTGACCTTTGCTTTGGCCTTTTTTTGACCTTTTTTGTGTCACGTTTTCTTGTATGAGATTAGCAGTCTATTGTGTTTAGTTAGTCTATGGTATATATATGGCTATAGTCACCTATGTGAGTTTAAAAACTGGACCTTGCCGCGGTTTGAATAGTATCACACGAGTGTTCTAATACCTAGATATATGCAGTTTCATACACTACTTTATCTAAATTCATGCAATAAAACTGTTACTTGTTGTTATTCTGGTAAATAGTGACCTTGTATTAGTATTGTGGTGTGTTTAGGTGCTTAGGTATATATATTTCAAGAGTTTTTTTATTTCTGCGAATGAAATAGCTAGTTAGTGCCCTTAGGTTCACTCACTAAGAATACTATTAATATATTGACTAACGTAGCCTAACGTGAATTAATTAATATATTATACTGATAATTTTGACGGTAATGATGCGATCCCACTAGAGTCGGCGCCACGACTGAAGTCCGGTGACTGGAGCGCTAGTTTCTATGCACAAAAGTGCAAAAGCGAAAATTTACCTCTGTTATCCGTTAGTTCCTCAAAAGGCCGTCGGACTGCAGTCGTAGCGCGGACTCTACATATTGAAATCCAAGGTGGGTGAACGATATTGATGGTAAT